>CM048750.1:283161576-284640951 GCA_026315105.1 Locusta migratoria | reverse complement strand
AACTCTGAACTCCGTCCAACAGATGCTTCGTGTCATGCTCCGCCCGAGCCGTCACTGGATGCGATATGGAGAGGAACATGGTCAGAGCCCCGCACTCCTGGTCGTTGTGCTGGTTTTCCAGACCGGAGCCGCTACTTCTCAGTCAAGTAGCTCCTCAATTGGCCTCAGAAGGGTTTAGTGCACCCCGCATACTAACAGCATCCATGTGGTAACCAAGCACTACAGTGCTTAACGTCCTTGATCTAACGTGAAGCGGTGTATTCACTGCGGTACGCCCATGACGGAAACAACCGCAAAAGCACAAGCATATTAAGGGTAATGTCGACAAGTGCGAGGCAGTACTGTTCAGTCAGACGAAAACAACAGCACAGGCGCAACTGTATTAAGGTAAACGTCGACTGTTGTGAAGCAGTACTTTTCAGATGGACCAAACCAACTTCACAAGCATAAATACTGCAGACAAATAATGTTACACACACGTCCAATACATATCTGTGGAGCAGTCAAATACATCGGAGTCTGGCTGACGGGAAACTAACACATATGACGAATTGAAGAAACGCGAGGCTCAAACACTTATACTAAATGCAGAGGAAACTTAACAGGAGAGTGTCGAGGAACATGTACTTGACTCTAATTAGGTCAGTGATCTCCAACATAGCTGCACCGCCTGATGATCATTCAGACGAAGGTGCTTCGTATCATGAGCAAGGCTCAACGATACACATGCATCCCGAACCTTCAGAGGTAATACAAGCTTGATACTCTCATGGAGGTATTCAAAAAACACGCTACACGACTGTACAAGACTAACAACCTTTTAATACTTTATCTGGATAGCTATGATCATAACCACTGGTGAAAACATAACCACTCTAAAACAACCTAGCCGGACGCGGTGGCCGAGGGGACTAATGCGCTCCAGTCACGGTCTGCTCGGCCACTACGGTCGGGGGTTCGAATCCCCCCTCGGGCATGGATATTTGTGCCGTCCTAGTTCGTAAGTAGTTCATAAGTAGTTTGTAAGTTTAGGGACTGATGACCCCGTAGTTAAGTCCCATAGACTATACAAACATTTGAACATTTTTTTAAACAACCTAATGTAAGATAAGCAAACAGAAATGATACTATTATTCGTGGAAACCCAGCAACACAGTAAACATGACTGGTAATGCCAGCTGAGCTTACACTGCCGGCCTACCAGCGTCAACAGGCAAGACAAATAAGCTCGAAACACAAGCATACCCCTGAACTATCAGTTCAGAACACAAACGTAGCCCATGCTCTGAGGCCGATACTGAAATCGACCACTCTACCGCCAGTCTTGCTTGTTGTAGGCGACAGCCATTGATGGTGGTTCAGGAGGTCTAGAGCCAGCAATATCATGACGAACACTCTTTGGAAAACTGTGGCCAGCTAGTTAGCACATATGTACCCTTGCACGATCTGTTGCAGATAGCATGAAAGCAGCTACTGCTCCTTTTACGTGATCCATACTACCGCAGAGGATCGATTCCCCCTGCCATTTGCCTCGGCACTTTTTTAAGCCTCTCTCCATAACATTTCTCTTATTTCAAAAGCCTTCGACCACAATCTCCAGATTGACCGCGTTCATGGCTGATTGTACCCACGCGCACAGAAAACATGATAGTTCCGCTCCTGTGACGCGTTCATTAACATGTTAACACACGTAGAGGTGACAGTAGTGGATTCATCACCGTGATAGTGCAAGCGTGGAGTGTTCCACTTGCGGGACCCCGGCATGTGCTTGAGATGAGAGCCGTCCCTCTGGTCGTGGCAGCGGTGGTCGATGGCGAAGCTGGCGGGAGGCGAACGGCCTACCATAGGCTCAGGGCGGGCTCCCCTGTCACGGAAACCAGCATTGGCCCACATGCGTACGTCCCAGAGTCAACAGTCTTAGCGGAGCGGCCGAGCGCATTAAGGCGCTATGGTACGATGCGCGAGGCCGTTCCCCGTCGGGTGTTCGAATCCCCCCATCGGGCATGGATGGTTGTGCTGTCTTTAGTATAAGGTATTTCATAAGTAAAGTTTAGGGACTGATGACCTCGCAGTTAAGCTTCACAAACATTTGAATATTTTTTTTTAATAGTCTCATCACCGGTAGAGCTGCACTGCTGACGGGAAACGCATTAGCCTAAACCCCACTGTATGTATATGGTTTCGCGCTGCATTTGCTTTGTCCCATTTTACCTGATGGCACGTCTTATAAACATGCTGCATGTTGTGTATGGAAACGTTCGTCAAAGCCCACCACCTCAGTACCCCTGCCTTTGCAGTTTCTACAAAGGATCCTTTGCAACACCGAAGCCCTGTGCTACATAAAGGTAGCAATACTCGAGCTCGCTTGGGACTCCTATTTTAACATTACTTACCACACATCTACATTGCGACTGTGACGAATGCATTATGAAAGATATGTCACATAATTATTTCTTCTATTTCTGTCCCGAAACCCCTCATCAGTTACGCGATACACCCATCAAATCTTCTTTATTGCTCTGTCGCACCGAATTTCAATATTTCTACCTTCTCCGTTGATTTAATTGCTTGAACTCTTGCACTACAGACAAATGCCTTCTGAAAAGACTCCCTAAAGAAATGAAATAAAATTTGAAGTAAAACAAATGCTTTTTTCGACATGTACAGCTACATGAATGCTGTGCATATTACAATGATGTGCATGGCATAGCGCTCATGATACCGCTTTACAAGAATTTTCTATTCTCTAACAGTGCGCTGCTAAAAGGAAAACGAACAACATTCCGTTATTTTGTTATGTAGGTAGGCGCTAAGTAAATATGTTCGTAGTCGAAAGATGAAGTTGGTGTGAGAAATTTCGCAAATAAATCTCAACGAATAACGCCCTCCTTTTCATAATTTCCATACCAACTCGTGCATCATGTCCCTAGGACTCTGTCATCTATATTGGGACAACACAAAGCAAGCTGTCCATTTTCGAAGATTTTGTATATCGTTCGTCAGCCCCACAATGAAGAGCAATACTTCGAAGAATGTAGCGTAGTCATTTTCTTTAATAGAACCGCTGCATCTTCTAGGTGTTCTGCCAGTGAAAAGTAGCTTTCGGTTTGCTTTTCCGAAAATATTTTCTAAGCGTTCTTTCCAGGAAATCACAAATCGAATCGCACAACTGTACCTATATTCCAGAACGGCGCAGTTCGTTTAGAACACGATTGTGATGTACAGTGTCAAATTTCTTCCGGAAGCCTAGAAACATGTAGCCGATTTGATATTTGTCGATAGAACTCATCACTTCATGTGAGTGTAGAGCCAGATATGTTTCACAAGAATGATACTTCATGAATCCGTGTTGACTATGGGTCAATAGGTCGTTCTCTTCGAGGTAGTTCATAATATTTAAGGAAAGTATGACGCGTGTTTTTTAAATAAGTTCCGTTTTATTGTAGACACTAGTAGTTCGCTCGCATGCCGCAACGAGCGCGTGCGTCGTGTACCGGCTTGCCTTGGGAACAACTGTGCTCAGTTTCATGTCTACAGATAACCTGTACGAGTCTGTTTTGTGCTTTCAAAATGTTTCAGACTATCAACTCACCGCCGCGTGTGTGGTCCCTCAGTGATACGGTTTTTTCAACAAGAAACCAGTCTGCTACAGAAATACATCAACAGTGCGAGAATTCAAAGATGGCCGTGACAACCTCCATGATCAGGACCGCTCGGGTCGCCCTTATTCGAATACAGACGATTTGGTGGCTTCAGTTGAAGCGAGGATTCGTGAGAACAGACGTTCACTTCCACCTCAAATAACATCTCAGTGGCAACCGTTACAGCGATGACGACGACGTGAAAACGGCAGTGAACTTTTCGTTATCGGAGCAGGCGGCAAGATTTTATAAAGAGGGTATTTTAAAATTGGTTGAGAGGTATGATAAGTGTTTGAACAACTTGACAACTTGGTCGAAAAATAAAGTATATAATCTCTGAAAATAATTTTTTTTAAAAAGATAACCTTTAGTTGTATACATCTGTTCACATGGAACGCATTTAAAAAACACGCATCGTATATGTTCTAAAACTCTGCTGCAAACAGACGTCAGTTATATAGGCCTGTAATGTTGCGGTTTACTAGAGTCGGTCGACTGCTTCCATAGTCCATTAACGCCAAACTGATCAGCTGTGCACTTACTGATACATTCGTAGAACGTCGAACATTTATCTGTGTGTTTATTTCACGCCGTTACTCTCGGTAATTAAGCACATTGTCTGTGGTGGGGAGGGAGGGGGGCAATTCCTGATATCTGGAATTCTTTTCACACGGCTGACACTATGTATTTCAATAAATTACACTGGCTGACAAAATCTGAAGTTATTGACTCATCCGTGTAGCTGCCACTATCATTCCGCTGTCAGACTTTGGAAATACCGTTTCGCCACTATACTCACTATGGATGCGGTTTGACATAGACAAACAAGGGTGCATACGAGAGATCTGGCAGTGCAACGCCCCGTTATACCTTGTGCAGCCCATAGATCGCCATATGTTTCACTGCAGACAGCATTCCCATGACTTCTGTCACTCCAGTGTAAGTAGATGCGTAATTGGATTTTCATTTGATTTACGTACGGTAAAATTGCCGAACAGTATCTTAAATTTCCACCACACACTGGGAGTGCGGCTCGGTAGCACAGTGGTAGGGTGCCACATTATAAATTCAAAGGTCTCGGGTTGGATACTGTCACGTCCTATGATTTTCGTTTTTCACTTCTGTGACGTCTGGCAGGGTTGCTGATGTGAAAAATATCGAGTAGCACCTTGGTCCGGAATCCACGTTAAACTTTAAGTCCCCCTATGGTTGGATGAGTCAGTTCGAAAGTCGGAGGAAGGCAACGGTATAACACCTACAAGCATGATCATACCTAGTAAAGCACTGTGGTGTTCAAACCAATCTTCGGAGTGTTGACTGCTTTACTTTACCATATATAGGGTGTTTTTCGGAATATTTGTAAAAATGGAGATCGGGATTTTAAAAAAATTGCAGTAAAAGTTATTCACCTCTAAGAGGGCCATCCATGATCATAAAGCTGAATACCCCCCCCCCCCCCCGTACCATCCCCAGAGGCGGGAGTGGGGTGACTTTGAAGTTTTAAATAGGAATCCCTATTTTTACAGCAGGTTTCGATTCTCAGTTAAAAAACTGTAATTGTCGGATGAAATATCTATTTCTTTCCACGTTAGATGTCGCTATAATCGGCAAAAATAAAAATATTTTGGAAATTTTTGAAAAACATTACACAACAGAGTAGGAAAACCAAAGTGCAGTTTTTGATATTTTTGATAATGCTATGAAGTGCCATTTCCCACAATCGAATGAAACACTTATTGTAACCATGCTCTCAATGGTCAGAATGTTAATTCTACTTCAATGGTTGCGACTGTACACATTTATAAGCAATTGTTTCACTTTGTTAGCGGCTGAAGAGAAAAAAGATATGGTTTCCTCGTACTTTGAGGCTCACAGAAATGTTGAAGGAGCTCGTCATCGTACGATAATCTGTACCCCGATAGGGATGTTCATTCTGCAAAGATCTTTCACGGAATTATCCAACTGTTTGCTGAAACTGAAACCGTTAAAGCTAGAAAAAGATTCCGATCCATTTGTTTGGAAATGATGCCGTTTTTCAACAATTATCAACTCATTTTTATTTTTGCCGATTGCAGCATCATCTGTCACGAAAAGAAAAACAAATGTTTCATTCAAAACTTGCATATTTGTTCGAGGAGAATAGTAATCTTTCTCTTGAGCCATGTTCCAGCACAAGCATGGCCAGCTTTTGTTAAACGGATTTGGCGTGTTACTAGTTACGGGGTGGCCGGATGCCCTTTTTGTCACCATCCCATGCCCCCCGGGAGGAAATGTCTGCCCCAAATGTCTGCGTAAATTGTTATGTGTATGAGAAGTGTAAAATGTTACTAAATGTTTGCGAATCGTGTAACTGACGTGGGACTTTGGGACCAGCCTGATATTCACCTTGGGGGACGTCGAAGACCGCATAAAAACCACGTCCAGGCTGGCCGGCACTCCGACCCCCTTCTGTAATCCGCCGGGCGTATTCGAACCGGGGACGGTGCGCCTCCCCGTCTCGTAAAGTGGTGTATTAGACCACACGGCTAATCGAGTGGTTTTCGTGAAAATACTAATCCTATACATATTATAAATGCGAAAGTTTGTATGTTTGTTACCGCATCACGGTAAAACTACAGCACTGATTTAGATGAAATTTCATATAGAGATTTCTTATGTCTTGAATTAGGACATAGGCTACTTTTCAAAATGTTTATTACAAGTTATTTATTTGAAATATATCCATAGAAATACGTAACGGTTGTAAGAAGCTTCTAATACAAATACAACAGCAGAAGAGCATTATAGGGTATATCATGTTTAGCCGCGAGGGTTAACGCATCATGTAATAAATTTCCGCTATTATGGGCAATGGTTCGGATCCTGCTATAGTGATTTTTTTTTCTTTGTTATTGTTATCTTTTTTACTTTCGAATATACAAAAAGATTCTTGGATACTGCCAAAACGGCTTAACTGATATATAATTACATACGCAAGAAATCTGAATGTTGGCGTTTATGCCGCAATCATTTTCATTTGTTGTAACAAATGAAGGAAGTATGCATATAAATCGAAGACTTTAGATAAAATATGCTCTAAGTACCATGGCAAGAAGAAACATTGACGTTTTGTGTAGAATGGGATCTAGATAGCAAGCCCTATTTTGTGTACAAAGCGCGAACTGCCACGTATAAATAGCGTACGTAAACTGCAACGAAAGTAGTAGCAAATGCACTCAACAGATGGCAGGCGGTACGCTGCAGTTAACATATGAAACGTTATAGATGTTCAAACATTGTGATGTTATCGTAATTATTTAAAATTGTATTCTCTTTGGATTTCAATGAATAATAGTTTCTGTGGTGATTTCGATTATTTATAGCATTCGAACGTTTGCATTT
This sequence comes from Locusta migratoria, assembly GCA_026315105.1. Lineage (NCBI taxonomy): Eukaryota > Metazoa > Arthropoda > Insecta > Orthoptera > Acrididae > Locusta > Locusta migratoria. Next base: position 284,633,929 of record CM048750.1, on the reverse strand, counting down.
AGTTCTTTTGTTGGTTCGCTTTGCATTTGTAGGATTTCAACAGTTCGTTTCTCCGTTAGATGTTTTTTTTTATCTCTTTACTTTTCTCCGTTAGGTTTGTTGTTTATTTCGTTACATTTCTCCGTTAGGTTTGCTGTTTATTTTCTTCCTTTACTTGGCATTTGTTTTCGATTACGGTATTGTTGTTGTGCCTGTTTTATTGATGCGTAACTTGGATGCACCACGATTATGCAATGGCACCAGGTTACGCATCAAGGACCTGAGAAGGCCGTATTGTCTGCTAAAACAGAATTTATGTAGACTCATGGATCAGATATTAGATACTTCTGTGTGAAGGAGACATATGTGTGATAAATGGACTATACAGACTACACTCACAATTCCACATCTACCAAAAGAAAATCTCAAATGGGAGTGGATTAGGATGAAAGTAACACATAAGTGTTCATCTCGATAATATTTAACTCCATGCCTGATTTTTGATAATGTTAAAAAAACGGTCCTCATTTTATTGATAAAAATACATTATGTCATGAGCGGTTTTGTTATTAAACTACAGGTTCGTTAATATTCCCAACTTCTATTGCAAGATCCTAATTTAAGTGGTCGAGTTACTTACATAACGTTAAACGTTAGCGGTGGAATTTGCCTTTAACGTTACATAAGTTAAGTGCGCCACGTAAGTCATGATATCGGAACGAATCTGTGGGGAATGGTTACGTTGGCAGTGTAATGCGGTGTGCTTTCGAACGAAACTAATCAAAAGAATGTAACGAACGTCGTTCGTGGTTTCATAGTACATTCGGGATTTTCATACTCACGTTAATCACAGTATCGCTTTGGGTTCGGATATTACATTAGGAGGCGTGGAATGGTTATTACGTCCACTGCCATCAATGTGGTAACTCGCCTCTGTTTCCGTGCAGAACACGTTGTCAGAAAATATGTTTCACTTTTACAGCGTACTACACACTTACACCCATACTAAACGGAGAACTCATCCGTGTTGAAAGCAATCCCCAGTTCAGCACCCACGAGATATACGAGCACCACACTTCAGTTGCTGAAATATTAGTCGCAAAAAAGTTTAAGAAATAAATAAAGATAAAAAATTCTGCCGCTACGGCTAGCAATACTCCAGTTTCTCGTGGTGCAGCCTGAAATAATCTTAAATCGTTGAAAATGTAATGCAAAACGTATTCTGGCAGGATGTTTAAGTGAATATAAAGTTTTGCGCAATTTGATAACACTGGATCACAGTCATTAATGAAGCGGAATGGCTTTCGTCGCTTGAGCGTATCGGCGTAACTGTTGGAGGCAGCGTGGCCCTGTCTCTATTGTTAATTCCGACCAGCTCATATAATTTAATTTTAAATTAATAACCCGGTCACTGATCTCGTGGCCGCCAGACTACCCGGAAAAATTCACTTTGCCCTCCAACAAGCAGTCTCGCTCCAACCAACATTGCGAAATCGCGCATCGGAAACTTTTAAAACATTAATTAATTGACCGTCGGCTGCTAAGGAAGGACTATTGTCTGAAATGATAAGTAGGAATGAGATTTAAAATAAACGTCATTGAATAAAAGAAAAGTACACAGATGTCACGTCAGTCTACTTCCAAGTCTCTATATAGAGTTAGTCCCTTCTCTACACCAAGACAGATGCACGCAAAAAATACAGTAGTTTCTTTTTTAGATAGTTTTATATCTTACAATCAATGATTCCTTGACAAATAATTATCAATATCTTCTTTGTACAGAGCATGCATATGACACAAATGTTTCCCCAACATCAGAGGTATTAGCGACTGTCTTTAGAAATGTAAAAAAAGAGAGAAATTCAGAATAGTGTCTGTTTTTTATGAATCTTCAATGCGCCAAAAACGAATCTGAAGATCGTATGTTGTCTTAATGGAGGATTTGCGCATGTGCAAGGCGAGGTGCGTAGCAACTCCATTGTCTTTGTTTCGGGACTATTCGTGCGTAACCGCCAGAGCTCGAGTAGCCAGGAGCTGGTGTGTCTATTAGGTCCAAGACCAATGTCAAAAGAGGCGTTTCCCCGCAACCCCCGCTGCCGCGGGAGCGCCAATATGCTGCATCCAAGGGGCTCATAAGAGAATTTGAACCCCAGCCGCGCATGCGCATTGCAACGCTGCGGCCACAGCCACCTGTATTATAAGCGGACTTGCTACGACTCGTATATGTGCTGTTTCCACGACGTAAAACGTTTCTCATACGATAAAAATATAAAATGATCTGATAGGAGATTGAAACGAAGAATGATAATTTAAAAACACCTTTTTAAAAATTTATTTAATTAATAACAGCCGACATTTGTCAGTAGGAGAGTGATCTTAAATGGTTAGAGTGAAACACTTCTTAAAGAAGAGTAGCCAGAGTAGCCTAGATCACATTTAAAGCAATATTACTTTTTTTTCACTACTAGTTTCGGCAATACTTGCTGCCATTTTCAAGTGACAGGCCTACATTAAGAACTACAGTGCACATGTGCAAGAAAAGACTTCTGGAATTCGTTGTTTACCAAATGGCCGACCAATAGCAAGGAGGGGGTGAGACAACTGTTGGACATGTCGTACAATTGTTGCTGGCAACTTCAAATCAGCTGTTACATGTTCAGTGATGGGTCTCTTGATGTTTAGTGACAGACACACAATAATGTGTGTGACCATTTTATTGTTGACAACACACATTATTGTGTGTCTTTCACTTAACATCAAGAGAACCACCACTGAACAAGTAACAACAGCTGATTTGAAGTTGCCAGCGGCAATTGTACGACATGTCCAACAGTTGTCTCACACCACCTTTGCTGTTGGTCGGGCATTTGGTAAACCACGAATTCGAGAAGTCTTTTCCTGCACATGTGCACTGTAGTTTTTTAATGTAGGCCTGTCACTTGAAAATGCAACAAGTATTGCCGAAACAAGTAGTGAAATAAAGTAATTTTGCTTTAAATGTGATCTAGGCTACTCTTCTTTAAGAAGTGTTTCATTCTATTTATTTAATTACTTTTATTTCACGGCGATGTTTGTACAGCTTATGGGACTTAACTACGGGGTCATCAGTCCCTAAACTTACAAACTACGTATGAAGTAACTAACACTAAGGACGGCACAAATATCCATGCCCGTGGGGGGATTCGAACCCCCGACGGTAGTGGCCGTGCAGACCGTGATTGACGCGCCTCAGTCCTCTCCGCCACCGCGGCCCGCTTTTTCACGCCATTTTTTTTTTTTTTTTTTTTTTTTTTTTTTTTTTTTTTTTTTTTTTTTTTTTTTACCGGCGGTTCTCTCTACCAGTGAAATAGAACACGCCGCCACTGTATGAGGTGCATCAAAGTTATAACAAAGATATTGTCTCACAAACTTAATACATTTCATACATTATTCCACAATGAAGAAATCCGCTGAACTTCAATTACACGCCGGCCGCGGTGGCCGAGGAGACTGAGGCGCTCCAGTCACGGTTTGCTCGGCTACTACGGTCGGGGGTTCGAATCCCTCCTCGGGCATGGATATTTGTGCCGTCCTTAGTTGTAACTAGTTTGTAAGTTTAGGGACTGATGACCCCGTAGTTAAGTCCCATAGACTCTGCAAACATTTTTTTTCAATTACACGATAAATCAGTCAAACCTTAATGTCGTAAATTCTACCAAATACCTAGGAGTTACAATTACGAACAACTTTGACTGTAGAGAACACACAGAAAATATTGTGGGGAAGGGGAATCAAAGGTTACGTTTCATTGGCAGAACGCTTCGAAGATGCACCAGCTCCACCAAAGAGACTGCCTACATCACACTTGTGCGTCCTCTCCTGGAGAACTGTTGCCCCTTGTGCGACCCTCACCAGGTGGAACTGACGGACGATATTGAGAAGGTTCAGAGAAGGGCAGCTCGTTTTGTTTCATCACGTTACGGGGGGGGGGGGGGGGGGGAAGCGTCACGGAAATGTTGCACGAACTGGGGTGGAAATCATTAAAAGAAAGACGTTATTCATTGCGGCGTGATCTGTTTGCGAAGTTTCAATCACCGACTTTTACTTCTGAATGTGAAAATATTTTGCTAGCAGCCACCTACTTATGGAGACATGACCATCCCAATAAAATAAGAGAATTAAGATCTAAAACGGAACGATTTAGGTGTTCTTTCTTCCCGCGCGCTATTAGAGAATGGAACGGTAGAGAAAAGTTATGAAAGTGGTTAATGAACCCTCTGCCAGGCACTTGAATGTGATTTGTAGAGTATCTATGTAGATGTAGATGTAGAATGAAATGTAAGAAATTAAAATAAACACAGAACAATACTGAAGAAAATATCGGAAAGACTCAAGTCCTTATAGGTAGCCAGGTTGGATGATGCACGTTGGGAACTGCTGACGTAACGAGCGACAGCACGAGGTTGTGGCACGTGACGCGGCCTGCGGTGAGGGTTGTTTGGCCACAGCGGGGTGCTAATAGGGTGTGCTGGGACACGGCTGTGGCAGACGGCTGCGGCCGCGGTCGCCTAGCCTAGGAGCAGGGGGAGGGGGAGGGGGAGGGGCAGACAGCCAGGCGTAATGGCCGCAATTTGAGCGTAGGGGAGGGGCGGGTAGGGCGCCTCTCATTAACTCCGCCAGCAGAATTAGGTTTGCGACCGCGACAGACCACTCGGCATGGCGTTTGCGGATGACGCGCTGTCGAGTCTGCGGGCGAGCGAAAATTTATCTCCGTACTCTCTATCACTTTTTGTATACAGGAGTTTATATTGTGTGTATACTGTTTGAGAAATACCTAAGTGCCGTTCGCCGATTCAGATGGGCTTCGATATTTTTATTTTTTTATATTTTTCATTTATTAATTAATATTTCAAATTGTCAAATGTTTGTACAGCTTATGGACCTTAACTACGGGGTCATCAGTCCCTAAACTTACAAACTACTTATGAACTACTTACGAACTAAAATGTTCAAATGTTTGTATAGCTTATTGTCTAAATCGCTTTGCAGTTGCTTTTGGTCCTCCGTTGAGTTCACTAACCGATAAATGACAGCATCATCCGCGAACAGTCTAAGGGAGCTATTCAGATTGTCTCCTAAATCGTTTATAAACACGAGGAAGAGTGGGGGACCTATAACGCTTCCCTGTGGAACGCCAGAGCCACTCCTGCTTAACTAGTCTGCACTCCTGTCAACCTCATTTTTCACGTATACGAGGTAAATGTGCAGAAATTCTGTACGATGTGCGTGCGAGGTCGGTGCCTTTGGAATAGTAGTGCGTCCAATGCAGAGAAATTGCAACACGAGCTCGTTCCCGGTAAAGAACCGCGAAGCCCTCAAAGCGAGCGGCAGATCCCGTTAACTCGCGGCTTTGCTGTCACCCCTTTCACTGCCGGCCGACACTCTTTAGACTTCTGTGACCCCAGACGGCATTAAAAGCCGCCGAAGTCTCAGCAATGCCGGTAGGTGTCGGCGAGACATGTGTCTTAAACATGTAAAATAATTTTTTTTTCATTTTCCGTTTTCCTTCTTAAGAATAAAATAATGATTCAAGTTCGTAAAGTTAATATTTTATTGACCGACAGATGGGACATAACTACGGGGTTATCAGTCCCTAAACTTACAAACTACTTATGAACTCCTTACGAACTAAAGTGTTCAAATGTTTGTACAGCTTATGGGACTTAACTACGGAGTCATCAGTCCCTAAACTTACAAACTACTTATGAACTACTTACGTACTAGCGCGGCACAAATATCCATGCCCGAGGAGGGATTCGAACCCCCGACCGTAGTGGCCGTGCAGACCGTGACTGGAGCGCCTCAGTTCCCTTCGGCACCGCGGCCGGCAATTAATTTTTGCCTACAGAATTAGTCAACTCTTTCCATATTTAATGTTTCTAGTTTGTATTCGTTTATTTTAATTGTATCTTTATTGAATTTTGCATTTCTGGACTGTAATTTGTTCACTGTAATTGTATACTTTAATCGTATATTTAGTGAATCTGCTGTCCCTTGATAGTAAGTTGTTTATTATAATTGTGTTGTAATTCTATATTTATTGATCGAAAGATATGTCTTACAAGGAAAGTACATGGGCTCGAACAAACATATCTGTATGAACGTTTGGTTACAGGATCTCTACGTACACCTCAATGTGCTGGTGGGTGTCGTTTTTCTGGAAATCTCTGCAACCGTGCTCTAGATAGAACTGTAGATGTAATTGTAGACGCCATACGTAATGCAGATATCTTAACTATAACTTATGTAATAATCATCGTACATGTTCTCTAGCGAATTGTCATCAAAAGCCGTGATGATAGTTGCAACTTTCACTTCTCGAAAGACTGTTGGTTGCAATGAGTTGATCGTCATTATCATCCCAATTATCATTATTATGAGTTTATAACAACAGTATCTAACTTATGCTCATATTTATGTACCATAACAGATACGAGAAAGCATGCAAATGATTCATCTTCTACACCAATACCATCTTCACGCAGAAGGGTTTTTCATAACTTCTTCTCAACTAATCGCAATACATTCGCAGGATTGATTAGTAATCGCCGCCCCATCTTACGCTTCACCACACAAATAACGTCACAAAACGTAACTTCGGAGGCACACTGCACCGTCGCTACTGACTAACCGACAGGTCAAAGTGCAATGCGGCATAGCACACGCAGAGGCCTCTAACGGACGACTGCAGAGTTTTGCAGATGCGGGAGTATCACTAGTGCAATAAGGGATATTTACATTATCTCTCATACGATTTTGGTGTATATGTGTTTGTTCGAGCCCAAGTACTTTCCTTGTTAGTACTGGACACTTAAAAAATAAATAATAATACTACAAGACCAGCATTAGCGAACTACATAGGACCGCTGTCGGTCTTTTTGACCGGTGACGTTTTTCTTTGTATTTCAGGAGTTTCTTGTTTCATTAATTTGGTATATTTTTTTATATCTCTTAAGGGTATTATGTTTACCCTACCAATGTGCTTTGCCCATAAATTTGTGTAGATACTATATTTATTAAAATCCTGGATCAATGTGAAGAATACATCTTAAAACCATTTATTTGAAATTGTATTTACAGAACGAAATAAACACAGAATTAAAACAAATTATTTTATTTCTACGAAATGTTTCCAATCAAATCTACCATCTCGGACAAAATACTTTGTGCACACTTACTGAATACTTCCAGCACAAATACCACATACAAATTTCTTGCATCGGACACAGACGTTTAGTTTGCGATATTTACAAGGATAGAGTTGCTCATCTGCGGTTATAAATGCATCTGCTTTATAGTTCCGAAACCAGTTTTCTACAAATGGTTTCCAGATTGGGGTACCTGCTGCGAAGCCATCATTCTTCAGTCTTTGAGGACGAGTTTGCTGGTTATAAAATCTCCAAAATCACTTGGTTTATATGAACTTATTTTTTCACATAGTACGAGAAAAAATGGCGACCCCCACACTTGAGCCCATAGATGATTTAGTGGGAAATTCTTTCCTCCATACGCTCCAAGTGCATACATTATGCCTATAGCAGTTTCTAATTGAGCAATATAGAGTTTCCAAGTTTCATCTTGGAGAACTTCGGGGGCTCTAATTTCGGTACAGGTTTTTATGTTCTGTATAATTCGCCAATCAACATTCGCCATGCATTCAAGTTACTTCCTCTAAGTTTCTTAGCATTGCCCACAGTCCCTGGAGTTTCCAGAAAACACATCGTGACACACTAATCTTCCAGTTGCATGGTCTGGTGCAATTCCATCGGCTGCAGTCTCTGGATGTGATTCTTTTCGTTTACTTCCTCGGCTGCGAGTACGAATTTATGGTACCACGGGAATCGAACTAGCAAGCGCTGGATAATTTTCATGTTTTTGTGTAGGTTTACGTTAGGTCTGTTTGTGAATGACGCTTCTTCACTAAAAAGAACGCGTGGCCCAGTGGTAAAACTGTACACGACGTTCAAAGTCTTCGCCATGAAAAATCCTGTAGCTTAAAAATATGGTACGGGTGAAAATTGTTGTTGTATAATTCTCAACACCGACGTTTTTAAGATTCATGATTGTCCCTCAGTTTGTCTGCTGATGTGCGGATTAGCCGCAGCTGCAGCTAAAACACTTACTTGGGCATCATCATTTGTTGCAGGTCGTAGTTGACGTTTCACTTGTTGCTGAACTCTTCGTGTCTCTTTAAATAACGTAACTACCCGACGGCACCTTCGAACACTTGGATGACGTCTTCCAGGATAATGATCAACATACATAGCACAGGCCCGTTGGGCATTTTGATCACAATAGCCATAGATAAATACCACATAGACCTTTTTTGCAATTGGTAAACGGTCCGTTTTAACACGAGTAATGTATCACGAAGCAAATAACGTTCGCACTGGCGAAATGTTACGCGATACCACGTACTTATACGTTTGTGACTATTACAGTGCCCTTTATCATAAAGTGAAAAATGTGTTGCAAATAAAATACTCATATTTATTTTTGGACTAGTCGAATATGTACTAAAAATGGGGGTACCTATTTAATAAAATGGTGTTGACATCCGTTTCACCTATGGCAGCGCCATCTAGTTTTTCCGTTTGATGCTTATTTCGTGAGATATTTGGCCTGGTCACTATCAATGGATCATCGTGTATGCCATCCACCTTTCCGCTTTCTCTTCTTTGCTTAGTACGGGTTTTCCTTCGGAGTTTTTGATATTCAGCACTGCTTTTCTTGTCTCCAAATGTTGTTGTTGATGTTATGGTCTTCAGTCCGGAGATTGGTTTGATGCAGCTCTCCACCCTACTCTATCCTGAGCAAGCCTTTTCATCTCCTCATAAGAACAGCAACCCACATCCACTTGAATCTGCTTACTATACGCGTCTCTTGGTCTCCCTCTGCGATTTCGACCCAACACACACTTCCCTCCAATGCTAAATTTACGATTAGCCGATGTCTAAGAATGTGTCCTACCAAGCGATCCCTTCTTTTAGTCAGGGTATGCCAAAAATTCCTTTTCTCACCAATTCTGTTCAGTACCTCTTCATTAGTTTTGCGATCTACCCACCTAATCTTCAGCATTCTTCTGTAGCACCATATTTCAAAAGCCTCTATTCTCATCCTGTCCGCACTGCTTATTGTCCATGTTTCACTCTCGTACAAGGCAATACTGCACACAAATGCCTTCAGAAAAGACTTCCTTACCCTTAAATTAATATTCGATGTTAGCAAATTTCTCTTTTCCAAAAATGCTTTTCTTCCAATTGTCATTCTGCAGTAACAAAACTCATCTACCACCTTTATTGTTTCGTTACCTAATCTAATTCTTTCAGCATCACCTGATTTTATAAACCGCATTCTATTATTTTTGTTTTTCTCTTGTAAGTGTTCATATCTCGCTTATTTTCTTTTAGGTGATATCTCTCAAAAATTTTCAAATGTTTGTTAAGCTTAAGGTACTTAATTGCGGGGTTATCAGTCCCTAAACTTACAAACTATCTTATACTAACGACGACACAGACATTCATGCCCGAGAGGGGATTAGAACCCCCGACCGTAGTGGCCGTGCAGACTAACTGGCGCGCTGCAGACCACTCGGATACTTGGGCCGGCATGGTATCTCTCTTTCCCCTAGTTATACAGTTTTCTACGATGTTGCATTTCTACATCTACATAGATACTCTGTAAATCACATTTAAATGCCTGGCAGTGGGTTCATTAACCACTTTCATAACTTTTCTCTACCGTTCCATTCTCTAATAGCGCGCGGGAAGAAAGAACACGTAAATCGTTCCGTTTTCGTTCTGATTTCTCTTATTTTATTGGGATGGTCATGTCTCCCTAAGTAGGTGGGTGCTAGAAAAATATTTTAACATTCAGCACTAAAAGTCGGTGATTGAAACTTCGCAAACAGATCACGTCGCAATGAATAACGTCTTTCTTTTAATGATTTCCACCCCAATTCGTGCAACCTTTCCGTGACGCTTTCCCCCTCGTAACGTGATAAAACAAAACGAGCTGCCCTTCTCTGAACCTTCTCAATGTCTTCCGTCAGTCCCACCTGGTGAGGGTCCCACAAGGGGCAACAGTACTCAAGGAGAGGACGCACAAGTGTGATGTAGGCAGTCTGTTTGGTGGAGCTGGTGCATCTTCGAAGCGTTCTGCCGATGAAACGTAACCTTTGGTTCGCCTTCCCCACAATATTTTCTGTGTGTTCTATCCAGTCAAAGTTGTTCGTAATTGTAGCTCCTAGGTATTTGGTAGCATCTACGACCTTAAGGTTTGATTGATCTATCGCGTAAATAAAGTTCAGCGGATTTCTTTTAGTGGTCATGTGTATCACTTCACACTTTTCTTTATTTAGTGTCAATTGCCAATTTTCGCACCGTGCAGAAATTTTGTATAAATCGCCTTGCAGTTGCTTTTGATCCTCTGTTGACTTCACTAACCGATAAACGGCAGCATCATCCGCGAACAGTCTCAGGGAGCTATTCAGATTGTCTCCTAAATCGTTTATAAACACGGGGAAGAGTAGGGGACCTATAACGCTTCCCTGTGGAACTCCAGAGCCACTCCTGCTTAACCAGTCTGCACTCCTGTCAACCTCATTTTTCACGTATACGAGGTAAATGTGCAGAAATTCTGTACGGTGTGCGCGGCTGGTGTGCGTGCGAGGTCGGTGCCTTTGGAATAGCAGCAGAGAAGTTGCAACACGAGCTCGTTCCCGGTAAAGAACCGCGAAGCCCTCAAAGCGAGTGGCAGATCCCGTTAACTCGCGGCTTTGCTGTCGCCCCTTTCACCTGCCTTCGACACTCTTTAGACTTCTCCGACCCCAGCCGGCATTAAAACTGCCGAAGTCTCAGCAATGCCGGTAGGTGTCGGCGAGACATGTGTCTTAAACATGTAAAATAATTTTTTTTCATCTTCCGTTTTCCTTCTTAAGAGTAAAATAATGTTTAGAGTTCGTAAGGGTAATATTTTATTGACATACAGATGTCTAACACGTTTAAAAGTACACTTGTTGAAAAAGAAAATAATACAGGATGAATTCGTCGACCCAGCAGAGGGAAATTTTATTGACACGTTCTTGAGGACGTGTACAACACACGATCACAAAGACAGAGCCATAAACTCGGAAGTACAGGTACCAGAGCGTGGACAATGTCGACGTAGGTGCAGTGTAAAGCTCTGTATAAGTGAAGTACGGCCATCCTTTTCCGCGCCGCTTGCCGCCGCCTGCGTCTCAGGATTGGCTGAAATCGAGTCACGTGGTTCTTTCCTCCATCTTGGTCCTATACGTTGCTTGGCTGCCATGAGAAGTTTTGTGAATTTCGTATGTTTGGGTTTGAATAATGCCACAGCGTTGTACTTTTGCGTGTTCTTCAGAAGCGAAGAAGGTAGGTAAACATTATAGTACTTCCATTATATATATCTGAAATGCAGCCTGAATGATAAAAGTCGTCAGAGAAAACTAATAGCCCAGAAGCGACCTTCGATTCTTCTACTAATTCATAATATAAAATAATAGATTAAAGATTCACTGATGAATGGATCACGCAGCAGGCATCTATATAATTTTAACTCGAATAAATTTGTGAAGAAAATTCCTGCACAATGTCGTGAGGTTAAATTATTCACGCGTCGTTGGTTTTATCTGCGGGTAGTTGCCGAAAACATACAAATTTTGAACATATTAGTCAGTGAACTAGATTCTCGTTTAGATATGAAAGTAATATACAGGCCTAGTTCCTGAAGTAAGCTTTTCTCATTCTTTTTCATGTTTATCATTACGGGAAACACAGAATTCAACCAAGGCAAATATTAGACATTCAAATTTAATTGGCGTTGCAAAGGCACTTTTAATTTCTCTTTTTGGTAAAAGTCATGTAGTGGATATCCCCTTGCATTCTTCGTAGTTCATATACGATATAAGTACATAATACGCAAGAAAATACTCATCAAAGACTTATCCATAATCTAAATGGTTTTCTTCATTTACGCTATCTCAGATTATGACATGTCGCGGTCTATTCGAATAGTTGGTTATGGTACAGTTCAGTCTGAATTTATAGGTGAATTCTTTAGATCGGGAGCCACAAACCAAGCACTTTTCTTAAAATCGGACAAGAAGTTTTTCGTAGAGCCGCCAGGACCGCATGGACAGAACTACCTGAAGTTCCCGCATCTGTTCGTCGGATATAACACCATGTATTTCGAGAATAAAAAGAGTTATCGTTCTGCTCTCAACCTTAAATAAAATTTCGATATCTTACCTACATTTCGTTCGCAGCATTGTATGTGCTAAAATCAATCATATGCAAAGACTACGCAATGCGATTTATTCTCTGCTAACTCTTCAAAATTTTGCGCAGTAGTTTACTTAATTTGATGTAGCACGGAGACTATACGTAATAGTGAATAGAAAATCAGATAATTATCGAGCGTAAGCAGGAACGGAATAGGCCCCGCATGGCTGCCGCTGGCAGGCTGCCCGTACTTTCTCTATACAGAGCTTTATGTACAGTGTATACCCTCCTTTCGCACCAATTGAAGCTGCAATTGTAGATCCGAATGTAATCTTCCGTAATGACCTGCCATGCAGACATCCTCCTGGTGCCTTAGTTGGGCCAGATTTCGTGTGGGTAGCGCAGAACGCGATCTCAAGCATGCTCAACGTGTGACAGATCTGGGGATCGTGCTAGCTTGGGTAGTTGAGGTACACTTTGAAGACGTTGGGTGGTATGGGAAACGTGTGGAAACGCATTGTCCTATTGGAAAAGAATTTTGCCTTACTAGTCGTAGTAAGACTGAGATTGTATCCTCCACTGTTCAGTGTTCGTTCAACGAACGGTCAGTGTACAATATGGCTCTCCATACCGTGATGCCCGATTATGCATGCTGTTAGTGTGTCTTCAGCTCGCGCCCAAACATCTTGACTCCAGTGGTGTCGTCTTATGAGAGTCGCTTCTGCCTCCATGCCAGCAGTGGCAGTACGTTTGTGTTTCGTCGAGAAGGAAAGCGCGAAAACCCGAAGTATATACATCAGAGGCTTATCCTACACTTGCCGTTTACCACTGGGGATTGCTGAGGGAACATTGTACAGTGCAAGGAACATTGAAAATATCATACAATCCGACTTGTTACCTCACATGCACCAACAAGCCGACATGCTTTTCCAACAGGAGAGTACAGGTCCACACGTTTCCCGTACCACACAACGTGCTCTTCAAGGCGTACGTCAACTACAGTGGCCAACACAACCCTAGATCTGTCCTCCATTGGGTATTTTTGGGACTGGATGAAACGTCATCTTTGCGCGGTACGAAATCTGGCCCAACTGAGGCACCAAGTGGTAACTGCATGACAGGCCATTCTGTAAGACAACATTCGGCCCCTTTACGATCGTCTCCATGGGAGAATTGCAGCTTGCATTGCTCCATAAGGAGGGCATACGCGGTACTAGCTTCGACTCTGTACACGCTCTGGCGACTGTACTCAAGTACGTATGGTTTTGTCCGCGATATCGAATGTTGTATACATCCTCTAGAAGGTGTCAATAAAATTTAACCTCGTATTTTATTATCCAGGAGTACATTCTTAAATTTTCTTTCTCTTGGATAAAATTTTTTGTAGGGTATCCTAAGAGAATTGTGACTCAGCGGTCTATATACTGTCTCTGATGGCAGTCTTCTTTCGCATCGCGTTGTCGGTTGCTTGTGACAAATATTACAAGATGAGCTGGTAGGAAGGACGTAGCTCCAACTTTTCAATTATATAATTATATATATTTGACGACGTTGCAGCGTTCAATGAATGAAATAAATCGCAATTTGCGATCAGTACTGTACTGTGGAGTAGGAAAGAGACAGCGTGGCGAATGGAGAATCAAATGTTTGTAATTCTATCGGACCAGTCCGTAGCATACAATCTACTTAAATCTAGGTAAACTAACCTAAGGACAAACACACACACCCATGCCCCAGGGAGGACTCGAACCTCCACGGCGAGCAACCGCGCGCTCCGCAGCGAGACGCTTTAGACCGCTCGGCTACTCCACCGCGGCGGCGAATGAGATTTGGGTGTTGCGAGAGACGTGCAGGGAACAGGCCTCTGCAGTCGGACTGGTCACTGTGTCCTCGGTGGCGGAGTGGTCCAAAAATGTTCAAATGTTTGTTAAGCTTATGGGACTTAACTAGGGGGGTTATCAGTGCCTAAACTTACAAACTACTTATCAACTTGCTTATCCTAAAGACGGCACAAATATCCATGCCCGAGGGAGGATTCGAACCCCCGACCGTAGTGGCCGTGCAGACCGTGACTGAAGCGCCTCAGTCCCCACGGCCACCGCGGCCGGCGCGGAGTGGTTCACGCCTCTTCCTAGTAAGCAGGAGATCCCAGGTTCTAATTCCGGCCGGGCACAAATTTTCATTCACCGCACTTGGGTATTCCATCTAAACAGGGAAGACATAACTGATCGCAAATTGCGATTTATGTCATCCATTTATTTATTTATTTTTTCCTCCATGCAACCCTCAAACGTAGTGTCTTAGGAAAGGGTGTACACGGCAACAAATCAATAAAGTTCGACGAATAGTCCCGTAACCTTAAGGTAGATGAACTATGAACTACAGTCAGCTTACTGTCCTTAGAAATAGTTACATTCCATAACTATTCACCTCTGAGACTTTCTATGAATGTCCTGTAAACTTTGCACGAATTCTTCCTTTGGGTTTGGGTTCAAAAGCCTCTTTCCGTTTCGTTGGATGTCAGGCAGACGTCAAATTTCTTTCCCGTCGAAGTGAGTTTGAGTCTGAGGGATTGAGATCGGGCGAATATGGTGGATGTTTAAATTCCACCAACCAATTTTGTGCCAGTAACTGTTTGGCGATATTGGCTGTGTGTGGACCAACGTTGTCCTGCAACTTGAACGTCCACGATACTCGCCGGATGTCTGTCAATTATCCTGACTTCTTCCTATTCCCTCGACGCAAACTCACTTTTAAAGGAAAGAGATCTGACGATATTCCTTATACCCAACGAAACATAACGAGGCTTTTTAACACCAGTCCTAAGGAAGACTAAGTGCAAAGTTTGGTCGTTTCTTTAGGACAGGGGGATCAAACAGCTAAGGCCATCAGTCTCCCGGCGGGGACGAGAAGGAGTCAGGATAGGAAAAGAGGTGGAAGGGAAAGGATATGTAGTCCAAGGAGGATAGAAGGAAGAAAGACTGCCCGAGGCCCCATGCTCACCACGCACGTATACGCGAGAGAACCGTGAGCTACCATGGGTGTGTGTGTGGGGGGGGGGGGGGGAGGGGGGGGACATTTCCAGTATATGTATCGGAGAACTGATCGGCACATAGTTATGGGAGGTTATTGTTTTTCGGATATTTAGATAACTGTAGTTCATAGCTGATCTACGTTGACGTTAAATGACTATTGTCAATACTTTATTGTCAGCGGCTGTATATAAATGAAACCCTATGTCCCTAACTTGAGAACGGCTCGACCGATTTGACTCATCTATTTCTTGTGTTCGGATTTGTCAGGATACGGTTTGTAGGAGAGGAAATTATTGGGATATATACTGGAAATTTGAGAAAAACTGGAAGTGCATTTTTCAGTGTGTCGCCATTACTTACAAATCTTTAATTTTGTTCCGATGTTGATGAAATTTTGCACACGACGTTAAAAAAAAGAGGAAGGTCAATCAATATCTACATGAATTTTTGTTTGGCGAATGCAGAGGATGCATACGGAGTTTCCCAAATCCTCAGTTTTGCTTTGATCCCGATTAAATAAACAGCTGACTTCAAAACAGGATACTCACTGATCACATAATCTCCTCAGTCCCGTGAAATTTTTTTCAGTACTTTTATATTTTGCCTTTTATGATTAATAATAATCCAAAAAGGTCCCAAAAATATTTAAAAAAATATTGACTTTTTATTATCTACAAAAAGTCATGTCCTCAATGGGGGACCTCAGGACACTAGGTACCTCAAAGGTCAGTATGGGGTGTGATATTTCACTATGCAATTTATGTTACTATGGTTTTATTTATTTATGTTATTAATAGTATAGGCTGATTTAACATTAATTATGGAGTTCAATGGAAATCTGAGTGATCACATAGACAACAACCAAATAATGTTTCAAAATGTTTGTATGCCTTATGGCACTTAACTAGTGGCTCATCAGTCCCTAAATTTACGAACTACTTATGAACTAACTAATACTAAGGACGGCACAAATATCCATGCCCGAGGGGGGATTCGAACCCCCGATCCCAGCTTAATTAGCACTGATGCAGAGTGTGCAAGTGACAAGCTGGTGTGTCTTTTTCAGTTGCAAGATGTACTGCCACATTTCGGTTGTTTGTTGAGATGCCTATCACTATGACCAACATTTGAATATTTTCACGAGATTGAGGAGGATAAATTTTTTATTGTGCATGGTGGAGTGTACTTTACTTAAGGACTTTGACAAAATCCGTACCTTTGCCCCAAACGTGATTACTTTTTAAATTTCGTCTTAACCACAAGAAAGGATACCGATTACATAAATTTTGTACAGTGCATGGCAAAGGATAAATAGCAAGAAATTTTGTTCGACTGATGTCGACAAAGGTTGACGTTAATGAGATTACATTAGATTAGATTAGTTGGTTCGTTCCTTAGATCCGTGTTGAGGTGATCCTCGTGGGTGTGGATCATGTCACTTTTATTTTACTAATACAGGCACATACACGTTTTACAAGCTGATAATATAATAATAATAGTAGGAATAAACATACACGCATCATTTGGTTATATTTGAGAATTCGTCAGTTGAGTAGAAGGAGTTGGACACTAGAAAGTCTTTTAGGCTCCTTTTAAACTGATCTTTATTTGTAGCAATTTTTCTTATATTTGTCGGTAAATTATTGAAAATGTGTGTTCCCGAGTACTGGTCCCCTTTTTGAACCAAAGTAAGTGCTTTTAAGTCCTTGTGTAGACCACTTTTGTTCCTAGTATTGTAGGTATGAACTGAGCTGTTTATTGGGAAAAGGGATATATCATTTATGACAAATTTCATTAAGGAATAAATATACTGAGATGATGTAGTTAATATACCCAGTTCTTTGAAGAGGCTTCTGCAGGATGTCCATGAATTTACACCATATGACATTATGGAATGAAAGTAAGCAAAGTATTCAAGCTTTTTTTATTTTTATGTCTCATACCACTCGTATTGCAAATACAGATTTGTTAAGTCGTTACTGCAGTTCTGTGGTGTGCTCCTCCCAACTGAATTCATCATCAAGCCATTATCAGGAATTCTTCATACTTTGCATATACTGGTTGGGAATCTCTTACATTTTCTGAATTGGATGTAGTGAGTCCATTGCAAGTTTAATGTCAATGAGTTGGTTTTAAACCATTCATTAGTGTTAATGAAAATGTAATTAGCAGACCTTTCTAAAACTAAGTTCGACATGCAATACTTGTATCATCTGAAAATAAAACTAGATTAAAGGGTGGGGAGGGGAGTGGAAGAGATGGGCCAAGAAATCGAAGGAATAGAGAAATAAAGGAAAAAAAGAGAGATAGGAGAGGAGAGCAGATGGAAATGCCAGACTATAGAACAAATAAATGGCCAGTTAGCGCTTAGTTTTCAGTTAGCCATTATTAAAACTTACGGTTAGACTTCGTCTTTGTTCGCGTTGATGTCGGTGCATACGTGTCAAAGACCATCGGAAGTACAATTACTTCATAACATTGTTCTTAAGTTATGACCAGGATCATAAGGACGAAAGACAATTTTTCATTTTTCCGGTTTAAATGTAAACCCTGCTAGAGTGATGCTAAATACTACCCTTCATTATCGACCCGAAAATGAAGATATTATTAAATACGTAAATAAACTATTTGTTACATCGCACCCATGCCGCTAACTGAGGAAGCTATACGTTATACGACGTGTAATTAATGTGGGATCAAATGTCAACGAAATTACCGTCATTCTACGCACGGAATATATTTAAACCGGAAAACTGGAAACTTTTATCGTGGTGATCCTAGTCATAACGTGTCAACGAAGTTGCGGAATTAATTTACTTCCGATGGTCTCTCACACGTATTCAAGGACGTCTACGCAAGAGAATCCACAGCCTTGAACACGAGTCCTATTGATGGTCAATAAAAAACAATCAAATTAAATAAATGTACCAACGAACCTCATGTTCAGCAACAATAGATTTTATGTTTTTCGAAATTGGTCTCATCAAATGGCTCTCGTATATGCCTAGAATAAATTCCTTCTCTCCTCCCATATGGAAGAGTCTTGAGTAGCGTGTAGTTAAGGCCTTTAAATATCTCGCAGGTGTAATACTAGACCATCTAATATAAACGATATCAATGTAGCAAAATGCAGTGGAAACTTGTCATAGGCCATAGCCACAGATGCTGGCAACTGTGTGTATGAATGCCAAGTACCATCATCGTTAATGTGCACCTCAATGTATAGGCCATAGCCACAGATCTACATCTACATACATACTCCGCAATTCACCGTAAGGTGCGTGGCGGAGGGTACACTGTACCACTACTAGGCATTTCCTTTCCTATTCCACTCCCAAATTGAACCAAAGAATGCCTCTGTGCCTCCGTACGAGCCCTGATTTCTCTTATCTTGTCTTTGTGATCTTTACGCGAAATGTAAGTAGGCGGCAGCAAGATCGTACTACACTCAGCTTCAAATTCCGGCCCTCTAAATTTACTTAACAGAGATTTACGAAAAGAAAGTCGTCTTTCTTCCAGCGATCCCCGATTGAGTTGCCGGAGCATTTCCGTGACACTCGCGCATTGGTCGAACCTACCGGTAACAAATCTAGCTGCTCGCCTCTGAACCGCCTCTATGTCTTCCTTCAAACCGATCTGCTGCGGGTCCCAAATACTTGAGCAATACTCAAGACGTGGTAGTACAAGCGTTTTATACGCGGTCTCCTTTACAGTTGAAGTACATCTTCCCAAAATTCTCCCAATAAACCGAAGTCGGCTGTCTGCCTTACTCACAACTGTCCTTACATGCTCGTTCCATTTCATATCGCTCTGCAATGTTACGCCTAGATATTTGAACGACGCGACCGCATCAAGAAGCTCACTACTGATGCTGTATTCGAACATTATAGGATTGTTTTTTCTACTCATGCGCATCACCTTACATTTTTCTACATTGAGAGCTAGCTGCCATTCTTCGCACCATCTAGAAATTTTGTCTAAGTCAACCTGTATGCTATTTCAGTCAGTTACAGACGACACCCTCCCATACACCGCAGCATCATCAGCAAACAGCCGCAAATTACAACTTACTCTGTCCATCAGATCATTTATATAGATAGAAAATAATAGCGGTCCTATCACACTCCCCTGGGGCACGCCTGACGATACACTCGTCTCTGATGAACACTCGCCGTCGAGAACAACGTACTGCGTTCTATTACTTAGGAAGACTTCCAGTCAGTCACAAATCTGTGAACCTATTCCATAAGCTCGTATCTTCGTTAGCAGTCTGCAGTGTGGCACCGTGTCGAACGCCTTTTTGAAGTCGAGAAAAACACAATCCGCCGGTTGCCCTTCGTCCATGGCTCGCAAGATGTCATGTGAGAAAAGGGCAAGCTGAGTTTCACATGAACGATGTTTCCTAAACCCGCGCTGATTCATGGAAAGAAGCTTTTCCGTTTCGAGGAAATTTAATATATTCGAACTGAGAATATGCTCCAAAATTATACATGAAACCGATGTCAACGATATTGGCCTGTAATTGTATGGGTCAGTTCGCTTTCCTTTCTTATACACGGGAGTCACCTGCGCTTTTTTCCAATCACTAGGAACTTTGCGCTGAATTAAAGATTCGCTATAAATGCAAGCTAAGTAGGGGGCCAATGCCGCAGAATAGTCTTTGTAAAACCGAACTGGTATTCCATCCGGATCAGCAGACTTTTTCGTATTTAGCTCTCTCAGCTGCTTCTCTACATCGGAAATACCTATTGCTATGTCCCCCATTTCGGAATTAGTACGTTGATCAAATGATGGTATATTTGTACGGTCCTCCTGCGTGAAAGATTTCTTAAAGGTTAAATTTAGAACTTCAGCTTTCCGTTTGCTTTCTTCTATTACTGCCCCGGAATGATCAACTAGTGACTGGACAGTGGGCTTTGACCCGCTTATCGATTTTACATAGGACCAGAATTTTTTCGGGTTCTCGGAAAGATCTTTTCCTAAGGTATGGCTGTGATAATTATTGTATGCTTCACGCATCGATCTTTTTATAGACGCACGAATCTCTACTAACTTTTGCCTGTCATCATTTGCGTGTTCTTTTTTGAATCGAGAGTGCAACAGCCTTTGCTTTCTCAGCAGCTTTCTAACATTATTATTATACCACGGTGGATCTTTTCCATCCTTAATCGTCTTTACTGGCACATATTTCTCTAACCCTTCATTAACAATGCACTTAAATTTAGTCCACAATTCCTGTACATCCATAGTCCCAGAATTAAACGATGCCCATTCATTTTCTAAGTGCGATCGTAACATTTGCTTGCGGCTTTTCCCAACAACAACACGCTCCTAGCCTTCTTGACTGGTTTATGAACTTTGGTCACCATCGACGTTATGACGATATCATGATCACTAATTCCTGTCTCTACACAGACATCGTTAATAAGGTCAGGCCTGTTTGTGGCTATAAGATCTAGAATATTTCCATTGCGCGTGGGTTGCCGGTTTAACTGCTCAAGACAGTTTTCGGAGAATGTGTCCAAAAGTAGCTCGCAAGACTGCTTGTCTGTACCGCCTGAAATGTAACTAGCGAGGTCCCAATCTATACTCTTAAGGTTGAAGTCACCTCCGACTAATATTACATGGCCCGG
The DNA here is from genome assembly GCA_026315105.1 of Locusta migratoria. Taxonomy (NCBI): domain Eukaryota; kingdom Metazoa; phylum Arthropoda; class Insecta; order Orthoptera; family Acrididae; genus Locusta; species Locusta migratoria. Next base: position 284,613,001 of record CM048750.1, on the reverse strand, counting down.
ATACCTATGCACTACCTGGTGTAGACTTTCCTTGAATGATTCTAAAACCGCTACAGCAGCACTGGGGGGCCGGTAAAAACACCCAACTATTAACTTTACTTCTTTTAGACCTGTTATGCGTGCCCAGATAACTTCAGTTACTTTCAACATCGATCTCAGTAGAAACAATATCTTTGTCCACAGCGATGAACACTCCTCCTCCAGTTGTATCAGATCTATCTTTCCCATATACATTCCACGCTTCGCTAAATAGTTCTGAACTTGCCACATCATCATTTAGGCAGCTTTCGGTGCCTAAAACTATCTGAGCGCAATAACTTCCATGCAGCGCTGCAAATTCGGGAACTTTGTTTATAATACTTTCTAAGTTCGCGGCTAATATTTTTATGTTCGAATTTTTGTTCCGAACGTGGCCTGAATTCGCTGTTTGAATGCTGACAGGCGAGTGCTCATCAGAGTTAGCGCCTAGCCTAAAAAAAAACCATGTGCACTCCACAAGTACTCTGCTACCCGAGTAACCGCTTCCTTAGTGTAGTGCACCCCTGATCTATCTAGGGGCACCCTACAATTCCCCACCCGATATCGCAGATCCAGAAATCTGCAGCCATGACTGTCACAGAGTCGGAAAAGCCTCTGGTTCAGATCCTCCACTCGGCTCCAAACCAAAGGACCCCGATCAACCCTGGGAACAATGCTGCAAATCGACAGCTCTGCTTGCACCCCGCGCGCGAAGGCAGCAGCCTTCACCAATTCCGCCAGCCGCTCGTAGGACCTGAGGATGTCCTCAGAACCCAAGCGACAAGCGTCATTGGTGCCGACGTGAGCCACAACTTGCAGTCGACTGCACCCCGCACCCTCGATAGCCGCCGGCAAGGCTGCCTCCACATCTCGGATGAGGCCCCCCGGCAAACACACCGAGTGCACGTTGGAATTCCTTCCAGATCTGGACGCTATCTGCCTTAGGGGCTCCATCACGCGCCTGACATTGGAGCTCCCAATAACTAATAATCCCCTCCCCGCATGCACCTGCTCGGACCCTGCTGAAGGAGTGGCCACACTTTCACTCACAGGACGAACGGGCGCGGACGGACGTCCAGCCTCCACATTGGCCTTCCGCCTCGAGCGACGCGAACGCCGTACAACCCGCCACTCCCCTTGCGGAGAAGGCGGCTCGACGATGTCCGGTACACCTGAAGGTGCCTCGGTAGCAGGGACAGAGAGCGAAGCGTGAGACACCTGAGGTGTCCCACTCGACGAACCAGACTCCCCATCATGGCTGCACCCCGAGACAGCAGCCTGAAGACGGCTGACCGTAGCCAACAGCACGCTCAGCTGTTCGCGAACCGCGGCCAACTCCTCCTGCTTCCGCACACAGCAGGCACACATCCTATCCATCCTATCGATACAATTAACAGCAATTAACAACTTTAAAGAAGCCTAGTACTCTAATGAAGGCGGCTGGCTGCTGACTTAACTGTGGTCAGTGGTAACTACACTGTCAAATCAACAAAACTGAGTCCGGCAGTTTAGCGCTGTTAACGCTGCGGCACTCGTGGCAGCTGGCACTGGACTGACTGATAACGAGCTTAGTAACGGTCTCTGACTTGTTTTGAAATACACCGGTCAAAGACGACGACTAAACAGTATTTATCAAATACGATAGAATAAACAATTAAAACAGTAGTACAATCGAAATCTGCAAGTACGCGGGAATAAACCTCTTAAAACAGTACTACCGAAAATGAACTAGACTGGCAAATTAAATTTGACACAAATTAAATTCAGATATTTAGCGCTGTTAACGCCGCGACATTTTCAAAGAGTAATTATTGTTCCGCATTTCGCGTTATATTCTTGAGATTACTTAATATCTATCAGATCGCTATAAAACCATGCCTAAAACCTTCCTCAGGTAATAAATTAGAAACTGTACAAATATTTAAGTCTCTGCGTCTTGTCGTTCGGACGTGATAAGCGTACACAGAACAGACATTCACATTTATAGATATAATTAACATCTTGGCAAGGATTTTCTGCCGTTTTATTCATATTGCCAACATAATCACACGAGGCCGCCGGAATGGTAGGCAAAATTTTAGCCCTGCACTGCATTCGCATAAGTGACGTTCCTGCTATCCCCTTACATGAGAACTGACGTTTTTGTGTCTAATACACTGCTGGTTTTTATCAAGGTAGTCATAATTAATACTTTCCTGTATTCTAGTGCGTAATTTCGATAGGTATTGTGTGGGCTAACAAACATGTGACACTGAATAGGCATATTATAATATTAAATTTATTGACCTAACATTTTAAGAGGGTTACGTTTTTATACATCGTTATGGGACTGCTGGATATTAAAATAAACCTTTTTTAAAATTCGAGTTTTGGAAATATCCTTAATTCGCCGTTTCATTTACTGCGTAAAGTTTCATAATAGGCAAATATAAAAAAGAAATATGTCGAATTCGGTACATTATGTTAGATTCATTATAAGTCGTTTCGGGCTTCATGTTGTTCCTTATTTTTAAAAAAGGAAGTTGTTGGTTTAGTTGTATATTTTTAATATGATTACCGTAAATGGACAGGTAAAGCGAGAATTTTAGTGGATATTTCAGTACAACAAATGAGAGATATTTTATTGTAATTTGCATTTATAAAGCAGACATTCTGTCATTTCAGAACCAAATCTTGAATTCAGTATTCTTAATCTGCATACTCCCGTTTATCCATTAGTTTTTGACACTCTTGAAACTGTTCATACAATAGTACGTCAAATGTGTATCTGTGCCTAGCTTCAAAAAAATGAAGTACACCACTGTTTCGTCGGTTCGACCTTCCTACGTTATTGGTCTGAAGTACCGCTGATTTGAAACAATGAAACCGACAGATGAAACAGTTCCGTAACGTCCGCGAATGAGATCCGAAACAGAGCAAAATGAAACATGACGGTCATATAAAGCAGGAAACACGGCGGTTTTGAAACAATGAAACATTTTCACGTATCGAAAAATTGTTTCGAAATAATGAAACAGTGGCCATCTCTACTGGCATAGTATATATTAAAACAGTTATTAAGAAGAGTACTGAGTGTTCTTTGTACAACGTGGGTGCATACGTCGGAAGTCTGACGATAGAACCGCAGATTACTTATGTTTGCACATGATTTCGCATTGCCATCCACTATTTAACTTGACAAACGAATTTCTATGGGACTTAAGGTGATAAATAATTGCTTGTTTCCTTTACATTTCGTAGGTTAGTCAAGATCTCAAGTATTTGGCTGATATGAGAGCGGAGTCTAAACGTAATTTCCCTTCGTTTTCTTGTAATACTTCACAGCATCTATGGCGTTCTTTGGCAAGGAACAAGATGAACACCTGTGGCTAGCAGTCAGATAGCTGAGGGTCAACATCCAGGTAGTATAATCGTTTGTTGTGCATCACCTCCCAGCAAGACAGTGTTTGTGTGCTTGTAGAACACACACCGTTTACTTTGGTAAACGTTTGGTGTACTGTATACACGCTGACTACAGATCTCAACCAATATTCAATTCTATATCTGCATAATTTGAAATAATTCTTGAAAGATAGTCACAAGATCATTTAATTAATGCAATTTGTACAAATGACGATTTATCTGTTCGAGATATATTATTATTACGTTTCTGACAGAATAGTGCTTCTACCTATTAAGTATTAAATTTTTTATATTTTACTCCTGGAGTGAATTATGTATTAAAAATATTTTGTACGTTGGATCCTATCCTTTGTGTATGACACACGTGGTACAGTCAATAAGTTCTGAGAACTTACGCATAGAGAATAGGCACTCACATGACTCCGAAAGTTGCACACGCTGCCAAATTCGAGTTAGCTGATCGTTGTTTCAGTCGCGGATCGCAAAGCCGTCATCACACGGGACGTGTTGTCCCAACGTGGTGCAGGCCAAACGTGCTGTCTACCTAGCTACAGCACGCTCTGAAACGGCGCGCTACATCCCACGGAATATAACGTGCTGCTCATAGTGATTTGCTCTCGAGCGCCCGTTGCGGTCTGCTGGGTAGGTCATTATGTTTACAAAGATGGTTCAAATGTTTAAATGTTTGTTAAGCTTATCGGACTTAACTACGGGGTCATCAGTCCCTAAACTTACAAACTACTTATGAACTACTTACGAACTAGGACGGCACAAATATCCATGCCCGAGGGGGGATTCGAACCCCCGACCGCAGTGGCCGTGCTGACCGTGACTGGAGCGCCTCAGTCACCTCGGCCACCGCGGCCGGCTTACAAAGATGGATGTGCGTAAAGTACACAAGTACACGGTATCTCTGTTAGCGAAGAAAACGATATGCTTACTTATACTTGCATGTGGCATGCAATACTCTAACAGAAATTGAATTTTTCCCCTTCAAGAAGTACAAAGACGGTATCTGAAAGCGGTTGAGAATAATAACGAAATTTACGACAAAATTACTTTTGGAAAAATTCTTTACAAAATTGTCTATGGTGAAATACATCATTTGCACCAGCTCCGGTTGTCTTGCTCTTATATTCCCATTTTCCAAGTTGTAAATATTATGTATTTTCGGAGATAATAGGATCTAACCATACAATGTCAGCTCGACATTGTTCGTTGTGATAATTTTTGCTTTTAGTAATGTACGTAAACACTGAAACTTCCTGGCAGATTAACATTGTGTGACGGAACGGGGACTCGAACCTGGGACCTTTGCCTTTCACGGGCAAGTGCTCTACCGACTGAGCTATCCCGACACGACTCACGATACCGCCTCACAACTTTACTTCCGCTAGTAGCTCGCCTCCTAAGCCATGTCTCCACCATATCCTTTTTTCCAGTTTGAAGTTGGATGTTTGGAAAGTAGGAGGCGAGGTACTGGCGGAAGTAAAGTTGTGAGGCGGCATCGTGAGTCGTGTCGTGATAGCTCAGTCGGTAGAGTGCTTGCCCGCAAAAGGCAAAGGTCGCAGGTTTGAGTCCCGGTTCCGGCACACAATTTTCATCTGCCAGTAAGTTTCATATCAGCGCACACTCCGCTGCAGAGTGAAAGTTTCATTCTGGATACGTCAACACTGTTCCTCCTACACCGCATCTGGTTCCAGAACTGAACTAATGCAGCACTATACTGAAATGCAACTTAATTCAAACACCGTGGGGAAAACCGAGTTACGTATGGTACTGTTTTGAATTTTATTTGTTCCTGTGGCCCAGAACGAAAAACTCAACAAATTCTCTCGTGGACAAAGTTCGTTCCTGTTTCTAATAAATAACCAAATATTATAATTGTATTAAATTTACAAATAAGTTGAATTAACCATAATTAAACGAAATGGTTGAAAATATCTGGGAGAATATAGATGCAAACCTGTTATTTCCATCTCTTTTCTTCCACAGCTCGTGACGCTAAACACGACGCTAATATGTTGTCTTAAAAAGGAATAACAACGAATATCTGATATTACACTTAAATTAGGCGGAAAGAACCAGAAACGTTAGGTAAAAAAACGGAAAAAAAAGATTTCGGAACAGCACAGACGAGCATCTGTTTTGTTTACAAACTCTACGCTAGAGTCTGTTACGCAACCAAATACGTTATTCCCACACAACAGCAACTAGGTCGGTTTTCACGTATACTAAGCTGCTAAAACCTGTTGTAATACGTTATTTATCTATGACGTAGCATCACAAAGACGCTTATTTGATTGAATGCATTATACCGTAGCAAAGGGACGATATTCTTTCACATTATACAAATCATAACTGACACACGTTAAATAGGAGAACCTTTAAAGCTATGAAAATTTTGTTTACGGTAATTTATTGTAACAAATCATATCTAAAATGACGCATTTTCAAACGTTCTTCAGTATTCTGACGCTTTAAATAGATTATATTAATACATCGCGCGCTACAACGAAAGAAGGAACGAAATAAGATTTGCAATATGGCGGCTCAAAAGTTCTGCTTGTCACGTGAAAGCCAGGTCACTTCTCATTGGCCACGTTCCAATGCACGAAGAAAAATCTAACATGCTAGATCCTTCATTTCACGCTTCGCAGGGTAGTGTGACGTGGTATTCCACGTGCGTTTCCACGTCTCGTGACAGGACGGCTTAAAGGACAAACAAGGAGGGTTAGGCGGGCAAATGGATTCGCCCGTCTCACGTCACCGACGTGTGCACAGTCGAGGAAAACACAATCACTTGTGAGCGAGCGGTCTAACGTAACTGTGTCACTATGTTTTCGCAACAGGAACAATGGAGTTGGATCAAGCCACGTTGGAGTAGCCGAGCGGTCTAAGGCTCCTCGCCGCGGAGAGCGCGGTTGCTCGCCGTCGGAGGTTCGAATCCTCCCTGGAAAAGGGTGTATGTGTTGTCCTTAGGATAGTTTACCTTAGTTTAAGTAGTTTGTAAGCTACGGACTGATGACCACGCAGTTTGGTCCGATAGATGTTCAAACATTTGAGCATTTTTTGAGTCGGGTCAAGATTGAATGTGCCTGAGGTCCCGTACAGAACAGTGGCTCGTTGGGTAATAGGCTTCAACGAAGGTTGGTAAACTGTGGCAGACATGCTTTGGGCAGGCCGTTCTCGCGTCTCTGAAGAAGAAGTGCGTACTGTTTCCACATTAGGGGACAGTGATCAGCGCCAATTAGTGAGGTCGCCTACGAAACCGGATTAGCGCATACAACTGTACTTCGTTTCCTGAAGGAACGCCTGGGCATCCGAAAAGTTGCATCAAGATGGGTTTGCCAAGAAGTGATTGAAATGCAGAAATGGATGCGTTCCGACGTTGCTCAGACGCACTTGTAGCGCTTAGCTTCAGAACCGTTCCAGAGATTCGACAGGCGGTGGACCGCTCCATTCGCACCATCAACAGAACACGTTCTGCTAACGGTAATCTATACCCTTCACATCGCTGGCAACAGTCTCTACACAACACCTATCACTTCTCTGAAGGGCAGTAACATGTAAAGTTTTTCTCGGATGTGAATAAATAGTTGCCACTATTTAAGTTCCAACACGCACACACACACACACACACTCTCTCTCTCTCTCTCTCTCTCTCTCTCTCTCTCTCTCTCTCTATATATATATAAAGATCAGGGGAATGGGCTGGCCAATTTGTGCGTCCTCCACGTCCTATGGAAGGCCCTTCGAACATCCTGTCAAAGGTCAGCCTAGTGTTAATTGCGGAATGTGCAGGTGCACCATCATGCTAATCATGTGTGATTAATTAGTTGTTCAAATAAGACGGCAAAAGTACTGTCTAAAGTCCCTGTATTTAAACAAAATTTAAACATGCATTCACAGTAAATTACAATCAATAGCATTTAACTTATTTATCAGTCCAGCAACGTGGTACTCTGCAGTCATATAAATGATACATAAATTCATACAGAAATCATTTTGATGGTGGCTCCTCATTTGGCTGCTCGCTAGCAGTTCGCCGTGACGCTTCACGAATCGCGTAATTAACCGCGACCGTTAGCGTCCGCGATGACGCTACCGCGTTTCGGACGTCTGAGACGGTTACCGAACAAGTAACGAATTTCTGTCTCAGCAGAACGAACGAATAAATTTTTCATTAAAATCAATTCTTATTTCACTTATGTTCACTGGTTTCACATAAACTTTCACATCGTTAGAACTTTCACTTTGTTTTAACTTTATTATTGTTTGAGAACTCCGCGGACCGCGTACGACCGTCTGATCACGTCACAGGGTGGCAGATACTGCTGCTTGCCTGCTCTCCCACAGGGGAGCGCTGCTATACGATAAAGTCTCTGACCTGAGGAGCCATATCGACAACTGTTCACAGAGAAATATTTTACATTGACAAATTAAACATAACAAGTAATCACAGTACAAATAAAATAAAATAATATATACCTAAACAATTACAATACAGATAATAAATAAATGACAGAAAATGTTCACAGTTAAGTTACCTACATACATTGTGTTTCACGATAATTAATTAAGTCACATAAGAAGTTAATTACTACATATTCACTATAAACAGGTTCAAACGAATAATATGTTCAAAATGAAGCTCATTCCTTGTTATAATGTAAGGCTTACCTTACAACAATAGTAATCGGAAAAAATTGAGACTTTATAAATACGCTATGTGAGAATGAGAGTACTTGGGGACTTGTAACAAAGTATAAACATAATTTCAAACCTTTATTAAACTTTTTCTCGCTGACAACAATAGCAAAATGAAGAAAGGAAAAAAAAGTTTCTCGCTTACTACTTTTCCGCTGTTTATGGAGTAAAGCTACAAGGCGTTCGGTATGACGTTAAAGTTTATAATTTGTATGCTACAAATTGTAGGCACAGCAAATTTTACACACCGTATACACGCATATAGTTCAGTGTACCTTCTAAATTATATCACAATACGACACGTAATTCATGAGATATGAGCACACAAACGGTAACGTTCCGCTGTTCGTGGACTAAAACTACGAAATTCGGTATGACGTTACAATTTATAATTTCTACACTAGAAATTATAGCCGCAGTAAATTTTATAGACAGTATACAAGCATATAGTTGAGTGTACCTTCTAAGTTGTATCACAGTACGACACGAAGTTCATGAGATATGGAAAACCGCACCGTCACGCACCAAGTTTTAATCTATTACTTCTTTACTACTAACTATATTCCCGAGAGATTTGACAGACAGAGCCATTATACAAATGAATATATACCTGAAAAATGTCAGGAAAAAATTGGACATAAAACAAAAAATACACAAACAGCCAGGTATTAAAGAACACACAAATTAAGTAAAACTGAATCACTCGAAGGCGAAATGGGGAAACATGAGAAAATCCTTACAGTGGAAAGTCGGCACCTGGCGAAGTGACAGGCAGCGCCCACTTCCGTATGACAACAAAAGATAAACCCACACTGACGCAGTGGCTCTGGGGATCAGCGGAGGCGTGTGGAAGGTAGGAGCAAAAGGCCTTGACAAACAACGAGAGAAGGTAACCCCATATAAAGGCAGACAGCAGGCTGTTCTCTGGGATTCACGGACGACCAAATATTTCCTTACGGCGAAAGTAGAAAATCCGATGCAGGGAAGCCTGTACCTCACACTTTCGACAGAAGATCCCTCAACAGTTCCTCAGTAGCATGGCCGTAACTCGTCTTCTGTCGAAGCTACTCCCGTGCAACAAGAGCCAGCCAGGAGCCGCAGTGGAGTGGCTGAGTGCTCTAAGGCGCCTTGCTGCGGAGCACGCGATTGCTCGCCGTCGCCTAAGTGTGTGTGTGTGTGTGTGTGTGTTGTCCTTAGTATAAATTAATTCAAGTAGTTTGTAAGCCTAGATACTAATAACCGCAGCAGTTAAGACCCTAGGAATTTTAAACATTTGATCTTTTTTCCCCCTACAGAGCCGGGAGCTAGTAATGTTAGTCGGTAAGGAGCAAGAGGACAGTGAGTGTGCAACACGTTTGGAGAACAGAAATGGAAATTACGAGATGGGATAAATTAAAAATATGATTTCAGAAAAACGCAGAAGATGGTCAACAGAACAGAATATATTTACGGAAATAGTTTCTAACAAAGAAAAAACTCGCGGCTATAATTATTATTTAGTATAACATTGCCCATGCTACACGAAGCGAGGAGACGTCATCAAAAATGTTCAGATGTTTGTAAGCATATTCGACCAAACTGCTATGATCATCACTCCCTAGACGTACAAACTACGTAAACTATTTACATTAAGAAAAATACATTTATCCATAGCCGAGGGAGGAGTCGAAACTCCGGCGGGAGCAACTGCCCATTCCGTAGAATGATACCTTAGACCACGTGGTCACTTTCGCGCGGCATCATTTTTTTTATTATTACTATTTGTAAAGAGAACGATGAGGTGTTACTTTCTAAACATGGTTTGTTGCCGGCCGCGGTGGCCGAGCGCTCTGCGGCGCGCCAGTCACGGTCTGCACGGCCACAGGGGTCGGGGGTTCGAATCCCCGTCGAGCATGGATATTTGTGTCGTCCTTAGTCTTAGCTAGTTCATAAGTAGTTTGTAAGTTTAGGGACTGATGACCCCGTAGTTAAGTCCCATAAACTATACAAACATTTGAACATGGTTTGTTGTCGCTTTACCTAGCTTGGGATAAATTTTTGCTTCTACGAACATTCGTAGACATGTGAAAATGGAAAGTTCGAGGAAATTATTTTTACTTTTGATGTAAATTACATGTACATTTTCTTCTCAGATTTTGTTCTTTAGATGTCATTGTTGTAATCACAGTATGTTGTGTATGAAATTTAAATTCATCTAATATCACAATTTGGTTTGTTACTAACAAAATAAAAAGTGTTTAAATTTATTTGCAATCAAGAATGTTCCTCCATTTCATATATAGGCTATATATTTAAATGAGAACCAAGATATATGAAATATGATTTGCACCGAGCGAGGTGGTCCAGTGGTAAGACACTGGACTCGCATTCGGGAGGACGGTGGTTCAAATCCACCTCCGACCATCCAGATTTAGGTTTTCCGTGATTTTCCTAAATCACTCCAGGGAAATACTGGGGTGGTTCCTTTCAAAGGGCACGGCCGATTTCCTTCCCCATCCTTAACCAAAACTTCGAGCGTCAGCTCTGTCTCTACTGACCAAGCTGTCGATGGGACGTTAAACTCTAAACTTTCTTCCTCCTCCTTCCTTTGATTTGCATTGAAACAAGGCAAATATAGTAGTTAGAATGTGGAGCATTGCGAAATTGCAGTAGTTCGAGACCAATGTAACAAACGCGGAATGCATTGTGCACAGGTAGGCAACATATTTATCATTCTTTCCCGTAGGTGGAAAACAATCTGTTTAACTAGAGGCACACTTCCCTCATTATAACACACCGTAATCCAATTAAATTTTGTTCCATGATACGGCAAATTTTAGTCATAGAAAAAACCAGTATGATGCGTTTTATTCAATTTGTTATTACCTCTGATTACAATTGCCAGTTCTAATGAAAAGTTTCACACAGTTTCGTTTTGTAACCAGATCGTTGCAAGCATGGACCACTAATCAAGCAACATAACTGTGATTTGAAACATTACACACTCAACCGAAACTCCAACACACATGCTTATTTTAATTAATTCCATTTTTAAGATAACTTTCACAGTGTAGAGCATTTCCATTGTAGAGATGGTTGTATGGCCAAGTTTCGGAAGCCAATAAGAATAAGTTACCTAACGCGGAACACTGTAGAATCAAATGAGACTTCCAGGCTAAATATGGGCTACCACACGATCAGAAAATGTTAGCACACTGACCTTAGGCGTGGATACACAGCGCAGATTGTGACTACAGATAGTACAAACTAATCGTGAAGATTATACTGCAGAAGACACCGAAAGGAAAAGCTGAACAGAGGAGTAATAAAGGTTTCAATCAGGTGGAGGGAATTGAGAATCAGACAGGAAATCTAAATTGAATAGTAAGATAGCAACCGATCATTGGGCAGTTTCAGAAGACAGAGAGCAATGAATCAGTGGACTGGTTGAGGCAGTGAGTGGGCAGTCAGAGAATTAGAAGGGACAATAGAGACCTTTAGAAGTTCTTCTTTCAAATTTTGAGTCGGATCCCTGCTGTCATCCCAATGTTATGTCGCTTGACATAATCATTCTTAGCCTTGTTGAACTGATGAATACTTGCAGATCGCTACTTGAATCATTCGGCGTCCTGCTTGACTTCATTATTCTACCTCTGCCTCTAAATAATATGCTAACACACTGCAAAGCTATCGCTGCTGACAACATCAAGGAAGAAAGCGAACTCTTCACATCTCATCACTCGACACGACGGAGGCAGTGAGTCGGCCAATAAGGAAGACGTACATAAAATTCTGCTGAGAGTTTCCACAGTTGCGTGTGGCAATGAGTACCGAAAACTGTGTTTTTTGGCTGGACACAACTCATAATAGGTGTGATGGATGATGTTATCTGTTTCATTGTTGGTGTAATTATCAGGACAAAAGTAATGGATAAATTAGCCATCCAACCAGGAAATAATATGATAGATTCTCTGACTGCCATACATCGTCAGCGACTAGTTGAAGCTGAAAGGGCTGGGGAAACCACCATTAAAGAATCCAGAGTGAGGAAAAGACTCCTGAGAGAATCTGCCGAGGATAAAGACGCGCCGGTCGCGGTGCCCGAGCGTTCTGTGGTGTGCCAGTTACTGTCTGCAGAGGGTTCGAATCCCTCCTTGCCGTCTTTAGTATAAGGTAGTTCATAAGTAGTTTGTACGTTTAGGGACTGATGACCCTGTAGTTAATCCTATAACTTCTACAATCATTTGAAAATTTTTGTTGTTGATAAAGACGCAACTGGTCACCATGATTATGCCACTGGAATGTTCTGAAAGAGGCATATGGTGAGTCAAAACCACTGTGAACGTCATTTTCTTGTACCTACATTTTCAGAACATTAGGTACATATATCTTCATAACAGTATTATACATAATATATTGCAGAAATGACCTATGTTTGTCATTTTGTATATAATTATAACGGTAATTTTAGACAAAATAGTAATGAAGTGTAATAAAGGTTTTTCTATTTCCTCAGATCAAACTAAAAGACAAGAGGCAAAATTTGTTACTACAAATGTTGACAGAAGTCTGCCACAGTCGAAATGCTATTAGACTGACAAGGCACCAAAAAATGGTTCCAGAATGTCAACTTGTATTACAAAAATGTCTATTAGGCAAATATTGTAATTCTTATACTATAACAGATATTTCAATAAATTTCCTATTACAGCTTGAGTGAATGTCATTCAATGTTGGTACAAAATCGCAACTTTCTCTGCACTGTAGAAGAAGAGTAATGTGCACCAAACGCAAGGTATGAAAATGCAGCCGATTTACATGTCCCCTTAAGTAACTCGGACGGCCGAGGAGGTGATCAGGGAAATACAAGACCAGACTTGCATGAAAACAAGCAAAATAAAATAATTCTTTCATTTAACTTTGCAAATAGCTCGCTACTATACTCTTAAGCATTGGCACCTCGTGGACTGAAGAGTGGTTTTGCTTGTCAGTGGAAGTTGCGCGTACCGACTGTTGACGCGGCTACTATAGTCCGCGCTACACAGGAAGGCGGCCCAGTTTTCAGCCGTTCTGCGCATCCCCCTCCATCACCGGGATGGTCCTCCCTAAGCACATGATTGACTGCGAGATACACAATGTTTCCCTGCAGGCTCCACTGTTGGCGCTCGACCGTAGCTCCTCCCCTCCACGCTTTCCCCATCGTACCACCTCTATATGCAGAATCGCCTTCCTATATGACACCAACTACAGTACTGTAGGCTGTAGGCTGTGCCCAGGTTTTACCGACGGCGAACTTTTTAGTGTAAGTCATACATGCGCGGTAGGCTTTGGTAAATGCGGGAACTGAACGGATTAAACACAAACGTAACTTCTATTCAGGTATACAAAGTGTGAGCCTTCTATTGGCTGTTAAGGTAATGGTCTTTAGGATACAAAATCTCTGACACTTTTGTCCGGAGGTAGTTCTGTAGGAGGAGGCGGCACATAGTTGCTTACTGGACACGATATACAAAATCCGAAAATCAAACTTCAAAACAAATCGTTTTCTTTTTTGAGAAAATTAAACACGACTTCAAATGAAATCATTGATGTCGCATAGAACTAATAAAATCACGGAAAATTGCAATAGGTATGTATAGTATTAATTTGTCTACTCACAGGTTAAACGAAACAGGCGGAAACTGAGCTTTTGTTTTTGGCTACCTTAGCTCCGCCAAACACCGCATCTTTAACACTCTCTGCACCACACCTATTTTATGTACCAGTTCATAGCAACCGAGCAATTTTACAAAACATTGAAAAAAACCACTGGAAAAAAAAACCATCGTTGGAAATTTAGTAGTATTTTGAAGCTGCTCTTTTGCACTTTAATTCCGTGCGAAAGAAACTACTTTGGAATGCATTGCTTTAAGGTACATTTATAGAAATTACGTAGATGTTATTGAGAATTTAGAAGAGTCATACAAATAAGATAATGCAATTGTGATTTATTTTTAACCAATAGTATGACACTACATCTTTCTGTCAGTCTACGGTAACTCCATACAAAATTGACTCATATTGGTTTTTAATGTGGCATATTTTCAAGCAAGGGTCCCAAACAGAGTGCAACGCCGCTCTGTTCACATTCGCATCATCTATGGACGCATTTTGTTACTAAACAGCTGTAGAACATATAACGTTGGCCAAACCCGTAGAATTAACGTCTCAGTGTTTTGCATTAAATTAAATGTAGCGGAACGTAAATTTAACGGGTCTGGTGATTTTCGCGCGATCCTAGGGCCGTAAATTTTACGGGTTTGGTGGTTACAGTGTTAATCGCACTAAGACAATGGCGAACAGCAATTATACACTCATATGCTTACATATATACAACTTTGCGTACAGCGAACTCTCAATTCATGTCTTCTTCCTTCAACTGAAACGCCTCGTCTCTTTGAATTGAAAGATTAGTCTGCCAGTTTCAGCGGTCCTCCACTATGGTAGATGTTGTATACTTCTTTTAATTTTGAAAAACGTCTTTCTCTAGAGGAACATCGTCAGAGAAATGTGACAGGTTCGGCGATTATTTCCCTCCATTTTTAATTTGTGGTCCAAATAAGTTATAATGAGCGTCCTCATCACGAATACGACATAAGTGTTCCTTCATCGGTGCATCGATAGATGCTGCCATTTCTGTCAGTTCCAGGAAATTTTTCATTGGTAGGTTGATGTTGTCGAAGAATCGAAACACTTTAATTATTGTTGTAAAACATATCGCCATTGTTTCTTTTTTTGATTTATTCGTGCTTCACGTAATCAACGTGCAGTATTATATATATATATATATATATATATATATATATATATATATATATATATATATATATATATATATATATATATATATATATTAAATTCTTAAGTCTGTGTTCCAGTTTTACACATTGTGTGAGGAACGAAATCTGATCATCTGAGCGTTCATATTTTAGAGTTTACATAGTTAACTTGCCATATACGTTGTGGGTTTAATGTGGAAGTTTCGGCTTCAGAATCAGTAGGTATTTAGAGTAAAGGGGCTAGTTGTTGAAATAATTTCACCGTTTGTTAATTTATGGTACAAAAATCGTTTGAAAAGTAATACTGTAGTACATAACTACTCCAACCAGTCACAAGACGTTTGTAAATCTTGTTGTTTCACCGTTACTAGTTTCGGGCCTGAGCCCATCATCAGAAGGTAGTGTTGATTTGAGGTTTACATTGGTGTACTAAAATAACACAGTTACGTGAATCCATTATATTAAAAGGTTAAATATTTTTATCCTAAATATAACGACGTTTTCTTTTTTGTACTGTTTACACTCTTGAAAAGTGCCGACCACTTTCGTTTCATGGGAATGCAAGTGATGAAGGAATTGCCGCAGTACTCTTATGTACCAAACATTCCGTCATTGACGCACTGATAATGCCTGGCTATTTAAAGACATTTAAAGCAATTGTTAGTGGCAAAGTTTCGGCTAGGTTTGTCTCTGAGAAAGTTGGTGATTCTTTCATCCGAATTTAATCTTCTAGTTTCAGAAAATGAAAACACTGCTACTGCTACTAGATTGATCATTAGAAGAAGCGGACTGAATCTATCTACATTAATATATAAAATACTGTTTACATGAAAAGATTCAATAAAACACGTTTAATGTATTAAAAGTTTTTTTTAAAATCATTTTAACTAGAATAAAATTTAGTCTGATATAGCATTGTAAACAAAGGCGACTTTTCCTCATTATGAAGTGAAAATGCTATTTATGAAACATTTCAGGTTAATCTTCTGTAGTAGGTTTGAGATACTGGGTTTTAGAAAAATCATGGCCTTCTATTCTCGGATTTACCGTACTTTATTATAAGGAAATGCAGGTTTCAGCTTGGAACAAACAATCTGGATACCAATAAATTCAAATTACATTAAAGAAATGAGGTTCGTTACTTTGTAAACTCAGCTGGTCGAATTTTGAACAAAGGAATAGTATTTTAAATAAATACATATATACTTGATGCTAGTTTAAATAAATACCCTGCACAAGATTTTTCTGGGGTGCAGTGTAGCACTTGAAGTTATAGGAATCATCATGTTCCTTGTTTTAAATTAAATTATTTTAATTCACTACAAATTCGTATATCAACAGTAGCTCATTTGTTAATCATAATGAGTTGGAGTTACACTTACTTTTACATTTTTGTGCCCGAATCTGAAATTGTAGCTTTTCGACCCAGAAACTGACTACGTCGATAGCTTCATTGTTATCGAACCATAAATCATTGAGGGGCACAGCTCGCTTGTAGTCAAATGTCTCACATTCTGTATTTCCCAACAGTCGGAAAGAACTTCATCGTTTGCTAGTACTCCCCGCTTCGCTAAGTTTGACTTGACACGAGCAACGCCGGTACGCATGCGCTTAAGCATGCGCCAAGTTTTCCATTCTAGCTCCATTCCCAGCAAGGACTCCTGGTGGAGAGGGTAGAATTCTGGGGGTTCTATGTTAACAGCTCTCAAGATGCGTTTCCTGGACTTGAGCCGGCTGGATCCATGAGGTTTCTAGAGCTGGTATAAGGGGTGTCTGTCATCAAACATTTGTTTGAACCTTTCCAGATGTTGGGTACGCTCTCTTCGATCTTCCGGAGATGCGACGCCTGCTGATTTGTAAAGTAATGGAGCAGCTTTCATGTAGCCGGTAATTATTCGGCAGGTATCATTTAGTGCCGTGGTGACTTATTTTGCATGCCTGGATCTACCCCACACTGGACATGGATTTTCTGCAGCGGAGAAACACAAGGCCTCACCCGTTGTCCTTAGAACTTTTGGGTTTATTCCCGACTTGCTCCCTGCTAGTTTTTTTAAGGAGGTTGTTCCTGGAAGTAACCTTCTGCTTGGTGTTTTGGCAGTGGTATTCATATGTAAGGGCGTGATAAAGGGTAACTCCCAGGTACTTATGTTTGTCTGTATGGTCTAATGCCTGTTCTTTCCAAGTTATTAACTTTTTGTCTGCGAAACGGGTGTTCAGATGGAAGGCAGTTACCTGGGTTTTACTAGGGTTTGGTTTAATTGTGCTCTGTTTGTAGTACTTTGACGTCATTTTCAGGTATTCATTTACTTTAATTTCAAGCTGTTCATGTGCTTTGCCTTGTACGGCGATGCCAGCATATACGAGGTAACTTCCTATTGGTTATATATATCAAACGTGCACAAATTCAGAAAAAAAAGTATTTGTTGTACAAACTACTTTTCTACATAGCAACGAAATTTTGTAGGTAGTTGTCATGGCGTGGCACAAGTTTTTGTTTGTCTTGATCATAGAAGGTTGCCGCCTGTGTATTCTGCCATGTTATTTAAGCTCGCCATCATCGTTAAAGTGTTGGAAATCAAGGATTTTAGGTGAAAGAAGAGATGAAAATCGCTAGGAGCGAGGTCCGGAGGATGATCAAACACGTCCTAGTGAAGTTCCCGTCAGAGTTCTCCGGTCACATTCGCCGTGTGAGGTCGGGAATTATTGCGGAAAAAACCTTTTGACAGTAATCACTCGTCGCATTTTATCTGTAAACCTCTCTGATTTGCCGATGTATTCCTTTGGTTTAACTTTCTTCACATTTACAAAAAGAATCACTGATTCACACGCGACGCCATTTTCAATTATGGATGACATTATAAAGAAGCACTACAAAGCACACGTCAGCAGCAGCCATCTGAAAATGGCGTACATGTCTTCTCCTTGAGTCATAGTAACTGCCACACATGCTAGAAACTGAGATCACAGCGCTGCCGCGGATGGAAATAGAAACGGAACTTACTTTGTGGACGACGCTCGTATATAATGTTCTGCTTGTGGGTGTATTGGTTGACCGTTGGTATAGATGTTAAATAGGGAAGGTGTTAGTGTACTTCCCGGTGGTAATCCATTTCTTTGAACTCTCCACCTATTTTTTCAAAAATGTTTCTAGAATTTATGGGACTTAACTACGAGGTCATCAGTCCGTAAGCTTACAAACTACTTATACCAATACTAAGGACGGCACAAATATCCATGCCCGAGGGGGGTGATTCGAACCCCTGACCTTAGTGGCCGTGTAGACAGTGACTGGCGCGCCGCAGACCGCTTGGCCACCGCGGCCGGCTATTTTTCCCCATAAAGTACAACGTAGTAACGCCTGTTACGTAGCTGTGACTCGATTATGTTTGTAAGATTGTAATCCACTAGTGCGCTGTATATTTTGCTCAGGAGTGTGTTAAGGTTAGGGTATCGTACGCAGCGGTGAGGTCGATCAGGGCTACCCCAGTCATCTCTCTCCACTCAAAGCCGTCTTATATAAATTCAGTGATTTTTCAATATCTGACCTGTACACGAATTTGGATCTACAAAACTTCTCCTTCGTCCGTAACGTTCGGAACGTTGCATTATGAATATGACTGTAAAAATAGAGCTGTGAGAGTAACGAAAAAATCCGTATCCCTATGTATGCTTTTTCAGGCAATTATACTACTGAGGGAAGTTCAGTGCAGTTATTTCCCTCGTGATTAAAATACAACTGCCATACAAATTGATTAAAATTAGCGAGACTTACCCGTGAGCTCCATTTTAAATACTCATCAACTGAAACCTGAAATGAAGGTAAAAAATGCAATGAAACTCATGTTTGCGTTGACAGCGGACGTCAATTCATCTAGGATTTACCTGCAAACACGGGCCAAGAAGTATAATCCAAAATGTTTAAAAATAAAAATAACGAATTAAAATAGTTTAGATACGAAATATGCACTTCTACATCTACATGCATACTCCGCAATCCATCGTTAAGGTGCGTGGCTGAGGGTACACTGTACCACAACTAGGCATTTCCCTTCCTATTCCACTCCCAAATAAACCAAGAAAAAAAGGAATGCCTATATGCCTCCGTACGAGCCCTAATTTCTCTTATATTGTCGTTGTGATCACTACGCGAAATGTAAGTAGGTGGCAGCAAGATCGTACTACATTCAGCTTCAAATTCCGGCCCTCTGAATTTCCTCAACAGAAATTCACGAAAAGAACGACATCTTTCCTCCGGCGATCCCCAATTGAGTTGCCGTAGCATTTCCATGACACTCGCGCATTGGTCGAACCTACCAGTAACAAACCTAGCTGCTCGCCTCTGAACTTCTTCTACGTCTTCCTTTAAACTGATCTGCTGCGGGTCCCAAATATTTGACCAATTCTCAAGACGTGGTCGTACAAGCGTTTTATACGCGGTCTCCTTTACAGATGAAGTATATCTTCCAAAAATTCTCACGATAAACCGATGTCGGCTGTCCGCCTTACAACTGTCATTACATGTTCGTTCCATTTCATATTGCTCTGCAATGTTACGCCAAGATATTTGAACAACGCGACTGTATCAAGAAGCTCACTACTAATGCTCTATTCGAATATTATGGGATTGTTTTTCCTACTCATGCGCATTACCTTACATTTTTCTACATTGAAAGCTAGCTGCCATTCTTTACACCAACTATAAATTTTGTCTAAGTGATCCTGTATGCTTTTACAGTTAAAGGCGACACCCTCACATACAACACAGCGTCATCAGCAAACAGCCATAAATTACAAGTAAGTTCCGATTGGTTATATAAACCAAACGTGTACATATACAGAAAAAACATTTATTGTATAAAAATCTACAACTGTTCAGCTACTTTTCTACTTAACTTCCGAAAATTTGTAGGCACTTGTCATAGCGTGGCACAAGTTTTTGTGTGCCTTCTTCATAGAAGGTTGCCGCCTGTGTATTCAACCATGTGGCAAACATGTTCTTTCAGCTCACCATTGTGGAAGTGTTGACCACCAAGGACAGATTTTAGGTTCAAAATGTTCAAATGTTTGTAAAGCTTATGGGACTTAACCACGGGGTCATCAGTCCCTAAACTTACAAACTACTTACGAACTAGCTAATACTACGGACGGCACAAATATCCATGCCCAAGGGGGGATTCGAACCCCCGACCGTAGTGGCCGTGCTGACAGTGACTGGAGCGTCTCAGTCCCCTCGGCCACCGCGGCCGGCAGGTTTTAGGTGTAAGAAGAGATGAAATGAGTCTTCTTCTCCCTTCACGTTGCCGCCCGACCTCACAAGGCGAATGTGACCAAACAAGTCTTACGGGAATTTCACTGGGACGTGTTTTATCATCCTCCGTACAGTCTCGAACCTAGCGACTTTCTTCTTACACCTAAAACCTGTCCATGGTGGTCAACACCTCAGTGATGATGACGAGCTGAAAGAACATGTTAGCACATGGTTGAATACACAGGCGGCAACCTTCTACGAAGAAGGCATACAAAGACTTCTGCCACGCTTTGACAAATGCCTACAAAATTTCGGAAGCTATGTAGAAAAGTAGTTTAATAGTTTTATATTTTTGTACAATAAATATTTTTTCTGTATCTGTACACGCTTGTTTTATATAACCAAACGGAACGCCTGACGATACACTCGTCTCTGACGAACTTAAAGTTCGTCACGGATGTTTTCATAAATTAATCATCTAATAACAAATAGTATCACAGAATATATGCATTTACCGTATTGGTTTCCATTAGAGAGTATGTATCGATATGGTAGATGCGAATAACAAAATGTACACATGAGTAAATTCGTATCGATGCCAAAGATGCGAGAAACGAAATGTATTCAAGAATAACGATTCCGTATTAGGTATCAGCCAAAGTATTCTGTACTCGGTACCGAATACATACGGTGTGCTACATCTCTAGTAAACAAGCACCGCGGCTCTCGCTGTTCCGTCGTATGTGACGAAGCGGGCGGTCGGCGGGGTAGGGACCGGGGAGAGGCAATTAACTGCACCGTCTGGCCGATCGAACTGTTTGGCGACCTCAAACGCAGAGGCGCGCCTCTGTTGACAACCGCGCGAGGGCGCTGCAGAGCGGCACACCAAAGGAAGGGGGCCGAGTGCGGCAAAAAGCTGCAAACAGCGCAGCGGGGCTCATAACGCGGAGGCAGGTAGCGGCGACACCGCGTACTGGAGCTGTAATAGCACCGACGTATTTGCCAATACCGGCCGATGGAATTCAGGTCAGAACAGACATAGGCAAGCAGTGACGGATACAGTGAGCGCCCCGCTCCTACTTCCTTTTTTCGTTGATGATATTGTTATTGAAATGGTCCAGATCAGCTGCCCTAGAGTTAATATTATAGTGGTACCGAAACATTACTTGTGACTGAAACCGAAAAACTGTAACCGAAATATTCGGTTACAGTGACCGAAACTGGAACTGGAACCGAAAGGAGAAAATACAAAAAAGCAGTAAATGAGACTCGCAAAATGGAGTACAGACATGAAATGAGATTGATAGGAAGTGCAAAATGGCTAAGCAGGAGTCGCTAGAAGGCAAATGCAAGGATGTAGAAGAATGTATAAATTGGGGAAAAATAGATACAGCCTACAGGAAAATAAAAGAGATATTTTGAGATAAGAAAAACAGCGCCGCGGTGGAGTAGCCGAGCGGTCTAAACCGCCTCGCTGCGGAGCGCGCGGTTGCTCGCCGTGGAGGTTCGAGTCCTTCCTGGGGCATGTGTGTGTGTTGTCCTTAGGTAAGTTTACCTAGGTTTAAGTAGTTTGTAAGCTACGGACTGATGACCACGCAGTTTGGTCCGATAGATTTACAGACATTTGAACATTGGAAAAACAGCACTATGAATACAAAGACACAGATGGAAAACCAGTTTTCAGCAAAGAAGGGAAAGCTGAAAGGTGGAGAGAGTATATAGAGAGGCTCTACGAAGGAGGCAATATTGTAGGAAGGAGAGAAAAAGTAGATGGGAATGTAATAGGAGATACTATACTGAGAGATTTGACAAAGCACTGAAAGACCTAAGTTGAAACAAGAATCCTGGAGTAAGTGACATTCCGTCAGAGCTACTGAAGTCTCTGGGAGAACCAGCCATGACAAAATTGTTTCACCTGGTGTGTAAGATATATGAGACAGGTGAAGTGCCCTCAGACTTTAAGAAAAATGTTATAATCCCTATTCCAAAGAAAGCAGGCGCAGACAGGTGTGAAAACTACAGAACCATCAGTTTAATAAGTCATGTTTGCAAAATATTAACATGAATTATTTACAGAAGGATGGAAATGCTAGTAGAAGCCGACATCTGAGAAGATCTGTTTGGGTTCAGGAGAAATGTATGAACACGCGAGGCAATACGCACTTTACGGCTTATTCTAGAAGATAGATTAAGGCAAACCTACATTTCTAGCTCTAGTAGATTTGGAGAAGGCTTTTGACAATGTTGATTGGAATAAACTCTTTCAAGTTCTGAAGCAAGCAGGAGTAAAAAAAAAAAAAAAAAAAAAAAAAAAAAAAAAAAAAAAAAAAAAAAAAAAAGGGAGCATAAGGTTATTTACAACGTGTACAGAAACCAGACAGCGGTTGTCAGAGTTGTAGTGCATGAAAGGGATGCAGGGGTTGGTAAGGGAGTAAGACAGGGTAGTAGCCTTTCTCCAATGTTATTTAATTTGTGCATTGATCCAGATATAACGGAAAGCAAGGATAAATTTGGAGAATGATTTAAAGTTCAGGGTGTAGAATTAAAGACACTGCGTTTTGCCGACGACACAGTAATTCTGTCAGAGACAGCAAAGGACCTGGAAGAGCTGTGGAACGGAATGGAGTATTTAAGATGAACATTAACAAGAGTAAAACTAGGGTAATGGAGTGCAGTGTAAGAAAAATCAGGTGATGCTGAAGGAATTAGTTTAGGTAACGCATCAATAAAAGAGCTAGATGAGTTTTGTTACTTCGTCAGTAAAATAACAAATGATGGTCGCAGTACAGAGGATATAAAATGCAGAATGGCAATGGGTAGAAAAGCGTTCTTGAAAAAGAGAAATTTGTTAACATCGAATTTTGATTTAAGCCTAAGGACGTTCTTTCTGAAGGCATTTGTGTGGATTATACCCTTGTATGGGAGTGAAACATGGACGATAAGCAGTGCGGACAGGAATAGAATAGAGGCTTTTGAAATGTGGTGCTACAGATGAATGCTGAGGATTAGGTGGGTGGATCGCGTAACTATTGAGGAGGTACTAATCAGAATTGGGGAGAAAAGGAATTTCTGGCATACCTTGACTAAAAGAAGAAATAGATTGGTAGGACACATTCTTAGACATCAAGGAATCGTGAATTTAGCGTTGGAGGGAAGTGAGTTGGGTAAAAACCGCAGAGGAAGATTAAGAGGTGGATGCAGTAAGCTGATTCAGACGGATGTAGATTGCCGTTCTTATGTTGAACAGGCTCACTCAGGATAGGGTATTGTGGAGAGCGGCATCAAACCCATCTCAGGACTGAAGACCACAACGACACAACCTAAAATTGCGTAATTGAGTCACAATTTCTGTACATTTACGTTGCGCCACAGTCATATGTTTCGAGAGCCCCACCCTGTAGTAAGACTTATTGAGTGTGTTTAATCCTAATCAGGATACCGTACAGAGTGACATGGAAGGGGAACATGTGTAGAGAAATCTGTGGTACTTTTATTAAGGTATATACAAATTTGATACTTTTCTCCTCGTTGTAACAAGTTGCATCTCAAAAAGAAAATAAGATAGAGACTAAGTAAACTAAACTTGATACAGTGGAGTCTCGATGTTTAAAGTCTCGTAATTTCGAGTTTACCATCAATACGAGTGTTATAAAACAAAACATCTGGGGGTACATTCTATCTTCACACTAAAAGGCACTTCATTATTATAACGCAAAGTAAATAGTGTAAAGACTTTAGGATCTTAAGGCTACTAAGTAAATGTCAAATTAATTTTTTTTCTACTGTCGTTTTTGACACTTGAAATTAGGTAGTGATATTACTTTTAAACGTTGCCGAGTGACTTCCTATTAGAATACCTTCTGGTACTCTTTTGTCACTGGTATTTTAGATCAGAAACATTGCTCATATGTGACAAAACACAGAGTTCTGCTCCGACGAGTGACTGGGCAGTGAAACAAAAGTGACACCTTATCTGCTGAAAATATTTCTCCACGTGCCACAGGAAACATCGAGACGCCTGCATTGCCTTTGTGGTGGTAACTTTTTCAATCTCCTGTATTTGATTCGAGGGAACCCATAACTCGAAGTTTTAGTCATTTCTCTGTCTGACGATCTCAGCTGAGGTTCTCTGTTTAGATGTTATTGCCGTTGGAAGCGAAGAAGCGAACATTCCTTCACTGGGTGAGGGTGGGAGGGGGGGGGTGATGTTGGTGTTATACGCCACGATGGCAATATTGGAAATTCCAGAGCTCTCTTCTGTGGTGGTTCTTGTCCTCACTGCCGTTATATTGTGGGTGGCCCTGTAGCTCATTGGGTAAGTCTCTCCAACGCTCGGAGGAGGATAAGTGCATAGCAGTACTAAAATCACCATGACAACTAACAGGTTATTTTCCTATTCTAAAAATATAGTTCAAATTGTTGTTATTGTGAATAAATTTCAAATATTTTCGGTCATTGTTCTTACAAAAAGTCTGTTATTTTTCTGAAATCAAAGCTTTAAAAAAATTATAACATTTGAAGATTCTCACGTGATCGGAAACGCTTTGTCATCGGCTGAAGCTCTGGTAACGTTACATTACACGAGGAAGACGAAGCAAGATGTTGCTTGGTGGCAATGTTAGTGTAAGTTACTACATTTTCATTAATTTTCCCTGCATAATTTTTTGTATCGGAAAATGCCGTGACATATGTAAGAATGGAAAAGAAATTTGTAAAGGCTGGTTGTGGAAACAAAAAAATGTTCAAATGTTTGTAGAACTTATGGGACTTAACTACGGGGTCATCAGTCCTTAAGCATACTTATGATATAGCCATCACTAAGGACGGCACAAATATCCATGCCCGAGCGGGGATTCGAACCCCCGACCGTAGTGGCCGTGCAGACTGTGACTGGAGCGCCTCAGTCCCCTCGACCACCGCGGCCGGCGTAGTGGAAACCTTCAGAAAGTTGATGCGTTCACGAAATCATAGTTTTTCGAAAACTATCCAGATATTTACGTCCAGGAAATAAGAAAGGTGAAAACTACCGTTAAAGTAAAATATACCTACATTTAAACGAAGCTGTTGCTTGTTTGTATCAACGGATTGCCACTAGTCTAAAGATACAAACCAATATACACGATAAACGTGCGTAAATAAGCATTGCATCTTCGATTCAGTTTTCTGACAAATACGTTTCTCTTTTCAGTTGACATTCTTATTAGCGGCATCTATAAAAATCACAAGGTAAGTGCGCAACTATGTAGTCACAGTTCGTAGTCAAATTAATTCTTGTGTATACGTAAATTAATCTTGCACACTACTCACTATCCACATATCAGTATGCAGTTTTCTCGTGCTGAGAGAAACATCTCACGGTAAATCGGAACTTGGGATGCTAAGGAAAGTGAATAATGGGTCGTAGGTGCCAACATTATTTTCGAAGAAGAATACGATAGAAGTTTTGCACTGTCTATATCTGTGTAGTGAGCATTTAGAGAAGTTGTTTGTTAGGGAAACGGTAAGCTTCCGAGATTGCAAATTTTGCATTCTGTGTCCAAAGACAACCATCTCGTTTTTCCTCTCTCTTTTAGTTGTTGCGGAAGAATGTGATAACGTGAAATGGAATCGAATTATTGACGAAATTAATAATCATTTAAATAACAGAAAGAACAGGAAGAGAAATTCAAAAAAAATTTTCATGGAAACATTAAAAAATTCTATGGCCATCTAATAATTTCTAGACTGCTTCAGGCAACCAGTGTATAATGAACTAATCGTGTATTAATATACAGAAATTCTTACAAGTATGATGTGAAGACCTCTCGTAACAACAGTACCGACATTATTATGTTATTGATAATATACTCATAAAATTCTTCGGCAAAGATTTTATTCGAGGCTGTCAAAGCGTCTAACTAGTGATTTGTTCGCCTTCCTGTTGCTTATTGCTACATAAATTATTCATTATCACTATAAATTTTTATCACGAACACTTCAGAAGTAATTGGCATTTCAGGAAAAAAAGTGCAAATTTTAGAATAATGATTTTAATTTGTATAATACGACATATTGTTAGCTAGGAGCACGACTCTCTAGGTTAATTTATTTGCGAGGCACATTATTAATATCCTCATAAGCCAATAGCCACTTTTTTGTATTAATTAGACAAACGGCTAGTTTCGGCGTACTATATCCCTATTTTCAAGTGTTTATAGCACATTTTACAATAATCAGCCTTACTGAATGTAAAAATTGAAAAATGGAAACTAATCTTTGATTTTACGTTTATTAAAATGAAATGATAACTACATAGCCATATTTAAGTGTTTACCAATAATATTACAAAAATCAACGTACTAAATATCAAACTGTAAAGAAATTAAACTATTTTTCGCCTTCTCATTTACGGAAATTAACTAAAATTACTGCACTTGAAAAACCTATTGCAAACTTATGTAGCTCAGCTGAGTTAAGCTGTAGTACGGTTGTTGTAGTGTCCAGATTGGTTACTCTTATTCCACGTAAGGTGGAGTTTGTCGAATTGTGTGTCATTAAAGAGAATATGATGCAAAGTTTGCTTAATTTATTCAGTCCCTGATATTCCATATTGACCAATCTGGAAACTAAAACAACCATACTAAATGAAATAAAAGTAACATAGTTCGGCAGTTTAGCTGAGCTACATAAGTTTAGAACAGCTTGTTCAAATGCAGTAATTTTGGCTAATTTTCGTAAATGGAATGTGAAAGATTAGTTTACTTTTTTAAAAATTTGATATTCAATAAAACTGATTTTTGCGATAATTGTTGTAAACATTCGAAAATGGCGAGGTAGAACGCCGAAACTAGTTTTGTGTCTAATAAATACAAGAGTGACTATTTATGATATGTCTCGCTAATAAATTGTTATATCATCATGTAAATGATTGAATAGAACGTGTATTTGGCCAGTCACTTTTTGGCTTTAGATGTCTTCATTGGCATATTATACGTATACATATTCACTAAAATTCAGCACTTTTCAGATTGCCCTACTGTACGTACATGAACGAGTAGATGTGGTTAAAACATTAGAGCCGCGGTGGAGTAGCCGAGCGGTCTAAGGCGCCTCGCTGCGAAGCGCGCCGTTGCTCGCCGTCGGAGGTACGAGTCCTCCCTGTGGCATGTGTGTGTGTGTGTGTTTGTCCTTAGGATAGTTTACTTTAGTTTAAGTAGTTTGTAAGCTACGGACTGATGACCACGCAGTTTGGTCCAATAGATTTACAAACGTTTGAACATATGAAAGCATTAGAATTGGGTACGTTAGGGGTGCGGTCAAGATATTCATTTCTATGGTTTTACAAAACCATTTAACATAAATAGCGAGGTGGTCCTTTTTAAAAGGACACGGCTTATTTCCTTCAGAGTTTTCCAGCTTTATTTACGTTGTATTTTATATCTAAAGAGCCGAGTAGCTTCATCTCTCTTCCAGATTTTTATTTATCGCTTTGACTATCATTAAAACATAAACCCCTCCATATATATTACATTTAATTAGGATAGTTGATTTAATGAGCTGCAGCGTAGTAACTAACTAGTGCAAAAGCGAGGTATTCCTGCATTTTATATTTTACATGAAACGCGTCTCGTTAAATAGCGGCTTTTTTTTAGCGAGTAAACTTTTTTCCTCATTATTTCAGTAACATACCAATTGTGTCAATAAAACGATTACGTCATCTCTGCGCCAAGTCTAAGGCCGTTAGGTTTGCAAATTAGGCTTCTCAGCGTGAACCCGAACCCCACCTGCAAAATTGCTCGGATTATTCATGGATAGATTGTTTCAGCATACTGGACCGACCATCTTCATTGACTCTTGCATGGTATTAATATGTACCAAAATGGCGGTGTGAAAATGAAATGACACAGTACGTTGCAATTAACGAAACCCATCGAGTAAAACAGAAGTGATATCTGGCGTTCCCCAGGGAAATGTTATACTCACTGTTCCTTACCTTTATAAACGATTTAGGCGACAAAGTGAGCAGGTAAGACTGTTCGCGGATGATACTGTCATTTATCGGTTAGTAAAGTCACTATAAATCAAAAGCATCTGCAAAATGTTGCAAAAATAGGGAACTGACCCTAAATAATGATAAATGCGAAATCATCCATATGAGCGGTAAAAAACTTAATTTACACGATAAATGAGTCAAATATATAGGCCGTAAATTTGACTAAATACCTAGGAATAACAATTACGAAGTACTTAAATTTAGAACAACACACACAAATGTTGTTGGTAAGTCGAACCAAGAGACTACGTTTCATTGGCGGAACACTACTAAGGAAATTGACTACAGTACATTTGTGCGTCATTTTCTGGAAAGTTGCTGCGCATTGTGGGAACCACACCAAGTGGGAGTGACGGACGATATAGATAAAGTTCAGAGAAAGGCAGCTGGTTTTATATTAATGATAGATAGGTGAGAGAGTGTGTCACAGAAATGAATCGTTAAAAGAAACACGTTTTTCGTTGCAGCGAGGTTTAATTGTTAAATTTCTTCACTAACTTTCTCTTCTGAATGCCAACATATTTTGTTAGCACTCACCTACATAGGGAGACATGATCATCATAATAAAATAAGAACAATGACATCGAAAAACGAAGGAATCAGGTGTTATTTTCCCCGCGCGCTATTAGAGAATGGAACTGTAGAGAAATATCATAATAGTGTTTCGATGAAGCTCTGTCATGCAATTCAATCTGACTTACAGAGTATCCATGTAGATGTAGATGCAGATAAGGAAGGAAAAGGCATAATGTAGCTGTCTTCACACTTTCCTGTGGTTCGTATGCTCTGTCGTATGACTACTAAGGCAAGAAGCTTTTACACATGGAATGGGACAAACTGGACAAGATTATATGAAGTTCCTCAGTTTGAGGTATACAGACCCCCTGAACTTTGGTGTGGTTTCCACTCATCTCTTTTCTCATCCCACCACACCCATCATTTGGACCCACTGTTTCACTCGTTTACCTTATTTTAATACCTCTGCCAACAAGACTGGTAGTTCTGCCTTCTTATCCCACTAGTACTGTATTCTCTCTCATCCATTATCTTTACTTTTTGCTGTTCCCTTTCAGCAAAAAAAAAAAGCGAATATATTAATATTTTTAGTGACGAAGGACGAATAAGCACTTCTAGATCTGAGTCTTTTAAACAGCAATACATTTAGTAAATGTAATATCAGCAGGTCTTATTTTTATTGTTTTAGGAGATCGATTTCGATCGTAAAATGATCATCTTCAATGCAACTTCAATACAAGAAAATACAGAAATCAGTACAGAGTCCAAACACATAAAATAAGATCAAATCCAATAAAATTGAAGAGTATAGTAAATGAACATACCAGTCATCGTAATATTAACTAAGCATATCATAAGCCATATTAGATGCATTGAACATAGGTCTTTTGAACATTTCAGTATAGTGTCAAACCATGAAATGAGCGAGCTGCTTACAAAATCACACAGCGGCGCTTTCGAAAAATGGCGCTACTAACGCTTTCTGGTATAGTGACATTTCAAAGTCATTGAACTAAATATAATTTTCTATTTTGAAGAATTAAAATGAAACATAAAGGAATTTCAGTATCAATATGTTCACCAAAAGGAACAGAACATACACGATGAAACAGAAAAAAAGAAGTGAATAACAGAAAAGCCGCGGTGTATAGGGTGTTGACACACAACTCGCACACCCTGAGAATATACCACTGTTGGGAAACCGTAAGCAGGTGTCAGGAACTTACACGATCAGCGCACACGTGACCCGCGATCCGTCCTTAAAAACCTTCATAACAGATAATAATATCACCATTCCCGATAAATTTCCATTTCGTGTCCAGCATGGCACCATTTTCCAAGCCAACGGAGTAGTCGAGCAGATATGCAAGGCGAGAGCTGACGGGCAAAGCACTGGCGCCGTATTCCTCGACGTCGAAGAAGCGTTTGATCGAATTTGACACAATGGTCTGATGTACAAGCTCCATCAATACAACTCCCCGATGCACCTAATCAAGATCCTGGCTTCATTCCTAGATTATAGAAATTCTATGTTCCTATAAATAAATGTAAGAGTAACATGAAGAACGTAGAAGCGGACGTTCCACAAGGCTCAGTGCTAGGTCCACTTCTGTATAGTATTTACACATACTACAAACCCAACAGCCAGAATATCCACCTAGCACTGTTTTCGGACTACATCGCTAGCCATGCCAGTAACCGAAGCGAAACCTCAATTCCAAATACAAAGACATCTGGACATAATCACCCAGTGGTGTAATTTCTGGAAAATTAAAATTAATGCTGAAAAATGTAAGACAATCATGTTCACAAACAAGAGGAGACCCTCAACCGTCAAATCTCCATTGGCGAGAGTGACCTCCCCTGGTGTAACGACGTCAAATACTTAGGCCTGAAATTCGACGCGAAACTATTGTGCAATGGCGACATTTCTGAAGCGTGTAGCCGGCCGCGGTGGCCGAGGTGACTGAGGCGCTACAGTCGCGGTCAGCACGGCCGCTACGGTCGGGGGTTCGAATCCCCCCTCGGGCATGGATATTTGTGCCGTCCTAGTTTGTAAGTAGTTCATAAGTAGTTTGTAAGTTTAGGGACTGATGACCCCGTAGTTAAGTCCCATAAGCTTAACAAACATTTGAACATTTGATTTGAAGCGTGTAATAAAGGTTCCGGTTCCTTATATAACCTGTAACCACTGCTGATAAGCAATGGCCTGTCAACCAGGGCTAAATTAAAAACTTTGAAGATGGTTTCCCTCCTTTCAGTCCTATATGGCTGTGAAATTTGGAGTATGGCACTAGACTGTCATATAAAGAAAGTAGAGATCCTACAAAATAAGGCCCGTAGGATTATAACAGATTGTCTCAAACGCACATATAGGTAATGATACTAATATGCCCCTCACCTCATCCATCATTCAACAGAGAACTACGTCATTCTACACAACTTCAGTACAAATACCCTAAAAACCTCAAAATTCGACACTACAGAGTATACGCCACACATCAATTACACAAGACAAGCCCGAACACTAATCCAAGCAGTCTTCATTCAAAACCCCCTAGGAGAGTTGGACCACTTTTTTTTCCTTAGGGTGCAATTCATCGGTTTTCTTTTCTTTTTTTATTTTCTTTTATTTAATTTTTTTTTTATTTTCTTTTATTTAATTTTTATTTTTTTTATTTCTGGCAGCATTTTCCTAAAGATTGTCATATAAACTTACATACAGTACATTATTGAGGCCGTCCCACTCAAAGTGCAAGTCACACAACGTATTAAAAATATACATCAGCGGTCCATCTCACCCGTAGGTGTATGGGTAAGTTGGACCAGTGTAGTGGGAGAGATGGACCACGTAAATAATTGCTACACATGAAGAAAAGAGTGAGTGGAAATCAAATGTTTTTATTGGAATATGTAGTAATGAATGCAGTAAGACATTTCAGACCAAAACAATTTTATTAGTTTTTTTGTAAATAGTAAGCGAACACTGGATTTTCATTGATTTGTTGATTTTGTGCAAACTTTAGGATATTTTTATCCTACCACAGCTCTTACACTTATTAGCAAATGATGAACAAAATTCATGTGGGGATTCATATTAGAACTGCGTCTAAGAAAGGAATGAATCCAGTCGTAAACAGCCTTTTTTAATTCTTTATTGAAAATGTGTTGTATATTTAGCCTTTCAGCTAATTCAGATGCCATACTCCTTACCGAATCTCTACATGGCGCAAAATATCGCTCTTGCAGTTTCTTAATGTGAGGTTCATTTTCAGTACCCAGGCTGAGGTCCCATACTACCCTTAGAATAATTTTTTGACTGCAGTCTTCTTTTCAATGTAGTTTTGGTATACCAAAAGCTTTAGCTGCGGCATAGACATCTATGAAATTATCCCGCATAGCTTGTATAGCCTTAATCAATCTTCGGTCCATTTGCCTCGTTCAGTGGCGATCAGAAACCAGTCCACAAGACTGTGAAACTACAGAAGCTCGTGAAGCTTTCTGTAAGAGAAAAATACTAACTATGCAAAAACATGTTATTCCATCATTTTTTTTAAATATTAATGTAATTTCTACAGTCACTTTAGATATATTTAATTGAGGTACATCTCTCCCTAATTAAAATGCATGCCCCATCACTCAAATAGAACTGGTCCATCGAACACGATTGTCTGCGAGAGATGGACCACCCCAATTTCAGTCTCCAGTTTCAAAGCTTGGTGGCCATTTTAGGTTAAGGACATGCGAACACTTTGGTCAAGCTGTTTGCAGATATAATGAGCAATTTGTGCCATAATACTAAAAGAACGTAACTACCTGATAAAACTTTTGGACCTACCAAAACATATAATGTGATTTTTCTCCTGAACTAAGCCAATAATAACAACAACACTTTTGTACGACGTTCGTTCAACAAAGTGCTTACTCACAAGTGAACGGTGCTGCTCTCTAGCGGCGCATTCACGAAATACGTCACTGGTCCGTATCACCCAGTGGCCTACCTTTTTGTGTCCCAGCCTCGTCACCGCTTTTGTGTCTCGTCCGCCGGTTGTCGTAGGTGTCGGTGGCCGAGTAGAAAGAGACCGACACAGGAATAAAGGATGCATGCGTGTGCAGGTACGGAGGTGACCAGCCAGTGGGACAGCAGAAACTAGAAACACTAGAGTAAAATAGAACGAGATATATATTTCATAGAGACTTAGTAATACTTAACTTTTACATAGTTCTTGAATGCAGAATGCTGATACATAGTTTATATAGAGGCCTGCCTACTGATGATTCCTAGTGCCTAACCGAAAGCCAAGTCTTAACTGGTGCCTATCTGATTCCCAAGTGTTAACTGGTTCCGATCTCAGTCCCAAGTGAACGATGCAGCAGTCGTGGCCACGATCGGAGTTGCAGCAGAGGGCGCTCGTGTTTGACGTCGTAAGAACGCCGCGCCGTGCGTGCATGGCGGCGCGCGGCGTAAGTACGTGGCGCGCACTTTATACTTGTGCAACACCACATAACTCATGCCGAGTTACCCTATCTCATGACAGAAGGCAAACTGGCGAAGTCCACAGGCCCTTCGTATGAAACATGGGCGTAATGCGCAACATCTTTCCGGTTGGGTTCCGCGCTCCGCGTGGCTGCGGCTTCTGTAAAGTAGTTCTCGTCCAGAAGCCGCGTGATGTGGCGCCGGTGCCTTCGCTCGCTCGCCGCTCCTCGTCAGGCATTATGCATGCGCAGGCCAGCTGCCGCTATGCTAATCCCTGCCGGC
Source organism: Locusta migratoria (assembly GCA_026315105.1). Taxonomy (NCBI): domain Eukaryota; kingdom Metazoa; phylum Arthropoda; class Insecta; order Orthoptera; family Acrididae; genus Locusta; species Locusta migratoria. The sequence goes on along the minus strand of CM048750.1, from coordinate 284,579,519 downwards.
GAGCACCGCCTGCGCATACCCACCCCAATTAACCACCAACCGCATGTGCCAGCCTGCATACCAGACACCTGCTTCGCAAATCTCGCCACTTGACTGCCGAAAAAGCGCAGTTATTGCACCGCACTCTCCAAGATTCTTCCCAATACTTGACCATATTCAGAGATATTAGTGGCGATCAGAAACCAGTCCACAAGACTGTGAAACTACAGAAGCTCGTGAACGTGCTGTAATCCATCAATGACACTTAAGGATACCGGATTAGAAAAGCCGGATTATTGACAACACGGGTACAATTGCGATTCTATATCTGGAAGAGCAATTGAATGGAATGGACAGTGTCTGGAAAGGAAAAGGAAGATATAAGGTGAACATTAACAAGAGTAAAACGAAGGTAATGGAATGCATGTCAGAAAATCAGGCGATGCTGAAGGAATTAGATTAGGTGAGACAATAAAAGTAGTAGATGAATTTTGTTATTTGGGTAGCAAGATAGCTTCTGATGGCCGAAGTAAAGAAGATATAAAATGCAGAATGGCTATGGGAAGAAAAGCGTTTCTAAAGAACCGAAACTTGTTAACATCCAAATGTTAGAAAGTTCTTTCTGAAAGCATTTGTCTGGAGTGTAACATTGTATGGGAGTGAAACGTGGACGATAAGGAGTTCAGATAAAATGATGATAGAAGCGTTTGAAATGTGGTGCTACAGACGAAAGATGAAAATTAGATGGGTGGACCACGTAACTAAGGAGTTTCTGGCTAGATTGGTTAGACACATTCTGAGACATCAAGGAATTGTCAACTTAGCATTAGAAGGTAGCGTGTGGGTTTAAAATCGTAGAGAGAGTCCGAGGGACGAATACATTAAACCGATTCAAAAGGATGTAGGTTGCCGAACGTATTATCATATGGAGAGACTTGCACAGGACAGGGTAGCGTGGAGAGCTGCATCAAGCCAGTCTGCGGACTGAAGACCACAACAACAACAACGTCTACATACATAACCCGCAATCCACCCCAAAGGTGCGTGGCGGTGGGTACTCAGTACCATTACCAGTAATTTGCTTTCCTGTTCCACTACCATATAGTACGACGGAAAAACTAATAGTTGTATGCATCTGTAACAGCCCTAATGTCTTTAATCGCATCCTTGTGGTGTTTACGAGAAATGTAGATTGGCAGCAGTATAATCGTTCTGCAGTCCACCTCAGAGTCCGGCCGTCTAAGTTTCATCAACAGTGCTTCTCGAAATGAAGGTCGCCTCCTCTCCAATGACTCCCAGTTCCAGATGCATTTCGGTAACACTCGCTCACTGATCGAATCTGACAGTTACAAACCTCGCCGTCCGCTTCTGAACTGTATGTCTCAAATTAAGATAGACCAAAGTCACACAGAGTAATTACAGAAATACACGCACCTTGGCACTACAATAAATGACCAGTGGGATCATTCAGATGAGGTGAGAACTCGATTTGGAGAAACCAGGGCTGTCTTCACAGAGGTGAGTAACCTTAGCAATGACGACGAAGCTCAGACTTCAAGGCTGCTATGTATTTTTCAGCCTCTTCTGTGGTGTTAAAACACCGACTCTGACAGAACTTCGACCTCTAAAACATCTATAGAGCTAGTTGGAGCTGCATGTGACCGGAAAAACACAGTCAAGGTGGTTTGCAACATCCGGAACGGATAGGAAACAGAAGAAGAAGAATATTTTGGGTGTATATCGTTCAGCCATCAAGGTGTTCCCGTCCACGTACACTATTTAAGCATAGTAAATCGACGCAAATCTGTAGTGGCCTCAATGGACATTATATATAATCTTTGGTTAGACAGCAGAGAAGTACGAAACCGCAATGACATCTATAGAGAGTATACATAATCACCCTCATAGTTGCCAGTGCGGTTATCTTTGATTGTGTACATTTGTGAGTGCCGGATTCCAAACTCTATCAAATATAAAATCAGAATCCAGATTAATTAAATTACTCGAAAGTTGAATTTCAATGACTTCTCTAAAAACCGATCCCGGACGTGTGATACAGACGGTAATATCTCAACATTCCCGTAATCCATATTGTGGGATGTTTGGATCCAACTATATTGCAAGAAGCCATGTACCATATGGTAGCTTCCGGACTGCAAAAAGTAACGCTGATAAATTATACGATCCGAAGCAGATTTTCATGGTAAATGCTATAGGAACTACCTGCCATGCGCCATATGAAACATTATCTAGAGACAGTGATTTTTTGATTATGCTGAAAGTAAAGAGTAAAAATTTGCTTCAAAACAGGACAAAAACTTTATGCATGTGTTAAATTCTGGAACTGAGCTACTTTCCGCCAGCTTACATACGAAATTTTATGTAGTCAGTGACAATCCTCTTGTTTTCAAAGCCAATTGAGCATACCTTTATCATGATCGGAACAAAAGTGTAGATTTCTATGCAATAGAGACAAGCGGAGACATTTTCAGTTGCACTCAATTTTTTCAAATTTCGCGGTCGATGTCCCAAAAATTTTATTTCATAAAAACCTTGTACAAAGAATAACGAACTCAACCATCCAGATCGGAGGATCCGTTCTCAAGCTCTCGCGTAAACATTTCTATATATAAAGTATGGTGTATCAGATTGCCTTCCATAGGGAAGGTTTATATATATATATATTTGAAGGAACTTGATCCCTTTATGGAGGACGTGCACTGTAGTCCGTGGTAGAGAGAAGCGAAGCATTACTAATGATCGGAAAAACAACACAGGTCACTTCCATTTTTCATTTTCAAGAAGGATCATGGAACAGATGGGCTGTATCTCTGACGTCATGGTCCGGTGTACGCTCTTATTTTGATTGTTGTGGCGACAGTTCGGAACTCTGTCAAACGCCTGCCTGTACGAAGAAGAATACAGCGTCTACCTAGTTGCATCCTTATATATTCGTTCCTTACATCAAAATCAAATTTTTATTCTTGTATGAAATACAAGAAGCATTACATATTACCGATTTCAGTGTTACATTTTAAATCATATTCAGGTCTACCTTTGCAACTAATGTGTGTAAAATAACAAATCTAAAAACCATTTTACATACGTACACAAAATCAATATGATACATTATCAAAATTTTTTTCAAACAACTGATTTATGGCTCAAAAGCTTACAATTATTAAAAGATAAAGCAATGTAGAACATACAGACATTTACCCAGTTACTTACAATGGTAATGCACTGGATTCACATTAGGAAGGAAGGTGGCCAGCGAGATTTAGGGTTTCCGTGATATCCCTAAATCACTCCAGGCAAATACCGGAATTGTTCCTTTCAAATGGCACTGCCGATTTCCTTCCACATTCTTATGCAAAACTCCGAGCGTTTGCTCTTTCTCTAACGACCAAAATGTCGACGGGACGTTAAACCGTAAGCTTCCTTCCTCAACTTACAAATCGTATTCTGTAGATATCAGGTACATATTTCACATATTATAAAAGAACCAGTAAAAATAGGTCATTAACAAATATCTTTAATTTGATGTTCTATTAAATAAATGTAAATACCGGTATGTGAAAATCTTTGCTATTTAATAATAGAATAGACTGTGACTTTTTAACTAAGACACTTAGCATCGTATCAAATGAGGTGCTATTTTGATATAATTTAGAGTTGCAGATCTGAAGACGACAACCAAAATTGTCGAAAACGGTCATCTAAAATAAAATATACAAAAGAGCGATCCTGACATATGTATTGTTAACAAATAGTTCAGATCGCCCCTTCACTTGAAAAATGTGAGCCTCGTGTACAATAAACATAGTAACACTACGTGTGGATTACAAATAAACGTCAATACTTGATGTCAGGAATTTACAAGCAGTCTTTTTTGACGATGTATGTTTCTAGGAAACCGATAAAACTAATAGGGATCATGTCTGATATTATTTGCGGAGTCTGGAGCTACCAGCCGCGGTGGCCGAGGGGACTGAGGCGCTCCAGTCACGGTCTGCACGGCCACTACGGTTGGGTGTTCGAATCCCCCCTCGGGCATGGATATTTGTGCCGTCCTTAGGATTAGGTAGTTCATAAGTAGTTTGTAAGTTTAGGGACTGATGACCCCGTAGTTAAGTCCCATAGACTCTACAAATATTTGGACATTTCCAACTAAACTAATACAACGAAAATTTGATGTAATGGGTTTATGTTTTTCTTAATAAAATGAAAGTACAGTATGTAACCCAAGATTTAGGCCTAACGTTCTAAACAACTTTTGCCGCGTAAAATGTAAATGTCTAAGTTATTAATTTTCCAAGTTATTTTTTATCATTGTCAGCTTCAGAATTATACTAGTACCATTTTTATTAAAGTGGGTTAATTGGAAAATGTAGATCTGAAAATGATGTAAAGACTTCTTGTGGTAAATACAATAATAAAAATTTGATATTAAAGTAGTTAGCGATCTGAGTCATACACTACTTCCTTGAAAACACTATAGAAAACGAAAGATTGACCCTCTTTTGCTGACCAGGTCGGTGTTTTAGACGATCCTTGTCTTCGTAATTAACGTCCATTCCTACATATTACATATTCCGTCTCCAGAAACGTCATAAATGGCGAGCCTTACGATACAAAACGTGTTTCCTTGTAAAATAAAGGATACAGAAATGCCAACAATGCCACAGTTTGAAATACGGTTTGTATAGAATTGTTTAACTAATCGTAGTTTAACTAACAAAGATGTTTCTCACAGTAATTCATGTGCGTCTTTTCGTATCTGCGCCCTATTACTGGAGAGGCTGGACTAGTGAGGGTCGGATTAGCGGGATTACAGAGTATTCCGGATAAATAACCGAGCGAGATGCCGTATTCTTGACGCCACTGGTTCAAATCCACCTCTGGCCATCCTGATCATTCCAGGCAAATGCCAGGTACGACCGTACCCCTGCTTCATACTCACCCAAACAATCCGAGCAGTATAGATTACAGATTAGATTGGTGCTTGTTCCATAGATTATTAATAATACAGATCGTAATGATGTGGTACCGTGTCAGTTTAATAAAAGGTATATGCACTCGATATTTGAAGTTACCGATTCCGCTAGTTTTATTTATTTTGTGTTTTCTTCTGTTTTGTAGAATTACAACTTTATATTTAAGAATTCATCTACTGAGTAGATGGAAATGCCATTCAAAATGTCTTTTAATTTCTTTTTGAATGGTAGGTAACTATCTGTAAGACTAATGCTAGTATTTCGAAAGTGAGCAAACACTTTTGTGGTAGCGTAATTCACCACTTTCTAGGGCAAAATTAGATTTAACCTTGAATAGTCAACATCATGACTTCTCCTAGCGTTGCAGTTATGCACACTGCTATTACTTTTGAATTGAATTAGCTTGTTAATAAAAAATGTCATAAGTGGATAAACATATTGTAAGGCTACTGTGAAGATTCCTATTACCTTAAATACATGTTTGCAGGACGATCTTGGGTGTCTCCAGCAATTATTCTGATTACAAGCTTTTGTCCTATGAATACAGTTCTAGGCAGTGATGAGTTAACCCCAAATATGATGCCGTATGAGCGAAGTGAATGAAAATAGGCATAGTATAGTAGTATACTGACCTGTTCTATCCCAAAACTTTGCAAAAACTCTAATAGCATAAGTAACTGATCTCAAACGTTTAATCAGTTCATCAATGTGTTTCTTCCATTTGAATTTCTCAATAATGCACACACCTTCAAATATTCAATATTCTACGAAGCTACAGACTTCTGTCAAAAGTCTATGTTAATTAATGGTGTCATGACATTTACGGCACAGAACTGTATATGCTGTGTTTTGTCGAAATTTATTTAAAATCCATTTTCAGAGAACTAATGTTTTATGAAAGACATCATTTACAATTTTATGTAAATTCATGTTTGTTGGGTGTGATTACAACACTTGTATCATCAGCAATAAACATTAGTTTTGCATTTCTGTTAATACAGAATGGTAAGTCCATAATGTATATTAAGAATAGCGAAGGACCCAAGACCGAGCCCTGTGAGACGTCATTCTCAACAGCTCCCCAGTTTGGGGAAACAGCTGAATTTGTGCATTATGTGAACCACATATTTCAACTGTTTGCTCTCTAAAAGTAAGAATTATACCACTGGTGCGCTGTCCTACTCATAACCACAATACATGAGCTTATCTAGAAGAATTCTATGATGCCGGCCGCGGTGGCTGAGGGGACTGAGGCGCTCCAGTCACGGTCTGCACGGTCACTACGGTCGGGGGTTCGAATCCCCCCTCGGGCATGGATATTTGTCCCGTCCTTAGTCTTAGCTAGTTCATAAGTAGTTTGTAAGCTTAGAGACTCATGACACCGTAGTTAATTCCCATAAGTTAAAAAAATGAAAGAAAAAGAGAATTTTGTGATATACACAACCAAAATCAAAATTTGTGGAGAAATCACAAAAAATCCCAACACGTGTTGTCCAGTTGTTCTAAGAATTTAAAACTTGATCTGTAAAAGTGTGTATAGCACATTCTATTGAAAAACCTTTCCGAAAACCAAACTGACATTTCGTTAGTTAAACCGTTGTGTCAAGAAATATCGACCTCTTTACATCCCATTTTTGACCTTTCTATCGTAATGTACGCATTTGTCTTATTTGTTTGATACGTCAGATGTAATGCGATGGTAATTAATAACAGTAATTGCTGCACTTACAGAATTAATTGCATTTCATACGCTACATACATTAGAGTCTGGTGCCATAGACATATTTAAACTGTGTTGCGTCATTCGGAAGCTTCTTTGAAGGAAGCCAACGGACAGAAGGAAAACCCAGACTGCGTGAATATGGAAAGAGGACCTTTTCGGGGCCGACACAGGACCAATGAACTGTTTATGAGCCTAACCTCTTACTACTATTTTGTGCTTTGTATGACAGACTAGGTCTAGCCACCTGCAATTTGGAGAACAGACACGTGAGTGTAGCGTTACTTTTCTTAACTTTACATCATCTTTAAGCATGTACCATAGATGCATAGGATGGATGTAGTTCGCCGACAGCAAAACGAGAAAACCAGCTAGCTGTTGATACAGCACTCCTCATTGGCTGTTGAAGCAAGGTGAATGTTAGGAGGAATTTTGGGGGAAATACCGCCAGTATATAAGAACTGGACGCGAAGCAGACAGTCACTTCCAATCTCTTGTCGCAACAATTCTCTCGAGGTCAGTTGTGATTTGGAGACGAAGTGCTCTTCCGTGTACAGACAGCCGCTTAGTGTGATTTGCCTACTGGCAGAACAGCAGTGCGTGGTGCCAAGTGTTGAATTGCACGCATAATATGTAATACAGCACTTCACAAAGTGAACAGTGGACATTTTTATCAGTCCACGATATTTAGTTAAAGTCTGCAGAGGTCTGGAGGTCTGGAGGTCGGTAGTCTGATTTGCATAACTAGTGTAGGTAGATTTTGACTAGGGAAAGATAGCGAGTCTTAGCCTCATAAAAATCAGTAGGAAGTTCCGACTGATACAGTTCAGTCTCAGATTAACAAAATACATTTTAATAGTATTTCAGAGTCACAGATGCATACAGCGGTTGTCACAGCGAACGGTACAAGTGCCCTTACGCAAAGTTTCTTTCAGACTCGTTTCTGTACATTGATAGGAAACACAGCACCACATTATTTATTTTATTGAACGCGAAAAGTTTAAGTATAGGCGCGGAATCTCGACGACACTCCAGTTTAGTAATGATAGATATTTTTCTTGTGATAAATTATTTCATTTGTTTTATTTCTGTTGGAATTAATAGAGATTTGGAGTGTCAAAGCGACGCTATTTAACGTAACTAAGGCGTATCCCTTTAATATTTCGACAAAAATGTTACTATAATTACCTCGTAACTTTGCAACTTGTTTTCAATTTAAAATATAGCATTTTTTTTTCATTCAGTAGCAAACTCTTTTTATGAAATACTGCTATATACCCCATTCCCGTACTGGATAAGGTCATTTAACGGATTAACTATTTTTGGTATTCTTTCTTTTACTGGAGTGTTAGCTGAGTTCAATTTGAGTAACAGTTAAGAATCTCTTACATGTCTTGATTTGAAAATTGATCTGCTTTCTGATGTCTAGCGTATGTGTCAAGGCAAATTTTTCCACCTTGCAGCGCAAACCATTTTTAGGCATAAACTTAAAAACTAATTCTCGCGCGTAACTTAAGGTGAGAACAATCGCCTGTTCATTTAGAGGAACGGACCTCCGGCACGTAAACGTTAAGCACGGTACACCGTAAACCCTCATCTCCTTTCGTTTCGGGAGAGGAAATTTAGTTCACTTTGGTGTTTTCAGTGTTAAAAAGATTTTTACCTTGATTTTTCTTGTTCTCAACACCTTACTGTTGTGTGACCTACATTGGATCAGATAGTTCCTTAGTCCACTTCAGGGGAATTGTTCCGACTCGTACAAAGTGCATTCGATTGAAAGACCGAAATAATTCCCCTAAAAACTGTGCCTTCTATGACGGATCGGAAGACACACAAGGAGGTTGCGTAATAGTCAAATTTTTGTAATCTCTGTTTAGAGTGATTCAACATTGCACCGACAAACTTCAAGGGAATGGAGGGTGTACTTAGTAGATCAAATTTTACATGCAGAAACATCGGAATGTAATCCAATGACGCTATAAATAGTTATTCCATTTCCGACCAAAATTATGCAAAGCAAACAGCTTTCAGTAGAACGTATCTGATCTTAAGTATCTTCTAAGTATCTTAACGAAATTCAGTGGATGACCGTAGCTCCATTGGATGACAATTCCACAGATAGTACCCTATGTAAAACTTAATTTAGTAACTCCCTTCAACATCTCCTCGTATTTATAAAACTGATGAAAGTCCAAATACAAATAAACAATCCCTGAGACAGATTTTTGTCTCGAATTTGTCAAAGACGTTAATAATAAATATGAAGCAATCAATTAAAATTTGTGGTGCTTCATATTTATCATTAATGTCTTTGACATATTCGAGACAAAAATCCGTCTCAGGGACTGTATATTTGTATTTACATTGATATTTATATCACCTTAAACAGAAATGTTCCAATATATCCATTGCCGAGGTACTATTCCGCTTCATGGAGAGCCTTGGCAGTAGTGGCAATGTTCTATGGAACACAGAAGCTGAATTAAAGTTTGTGACGTGAGGGAAATCGTGCTTAAACTATTCCGAGGCGCTTTAATCGCTAGTGATGCGGTGGTCTAGCAGTAAGAGATCTGCCTAGTAAGCATTAAGGTCCGCGTTCGATTCCCGGTCGCATCACAAATTTTGTTTCAATGCTTCATATTTATCATTGATGAATGTCTTTCTGAAAATACGAGGATTAGAACTTAAATAGTGGCAACACTGCTATGGAGACACTATGCAATGTAATCTACTATTGGCGCTGATAGCACACGTTGCTGACGCAGCTTCCTTACATCCGAGCAAATGAACTCGCCCGTCCCACGTCAGCTGCGTGCGCACAATTAAGGCAAACACAGTCATTTGTGAGTGAACGGTCTAACGTAACGGTGTCACTATGTTTTCGAAACAGGAACAAGGTTGAATATGCCAACAGTACGAGGTGATGGGCCGACGTTTCGACGTGAGTAAATGAATAGCACCAAAGTTCCATCGTAAAAGTTTGTTCACAACAATTTGTTAGTATCATTAGTCACATTTACGCTCGAGTAAACCATTTCTGTCATCTTTCTGTACTGTAGGGCACCACATAACCAATGACTTTTCCCCACAAGGCGAAATTGTGTGCATAAGCGAAATGTAGGTGACTAATATAATGTATGTGGACGTGAACTGCTATCTGACGATGAACTGAAAAGTTTGAAACCAGTAACGGCGCTATTTAGCAAATAAATAGCATAATCAAATGTTGATGGTTGCTGTTTCCATCAATGTAAGAATCATCTATTACAACTCTGATACGTTATGTCTATTAAACCATGCAATACTTGGATAGATGTTAAATCAATTGAAATGAGTGGGATTCTACATCAACATAGATACGTAGATACTCTGCAAATCACATTCAAGTGCGTGGCAGAGGGTTCATTAACCACTTTCATAACTTTTCTCTACCGTTCCATTCTCTAATAGCGCGCGGGAAGAAAGAAAACCTAAATCGTTCCGTTGTCGATCTGATTTCTCTTATTTTATTGGGATGGTCATGTCTCCTTAAGTAGGTGGGTGCAAGCAAAATATTTTCACATTCAGAACTAAAAGTCGGTGATTGAAACTTAGCAAACAGATTACGCCGCAATGAATAAAGTCTTTCTTTTAATGATTTCCACCCCAATTCGTGCTAAATTTCCGTGACGCTTTCCCCCCCGTGACGTGATAGAACAAAACGAGCTGCCCTTCTCTGAACCTTCTCAATGTCTTCTGTCAATCCCACCTGGTGAGGGTCCCACAAGGGGCAACAGTAATCCAGGAGAGGACGCACAAGTGTGATGTAGCCAGTCTCTTTGTTGGAGCTGGTGCATCTTCGAAGCGTTCTGCCGATGAAACGTAACCTTTGGTTCGCCTTCCCCACAATAATTTCTATGTGTTCTCTCCAGTCAAAGTGGTTCGTAATTGTAACTCCTAGGTATTTGGTAGAATATATGACCTTAAGGTTTGACTGATTTATCGCATAATTGAAGTTCAGCGGATTTCTTTTAGAGGTCATGTGTATTACTTCACACTTTTCTTTATTTAGTGTCATTTGCCAATTTTCGCACCATGCAGAAATTTTATCTAAATCGCTTTGCAGTTGCTTTTGATCCTCTGTTGACTTCACTAACCGACAAACGACAGCATCATCCGCGAACAATCTAAGGAAGCTATTCAGATTGTCTCCGAAATCGTTTATAAACACGAGGACCGGTAGGGGTCCTATAACGCTTCCCTGTGGAACGCCAGATATCACTTCTGTTTTACTCGATGAATTACCGTCAATTACAACGAACTGTGTCCTTTCTGATAGGAAATCGTAAATCCAACCGCACAATTGGGGAGATATGCCATAAGCACACAATTTCATAAGAAGCCGCTTGTGGGGTACAGTGTCAAAAGCCTTCCTGAAATCCAGTAATATGGAATCGATTTGAGGTCCCTTGTCGATGGCACTTAACACTTCATGTGAATAAAGGGCAAGCTATGTTTCGCAAGAGTGATACTTTCTGAATCCGTGTTGACTATTGGTTAATAGGTCGTTCTCTTCGAGGTAGTTCATAATAATCGAACAAAGTATATGTTCCAAAATCCTACTGCAAACCGACGTCAATGAGATAGGCCTGTAATTTTGGGGATCACTCCTATTGCCTTTCTTGAACATTGGAGTAACTTGGGCAACTTTCCAGTCTTTGGGTACGGATCTTTCGCTGAGTGATCGGTTGTAAGTACGGAGCTATTGTATCAGCATACTCTGAGAGGAATCTAGTTGGTATATAATCAGGCCCTGAAGATTTATTTTTGTTTAGTGACTTAAGTTGTTTTACTACTCCAGGAACATCTACTTCTAAGTTTCTCATGGTGGCAGCTGTTCTTGGATTGAATACTGGAATGTTCACTTCGTCTTCTTTGGTGAACGAATTTCGAAAGCTGTGTTTAGTAATCCTACTGTAAATTGCACAGGTCACTCCAATATTCAAGAAGGGAATTAAGAGTGATCCGCAGAATTACAGGCCTACATTAACGTCAGTTAGCTGCAGGATTTTTGAACATATACTTTCATAAAAAATTATCAACTACCTCGAAGGGAACAAATTATTGGCCCATAGTCAACACGGATTCAGAAAGTATCGTTCTTGTGAAACACAGCTAGCTGTTTACTCACATGATGTGAAGAGTGTTGTCGACAAGTTATTTCTAAATTTCCGGAAGGCTTTTGACACTGTACCTCACAATCGTCAACTAATCAAATTACATGCTTATGGAATATCGCCACAGTTGTGCAATTGGATTCGTGATTTCCTGTCAGGAAGGACACAGTAAGTTGTAATTCATGGTACATCATCGACTAGAAAAGTGCTGTCTAGCGTTCCTCAGGGAAGTGTTATGGAATCCCTACAGTTCCTTAATTTTATAAACGATTTAGGAAACAACCTGAATGTCTCTTTTAGACTGTTCGTGGAAGACAGTGTCATTTATCCGTTAGTAAAGTCAACAGAAGATCAAAAGCAGCTGCAAAACGATTTATCGGGTGATCAAAACGTCACTATAAATTTGAAAACCTAATACATCAATAAATAATGTAGATAGAAATGTAAAAATTGACAAACATCTTTGGAATGACATGGTGTTTTATTAGAAAAAAGGTCCAAAAAAGTCCGACAAAAGGCGCTTCATCCGATCAGAAAAGCAATTATTAGCATAGCAAGTTAAGACAAAGCAAAGATGATGTTCTTTACAGGAAATGCTCAATATGTTCACCATCATTCCACAACAATAGCTGTAATCGAGGAATAATGTTGTGAACAGCACTGTAAAGCATGTCCGGAGTTATGGTGAGGCATTGGCGTCGGATGTTGTCTTTCAGCATCCCTAGATATGTCGGTCGATCACGATACACTTGGGACTTCAGGTAACCCAAAAGCCAATAATCGCATGGACTGAGGTCTGGGGACCAGGAGTCAAAGCATGACAAACGTGGCGGCTGAGCACACGATCATCACCAAACGACGTGCGCAAGAGATCTTTCACGGGTCTAGCAATACTTTTTTTTTGGTTCTAATAAAACACCATGTCATTCCAAGCATGTGTGTCAATTTTTACCTATCTACATTATTCCGTGATTTCTTAAGTTTTCAAATTTATACAGACTTTTTGATCACCCAGTATAGAAGATATAAGCATAGTCCTAAAAATTGGCAGTTGTCCCATAGTAATGTTATGTGTGAGGTCATGCATATGACCACTAAAAGAAATCAATTAAAACTCACATACACGATAAATGAGTCAAATCTACTGGCCGTCATTTTTATTCAATAACTATGAGAAACTATTACGAACAACTGAAACTGGAAAGAAAACATAGAAAATATTGTAGGGAAATCGAACGAAAAATTACATTTCATTGACAGAACACTTAGAAGATGCAACAGTTCTACTAAAGAAACTACCTACACTACACTTGTGCGTACTATTCTGGAGTATTGCTGCGCATTGTGGGATCCACACCAGGTGTGACTGACGGACGATTTAGAAGGGAAGCTCGTTCAGTAATATCGCAATATAGGGAAGAGAGTGCCACGGAAATGATGCACGAGTTGGGATGGAAATCATTAACAGAAAGGCGTTATTTGTTTGACGACGAGATCTATTTGCGCAATTCCTTTCACCAAGTTTCTCTTCAGATTGCCAACATATATTGTTAGCACCCACCTAATGGAGATATGATCATCATAATAAAATAGAGAAATCAGATCGAAAACAGAAAGATTTTGTTGTTCCTTTTTACCGAGAGCTATTGGAGGATGGAAGAACAGAGAAATATCATGAATGTGGTTCGATGAACCCTCTGACACGCACTTCAGTGTGACTTTCAGAGTATCCATGTAGATGTAGATACCAAGTCTGCCGTCTTCCATCTCAGGAGACAGCTCCTCTCTCAATCGAAGACAGCTTAGAGGTACAGATTTATCGTGCCCCTTGAACCAGCTTGGCTGCCTTGCACCAAGAGAACTAAACGTCTAAATTGTTTAGGCAGTTCAACGGAATATTTTGCCTCAGCGAATAGCGTCGGCGTCCACCATATCGTCAATCCCTCACCTCAGAGACCGCTAGTACAGTAATGGAACACGTAATAACACTCGCTAGTCTTTCACGCAGTTTGTGGGAAAATGAATGTTGTGGATGCGAGGCTAGCCACATGTTCTGGACGCTAGATCTGCGGTCTTTTCAAAACGTTTTCCAGAGTCCATTTAAGTCTATCGCGGCCTTCTTGTGCACACTGAGAGCAGAACGCTGGCGGCTTTGCTCTTGAGGCATAAAGGGACGCTGGCGGCTCGACCCACTCCTGTGGACGCCGACAGTCCAAAGAGTTCCTTTTGAATTCCAATAGCGAGTCGCTTGTAAATTGTAAATTAACGATAATGAACATCTATCCAAGTACTGCACTGCGGCTATTTTGCATACAGACAAATTTTAATTACAAATTTTTATATCAAGAATAACTGCATTTCATTATCGGTCAGTTTGTGAATATAGTATGACAAGCGTTAGATCCGACGCTTTACAAGCTACAACTATGGAAACATACATTGAAACTACTCAATCAGAAATTTAAGAAATACGAGTTCAGGCTTGTGAAGGGGAAAAATAGTTGCAACCCTTTTTATTACTAAATAACTACCGAAGCATTTTTATTTGATCATTCATAGAAATTCAACTGATAAAGGGGTAAAATATTGTTTTTTTTTTCGTATTTTTCTTTATAGAGGAAAATTAAAGACTTAATAAAGCGCTTTTAAATATGCACCTACAAATATGGGTATTTCAATTTTGCCAGACGCTCCATAGTACTAATTAAAATGGGCTGCATAGATCATTCGACTAGTTTACGAAACTAGTACAGGAAGAAGGTTAATCTCCAACGGGACTACTCTGTCCATCTCTAGTTTTAAACTATACGTGCAGCGACAGTCACTGTCATTTATGTTGCTGTTGGTTTGAGCACAAATAGATTACCGATATTCTGTATGTTGTGATGGGACACAACCGTAAGCTTGGTTGTAACAAGGGGAACTTTAGAAGTGTAACTAACGGATTTTGATGGGTCTGGGATATGTTATAGAGGGAGATTATCCGCTGTTTTAGCTACGGATTGCGCGGCCTTCCTCATCGGAGGTTCGAATCCTCGGGTATGGGTGTGTATGTTGTCCTTAGGTTAGTTTAACTTAGTTTAAGTACTTTGTAAGCTAGTGACTAATAATCCAACAGTTAAGTCCCATAGATTTACAAACGTTTGATTTTCTTAGCCATGCTTATACGTGAGCGTGGCGCTGGAGGTATGGTATTCGGTTCCTCTCCATGTTTTTCTCATTTTTTAATTCAGAATAGTCCTATATTTTTTCGTTTTATTTTACTGAATATCAACAGACAGTGTAAAATGTGTGAAATTAGTAACAAATATTCCATGTTGCCATAGTAATTTAATTTTCACACAATTATTTCATAATCTTACTTAATAACGCCTGCATTGCTTGCTATGCCACAACAGAAATCCGAATGATATTCGTCGTAAAACGACACTCACTAATTTTTCATCTTTCAGGGAACCTGCTTTCTCTAACGTGATCAAATAAGCATGGTTAGCGTCAAAGTTAACGGATGATAGATAACTATTTGTTCTTCTACAACATATCTGAGACTCATCAATATCCGTTATTTACACTGCTGATGGACGTATTGAAACTAAAACTACAGTATCACTGAAGGAATGTCGATGAAACCTACGCCGCGGCGGAGTGGCCGAGCACATTGAGGCGTTACGCTCTCATGCGCGAGGCCGTTCCCCGTCGGGGGTTCGAATCCCCCCCCTCGGGCATGGATGTTTGTGGAGTCTTTAGTATAAGGTAGTTCATAAGTAGTTTGTAAGTTCAAGGACTGATGAACCCGCAGTTAAGTCTCTTAAGCTTAACAAACATTTCAACATTATTATTATTATTTTATCAAACTTACATACACGCAAAAGATAACGATATATCAAACGACAATCAATATACCGTCGGGTGTCCCGCACCCTGAGGTGAGAAGGGAGGGGCTCAGCCTTGAAACTGTAAACAGTTTAGGTGGCGGTTTGATTTCAGATCAGGTTGATGGCCCTTGGAGATACCCATTTTGTGTCGTGACATTTTTGGGTACGATGCGTATTTTTCTGGTTAATTCCGACAACCTGCGTAAATGTGATTATTTTTGAAATCATTATGGAGACACAAATAACTGTAAAAGTTATTCAAACTGACCATGAAATCACAGAGTAGTTTTTTTAACTGATGACCATTTAGATCCTTTTCAGAATTATCCTCAGAAGCACGACTGGACTAGTATCACTGACATTCGGTGACCAATACGATGATTTGAGCACGGCAGAGTAGCCGTGCGCACTGAGGTGCCCTGCTGCGGTGCGCGCGGCCGTTCGCTGTCGAGGTTCGAGTCCCCCCGTTGGCATTGGTGTTGTTCTGACCTAAGCATAAGTTACTTTAAGTTGGTGAAGTAGTCTGTAAGCCTAGGGACTTATGACCAACGTAGTTAAGTCATTTTATTTACAAACATTTCAACATTTTTATGATCTGATTCAAACTGGGTGTACATAAAATAGTTTATGGCCATTTTACGTTCCTGGGCCATAATAACTGGGAATATACACTCTAAATCTTTTTGAATAGGTGTGGGTGGCGGGGGAGGGAGAGGAATAGAGGAATGATTATGGTGGGTACAGTTTGTCACTAAGCGGAGCTGTTGCTAATGATTACACACCAGTGATAAAAGCTTCCACCGGCTGTCACAAGGGGGCTGTGGATTATTTCAAGATTTGTTGATTCATGCAGGAATGAACCACAGTGAAAATTTATAAAACTGTCATATATGTGATATACTACACAATTATTTATTATTTTCCTGATTTTTGGGCCTGCAGCATTATAAATGTCGTAGAATGACAGTGTAATGAATGTTCCTGATTGCTGCTTATATTTTATTGAATAGTACTACAGCTGTTTCAACAGTTTGTCATTCTCAAATGCCTGCGTATGAGGAATTACATTAATTACAAATCAAACACTACGAAAATATACATAAAAATTTTTGTTATAAATTTTTCTTATAACTTACGTAATTATACTTATATGTAATATACTTATGCGTTATTGTCTGGGGAAACATGATTGCGTTTTTTAGTCTTGAACATGGTAGCGCTTTGCGAAGCATTAAAAGTTTCAGAAGTAGGGCTTACTATAACGTCCAAACATCTTAGACGTAAGTTGTAAGGAAAATTTATAACAAAAATTTTTATGTATATTTTCGTATTGTTTGATTTGTAATTAATGTAATTCTTATATAGGCAGGCGCTTGAGAATGACAAACTGTTGAAACAGCTGTAGCACTATTGAATAAAATATAAGCAGCAATACGGAACTTTCATTACAATTATTTATAATGCTAGTATAACATGAAGGACTTAACTCTAGGCAACTACTTTTAAGTTGTGCATCACGTGACAACCAGTGCACACAACACATGTAACCTGACACTAACGTCTCTTTGGTAGACCGATGAAAATCTGACCGTTCTCTTATGCATTATTGTCTGGGGAAACGTGATTGCGTTTTTTACTCTTAAACATGGTAGCGCTTTGCAAAGCACTAAATGTTTCAGAACTAGGGCTGATCCCAGAAGACAGATTCTTCGCTTTATTTTCCTGAAAACAGTGCGTAGTTTCATACAGCTACCTAAATAAATTCCACTAATATATTATATGCTAACTGTCGATGAATATACATTAATCTAATGTAACTAATTTGTTAGCCGGCCGCGGTGGCCGAGGTGACTGAGGCGCTCCAGTCACGGTCAGCACGGCCACTACGGTCGGGGGTTCGAATCCCCCCTCGGACATGGATATTTGTGCCGTCCTAGTTCGTAAGTAGTTCATAAGTAGTTTGTAAGTTTAGGGACTGATGACCCCGTAGTTAAGTCCCATAAGCTTTACAAACATTTGAATATTTGAACTAATTTGTTTTATATTTCTAAGGATATCGATAGGAGTAGGTACTTGAGGATGCCATAGGTCTAACAAGATCGAATTATATTTGTTACTAGCAAACGGACACGGCTCCGCATGGACAGTGTGGGATATATGCGTCGTTCCATAGACGACTCTTGAACTCTTTGCGAAGAGTGTCTTCCGCGGCCCGAAGATAAATGAACTTCCTTCTATTCATAAGTTCCAGAATAAAGAGCTGGAATTTCATAGAGTGACGATAAGTCAGCTATGTTTGAGGAAATTGAACTGGCGTCCGCCATATTATTTGGGATGTCAGCTAATAGCTGGTAAGCCACACCACCAGAGAATTTTAACTATTCACAGTTGTTTTAAAGAAACGTTGAATATTGAATAAGGATGTGCATCAAGTCTCTTTAGACTTTATCGAAGCTGCGAATTGGCGATCCTGGTAGTATATTCCCTAAAAATTCGGTAATAAAATATCATGAACTTGTCAGTAAGACGGATCCTGTTCGCAGAATAACAGTTATCTGAGGTTTGCAATAACAACAAAAATACAGCTAAGAAAATATTTGCATTGATTTTAATGCAAGTACATGGTCTAAACTAGCTCAGAAACTTCCAGTGAACAGTAATTGTTACAACGAACAATCATGGATTTGTATCTGTTGTTAAACTGTGGTAACAACTGCTTTCATAAAGTCTAGTATACATTTATCCTGTGTTTAATAAACGTATTATGTCTACACACTTGTAAAATTGCTGTCGAAGAGCTTGGTTGTAAGCTTCGGTGGACGAAATTTCAATACAAAGATGTTAGTGACAACATAATACGGCAGTTAAAAATGCGTCACAAAAACATTCGATGTCGAAATAAGGAGTCGTTAATAACTTTCCTTGTTGCAAAGCTGAAACAAGTAACGTTTGGTTCGTGAAATGTGAGTATAAAGACAAAAGTGACAACAGAATACTGCAATAAAAACGCGTCTGGGTCAGCTGGCAAAAAAGCATTCCACACCGAAATAACGTATCAGTAATAGCTTCATTTGTTGTCACGCTGAAATAAGTACATTTCTGTTGCAAAGAAAGCAGACATATACAAGTGAAAAAATTCACGTAACATGATTGAACACAATTCATACGATTCTTGCACAATCCTAGATTTACAAACTAATACCAGAGTCTAACCTATTTATAAACAATAATTATGAATCTGAAGCATAGAATTAAAATTTGCCGGCCGCGGTGGCCGAGGTGACTGAGGCGCTCCAGTCACGGTCAGCACGGCCACTACGGTCGGGGGTTCGAATCCCCCCTCGGGCATGGATATTTGTGCCGTCCTAGTTTGTAAGTAGTTCATAAGTAGTTTGTAAGTTTAGGGACTGATGACCCCGTAGTTAAGTCCCATAAGCTTAACAAACATTTGAATTTTTGAATTTGAATTAAAATTTGTGGTGCGGCCGGGAATCGAACCCGGAACTCCATGCTTACTAGGCAGACGTCTTACCGTTAGACCACCACAGTGCAACAAGGAAAGTTATTAACGATTCCTTATTTCGACATGGAATGTTTTTGTGACGCATTTTTAACTGCCATATTATGTTGTCACTACCGTCTTTGTATGTCTAAACGTTTATGTCTGGCGCCCTGAACGACTGTAACGCCCCTAGCAGAGAAAGAATGTAATCATAGGTAAAGTGGGGGTGGGGGGAGGGATTGGAAGGGAGATAAGGGGAAGAACTGCAGCATGTATACCCAATTCCCAGCTATATTCAGCAATGGCAACCATAGCCGAGTTCGCTAGTGTTTGTGTGTGTGTGTGTGTGTGTGTTGGTGTGATGCCTAAAGGCATGTTATGATAAAACAGTCTTGTGGTTTGTATGGAAAACTTGCGTGGCTATGGTATATCGCTCCAAATTTGCAACTGCATAGGGGATTTCCTGTCACAGAAGAGACAGTGCGTAGTAATCGATTAATCGATGGTAAGGCATCGACTAAAACAGAGGTGATATCGGGAGTTCCACAGGGTTGTGTTATTGGTCGTCTGTAGTTCGTTACTTACATAAACGATTTAGGGGAATATCTAAGTAGCCGTCACTTACCGTCAAGTAAAATCATCTGAAGATCAAAACTAACTGTAGAACGATCTGAATTAGATATGGTGTAAAAATTGGCAATTGATTCTAAATAATGAGAAATGTGAAGTCGTCCATATGAGTACGAAAAAAAATCTGTTAAACTTTGTTTCTAAGATAAATCAATCAAAAGTGAAGGCCGTAAACGCCGCAAAATACATAATAATTACTATTACACTGTCATGGGAAAGGCTAACCAGTGACTGCGTTTTATTGACAGAACCGTTAAAAGATGCAAGAGAACTACTAAAGAAACTGCATACACTACGCTTGACCGTCCTTCTTTGGAGTATTGCTGCCCAGTGTGGGATCCTTATCAGGTGGGTTTGACGGAGGCCATCGGAGGAGTCCCTAAGAAGGGCAGCTCGTTTCGTATTGTCACGATACAGGGGAGACAGCGTTACGGAAATGATACAGGATCTGGGATGGGAATCATTACAACAACGGCGCTTATCGCTGCGGCGTGGACTACTTACGAAACTCCAATCGCCAACATTCTCCTTCCGAATGCGAAAATATATTGTTGGCTGCCACTTACATAGGTAGAAATGACCATCATAATAAAATACGAGAAATCAGAGCTCTAACGAACAGATTCAGGTGTTCTTTCTTCCCGCTCACTATTCGAGAATGGAATGGGAGATAAATAGTATAAAGGTGGTTAGATGAACCCTCTGCCAGGCACTTAAATGTGATTTTCAGAGTATCCCATGTAGATGTAGCTGGAAGGAAAAATGCTTCAACATGCGGTGCACTAGATTCCTAACTGCAAAGCAATACGAGTAAACTAGATTTTAACTTCCTGGTGACGCGGAAAGACCTGTTATTGGCGCCTCCCTCTATCTGCGATACTCCGCTGTGTTTGCTTTGACACTGTTATGCCTAACAGAACGCGGCCCGTTAACCTCGCATTGCCGGTGCGGCTTCTCTTGAAGTGAGGCGCGGAAATTTCGCCTCATTTACATTGCAGAGCTGCCGCGGATGCCCGAAATTGTCAGGCCTGTAAGCTGCGCGCATCAGATTTTCGCGTAGAATATGTTAACCGCACAAAGCCGCTTAATGAAAGAGGCTTTGCCGAAGTTGGTTCATTAAAAAGTACAGTGAGGTCGCCTTATTAATAGCGCGAGCGAAGTAAGAAGAATTAACTAATTAGCGGGCTCTAAAATAGGTAATAAATTTCCGAGTCGCATAAAGACGGAAGAGGATGCGAAACCTCACTGCTATTTTCGGAGCCCCACAGGACGAGAGGTAGTTTTCTGCGACGCATTCTTTCCCTATCACATCTCACCTTTATAGCATTCTACGAAACTACGGCCAAAGTGACCTTCGTTACACTTGTATCTCCTCTGTAAACACTACTAAAACATCTACTTGCTTCATAATTATTCATCAGGAACTACATTTGAATCGCTTATTTATAGGGGCACGAAGTCCACTTTTTCTGGTATTTTGTGCTAACCACATTACTATGTTCTTTAGGGGTAGACTCATTGTTGAGTGTGCAAAGGACGTTCACAGTTTATCAGACACCGGAAATAAACAGGGGAGAAACTTTCATTGATTTCAAAAGAGCCCCATGTCAAGGACATAGGGCACTTTTGCTCTCAACAATTATGAACAATAAGTCAATTTACCTTATTGAGATTCTTTGACTGTTAGAAAAGGGGGAGAAAACAAAATAGTTAATGCATCTATGGTTCTTTTAAGTCATTGTTGTAGAGCAAGCCGTCGTATGTGATAGTATTTATCAATGAGTGTCTCAGATTGTGAAGTTGAACCTGTTGTTGTTGTTGTTGTTGTTGTTGCTGTTGCTGTGGTCTTCAGTCCGTAGACTGGTTTGATGCAGCTCTCCACGCTACCCTGTCCTGTGCAAGTCTCTTTATCTGAAAATACGTTCGGCAACCTACATCCTTTTGAATCTGCTTACTATATTTATCACTCGGTCTCCCTCTACGATTTTGACCCCACACGCTTCCTTGATGTCTTAGAATGTGTCCAACCAA
This sequence comes from Locusta migratoria, assembly GCA_026315105.1. Lineage (NCBI taxonomy): Eukaryota > Metazoa > Arthropoda > Insecta > Orthoptera > Acrididae > Locusta > Locusta migratoria. The sequence goes on along the minus strand of CM048750.1, from coordinate 284,557,629 downwards.
TATATCCCTTCTCTTAATCAGGATATGCCCGAAACTCCTTTTCTCCCCGATTCGATTAAGCACCTCTTCATTAGTTACGTGATCTACGCATCTAATTTTCATCATTCGTCTGTAGCACCACATTTCAAAAGCTTCTATCATCTTTTTATCTGAACTCCTTATCGTCCACGTTTCACTAACATACAATGCTACACTCCAGACAAATGCTTTCAGAAAAGACTTTCTAACATTTAAATTCATATTGGATGTTAACAAGTTTCGCTTCTTTAGAAACACTTTTCTTCCCATAGCCATTGTGAAATTTTATCTTCTCTACTTCGGACATCAGAACTAATCTTGCTACCCAAATAACAAAATTCATCTACTACTTTTATTGTCTTATTATCTAATCTAATTCCTTCAGAATCGCCTGATTTTCTGACATTGCTTTCCATTACTTTCGTTTTACTCTTGTTAATGTTCATCTTATATTTTCCTTTCAAGACACTGTCCATTCCAAACAATTGCTCTTCCAGATCTTTTGCGGTCTCTGGCAGAATTACTATGTCTTCGGGAAACCGCAATGATTTTATTTCTTCTTCCAGCACTTTAATGCCCTCTCCAAATTTATCCTTCCATTCCCTTACTGCCTGTTCAATGTACAGATTGGATAACATTGGAGAAAGGCTACAACCCTGTCTTACTCCCTTCCCAACCTCTGCGTCCTTTTCTTGCCCTCCGACTCTAATAACGGCTGTTTGGTTTTTGTATAGGTTGAATATAACTCTTCGCTTCCTATATTTTTCCCCTGCTGCCTTCAGAATTTGGAAGAGTGTATTCCAGTCGACATTGTCAAAAGCTTTCTCCAAATCGACAAACGGTAAAAACGTAGGTTTCCCTTTCCTTAGCCGATCTTCTAAGATAAGTCATAATGTGAGTATTGCCTCCCGTGTTCCTACATTTCTTCTACATCCAACTGATCTTCCCCGAGGTCGGATTCCATAACTCCTTCCATTCGTCTGTAAATAATTCGTGTTAGTACTTTGCAACCATTACTTATTAAACAGTTCTGTAATTTTCACATTTGACGGCACCTGCTTTCTTTGTAATTTGAATTACGATATTCTTCTTGAAGTCGGAGGGTATTTCCCCTGTTTCATACATCTTATATACCAGGTGGTACAATTACGACAACCACAGTTCAGACAGAATATCATATACTCGACGGGCCTTGTTTCGACTCAAGTCCTTCAGCGCTCTATCAATTCTTCTCGCAGTATCATATCTCGTATCTCATATTCCTCCACTTCGTCTTCCATTTCTAGAATACTGCCTTCAAGATTATTTGTATAAGACATCTATATATTTCTTCCACAGTTGCACTTTTCTCTCTTTGCTTAGTACTGGTTTTCCATCTGAGTTCTTCATATTCATACAGCTGCTTTTCTTGTCTCCAAATATCTCTTTTAATTTCCTGTAGGCAGTATCTATCTTTCCCCCAGTTATGCATTCTTCTACGGTTCTGCATTTGTCCTCTAGCCATTCCTGCTTAGGCAGTCTGCACTTCCTGTCAATCTCATTTTTCAGACGTTTGTACTTCCTTTCTTCTGTTTCACTTGCTGAATTTTTATAGTTTCTCCTCTCATCAATTAAGTTCAGTATATCTTGTGTTCTCCAGGGATTTCTATTAGGCCTTCTCCCTTTGCCTATATGATACTCTGCTGCCTTCACTACCGTATCTCTCAGAGCTACCCATTCTTCTTCTACTGTATTACTTTCCCACATTTCAGCCAATCCTTGCCTAATGCTCCCTCTGAAACTCTCAACCACCTCTGGTTCCTTCAATTTGTCCAGGTTCCATCTCCTAACCTTTCTACCTTTCTGCAGTCTCTTAAGTTTTAATCAGCAGTTCATACCCAATAAGTTATGGTCAGAGTCTATATCTGCCCCTGGATATGTCTTACAATTTAAAACCTGGTTTCTAAATCTATTACTTACCATTATAAAATCAATATGGTAACTTCCAGTGTCTCCTGGTCTCTTCCACTTATACAGCTTTCTTTCATGTTGATTAAACCAAGTGTCGGTGATCATTAAATTGTGCTCTGCGCAAAATTCTACCAAGCGATCTCCTCTTTCATTCCTTTCTCCCAGTCCATATTCACCTACTGCATTTCCTTCTCTTTCCTTCCCTGCTACCGAGTTCCAGTCCCCCATCACAATTAAGCTTTCGTCTCACTTAACTTTCTGAATGATTTATTTTATCTCCTCATACATTTTTCCGATATCCTCTTCATCGGCCGTGCTGGATGGCATATAAACTTGCGTTACAGTGGCCGGTGTTGGTTTCCTGTCTATCTTTACTGCGAGAATGCGTTCACTGTGCTGTTCATAGTAACTTACCAGCATTTCTATTTTCTTATTCATTATCAGACCTAGTCCTGCGTTACCACCAACTGATTTTGTATTGATAAACCTGTACTAACCTGACCAGACATCCTGTTCATCCTGCCACCGAACTTCACTAATCCTTACCATATCCAACATTAACCTATCGATTTCTCTTTTCAAATTTTCTAGCTTACCTACTCGATTAAGGGTTAGTACATTCCACGCTCCGCCCCGTAGAATGCCTGTTTTGTTTTCTTGCTGACGACATCCTCCTGAGTAGTCCCCACCTGGAGATCCGAATGGAGGACTATTTTAACTCCGGAATATTTTACCCAAGAAGACGCCATAATCATATAGTCATACAGTTGAGCTGCAAGTCCTCGGGTGAAGTAACGACTGTAGTTTCCCCTTGCTTTCAGCCTTTCGCAGTAACTACATGGCGAAGTCATGCTAGCTGATATTACAAGGCCAGCTCAGTCAATCATCCATTGATCCTGTGGTTGTAATGCCAGAACGCTACCACCTGAGCTACACAACAGATGCTGTAACCGTTATAGTTATCGGTACTTACGTGTACTTGCAAAACTTCAAAGTCGATTTTCTCTAGAAGTTTTGGGTTACATCAAAAGGCTTGTTATTGGAGTTCAGAACTTCACATACCATAAATATGAGAAATTCTAAAATCCTATACAAATGTGGTCTCCTTATTTCAGAGGGGCCCAATATCCCTCTGAGAAAACTGGAATTTTCTTTTTAACACTTTACAGGGCGTTTCCTTAACTGTTTACAAGTACCATGTGAGAGATTCCACTATTAATAATTATTCTGACTTTAGTGTGTTGATTTATTGACTAGAGCTGAACCTCTTGGACATAGGTCTTGTTGATTGTCCAGCTTTGATATCCGCAGCAATTTGCTAAAGGGTTGCATTTCTGTGCAAACGTAGGCTTCCGCGGCTGTTGTTACTATCGATAAAATTCTGCTGGGTATGAAACCGCGTCGTCATAGGAGAGACCGGACGAGCAATCTCCACGAGGCTTTCAGAACATGAAAAATACATACGGCTTGGACAGCACACGAAGGCAACGGTTTCTGAGCATCACAATCAGTGCGGAAAACAGTTATCTTTCAGCGAGGCCCGCGTGCTGGCGAAACAACCATTCTCAACGAGGAGGAAGATTAGAGAGGCTATAGAAATAGCGAAGCGTCCCGCCAATATGAACAGGGAGGATGGCTACAGGCTGCCGACGTCTTGGCTGCCAGCAGTTGCAACGCTACGTGACGGCACCGCGCGCGGAATGACTCTCTCAGACAGCCCTGGAGACCACAGCGGACGCGCACACGCAGAGCACCGGCCCGCCGCCGTCTGCGCCAGGCGACAAGTCAACAGCGGCACGGCACAACCGACGTCCGTTCTCTCAGGTCCATTCCGCCAATAGAAACTTGTAATGCAAAAGCCAATCGGAAACGTCCATTTTGACCAATAAGGGGGAAGAATGCAGCCCCCAATCACATGGAAAACAAGCCTCTAAAACACCAATCATCATTGCAGCTTTCCACCAATGGCCTGCAATAATATAACCATCAATAAAGGCAAACCGACGTCCCCCTTTCCTTTCCCTCATCCGCTGCTTTATAAACCCCAAGATATCGTATATTCAGCAGTCAGAGACCCTGATGAAGGCTGCCTGCAACAGTGGCCGAAACGTCGGTGGAATTTTTAAAATGACGCCGCGGTTTCATACCCAGCAGAATTTTATCGATAATGGTTGCATTTCTGTCACGTAAAACGATTCTCCTCAGACGTCGTACTCCCGTACTTACAAGATCGTTTTCCGGCCGCAACGACGTCAGTTATTTGATGTTTTACAGGATTTCCGATATTCACGGTACACTCGTAAAAAGGTCGCACGGGAAAATCCACACCTCATCGCCACGTCGGAGATGCCGAGTTCCTCTCGTCCGCCGACTATAACACCACTTAAATCGTGATAACCTGCTGTTGTAGCATTGTAGCAGCAGTTACCGATGTAACGCCTGTGCCAAACACCTGTTGTGTTGTAAAGGCAATTCCGACCACAGGGCTGCTCTCTCATTTTCTTGCATACTTCTCTGTTTCTATATGCATGCCTATAAAAGTTTCTTTGGCTCTTTAGTGTATACATAAATATAATGGCTTCCAGGGGCAGGAGTATTGGTCAAAATTTTTAAAACGTGTTGCCTGTGTTGTAAATTTATTGGATGAAACCAGTAACTTCCATTAAACGGACGCACCTGAGCATAAAAAGGTATCGAAGACGTAGCAAAATACATTTTGAAATTTTGTAAAGTTAACAGCTAGAGCTTAGGTCATATTTTATTTTAATCGATTCTGTGTTGGGTTGGGCATCATGATGGCATTATCTGAAACATGTCAGACTGGAAACAAATTACATGATCTGTACAGTATTCTACTTCGGAGTTACTGTTTTCTGTGGATAATACCGTATGTAGCTATCACTTTTTAATGACTGTAATTTAATATTGCTCTTTTAAAGTCATAGATGGCCCCAAAGTTTGCATGATACTATCGTATTGAACAGATTATAGTGATTGTTAAGGGCAGATGTAGGGCTAAAATAGTTGAAAAACTATTTTAATTGCTAAATTTATCGATTAATTCATTAATAATAATATCGTAAATTTTTATAATCGAATTCTGGTTACAAGTATGTTTTGAAATTGCTTGCTTGGACGTCTGCAGCTGCCACGTCTCCTACTTCCCTAATTTTCTCTACAATAGAAACTTTGTAGCTCTCATTTATATATCGTGCTAGATGAGCCGGTGAACTTCGCATCACTTACCTCTTAATATAAACCATATTAATTTAAATCATATGTATTTTACATCCAGATAGTCTAAGTATCGGCTCGATAGTGGGCGGAGTGGGCAAATCAAGTACACATGTCCAGGATAATGTTCATGTGACATTCGTGAAAGATTAGGGAACGTTTAAATGGTGATAAAATATGGAAAAATAATTTAGATTTAAAACATGTAAAATAACGACTTGGTTGCTGTTTTTGGTGCGTTCAGGTTATCTGATGATGCCTATATAAAGCTACTGGGACTAAAATACATATGATTTAAATTAATATGGTTTATATTAAGAGGCAAGTGATACGAAGTTCACAGGTCATCTAAACATTTAGTCGACCCGGCAATGCTTCACAATTGCTAATATGTATGTACTCTTGCTTTGAACGTCAAAAGTGCAAATTTTTAATCGCAAACGTAAAAAAGAAAAGAGCCCTTTCGGTTCTCCACGAATTTTCCTATTTTCTGGCCAACTACTCCAAACTTTTATTTCACTCAAACCTTCCTCTCGCTTTGAACGTCGAATGTGCAAAATTTTTATCGCAATCAGATGAGCGGTTCTCAACTTATAGTGTTCAGTACATTTAGAAACACATTGAAAAACGAACCTTTTCGAATTTTGCGACTTTCCTGTTTAACTGACCCTATTTTTCTAATGAAAACGTTCCCAAGACCATAATGAACGGAAAAAAAAGAATTGTCCCTCTCCTTCGTGCGAATAGTAAGTTATAGTGCTGAATTCGTTCAAAAAGAGAATTTTTCTCAAATTTTCCCATTTTCCAAAAACTTTATTTCATACAAACCTTGAACTGTGAAGCCGTACTCAAGTGATGCTCTTACAACCATGTTGCAATTAATTTTTATTTTCAAAGAAAAAAATCGCTTTCGGTTTTTCCTAAATTTTCCTATATTCCGGGCTACTTTTCCAAATTTTTATTTGATGCGAGCCTTCCTATTCCTTTCAACATGAAATGCACAACATGTTATCGCAATTGGACGAACGGTATCGATAGCTCACTGGAAAAAGCTGTTTCAGTTTTTCCCGATTTTCCTCTTTTCCGGACAACTTTTCTATATTTTATCACCGTTTAAACCTTCCCTGGACTTACACGAATATTTAAAGACTAAAATTAGCTGCCATGTATGAGAGCGCGGCGCTGCTCCCTCCGGGGGCTCGAATCCTCCTTTAGTCATGAGTGTGTGAATTGTCATTATTAAGTAGTTTGTAGGCATAGGGAGTGATGACCCACAGTTTTTTTAAACAGACACAGATTGAGACACATGATTTCGTGGCGGGAGTTTGAATAAACCCCCCTTGTAAAAATATTCGCTTGTTCAGGCACATCGATATGTTTCACCTACGCTATAACGTCATGCATCATTGTCTTAATTCATCTCCTCTAGGGGAGCTGTGTTAAGACATATTGATAGCGGACTTGTTCGGCCATTGCGATCCTCATAGGTGACGTTTACACTTCGGGCTCCAAAATTTCGACAGAAATCTACATCATGCATGTGAAACATCACAGACTCTCCGTAAACCTCCACTACCATCAACCAGTGAATTTCAGCTATAGTACAAGTTTAGCCCACAAATATCTAAAAGCTGCGCACACCTTCGAGAGATAAGTTTGAAAAAAATCGTCATTCATGTAACGTCATTTGATTGACCAAAATCAGTTTATTATATTCGCCCAATGCGACCGGTTGCGCTCCTTGACTATTCTTAAGTGCCAGCCTAATATAAAGACACTAGTTACAAAATGCATTGATTTACAGTTAGTGTAAATCCAATAGGAATCATTGTATAAAAATGCGAGGGTTGTAAATTAAATAGTGGCAACTATTTATTCACAACCGGTGCAAAAGCGTTACATGTTTACTGTCCTTCAAAGTAAAGTTGTGTAGAACCCGTTGCTAGCGATGTGGAAAGTGTAGTATACCGTTAGCAGAACCTGTTCTCTTAATTATGCTTTGGAAACAAATCAAAGTCACAAGGACTTAAGTTGGGGTAGATGGTACCTCCCAGTTCCATCGACCGAACAGAGCAGCCACGGCTTGCGTTGTATGCGCCCGTGAATTGTGCAAAACGATGGGTGGGTTGCGCAGGAAGCGTTGCCGCTTCTTTCGCAAAGCTGGTCGCAGGTGATGCTCCAAAATCGAACAGTAATACTGTGCTTTGATTGTCTGCCTTGGAGGAACGCAATGCGTTGGGATAACACCCTCGCAGTCGTACACGAGAATCACAATAACTTTCACTATATTGGGGCTCTGAAGCACTTTCGCGGCGACACATAATGACACCATTCGTTGGATTGGCGTTTCAGTTTTGGTTCGTACGATGTGGCCCATGTCTCATCCAAGTGCGTCTGAGAGCGTCAATCCATGATGCAATTTTTCGCATGCCCAGACGTTCTTCAAGAAGCGAAACAGTCGTATGAGCTAATCCGGTTTCGTGGACGAGCTCACGAATCGTCTGGCGTCGATCACTGTCCATTAACGCGGAAACAGTGTGCACTTCTTCTTCAGAAACACTACAACGACCTGCCCAACGCACGTCTGCCACAGTTTGTCGACGTTAGTTGAAGACTTTCACCCAAAGTGCCACTGTTCAGTACGGCATTCCCCACACGCCTCTTGAAGACCTTGATGACACTATCGTGCTGTACGACCTCTTACACATTCAATATTGATCCAACTCCGTTTTCCCTGTTTCGAAAACACAGTGACACCATTACGTTAGACCGCTCGCTCACAAGTGACTGTTTCAATTGTTCGCACGACGGTGTCGTGGGACGGGCGAGTCCATTTTCTCGAAGGTAAACTAGGTGTGTCAATAATGTGTATTATCAGCGACAATAGTAGATTGCATTGCATAGTGCCTCCAGAGTAGTGTTACCACTATTTAAGTTCCAACCCTCGTATATAAAACTACTTACACTACATAAACACATGGTTACAGATGCATAATACAATGTTGAAAATGAAGAAATCATACAGTCTGTGTTTCTAACAAAGTGAAGCGGTGTGTACGCAAAGTGACTGCACATTACAGAACGACATACATTATGGTGGACCAATAGGCAAAGTTATTTTACACCAGAGATTAAAATAATACTGTGCTGTACAGTTACTTGAACAGAAATTTGCTGAACTACTAAATACTGATGGTGATATCTTTTTTATTGATGATAGAGTGCATTAAAATATTTAAGGCTTTATGTTTAAGTAATTTTAAGCATGAGAATTGCCTATAAGTATCATAATTGTTAAGTCAAGATCTGTCCACGCCAAAATACAGAAAAAAACACTTCTATGAATCCCTTCAGTTTGGTCCGTGGACATGTATATTTCATTAAGATCTGAATTATTACAATTTATTCCACCGCCGTGCGGGATCGTAGTCCAAGATGAAAAATAATTCTTAAAAGTCTCATTTTATTTCAATATCCGTCCCCGAATCATTTAATAATTATTAACTAGAAGCAACTATGAAATGACGGCCGATGACTACAGTTCCGTAGCCGTTGTTGAAGGTGCTGCAATTGGAGCTAAAATTCGGAAAATGCTTAAAATACTTGAAAAGGTGCTGTTACTACGAAAAACACTATATACTGTTTATCATTTCTATTGAAGATCATATCTTACTTTTACAATCACTTATCAGACCTTGATTGCTATTTTTGAGAAAAACAGTCTAACAGCGACGCTCGCAAAATTATAGTAATATCGTCCGTTCAAATCACGACATGACACGTACAGGAACAAGGCAAGAGAAGAAGGATTACACATTTTACAATTGTTTAAACAGTATTCGAACAAAGAGCTGAGACAACATTCACGACGATATTAAAATTTCTTTGTTGTAAAAATAGTTCATTGACGTCGTTGGTAGCACTTTTTTATCTTTGACATCACTGTATTTATGTTTTTGATTAGAATTCAGTATGGTATCACTATTAATAACGTTTCACCAGGGGAGGCTACATGCCCCCCTCCCCCCGAAATCACTTGAGCATAATTTACATGAGTTTGTGAAAGGGATTCCATAGCGTCCTTGTATCATATATACATATACACAACTTATATAATCACATACCATTCAATTTCATATATTTTAAATTCCTTTGTTGTCCAGTTCCATAAGTGTCTTCTTCAAATACTTAGACACATAATTCAGTTTTCATAATAATCTCTCTTTCTTTAGACATAAACTAGAGGTGTAGCCATAATTCCTAACCTACTCGGGATAACGATCGGCTTGCCTATTTGGGGCGAGGGCCTTAAGGTAAAATCGGTGAAATTTTCAGTCGTTTTGGTCAATATACGCATAACTTGAGGTTTACATAACAAAGTCATACATCAATTGCAATTTAAATTAATGTTTGCAGAATGTAGATAATTCCAATTTCGGTTTGCATTGTCATTTAATTTTAAACTGTCTGGTTAGTTTGTACAATCTAACATACAGGGTGTCCAGAAAACGGCTCCCTGATTTCAAAATTAAATATCTCGAAAACAAAGATCGATAGAGGACTGCAGTAAACGGTATGTTTATTATGAAAGCTGTAAGAAGTTTATACAGCAGTTTGAAATAATAGTTACAAAAGCTGCTAACAGATGGCGCTGTACGCTGTACAGCTCATATCAGCATACATAAGTGAAATAATAAACGTATGAAAACTCTCTTTGCAAACAATCACATCAAAATGTTTTCAAAATGTTCACCATTCGCACTGCGGAGGTGGCGCAAACGGAGAATGAAATTCGCCATTACATTTCGTAGTGTCTCAACCGAAATGGATTCATATGCCATAGAGATCGGTTTCAAGCTCGTCCAGCGTGGCGGGATGCTTCGGGTAGACCATGTCTTTCACTGTGCCCCACAAAAAAAAAGTCACATGGAGTCGAATCCGGCGAATATGGAGGCCAATCCATGCCTGCACCAGTAGATTTGGGATATTCCAAAGCAATGATTCCCGAAGTATTCCTCAAGAAAGCGAAACACTTGTTCGGTCCGACGTGGTCGGGCTACATCTTGCATAAACCATTCAGTACCTGGTCGACCCTCTAACGCTTGCTGTGTAGCGACAAATTATTCCAAAATTACAACGTAACGTGCACCAGTGACCGTTTCTCGAATGAAAAAAGGGTCAATAATGCCTCTGCTGCCTACTGCAGCCCACACAGTAACTTTAGGAGAATACAGGAGTTGTGCTTCACAATAATATGGCTTTTCGGAACCCCAAAATCGCCAGTTCTGCTTATTCACGTATCCATGCAGCCAACATCAAATCCTTCACTATCAATCATTGCGAGCATCTGATTAGCAAAGGCAACCCTTTGTTGCACAGCTCGTACGGGTATGGCCTGGTGCATTTGAATTTTGAACGGAAGCATGAGTAGGCTCTTTCTCAGCATTTTCTGCGTGCTGTAACACTTCAAACCAGTCTCAGATGCAATTCTATGGACGGATGACAATGGATTTCACTGAATAATTCCTGAAACTGTGGCGATATTTTCAGGCGTAACTGCGGTTTGCTTGCGGCCAACTAGATCATTAGTTACGCTGCCTGTTCGTTGAACTTTTGCGAAGAGCGTACGAATGGTTTTCACATCGGGTCCTTTTGGAACATTAAATCGTGCTTGAAAACTTCGCCTTGTTGCCGTAGGACTCTCTTCTAACCTGTGGTACTTTAGCACCAGAAGAACTAGATATTCAATGGAGTACATGGTTTTAATCTCTTTCTTCGGTGCGCTAACCTCCTTTCACGTTTTAATAGTTGAACTGATCGCTATGGGCTTCGGATCACTATTTATACTAGGCATTAAGTATGGCGATTACAGCGGTATATGTTAGCAGCTTATGTAACTATTGTTTCAAACTGCTGTATAAACATGTTTCAGCTTTCACAATAAATATACCGTTTACTGCATTCCTCTATCGATCTTTGTTTTCGAGATATTTATTTTTAAAATCAGGGAGTCCTTTCCTGGACACCCTGTATAATTCATAGTTTTCAACAACTTTTTATGTTCATTTTCATTTTCAATTGTGCAGAGTTTTCGACGGCGTATTGTTGAGGTTTTGCCGCCGGACAGACTGCGCTTTTGTGGATGTGCGTCGGCCCCCGGGGATGGCGTGGGTGTTGATGTGTGTAGCTATCGTTCAGTCTTGGCCGGATATTCTGGGCTCTGCGGTGACCTCGCCCCCCTGCAGTAGTTTACATGAAACATATCGTAAAGGCAGTTTCAGATAAATACAATAACATCGACGGTAAAAGCTGTGGATGATACTATTTCAATTAAATGCGATGCGATGCTACACAATTTGTTGGTCTCTTTGTTGCCATGCCTGCTGTTATACTTTTTCGTAAAAATGTGTAGACTAGTCGCTTTGTTCTGCACAAATATTCAAAGACACAGGGTTACGTCACACGTAGGCAATATGCAACTGTCCAACGACGATTGAACGTTTGCTGTGGCACTGCGTTTGTATAATTATGCTGCGGCAGTCGGTTCCGCAAATTTATGAGGTGAACAATGCAGTAGCCTAATTAAATAATGTGTTCAAATCCGTACCTTATTTTTTTTTAATTCGTCATTCGTTTTAGTGTATAAGTATCACAGTAGTTGAAAGGTGGGTGAAAATCTGGACTCTTACCAAACGCTTGAATCAGAAATAGTATACTAACACTGTCGACTGTGTAATGTACAGTAAACATTCACACATTCTCTGTAAGGATAAATGATATGTTGAAACTTACTGGCAGATTAAAACTGTGTGCCGGAACCGGAACTCGAACCTGAAACCTTTGCCTTTCGCGGGCAAGCGCTCTACCACTGTGCTATCGCGACACGACTCACGATGCCGCCTCACAAGTTTACTTCCGCCAGTACCTCGCCTCCTACTTTCCAAACTTCAATGGCGGAAGTAATGCTGTAAGGCGGCATCGTGAGTCGTGTCTGGATAGCACAGTCGGTAGTGCGCTTGCCTGCGAAAGGCAAAAGTCCCAGATTCGAGTCCCGGTTCCGGCACACAGTTTTGATCTGCCAGTAAGTATTCTGGTAAACTGCGTTATTTGTATTAAAAGAAAATTCCTTTTTACTGCTTTATTTATTTACTCTTATACTTCCTTATTCGTATGCTTATCCTTACAGAGAAAGAGCTGAAGATATTGTAGCACGCATAGACCAAAGGTATGGTCTATGGCATCACCTTTCGCTGTACGTAACCTCCTTGCTATAGAGTCGCAAACATCATCGCTGACCTTCAGTCCGATTTTTTTAAATAATTTGACGACTTTCAACCACCACATCTTACACCCCCTTATAGCTATCGCCATGGAATTGCTATGGTGTACAACGGGAGATTTCGGACAAGAGTTACACACAGACCATTCGTTTGCGTTCTGTAGTTGTCGCTGCAGAGCGAAATATTAACACACACACATGTAGAATTTTATATACACCGATAACTTTCCATCCGAATATACTCCACCCTTTTATCATTATCAACCCTCAAGCAACAATGCAACCAATAAAAGCATTTTCAAAGAGTAAATATTTTTTTCAGAGAGTAATTATTGTTCCGCATTTCGCGTTATATTCTTCAGATTACTAAATATATATCAGATCGATATAAAACCGTGCCTAAAGCCTTCCCCGGGTAGACATTAGTAATTGTACAAATTTTTAGCTCTTTATGTCTTGTGGTTCAGACGTGATAAACGTACACCGAACAGACATTCACATTTATAGATGTAGATGACCAACTACCCTGTGATGGAAAACTTTAACAAGATGTTTACGTATGTTACAAGGTTATGTTTCTATTTTTACAAATGACGCTAAGTGATTGTACTGGACATTCTGAAGCTGGTGACTGAGCTCACCGAAACCGGTTAAGAGACGAAAATAAAATTTTTAGCGATCTTGGCTGAATGAAGTTTTATATAAACTGTTGATCGCTCTCCAGTGACGTAAAATGCCTTTTTACTATGATATTGTATTTACTCTTTATCTCAGAAATTGTTGTTAATTTTTATAGATAAATTACACATGTGTTTGTTTTACGAACTATTCGATAATCTATAAATGTGAATGTCTGTTCGGTGTACGCTCATCACGTCTGACCCATAATACATAAAGAGCTAAAAATTTTTACAGTTACTAATGTTTACCCGGGAAAAACTTTAGGCTTGGTTTTATGGCGATGGGATAGCTATTTATCTATATATGTTAATGAGAATGTGTGTTCGGTGTACGCTTATCACGTCCGAACGACAAGACGCATAGACCTAAATATTGGTACAGTTACTAATTTATACGTGAGGAACGTTTTAGGCACGGTTTTATAGCGATCTGATAGATATTTAGTAATTGGAAGAATATAACGCGAAATGCCGAACAATAATTACTCTTTGAAAATGGTTTTATTGGTTGCATTGTTGCTTGAGGGCTGATAATGATAAAAGGGTGGAGTATATTGGGATGGAAAGTTATCGGTGTATATAAAATTCTACGTGTGTGTGTGTGTGTGTGTGTGTGTGTGTGTATTTCGCTCTGCAGCGAAAACTACAGAATGAAAACGAATGGTCCGTGTGTAATTGATGTCCGAAGTCTCCCGTTGTACACCATACCAGTTCCACGCCGATAGGTATAACGGGGTGGAAGATATGGTGGTTGAAAGTCGTCAAATTATAAAAAAATTCGGACTGATGGTCAGCGATGACGTTTGCGACTCTATAGGAAGGAGGTTAGATACAGCGAAACGTGATGCCATGGGCCACATCTTTGGTCTATGCGTGCTACAATGTCTTCAGCTCTTTCTCTGTAAGGATAAGCATACGAATAAGGAAATATAAGAATAAATAAATAAAGCAGTAAAAAAGAAATTTCTTTTAATACATCTCTTTAAAAAAAATCGATTTGACGTTTCGCGCATTACATCAGGTGATCCATCTGTGAAATTATTACAATCATTATTGTTGAATTTCGTGATTGGATTCTTCGAAACGAGTGCATTTTTACCTGTGATTTCTTATATATTCTCTGGTAAATGTAACATGTTTTTAGAAAAAAAAGATGGACAAAGAGAGAGTGGATAGGAAAAGTACTAACTCAAGGTTCGAATAAATAAATAAATACCCGGGCAACGCCGGGTTTTCAGCTAGTGATTAAATAAAAAAGGAATGGTGAACCAGTGGAAAACAATGTTTCCCAAACAGAAGCTGTCATAGTGAATTAAATTTTTTTAAAAATTACCTAGTCTCCCCCATCTCTGGTACAGAGGCTGTAAGGAAAGAGGAATATTTTTCCGCAGGCCGGATGGGATACGGCGCGGAAAGTTCAGAGGCGTGGCGATGACGCACGGCCGTTCAATTCAAACGGACACGACACGCTACAGTGTGACGCGCCCCTGCGAGACCTTTCTTATGCTACCCGCGACGCAGCGCCGACGGAAGGGATGCCGCCCGCTGGGAGATGAATGGGCGGGTATTAGCGGTGCTGAATGGAGACCCGGCCGCGCGCAGCGGGCGACGAGGGCGGTCCGCTTTGAAGGGGCGCAGCTGCGCTGGAAAGCGGCCCACCGCACTCGTAACGAGATTCCTGCCGCCGGCCTACAAAAGGGCCGGAGAATACACGGCAGATATTTCTGAATCTCTTCTACGCACAGCTGCATGCGCGGTACCGCTGCACCGTTCTGTTTGGTAAGGCCGCTCGCAAAAGTTGTGATTGGAGGAGTCTCGGTGCTCCTTTCCTATTTGAGCTAGGGTTGGTGTGTATAAATACTTTATAACTTACAGAGGCAAACACACTTAGTGAAATAAAGAACAGTCTAGAATGCACTAATTTATTTCATTCAACTAGTTTCAGTGTTATTTAGACCATCTTCAGGAATTTGTCTCTGAAATTTATCACAGTTACATTTAGAGGAGTTTGGAGCAATATACAAAACTGTCAAAGCTAAACTAATTAAAAAAAGAGAAATAAAACAAAATAAAATAAGCGATGTTATACCCATCGATGTTGTGGAGCTGGCAGGTAGCTGGGAGCCTTCCAGTGCGTCACTGCTGGCTGGAGCAAGGTTTACTGCTCTTAAATAGCTGAGGCTCCGCCCCTTTGCTTATTTTATTTTGTTCTATTTCTCTTTATTAACTTAGTTTAGCTTTGACAGTAATGTATATTGCTCCAAACTGCTCTAAATGTAACTGTGGTATATTTCAGAGACAAATTCCTGAAGATGGTCTAAATAAGACTGAAACTAGTTGAATGAAATAAATTAGTGCATTCTAGACTGTTCTTTATTAATAAATTTAAATAGAGTGCTGTTAACCCAAAAATAGAGAAACAAATATGGTTCCAAAAGTATGTAATTATATATATATTTTTGACGCATTACAGCGTTAAAATGAATGAAATAAATCGCAATTTGCGATGTTATGGCTTCACTGTATGAGGTTTAGATGGAATACCAAACTGTGGCGAATGGAAATTTGTGCCCGGCCGGGATTCGAACCCGTGATCTCCTGCTTATTAGGAAGACGCGTTGACCACTCCGCCACTTTTTTGTTTTGTTTTTTAAATGGGTAATACTCTTCGTTGTAGACGCTGATCGCTTATGTCAATTCTTGTTGTCTCTTGTGGGCTCAGCTTTTTTATTACAGAGGGTGTTGAGCCCTCTGACCGGGCGTGCTGAGCCACGGCGCCCGGCACCACCGAGGACACAGTGACCAGCCCGACTGCAGAGGACTCTTCCCTGCACGACTCCCGCCACGGTTTGGAATCCATCTAAACCTCATACAGTGAAGCCATAACAACGCAAATTGCAATTTATTCCATTTGAACGCTGTAATTCGTCAAAAATATATATAATTTTATACAAGCCAAGGCTGGGCTCCTGACGACAATTAATTGTGCCTCGATACCTCATGGTCTGTTCTCCCTGATGCGGGAATACAGTATTGTGGCTGCGAGCATTATAGAATAAATAGGCTGTGCTATAGGAAAGAGACAGCGTGGCGAATGGACATTTGTGTGTGGCGGGAGACGTGCAGGGAAGATTCCTCTGCAGTCGGGCTGGTCACTGTGTCCTCGACGGCGGAGAGGTCAACGCGTCTGACTAGTAAGCAGGAGATCTTGGGTTCGAATCCTGGCCGGGCACAAATTTTCATTCGCCACGGGTTGGTATTCGATATAATCCTCATACAGTGTAGACATAACATCGCAAATTGCGATTTATTTCATCTATAAAATAATAGGTGACGGGAAATTTTAATGCGGCAGGTCAACAAAAGAAATGTTACACTTTCTGCGGAGCTATGAGCATAGTTTATTGTATCATTTTCCAAAGAGTTACAGCACAAAGATATAATTTTTAAATGGAACAATAGGTTTTTGTGTAGTGAATTGGATTCGTTGAAACCAGCTGTGTCCATATCAATTTAAACTACATTCCTATCACTGTTATTTTGGGAGCTACAACCCTTCAAAGTTTAGTGGGTGGAGGCTACGACAGCGTAGCTGACTGGCTGGTGGTCATGAGACAGTGGGCCGTGCCCCAGGGAATAGCCACTCGGCCAGTCAGCTACGCTATCGCACCCTCCGCCCCCGGAACTTTGAAGGGTTGTACCTCCAAAACTAACAGTGAAAGGAATGTAGTTTAAATTGATTTGGACGCAGCTGGTTTAAACGAATCCAGTACACGATAGAAAAAAACTATTG
The DNA here is from genome assembly GCA_026315105.1 of Locusta migratoria. Taxonomy (NCBI): domain Eukaryota; kingdom Metazoa; phylum Arthropoda; class Insecta; order Orthoptera; family Acrididae; genus Locusta; species Locusta migratoria. Next base: position 284,540,675 of record CM048750.1, on the reverse strand, counting down.
TTCCATTTAAAAAATTATATCTTTATGGTGTAACTCTTTGGAAAATGATACAATGAACTATGTTCATAGTTCCGCAGAAAGTGTAACATTTCTTGTGTTGACCTACCGCATTAAAATTTCCCGTCATCTATTATTTTATAAGTTACAGAGGCAAACACACTTAGTGAAACACCCTGTATTATAATTATATATTAGCTGAAAACCCAGCGTTGCCCGGGTATTTATTTATTTGTTCCTGCCACTTGTCAAGTGTATATTCATTTGTATAAGGGCAGCATGTCTGTAAAATCTCTTGCGAATGCAATTCTTTACTACTAGTAGATTAAAACTTGGTGCATGATAGGGCGGTTTTCCATGAACGTCACTGTTTATGTGCTCATATCTCATGAACTACGTGTTGTACTGTGATACAATTTAGAAGGTACACTCATCTATATGTGTGTATACTATCTTAAAATTCCCTGCAAGTGCAATAATTATTATACAAATTATAAATTGTAACGTAATACCGAGAGCCGTAGTTTTACTCCATAAACAGCGAAATAGTAGTAAGAGAGAAATGTTTTTCGTTTCATCATTTTACTATGGTTGCCAGCGAGAAAAAGTTTAATAAAGATTTGAAATTATGTTTTATTGCAAGTCGCTAAGTGCTGTCATTCGCATACAGTATATTTCGAAAGTCCCGTCGCATTATATGGCATTTTTTGCGATTTCTATTGGTTATGACGTAATATCTTTTGAACCATGTGCCGTGCGTGATTCTTAACCATGCAGCAATTGTTACCTCACGGTAAGAAATGTTTGTACCAAATTTGGTTGAAATCGGTCCAATGGTTTAGGAGTAAATGAGTAGCAGTCGCAAAATGCAACGGTTTTTCGCGCATATCACTTCTTATGACGTCATATCTCGTGAACTATATATCGTATAAAATTCTTACACTCACGGTGACCTTCCTCATGGATTGAAGCTGACGTGTACAAAATTTCATAAGGATTGGAACAAAACTGTAGATTTGTATGCAACACGTACAAACATAAGGACACTCTGATTTATATATTAGAAGAAGATATATACGAAATATGTCCACAAAGTAAGTTCCGTTTGCTTATATAACTGGACACGTAGAACAACAGTTCCAATTTGGAAGCAGAAGGCTAACCCAGCTACATGTAACAACTACCACCCAATACGCCTTCTGTCACACACCATGAAATTATTTGAGCACATCATCGATAAAAGAATCCGACAAATTATCGGTCTGTCCGCTAATCGGTGCTGCAGGACGACAGATGCTATCCCTGCTCTTCGCCTGCTCATCGAAAAGCACCGTGAGAAGTCAAAGCACCTTCACCTTCCTTGACCTCTAAAAGACCTTTGACCGAGTGTCACACGAGTTAGTTTGGCTTGCCCTGCTGTAACATGGAGTACCTGAAGAAATTGTTACATTGGTTAGAGTGCTCTACCATGATCCAAAGAGCCGGATAAAGTTAGCTGCCAGGCTATCGGACGTCTTTCCTATTTCCGTGGGACTACACGAAGGATGTGCCCTTTCATCCCTCCTATTCATTACAGTCATGTATACTGTCACTAGAGATCTCCAGGAAACAACATCCTGGACGTTACTGTACGCTGATGATGTACTACTGGCCCCGGAGGACATGAATGACGCCACGCGGGAGTAGCCGAGCGGTCTGGAGCGCCACGTTGCGATTCGCGTGGACTCCCGCCTCGCAGGTTCGAATCCTCCCTCGGGAATGGATGTTTGTGTTCCCTTTTGAACAAGTAGGTTCGTAAGTAGTTTGGAAGTTTAAGGACTGATGACAAGGCAGTTAATTCCCATAAGCTTTACAAACATTTGAACATTTGACAAGAATGACCTTCAAGTCGAAGTCTGGAATGACCGCCTTGCAGAAGTAGGACTAGAAGGCCTTGTTAGCAACAAAATCAATGGTGTTCACCTCCAAACAGCATGAAGTACCTGGGCGCGACCATTGAAGCTGACGGAAATCTCAGTGGGGGAAATATCCAACCGCTGAGCTGTGCGTGGCTGAAATGGCGTTCCGCTACGGGACTACTATGTGACAAGAAATTTCCCAACAAGCTAAAATAAAAATAAAATTCAGATCAGTAATCCGCCCCGTTGCACTGTATGGGGATGAATGCTGGCCTTTGACAAAAGAAGTGGACGAAAGACTTGCTGTAATGGAAACAAAGATGCTCAGATGAGCATCAGAATTAACGCTGCACGGCCACATCACACAAAATGAAGTTAAGGCAATACGGTGTCACACCTATAGTAAACTATCCGTAAACCCGGCGATGTCCGGGTATTTATTTATTCTACACTCTCGTAGTCCACCTTCCCTTCCCTCCTCTACCTGCGTTCATCCCTTTCTTTCGCATATCTCTGTTCGCTTCCACCTTTCCCTTTCTCGGCAATGTTTTTTGCAAGGCACCCTCTGTCATGTACCATACGAACATTTATATGTCTTGTGACCTTCCTCTTGGTATGTCGTGTGTGCAAAAGTTCTTCAAGATCCGAGAAAACCTATTCAATTTGTCAAAGTTCGTATGGTAACTACCCTCTACCGTGCACCGAACGAAATTTTATACAGACAAAGACATTCCTATTGTTTTTATGGTGAAGTGTGCCAAATTTCATATATATCGGAACAAAACTATAGATGTGTACGCAATAGAAACACAGAGTCACATTGAAAAACGCACTTTGTTGTTCTCAAATTTTACAGTTATATTTCATACAACCTGTGTTTTGAGAATAAAGAGAGAAAAAAAAAAAGATCTGGGGAATTGGTCGAGCCGATCTCAAGTTATGGCGCGACCTATGTACTTTGATCCCCGTTTTTATCTTGCAAGATACTCCCACTCCCCCCCCCCCCCCCCCCACGCACTGTATGAAACATTAGGTAGACGGTGACCTTCGTTGCGAAGGTCAAGCGCGCAAAGTTTCGTGAAGGTCGGAATGAAACTGTAGATTTCGTCAGTCTGTAGGAAAAGTATCCTCCGCCATGCACCTTCATTCCGTCCAATCGTAAATACGTTCTTAGCTAACATCTTGTAGCTTTAAACTACATACCCGCAAAATTTCAGCTTCATAGGTGCAGTAGTTTCAGAGATTTCGTGTATCGTCAGTGAGTGAGTGAGTGACCCTTAGCTTTATATATATATATATATATATATATATATATATATATATAGAGAGAGAGAGAGAGAGAGAGAGAGAGAGAAATCATCTGAATTATGGGTCCTACAAAGACACTACTTACCAGATTCGTAGAAAGGAATATTAGAAAACTGTCTGCGAAATGCTGATTTGGTTACAACCCCATGCTTTTTAGGGCGACGTTTCATGTATTTCAATGTATTTGACGTCATAGCACCTGAACTATTTCGTAGATACATCCAGTTGTGCATCTGTAAAACGTTTGCAAAATACGTCGTGAATAGAGTTAGTAGGAAAGACGTAACAAATCAAAACGTCGTGTGAGGTGGCGGTTTCTCATCATCGTAATTGTTTATTATCCATATCTCATGAACTGTGTTTCATACTGTGATGAAATTTCGAACGTACGTTCAGTGGTATGTGTGTATACTGTCTGTAACACTTCTCACGAATACAATTAATAGTTTACGAGTAATAAATTGTAACGTCATGCCAAATGCCGTAATTTTACTACATGAACGCCGAAAAAGTAGTAAGCGACAAACTTTTTCCTATCATCGTCTTGCTGGGGTTGTCAGCGAGAAAAAGTTTCCTAAAGGTTTGAAATTATGTTTGAAGTTTGTTGCAAGTCGCTAAGTGCTCTCCTTCTCAAATAGTGAACTGATAAAGTCACACTATCACGTGCCGTAATATGGGGAAGTTTTCATTGTTGGTGACGTCATATCACCTTAACTATAGACCATATTGCAAGATACTTTCTTAGCTGACGTTTTCTACCGATGAGCTACATTCCTGCCAAATTTCAGCTTCATAGGTGAAGTCGTTTTCGAGATTTCGTGTTTAGTGAGTGATTGAGTGTCGTTTCGCTTTTATGTAGATAGAGATAATGGAAAGCCAAATACGTTAGTACGGGCATGTCAATAGACCAAATGAAACGACAGTGGGAAAAATTAGTTTTAACATAAATGTAAATGCTAATCGGCCAGTGGAAGGTCAAGGCAGCGATGGCTTGACACTCTGCCTGTAGACCCTAAAGATCTCAGGTCTCCACCCTGACCAGGCAGAAAATCGTAGGAAATGACCACAACGGGCCAAAGCAGCGGACCCCGCCAGCATGCGGGACACACACTAAGGAAGAAGAAGTGTATACACACAAAAAATTATTTATTGTACAAAAACATGCAACTGTTAAACTACTTTTGTACATAGCTTCCGAAATTTTGTAGGCATTTGTCATAATGTGGCACAAGTTTTTGTACGCCTTCCTAACAGATTTTTGTCGCCTTTGTATTCAACCATGTAGTAACATGTTCTTTCAGCTCACCATAATCGTTCAAATACTGACCACCAATGCCGGATTTTTAGGTGTAAGAAGAGCTATAAGGAGTATGATCGGAAACGTCCTAGCGAAATGCCGTAAGCGATGTTTTGTCAAATTCGCCGTGTGAAGTCAGGCATTATCATGAAGAAAAAAAACATCTTTTGATAGTAATCCTCGGCGCTTGTTCTGTATTGCGCTGCGCTGGTTTTTGTACAAGTTGTAAATAACCTTGCGCTCCCTATATTTTACTCCTGCTTGCTTCAGAACTTCAAAGAGTTTATTCCAATCAACATTGTCAAAAGCCTTCTCCAAATCTACAAAAGCTAGAAATGTAGGTTTGCCTTTTCTTAATCTATCTTCTAGGATAAGCCGTAAAGTGAGTATTGCCTCCCGAGTTCCTACATTTCTCCTGAACCCAAACTGATCTTCCCCGAGGTCGGCTTCTACCAGTTTTTCCATCCTTCTGTATATAATTCGTGTTAATATTTTGTAACCATGACTTATTAAACTGATGGTTCTGTAGTTTTCACACCTGTCTGCACCTGCTTTCTTTGGAATGGGGATTATAACATTTTTCTTATAGTCTGAGGGTACTTCGCCTGTCTCATACATCTTACACACCAGGTGAAACAGGTTTGTCATGGCTGGTTCTCCCAGAGACTTCAGTAGGTCTGAGGGAATATCATCTACCCCAGGGGCCTTGTTTCGACTTAGGTCTTTCAGGGCTCTGTCAAATTCTTCTCTCAGTACAGTATCTCCTATTTCATCTTCATCTACATCCTCTTCTCTTCCTACAATATTGTCTCGAAGTTCATTTCCTTTGTAGAGCCCCTCTATATACTCTTTCCACCTTTCAGCTTTCCCTTCTTTGCTGAGAACTGGTTTTCCATCCGTGTCCTTGATATTCATAGAGCTGTTTTTCTTATCTCCAAATGTTTCTTTTATTTTCCTGTAGGCTGCATCTATTTTTCCCCTATTTATACATTCCTCTGCATCTTTGCATTTGCCTTCTAGCCACTCCTGCTTAGCCATTTTGCACTTCCTGTCAATCTCATTTCTTAGTCGTCTGTACTCCATTTTGCCTGTTTCATTAACTGCATTTTTATATTTTCTCCTTTCATCGATTAAATTTAGTATATCCTGTGATATCCAAGGATTTTTCGTAGGTCTTGCCTTCCTACCTATTTTGTCCTCTGCTACTTTCACTATTTCATCTCTCAATTTTACCCATTCCTCCTCTACTGTTTTATTTTCCCTTGTTTCTGTCAATTGTTGCCTAAAGCTCCCTCTGAAATTCTTAAGAACCTCAGGTTCCTTCAATTTATCCAGGTCCCATCTCCTTATTTTCCTACCTTTTTGTAGTTTCTACAGTTCATAACCAACAAGTTATGGTCGGAGTCTATATCTGCCCCTGGGTACGTCTTACACTGTAAAACCTGTTCCGAAATCTATGTCTTACCATTATAAAATCTATCTGGTATCTCCCGGTGTCTCCTGGTCTCTTCCACGTATACAACCTTCTTTTGTGATTCTTGAACCAGGTGTTTGTTATAACTAAATTATGTTCCGTGCAAAATTCTACCAGGCGGCTTCCTCTTTCATTCCTTTTGCCCAGACCATATTCACCCACTATCTTCCCTTCCCTTCCTTGTCCTACTACCGAATTCCAGTCTCCCATAACAATTAAGTTTTCCTCTCCCTTAATTGTCTGAATAATTTCCTTTAGCTCCTCATATATTTCTTCGATTTCCTCATCATCGGCAGAGCTAGTTGGCATATAAACCTGTACTACTGTTGTCGGTGTTGGCTTCGTATCTATCTCGACAATGATAATGCGATCACTGTGCTGGTCATAGTAGTTTACCTGCATTCCTATTTTCTTATTCATTATCAATCCTACTCCTGTGATACCCCCAATTGATTTTGTATTTATAATCCTGTACTCACCTGACCAGAAATCCTGTTCATCCTGCCACCGAACTTCACTAAGCCCCACTATATCTAACTTCAACCTATCCATTTCCCTTTTTAAATTTTCTAATTTTCCTACTCGATTAAGGGATCTAACATACCACGCTCCGACCCGTAGAATGCCAGTATTGTCTTTCCTGATGATCACATCCTCCTGGGTAGTCCCCGCCCGGAGATCCGAATGGGGGACTATTTTACCTCCGGAATATTTTACCCGAGAGGATGCCATCATCATATGTTCATACAGTAGAGCTGCATGTCCTCGGGAAAGGTAACGGCTGTAGATTCCCCTTGCTTTCAGCCGTTCGCAGCAGCTGTGCGGCAAAGCCACATTAGCTGATGTTACAAGGCCAGCTCAGTCAATCATCCAGACTGTTGCCCCTGTAACTACTGAAAAGGCTGCTGCCCCTCTTCAGGAACCACACGTTTGTCTGGCCTCTCCACAGATACCCCTCCGCTGTGGTTGCACCTACGGTACGGCTATCTGTATCGTTGAGGCACGCAAGCCACCCCACCTCGGCAATGTCTGTGGTTCATGGGAGTGGGTTACTAGTAAAGAAGTAATAGATCTTCGTGCGTCATGGGGCGGTTTTTCATGAACGTTACTGTTTATGTGCTCATATCTCATGAACTACGTGTCGTACTGTGATACAATTTAGAAAGTACATTCAATTACATGCGTGTATACTGTCTGTAAAATATCCTGCCGCTACAATCTGTTGTATACAAATTATAAATTGTAACGTCATACTGAATGCCATAGTTTTGCTCTATGAACAGCGGAAAAGTAGTAAGCAAGAAACAGATTTTTATACAATTAATAATATCCTGCCGCTACAATCTGTTGTATACAAATTATAAATTGTAACGTCATACTGAATGTCATAGTTTTGCTCTATGGACAGCAGAAAAGTAGTAAGCAAGAAACAGATTTTTATACAATTAATAATATCCTGCCGCTACAATCTGTTGTATACAAATTTTAAATTGCAACGTCATACTGAATGCCATAGTTTTGCTCTATGAACAGCGGAAAAGTAGTAAGCGAGAAACAGATTTTTATACAATTAATAATATTCTGCCGCTACAATCTGTTGTATAGAAATTATAAATTGTAACGTCATACTGAATGCCATAGTTTTGCTCTATGTAGTAAGCGAGAAACAGATTTTTATACAATTAATAATATCCTGCCGCTACAATCTGTTGTATAGAAATTATAAATTGTAACGTCATACTGAATGCCATAGTTTTGCTCTATGTAGTAAGCGAGAAACAGATTTTTATACAATTAATAATATCCTGCCGCTACAATCTGTTGTATACAAATTATAAATTGTAACGTCATACTGAATGCCATAGTTTTGCTCTATGTAGTAAGCGAGAAACAGATTTTTATACAATTAATAATATCCTGCCGCTACAATCTGTTGTATACAAATTATAAATTGTAACGTCATACTGAATGTCATAGTTTTTCTCTATGAACAGCGGAAAAGTAGTAAGTGAGAAACAGATTTTTATACAATTAATAATATCCTGCCGCTACAATCTGTTGTATACAAATTATAAATTGTAACGTCATACTCAATGCCATAGTTTTTCTCTATGTAGTAAGCGAGAAACAGATTTTTATTCAATTAATAATATCCTGCCGCTACAATCTGTTGTATACAAATTTTAAATTGCAACGTCATACTGAATGCCATAGTTTTGCTCTATGAACAGCGGAAAAGTAGTAAGCGAGAAACAGATTTTTATACAATTAATAATATTCTGCCGCTACAATCTGTTGTATAGAAATTATAAATTGTAACGTCATACTGAATGCCATAGTTTTGCTCTATGTAGTAAGCGAGAAACAGATTTTTATACAATTAATAATATCCTGCCGCTACAATCTGTTGTATAGAAATTATAAATTGTAACGTCATACTGAATGCCATAGTTTTGCTCTATGTAGTAAGCGAGAAACAGATTTTTATACAATTAATAATATCCTGCCGCTACAATCTGTTGTATACAAATTATAAATTGTAACGTCATACTGAATGCCATAGTTTTGCTCTATGTAGTAAGCGAGAAACAGATTTTTATACAATTAATAATATTCTGCCGCTACAATCTGTTGTATACAAATTTTAAATTGCAACGTCATACTGAATGCCATAGTTTTGCTCTATGAACAGCGGGAAAGTAGTAAGCGAGAAACAGATTTTTATACAATTAATAATATTCTGCCGCTACAATCTGTTGTATACAAATTTTAAATTGCAACGTCATACTGAATGCCATAGTTTTGCTCTATGAACAGCGGAAAAGTAGTAAGCGAGAAACAGATTTTTATACAATTAATAATATTCTGCCGCTACAATCTGTTGTATACAAATTATAAATTGTAACGTCATACTGAATGACATAGTTTTGCTCTATGTAGTAAGTGAGAAACAGATTTTTATACAATTAATAATATCCTGCCGCTACAATCTGTTGTATAGAAATTATAAATTGTAACGTCATACTTAATGCCATAGTTTTGCTCTATGTAGTAAGCGAGAAACAGATTTTTATACAATTAATAATATCCTGCCGCTACAATCTGTTGTATACAAATTATAAATTGTAACGTCATACTGAATGCCATAGTTTTGCTCTATGTAGTAAGCGAGAAACAGATTTTTATACAATTAATAATATCCTGCCGCTACAATCTGTTGTATACAAATTATAAATTGTAACGTCATACTGAATGTCATAGTTTTTCTCTATGAACAGCGGAAAAGTAGTAAGTGAGAAACAGATTTTTATACAATTAATAATATCCTGCCGCTACAATCTGTTGTATACAAATTATAAATTGTAATGTCATACTCAATGCCATAGTTTTTCTCTATGTAGTAAGCGAGAAACAGATTTTTATACAATTAATAATATCCTGCCGCTGCAATCTGTTGTATACAAATTATAAATTGTAACGTCATACTGAATGCCATAGTTTTGCTCTATGAACATCAGAAAAGTAGTAAGCGAGAAACTATTTTCCTTTCATCATTTTGCTATGGTTGTCAGCGAGAAAAAGTTTAATAAAGGTTGGTCATTATGTTTAAAGTTTATTGCAAGTTGCTAAGTACTCTCATTCTCATAAAGTGTATATAAAGTCTCGCCGCATTATGTAGCAGTCTTTTTGCAATTCCTACTGTTTATGATTTCATATGTTCTGAACCATGTGTTGCATGTGATTCTCAACCCTGCAGCAATTGTTGCCTCACGGTAAGGATGTATGTACTAAATTTGATTGAAATCGGTCCAGTGGTTTAGGAGAAAATGAGCAGTATTGTCGCTAAATGCAGCAGGTTTTCACGCATCTCATTGTTTACGACGTCATATCTCGTGAACTATGTATCGTACGTGATTCTTAAACTTACGGCGACCGTCATCACGGATAGAAGCTTACGTGTACAAAATTTTGAAATCGATTGAATAAAAACTGTAGATTTGTATGCAACACGTACAAACATACGGACACTCTGCTTTATATATTAGATACGAGGTATGTCCATAAAGTAAGTTCAGTTTGGTTATATAAAACAAACGTGTACAGATACAGAAAAAATATTTATTGTACAAAAATATACAAATATTAAACTACTTTTCTACATAGCTTCCGAAATTTGGTAGGCATTCGTCATAGCGTGGCAGAAGTCTTTGTATGCCTTCTTCGTAGAAGGTTGCCACCTGTGTATTCAACCATGTGGTAACGTGTTCTTTCAGCTCGTCATCATCGCTGAAGTGTTGACCACCATGGACAGGTTTTAGGTTTAAGAAGGAAATCGCTAGGAGCGAGACTGTACTGAGGATGATCAAACACGTCCCAGTGAAATTCCCGTAAGAGTTGTTTGGTCATATTCCCTTGTGAGGTCGGGCGGCAACGTGAAGGGAAGAAGAAGACTCCTTTCAACTCTTCTTACACCTAAAATCTGTCCTTGGGTGTCAACACTTCTACGATGATGAGCTGAAAGAAGAGTTTGCCACATGGTTGAATACACAGGCGGCAAACTTCTATGAAGAAGACACACAAACTTGTCCCACTCTATGACAAGTGCCTACAAAATTTCGGAAGTTATGTAGAAAAGTAGTTGAACAGTTGCATATTTTAATACAATTTTTTTTTCTGTATCTGTTTACGTTTGGTTTATATAACCAAACGGAACTTACGTTGTGGACGTACCTCGTATAACAAGCCGTTGACGGGGAACAATTCTTTCTTCAGGTGAAGGCAATCCTAGACCTTGAGTTTGAAAATCGACGAGTTTGAGTAATAGTGGACAAGGAAATGTTGAGAATTTGACGAGAGGGTAACTAGTGTAGTCCGTGAAGTTGTGATGATCGCTGTGTCTACAGTGTACTAGGTGTCAGCGTAACTGCCTAAAAAGTAAGAGACACGGGTTTGAATCCCGATCCAGTCTAGGCACACATTTTCAACTTTACCCATTTATTGGCTACGTCGTAAATTCTGTGGGAATGAAGATAATTATTTTCGTTGAGGGCCTTTTGTATATACATTAGAGCATCTGTCTTATTACAACCAACCGTTGTACGAATAAATATTGCTGATAACCATGCAACGGGTTCGAACCGATCAATTCGTTTTGCAAAATACGTCGGTTGCATTGAAATTGACAGTAAAGTATTGGGACGATTCTTAAGTGCACATTTCGAAATTGTTTTTGTAACAGTTATTTTAGTTTACTTTATTTATATTTAAGCATAGAACTTGACAATACGAAACGGATTAAAATTTGCAATAAGTCAATGGATAATGTCAAAGCGTTTTGTTTTAATCCGGAAATATTTATCCGAACCAGCCTGTTAGCCGCGAGGTTTAAGGCCACGCTTTTTCGGATCGTGGGTGGGTGTCACAGTCTGTATTTGGTTTTAAGCGGTTTCCCACATCCTAGTGGCCGAACACGGAGCTGGTGCATAAGTTACGCATGTTACACCATTCACAAGCAATTCTATAATCTTTAACATACTTTCACAAGTGGAAACTGCGTGCCGACCGGTGGGTTCACTTATCTACTCCCTGGAGTGAGGGGAGGGGGTCGGGATGAGACCACTGTTTAAATTTAGCACGCTGAATGCAACAGTCAACCACGCGAGGCCGCGCAGGCGGACAAAGCGTGCCGCGGTGGAGTAGCCGACCGCTCTAAGGCTCCTCGTAGCGGAGCGCACGGTTACTCGACGTCGAAGGTTCGAGTCCTCCCTGGGGCATGGGTGTGTGTGTTGTCCTTAGGATAGTTTACCTTACTTCAAGTAGTTTGTAAGCTACGGACTGATTACCACGCAGTTTGGTCTGATAGATTTACAAACATTTGAATAAACGTTTTTTGATAAAGCGTCAGAAAGTAATCATTATCCTTTGCAAACATGTGGTGGTTTAAATTCAAGCCAAAAATAGCACGTCAGTCATGAACATAAAACTGCAGCTGGCGTCAAAATAAATTGTTCGAATAAATAAATGTTAATGCCCTATGAACTTAAATTAATGAACTGCTAATGGGGGACCAACGTTTGAATTTTACGTATAACATGTGTCTCTGAGAAGTTCATCTATACTTATAATAACCTGTCCATGTTGTATAAGGAAAGCAGCTCTGAATAGAGAGTTAACGAATTGTGTAAAGTGATTCTTTCCGATTCGTAATCAAGCGACATTTACGAAAACGGTATCACACGAAAGATAAGGCAACAAAAAGCTAAAATACACTCCTGGCCATTAAAATTGCTACACCACGAAGCTGACGTGCTACAGACGCGAAATTTAACCGACGGGAAGAAGATGACGTGATATGCAAATGATTAGCTTTTCAGAGCATTCACACAAGGTTGGTGCCGGTGGCGACACCTACAACGCGCTGACATGAGGAAAGTTGACAACTGATTTCTCACACACAAACAGCATTTGACAGCGTTGCCTGGTGAAACGTTGTTGCGATGCATCTTGTAAGGAGGAGAAATGCTTACCATCACGTTTCCGACATTGATAGAGGGATTGTAGCCTATCGCGATTCCGGTATATCGTATCGCGAAATTTTTGCTCGCATTGATCGCGATCCAATGACTGTTAGCAGAATATGGAATCGGTGGGTTCAGGAGGGCAATACGGAACGCCGTGCTGGATCCCAACGACCTCGTATTACAAGCAGTCGAGATGACAGGCATCTTATCCGCATGGCTGTAACGGATCGTGTAGCCACATCTCGATCCCTGAGTCAACAGATGGGGACGTTTGTAAGACAACCATCTGCACAAACAGTTCGACGACATTTGCAGCAGCATGGACTATCAGCTCGAAGACCATGGCTGTGGTTATCCATAACGCTGCATCAGAGACAGGAGCGCCCGCGATGGTGTACGCAACGACGAACCTGCGTGCACGAATGCAAAACATCAGTTTCTCGGATGATTCCAGGTTCTGTTTACAGCATCATGATGGTCGCATCCGTGTTTGGCGACATCGCGGTGAACGCACATTGGAAGCGTGTATTCGTCATCGCCATAGTGGCGTATCACGTGGCGTGATGGCATGGCGTGCCATATGTTACACGTCCCGGTCACTCCTTGTTCGCATCGAAGGAAATTTGAACAGTGGACGTTACATTTCAGATGTGTTACAACCCGTGGCACTACCCTTCATTAATCCCTACGAAACACTGCATTTCAGTAGGATAATGCACGTTGCAGGTCCTGTACGGGCCTTTCTGGATACGGAAAATGTTCGACTGCTGCCCTGGCCAGCACATTCTCCAGATCTCTTACCAATTAACAACATCTGGTCAATTGTGGCGGAGCAACTGGCTCGTCGCAACACGCCAGTCACTACTCTTGAACTGTGGTATTGTTTTGAAGCTGCATGGGCATCTGTACCTGTACATGCCATCCACGGTCACTTCGACTCAATGGCGTATCAAGGCCGTTATTACGGTCAGATGTGGTTGTTCTGGGTACTTATTTATCAGGTTCTATGCACCTAAATTGGTGAAAATGTAATCACATGTCAGTTGTAGTATAATATGTTTGTGGAATCATATGCATTTCATCTTGGTGTAGCAATTTTAATGGCCAGTAGTGTATTTGAAGTCATTAGCAATCCCACCCACAGCTTGGATGTTTTCCAATATGACGCATTCCCAACTGTAACCATACCTACTGAACATCGTAAAGACGCCAGATTTAAAGTTCCCACTGTGTACCGATTAGACATATTCTACGTTATTCTGATTTGTCGGAACAGGAACCATAACGAATGATCCTACGGATTGTACAGTTTCTACCTGACACAGTTGGAAGTCCTTACGAAAGTACGTCATCTAAACATCATGTGATACATATAATCACAATGAAGAAAAGAGAGACGCAAACTCGGTAAACAGTAAACGTAGAACAATAATAAGGTAAGCAGTGATATAATTATTTTTATTTTCTTGTTATTAAGCTACTACTGTTTATTGAATAAATTTGTGATAGAGTACAAAAGTATGTAGGTTGGATAACAAAGACAAATAATAATATGAATGTTAGAAGAACACACCGCTGTAGCTGCATAAATATTTTACTTAAAGCACCCAACCGGGTTTGTAACTTTTAGTTACATCCTGCTGTGGGTACCCTAAAATAACCGAACGTTTTTAAATAAAACTTATTCCCCAATCCACAGGGTCCCTAACTATAAGTTAGGAAACCAATATCCCGCTTCGAATAACGTATTTATGCAGCTGCAGCGGTGTAACATGATATTTCATATAATCAGTCAAATTACATGATACGTTATTTGAATCGCTTTCTTATACTTTTTTGAGGAATAGTTTTATGTTGATACAAAATTTTAAAATTAATTTTCTGCTTGGTGCATGTTGTCATCTGTAGTTAGGTCGTAACGCTTGCCAATGTTACAACAGGCTGGTTTACATTTTAATACAGCCTACACACACTCTGGACACGTTGATAAGCTGTTTAACAGCGATAATATGCTCCCATCCACGCCCATTACATACGAGCTGGTCGGAAGCAATTACTTTTGTAGTTCATTGATGTTAGTAATTGAGTAATCACACATGATGTGATTATTACTGTCAACGACACAGACAACTTTGTATCTCGACAACAGGGGAATCACACTGCGAAAATGCTATTCTTTCGGTTTTCCCGCCTCTCTTGTCACTCCAGGGAACTACCTTACCTCTCGCAAAGTCGATTAGCATATAAATGGAAAAAGTGCACGTCAGTTCTTACAGTTCACGTCACAGCATCGACGTACGTCAAGGCAAGCTACAATCACGACTCCTAGCGTATGAATTATCAGTGAAGCTTTCAACAAAATTTGCACTGTTTGTGATAGATTCTTCTTATTGGGTTCACAGCATAATTTACTCCATAGCACACTCAAAAACCCTGCATGTAATATTTCTTTTCCCCGCACGAAACCGAAATAGTTGCATCTTCGTACACGGCAAGTCTTCCTTGCACGCACCTGTCCGATTTGCCGCTTGCCGCGAGAGAATGGCCGCTCGGTTAGGGGCGCCATGTCGCGGATTGTTCGGCCTCTTCCGCCGGAGGATGGATTCCTCCCTCGAGAATGTATGTGTTTTGTCCTTAGCGTAAGTATGTTTACGAAAAATGTTCAAATGTTTGTTAAGCTCATGGGACTGAATTGCTGGGTCATCAGTTGCTGAACTTACAAACTACTTATAAACTAACTTACACTAAAGACAGCACAAACATCTATGCCCAAGGGAGGATTCGATCCCCCGACATGGAGCGGCCTCGCGCATCGGAGCATAGCGCCTCAATGCGCTCGGCCACTCCGCCGCAGCTATGTTTACGTTGTATATAAAAGTCTACGAGCCGATGATCTCAAGAGTATGCTGTCATACGGAATATATGTCACTCCACGATAAGAAGATTGCAGCGCTGCATTCATATCAGTGAACATATCTTATAACACCTTCTGTAAATGGACGTTCATGCAACCATTTTGATTTTACTGCTACACACCGTCGGATTCTAAATCTACATCTACATCGGATAGTCTGCAAACCACATTTAAGTGCCTGGCAGAGGGTTCATCGAACCACCGTTATACTATTTATCTCCCATTCCATTCTCGAAAAGCGCCCAGGAAGAAATAACACCTGAATCTCTCTGTTCGAGCTCTGATTTCTCGTATTTTATTCTGATGATCACTTCTACCTATGTAAGTAGGAGTCAACAATTTACTTTCGCTTTCGGAGGAGAATGTTAGCGATTCGAGTTTCGTAAGTAGCCCACGCCGCAGCGATAAGCGCCGTAGTTGTAATGATTCCCATTCCAGATCGTGTATCATTTCCGTAACGCTGTCTCCCCTGTATCGCGACTATACAAAAGGAGCTACCATTCTTTGAACTCTTTCGATGTCCTCAGTCAAACCCACCTAATAAGGATCCCATACTGGGCAGCAATACTCCAAAAAAAGGCGGACAAGCGTAGTGTATGCAGTTTCATTAGTAGTTCTGTTTCATCTTTTAATGGTTCTGCCAGTAAAGTGCAGTCTCTGGTTTGCGTTTTCCACGACATTATATACGTGTTCTTTCCAGTTTAAGTCTGAAGTAATAGTAATTCCTAGATATTTTGTGGAGTTAACGACCTTCACGATTGATTGATTTATCTTGTAAACAAAGTTTAACGGATTTCTTTTTGTACTCATGTGAACGACTTCACACTTCACATTATTTAGAGTCAATTGCCAATTTCTAAACCATACTGATATCTTATTTAGATCGCTCTGCAGTTGGTTTTGATCTTCAGATGATTTGACTAGACGGTAAATGACGGTGTCATCTGCAAACAACCTAAGAGAGCTACTTAGATTTTCTCCCAATTCGTCTCGATAGCCGCTGGGCATCCCATATATATATATATATATATATATTATATGACTTTCATATCTCTGAAGCGAACCCAGATAGCAACAAAAACCCAAACAAATATTATTCCCCCACCCCCCCCCACCTCCCCGTTGTCCATGCAACTTTTTACCCAGAACCTTTCAGCTCCTATCATATTTTCCGAGTTATCCTCCATGGCAATAGTTAACGATTCACCCTGTTCAAACTAATGCATAGCACTTTCGTATAATCCGCGATTTAACGTCGCATCTAGCCTATATTAGATGAGCTTCAAATAGTTTGTGTGAAACCGAGCACTCTGAATGCTACAATTCAGTGTCGTTACTGGGTATGTGTTGTCACGTAGATTTCGAAACACCGCACCGAACAAACCTCATTAGTTACCATTATTTTAGTAGAAAGATATAAAAAAGGCAAGATCGCTGATCATCAATTTTTATTTAAGACGATCGGTTTCTGCTGAACTATTTCAGCATCATCTGGTCCAATAAAATCATTTTACAAGGCCATAATCTTGTAACGTGAATCAGTTGTTACATAACATAATTTACAGTGCATAGGTGCACTATGTCATTATAATAAAACATTATTATCACAGTGAGTGACAATAGCTATTTTCACTCACTGTGATAATTATGTTTTATTATAAAGACATAGTGCACCTATGCACTGTAAATTGTTATATAACAACAATAGCTATTTTCACTCACTGTGATAATTATGTTTTATTATAATGACATTGTGCACCTATGCACTGTAAATTATGTTATATAACAACTGATTGACATTACAAGATTATGGCCTTGTAAAATGATTTTATTGGACCAGATGATGCTGACATAGTTCAGCGAAACCGGTCGTCTTAAATAAAAATTGATGATCAGCGATATTGGCTTTTTTATATCTTTCTACAATATCATAATTGGATCGCCTCCTAGAACATAAAACAACTCACCATTATTTTAATTTATAAAACAAAATTATTTTGATTGTTGTTTGTATTAATTCATATAAATGATTTTTTTAAATTCTTATACTTTGTTACGTACTTTTCGTAATAGTATTGGCTCTTTTATTCACTCTTCATCTCTTTTTTGATTGGAATCTGTTTGTCTCATTAATAATCTGTAATTATGTAACATCAAGACTGCTGATTGATTCGTAACACGACAGTTCGTGACACCACTAGCCCGTCTGAGAAATGTCCAGTTAACTAATGATAACAAATTACTGATTTCTTTAACGATGTATCTGAAAGTTTTGTCTGTGTGTTCTCATACGGGCTAAGATTTAAACGCCTTGAACGATCATGATTTTAGTTCTAGCGGAGATGATTGACCGGCGATTTGTCAGATACGTAGTACATCACTTGTGGTTACGTTACAACAAGGTAGTAATCTGAGGCTTAAAGCGCATCTTCTGCTGCAGTTTTCCCACTGATCACTTAAAATTAGCGTCGACAGAGATTTTCGCATTGCCGCGACTTAAAATTGGTTGTCGACAGAGATTTTCGCATTGCGGCGACTTCTTACAACACCACCCCATGTTACAATATGGTGATATTATCATCATGTGTGAAGTGACCACTCTGTGTCTGTACGTCGTCTACAGCCGAGAGGTAGCCGGCTCCGTATGTGGCAACACTGTAGCGCCACGTGACAAATGTCAACTAGCCAGTCATTTTAAATAAAATACAAGTGGTAGTCATAACAATTTTCCGTATTTTTGCTATGATACTTTGTTTCTCTTTTTAAGGATTAGACATAAAATGGAATATTTTGAAATGTAGATACTAGAAAAGCTTACAACTTCACAATTTGTTGTGAATTAAGGCGTAAGATATTGCCTGTACATGTGTAAATGATACGGTTGGAATTTCAACAGTGGCAACTGTTTATTCACAACCGATACAAAACCTTGTTATCTGCAGGACCCACAGTGTTAGTAATGTCGTACATCGACAGTTTAATAATAACAATTATATAATTTCAACACTGTATGTTTTAATTCTTATTATTTACACGATAAGCTTATTTCGACTTAATAGTCATCTTCAGGTGTTAAGCCTACAATACATAAGTTTTTATAAAATTTACTACTATGCTCCCTACTTGTTTTATACAGATGTAAAAGAAATGCTACATAACACACTCTGTTATGTTGTTCATTTCAATATTATTGTGACGTGATATATTTTATTATTATTTCTTCCTCTTATTTATATATATATATATATATATATATATATATATATATATATATATATATATATATATATAAATATTAATATCACGTAACTAATAATTTTGTGCTGTCGTGCAAGATCGTTATCAAGTTCAAAATTTTGACATTTACTTGACAGCTCTACAGAGATGTAATATGCTTACATTATTTGCACAGAGAATATATATCTATGAGGCAAAGCTTTTATTTAAAATTGAACGAAGTATGTTGAGATTTTATCTTTGAAAATTTTGTTGCGCTATTATCTACGATTGGTAGTGGGATGATTTATCCGTTGTCATGCACTAGAATATGAATAAAATTATCGAAATAATTTTTGTGCTTGAAATCTGTTTGATCGTTTAGCAAATTATTTGTGTTTTCAATTGCATGTAGGCATACTTCCATTTCTTCAAGAATATTCATCTCGTATCCCTTCTGTACAGTATGCAAAATTTCTAGTGCATTATCTATGGTGTCAACTGTGTGATTTTCGGACTGCAAATGTTGATAAAATGTGGAAGGGTTCTTTTCACTTTCTCTAGTGTGTTCTTTATAGTGAAATTTCGCGCTGTCTTTCCTATATAATACTTATTACATGAATTACAAGATATTTTATAAATTCCAGAGTTAAGAAATTTTAAAGGTTTTGTGGTATGTGTTACGAATTTGTGTTTAAGGGTGTGTCTGTTCTGAAATACAAAAGTGGTGTTAGTCTTTCTAAAAATTTGCTGCACTTTATTAGATATTTTACCTAGGTATGGTGTACTGATGTAAATTGGTTTATTTAGCTTTGAAGTTTCCCTCTGTAATGTAATTTCTGTTCGTGTTGTTGGTGGTTTAGGACTCGTTTTGTTGTTATATAGCTTTAGAATAATGCTGGGGTCGTATTCATTTTGTTGTGCAATGTATTGCAGTATGGTCATTTCTTTTTGCTTGGCTGCATCATCTAATGGTAAATTTATAAGTCTATTTATCATTGAATGGAAGAATGCTAATTTATGTCAACTAGGATGGCAAGAATGAGCGTGGATAATGTTGGTCGTTGTTGTTATATAGGGAACCAACAACAACGACCAACATTATCCACGATCATTCTTGCCATCCTAGTTGACATAAATTAGCATTCTTCCATTCAATGATAAATAGACTTATAAATTTACCATTAGATGATACAGCCAAGCAAAAAGAAATGACCATACTGCAATACATTGCACAACAAAATGAATACGACTCCAGCATTATTCTAAAGCTATATAACAACAAAACGAGTCCTAAACCAACAACAACACGAACAGAAATTACATTACAGAGGCAAACTTCAAAGCTAAATAAACCAATTTACATCAGTACACCATACCTAGGTAAATTTTTAGAAAGACTAACACCACTTTTGCATTTCAGAACAGACACACCCTTAAACACAAATTCGTAACACATACCACAAAACCTTTAAAATTTCTTAACTCTGGAATTTATAAAATATCTTGTAATTCATGTAATAAGTATTATATAGGACAGACTGAGCGAATTTTCACTATACGATACAAAGAACACACTAGAGAAAGTGAAAAGAACTCTTCCACATTTTATCAACATTTGCAGTCCGAAAATCACACAATTGACACCATAGATAATGCACTAGAAATTTTGTATACTGTACAGAAGGGATACGAGATGAATATTCTTGAAGAAATGGAAGTATGCCTACATGCAATTGAAAACACAAATAATTTGCTAAACGATCAAACAGATTTCAAGCACAAAAATTATTTCGATAATTTTATTCATATTCTAGTGCATGACAACGGATAAATTATCCCACTACCAATCATAGATAATAGCGCAACAAAATTTTCAAAAATAAAATATCTCAACATATTTCGTTCAATTTTAAATAAAAGCTTTGCCTCATAGATATATATTCTCTCTGCAAATAATGTAAGCATATTACATCTCTGTAGAGCTGTCATCTAAATGTCAAAATTTTGAACTTGATAAAGATCTTGCATGACAGCAGAATATTATTAGTTACGTGATATTAATATTATATATATATATATATATATATATATATATATATATATATATATATATATATATATATATATAAGAGGAAGAAATAATAATAAAATATATCACGTCACAATAATATTGAAATGAACAACATAACAGAGTGTGTTATGTAGCATTTCTTTTACACCTGTATAAAACAACTAGGCAGCATAGTAGTAAATTTTATAAAAACTTATGTATTGCAGGCATAACACCTGAAGATGACTATTAAGTCGAAAGAAGCTTATCGTGTAAATAATAAGAATTAAAACATACAGTGTTGAAATTATATAATTGTTATTATTAAAATGTCGATGTACGATACAAAACCGTTACATGTTTGCACCTGTTACTGTCCTTCAACGTAGTCACCTGCGTTGTGTAGAACCCGTTGCCATCAATGTGCAAGGCGTAGTACACCGTTAGCGATTGCCACAAAGTGGTTCCTTCATCTTCGAAATTATATATATAAACTTCGGGGTCATCAGTCCTTAGCCTTACAATCTACTTATGAAGTAGCTAAGACTAAGGACAGCAAAAATATCCACGCCTGATGGGGGATTCGAACCCCCGACCGTAGTGGCCGTGCGCGAAATCAAATCAAAGGCACGGGGACTTGAGTCCGGCGAGTATGGTGGATGGTACTGTACTACCCAGTCTCATCGACCGAACAGAGCTGCCACAGCTTGTGCTGTATGCGCCCGCGAATTTTCGTGTAAAATGATAGGTGAGTGGCGCAGCAAGTGTTGCCGCTTCTTTCGCAAAGCTGGTCGCAGGTGAGGTCCCAAAAACGAACAGTAAGACTGTGCACTAACGGTATGTCGAGGAGGAACACATGCGTTAGGATAACACCGTCTCAGCCGTACACGTGTATCACCATAACTTTCACCATATTGAAACTCTGACGTACCCCTTGAAGACCTTTACGACACTATCGTGCTGTACGACCTTTGGCACATTCCATCGTGATCCAAATCAGTTGTTCCTCTTCAGCAACCATAGTGACGCCGTTACATTAGACCGCTCGCTCACAAGTGTTTGTGCGCACGCCGATGACGTGGGACGGGCGTCCACTTGCTCGGAGTTCAAGTAGGTATGACAACAACTTGTGCTATTAGCGATAATACTGGATTCCATTGCATACTGTCTCCACAGCAGTGTTGCCACTGTTGGGGTTGCAACACTCATATTACAAAAAGTAGTGTCCGGTTAAATTCGAACACCCGTTGCTTCCGGTCGGCCGCGGCTGAGTGGCCGAACGCATGCTCCGATGCGCGCGACCGTTCCCCGTCGGACATGGATGTTTGTGTTGTCTTTAGTTTAAGATAGTTCATAAGTAGTTTGAAAGTTTAGAGACTGATGACCCCGCAGTTAACAGCAACGGCCGTTGGCAAACCGCCCGCTTATCCACGCAGCTGCTGAAGTTGATGTTAAACGCGTATCGTAGTATTAATTGTACCGAAGTGGAATTCTTGTTTTTCAACAGTTTCCACCTGCTCGAATAATAATTTTCAAAATACATGGCACTATGAGTTAAACTGCAGTGAATCGCGACATTTATTGCTCATATGTCAAATATACCAGGGGCAAAACATAAACAATACTCTCACTATGTGATAGTAATGGCGATCCTGCCGATGATAGCGCTACTAAAGCAGAGTTACTAAACATAGTTTTTAGAAACTCATTTACCAAAGAAGACGAAACCAATATTTCAGAATTCGAATTACAGAGGCCAGAATAATGTTGAAGTAGGTATCCTCGGAGTAGTGAAGCAACTAAAATCACTTAACAAGAACAAGTCTTCTGGTCCGGACAGTATACCCATTAGACTTCTATCTGATTATGCTGAAGCGACAGCTCCTTACTTAACAGACATTTATAACCACACTCTCAAAGAAGTAACTGTACCAAAAGATTGGAAAGTTGCAGTGGTCACACCTATATTCAAGAAAGGCATTAGGAGTAAACTACTAAACTACAGGCCTATTTCATTGACGTCAATTTGCGACAGGGTTTTGGAACATATCCTGTATTCAAATATTATTAATTATTACGAACAGAATAATCTATTGACTCAAGGTCAACACGGATTTCGAAAATGTCGTTCATGGGAGACACAACTAGCTCTTTACTCACACGAAGTGATGAGTGCTATCTACAAGGGTTCTCAAATTGATTCCGTATTTCTTGACTTCCAGAAGGCTTTTGACACCGTACCTGACAAAAGGCTTTTAATCAATTTGTGTGGTTATGGTATATCGCTCCAAATTTGCAACTGGATAAGGGATTTACTTTCAGAGAGGACACAGTTTCTAGTAATCGATGGTAAGGCATCGACTAAAACAGAAATGATATCGGGCGATCCACAGGGTAGTGTTATTGGTCCTCTCATGTTCTTTATTTACATAAACGATTTGGGAGAAAATCTAAATAGCTCTCTTAGGTTCTTTGCAGATGACTCCGTCATTTACCGTCTAGTAAACCCATCTGAAGAAAAAAACCAACTGCAGAACGATCTAAATAAGATATCACTATGGTTTAAAAATTGGCAGTTGACTCAAAATAATGAGAAGTGTGAAGTTGTCCTTATGAGTACGAAGAGAAATCCATTAAACTTTGTTTACAATATAATCAATCAAACGTGAAGGCCGTAAACAACACGAAATACTCAACAATTATTGTTACTTCAGAATTAAACTGGAAACAACATGTAGATAATGTCGTGGGAAAGGCGAACCCTTAAAAGATGCAGCAGCACTACTAAAGAGACTGCATACACTACACTTGTACGTCCTTTTTTGTAGTTTTGCTGCCCGGTGTGGGATCCTTATCAGGTGGGTCTGACGAAGGACATCGAAAAAGTCGAAAGAAGGGCAGCTCGTTTTGTATTGTCACAATACAGGGGAGACAGCGTTACGGAAATGATACAGGACCTGGGATGGGAATCATTACAACAACGGTGCTTATCGCTGCAGCGTGGTATACTGACGAAACTCCAATCGCCAACATTCTGCTCCGAATGCAAAAATATATTGTTGACTGCCACTTACATAGGTAGAAAAGATCATCATAATAAAATACGGGAAATCAGAGCACGAACGGAGAGATTGAGGTGTTCTTTCTTCCCGCGCGCTATTCGAGAATGGAATGGGAGATAAATAGTATAAAGTTGGTTCGATGAACCCTCTGCCAGGCACTTAAATGTGATTTGCGGTGTATCCCATGTAGATGTATATTGTATTCTGACGATTATATTGCTTCTACTTTCCGATGTAAACACTAAGCCGATACTCCACAGACTGCTCGAGTTGGGCACACAGACACTTCTCAAATTGGTCATGAGCGTTATTGGTTGTTTTATTATCATATAACTGCAAGCAATTCTTGTAATTGAAATATATCCTTTTTACGCAGCGATTTTAGAAAAGGGTGACGCCAGTTATGAAAGTTATTACTCCACTACGGTCGGGGGTTCGAATCCCCCCTCGGGCATTGATATTTGTGGCGTCCTTAGTCTTAGCTAGTTCATAAGTAGTTTGTAAGCTTAGGGACTGATGACCTCGTAGCTACGTCCCATAAGTTCTACAAACATTTGAACAACATTTTGAAAGTTATTACTATGTTTTGCAACAGAACAAATACCAAATAATTGATGTTTACAATTGTGTTTGACCGGCTTTTCCTTTTATTGAATGGAATTTTCTTTCTTACAGGTAAGTCCCGGACAAGGCATGAAACTCGCAGACCCTGCCGTCTTGGGTGAGTCATTGCATCTAACTAGATACCAATATTGATTCTATAAGTAAAAATAAGTATTTGATGCAATGTTCTGTATTTTTTCTATATGCGTATTGACGTTTACTTCAATGCACTTGTATTATAATCCATAACAGTACAGATTTGCTTTTATTTGCGATGTTTGTAGGTTATAAAACAGTTCACGTCTTAATTGTTTACATAAATAACAGGTAAGGTATTCGATTTTTTGTTTGGCATTTGCGTTTCCTGTCTGAAGCCTTTCACCTGGTTCCCCTTCAGCAAGATGTGGTATAACAGCAGGATGGATTGCTATAGCAGGTGAACGTAACTTGTTAGTGACTCTATGGACCCAACATTTCAGTGGCGATGGACAGAACTTGAGGTACCAACCAAGTGGACACCTTCGGATGTAACCAACACCATCTAGACAGCAGGCCGCGGCGCTCTCGTGTGACGTCAGGCAGAGTAGGTTGCACGCCCATATCTGACTGGGTAGCCGCTGAGGCACGGCCCACTATGCCAAAGCAGCGAGCCAGTCAGCTATGCGCGCGCAACCTACTCTGCCTGACGTCACACGAGAGCGCCGCAGCCTTCTCTCTACGTGGTGGTGACGTAACCTCCCTGGGCCTGGATTTTTAGTGTTTAGTCCATTGCAGGAATTCTTACTCATGTGGTTTCTTTCTTAAAATACTTGCAACCAGTTGCACTTCAACTGGTTTATTAAGCGGGTTCGGGTGCTAGGTGACATTCTTCAAAGATACGAGGGTCACCCCTAAAGAAACACACACAATTTTTTTAATACAGTTTTTATTCTACATGCTTGAAAATTTCACAGTGTGTAGATACATTCTATAGGAGCGATATTTTCATTCAGTCACATAATCCCCATACCTCTCAACTTCCTTACGCCTTACCAGCGCCTGTATACCCTCACGGTAAAATTCCGGACCAACACGTTGGAGCCGCTGTTTTTGTGGTATTGAATTTTTTTTCTTATGTGAATTTGCATGATGCCACTCCATTGATTGCCTCTTCGTCTCTGGTGAAAAATTATGGAGCCATGTTTAATCACCTGTCACAATTCTTCCATTCCCTTACTGTTCCAAAAGTTCGCTGCATACTGTTTTTCGTGTAGTGAGCCACTGTCAACATCCTGGGAACTCAACTGGCACAAACCTTTTTTAATGCCAACTCTTTCCGTATTCTGCAAACAGTTCCTTCCCCTATCCCAACGTAGCGTGAAAATTCGTTCACTTCGATGCGTCTGTCAGCAGTCACCAATTCGTTAACTCTCTGCACATTATCTGGAGTGTGTGCAGTACAGGAGTTGCCGCCGTGAGGACAATCCTCAATATTGCCGTGCCCGCTTTCATCACGTAACCTGCTTGCGGACCGACTGATTGTACTGCGATCGACAGCAGCATCTCCATACACCTTATTCAAACTTTTGTGGATGTTTCCCAATGTCTCGTTTTCACAGCACAGGAACTCAATGATAACACGTTGCTTCTGATGAACGCCAAGTGTAGCAGCCATCTTGAAGACATGCTGTGACGGTGACACTCACAGGAACAGTTGAACTAAGTTTGAAAACAAGCGAGAAGGATATATCTACACATTGAAACTTTCAAACATGCAGAATGAAAACTTTATTTTAATAAAAAATAGTGTGCATTTCTTTTGGAGTGACCCTCGTATATTGTTATCCTTATACTCTGCATATATGTACTGGAAAAATCATATTTAAGTGCTTAGTAGAGGGTTTATCGAATGGCTTTTGTTATATTCCTCTACCATTTCTAATAGTGCAAGGGAAAAAGAAAAACCTCGAGCTAACACCATATGTTCGCATTCAGCAAAGAAAGTTGTAAAATAAATTTTGCAGTAACGGTGCTAATGTATGTCAGAAGAAGCTCTGCAGGTGCCCGAAATCGCTCAATAAAAGCAATTTAACTGGAAATGGTTGCTGCTAATCCAACCATCCGGATTTGTTCCCGTGGCGTTCAGTGAAAGACATTCTGCACGTGTCTTCTACACATTATTGCGATCCCCGAAGAAGAATTGATGCAAAAGTCTCCATCATGAGAGAAGAATACTGCGTGTCTTCGTACGTGTTTTTGTGTGTGTGAATGGTTGAAAGGGTGTGTGCATAAATATAAAAATTTACAAATTAGAATTTTACATTAGTAAAATGATAACATGTTGCTAGCATACTTTTC
This sequence comes from Locusta migratoria, assembly GCA_026315105.1. NCBI lineage: Eukaryota > Metazoa > Arthropoda > Insecta > Orthoptera > Acrididae > Locusta > Locusta migratoria. The sequence continues at coordinate 284,513,995 of CM048750.1, read as the reverse complement.
TTTGATCCAAGAAAACGAAACAAATTACGAACACCTATCTATACTACTGCACACGTTTTATCTCCAATAAAGAGAAATACATTTGATGATAAAATACGAATTACACCAGTATGGTGTGAAGGGTATTCACTAGTGTAACTTGTATTTTACTTTTATGGCCAGAATGTTAATTTTCATTGTAACTGACCTGAGCAATCCTGCTCGTAATATTTTTGACGTCATGTGTTTTATATAACTATTTTTATTCTTCTGACGAAGTTGTCCTTAGTGGTAACGAAACCTACGCCAAGAGCCTAAAAATTACGCAAAATTGTTAAGAAATTGAGTTACGGTTGCTGTTAATTAGCCAAGTTCAAAATTGTATATATTATAAACAATCTAGAATGCAAACGGTGACTGCATTATCGACTCGTTTCGACCCAATGTTGGGCTACCTTCAGGATGATGCTCTGAGATGGTGTGGAGTGAAGCAGGAGCTGTGAGTTCCTCAGAAGTAATCACTGTTTTTTGCTAGTTAGAACAGTTCCACTTCCACCATACTGTTCGAGTTACTGCGAAAAGTCGTTGTAACAGGGACTTTCCTATCGGCAAACAGCGTACTTTTGACAAGCTGCAACATTTGCTTCACCTTCAGTGCGAGAAATTGTATCTCTCTCTCTCTCTCTCTCTCTCTCTCTCTCTCTCTCTCTCTCTCTGTTATGGTCAATTTTTTATTTTATTTATTTATTTATTTATTTATTGTTGTTGTTGGTGTTACCCCACTGACCTATTGACCTATACAGAGAAAGAGCAAGATAGAATCCCTGCTACATATGACACAGATGTGTGTGTGTGTGTGTGTGTGTGTGTGTGTGTGTGTGTGTGTGTGTGTGTGTCTTGAAACATTCCTCCCTTTTTATTTTCTTATTTTAATTTAAATTTTTAAGTCAGTATAAATTTTTGCTAGTTAATGTGAGCACGAAGTAGAATAACTGTAAAGAGTGGTTGGGAGAAATATTTCAATACTGATTACGCAGCAAAACCATCTATCTATTGAAATGAATCTACTTTGCTGTACTTCTAGAGAAATTAATGAGCTACGCACCAAGAAAATAGTTAAAATCCTTTTCTAACCTGGCTGATACTGATAAGCAACGTGAACCTAACTGTTGGAGACATTATCAGTATTTCTGATTTTGTAACTAAGTTTGCGGTTAGTTGATATGTTACTAATCGCAAATGGTAAGTCGCTCGTAATCTCAGGGTCGCAGTTAGAATAATTATTTAATAAAAGAACGTGATAAAAATGGGTCCTATTGTAGGCCTACACATCTCCAAGAATTAGATTCGTAAATCAGTGTAATTCATTATTCTTTTGTCCTGAAAAATAAGTTGCATCACAGTTAAATGAAAAATGTGAAAGGAAAAAATAAGGTTCCAATCTCACTACAAATAAGTACTCGGACAAATTTCGTAAACTCACGAAACAATTATTATTGAAATAAATGAAGCAAGTCTACGTATACATCACATTCAAAGTTCAGTTACCTTTGTGAAATCTCACTAAATTCATACAGTCGAGATCAGGTCACAAATTCAGTACATCATTTCAATTACAAATTTCTCATTGAGATATATCGTACAGACATTTTCATAATTCATCAGGTCATACAAGCGTAATATGGAAGAGAAGTTTACGAGACGAGAGCATAATGCAGAAGAGAAAAATGGCGTCACTACTCCTTTCTTTTAAATGAAACAATAGTCAAATCTATGTATTATTCTAATTGCTCTTTGTTCAGAGTTAGCCTTTGACTTAGGTTTTTCAAAGAATATATTGCGTCATTAGAAATTTAGTGGCACATTGAAAATGATGCGAAATTACAAGAAAAATATACAAATATAAGCATAATTAATTTAAATATGGGCAAATAAACATTGTTTTGTATGTGGAGGCGCATGTAACACTATAGTGTGCATGTTAGGAACATAGTTGCCTTTTCTATTAGTTAGTTAATTATTTTTATTGTTTAAGTGAGTCGACTATTTTAGTAAGTACAGTTCAGGATATCTAACGCTTACAATACGTCAACAAATCAGTGCTGTGAAACAACATACTGTTTTCTTTAGTGAAATTGATGTCATTTCCTTCTTTTGCTTAATTACACCACAGTCTTAATTTCCACCATGTAGCAATTTTCAAGTGTCTCCCAGTTTAAAACTGCCGGACACGCCGATACTGCATAAAATCGTCGCAGCGTCGCATATGCAGACTTTTTGAAACTTGAAGATATTGGAAAATGACTACGTGTCTGAAATTTTGATTGCAGTGTAACAAATTAAGCAAATCTTTTAAATGGCAGTAATTTCAATACAAATTAATCCATGACGGTGGGTCTCCAGCAAGGAAAAGTCATACTGAGTTTCACTTGACACGAAATAAGAGGAGTACAGTGACCTCTTTGGTAACGCCGTCTAACCAGAGTTATAAAACAAGCGAGTAACTGTATCAGAAGCTCTCTGCAAGTCAAACAAGCCTTTAAGCCTGGCGCTGCTATTTTTAGCACACGGTGTCAGACGAGGAAAGACATCGGCTTCTGCTTCCAATTCTGAGGACCGCTGCACCCAGTTTCCCAGTAACTTTAAGCACAGGGGTTGTCCAACGGCTCATTGGCTGCGAACCGCTTCTTCAATGGGAGTCGTACCGCCGAAATTAATAAAATTTCACACTGTAAGAATACACCTGTATCTTACAGTTTGATTTAACGTAACGTATATATTGTCTTAAATTTGTTTATTTCATGTATTTTTCATTTCTTGTATGCTAGATATATTTCTAATGTAACGTCATTTTCTATATGGAATCATTTACTGTAAACATGTACTATATGCGTAAGCCCGCATGAATGCACGGACATTCTTATGCTGTAAGTTAGCAATGCGCCAGAGAAAATGTTGAACCTGTTGTAAAGACTGTCTTTGGCACAGAAGTAGTAGCTGTGAGTGTCGCGCTGCTGAAGCAGTCGCGGAGCGGACTCGCTATAGTAAACACATAAATGTTTTGTTGATGGTGCAGAGGCACGGTAGGCGCAGTGTGGCGCGAGTTTTATGCAATTGCAATAAGCCTGAGAGGCGTACTGTTTAATGTATTGAACGAAGTGCGAAATAAGTTTATTTATACTCGAAAGTGATCAGAGTAATGTTTTTTCACGTGTGCAAGAAAAGTAATTGTTTGGTATCAAGTCTATTGTCACCGAGTGTGATCGTTGTTGTAGTAAGAGTACCTATTGTAATCATGTCTTGTATGGACTTCACGACGAAGACGACGAAAGCAGATGAGTACTTTTGTAAGATTTTATTTTGTATGCATGTAAATGTTGTGTCAACCCAAACAGAACTTTGGTTCAATTATTCATGACTTATTTTGAAACCAGTCTTAATTTTCTAAGTAGTTGTAGACACCCCATTATCATCATTATTAGATTATGTTGATTATGCAAGCCTGTACATTGACTAACAAGTTCAATCATTTTTCAAAGTAATTACGATCAGTTTTAAAGAAATTGCTGGACGAGTTAAAGAATATCTAAACGTGTTACAACCACATAGACTAGTAATTAAAGTGCAAGAGAGTTTGCAAGTAAAGTAAAGTTGGTTTCATTTATGTAGAAAGTAACCAGGCTAACAGTAGTCAAAGTATTATAGTTGATTAACCAGACTTGACTGAAGTAATTTTTTTATGAAATACGTTAAATGCCAAACTCTGCTCAGCCAGTTACACGCGTACGCTACCCACGGCCTGGAACCAATTTACCAAAAGATAGTTCATGCAAAGTTTTATAAGGAAGTTGAATGCTTGAAACAATATTATTAAAATAACTGGGAACTTTAACTGTAGTATTTGTGAAGCTCATTGCACCACGCAGTTTCACAATACTCAGCTATTATCATTGCAATCAGAGTCTATCAGCTATTACGATTTTGATTATAACACGAACACGTCATCACCACTACACGAATTAGTGAAGTTGTGGTGTTCGTGAATCGTAAGAGGTGGTAGTTGGAGGCTGTAGTCAATGCTAAGTCAGATAGGGCCAAGCTTAATTAATTATCACAGTGACTGTTTCAAGTTAATTAATATCAATTTTTTTATTTATTCAAAACTCTAACTTACACTGCGAAAGTGTTGTTCCGACCCATTAGTTGTGATTTGCTACAACATTCAATAACAAAATTATTATTACCAGAGCATATCATTACGCATTCTGAATTTTGAGATTTTTTGACGACCTCCAACAGGCAATTTTCTTACAACATTTATACTTTTATGCAAATTATGGAATGTGGATGTTTGTGATTAATTTGCTGTTGGTTTTATTAAAATATTCGATTATTTACTAAATAAATATTAGAAAATAATAATGACATTTCTGAGTATTTTGTTTCCCATCATTTCGCATATTGGCAAAAAAATGTTTAAATGTAAATCTACGGGTCTTTAGTACTTCCGTCATCAGTCCCTAGGCTTACAAACTACTTAAATTGACTTATACTAAGGACAGCAAATACACCCATTCCCGAGGGACAACTTGAACCTCCAACGGCGTGCGGAAGGAGTGCTCCGCAGCTAGGCGCCTTGGAACACTCGCGCACTGCACCGCGGCGGTGCATTTTGCAATTTTTTTCTGGAACTATATAGTCTAGAAGGCTGTGGTGTCTTTTGTTTTGTAGAGAACTGTCCGTCCTGGGCGGTTGGGATACCTGGAATAGCGGTTCTTCAGCCAAACGCCGCGAAGGCGTGTGTACCTCCGCCGTTGGTGAGGAAGAAGCGAATTTAAACAAACGGTCAAACAGGCCTTTCAAGAGTACGCCATATTGTTTCATTTACGTATAAATCAAATGGGACTTAAAATTTTGAACATAAGTGCTATTGTCAGCGACCGTTCCAACGTCGAAGGATAAAAACACAGCCCTCGGTTGCAGAGTTAAAAATAATTTAACCTGGTTTCGGCAATAACTATGATTGCCTTTATCCGAAATTATACAGTAAACAAGGCACATAGTAAAATATACAACTCAGCAAAAATTTAAAAAGAAATTTTTAGAAAAAGCTAGCCATTATGGGCTGCACGCCTGCACGGAAGCATCAGACTATGTATATGGCGTGCAGCCCATAATGCCTAGCTTTTTCTAAAAATTTCTCTTTAAATTTTGTTACGTAAGCTTTACAGCTGAGTTGTGTATTGTATTAAGTGACTTGTTTTATTTTATAGTTTCTGATGAAGGCAATCGTAGTTACTGCCGAAACCAGGTTAAATAATTTTTAATTTTGCGACCGAAGGCTGCATTTTTATTCTTTAATTGGGACATGATGAAATTATAAATCCTCCGCAAGTAGGGAGTCGATGTGTCAGCCAAGCCTGTGGAGGTTCTTACTTGTCGGGAAAAATTCACTTTATGAGGTTTAATTGGTCGTTAATGTATACTACTTGTAAAGTATTGGGCCGATCAGTCAGCGACAGGTATCGTTCGATTCGTAATTTCACGTAAGGGCCGAATCTGCTGTCTATATCACGGGATTAATTTTATTAAGGCACTCTCCCTTTGTCACAGGGCTGGGCTATCTGTCATTTGCATCTGCCTTCCTTCAGCAGCTAGGTTCAAAAGTTCAAATGTTTGTAGAGCTTATGGGACTTAACTACGGGATCATCAGTCCCTAAACTTACAAACTACTTATGAACTAGCTAATACTAAGGACGGCACAAATATCCATGACCGAGGGAGGATTCGAACCCCCGACCATAGTGGCCGTGCAGACTGTGACTGACGCGCTGCAGAATGGTCGGCTACCGCGGCCGGCAGCAGTTAGGTAATCCAAGATATTGGTGCTACAATGCGTCTGACATCTAATGATCTGTCCGTCTTCGTCATTTCCGCGGAACGCCCCCTTCTGCTCTCCAGGATGTGTAATGACTTCTGACGTCACTGGTATGGAGTACCTGGCAGTAGATGTCAGCACAATGCACCTAATATGAAAGAAACTATCTTCTTTGGGGTCTCTGGATACTTTTGATCAGATAGTGTACTAGCTTATCCGCTAGTGTAATTTCAGTTAAAATTTGTTTTACAGTGATATAAATATCAATGTGGATGCAAATTAACAACCCCTGAGACGGAGTTTCGTTTCGAATGTGTCAAAGACATTAATAATAAATCTGAAGCATTGAATTAAAATTTGTAAGGAACACAGAAGCTGAATTAAAGTTTGTGACGTAAAGGAAATCGTGCTTAGACTATTCCGATGCGTTCCACAGGGAAGCGTTATAGGTCCCCTACTCTTGATTGTGTTTATAAACGATTTAGGAGACAAAGTGAATAGCTTCCTTAGACTGTTCGCGGATGATGCTGTCGTTTATCGGTTAGTGAAGTCAACAGAGGATCAAAAGCAACTGCAAAGCGATTTAGACCAAATTTCTACTTGGTGCGAAAATTGGCAATTGACACTAAATAAAGAAAAGTGTGAAGTAATACACATGACCACTAAAAGAAATCCGCTGAACTTCAATTACGCGATAAATCAGTCAAACCTTAAGGTCGTAAATTCTACCAAATAGCTAGGAGTTTCAATTACGAACAACTTAGACTGGAGAGAACACATGGAAAATATTGTGGGGAAAGCGAACAAAAGGTTACGTTTCATTGGCAGAACGCTTCGAAGATGCACCAACTCCACCAAAGAGACTGTCACATCACATTTGTGCGTCCTCTCCTGGAGTACTGTTGCTCCTTGTGGGACCCTCGTCAGGTGGGACTGACGGAAGACATTGAGACGATTCAGAGAAGGGCAGCTCGTTTTGTTCTATCACGTTACGGGGGGGGGGGGATCGTCACGGAAATGTTGCACAAATTGGGGTGGAAATCATTCATTGCGGCGTGATCTCTTGGCGAAATTTCAATCACCGACATTTACTTCTGAATGTGAAAATATTTTGCTAGCACCAACCTACTTAGGGAGACATAACCAGCCCAATAAAATAAGAGAAATCAGATCGAAAACGGAAAGTTTTATGTGTTCTTTCTTCCCACGTGCTATTAGAGAATGGGACGGTAGAGAAAGGTTGCCGGCCGCGGTGGCCGAGAAGACTGAGGCGCTCCAGTTACGGTCTCCACGGCCACTACGGTCGGGGGTTCGAATCTCCACTCGGGCATGGATATTTGTGCCGTCCTTAGTATAAGGTAGTTCGTAAGTAGTTTGTAAGTTTAGGGACTAATGACCCCGCAGTTAAGTCCCATAAACTTAACAAACATTAGAAAATTTGAGAGAAAGGTTATGAAAGTGGTTAATGAACCCTCTGCCAGGCACTTAAATGTGACTTGCGGGGTATCTATGAAGATGTAGATGTGATGCGGTGGTCTAGCAGTAAGACGTCCGACCAGTAAGCATGGATATCCGGGTTCGATTCTCGGTCGCATCACAAATATTAATTCACTGCCTCAGATTTATCATTAATGGTTTACAGTTTTGCAGAATGGTCGTTTCGTGTGACAGGAGTGCTCTCGTCGTGAGCAGGTATGAAGTGGAGCTCGGGTGTACGGAGAGGGTCTGCCTCGCTTGGCGGTGTGTGAGGACGTCATAGGCCGTGAGTCTTGTGTGTGTAGGCCCGTCTGGCGCCTGCAGGGAGCTGCGCTGCCACTTGCTGCTCTGCAGGGCTCGCGGCTTTTGTCTGCGCCACTTTGTCTGCGGCTCGCCGTCTGCCTGCCTTATGTTCTGCTCCGCACCTCTAAAAGCCCGCCCTCCACACGACTGACTGCCAAAGTTGGAGCACTCAGCGACAGCCGCGCCTGGAGAATATTGTGTGAATTACTCCCGACACAAGAGATACACGCACGGATACTATAATAGACGGTAGGGGTCAACGGCCGAATGCGTAGTCGTATGGCACGCCACTGACGTCAACAGGAGACCAGCACAGTTTTCCCGCGCGTCCATAGCGCTGCTATTATGAATGTATCTCCACAGAAATGGTTTCCCACTGGCTCTTTATAGTTTGTGTATGTATTAAGTAGCTGTAAGTGATAAGTGATGGCTTATTGGTGACGATGGTGTGTTGTGCTGTTGCGTGCTGTACGAACCACGACAGAAAGAAGAATGCGATATTTTACAGATTTCCGAGAGATGGTGTAAGGTTAAAGTGGATAAACGCGTGGAAGCGATTAGATGCTCTCAACCCTGATACTGGTCGTGTATGTTCAGAACATTTTGCCGGCCGCGGTGGCCGAGGAGACTGCGGCGCTTCAGTCACGGTCTGGACGGTTACTACGGTCGGGGGTTCGAATCTCCCCTCGGGCATGGATATTTGGGCCGTCTTTAGTTGTAGGTAGTTCATAAGTAGTTTGTAAGTTTAGGGACTGATGGCCCCGTAGTTAAGTCCCTTAAGCTTGACAAACATTTGAACATTTGAACATTTCAGAACATTTTAAAGAGTCTAATTATGTTCGAGACTTGAAAAATAAACTTTTAAGCTTTCCATTGAAACGTCTAGCCGGCCACGGTGGTCGAGGGGACTGAGGCGCTCCAGTCATGGTCTGCACCGCCACTGCGGTCGGAGGTTCGAATCCTCCCTCGGGCATGGATATTTGTGCCGTCCTTAGTCTTAGCTGGTTCATAAGTAGTTTGTAAGCTTAGGGACTGATGACCCCGTAGTTAAGTCCCATAAGTTCTACAAACATTTGAAATTTTGAATTTGAAACGTCTATTAAAGGCAGATGCGGTCCTTACTTAGAAGCCACCGAAGTGCATCGACGTAGTCAAGACAAGTTCTTCTGAATACCGTGAAGTCAGAGTAGAAAGACGAAACAACCGAAAAGTTGTTAACAACAAATGACAAGGAAGCGTAAATTGTATAAACAATTCCGTTGAGAAAATTAGTAGGTGTACTAATTCCGAAACCCCCTCAGCGAGCACTGCCGTTGAGAACAATTGTAGCTGAATTAACTAAAAAAGTTGACAATTTAAGAAGTGAGAACAATAAACTAATACATTAAATAATTATTTTCTTCGACATGTTCACAACATTCATAAGCAGCAACATATGATCTAAAATGAATAATACGCAAAGTCTACACAATGCGTTTTTACCTCTACAAAATCATAATATCTATTGCAACCAATTTACTTCACATATACAGCACAAAAAATGTATGCAGAATAATAAAAATAAATTCAGTCTTTCATCGAGCGGAGATGTCAAGCTATAATATGTAAAAAAAAAATCAGTTTCTTTCAGCAAATAGTTTTCCTGCAATCGTTTCATATATTCTTCGTGGCGGCCGTTCGTGTCGGTTGACGTCACAGCGAAAGCCCCCCCCCCCCTCCCCCCACCCGCGCGTGATCTCTACCGTCTATTCTAGTATCCGAGGATAGACCTATCAGTGAGTAACACTAAACGTAACAGTCGTAGTGTCAATACAATTATATTATAATGTATTAGAAAGCTTCACAGTTTGATTACATGTGAATTAATATTGTAAATGTTTCAATTGTGCATGTTCGTTACATTACATTCGTGATCCAAGACAAAAAATTTTTAGAAAGTCTGAAAGAACAGAGACAACACTCAGACAGATAGGCGTAGTCAGAGAGGGCTTTCTGGTGTTCAAACACCTCCTGAGATATTATCATCATCACCATTAGAGACTGATTATGCCTTTCAGTGTTAAGTCTGGAGCATAGTACCTCTAATAAAATTCCTCTACGATGCTACCATTGATGCCTCGTCTTGTTTTACTTCAAAATCATTCTACACTGCATAAGTACTTTCTTCTTGGTTTACCTCGACTCCTCTTGCCTTCCGCTGCCGAGCTCATGAGTCTCTTAGGTAACCTTGCTTCTCCCATGCGTGTAACATGACCCCACCAGCCGCGGCGGATTCGCCGTGCGTACTGGAGCGCCGTCGGAGGTTAGAATCCCACCTAGGGTGCATTTGTGTTGTCCTTAGGCTAGTTTATCTTAGATTAAGTAGTTTGTATGCTACAGACTAATACCCTCGCAGTTGAGTCCGATAGATTCAAACATTTGAACATTTGACCCCACCATCTCATCCTGTTCACTCTGCTTCAATTATGGTGTTCATTTCAACTTTTTATTTGATTTCTTCATTATGATCACCCTCCTGCCATTGTTTCCATCTATTAGTAACTGCAATAATTCTTGCTACTTTCATATCTGTAACCTATACGTTATGGATAAGGTAACTTGTATCCACTCAACTTTCACTCCCATACAACAAAGTTAATCGAAAGATAGAGCGGTGCACTGCTATCTTAGTCTTGGTACTGACTTCCTTCTTGCAGAAGAGAGCAGATCTTGGCTGAGCACTCACTGCATTAGCTTTGCTGCACCTCGATTTCAGTTCTATCGCTATGTGGCCATCCCGTGAGAAAATACATCCCAGGTGCTTGAAACTGTCTACCTGTTGTAACTTTGTTTCTCCTGTTTGGCACAAAATCTGTTTAAATCTCTTTCCCACAGACATTACTTTCGTTTTGTTGATGCTGATCTTCATATCATAATGCTTACACCTGTAATCAAGCTCTGCAATATTAGTTTGCAACCTTTCAATCGAATCTGCCATCACAACTAAGTCACCTGCATATGCGAGACTGCTTATTATGTTTTCACCCATTTTAATCCTGCCCTGCCAGTCTACTGTATTCAATATATGATCCATGAATAGTATGAACAATAGTGGTGACAGGTTACAGCCTTGTCTTACCCCTGAAACTACCCTGAACCATGAGCTTAATTTGCCGTCTACTCTAACTGCTGACTGAGAGTCTCCATAAAGCCCTTTAATTGCATACAGAAGTTTGCCTCCTATACCATAATCTTGTAAAATTGACAATAGCTTCCTGCTAGCAACACGGTCATAAGCCTTTTTTACAATTACCTGTTCCACACATAGAACTTCTCCATTATCTGCTGTAAGATAAAGATTTGGTCCTGACAGCCTCTACGAGGCTTGAAACGACATTGATTTTCATCTAACTTGTCCTCTACCAATACTCGCACTCTCCTTTGAACAATATCGGAGGATATTTTGCCCACAACGCTAATTAAAGACATACCTCGATAGGTGTTAAAATCTTTTCTGTTTCGATGTTTGAAAATTGGCGTGATTATCGCTTTCGTCCAGCCAGATGGAGCCTGAGATACTAGAAAAGCTAAAAAAAAAAAAAAAAAAAAAAAAAAAAAAAAATTACTCCTTATCAGCAAAACGCCGGCCTACACATAGGCAATGCTGGGACGCCGTTATGCAAGCTCCATACAGTCCGTATTTCTCCCCAATGCGATTGCCACATTTTTGGAGCCCTGAAGAAAGACATTCATTGCTATGGGTATATTTCGGACGAAACACATCTTGGTAAAAGTCATGGGTCCTGTAGCTTACTGCAAACATTTGTCCACGGAAGAAATGGCCGTCTTGTCTCACAGTGGGTTAAACGTATTAACAGTTATGGTGATTATTACTGAAATAATGGGCAGTTTATTTATTTTTTGCCATGAATCTTGTTTTAATGCTCCTTATAGATAACTGCAACTTGCCTATTACCCAATCACTTGCAACAATTTCTTGATCAAGGTACCCATGGTAATTTACGGCAAAGAGGAGAACTAAATCCATCGGAGATTCCGTTTAGAAAGAGCCATTGATCATATCGGATTACTAAAGCTTTACAGCCTTTTGAGTTCTTAGCTGTTTTTCAGCATCACAGTTAGTAATTACAATGACAGTAATCTATTCTAATTACAGTCAGCAATATTTATTGATAGTCCTGAGTAAATGAATCAAGGTTCTTGTCAAGTCAAACAGCATCTGTAAACTTTTTTTTTTTTTTTTTTTTTTTTTTTTTTTTGCCACTGACTGCTTTTTCACGCACCCCAAATATATCAGCTAGGAAGTGCTACCCTGATAACGCTTCAGAAGTTTTGAAAGCTTCACTCATTGTCTTTCTGATAGGCAAATTCGATTCGAAACTCAAACGCCAATCTTCATGAAATGTTATGCCTTCTTTTGGAGAAAACGCAGATTCTTAAGACGCCTACTAATTTGCATTCTATACGAAGGTGCTTCTCAAGTATACAGTCCTTTGCAAGTAAATGTAAATATATAGGCAATTCTACTGAGAGTCACATTATTACAATGTCGATTCACAGGAAGGCCCCCCCCCCCCCCCCCCCCCCGAAATCACTTCCTCAATCCTCCTATTCTCTCTGTCTGTCTCTCTCTCTCTCTCTCTCTCTCACACACACACACACACATACATACACTAAATTCGCGCACTCGGGCTTCGCAGCGTGGTTCCTCACCTGCTAACAATGAAAGATGTCTCCGACAAAATTTCATCCTGCGCAAATTTCCGCCAGTAAATGGATGTCAAAGACTGGGATGGCTGTATGTTCCATACGTCAGTGTGTTTCATAATTACACCAAAATACTCGTAAGGGATGTATTAAGAGTCTTGAGGAACAAAACGAGCATGGAAACCCATGCCCGGAAACGCCATTCAACGACGCTACGGAGAGTCCAAGTTACAGGCACCAGCTCCTGCCGTTAGACATCTCCTCCAGCTACTTCTACGCTCTGTAGCATTATTGGATGACGTTTCCGGACATGAGTTTTAATGCTCACTTTCTTCCTCAAGACACCTTCTACATCCCCTAGAAGTTTGTTGGTGTAGTAGTGAAATTCTGAAACACACTGACGTATGGGACACACATCCATCTCAATCTTCGACGTCCATTTACTGCCGTAATTATGCGCAGGACGAAATTTATAAGAGACATTTTTTTATTGATAGCATGTGAGGAATCAAGGTGCGAAGCCCAAGTCGCGAACTTAGATTCACCCTATAACCCTATATATATATATATATATATATATATATATATATATATATATAATATACTCGTGGTGTCCCTCTTAAGCTTCTAACCCCAGATATAGATCACACAACAACAGACATTGAAATACGAATTTCACAGGCATGATCTTAGGGCTTATGAAAATAAATACTACGAGACACTAAAAAAGTAAACAAAAGTTTTTAAGACAAACTTGCGTTTCTTTAAATGGATATCCCATATTATTTTTAAGCAATAAATAGCATGATAAATCGGAAAATAAATGGCGGCTTCGTCATTGCAATACGTCAATTACATCCACCGATATCGACAAGCGTAGCTGACACTTGGAATAAATGAAGCTCGCGGCCTAAACTGAAAGGTGAACGTTATGTAATCATATGCTAGCTGTGGGCTCCAGGTATTTCAAGCATCAACTTTGCTTCCCACTATCTGGGAAAGTGATGTCTTTCGATGTAACCAACGCCATTATTTTTGAGATTATTCAAATATTCAAACCTTGTTCACCTTAAGGGACTTAACTGCGGGATCATCAGTCCCTAAACTTACAACCTACTTATGAAATAACTTATATTAGAGACAATAAAAACATCCATGCCCGAGGGAGGATTCGAACCTCCGACGCGAGAGGCCGAACGATCCACAACGTGGCACTCCAGACCGCACGGCTATGTCCGTGCAGCTGACATTATTTTAAATAAGACGTAATATGGGCTATCAATTTAATAAAACATAAGTTTTTGTTGAAAATAATATTTGTTTACTTTCATAAGCCCCTACCAAAAGTTTGACCTCGTATTTCAGCATGCATTGTTGATCTTAAAATATTATTAAAACACTTATTAAAATTTTCTAAGGCCCAAGAAGAACTTAAAACTTTTATAATCTACATAAATACTATGAAAATGACAATGAAGTTCATGTCGGAGGGTTCATCGAACCACATTTATTATATTCTCTAACAATCAACAGGAAAAAGAAATACCGAAATCTTTCCGTTTTCGATCTAATTTCTTTTATTGTACTGCGATGACCATGTTTCCCTATGTAGATGGGCGCTAACAAAATATTTTCGCATCCGGAACAGGAAGATGGTGAAACAAATGTTTATAATAAATGTCGCCGCAAGGAATAACGCCCATTTATTAATGCCTTCGACAACTAGTGCATCATTTCCGTGTCACAGTCACCACTATATCGCGATATTACAAAACTGGCTTTCCTTCTCTGTTTCTTCCTTCAGTTCTTGGAGATACCCCAATGTGCAGCAATATTCCAAAATTGGACGCATAATTGTTGTGTATGTCCTTTCCTTTGTAGTTCTCTTGCATTTTATAGTGTGCTGGCATAGAAACGTAGCCTTTGGTTCGCCTTCTCTACAATAATTTTTGTGTGTTCCTTCCAATTTAAGTTGTCCGTAATTATTATTCCTAAGTAGTTGAATTTACAGCCTGTAGACCTGACAAATGTATCGTGGAATAGAAGTTTAAAGAATTTCTTTTAGTGGTCACATAGATGATTTTACACTTACCATTATTAAGAGATAGTTGCCAATTTTTGCACCAAGAACAGATCTTATCTAAATCATCCTTAGGGTGACTCTACTAACAGATAAACGACAGTACAGTACGACGAACAGTGTAGGAGAGCTGGTAACATTATATCCTATATCGTTTATATAGATAAGGATCAGTAGGAGCCCCATATCACTTCCCTGAGGAACGCCTGATATTACTTCTGTTTTACTCGATGACTTTCCGTCAGTCACAACGTACTGTGTCCTTTGTGACAGGAAATCACGAATCCAATCGCATAACTGTCGCGATATTCTATAAGCATGCAATTTAATTATAAGATGCTTGTGAGGTACAGTGTCTGAATCCTACCGGAAATCTAGAAACACCAAATCTGTTTGACATCCCTTGTCATCACTTCTTGAGTAAAGAGCTCTCTGTGTTTCACAAGAAGTATACTTCTTGAATCCGTGTTGACTATGGGTCAACAAGTCGTTCTCTTCGAAGTAGTCCATAGCACCTGAGAAAAGTATTTGTTTTAAAATCTTGCTGCAAACCGACGTCAATGATCTAGAGCTGTAATTCTGCGGTTCACTACTATTATCTTTCTTACACATTGGAGTGGCCTGTGTAACTTTGCAAACGATGGGTACGGATCCACGCTGAGCAAGCAGTTACATATGATAGTGGTGACTAGTTTCAGCTTTTTAATCTTTCCAAACTATAAGAAGCAAAATGAAATATCTAAGATTGAAGATTGAGATTCCTATAAAATACTATACAAGATAATTACAGTATAAACAAACACAGCTGTTAGAAACGTCTAGGTGCTATAAAGCCTATTAAATAATATCGTGTCAATTTGCACTTAATATGACAAATACAATGAAAGTAAGAAGAGAGAAACAAGATTATTATTGGTAGACTACTAAAATTGAGACATACCACTGTCAGTGGATAGATAAAAATTAGAGGGCTAATTACGTCATTCAGAAGTTGTTGCTAAAATGTTTATTTAAGAGTTAGTCGCTAGATTACAAACTATGTGAGATGATCTAGGCCTTCTTACCATTTTTTCCAATAAAATTTTTGTACAGCTATAACAATTTATAAAAGTTCGCCTTCTCCTCCGACAATATCAGGATTTATAATGTATTGGGGTTTTAAGTGGGACACTATACAAAGTAGGTCAGGGATCCTTTCTTCAGTGCTCTTGAGCACCAGGTCCGAACTATTCATGGAATCGTCGAGGTTTCGCGTATATTAAGTGATGATGTCAGTAGTGTGTGGTAAGGTTGAAAATTAGTAGGGGTATCTCGCGCTGCCTCAGTTATCACTCTGTCTGAGCGACTACTTAGTAAACACAGTTCATGCGGGATCCGGGTGGAACTCTTCGGTCACCGCATTATGACCCTGAACATGCTGCAAAGCATCGGGTACGCCAATATTAATGTAGCGTTCCCGATAGCACATGTGGCACAGACGTTCCCCATACTGTCGACAATGGCCGAGGGCAGGTTGGTCGCATTTGGCTCTTTTCCCAGTCTGTGCATTTATTTAAAGTTACCTTACCCTTCTAAAGAGCAAAGAGAGCCTCTGTCATTTACACTATAGAGCGACGGCCCTCTTTGTAAGCATGCACATCTTGATGTTGCGATCTTCCTTTAAAGCCTATTGATGAGGGCCCTTGGCCCAAGCTCGCTCGATGCCTCAGTGCAGCTGACCGCCTTCTTGTATCTGAGACACCTCCTCCTCTCTTCCACCCAATGTCCACGCATATCAACGGCCACATTGCTCGATGCAATCGTGGCACTCCGCCGAATGCGCTAGGAAACATGAGAGATGGCAGCCCATCTCTCATCTTTATTGTGTTTATCATTCGTGTAATGATGTAATGTGACCAGTACATGCATTTCTGTATTGCTGTCGGGAATGCAGTGCAGGGAATATTTTTGCTGAGGTGAGAAACAGAGCTGACTTTGTCTTCACGGGGAAGAGTGGAATTCCTGTGGATGCGGCCGTTACAGCTCTACCTGCGACCAGCGGCGTGCCCTGGGGGCCGCGCCGTAGGGGTCCCGATAGCAAGGTGCCTCGGTGCTCTGGCCGAACAGCAGGTTGTAAATGTGTTAGCCCAGTGCTACAAACTGAGGAGGAGGAGGAGTATTGTCTGTGCTTTTAGTATCGCTCCTTCCGATTTTACAAAAAGATAGTCGGCCTCTGCACTGAGACAAACGCCCAGAATCTTGTCTGTTAAAAAAGGAAGACGACACTGAAATTGGCTGTTTTTTCTAGAAGCTTCGTTTGCGCTTCTATGGTGACGGTTTGGACCATTCGTGAAGAATCGCGCCAAAAGTGTGTGTGTGTGTGGAAGGGTTAGCCGACTCTGATTAGCTGACGTTGAAAGCGCCAGCTTTTTTAAATCTACGGTCGTTTAGTGAAATGTTACTGGCGAGAGTTTGAGAACTCGATTATGATTGGTGTTTCAAAAAAAAAAAAAAAAAAAAAAAAAAAAACGGGTTCTCGCGGGGTCTTGCGTCGCAGGCGCGGTTTCGGGGGCTTCGTGCATTGCTCCGTTGGATTACGGCCATGTCTGCTAGCGCCTCATAGCAATTTCATCCAATAGGTTTACAAACGACATGTGTTGAGCGAAGGTACCGCCCAGTGGCTGCGCGTTCTAGGTGTTGAATGGTTCAATGAACCCCCATAAACAAGCGTGTCATGAAAAAGCATTGGCGTTTGAGCTCGTAGAGACATCAGTTCCTAGCTACTCGAGCTCTGGCGGTTACACACGAATGGTCCTAAAGCAAGACAATGAAGCTACTGCGCACCTCCCCTTTTTATAAACCCAATCTTCTTTTTAACAGATACAGGAACAACAATTACTCTTGTATTATTACTTGCCACAGATACTAAGGACGTTTTGTAATATGTATCGCGATATTGAGGGTAAATGACATTTATACTTTTCGGCGTAACAAATATTTAACTGTTTGAAAATACAGGGTGTCTCACGAAAGACGGCTGGGAGAGGTCCGCGAGTTGCGCGGCGCGTTTGCCGGCTGCTGCCGCTCCGCCTGCCGGTCGCCGCTATGCGTGTTCTGGGACACTTGGCAACAGCGCCGGGTCCGGCCCTGTTGTCGTCACGTAGAAACACCGTGCTCTTGTGTTCTGTACTGTGTGACAGAGTGTTTGGGTGTTTTGTTTTGAGTTTGCTGTCGAGATTCCTTTCAGTATGGTATACACGAAGGATCAACGTGTGTTTCTTGTGCTGAACAATTCAAAATCAGAATCGTATGTGGAATGTCGGCTAGAATTCATACAGAAATTTCCCGGTGTGCATGTTCCCAATGAACCCGCGATAAGCAGATTAGTGAAGAAATTTTAAAAGATTGGAACTGTGTTAGAAAGCCTAGAGGAGGTAGTATTCTAACCGAAAATAAATTAGACTAGACAGGGGAGGACTTGGATAAAGGCCTGAGAAAATCTCTTCGCCGTTTGACACTTCAGACGGGTGTGTCAAGAGCATCTGCTCACAGTACACAAACTGAATTTGAAGCCGTACAAAATAACAGTAGTGCATCAACTCACAAAATCAGATACTGTTTCTCGACGTTGTTACTGTAACTGGCTGTTACAGTCTGTGCACGATGGGAAAGTTTTTCCTGAGATGCTTTTTCTGACGAAGTTTGCCTGTATTTGTCAGGCTACGTAAATTCGCAGAACAATGGACATTGGAGCTCAGAAAATCCACATGAGTTACATCAACAACCTCTTCATGAGGTGAAAACTGGAGTGTGGTGTGCAATTAGTGCGCGGCGAATAATTGGGACATTCTTTTTTCCTGCATCCAGTTTTTCAAAAACTTTCACCCAACGAAAGGCTGTATGGTTATTTAATGCAGGACAATGCAAGACCACACATTGCCAATGCTTCTATGGCAGCAATACGAAGTGTTTTCGATGATAGGCTTCCTCGTTCTCCAGATCTAAATCCCTGTGACATTTAGCTTTGGGGATGTTAAAAGACAAAGTGTAGCAAGCAATCCCCATACACTCGAAAAGTTGGAAGACACGCTTGGACTAGTCATTTCCCAGATTTCGGCAGCCGAAATTCGTCGAGTGTTCGCAAATGTGTTCAAGAGATGTAAGACCGCTCTTTTCATAGAGGGACTTCATTTTTAACATCTACTGTAAATAAAAGGAAGGTTAGGTTACTCAGATGGTAATGTCTTTTAGACTTTAACTCAGTGTATGCGTCCGCGGCACGATAGAGTCCGAGAATGGGGCGCTGCCTTGGCCGGCGGATGCGGTGGCGACGGCCGGGAGCTGAACCGCGCGATCCGCGGACACCTGGCAGGCCTCTTTCGTGAGACACGCTGTATGTTGTGGAGGTGGTGCTGCTTACAGTGTCACATGACTCGAAAGTAGCTTGTCTTTTCACATTAACAGATTCATTTCTTACAATCACTTAACAGTGTAATCAGTTACTAAATGTTAAAATGTTGGGTCTTGCCGGCCGCGGGGTCCCAGGAAACTGAGGCGCTCCAGTCACTGTCTGCACGGCCACTACGGTCGGGGGTTCGAATCCCCCCTCGTGCATGGATATTTGTGCCGTCCTTAGGATTAGCTATTTCATAAGTAGTTTGTAAGTTTAGGGACTGATGACCCCGTAGTTAAGTCCCATAAGCTACACAAACATTTGCAAATTTTTTTTGTTGGGACTTAACTGTGGAGTCATGAGTCCCGAAACTTACAAACTACTTAGGAAGTATATAATACTAAGGACGGCACAAATATCCATGCCCGAGGGGGAATTCGAACCCCCTGACCGTAGTGGCCATGCAGAACGTGACTGGCGCGCCGCAAACCGCTCGTCCACCGCGGCCGGTATTCATGTGCATATTCGTATGTTCTTTGTCGTTTATTATCAAAGAAGAATGAACAACGTTCAGTATCTTTTAGAAACAAATAAGCTGTAAACTTGAAACAAAAGTGTGAAATAAAGAAGCTTGGTTGGCCGACACCTCATCTCGAGTTGAAGCAAGCGCAAACAAGCCAAGACATTGTGAAAAATCTTGTATCTAAAAGGGGGAGGGCGGGGTTCTTTCCCCTGGCGCCAGTCGCAGAGGTGCGCCAAATTCTCTCTTTGAACGCCAGGGGGGGGAGGGGCGTGGTGCAGTACGTTTACTAACGTGTGTATGTTCTGCGGCCATTTTTGTAACGTCATTTCCTTACAGCAATACTTACTCATGTACGTCTGTCTCAGTTGTCCTTTTCGCACAACAGTTCGTTCACTATTTATTGTTAATACTTTCTTTCTCAAAGTTGATATGACAAATATTCATGTCAAAGAAACTTAATAGTGTAATGGGGAACTTTGACATACATTGTTTTTCATCAAGGAAATATTGTCAAAGATAGGGACTCGCCGCAGATTTGATCATAAAATTTGTTTGTCTTCTATTCACTGAAATTCGAAAAGTCACCGCTTTGAGCGCTAGCATCGCTGCATTTATTTGACTGCGGTGTGTTTTTAAATATAGCTGCAATGTTTAGTCCGTGTGTTCAACCAAGCACAAGATTAAGAACCAGACGAGGCGTTGTATAAAGTGAGCCATTCTGATGATAGGTTTAGAAGGTTGGAGAGCTATACGAAAATGGCCAAGGTTATTAGGCATGAAATACGTTCCGGTTGTACTGCTGACGACATGGAGAAGAAAATTAAGTTTTGAAACCAGGGTGCCTCACGTTATTTAGTTTTAGATCTTCATCCTTCAGAGCGTTTTAATTTTATTCAAGCGTTTCAAGAGTTATTTTGCTTGAAGCACACTGTAGTATTCGCGTGCTATACTGGAGACTACACTAGATCATTGTAGTAACAAGGTATCACTGTGTCGCTGTTACTCCATCTTCTGCAGCACAGCTTTGCTCATGCGCGTATTCCGCTTTGACATGTGAGGTGCCAGTTTAATGAGTAAATACTGGTACGTTGCGGCATCCATTCTCAGGTTATTATATATCTTGACGTTCTCCACTTGTAGTCCCGCTACAAATTTTCGGAATGTTTTTGCTGCCACCACGTGTGACCCACATCTTCACCAAAGAACGTTTCCTTTCTCCCCAACATGTATTCGACCAAATGCGTACAAAATATAACTGTGGCGGTATCAAATGCAGCGAATAATAAGTTTTTATTGTCCGCCATCTTGAAATATGTCGTAAAATATGACAGTGTAAAATCCCTCCTTAGTGCCACTACAAAGATTTATTTCAAATTTCATACATAATTGATTTCTTTGTCAAAACTGGATCAAAAACGTGATCGTGTAATACGGGCCTAAGGACGGCCCTGGGTGCATGCATGCATGCGTGCAAAACCAACATTTTTCTACAAGCTGTTGTTGTTGTTGTTGTTGTTGTTGTTGTGGTCTTCAGTCCGGAGACTGGTTTGATGCAGCTCTCCCCAATACCCTATCCTGAGCAAGCCTCTTCAACTCGACATAAGAACGGCAACCTACATCTGTCTGAATCTGCTTACTGTATCCATCTCTTAATCTTCCTCTGCGATTTTTGCCCCACACGCTTCCCTCCAACGCTAAATTCACTATTCCTTGATGTCTAAGAATGTGTCCTATCAATCGATCCCTTCTTTTAGTCAAGGTAAGCCGGAAATTCCTTTTTTCCCCAATTCTGTTCAGTACCTCTTCATTAGTTACGCGATCAACCCACCTAATCTTCAGCATTCTTCTGTAGCACCACGTTTCAAAAGCCTCAATCCTCTTCCTGTCCGCACTGTTTATCGTCCATGTTTCACTCCCATACAAGGCAACACTCCACACAAATTGCTTCAGAAAGGACTTCCTTAGTCTTAAATCAATATTCCATGTTTACAAATTTCTCTTTTTCAAGAACGCTTTTCTACCCATTGCCATTCTGCATTTTATATCCTCTGTACTGCGACCATCATTTGTTATTTTACTGCACAAGTAACAAAACTCATCTACCTCCTTTATTGTTTCTTAACGTAATCTAATTCCTTCACCATCACCTGATTTTCTTGTACTGCACTCCATTACCCTAGTTTTGCTCTTGTTAATGTTGATATTATATGTACCTTTCAGCACACTGCCCGTTACGTTCAACTACTCTTCCAGGTTCTTTGCTGTCTCTGACAGAATTACTATGTCTTCGGCAAAACACAGTGTTTTTTTTTTTTTTTTTTTTTTTTTTTTAATTCTTCACCTGAGCTTCCACCCCCATGAACCACAGACATTGCCGAGGTGGGGTGGCTTATGTGCCTCAACGATGCAGATAGCCGTACCGTAGATCCAACCACAGCGGAGGGGTATTTGTGGAGAGGCCAGACAAACGTGTGGTTCCTGAAGAGGGGCAGCAGCCTTTTCAGTAATTGCAGGGGCAACAGTCTGGATGATTGACTGAGCTGGCCTTGTAACATCAGCTAATGTGGCTTTGCCACACGGTTACTGCGAACGGCTGAAAGCAAGGGGAAACTACAGCCGTTACTTTTCCCGAGGACATGCAGCTCTACTGTATGGAAATATGATGATGGCATCCTCTCGGGTAAAATATTCCGGAGGAAAATAGTCCCCCATTCGGATCTCCGGGCGGGGACTACTCAGGAGGATGTTATCATCAGGAAAGACAATACTGGCATTCTACGGATCGGAGCGTGGAATGTTAGATCCCTTAATCGGGTAGGAAAATTAGAAAATTTAAAAAAGGGAAACGGATAGGTTGAAGTTAGATATAGTGGGGATTAGTGAAGTTCGGTGGCAGGATGAACAGGATTTCTGGTCAGGTGAGTACAGGATTATAAATACAAAATCAGTTGGGGGTATCACAGGAGTAGGACTGATAATGAATAAGAAAATAGGAATGCGGGTAAACTACTATGAGCAGCACAGTGATCGCATTATCATTGTCAAGATAGGTACGAAGCCAACACGAACAACAGTAGTACAGGTTTATATGCCAACTAGCTCTGCCGATGATGAGGAGATCGAAGAAATATATGAGGAGCTAAAGGAAATTATTCAGACAGTTAAGGGAGAGGAAAACCTAATAGTGATGGGAGACTGGAATTCGGTAGTAGGAAAAGGAAGAGAAGGAAACATAGTAGGTGAATATGGACTGGGCAGGAGGAATGAAAGAGGAAGTCGCCTGGTAGAATTTTGCACGGAACATGATTTAATCGTAACAAACACCTGGTTTAAGAATCACAAAAGAAGGTTGTATACATGGAAGAGACCAGGAGACACCGGAAGGTATCAGATAGATTTTATAATGGTAAGACATAGATTCCGGAACCAGGTAATAAACTGCAAGACGTATCCAGGGGCAGATATAGACTCTGACCATAACTTGTTAGTCATGAACTGTAGGCTGAAACTGAAAAAATAGCACAAAGGTAGGAAAATAAGGAGATGGGACTTAGATAAATTGAATGAAAGTGAAGTTCTGGAGAATTTCAGAGGGAGATTTAGGCAACAATTGATAGAAACAGGGGGAAATAAAACAGTAGAAGAGGAATGGGTAGCATTGAGGGATGAAATAGTGAAGGCAGCAGAGGACAAACTAGGTAGAAAGGTAAGACCTACAAAAAATCCTTGGATATCACAGGAAATACTAGATTTAATTGTTGAAAGGAGAAAATATAAAAATGCAGTAAATGAAACAGGCAAAATGGAGTACAGACGATTAAAAAATGAGATTGACAGGAAGTGCAAAATGGCTAAGCAGGAGTGGCTAGAAGCCAAATGCAAATCTGTAGAAGAATGTATAAGAAGGGGAAAAGTAGATACCGCCTACAGGAAAATAAGAGACATTTGGGGACAAAAAAAAAAAAAACAACTCTACGAATATCAAGGACTCAGATGGAAAACCAGTTCTCAGCAAAGAAGGGAAAGCTGAAAGGTGGAAAGAGTACATAGAGCAGCTCTACAAAGGAAATGAACTTACAGACAATGTGGTAGGAAGGGAAGAGGACGTAGATCAAGATGAAATAGGAGATGCTATACTGAGAGATGAATTTGAGAGAGCCTTGAAAGATCTAGGTCGGAACAAGGCCCCAGGAGTAGATGACATACCCTCAGAGCTACTAAAGTCTCTTGGAGAACCAGCCATGACAAGACTATTTGAACTGGTGTGTAGGATATATGAGACAGGTGAAATGCCCTCAGAAAAATGTAATAATCCCCATTCCAAAGAAATCAGGTGCAGACAGGTGTGAAAATTACAGAACCATCAGTTTGATAAGTCATGGTTGCAAACTTTTAACACGAATTATCTACAGGAGAATGGAAAAGCTGGTAGAAGCTGACCTCGGGGAAGATCAGTTTGGGTTCAGGAGGAACGTAGGAACCCGGGAGGCAATACTCACTTTACGTCTTATCTTAGAAGATAGATTATGGAAAGGCAAACCTACATTTTTAGCTTTTGTAGATTTGGAGAAAGCATTTGATAATGTTGACTGGAATACACTCTTTCAAATTCTGAAGTCAGCAGGGGTAAAATATAGGGAAAGGAGAGTTATTTATAACTTGTACAAAATCCAGACCGCAGTTATTAGACTCGAAGGGCATGAAAGGGAAGCATCAGTTGGGAAGGGAGTAAGACAGGGTTGTAGCCTTTCTCCGATGTTATTCAATTTGTACATCGAGCAGGCGGTGAAGGAAAGCAAGGAAAATTCTGGAATAGGGATTAAAGTACAGGGGGAAGAAATAAAAACATTGCGTTTTGCTGATGACATTGTAATTCTGTCAGAGACAGCAGAGGACCTGGAAGAGCAGTTGAATGGAATGGACAGTGTGTTGAAGAGAGCATATAAAATGAACATTAACAAGAGCAAAACAAAAATAATGGAATGCGGTCTTAGAAAATCGGGCGATGCTGAAGGAATTAGATTAGGTAACGAAACAATGAAGGTGGTAGATGAGTTTTGTTACTTGGGTAGTAAAATAACATGTGATGGTCGCAGTACAGAGGATATAAAATGCAGAATGGCAATGGGAAGAAAAGCATTTTTGAAAAAGAGAAATTTGCTTACATCGAATATTAATTTAAGTGTAAGGAAGTCTTTTCTGAAGGCAATTGTGTGGAGTGTTGCCTTGTACGGGAGTGAAACATGGACGATAAGCAGTGCGGACAGGAAGAGAATAGAGGCTTTTGAAATGTGGTGTTACAGAAGAATGCTGAAGATTAGGTGGGTAGATCGCATAACCAATGAAGAAGTACTGAACAGAATTGGTGAGAAAAGGAATTTTTGGCATACCCTGGCTAAAAGAAGGGATCGCTTGGTAGGACACATTCTTAGACATCGAGGAATCGTAAATTTAGCATTGGAGGGAAGTGTGTGGGGGAAAAATCGCAGAGGGAGACCAATATACGCGTATAGTAAGCAGATTCAAGTGGATGTGGGTTGCCGTTCTTATGAGGACATGAAAAGGCTTGCTCAGGATAGAGTAGGGTGGAGAGCTGCATCAAACCAGTCTCTGGACTGAAGACCATAACAACAACAACAACACCTGAACTTTAATTCCTTCTCCAAATTTCTCCTTGCTTTCCTTTATAGCTTGCTCAAAGTACAAATTGAATAACATTGGAGAACGGCTACAACCCTGTCTTACTCCCTTCCCAACCACTGCATCCCGTTCATGCCCTTCACTCTGACAGCAGCTGTCTGGGTTTTGTACAAGTTGTAAATAACCTTACGCTCCCTGTATTTTGCTTGCTTCAGAACTTGAAAGAGTTTATTCCAATCAACATTGTCAAAAGCCTTCTCCAAATCTACAAAAGATGGATATGTAAGTTTGCCTTTCCTTAATCTACCTTCTTCAAGATATAACATCAAAATTACATTATTTCGTTTTCTTATTGTTGAAGCTCAGATTAAAAGGTTGTGAATGAATGAAATGTACCGAAACCAGGCAGAACTTCCAAATAACAAAATTAATAAAATATTCAAACACACAAACGTCAAATTTGCCTGTCAAAACAAGCACTGTTTGAACCATAACATTTTTAAAGGAGCCAGACATACTAAAATACAATAATCCGGGTATCTACAAAATTATGTGTAACACCTATCAGAAATCATATATAGGCCAAACTAGCAGAAATTTTCAAGCTACATACAAAGAACCCACAAGAGACAGTGAAAATAATCCATCTAAATTCTATCAACATTTAATCACGGAAAAACACGATGTAAAACCTTTAGAGGAAGCATATTTTTATTTAAGTTCCCTAAAACTTGACAACCTCAAAACTCGACAACCTTCAAGTCCACATTGTGTCGAGTTTGAGAGGTTCTACTGTATTACTAAATATGTATGTCGGACAGTCAGGAGCCCTCCACAGAGAGGGCAGAGTGAGGCGGCATGGCGATTGATCTTCGGCAACGAAAGCGGCGGTGGGGCTGCGCCGTGGTGTGATGGGCCGGTTCCATCCAGGTAACGCGGTTAGGGCGCCAGCTCCCGGCCCTGCCCAAGTGCTCCTGAGGCACTGTCTGGCCCACTCTCCCCTCCCTACGAGGGCTGGAGAGCGCGCTGCAGGCTTTCAGCTTGTCACTCTGAGTGTATTGGCACCAGAATAACACGCCGCTCCTACCTTCCTTCCCTCGCCGCTGCAGATAACAGATTCGACGCATAGCACACTCAGGGAGCAAGACGTATAAATTACGAGACCATTTCACCTGGTGTGCAAGTGACATGCAAAATACCCTCGTACTTCATGAAAAATGTAATGATGTAATGATATTTCACAATTTTATTTATCCGGCTTTTCGCCAGTATCAAGTACACTGTAACAAAAACAAAAATAAAATAAAAAAAAAATAAAAAAATAAAAAAAATAAAAAAAAATAAAAAAAAATTCGTTGCAGCAACTGTGTTTTTATAGGTTGGATAACTAAATAACCACCAGTTTGAAAGGTTGTAGCCGGTTTCGAGCAATTATTGCCCTTCTTCAGGTATCTGTACAAGAAAAAGTTAAAAATACTACGTAAGATTCGTAGTGCAACCACAGAATTGAAGGGGGCAAGAAGTACACTGTATATAAAGCTTTCTCGAAAAGTGAAAAAATGTGAAAAATAATATGCTATTCTGCTGCATATTCTACATCTACATATATACTACGCAAGTCACCCGATGGTGTGTGGCGGAGGGTACCTTGAGTACCATTATCGGTTCTCCCTTCTATGCCAGTCACGTATTGTTCGCAGAAAGAAAGATTGTTGGTATGCCTCTGTGTGGGCTCTAATCTCTCTGGTTTTGTCTTCATGATCTCTTCGCGAGATATACGTAGGAGGGAGTAATATACTGCTAGACTCCTTGGTAAAGGTATGTGTTCGATACTTCGACAAAAGCCCGTACCGAGCGAGAGAGCGTCTCTCCTGCAGTCTTCCACTGATAAAATAAGGAACAGTACAAAGTATTGAGTTCTTATAAACGAAGAATATTTAGGTATTACATAAGTTGTGCCCTATAGGTTTACACAGAGCATTATGTAACCACACTGAACAAGTGCAGAGATTATGCTAGAACTCGTAAATAAGTTGTTAATATGTGTATCTTTGGATAAACTATTTAGTGGGCGTAAAGAGAGAAGGCGGGATACAGATGTAAGAGTCATATAATACAGTATTCTTAAGAGAATACTGCCGCGCCGCAGTCCCGTCGGCCACCGCGGCCGGCAAATCCAGCATAGTAACTGCCCTATACAGTCATAAACCACTCTACTAACCGTCTATCAAAGTCATATACTACTGTATAAAGAATGATAATATCAAAGATCGTGGCATCATGGAACGAAATATTTCGCTATTAACAGTGTATTAACGGTATTGACAGTGACCTATATACGGTATAATTTACTTTGAAACCATGTGCAAATAATCCAGCTTTATAAAGTGGGGATGGACAGCTAACCTTAGAATTACAGGACTTAATGTAGCAAACTAATTGTATAGCCTAACATGTGATGACTAATGAGGGGTTGTATAGTTTAGTTGTTGGGAGGAGGGGTTATAGAGATTCTGTGGTTGATGAGGATCAGTTGAAACGGTGAGAATGATTAAAGTTAGTAGGGGTGTTCTATTGGCAGGGGATCAGTTGAAAAGGTAAGACTGATTAAAGTTAGTGGGGATGTTCTGTTGGCAGGGAATTATGTTAGGTGATACAATGAAGGATGGAAATAAAACAATGCGGAATTAATTTCACAGCACAATGAAAGTGATTGAAGGATTACTTCATTGTCAGTTAATAGTAATATACTGAATGAAAATGAATAAGTCATTGTTGTCTAAGTGAAATACGTAAAAACAGTAATTCATCAGAGGTGGGGTGGCTTGCGTGCCTCAACGATACAGATAGCCGTACCGTAGGTGCAACCACAGCGGAGGGGTATCTGTGGAGAGGCCAGACAAACGTGTGGTTCCTGAAGAGGGGCAGCAGCCTTTTCAGTAGTTACAGGGGCAACAGTCTGGATGATTGACTGAGCTGGCCTTGTAACATCAGCTAATGTGGCTTTGCCACACAGCTACTGCGAACGGCTGAAAGCAAGGGGAAACTACAGCCGCTACTTTTCCCGAGGACATGCAGCTCTACTGTATGAACATATGATGATGGCATCCTCTCGGGTAAAATATTCCGGAGGTAAAATAGTCCCCCATTCGGATCTCCGGGCGGGGACTACTCAGGAGGATGTTGTCATCAGGAAAGACAATACTGGCATTCTACGGATCGGAGCGTGGAATGTTAGATCCCTTAATCGGGTAGGAAAATTAGAAAATTTAAAAAGGGAAATGGATAGGTTGAAGTTAGATATAGTGGGGATTAGTGAAGTTCGGTGGCAGGATGAACAGGATTTCTGGTCAGGTGAGTACAGGATTATAAATACAAAATCGGTTGGGGGTATCACAGGAGTAGGACTGATAATGAGTAAGAAAATAGGAATGCGGGTAAACTACTATGAGCAGCACAGTGATCGCATTATCATTGTCAAGATAGATACGAAGCCAACACCGACAACAGTAGTACAGGTTTATATGCCAACTAGCTCTGCCGATGATGAGGAGATCGAAGAAATATATGAGGAGCTAAAGGAAATTATTCAGACAGTTAAGGGAGAGGAAAACTTAATTGTAATGGGAGACTGGAATTCGGTAGTAGGAAAAGGAAGAGAAGGAAAAATAACAGGTGAATATGGACTGGGCAGGAGGAATGAAAGAGGAAGTCGCCTGGTAGAATTTTGCACGGAACATGATTTAATCGTAACAAACACGTGGTTTAAGAATCACAAAAGAAGGTTGTATACATGGAAGAGACCAGGAGACACCGGAAGGTATCAGATAGATTTTATAATGGTAAGACATAGGTACCGGAACCAGGTTATAAACTGCAGGACATACCCAGGGGCAGATATAGACTCTGACCATAACTTGTTAGTCATGAACTGTAGGCTGAAGCTGAAAAAACTGCAGAAAGGTAGGAAAATACGGAGATGGGACTTAGATAAATTGAAGGAAAGTGAAGTTCTGGAGAATTTCAGAGGGAGATTTAGGCAACAATTGACAGAAACAGGGGGAAATAAAACAGTAGAAGAGGAATGGGTAGCATTGAGAGATGAAATAGTGAAGGCAGCAGAAGACAAAATAGGTAGAAAGGCAAGACCTACAAAAAATCCATGGATATCACAGGAGATACTAAATTTAATCGATGAAAGGAGAAAATATAAAAATGCAGTAAATGAAACAGGCAAAATGGAGTACAGACGACTAAAAAATGAGATTGACAGGAAGTGCAAAATGGCTAAGCAAATCTGTAGAAGAATGTATAGCAAGGGGAAAAGTAGATACCGCCTACAGGAAAATAAAAGAGACATTTGGGGACAAGAAAAGCAACTCTACAAATATCAAGAACTCAGATGGGAAACCAGTTCTCAGCAAAGAAGGAACAGCTGAAAGGTGGAAAGAGTACATAGAGCAGCTCTACAAAGGAAATGAACTTAGAGACGATGTTGTAGGAAGGGAAGAGGAAGTAGATCAAGATGAAATAGGAGACACTATACTGAGAGATGAATTTGACAGAGCCCTGAAAGATCTAGGTCGGAACAAGGCCCCAGGAGTAGATGACATACCCTCAGAGCTACTAAAGTCTCTGGGAGAGCCAGCCATGACAAGACTATTTGAACTGGTGTGTAGGATGTATGAGACAGGCGAAATGCCCTCAGACTTTAAGAAAAATATAATAATCCCCATTCCAAAGAAATCAGGTGCAGACAGGTGTGAAAATTACAGAACCATCAGTTTGATAAGTCATGGTTGCAAAATTTTAACACGAATTATCTACAGGAGAATGGAAAGGCTGGTAGAAGCTGACCTCGGGGAAGATCAGTTTGGATTCAGGAGGAACATAGGAACCCGGGAGGCAATACTCACTTTACGTCTTATCTTAGAAGATAGGTTAAGGAAAGGCAAACCTACATTTTTAGCTTTTGTAGATTTGGAGAAAGCATTTGACAATGTTGACTGGAATACACTCTTTCAAATTCTGAAGTCAGCAGGGGTGAAGTACAGGGAAAGGAGAGTTATTTACAATTTGTACAAAAGCCAGACCGCAGTTATTAGACTCGAAGGGCATGAAAGGGAAGCATCAGTTGGGAAGGGAGTAAGACAGGGTTGTAGCCTTTCTCCGATGTTATTCAATTTGTACATCGAGCAGGCGGTGAAGGAAAGCAAGGAAAAATTTGGAATAGGGATTAAAGTTCAGGGGGAAGAAATAAAAACATTGCGTTTTGCTGATGACATTGTAATTCTGTCAGAGACAGCAAATGACCTGGAAGAGCAGTTGAATGGAATGGACAGCGTGTTGAAGACAGCATATAAAATGAACATTAACAAGAGCAAAACAAAAATAATGGAATGCGGTCTTAGAAAATCAGACGATGCTGAAGGAATTAGATTAGGTAACGAAACATTGAAGGTGGTAGATGAGTTTTGTTACTTGGGTAGTAAAATAACATGCGATGGTCGCAGTACAGAGGATATAAAATGCAGAATGGCAATGGGAAGAAAAGCATTTTTGAAAAAGAGAAATTTGCTAACATCGAATATTAATTTATGGGTAAGGAAGTCTTTTCTGAAGGTATTTGTGTGGAGTGTTGCCTTGTACGGGAGTGAATCATGGACGATAAGCAGTGCGGACAGGAAGAGAATAGAGGCTTTTGAAATGTGGTGTTACAGAAGAATGCTGAATATTAGGTGGGTAGATCGCATAACTAATGAAGAGGTACTGAACAGAATTGGTGAGAAAAGGAATTTCTGGCATACCCTGACTAAAAGAAGGGATCGCTTGGTAGGACACATTCTTAGACACCGGGGAATCGTAAATTTAGCATTGGAGGGAAGTGTGTGGGGTAAAAATCGCAGAGGGAGACCAAGAGACGCGTATAGTAAGCAGATTCAAGTGGATGTGGGTTGCCGTTCTTATGAGGAGATGAAAAGGCTTGCTCAGGATAGAGTAGGGTGGAGAGCTGCATCAAACCAGTCTCCGGACTGAAGACCGCAACAACAACATAAAGCAGATTGATTAGAGTAGATACTTATGAACCAATAATGTTAGTAAAAAGTGACATCTGATAGTAAGAGACGAAGAGGGTTGGAATGTATGTGTTGGGGGGGGGGGGAGGAAGCATACCATTGTCAAGCAATGTTTACTGTCTAGGTGTGATAGTGTAATGGGCATTGAGGGGTTAGCAATATTTCTGATGAACTGTAATAAATGACATACATACATATAAATACAAATATTTCTTTAGGTATAATTTATAATATTAGTCATATTTACATTTTCTTTTTTACAGTTTAATTTTCTGGAGTGCTTTTCACTGTAGTTTTTGTGCTCATATATTTTTATACAATTTATACACAAATTATTATTTTTGTTCTATTATTAATTTCGTAGGGTAGTTCACCCCAGTGACATTTATCTGTTTACAAAGAGTAGACATTTTAAGATTTGATAGAATTTCAGCGATATAAGCTATGTATAAATATCACAATTTTGTTGGCTTTAAATTTATGTATATTAAGGACTGTTGTTTCATAACAGATCGTAATATTTCATGGTTGTTTAACGATGTAATTTATGTTCATTTCTTTGTAGTTTACAGCTTGAAATGCCGAAAACGTTTCTTTTAAGATATCACTAAAGATTTCATAAAACAAAAACGAAAACTTTCGACACTTCAAGCTGTAAACAGAAAATGCATGAACATAAATAAATCGTTAAACATGACCATGAGATATTACGATGTGTTATACAACAACATGCATTTATATGTATAAATTTCAATGCTAGAATATTACGATCTTTCGCTAAATTGCATCAAATTTTAAAATGTCTACTACTTATAAACAAATAAATGTCTCTGGAGTGAACTATCATTCGAAATTAATAATAGTGCAAAAAATTATAACTTGCTGAATAAATCCCATAAAAATATTTATGCACAAAAACTACTAAGAAAAGGACTCCAGAACATGAAATTTTAATAAGAAAACGTAAATGTAACTACTTAATATTATAAATTATACCTACAGAAATATTTGTTTTTACATGAACGTATGTGTGCGACCTGGTAGCACGGTGGTGGAATGCCAGATTATAGATCCAAAAGTCCATGATTCGATCCCCGCTAGGTCCTAGGGATTTTATCCATCACTTTTAACTTCTTTCACCTCTGGCAATGTTATTGATGTGAAAAATATCGAGTAGCACTGTGGTTCGGAACCCAAATAAAACTGTTGATTCGACAATGACTGTCTAGGTAGATCAGTTTGAAAGTCGGAGGAAGGCAACGGCATAAATCTCCAAATCAGGACCATACCTAGTAAATCACAGTGTTGTTCAAACCAATCTTCGGATTGTTGACTGCTTTACATTTTTTTTATTTATGTACGTGATGTGTTACAGTTGTTTTGAGAATGGCGAAATGCCGGAACGGTCGTAGTCAATACCTTTTTATACAAGAACTTTATCCGGTTCCCATGTATTCGGTTTTCCGGTAAATCCGTAACTTTATTTTCCGCGACAATAAGTGGTATAGAGTTATTACTGTAGTACGGAGCACTTAATGTTCCGTTATTGTATTGACACCGCAGAAAACAAAGAGATCGTCGGTCACACACTTTCATTTTTACTTATTATGGTCGTTGTTGATCTGCTCCCTAGCAGTATTGCGCTTTACCTTAGACAGAGATGGCCTCGATGCGGAAGAAAGTGTTTCGACGGACAAGAAATTGGAACGAGTTAACAGAATAGACAAAGGAGGAATGCCGAAGAACATAGCCGCACATTATGGTGTAGGGACATCAACTATATCAGACTGGAAGAAGAATCGAAAAGAGATTGAAGACATCTACTTTAAAATGATGATTAAAGGTAGGATGCAGAAGTGCAGCACGATATTGAAAGCAAGAAACGAAACATTGCATGAAAAATTATTTATTTGGTTCAGTAAGAAAAAGTGATTGGACTTCCAGTATCCGCTTTAACTGTCCAGGAAAATGCACTAAAGTTCTAGCTACCAGATGGTGATGCTAACTTCACTGCCAGCAACGTTGGTTGGAAAGATGTAAGTCTCGTCTCGGAGTACTTGAGCTGACATTGACACACAAAGCTTTTTCTTGGGTATAGTGGCTGCAGGAAAGTTCAATAAGCAACATCAAGAAATTCTTTCCTCCGAAAACATAGTCCCAACCTAGGCATAATGTTCAGAAATTTGGACTTTTTTTTATCGAATGCTATCCAGCAACTCGCTGGCTTCCAAAGTAGATAGCAAAGGGGTTGCAAGAAGATTATATTAGATTAATACTTGTTTGATAGATCATATTTACGACATTTCGCAATGATATGGAACGCGTCAATTTAGTAAGCTGTGTCCATACATGACACTCAATATTTTAAGGACCTCATTTTATTTATTTATTTATTTTATCAAAAATTCGTCTAAAGTGAAGGAGTTGCCATTCAGAAATTCCTTTACTTTCTTTTTAAATGCCAGTTAGCTATCTGACAGACTTCTGATGCTACTTGATAAGTGACCGAAGACTTTCGTGGCAGCACAATTCACCCCTTTCTGAATAGTGAATATCACCCTTACTTCTATTGTTGTAGCTATGCAGACTGCTATTTCTTTTGAATTGGGTTGGATTGTTAATAACAAATTTCATGAGTGTATATATATATATCTACAGTGAAGATCCATAGATCCTTAACAAATATCTGTAGGATGATCCTGGCTCCAGCAATTATTCTTATTACGCGCTTTTCTGCAATGGGAACTTTTTGACTCAATGTTGAATTGTCCCAGAATATGTTCGCATATGAAAGCAGTGAATTAAAATATGCTAATTTACTGAGGTGTATATCACCAAATTTTGCGATTATCCTGATAGCATAAGTATCTGCACACAAGCGTTTCAGCAGATCTTCAATGTGTTTCTCCAATTCAGTCTCTCCCCAATGTAAACACCAAATAATTTTGAATATTCTACATTAGCTAGATATTTCAGTTCGAATTTTGAATATTCTACATTAGCTAGATATTTCAGTTCGAAGTCTAAATTTATTAATGGTGTCATGCCATTTACTGTTTGAAACTGTATATGTTGGGTTTTATCAAAGTTTAGTGGGAGAAAATTTGTAGAGAACTACATAAAATTTTCTGAAAGACATCATTTACAGTTTCATCAGCTAATTCCCGTTTGTCAGGCGTGATAGCTATACTTGTATCGTCAGCAAAATGAACTAGCTCAGCATCTTCGTGAATATAGAATAGCAAGTCATTTATATTAAGAACAGCAAAGAATCCTTGTGTGACCCATTTTTGATAACTCCCCAGTTAGAGAAATTAATGGCTTCTTTTATAAGATGTGCACTGTTTATTTCAAGTTTCTACACTCTTTCAATTAAGTATGATTTAAACTATTTGTTCACTGTCCCACTCATACCACAACACTTACGCTTACATGAATGACAAAAACAAAAGCCTTCGAGAGATCACAAAAAATCCCAGGGGGTGATGAGGTGTAGAGACTGATCTAAAATAATGGCTTGTCATTTTACTGCTTTAGGCTTAAAAGCTGTGTGTGTATAGTTTGATGTTGAACCTATCGTTAAATCAGACAACGAACTGTTCATTAACACAGTAATTTGGTTTAATTATGGCCCTGATATTGATGTATATAGTGTTAAATGAGAAACAGTTCATTAAACTGATTATGTGCGCAACGGATCTTTTAACAAAACAACTGTGCAAGTCACCACATGAAACAGACACTGACTATACTCAAAAAATTTGACTGCGAGAAAGATATTAAAAACCACAAACCACTTTCTTAATGTTTGACTGCGAGAATTTTATGCAGATCAGTACTTGATTATTGAATTTTAGTATCATAATCAATTAACTGTAGTTTTGCATAACAATCATTTACTATGGCACAAATAACGAAACTTGTTCAATAAGATTACCAAAATCAATACTGTACTTTAAATCCACAAATAACTAATTATCAAATAAAGGAAGTAGGTTAATCTACTAACTACATAAATGAAACAGGAAAGAAAGGTCAACTTTGTTACTTATTATTAATAATCACCATTACATTACCTACATAATACAAATTTTTCCTAATGACATCAAATGCAATTACCTTCATTCCAGTGGTCGTACAACGTTTTGATAGTAATACAAAATACAATATATATTCCAAATACAATCAAATCCACTTGCTGGCACAGCAGCAATACTGTGTGTTGTGAATATTTAGCCGGTGGAGCAAGATGTGCATCGCATTGAATTAAAGTGACTGTGATTTGTTAATGTAACACGTGTCGTCGCATAGGCACGAACATAAACGGTGTTTGAGACAGCCACATGGTGTGAAAACAATTTGCGATAAATATTCATTTTTGTCTGGGGGCTCACGAGCTATAACTTTATTTGATAAATGTGTCGACGTACAGACGTATCAGCCACAGGGTTCTAATATTGTGAAATAAACAACATAAAGTGAACTTTCACGTGTTTTCAAAAATAGTAGTTAGTACACCCTTTTCTCTCATGAACTTGATTTTATTATGAATTTGTTTTGTTAATCATATGCAGGGAAGGAAAGCTGCGAGCGTGTGATATCATCCCCTAGAAAACGAGTCAAACAGTCGCAATCACAGTTCCAGTGTTTTTGCATGTTTAGGAATTTGGTTCGCAGTTGGTGGTTGTGAGTTTTAAAAATTAAACTTTCACTATTTTAAACTCTCACCCCGACCTTCACCCTCGCATTTGGAGGCTCGTTACGGGATAAGTTCACGTTGGACTTGCTCGGACGGAGAGATTAGGGTGTGTATAGGACAATGAACAGTTACGAACAGTTGCAAACAAGTGCGCAAACGCGACGGACAGTTTCAATTGTGTGTGGCGGCTGGCAGCAGAGAGCGGGATAAATTCACACTAGTCTTGCTCGGTCAGAGAGGTAGGGTGTGCTTAGGACAGTTATAGTGGACAAAACTGTTAGCTTAATCGTGGACGGTACGCGAACGCGTCGCGCGGTTAACGACGGTTGGTGACTGGCAGAGTTCGGGCGCGGGCATCCGTAACCGGCGATCGACGGCGCATCGGCCCGGCAGCAGTGAGCGGCGGCGCGCAGGATCCACGCACTCAAATTTCATCTTCGGCAACGGACGGCAGTGATCGTGGGGATTTCGCAAGTCGCCAACGGAGCGTCGGGGCCCAGCAGCTTCGATTCTACAAAGGATAAGGGATGCAGCGAGGACATATTCCAGCCACAGCTTCTACAACAGACGGCAGCGAGCGTTGGGGACTTCGCAGCTCCGTGCAGCAACTTCTGGATTAAAAGATAAGTAAAGAAGCTGGCGCTATAAATTCTTGTGTGTTAATCAAGCTTTCTTGTGGCACCAAATCATGGAGCAGGTTTTTAAAAGGTCGCCAAGCCACGTAGATTCAGAGAGAAGCATACTAGAAAGTCCAGAGAGGGTAAATACTGCTGGAATGTTGTTGACACCGGAGATGATCGCAGCCATGTTAGCGAGTTAGAATCAAAAATAGAAAATTCAAACTCAAATTTAGAATAAAAAATAAGATCAGAAATAGGAACTGTAAAATCAGAATTGAAAGCAGACTTTAAGGCAGACATTGGGGCACTACAAAATTCAATGTTTGCATTAAAGGCAGAAATAATCACAGACATTGACAAAAAGATAGGAAGTCTAACAGAACGGTTTGAAAATAGAGAAAAGGAGATACATGCCAGAATTGGTGCTATTGAGACTGAGGTAGGAGGCAAGTTAGATGATGTGAAACAAATATGTGATCACAGGAATGAGGGCACTATTCAGGCGTTGGCTGAGGTTGACAAGAGGATGGTGGCAGGTATTGAGGAAACAAAAACTTTGTTGTCAGGAAAATTAGAGAATACAGAATGTAACTTTAGGAAAAAGATAGAACAAGTAGTGACAGTAAACAATACTGCGATTGAGAAGGTGAACACTAGAATAAATAATCTAGAATTGTGTACTGCATCAGGAAACACTAATTGGTCCATCGTGCAGACGCCGAATGGCAAAAAGTTTTCAGGAGTGGGTAATTATCATCCAGTATATTTTTTGGCTGCATGCAAGGACCAATTTGTGCCTGGTATGTCAGACCAGTGTAAAGTAAAGTTAGCAAAGAGAATGCTTGACTGTTCTGCTCAAACTTGGGCAAATCAGTGTGCTGACAAATTTGTTACTTTTGAGACGTTTGAAAAATTGTTTTTAAATAAGTATTGGGGGGGGGGGGGAGGCCAAGCAAGCTAAGATACAAAATGAATTCTTGAACGGGCCAAACTATGTGAAAGGGAAAAAGAGCATGAAGGAATTTTGTCAGGAGGAACTTGAGAAACTAGTGCATTTAGATACACTTTTGAGTCTTTTAGCAGTAATTTCCACTTTGTGTAGGAGGTTACCTGCAGATTTGTATTGGGACTTAATTCACCATCCCACAGATTCAGCTGAGAATTTATTGAATTTGTAGAAAAGATAGACCAGGGTTTAGTTATGGAACGAAAGCTCAGGGGAACACAGCATGTGAACCACAATGAAAACAGAGGCAATAGAAATGTGGGTCACAACCAGGGAAACCACAATAGAGAGCGGAATTTAAATGAAAATTGGAGAGGTAACAGTAACAGAGGAGACAACCGGGAGAATAGAAGCCAGAGGGAAACATGGGAAACTGATAGGAGAAATCAAAGGCAGGAAGGTGGAAATAGGAATGGGGATAACAGTAGGAGAGAAAATCAGAGACAGAATCAGGGAAACTAAGATTTGTTCCAAATAAGGTCCGTTTTGGGACAAGGAACTATTCTAATAATAGGGTCAGAAGATGGGATAACAGAGGATCTAATGACCATAATTACAGTAGGAATAGAGATGGGGAGAGAAGGGAGGAAAAACTATGTCACATGGACAGAGATGATGATAGGAAAAAGGAAGTAGGAGTTAACAAAGGCAAGGATAAAGAAAAGAGGGAAGAAACCATAAATAGAGTAAACAAGGAAAGGGAGAAAAGAGAGGATAGTATGTGTCAGATGGATGCTGTTATAGGTAGTGAGGAAATTTTTGGGGATTGGTTTTTGCAAAATGACAAGAGAAATGCAAACAGGAGGAGGAATGCTAGAAACAAGGACAATAAAGGAGAGTATGATGTGGGAAGTTTATTTGATAGTAACATTAAAGACGATAAAAACAGTGTTGGGTTAACCTTAGTTTTGCATAGGTCAGAGGCACAAGTGTTGACTGCATGTGGAACTATGAATGTAAATATTGATGGTACTGGAGCCAGCATAGATGTTGTGGAATGTATGAATGAGAATGAATGTTTTTCTAAATTAAATGTAACTAAATGTGGTCCAGTAGAGACAATAAATGACATTGGACGTACTGTAAATGTTAATATAAATGTGAAGATCTCTGAGGAAGACCAAGTTGACAGTGCAGATGCACAAACCAGAAATTTAATTGGGAAAATACACTGGATTAGGAAGTGGGCACCAGATGATTGGCTATTGCACAAATATATTACTTGGACAGACGAGGTAAACAATATAATAGGGACCAGACTTATTACAATGTGATGAAAGAGTTTGTGAATGGGGACAATGAGCATGATCAATTACAGGGATTAGGCATGTGTACCCTAGATCATGATGAGATAAGTGAGGTACAGAGATTTCTACAGCAGGGGTTAGGTGATGATGAGGAGAAAATACAAGTTTTTATGATTCATAATAATGAACAGTGTCATGAAATGGATATTGATGGGTTAAAGTCAGGTTGGTTTAATAAAGAAGTACATGAGTATGGGCAAGATGTTTGGATCCAATTCCTCAAATATTTAAAAACAGTAGAGCCAGTGGCATGGGTAAAAGAAAATTATGCTTTTGCAAGAAAAATAGGGGTATTAAATGCAGGGAACTCAGAATTTGAAGTAATCATTGAGGAGGAGCTGTTTATTCAAGATTTATTGGTGATGAAAGGTCTATGTTTAAATCTAGTGTTAGGAAGTTATTTTCTGTGCAAATATGAAGCTCAGTTGGAATATAAGGATAAAATGCTAGAATTAAGTCTGGAGGAATGCATGAAGAGGGTGAAATTAAAAAATGTTGTAAGTGATAAAGATTTAATGGCATGTTTACACAAGTAACTGCCATAAACCAGTGTAAATAATGAAGTATGAGATTCAATGCATTCTCGATAGTAGGTTAAGAATTTGTGTATATTTATTCTGTGGTCTGTGTTAGTATCTAATAGTGTGTTTAGATTTAAGCATTGGGGTCAAGTTTACAAGAGTTCTTTGTAAATGTTTTTCTTTTGTTGTTTGTGTTAAAACATGTGCCTGTATCAGATTTGCAGTTCAACAGTGGTACATGAGGTAAATATGTATGTATGTATGCCAATACTAAAGGATAGAGGAAGTGGGAGTGTACTGTTTATGTGTGTGTATATGTGAGCAGGGCTGGCTATTTGGTGTGAGTTGCGGGGTGACTCGGAGAATGAGGCAGTGGGCAGGCAGTGGGGTCTGTGGCTTAGATAAATTGTGATGAAGATGTCAGCTGATGGTGTTGCATGTGTGGGTGTGACTAAACATATGGGTCAGAAGTGAGGAATGTATATTTGTTGTGGCTGTTTTGGTTAAAGGTGGGTTGGATTGAGAAATGTTTCAATGAGAGAAAGTGTTTGCTCTTTAATGTCTGTCTCTTTGAGTGTTTGGTAGGTAACGTGTCTAATAGGGAATTCTCTGTATTTTTATATTAAACTGATTGTGATAACACATTTTGGTTTCTTTAATGGTGCTCAACTATTGACTGAACAATTTCTGCAACAACAGTTGACGTGAACTATTTTCCCCCCAGGGGGCCCACAGTTCTTTTGTGGGTACGTGTGTGGCGCGCACGGGGCCCCGAGCCGGAGCAGCCTTTCTTCTGCCCCAGGCTGCTTCACTTTCCCTCCCGGTTTATGCCTTCGCCCGGAGACGGGCGTATTTCACGAGTTCAGGTGTTTTCTTGTTGTCGTTTCTCTTATTCCTTGGTTCCTTTCTTTCTTACCCTTTGTTTCTGTCTCTCTCTCCTTGTCCTCTCCTCGCCTTCTTCTCCTCATTAGTCTCCGCCTCGGCGTTTGAGACACCTTTCCTTCTTTCTCTTCACTTCCTCTATTCTTCTTCTTTCCTCCCTGTGCGTGTCTGAAGGCCGACCCACGCATTATCATGCGTAGCAGGTGACGGGGTAACGCGTAATTCCCCGCCCCGGGTAGACAAGTAGGGCACGTACGTACCCCCTGGTAAAGGCCAGGCCCAGGGAGGGGTGATTACCCGAGCTGGTACCTTCCGAACATGCCGATTGGTCCCTCCGTCAGTTCTCGGGAGGTGTGACCTGAGGTGTGAACAATCACCTAAGGCGGGTAAGCCCTCGGAGAGGGCCCCCACTAGGAAGGAGCGCGCCATCGGAGACGCCGGTAATCACGGGGGACACTTCCGCAATGACTTCCTTCTCTTCTTCACTGACATTGACCCAGAAACGTAAGATAGATTCGCCTCAGCAAAAGAAGACTCTGCCTAATTTGCCGAAATTTCTTGTTGTGTCGCGCACCGACGGAAAGGATTTCACTTCTGTCAATCCTTTCGTTATACAGAAAGGTGTTGATGCAATTGCTGGCCCTGTTAAAACCTGTTCGCCTCAGCGCAATGGCTCATTGTTGCTGGAAGTGGACAGTGCTTTCCAAGCCCAGAAACTTATCCGGACTACGTTATTACACACGTTTCCAGTCAAAGTAGAAGCGCACCGCACACTCAACTCGTCACGTGGGGTAGTTTTTACGAGATCCCTTGACGGGTTGTCTGATGACGACATCCGGTCCTATATGTCCGATCAGGGTGTGACAGCCGTCCACAGGGTGATGAAAAAGGTAGATAACCAGCTGACACCGACTCGTACTGTGTTTTTGACATTCGACAGAGTTGACCTCCCGTCGAAGGTCAAAGCAGGGTACGAAGTCATCTCAGTCCGCCCTTATATTCCAAACCCAACGCGCTGCTACCAATGCCACAGGTACAACCATACCCGTGAACATTGCCCACATGCAGCAAAATGTGTCACTTGTGGTAGGGACGCCCATGAGGGGGATTGCCCACCTCCGTCCCCTCACTGCCTTAACTGCAACGGCGACCATGCGGCTTCCTCTCGCGACTGCCCTGTATATAAGGATGAAAAAATCATTCAGCAAATTCGGGTCACGGAGAAGGTATCAACATCTGCCGCTCGAAAGTTGTTGGCGAGTCGAAAGCCCACTGTCCTCCCAGCGGGTACATACAGTAAGGTCCTCACCTCACCTCGACCTACTAAGGATTCCAGTACCCAGACTTGTGATTTCACTTTCGCTGACACAGTTGTGCGATCCACCAGCCCGAAGATTGCCCGTTCCACGTCCCCGTTTCCTCCTGCTGCTTCTAAGGTATAGTCTTCGTCAACCTCTAGTAAACCGCGGGCACCTAAACAAGATGCCCGAACTTTAAAAAAGGAACCCGTTCGTGAGGATTTTCTGCGTTCTCAGGCTTCCAACCGTCAACTGCCTCTTCCCGCCGTCACTCTTCCAGAAGAGCTGACAAGAAAAAGAGTTCCTCTCCTTCCCCGCCGAGGCGTGACCCATCTGTCGCGCCGTCCAACAGTTGCCGGCCTCGGCCGTCTTCTGTTTCACCGGGACGCTCCGTTTGCCGGGCGCCCGGCCCTTTACCGGCGGTGGAAACTGCCCCTCCTGATCAACTCAGGGAGGTGGCAGGCGCGTCGGTCGAACCAATGGAACATGACCCTTTGCCCCCAGACAGCCATAGCAGTGCTCCCTCGAAATCCGGTCCTCAGCGGCCGTCGAGGTGACCCCGCTCGCTACTTGGTTTTTATCCTTATTTCTTCTCTCATTTTTATCATGGCGCTCCTTCAATGGAACATTCGCGGCATTCGTTCTAATCGGGAGGAGTTAAAATTACTCCTTCGATTGCACTGCCCGCTTCTAGTCTGCCTCCAGGAAACTAAGTTGCGTCCACGTGATCGTGCAGACTTTCCACACTACACCTCTGTGCGGTTCGACCTGCCACCCGTGGAAGGTGTCCCAGCCCATGGAGGGGTTCTGATGCTCCTTCGAGACGACGTCTATTTCCGTCCCATTTCCTTGCACACTCACCTACAGGCAGTTGCCGTCCGCATCACCTTATCCACATTTACCTTCTCCCTCTGTAATATATATTCGCCATCGTCATCTGCCCTTACAAGGGCAGATGTGCTAAACCTTGTTGACCAGCTCCCTTCACCTTTCGTGTTGGTAGGCGACTTTAATGCCCACCACCCCCTATGGGGCTCTCCGGCACCTTGTCCGAGAGGCTCCCTTTTGGTGGACCTTCTCCACCACCTCGATCTTGTCTGCCTCAACACCGGTGCACCGACCTTCCTTTCTGACACAACACACACTTATTCCCATATAGACCTCGCAATATGCACTCCTCAGCTTGCCAGTCGGTTTGAGTGGTATGCACTTTCTGACACGTACTCGAGTGACCATTTCCCTTGTATCATCCACTTCCTACATCATTCCCCATCTCCACGTCCCACCAGTTGGAACATTTCTAAAGCCGACTGGGGGCTTTTTTCTTCCATGGCTGTTTTTCACAATCAGCATTTTCCCAACTGTGACAGTCAGGTCGAATACCTCACAGAGGTTATTCTCACTGCTGCTGAACGTTCCATACCTCGTACATCCTCTTCTCCACGTCGTGTCCAGGTCCCTTGGTGGACTGCAGCCTGCCGCGACGCGCTTCGAGCCCGACGCCGTGCCTTACGCACCTTCCGCCGCCACCCAACTTTGGAGAATTGCATCAATTACAAACGTATGAGAGCGCAGTGCCGTCGTATCATAAACGACAGCAAGAAAGCTTGCTGGACAGCTTTTACTAGTTCTTTTAACCGTTTTACTCCCTCCACGGTTGTCTGGGGTGGCCTACGCCCTTTGTCCGGCATCAAGGTCCACTCCCCGATTCCTGGCCTGACCGTGGAGAACGCGGTCCTCGTGGACCCAGCTGATGTTTCAAACGCATTGGGTCGTTTCTTTGCGGAG
Source organism: Locusta migratoria (assembly GCA_026315105.1). NCBI lineage: Eukaryota > Metazoa > Arthropoda > Insecta > Orthoptera > Acrididae > Locusta > Locusta migratoria. Next base: position 284,470,839 of record CM048750.1, on the reverse strand, counting down.
GTTTCGAGGTTTTTTTTTTTTTTTTTTTTTTTTTTTTTTTTTTTTTTTTTTTTTTTTTTGTAAATCTTATGGGACTTAACTACGGGGTCATCAGTCCCTAAACTTACAAACTACTTATGAACTACTTACGAACTAGGACGGCACAAATATCCATGCCCGAGGGGGGATTCGAACCCCCGACCGTAGTGGCCGTGCAGACCGTGACTGGAGCGCCTTAGTCTCCTCGGCCACCGCGGCCGGCATACGGTTTCGAGCTCTGCCCATTACCACCCTGCCTTTCTCCCTCGCAAACAGGTAGAGGAGGCACGGCCGCCTTCTTTCCGCTCTTTTAATCGTGAAAATTATAACGTCGTCTTCACCATGCAGGAGCTAGATCGTGCTCTCGCCCTGTCCCGGTCTTCTGCTCCCGGGCCCGATTCCATTCATATTGAGATGCTGAAGAACCTCTCTCCTGCGGGCAAGTGCTTTCTTCTTAGTACCTACAATCGCATATGGACTGAAGGTCATGTTCCCACAAGTTGGCGTGAAGCCATTGTTGTCCCCATCCCCAAACCAGGGAAGGACAAACACCTTCCTTCCAGTTATCGTCCCATTTCTCTGACGAGCTGCGTCTGTAAGGTGATGGAACGCATGGTTAACGCTCGGTTGGTCTGGCTCCTCGAATCTCGCCGCCTCCTGACTAATATCCAATGCGGTTTTCGTCGACACCGCTCTGCTGCTGACCACCTCGTTACGTTGTCGACCTTCATTATGAACAACTTTCTAAAGAAGCGTCAAACAGTAGCCGTGTTCTTCGACCTGGAGAAGGCATACGATACCTGTTGGAGAGCGGGCATTCTCCGCACATTGCACAAATGGGGCCTTCGGGGCCGCCTTCCTCTTTTCATTCGAGCGTTTTTGGCGGATCGGAAGTTCCGGGTACGGGTGGGCTCTGTTTTGTCAGATACCTTTTGCCAGGAGAATGGGGTACCACAGGGCTCCGTCTTGAGTGTGGCGCTCTTTGCCATTGCAATCAATCCGATCGTGGACTGCCTTTCAGCCGACGTCTCCGGATCTCTTTTTGTTGACGATTTCGCAATTTATTGTAGCGCCCAGCGGACGTGTCTCTTGGAGCGTTCTCTCCAACGCTGTCTTGACCGTCTATATTCCTGGAGCATCGCAAACGGCTTCCGATTCTCCACTGAGAAAACTGTGTGTATCAATTTTTGGTGATACAAGGAATTTCTTCCACCTTCTCTACGTCTCGGCCCTGTTGCTCTCCCTTTCGTTGAGACTACGAAATTCTTGGGACTCATGTTGGATCGGAAACTTTGCTGGTCCACACACGTGTCCTACCTGGCTGCCCGTTGTGCCCGATCCCTTAACGTTCTTCGTGTCCTCAGTGGCACGTCATGGGGAGCGGATCGTACCGTCCTGCTTCACCTTTACCAGGCCATTGTTCAGTCGAAGCTCGACTATGGAAGCCTTGTGTACTCTTCAGCACGGCCGTCGATTCTCCGCCGTCTCAACTCTATCCACCATCGTGGATTACGTCTGGCGACCGGTGCATTTTATACCAGCCCTGTTGAAAGTCTGTATGCCGAGGCTGCTGTATTACCCTTGACCACTCGACGTGACATACTCTTGTGTCGTTATGCATGCCGCCTACGGTCGATGCCCAACCATCCCTCTTACAGATTATTTTTTGACGACTCACTCGATCGCCAATATCAGTTGTCTGCGATTGCCTTGCTTCCACCGGGAGTTCGGTTTCGCCGCCTGCTACAACGGCTCGATTTTACCCTTCCTTCCACCCTTCGGTTGAGCGAAAGCCCATTGCCACCGTGGCATCAGGCCCAGGTTCACACACACCTCGAACTTAGTTCGCTCCCCAAGGAGAGCACTCCGGATTTGGTATTCCGCTCGAGGCTTGTCGAACTCCGTTCGCGGTTCGATAATGCCGTATTTATTTACACTGATGGTTCCAAGAGCACTGCCGGTGTCGGATCTGCCTTCGTCGTCTGGGACAACCGGTTCCAATACAAGCTCCCTGACCGGTGCTCGACCTTCACGGCTGAGCTTTTCGCCCTCCACCAGGCCGTTTTGTATACCTGCCGCCACCGCCAACCTTTCTATGCCATATGTTCTGACTCCCTTAGTGCCCTGCAGAGTCTTAAGGACCCTTTCTCGAACCATCCTCTCGTGTATCGGATCCAACTCTCCCTCCAGTTGCTGGCGGATGACAGCTGTCACGTTTCTTTCCTGTGGGTCCCTGGCCATGTGGGTGTGCCCGGGAATGAGGCCGCCGACACAGCAGCCAAGGCAGCAGCTCTTTTGCCTCGCATGGCTACCTTTTGCGTCCCATCTGACGATGTTCAACGGGCTCTCCGCCGGAGTATCGTGTCGCAATGGCACAGTGCGTGGTTTTCAATGTCCAACAACAAATTGCGAACTGTAAAACCGATCCCGACCGCTTGGAGGACCTCCTCACGCCCCTCTCGGCGGGAGGAGGTCATCCTGGCTCGGTTGCGGATCGGTCATTGCCGTTTCAGCCACCGTCACTTGCTATCCGCCGAACCTGCACCGCTATGCTCCTGCGGTGAACTACTGACAGTGCGACATGTTTTACTGATTTGTGTTAATTTTAATCATCTCCGTGTAGCCCTTCACTTTCCGTCTACTCTGGAGGAAATTTTAGCTGATGACACACGAGCAGCTGCTCGGGTTTTGCGTTTTATGAACTTGGCCAACCTATCCAAGGATATTTAACCCTTTTAATTGTCTTTTATCTTTCGTTTTTAGCCTCTTGTTGATGTTCTGACAGTCACCATTTTTTTGAGATCATAGCGAATCAATGTTCTTGGCTGGGCGCTAATGACCATAGAAGTTGTGCGCCCTAAAACCAAAAAATAAAAAAGTGAACTATTTTTCTGTCTAGCCTGAGTATCAATAGGGTTTGGTGATACTTTATTTAAAAAATGTAGATGTTTTGTGAGAAACTAATTTTGAATTTAGACTTTAAACTTAGATATTTTATAGTGGGGAGTACTTGTGGAAAGCACATGAGGCTGATGACAGGGATCCAAATTTAATCTCACACCAGCAAAAATAAATTTTTTTGGTGCGAGGGGGTAGGATTTGTATTTATGCTTGTAGGTGTCATTTTGATAGAAGAGAAAATTCTCCATGATAACATTCTTTGGTAGTATTATTTGAACATTAAGATATATTTTTGACACAGGCAGGTTGTTGATGTTATATTTGATGGAGTACTACTCCAAGAAGGCCACATATTCTCTTGTCTGCTTCATCTGAAGCTATGGCTGATGAGAGTGCAGGCATCATGGTTTGGGTTGATCTGATAATGACTAACACCAGCCACTTTGAGTTCTTAATTCTGTTGATTTGCATGTTACTGTATATGTCTCAATGCTTAGTTTCAATTGCACCAAGTCTGGATGGCAGAGGTGTCCAGACAAACTTTTGTCTATGTTGACTCATGAGTGCCTTCTGCTTTTCCTGTTCCATGTAGGGTGCATATGACGTGTGTGAACAAGAACGCTTGATCCAGTGCCATGAATCTAAGCTGCAACAGCATGTTGGTTGAAATGATGGAGACATAGGACCATACACCATGGACCAGAGTTGCTGCAACGATGACTCTGGGGTTCTCAGTGTCAAAGTGGTGAGAGATTTCCTTTAAAAAAGTGGAGTGTACACCTTCAAAGGTTTTTATAGTGATAATTCTAGTTTTTCCATGTAGGAGAAGGTCCTCTAAAAACTAAAGGTTAATACTATTATAAATTTGGTGCCAATTCTGTATATAAACAACAGTCACACTTAAATTTCATGGATGTAATTAGTTATAAGGATTCTTTTCTTGAAAATATGCACACACTATAAGTGGTCTTAATGGTACAAATATTGGGAAATTTTCTCACTGCCCTGTTTATTTTTATTTATTTATTTATTTTATTTTTGCATTAGTTGAGGTCATAATTGGTATAGTGTTTGAGTCAATCCGATTCAATACTTTTGTAATTTTAAATTTTGCTCATTTGAATGTATTAATTGTGGTGCTACTTGCGCCATCCTGCACATGGTTTTGATGCCAGAAGTGGGGGTATTGTAAGATTACCGCCCAATAGAAATACTGGTAAATTAATGGCATTTGATAATTAAACAGTATGAAGTTCACTGCAAACATTGACCATGCCAGTGCACTAAATGTTACACAATTTTAATCTTATTAATTATGGTAGCAATGTATGTACGCAGTTGGGTGACAACATTTATAGTTAGGCCACAGGTAGAAATTCTCCACGTTGAGATTTGCTGTGTGCTTGTAGCTGACGGTAGGCCAGCGAGCAGGCCGACGTTGGTGGTTGTTCCAGCTTAGGATTTTCCAGTTTTCGTTTCCAGTGAGGGGAGAGAGACAATGGCGAGTGCCAGGTTGAGTGCGGTGCACAGTGTGAAATAAAATATTCTAATACTACTTGCATTTGAAGTAATACAATGCAGATAGGAACCTTTAAGGCCCTCATTACAAAATAGCCTGTTGATAAATAAACAATACATTAGCTGAGATAGTCACATCTGGCGTAATATGTTTAATTGACAATGAAAGGTAATAAATTACCAATGAATACAAGACAGTTACACAGCTAGCATGGCAATGTTTCTTTATAAAAATAATATATTAACTATTTCTCATTTTATTTTCAATTAATCTTGTGTATTTTATCTTGAAGTATTCAGTTAAATTACTTATCTGTGACATAAGAAATTGCACGATTATGATAAATAGTACAAAGGATATTGATACCAATATAAAAACCTAAGAACAAATTTATTTAATGTGTAGTGTAATTATTTTGATTTTAAGTAAAGTTTTAGAAATGTATTGGCTGAGCGCTGTACGTTGGCAAATCGGTTAGAACAGCTCACATGGGGAAGTTGATGACGTAGGGGAAAAAACCCCGGCAGTTGAGCTGGAAGTGACTGAGGGCAGGAAGTGACGAGTCGGGAGCACGTAGGGTAGCTGGCCGGACGGCGTCGCGCTGTATCGGTCGGCATGTGTATCTCCAGGAGGAGACATTAGTTTTTTGGTGTGTGGCAATCGCCACGTGTGGTTGCTCGTCGTAGACTGCACCAAGTGGAATCGAGTGCTACTGTGTGTTGTGAATATTTAGCCGGTGGAACAAGGTGTGCATCGCATTGAATTAAAGTGACTGTGATTTGTTAATGTAACACGTGTCGTCGCATAGGCACGAACATAAACGGTGTTTGAGACAGCCACATGGTGCGAAAACAATTTGCGACAAATATACATTTTGTCTGGGGGCTCACGAGCTATAACTTTTTTGATAAATGTGTCGACGTACAGACGTATCAGCCACAGGGTTCTAATATTGTGAAATAAACAACATAAAGTGAACTTTCACGTGTTTTCAAAAATAGTAGTTAGTACACCCTTTTCTCTCATGAACTTGATTTTATTATGAATTTTTTTGTTGTTAATCATATGCAGGGAAGGAAAGCTGTGAACGTGTGATATCATCCCCTAGAAAACGAGTCAAACAGTCGGAATCACAGTTCCAGTGTTTTTGCATGTTTAGGAATATGATTCGCAGTTGGTGATTGTGAGTTTTAAAAATTAAACTTTCCCTATTTTAAACTCTCACCCCGACCTTCACTCTCGCATGTTACTTATTATTAATAATCACCATTACATTATCTACATAATACAACTTTTTCCTAATGACATCAAATGCAATTACCTTCATTCTAGCGGTGGTACAACATTTTGATAGTAATAAAAAATACAATATATATTCCAAATACAATCAAATCAACTTGCTGGCACAGCAGCCTCTGCTCTACATCGGAGCCATACACCAACTCAACCGCTCTCTAAGCGAGCTAAACCACAAGTGCTACTCTCTCTCTGTGCGAGTTACAATGCTATGCAATACATGATCTTTGTCAAAGATGAAACTTCACAGAGTTAAGTACAAGCAAGCTACTCGACACAAAACAGGAGGCACAATATTAGACATTTTCTTACAAAAATATTTATTATGGACACGTTTCAAGGGTAACTATAATTTTTTTTGTGGACACGTTTCAGGCTTCCGGATTATCCGGATTTTCGATAATCCGGATTACATCCTGTCCCACCTATTCCTGATTCACGAGGATCTTATGTTCTTTATAAAATTGTGTAGCATTAAACTTAAATTATCTCAACACAATTATTTTGTCTGGCAACATCACAGACTTGACTAAGTAAAGTGGTGTAAAACACGTGTTAGTTTCGCATCATAGCGTACCTGTCACGAAAGCACCGAGTTGGACGTCGGGTGGCGAGACGCGCCCCAGAAATGCCACCCGTTATTCGCGCGGAACGAAACATAAAGCGCTCCCAGAGCTGGGCTTTATGACAGGCGAGACAGGCTATCCGCGGCAGGAGCGTATTTCGCGAGTGAGGGGCGCTGGGCGCGAAAATGTTTTTAAATTACAGCCCGCACAAAGCGGCTGGCTTCACACCGTGCTTCCCTACGAAACCGCTTTCGCCACACACCTGGGAAACAGTCTGTCGTTAGCGGCGAAACTGCCGCGTAAAACTTTAACGTCACTGTTTCTCAAAAGGAGCAGCTGTTACGCTGATACGAAATTTAAAATCATTATTTTCTGCTGACTGTGAGTAATGCTCAGGCATTGAAGAAATGTTTCATCGCCCTCCGCCAGTTGGAAAAAGAAATCATAAACAAATAAATAACGAAAAGTTATTGATTGATATTTTGTATAGTTCTGTAAAACTGGTTTCATGCTTTTCAAGTGGATAATAAGATATAGGGGCTTAAATTTGATTGTTTTAGTGTTTCATAATTGTTTTAATTTTGACGTTAATATACCGATAGAAACGAGTAGGTATAGATTTAGGGGACGAAATATTTTTATTGGGAATCGGCTTCTATAAAAATAAGGAACAAGGTATTTCATGTATCAGACTTTTTAGATATTTGTACACTGCAATTTTAATGAAATAATTTCCCTCAGTTTAGCTCTAAGCCTATAACACTCTTCATCTTTGGAAATCAATTGAAATACTCACTACACAACAGTTTAAATTCTTTGAGCCCCCATACTTTCACAATCACGACTTTATATCTCCGTATTTGATGATGTAACTGTGGAAAACAAGTTAGTTAAATAATATTCAGGGGAGGGTGTAGGCTATCTGGTACCTACTGTAACATCTTAATTCGGCTCACTCTCCTCACCTAACCAACCTTACACAGTAGCAAAGCATGATATATATGACAGAAGTGGTTATATTGATATATTTTTAACAGAGTAACAGGTAGAGTACGAATTAAATCATACATTAATACATATGCAAATGTAAATAAAAGCAAATTAAATGAAACGAAAAAAACGAGTTTACTAATTAATTAATATTTCGAAAGAACGCAAAATAATGCCAAATAAAAAATAATTGTTATTTAACCAATCTAACTTACGTCAATATTCCAAATATACAGGGTGAAAATAATTGAAACACATGAAATAAAAATGTCACAGTTGCTGAACGGTTAGTAATTTTTTTTTTTTTTTTTGCCACAATTGGAAAAACCCAAATGCTACTGGTAAAACAACTATTACAGTACAATGTAAACCAAATATGTATTCAGAAGCGGAACCATTACTGAAACATAAAATGAGTAAATGAAAAAGAACGAAACACAAAGGGATACACCTTCTTCGTAATGGTTGGCAACTGAAAAGATGAAGAAAGCACAAAAAGAAACAGAAAATGCAAAGAAAGAACCTGGACAATATATATATATATATATATATATATATATATATATATATATATATATATATATATATATATGTGTGTGTGTGGGGGTGTGTGTGTGTGTGGCGTCTATTCCGAAAGAACAGACGTCACTTCTGATATTGCAGTTGTTATTGTTTTCATATTCACTGAATATATGACTTCAACTGCGAATGGGCAAAGCTGAAAGTGTGTAGCCAGCCGGAATTCGAAACCGGGTCTCCTGCATTCTAGCCAGTTGAGCTGACCCCTAAACCACTGGGGACACAGTGGTGATCACACCTGCAAGGAGTACCTAAGCACGCCTCCCGTCAGACACAAATTTTCAGCTTTACCCTTCCCACTGTACTCAAACTCGTAGTCACTTTGTTATTGTTTTCATAGTCACTGTGTCCCCAGTGGTGTAGGGGTCAGCGCAACTGCCTAGAAAGCAGGAGACATGGGTTCGAATCCCGGCTGGGAAGTATGTCACAAGAGCGGTATGTTTCCACCTGGTGGTGGGATTGGTAGTGCGCTAACATCGCCGCCGTCGAGCTCTGTAGTTGAAACTTAAAAAACTGCAGAAAAGTGGGAAAATAAGTTGATGGCACTTGGATAAATTGAGGGAACTTGAAACTCTTAAGAATTTCAGAGCGAGCTTTAGGCAACAATTGACAGAGACTGGGGGAAATAAAACAGTAGAAGAGGAATGGGTAGCATTGATAGGTGAAATAATGAAGTCAGCAGAGGACAAAACAGGTAGAAAGGCAAGACCTACAAAAATCCTTGGATATCACAGGAAATATAAATATGCAGTAAACGAAATAGGCAAAATGGAGTACAGACGACTAAGAAATGAGACTGACAGCAAGTGCAAAATGACTAAGCAGGACTGGCTAGAAGCCAAATGTAAATCTGTGGAAGAATGTATATCAAGAGGAAAAGTAGATAATGCTTCCAGGAAAATAAAAGAGACATTTGGGGACAAGAAAAGCAGCTGTATGTATATCAAGAACTCAGATGCCGAAACCAGTTCTCAGTTAAGAAGGGAAAGCTGAAAGGTGGAAACAGTACATAGAGCAGCTCTACAAAGGAAATGATCTTAGATACAATATTGTACGACGGGAACAGGAAGTAGATGAAGATGAAATAGGAGATACTGTACTGAGAGATGAATCTGACAGAGCCCTGAAAGACCAAGGCCCCGGGAGTAGATGGTATTCCCTCAGAGCTACTAAACTCTCTGGGAGAGTCAGCCATGGCAAAACTGTTTCACATGGTGTGCAAGATGTATGAGACAGGCGAAATACCCTCAGACTTTAAGAAAAATTTAATAATTTCCGTTCCAAAGAAATCAGGCGCAGACAGGTGTGAAAATTACAGAACCATCAGTTTGATAAGTCATGGTTGCAAAAATGTAACACTAATTATCAACAGAAGGATGGTAAAGCTGGTAGAAACTGACCTCGGAGAAAATCAGTTTGGATTCAGTAGGAACGTATTAAAACGGGAGGCAATACTCACTTTACGACTTATCTTAGAAGTTAGATTAAGGAAAGGTAAACCTACATTTTTATCTTTTGTAGATTTGGTGAAAGCTTTTGACAATGTTGATTGGAATACAATCTTTCAAATTCTGAAGTCAGCAGGGATAAAATAAAGGGAAATGACAATTACTTAAAACTTGCACAAAAACCAGACCGCAGTTATTAGACTCGAAGGGCATGAAAGGGAAGCATTACTTGGGAAGGGAGTAAGACAGGATTGTAGCCTTTCTCCAATGTTATTCAATTTGTACATAGAGCAGGCGGTGAAAGAAAGCAAGGAAAAATTTGGAATAGGAATTAAAGTTCAGGGTGAAGAAATAAAAACATTGCGTTTTGCTGATGACATTGTAATTCTCTCAGACACAACACAAGATCTGGAGGAAGAGTGGAATGGAATGGACATAGAGCGTATAAAATGAACATTAACGTAAGCAAAACAAAGATAATGAAGTGCGGTCTTAGAAGATCAGGCGATGTTGAAAGAGTGAGATTAGATAACGAAACAATGAAGGTGGTAAATGAGGTTTCTTACTTGGGTAATAAAATAACATGAAGGTCGCAGTACAGAGGACATAAAATGCAGAATGGCAATGGGAAGGAAAGCATATTTTTGAAAAAGAGACGACAGCTTGAACACGAGATTGGCATTCCTGAAACAAGTGTATATCGTATTCTTAAACGTCACCTGTTCCACCCTTACTATTGACACCTACATCAAGCATTGCATGGGAATCATTTCCAGAGTAGTGTACTGTTCTGTCAGTGGGCACAGCAGAAAATCTTCTCCAGCTGGAACTTCTTCTCCAATGTTCTATTTACCTATGAACGTTCCTTCTCAAACAGAGGACAGGTAAATACAAGGAACACGAATTATTCGTCCAGGGGCATCCCAAGATGGCTTAGACAGGTGGAATATCAGCATCAATGGAGAGATAACGTCTGGCGTGGCATGCTTGGGACTACAGTTATTGGCCCTTATATCGACAATGGTATTCTAAATTGTGTAGTGTGTACCAACTTCCTCGGACCAATTCTTCCTCCTCTCTCGACGAAGTGCCGCTAAGAACCAGAATACTTATGTGGTATCAACACGATGGATGTCCAGCACATAATGCCTTGCGCGCACGTCGTGTTCGGAACCGAAGGCGTCCTGCCAAATGGATTGGTCGAGGAGGAACAATTACTTGGCCTGCTAGGTATTTTGATATAATTGCTCTGGACTTTTTTTTCTTTTGGGATACAAAAAAAAAGTTCAAATGTTTGTTAAGCTTAAGGGACTACGGGGTCATCAATCCCTTAACTACTTATCAACTATCTTATACTAAGGACGGCACAAATATCCATGCCCGAGGGGGGATTCGAACACCCGATCGTAGTGGCCGTGCAGACCGTGACTGGAGCGCCTCACTCCCCTCAGCCGCCGCGGCCGCCTTCGGGATGCATCACAGAAATTGTCTATCGTGATATTCCAACAACTCCAGAAAACAAGGAGGAACGTATCGTGGTTTGTTGTAATTCTCTTCAGCAGGCATCAATAGAAACAGTAAATAATTCTTTCAGTCAACGAGTGCACCAGTGTATCTGTGTGCACGGTCACCACTCTGAGCACCTTTGAATGTTCTACTCCTGGGAAATGGTACACGAGTGAACAAAATAAATTTTGTGTCATGTTTTTATTTTATTTCCATTTGTTTTCTACAACTCCAGCAAGTGGATGAGTTTGTGATTCCGGGGTCAAAGTCAATATTGTGTTATGTAATTAATAAGTTATACTTCAGTGAATGGTACATTGTGATACATTTTTGAATTAGTCTTTAGAGAGGCAGTGAATTACCAAATAAATAATACAGGACGCCATTTTTTTTAAAAAGTCATACTGCTGTTCATATCATTGTAAACAACAAAGCTATAAATAAGGAAATCATGCTGATTAATCTCCACCTGACTGTTAAAGAACCTGTGCTTCAAATATTTTGTAATTTGTATCCGTACAAACAGTTATTTAGGGTGATCAAGATAAATGGGACACCCTGTACGTAAAAATATACCTCGCGAGTAAATTACTGAACATCGGTTTAAAATCCTTACAATACTGTAGTTACTGAGTTTTTCACTGGCTTCGAATGCACCGTACGTTTTAAGCAAAAATGTATATAATTGCCATTTATTAAATTTCAGATTTTTTCCTTACCTATATTGTAAAAACCTTGTTTTTGCCAAATTTAATCTATGTAATCCAACATTAAGTACGCTATGGGCTTTAATTTTTCATTTTTAAGTATGAAAACATGTCACGTACACTATTGGCAAACTGCTTTGACTTGTTCAAATATTTTCCATCGCCAAGGGCGAAACACTTAATTATGAGGCATAAATATAAACTTTATTCCTTTATCTGTTCCCCTGAGGAAAAAAACAGTTTCAACAGTTGGACGAACAGAGAGACAGACAGGCCAACAACAGAGTAATTCTATAAAGGATTTTTATTTATCGACTGACGTATGGAACCCTTAAAAGCAAAAACACCCCAGATATTTTCACATCGGTTACAGTTACAAGAATCGATTACGCATGAGTAAAAAAAAATCAACAGTTCTTGTTCCTGACTATTTAGTATGGGTGTCACGGCACTACTGTATTAAGGAATTTCATGATATATGGACGGTGGATGACCAGAACCTCAGCCAGTAATCTAAGAAGCAAGCCGAGGAATCATATATTTAATAGTCGTAACGTAATTTTTATTAGAAATCACATTAAAATTATTAGAAGGGCATGAAAGGAAATCATTAGTTGGGAAGGGAGTAAGACAGGATTGTAGCCTTTCTCCGATGTTATTCAATTTGTACATCAAGCAGGCGCTGAAGGAAAGCAAGGAAAAATTTGGAAATTTGAATCTGCTTACTATAGGCATCTCTTTGTCTTCCTCTGCAATTTTTACCCCGCACACTTCCCTCCAATGCTAAATTTACGATTCCTCGATGTCTAATATTTTTATTCGGAAATTCATTTCCTCCCCTAAAGACCTATTCAGAAATGTAACTCAGTGTACCATTCACTGAAACACAACGTTATTAATTACAAAACACTACATTGACGTGATGCTCATGGCGCTTAGTGCAGGTACTAGAAGTAGTGGAACATATCCACGTGCTGACGTTGACACTTGACAAATGTAAACATAAGCAGTCTGCACACCCGTCATTCTGTCAACCATCATCAGTAGAATAGTTGTCTGACTAGAATGTACACCAATGAAGAAAAGAAATGCTATTCATCTATGGGGAATGTAAGTTAGCAGGACAGTTATTGCAATACTGTTTTCTTACGTACAATACGGGTACATTTAGTACAGTAGTTAAGTAGAGTATGCATACAGTAAAGGCTGTCCTTCCTACAAATTGCATCGACACAACATTTCTTTTATTGTTATTGAAGGTAGGCGAAATGCCACGCAGGCAGAGTAACTGTACCTTGAGCGATATCCTGACAAGAACCCACCTTCCCGACTGATGTTTTCTCGTCTTCTTCTGACGCTTCAGAAAAACTGGAAATTTCAACTCAGCATAACGCAATCCTCGGAGAGCTCGCACAGATGAAGCTGCCGAAGCTACTGTTCTCGCTTCCGTTACTGCGAATCCACATGTCAACAGACGACAGCTTGAACACTTGATTGGCATTCCTGAAACAAGTGTATATCGTATTCTTAAACGTCACCTGTTCCACCCTTATTATGTACACCTACATCAAGCATTGCATGGGAATCATTCCAGGGTAGTGTACAGTTCTGTCAGTGGGCACAGCAGAAAATCCTCTCCAGCTGTAACTTCTTCTCCAATGTTCTATTTACCTATGAACGTTCCTTCTCAAACAGAGGACAGGTAAATACAAGGAACACGAATTATTCGTCCAGGGGCATCCCAAGATGGCTTAGACAGGTGGAATATCAGCATCAATGGAGAGATAACGTCTGGCGTGACATGCTTGGGACTACAGTTATTGGCACTTACTTCGACAATGGTATTCTAAATTGTGTAGTGTGTACCAACTTCCTCGGACCAATTCTTCCTCCTCTCTCGACGAAGTGCCGCTAAGAACCAGAATACTTATGTGGTATCAACACGATGGATTTCCAGCACATAATGCTTTGCGTGAACGTCGTGTTCGGAACCGAAGGCGTCCTGCCAAATGGATTGGTCGAGGAGGAACAGTTACTTGGCCTGCTAGGTATTCTGATATAATTGCTCTGGACTTTTCTTCTTTGGGGATGCATCACAGAAATTGTCTATTGCGTTATTCTAACAACTCCAGAAAACAAGGAGGAACGTATCGTGGTTGCTTGTCATTCTCTTCAGCAGGCATCAATGGAAGCAGTAAATATTTCTTTCAGTCAACGAGTGCACCAGTTATCGGTGTCCAGGGTCACCATTCTAAGCACCTTTGAGTTTGGACGGTTGGACCAACAGAGAGACAGACAGGTAAACAACAGAGTAATTCCATAAAGGTTTTTTATTTGCCGACTGACGTATGGAACCCTAAAAAGCAACAATACGCCAGAGATTTCCACATCGATTACGGTTACAAGAATCGATTATGGATGCAAACAAAAAAAAAAAAAAAAAAAAAAAAAAAATCTACAGTTCTTGTTCCTGACATTTTGGTATGCGTGTCACGGTACTACTGTATTAACGAATTTCATGGTGGATGGACGGTGTATGACCAGAATCTCATCCAGTAATCTTAGAAGCAATTCGAGGAATTATATATTTAATAGTCCTAACGTAGTTTATGTTACAGATCACACTAAAATTATTCAGTCCATTTGTTCACCTCTCCAAAAACCATAGTAATTATTATTATGTTTCTGCCCATTCTCGCACCCTCCATCAACCCCCAGCAGTTACGTGGACCCCTGTACCCCTCCACCCCAATCTTACCTAAATTTGGATTGGTTACTAGACAACAGTAGTATAGCTGTGCCGGTTTCACCCCACTGAGATTAGCCCGTCTTTTGTTTTTTGGCGGGAAATTTGAATTATCCCCCACCCCTCCTCCCTCGGCCTATTGCCAGACCGCAGATCAAAGGATGCCGCCACAGGATGATTGATAGGTCTTCCCGAAAGAACAAAAGATGATTGACAGTTTACATTCAGGTCCTTTTGATTGTCATCAACACTACTTGTCCGACCGCTAATCAAAGGACGCCGCCGCCACCGACAGATGCTACCGCCAAAAAACAAAAGACGGGCGAATCTCAGTGGGGTGAAACCGGCACAGCTATACTACTGACAACATTACAGCATTGTTTTGTAGAATTCATTGAAAACATAAGTACCATTTTGATGCAGAACAAATTTACTTATTCACAGCTTCAGGATTTTAAGAAGCTTTCCTAAATGTGGTTGAATGCGTAGTTTTCAGTAACTAAAAATAACATTTCTTATAATTCCTTGGTTTCATGGGCTGCCCTATCTGCATCTTCTCTTATGCTTCTTACTGGAAAGAGCCTTTCTACTAGATACAAGTACGTACCAACAGAAACTCCACTAACTCTTGATTTACATTTTCCTTCCCCTTCTCTACATTTCTTCCCTTTGAGTGCTGCCTTACAAGCCTAAGGAGAAATGGAAATTTTGTCAGATTTTTCCCAATTACTACAATTCCATCTCATGCAATTTTTGAAACAGGTCAATAAAGGGTCATATTGGTGAAAACTATATTTTCCTTCGTCCTGGTAGCTGTTATGTGGCTTGCAACAAATTGGGGTTGTATCCAGAGTATCCTTTTAGCAAATAATAAATACCACTTTGGATTCTTGATTTTTATATGGCCTTTGTACAAAAATTCAGATGTACTATTCTTGACGAGTTCAGTATGGGCCAATTCCGTTTGTCGTAGCCAATGTGTATCTTATGTCACGCGAAAATTTCATAACATTCGTGAGGCTGCCTGTGTGGCTATCTTTGGATAACGTCGTCATTATCGATTAAAAGTAATCGATTGCCATCTTGTTGGTGCAATGTCGACATCCATATGCACCAACAAGATGACAATCGATTACTTTTAATCGAGAATGACGACGTTATCCAAAAATAGGCACACAGTCAGCCTCACGTGACATATGGTGGTGCCCTCTATGCTCTGTATAAATGCGAGAGCCCCTCAGACCACAGTGGAAGTTGCAGGAAGACCCTGGAAGATGTCTCCCGCAGTTGGAGACGAAACGTCGGGAGAAAGTTTTATACCTGGACCACGGCCTATCAGCCCGGAAGTGTTACCTGTAGTTAATTAAGTTCAATAGTTTCAAGATATGAAGTGACAATTCTGAAGATACTTTTCGCGATAGAAGATTTACTCATAAAAATGCAACTTTTCTCTTGCTGCAATCAATTATTAAGAACAGGGTTTTGACTACCTCAAGATACCTTAGGCGCTATTACCTGAAGGGTCGTGTTGTCATGAATATGGTGCACTGATCGTTTTAATTACAGCACATTCCATTGTGAATTATGTACAAATTCAATGCTAAAATTCTATTTTATTTCACATATACCTAGATTTCCAATATTAGATCGTAATTATATGTGTATTGCATACCTTCTTTTATGTTTAAAGAATGCTGGATGTAGAATTCTGAACAGATTGATTCTTTTCATGTTACATGCCATGCAAAGGATCAGAATTCTCCCTAAATAACTCCTTGTACATAAATCAGTGTTATGCAATGCATTAGTGAAAGTATGTAACGGTTGAAACCTTCGTGTATCTGCAATAAAACAAATTCTTAGCATTTCTGTTAAAACATAGAAAAAATGGAAAAAAACACTTTCTTTTTTGTGTTGTTATTTTTAAATTGGTGCTTGAAAGTTTTTCTTAACTTTCTCGCTATGAAAGTGTGCCTCCAAAACAAATTTTCATGCAGAATTTCTAAACTACTTGTTCTTGACACAATGAGTTCTACTGTAATGTCAGTGACGCATCTCGGGTGAAACATTTCATGACATAGGAGGAAAAATGGCCCAGATTTGTATAACAAGCTTCAACACTGACGGCTAGAAAAATTATTTTACTAACATAGTAAACATGAAGTGCTTTTTGAGACCAAGTATGGCAATGAGAAAGAACAAACAATGATAATCTCTTTCGTCTACATTACATTGGTGAAATCACTCGTGTTGCCCCAATTTCCTCTCTTTTTATTATATTTCATAACATGTGGGATACCTAAGAGAGCAACATAAATTTTGTGCCAATTATTGTCATTACGCTATTTAATTACTCTAAGTTACACCCTGCTAAAATAATAAATAAACTTGTATAAACAATAGTTCATGTCCCGCTACCTGCTATTTTATTAATCTCCATGCGTTGTAAACGAATCTGGTACTCTGTTATTAATTTTCTGGAATGTTCATTGTTAATCCTAAGAGAGCAATACGTCCAGTAATTAGTTTTCGATATTTTATTCAATGAATTTCTAGATTGCTACTCTGTGACTGGAAAATTCATAATAATAATATAAATACAGACAGAATCATCTGGCTAACATGTGAAAGACAATAGTTCTATGTTTTTCAATACGCACTGAAAGAGAAACTGTGTTTCTGTGATGTTAATAGTTGTGTCAGTAAATATTATTCGTACGAGGATGTTCTACGTTACAGGTCAAAGTTAATGAATCCAATGGGAAACGGAAACGAACTTTGATATATACGTAACAGTTCGCTGTTTAGTCAACTGATGACTATCTCCGCTATATACTCCGATATTATTTCAAGAGCGTTAACAGAGCTTACGTAACTGCACGGTCGGACAAAATAATATCAACACGACACATAGGCTCAATCATTCTTTTTTAGTAAGGAGTTAGCCCACCATTGGTTTTGAGAACAGCTGCAGCTGTTCGAGGAAGGCATGCGTAAAGTGTCTATAGTTTCCAACAGAATGTTAATTCTTTGGATAATTACTTTAACGATGTAGGAGCCGTAAATCTGATCCTCGTTCTCAGCTCAAAAACTCGAGAGAACAGTTTAGTTGAGACATGGCGATGTTGTTGAACAGGTGAGATATGTAATAATTGTCTTCTGCTGTAGAAGACTCGCCTGAACCTGTTTTGACTGTTTACGGCACGGTGTTCATGTTATTTTGTCACTCACGGTATATTTCTCAAGTTAAAGATGTTTCTGGCTAGTGGGACCCGTGGTATCAGTCATGATGAGCAACGCGTTTTGTGTGATGTACCAGATGGTTTTTGAACGTACCCCGGACCGTAACCGTCTATAGGCGTGGCTTCGTCGCGGTCCGTCAGACGTCACACCGACAAGTACTCAGTCGCTAGCTGGTTGTCTCATACACGAGGGTTGGAACTGAAATAGTAACAACACTGCTATGGAGACACTATGCAATGTAATCTACTGCCGGCTGCGGTAGCCGAGCGGTTTGTGGCGTACCAGTTACGGTCTGCACGGCCGCTGCGGTCGGGGGTTCGATTCCCCCGCGGGCATGAATGTTTGTGCCGTCTTCAGTATAAGCTAGTTCATAAGCAGTTTGTAAGTTTAGGGACTGATGACCCCGTAGTTAAATCCCATAGACTCTGCAAACATTTGAACATTTGGAATCTACTATTGTCGCTGATGGCACACGTGTTGACGTGCCTAGTACCTTTCCTCCGAACAAAGAATTCGCCCTTCCCACGTCACCAGTCACTTGTGAGCGAGCGATCTAACGTAACGGTGTCACTATGTTTTCGAAACAGGAAAAATAGAGTTGGATCAAGACTGAATGTGCCAGAGGTCGTACAGCACGACAGTATCATCAAGATCTTAAAGAGGCGTGCGGAGAATCGGCATTGCCGTACAGAACAGTGGCACGTTAGATGCAAAGCTTCTTCGAAAGTCGGCAAACCGTGACAGACATGTATCGGGCAGGTCGCCCTAGCGTCTCTGAAGAAGAAGTGCATACTGTTGCCGCCTTAGTGGACAGTGATCGACGGCGATAGATCCGTGAGGTCACCTACGAAACCGGATTAGCGGATACGATTATGCTTCGCATTCAAAAGGAAATTCTGGGGTTGCGAAACATTGCATCACATTGGTTTCACATGAATTGACGGAAATGTAGAAATGTGTGCCTTACGACGCTGCTGAGATGCAGTTGGAGTGCTATGAGCGCGGAGGAGGGGCTTTCTTACGCCTTATCGTAACACTAGATGATATAGGGGCCATATCGTACGAGCCAAAACTGTAACGCCAATACAACGAATGGCGTCATTATGGGTCGCCGCGAAAGTCGATATTACGTCACAGCCCCAGTATGATGAAAGTTATGGTGATTCTCGTTTACGATTGTGATAGTGTTATTCTAACGCATTACGTTCGTCCATGGAAGACCGCCAATGCACATCGTTTTTGGAGCATCACCTGCGACCAGCTTTGGGAAAGAAGAGGCAGCACTTTGTGCGAAACCCACCCATTGTTTTGCACGACAATGCGCAGCCGCATACAACGGAAGCAGTGGCTGTTCTATTCGGTCGATGGAACTGGGAAATACTGTACCATCCACCATATTCCAAGGACGCAAGTCCTCGCGACTTTGATTTGATTCCGAATATGATGGAATCACTGCGAGGCATTCACTTCAGAACTATTCCAGAGTTCGACAGACAGTATACCGCATCATTCGCACCTTCAACAGAACAGGCTCTGCTAACGATGTACTGCGCCTTCCAAATCGCTGGCAACGGTTTCTACACAACGCTGGTGACTGATCTGAAGGATAGTAACAAGTGTAAAGATGTAACGCTTTTGTATCGGTTGTGAATAACTTTCTGCCACAATTTAAGTTCCAATCCTCGTAGTCAGTTTGTAAACTCATATCCCGACATGTCAGCCCTAAGGAAGAAAGCGGTTACCACCCAAGTAAGTTTCAAAAAAGACAGTCAATGCTTTAAATACGACGAGCACCGAATACCCTAACACATCAGCCGATTTAACGGTTGAGAAAGAGAATCAGTTGAATATATTTTATCCATAAAGGACACACTGAAACTCCGAAAATATTTCTTTATAAGTCGTAGAATAATAATCGCCAGTAATCGCTTTGCTACTTTCAATTATGTGACTCGTGTCGTCACATTACAGTATTTGCTTTATATTTAAACAGTGGTTTCCAAATTCGAATGTTGAACTATGTAAATGAGCTGAAAGTACGCACAAGCCCGTCTTTCGGATCGCGTTCAAATATAACTGGTGGCAAACCTTATTGTGCTCTCTGTGAAAGAGAGATGCAGATGTTAATATACGACGGGTGTTCGAATGAAAAGGTACGAAAAGTCTTAACAACAGGCCGAAATTTGGGATAACGTTGTACGACAGCCTGCAATAGAAGCATGGGTCGTCACCTCCCGCTGAAAATTTCAAAGATGTGCCCTCAGCAAGCAAGGTGATGCTCTTTTTCGACGTCCGAGGTCCGACACTGATCGACTTCCTCGAGCATGGAAAAACCATTAACTGTGACGTGTCCGACACTGATCGACTTCCTTGAGCATGTAAAAACCATTAACTGTGACGTGTACTGTGAGACAATCCGTAGTCTTACGAAAATCAATGAGGTGCAGACGGCCTGGGCTGCTCACGAAATGAGTGATTCTGTTCCATGATAACGCGCGTCCACACGTCTCCAGGGTCACACAAAGCGTACTGGCCCAGTTCAAGTGGGGGCAGCTTGAGCACTCGCCCTACAGAGCGGACAAGTCGCTCTGTAACTTTCATCTGTTTGGTCCGGTAAAAAAATAAATAAATAAATAAAAAATAAAAAATTAAAAAAGGACATCGCAAACGGAAGCGCTTCAACTCTCACTACGAAGGACACAGCAAACGTCCGCCTCTTGTCAAAATCGCAGGAATTCAGGAAGCAGTGAATCCTTCGGACAGTGGTATAGTTGTGGTCAGGCCTCTGGTGATTACTTTTGAGTAAAGACTTCAATTATACCCACAGTGTCAACTTTTCATTTGAACTCCCCTCGTATAAATTGGACCAGGCAGTGAAATAGTTTCGGAGATACTTTCGTTAAATGCAATTTAAAACATTGATGTAAATTCTGTGGTTGTGATAGTACTTCCTTGCATGCCCTTCTGGGGAATCCCTTCTCTTTAGCCACATTCACCTCAGTAATCATGTTTCTTCCACTACAATTGTTCATAATGTCATTAACAGCAGTAACCTGCCAACATTTCCTGTAAGTAATGTTTTTGTCCACCTAAGTTTCATCGATATGAAATAAGTAACTTTTTTGCATGTTCCCCTGATTTCGTTACTTTGATCTACCTAGCCAGTCAATTCCACCCGTTCTCTCTAACAGAATATTTCCTTTATTAGCAGATTTCCTTCACGTAAATCTCATTCCAGACAATGCCTTGTATAAAATATTTTTTTGCCACGAAATGTTTATATTTAAGAGCAGTGAGTAACTTGTGTAATGAACTGCGCCGTTTGTCAAACCATCGAAATGTTTATGAACGATGGCTTTCCTCTAAAATTCCGTGTGTTTTGTCTTGGCGATACGAATAAATCATATGGCTGATTTTCGCTTCTGGAATGGCTAATGTTCGTATAGATTTCAGCCCGACTATTCGGCCGGGTAATATTAGCCAACAGTTCTTCTACTATAACGTAAACTCCGATCACATTGCCGACAACCGAACACTCGTTACTCCGAGAAATGCCTCTTCTTATTAACTGATAACTAGAGCCGAGAATTTCATGCACTATAAATTTCCAAAATGCGCCTACATTTATGCACTATCGAACTACAAAACATACACGATCAGCAGAAATCATCTTTAAAATATGATTGATAGTTTTGATTGTGAATGTATTTTTTCAATTCCATCTTTGCACAGTTAAAAACTAACAACATTCTAAAATCTTCTCCGTTCTTTCCTGCTTTTTTCTGTCGAAATATTTTTGTATGCAGAAAATGATCTCTCTGCATCAAAAGACGTAATAGGTGCAAGTGTCAGTTCAGGTTTTCCTTCAGAGAACATAAAAATTCCATGTCTGGGTTTCTTTTAACAACAGTGTCTTTGCAGCTACTGCCACATTTCTTTAGCCTTGACTGAGATATTCCTGGAATTCCTCAATAATTGAAATTGAGTCTATCAGTAGTAGAGACGAGGCCTCTAATTTGGTATTTGTAGAGGACATTTTAGATATTTTTTTATGTAAATGAAATGCTTCTGCACATTATTGCATTTAAATCCTGTTTGTGGCCTCTGGTGAGTAGGGCGTCATTTGGTTGGAAAAATTTACTACGTAAAGTGAAACCAATATTTATTTTAGAATAAGACAGTGCAGTAATAAATTTTTTACAGTTAGGTACGTATCAATTTCATTTCATTGAAACTGTCAGCGTAAAACTTTGCAGCTTCCAACAAAGTGTCCCATCTAGTAAGGATGGACTGAGGGGATAATAATAACTCAGGTACACGATCTCTATAGGCAGGTACATGTGCACTGGCTTTTGAAAATACTTTAATAAAAGAAAGCATCATTTTAAAATGACTGGTATATTTTTATACGTTTGAGAACATTAAAATTGATAAATCCATAAATTTCACACATACATTTTCATTTGAAGATATCAAATTATTTATATTGTCATAGCTACATTTCATTACTTCTGCTGCACGATGGATGAACAAGATATGTAATGTGTTACACATTTGGGTATATTTTTTAAATTATTTTCCCAGCATCAGTTAACAACAAAAGAACTCTCTTGTTATTTATATCATTTGGCCACAAACTACTAAAAATATAACAACATATTTTAAACTTAACTTAGAAATACATTAATTAGGTATGTTTATATACAAAAGTTTTTCACCTCAGAACAACTTACCGTATAAATATAATGGTTGCTACATACCTAACTACTACAGCGTCAAGAAGGGTCTTTAAACAACTTTTTTTTTTTTTTTTTTTTTTTTTTTTTTTTTTTTTTTTTTTTTTTTTTGTAATTTACATCACCACCTTAGGTTGTGTAAAAATACGTCAAGGTCGCTTTTACTCACTACGAAGTATTACATAAATAGCAAAATTAATCATGTTACTCTCTTTTTCAGTAATTAATAATTGTTAGGAAATCAATAAAAAGTGATATCACATAATGTATTGTACAAAGGGATTCAAAAAATTTTGCTCATTTGTCTCCAATTTTTATTTACTTACTAGATGACCCGGTGAACTTCGTATCACTTACCTCTTCATATTAATTTAAATCATATGTATTTCAGACACAGTAGCTTTATAAAGGCATCCTCCGATAGTCTAAGTATCGGCTCGATAGTGGGCGGAAATAGTGGGCAAATCACGCACACATGTCCAGGATAATGTTCATGGCACATTCGTGGAAGTTCAGGGAACGTTCAAACGGTGATAAAATATGGAAAAAATTATGGTCAACCATATTTATGCTTTTTATTAAGAGGTAAGTGATACGACGTTCACTGGGTCATCTAGTACATATGTAAATATGTTAACAAAGGTAGCGACATAGCCATCATCGCTGTAACAAATACAAATAAATGAGTAGTTTCAAGGCACTTTGCGGTGGCACTATATTCAGTGTGTACTTTACATATATTTAGTGTATGTATAACCTTCGACAAAGACTTTGACAAATCATATACAAGTTCAGATCGTGTAAAGCGAACTTTTTTCTTTAAAAGTATATTTCTGAGTGCACCGAACATGACTAAAATAACAGGAACAAACGAAATGAATTGCCGACATTTCGACCACTGTGCAGTGGTCCTCTGCAGGACGGTTAACTCTTGTATGCTGCTGAATGTATACCCTTATATACTGTGAATTTCCTCCACACTGCAGGTGTATGAACTCCAAGGCAAGTGCAGCGAAGTTTACGTTGGTGAAACCGGGAGACGCATCAGCACCCGCGTCTCGGAACATGAACGTTACATACGATTGGGACAAGTCAACAAGTCAGCTGTGGCAGAAGGAATGTTGCGGTACTATTAACTTCCGGGAACCGTGGATACAACAACGCAAAATAAGAGAAGCCATCGAAATAATTAAACGACGTAACAACATGAAAAGGGAGGATGGCTACAAGTTACGTTGGACCTGGCAGCCGGCAGTCCCTGCCCAGCGGACCGCGTGTGTTTGCCAGCCAGCGGCTCCACTTGACCCGGGCTCTGCAGTATAAACAGCGGACACAGAACTGACGCGCGGCCTGAACGTTCGCAGCAGGGAACACCATCCCCTGGATACTAGTTGCTGATTGGCTGTTTGTTACCTTCCAATCAGACATAAGATTTTGCCTGCCAGTCACTTACAGGGTAGTAAACGTAAGAACGGGCTGCTAAGCTACTGCCAGCCAATCACCATCTTAGATGTATGACAATCGAAAAATTCACAGTACATAAAGGGGTACATTCAGAACACGGGGATTAAACCCTTCCACCATCCTATATACCTAGCGTTCCCTCATGCGTTCTGTCCTCTGATGGTTCCACCCCATCCGCCTCCCTTCCCTCCCTCCCTGCAGATCATCACCCCCCTCCCCCCACCCTCGTCCCCATCCCTATCACTGCTGGGCTATCCCCCCCCCCATCCCCAGGAGTCCTTCCGGTCCCTCCCCTCCTCCCCTCCCATCATCACCTTTCCCGTCTCGCCGTGGTTCCCACGTCCTCCCCCTCTCCCTACCCCGTCCCCACTGCGGGGCTAGTGCAACGTGTACAGGGTACAGTGCGTCGTGTGTCTAGCGTTTCGTCGTTCTGTGGTTTTAACATCGTACAACAGCTCCATGGTAAACAGTGCTTCGTGTAGTTTATCATAATCAGTGTCGTCGTCTGCAATGTGTGACTTTTAGCCGCCTTTGCAACACATTTTACTAACTGTGTTTGTGTATTAACAATCAGTCTTTTTCATTTTTTCCCGCCATTTTCATCATGTCATTATGTAAAAGCACCAATTTACCACCATGTCTTTCATTTTAAAAACCTGTAGATCAGCATTGTAGGCTGCTGACAGTCTGCCCATGCGGGCGTTGAAATCCAGCATACAACAGTTAACCGTCATGAAGAGGACCACTGCACAGTCGTCGAAACATCGGCAATTAATTTTCTAGGTGTTTAAAAAATGACGCAGCCTAGTACCCAGAATTGTTTTATTCAAAAGGACACCGGCTGTGGAAACTTACGAACTTATAACAGATACAAAATTATTGTAAAATGTAAACTTTCACGGCCGGAATGGTAAAAATTACTAAAACTTTCCGGGCTGTTATGCCGTGGTCTAGTGGATTTATTATTAAAACCCAACGTTTCGTCCCCGACTGCGGAGGACATTCTCAAGGGGGATCGTGGCACTTTTGGATTTCCGATTCACACCTTGGCTCGCTACTGACTCGCTACCAAGTCAGTAGCGAGCCAGGGTGTGAATCGGACATCCAAAATTGCCACGATCCCCCTTGAGAATGTCCTACGCAGTCGGGACAAAACTTTGGGCATAACAGCCCGGAAAGTTTTAGTAATTTTGAGATACAAAATTGGTGTAAGTCACCGGACGCATCTCTAGACCGCTAGGCAGGTCATAAGCCATCTGATTCTTGTACCAATGTAAGGCTCTGAAAGGGTTTTTTTCCGGAAAAAGCCCCTTCTCCTAACCTCAGACAGGCGATAGTGGCCAACCAGTCAGCGATAGGGGCCTAGGGTTGCCAGATCTCCAGGCGCCGCCCGGAGTGCCCGGGTTTGGAATGAATTCTCCGGGTCTACGGGCCAATGACTCTCATCTCCGGGCTTGAATGTAACCTAACCTAAATCTTACCTTTCATTTTATTTAAAAAAAAGCGTCAGTGCGCTCGGCCATTCCAGGCCGGCTCCTCTCTACTCTCTAGTAGTTATGAATAACTTTATATAAATGTCAATTTCTTATTGTAACAAAACGCTACTTTTCTATTCTTCCTCTGAAAACTTTTCATTGTTGCGTCGGTAGTAATCGGCTAGCGCATTATTAAGGAAACACTGTTGCAGCAACGTGTCAACTGGCGACGTATATTATTTGTGTTCGTTCGTTCATTGTTTGTTATCAGGTAACCGGCAATTTTCGGAATTCTCGGATCGCTTACATTAACTCAGATTAGTGAGTAATAACAGTGAAATGAAGAGACGATATCTAATTTCGATCTTTCTGGGAGGGTGGAGATGATTAGTTTTTTTTTTTTTCCTTCTTTTAGAATTCACGTGTAATCCTGGTTGGTGGGGGGGGGGGGGGAGTTGGTCGCAGTTGAGGGGGGGGGGGCGAGTCATTGTCCAAGGGGGAGGGGGGCACGTCTGGCCTCCGGGCCTGTCTCGAGTTCAATCTGGCAACCCTATAGGGGCCAACTCGGTGTGACGTCAGGTGGACTGCGCCGAGGCCTTGACCGGAGTCGGTGTCGCCCAGACTCGACAGCCATAACGATGGCCTTGCTCCACGGCGAGAAACACGTCCCGTGTGAGGCGTGCTGCAGCCTGAACTGGTGCTTCGCAGTGCTGGCAATCTAGCGCGCGTTAACTGCTGGGACCTGCGACACGCCGGCAGGGCTGAGCTTTTACGACGGCCGCGGCGAGAGCAGGTCGGCTGTAAAAACACCACGAGGCCGCCACTGCCGCCTGATTGCGTCATGCACAGCGCCGCCACGTCGATGCACACACGTCTCTTCCTTTCGACACGACAGCAGCCGTGCAGTTAAATAAGGCTAGTCGAACATACAGATACGAATTAAGCCGTCGTACTCGATGCTTCAGCGGAATATTGATATATATACGGTGACCAGTTGTAATCGTATAAAAAAAAAGGAAGTAAAAAAGGATGCGCAAAAATTTGGTAATTTGGAAGGACCGTTGTATATCGCTTCGGACGGCCTGCTATCGATGATGACGGACTATCGATAGTTGCATAGTGTCAATTTGTATCGAACATGCGAGCATCAGAACGCTATCGTTTTTATTCATAGATCTGAAGTATTAAACTGAAATTTGTAGTGCGGCCGGGAATCGAACCCGTACCTCCATGCTTACTAGGCAGACGTCTTAACCGGTTTTTTTTCTTTTTTTTTTTTTTCAATAGCGTAGACTGGCGATAAAAACAATAAGAAAAGGAAGAAAAAAAATTTCGGGAGACCGAATTTTCTGCAGAGTACTCCACTATGGACGCTGCCAAATCGTCAAAGCATGTCTTCTCTTAGCATTGAACAGATACCATTGATCTGTTCTGCCACATTTTTTTATTAATTTTTAGAAAACAAGAATGTTGGACATATAAAAGAAACAACATGACATTACGGAATAATAACTTTTCCAGCCGTTAGACTACCACACCACTAACGATTAAGGCGCCTTGGAATAGTCTATGTACGATTTCCCTCCACATCACAAACTTTAATTCAGCTTCTATGCTTCAGATTTATCAATAATGTCTTTGACATATTTGAGACGTAAATCCGTCTCTGGGATTGTTTATTTGTATTAATTGCTATCGTTTTTGTTTACTCGCAAGCGTATGCGAAATCAGTTGCCTTTATGATATAGAAGAAAATTGTTTAGCCTTGACCACGATAATACCTTTCTGAACCGGAGATTCACGTACTAAAAAAAATTATAAAAAATTTGTTTAACCTAAACCTAACTTTCTTAATGCTACGCTACAGATCAGTTTTATTAGTGAAATAGCGTAGACCACGATAATACCTTTATCAACCGAAGATTCCATACAGATCATAAAATAAATAAAACATGCTATACCTGCTCTATGGTTGACACGTTCTTGTATGTACCCTGGTCCGATCAGTAAAAGTAATTGCCGTCGTAAAAGAAAGATTTTGAATCACTTAATCACTGTTTCGTACAGATCATAAAATAAATAAAACATACTAGACCTGCTCTATGGTTGACAGGTTCTTGTACGTACCCTTGTCCGATCAGTAAAAATAATTGCCCTCGTAAAATGGAGATTTTGAATCACTTGATCACTGTTTCGTACAGATCATAAAATAAATAAAACATGCTAGACATGCTCTATGGTTGACAGGTTCTTGTATGAACCCAACAGCATTAATTATTTAATTTGTTTATATACGTCGAAATGAATATCTGTTTTCATTTGTCCGCCAACATTTGTTTCTTGCGACACAGCGACGTTCGTGTGTTCGATATACGACACTGCGATACTCGCGTCTTCGATACATATCGATAGTAGACCGCCCGAAGCGATATACAACGGTCCTTCCAAATTACCAAATATTTGCTCAAATTTAACCTCATAATGCCCGCTGCCCGCTATATGAATTCCTTTTGAAAAGAAAATTCTTTTGCTGTGGAAGTTACTCCCAATGGTGCTTAGATGCCATGTAATTTTTTTTAAGATTTTTAATTTTATTTTTTTTAACAATTTTTGGGTATGTGCTAAATTTGGCAGGTCGGAAAATAAAGTAATTGGACTGATTATAAGTAACTGCACTTTGGCAATAAAGAAAATAATATTAAGGTTATAAGACAGAGGGGATGTTGGAAATAGGTATACATAAGATTAAAATGGGTAGTCAACTTCTTATACTGACAATTTATTTAGAATTGTACGTCACAAAAAATTACAAACAGGTATACAGTATGTCTATTTTACAAATGGAAATCCGTGTAGCTTCAACAACTGCTGGTCAGCGTCCAACACTATCTCTCCTAATGTTTTGAAACGTGGAACTTTCGTCTTTTTCTTTGAAAATTCGTCTCCTTCTTTGTCTGTTGATGGTCTTCCATTTACTGGGTCAGCTGCTACGTTGCAAAGAGAATCGTCGACTTCATATTAGAAATTTAGCAGATCCATTATTCCCTGAGTAGCAATACCATTCCTTTTGCAGTCTCATCGTAGAGAAGCCAACCATTGACAACTATGTTGATGAAGTGAAAGAAAAATCTCAAATAAAACTTCCTTGATCTTAGAGCGATTCGGTAATAACTGATGAGACCATCTAGTAAGTGTATCCCCCCATGAATTGGCTATATGTTGTAACTATTCTAGGGCAAGAGACCTCAATCTCTTGATGACCTGTTTGGTCAAATCGTTGTACAATGTTGAGAAGAAGATAAGATTCAATGGTTGACACAAGACAAACTCCTCTGTTGTCCATCTATCTTACAGTCCTAATATTTACCCTTTCAATTGTTGTTTATTTTGCTTTAAATCTGGGTCCTTACCTGAGTCATCCACGAAACTATCTTCGCTCTCGTCAGGAGGTGAAACTGAAGTTGTGTTGTGATGTCTTCTTAGTCGAAATAATGTTCAAATGTTTGTAGAACAAACTACTTATGAACTAGCTAAGACTAAGGACGGCACAAATATCCATGCCCGAGGGGGGATTCGAACCCCCGACCGTAGTGGCCGTGCAGACCGTGACTGGAGCGCCTCAATCCCCTCGGCCACCGCGGCCGGCTCTTCTTAGTAGACAATGTGACATCTGAAAAGTGTAAACTTCATTGTACACACTGCATACAGCATTGTTTCAGTGCCCGATGTGACACTTTTTGCACATACAAAAAGAAAAATAAATAAATAAAAACCGGCATTGTAACAGTGCAAGGTGCAACAATGTAATGAAGAGATGTTCTATTTAATTATCAATGTGATGGAACATTATTAACGATAAAGATAAATGTAAATGTTTATGAGATCTCGATAACGGCCACGTGACCTCATGCTATGTATCGTAGCCTAAGCAGTTTCATCCCATAGGTTTACAAACATTTGTAAATGTTATTGACATGTCTGCTGTTTACCATCATTGACAGCTGCAAGGTGACAATATCCTGCAGCATCCGACATAACTGTATCAGTTGAATACCTTTACAGTACAATTCCTTGAAAGGCGGCAACACTACACTTTGTCCCCAGAATGAAACTTTCACTCTGCAGCGGAATGTGGGCTGATGTGAAACTTCCTGGCAGATTAAAATTGTGTGCCGGAACAGGGACTCGAACCTGGGAGGTTTGCCTTTCGCGGGCAAGCTCTCTACCGACTGAGCTATCCCGACACGACTCACGATACCGCCTCACAACTTTATTTCCGCCAGTACCTCGCGTACTACTTTCCTAACTTCACAGAAGCTCTCCTGCGAAATATGCAAGACTAGCACTCCTGGAAGATGGGCATATGGGGGAGCCATGGCTTAGCCACAGCCTAAGGGATGTTTCCAGATTGAAACATTCATTCTGCAGCGGAGTGTGCATTCTGGAAACATCCCTTAGGCTGTGGCTAAGCCATGGCTCCCCAATAGGCCCATCTTCCAGGAGTGCTAGTCTTGCATGTTTCGCAGGAGAGCTTCTGTGAAGTTAGGAAAGTAGTAGGCGAGGTACTGGCGGAAGTAAAGTTGTGAGGCGGTATCGTGAGTCGTGTCGGGATAGCTCAGTCGCTAGAGTGCTTTCACGCGAAAGGCAAAGGTCCCAGGTTCGAGTCCCTGTTCCGGCACACAATTTTAATCTGTAAGGAAGTTTCACAACACTTCGTAATTGTCTCTCTCTCTGGTCAGAGAAGTTGGTTGCCGTGAACTGTGAGTCGGCGGTGGCGAGTGGTGGACATAAGGAGTCTGAGAGTGGATGTACTAATATTGAGTCAATAGATGGAGGAGAGTATTAGACTGAGATAGTTGTTGTAGTTGGGATTGTCGGTAACTTTTATTTTGGTATGTATTTTTATTGTGAATATGATGATTTTTAAAAACTAATAATAATCATATGGTGTAATTTTATTGCACTTCATGTTAGATGATAGCTTCATTTCCCTTTTTAAACTCAGCATTATTATCAAGCTTTCTTAGGTTGTAAGTTTTAACAGTACCGGTAGGATAGACACATATTTCAACTTTACTTACATTTCATCATTAATGTGCTGCAAGTGGCCAAGTTACTGTCTACGGAAAAGAGGTGGGTGAACTTAAACTTATTTCTGATTCGTATTCCGAGTAGGGAGGCAGATAGTTTTGTGTCTGTTAAATATTATGCAAATACTTAGTACCCCTGTTCGTTTTGCTCTTACATTTTCGATACAGGAATCATAAGCAACTAGTTTATCAGGAAGCTGCAAATATTTCTTGCCAATCGTGGAAAGTGGTCAATATACCACATTAATTACACCTTTTGCTGACTGTTCACTTAAAAGGTCATTCACATTCACAGTCGTAACGAACTAGTATCTCAGGTAGCTACCAGCATTTCTTGTCTAACGTGTAAAACGCTTTTTCCATACAGATTTTAATAATACCACTTACTGCCAACACTTAACTATTGCTAAGGCCAGAGCCGAATGCATACTTAGTCAATTTTTAGCATTTCATAAACTTTGATCTGTACTTTCAATAATAAGTCAATTATACAATTGTTAATTTACGCGTTTCTACATTTTGCTACATTGTACAAGTTCTTTTCGTTGCTATCAGTTACTTTTATAGATTCTCAGTCATTTGACGCATGAGCACATTTACACTCGGTATTACTTGGTTTGCACCCAACTTAGCTAATGAACTATTTTGAGAATACAACATTTTGTTTGCTCTTGTTCACAGCACGTGACGTTACATATAACAATCACTACTACGGTCGCCATAGAAGTGATTCTCAGTCTGTGTTACATTAGTAATCTAAATTTGATCTTTAATTAATTAACAGATGCATAATTGTGAATTTCACCGTTTTCACTCTACCATACTCTTGCATGTTATTCTGCTGCTATCACTCGCTATTAGAAATTGTCAGTTACTCCACCCATGATCACGTTTATTTTCGGCAACAAATTTGTGTCAAACATTGGTCAGTACTATCTGCTCGTCTGATTAACCAATCGGATCTTAAGCTACAACCGGACTTGTCTTTTATTAATTAATCAGACTCATGTTCTGGATACCTAAGCGCACTAACAGTGCCATACTCACTGCAGTCAGTAGTGCCGGGCTGAGTACCTGTATTATTTACTCCTACTTGAACCACAGACATACAGGTCAGCTTTTATACTAATAGCACTGTACCAGTCTGGGTAGGTACTGTTGCATCAGTACACAAAAAGAAGTCCATTCACACACACACTCTAGTTTCGCTCTTAAGTTTAATTTATTTTATTTAAACTGTTTCAACATGTATGAATATCAATTTGCGTAACATAAGGCAGGGAAAGGGAAAAGTTCATTCCGATAAAGTCTTTATTGGATGAAGATGTTTTGAAGGGACGAGCGGACTAAAACCTGGAGAGATCGTATTTGAAAGGTACCACTAGTGGGTGTCCCTTTGAGTCAACTTAGGTCCTTATAATTCAAAATCCCTTAATTTCTTCCTGTTTATTAGTTCCTTTACACTGATTGGTATTACTACTAACATATGTCTTTGATCGTAACTATATTTGAAGTGTATATAAAACTCTTCTGGGTTTTGGACTGCATCGTCAAAATATCAAACACCCAGAAGATGGCCACTTGCAATAGTGGCCGAAACGTCGGTGAAGTGTTTGATATTTTGACGATGCGGTCCAAAACCCAGAAGAGTTTTATATACAATGACAACGGCCGCGGAAGCCTTCGTTTACATTTATATTTGAAGTGCATGACATGAGCCAGGCCAGGTTTTATTCCACCTCGTCATGGTGGAATACTGTAGTCAATACATGTATATAGTTTTCAGTTAAACGTGAGTGGTGGTGGTTTTATAGACTCCATAATGACTTTAAATTGTATTTGTAAATAAACAATTTAATAAAAATTTCATGTAGATTTCACATTAAAAATCTGTTCAAAGTAGAAATGTTAAGAACATTCTGATGATTTATGAATGTAGTTGAAGGAGTAGATAAAGCCATGAGATAGTGTTATAGCTTCCATGACAACGACTTTCGCTGAAGTGATCATAATAATAATATTATGTCTTTATTATTATTATGACTTCACTATTAAAGTTATCCTTAAAATCATTATAAATATAGCAGTTTTGTCTGAAAATTAATGTATTTGAAAATAATCTATGTATAAACACTGGAAATATCTTGTATTTGTCACAATAGGCAATATGTTTGTATTTATACTTTGATCAAGATTACAAATATATTTCAATTAGAATTTTATTGCTTAAACAACGTTAAATTGTAGTGAAACTGTTTATTGACAAAGATAGCTTAAAGGCTCCAGGCAGTCCATAAAGCCACCGCCACCACTCATGTACAACTGTAGACAATATAAATATATTGTTAGACATGAGTAACGCATTAAAAATAAAATTACATAAATGATTAAATTAGGAAAATGTAAAGGTAAATAAAGAAGGCGCTACTGTCACCAATGATGTACAATGAAGGAAGTTGTGTAATAACTGTTACACATGGCTCAATGTGAATTTAACTCTGAACATGAAGACCGAAAAGTTTTTTTTATGGTTTAAACGACGTTTCCAAAGTTACGTATCTTATTATTGACGTAACGTATTACACACCTATCGGTGTATAATACGGCGTGCATGTCAACAGACTGCAACGGGTGCTGCATTTATTTCCAGTATTGCACTGGTCACACAGTCACCAAAATCAAGATATGCAATAACAAACTATCACAAAAAATCAGAGACACTTCAAGCAATAAAGCTGCACACCAGATCCCCATGCAAATATCACAAAATAGCAGTACAAAACAGCAGAAAACATATTGCACTGTCATTTCTAGGCAACATGTCCTACAAAATAATTGAACTGTTCAAAAACACAAACACAAAGCTTCGACACAAACCGCAAATTATAGCAAGTAGCTATTCGTAATTTAAATTCACAAAAAATCAGAGACACTTCAAGCAATAAAGCTGCACACCAGATCCCCATGCAAATATCATAAAATAGCAGTACAAAACAGCAGAAAACATATTGCACCGCCATTTCTAGGCAACATGTCCTACAAAATAATTGAACTGTTCAAAAACACAAACACAAAGCTTCGACACAAACCGCAAATTACAGCAACTAGCTATTCGTAATTTAACGAACAACAGTTCCCCATACAAAAGATCAGCCATATGTAAACTTAAATGCCAAAGTTGCCCCTCTCATTATGTAGGACAAATTGGGAGAAGCTTTGATGTTCGCTTTAAAGAAAAATTTAGATGCTATACGCCTGGGAAACCCATCAAAATCTGAATTTGCCTCGCTCAAAACTCTAAGCAGGCATAATAAAAATAAATAAATAAATAAATAAATAATTACTGAAGATCACATCAAAATATTGCATTATGCATATAAAGGCAGCAGTATGAATTTCCTTGAATTAATATTGGTTTATATACATAAATATAAATCAATACAGCATCTCCTCAATGAACAAACAGATTCGAACAATGCAGCCTTTCTACAAAATTTCATTCAGCTACTTTCGAATGCACAAATTAATAAACACTGCTCGTTTTGCCGCATGCAGTAATGCAATATAAACATAAAATAGGACAGTACCCCACTCGGGTCCACAATTATAAATTTATCTGTCGTTCAATTAAGCAACATAATACACACAATGATAACACGCAAATATGTACACTTATTTATCAATCCTCACGTTAATCCATGCATATCACATGCCATTAAGTAAAATCGCTTTAAGAAATACTTTAAGAAACTGTAAACACAGCTCTCGACGTAATTTATATGTCTGTCCTTTGTAAAATGCTTCAGTGTCAAATAAATGTACATATCTTTGATAGAAAATATCTTTGGCAGTGTTATGTTGGCAATAACTCTATCTTTGTATGCTATGTTGAAAAAACTTGAGAATCGCGAGCTGACTGCTGTTCGCTGCACATCGCCTGCTGCCGCTTATGACAAGACACGCAAACAACGAGTAGTTTATGCAGCCAAGACGGGTCACATAGCCGCCATCGTCGAGCACTTGCTCGTGTTGTCCGGCTTTGCGACCAACGGGAAGCCGCGGAAACGAATAGTGCAATGCTACAAGTGCCAACAGTTAGGGCACGTAGCACAGCACTGTCAAAACACACCCGCGTATCTGAAATGCGCACATTACACGCGAGTGCTCCAAGCCCATGGGTGCCCCACACAACTTTGTGAAATGCGGTGGAGCGCATGCAGCCAATCACCGTAGTTGCACCTACATAAGAAACGGAAAGCCCGCAGCTCAAAGGGAGAAGTAACAGGACCAAAAGACTGAAGAAGGTTCTTCACGGACGGCGCAACGAGCATCGCCGACGCCATCAAGAACGACAGACGAATCCAGGGCTTCTACCACCAATGCCGTAGCTGCCTCACTCGCTGAGGTCGCTGCAGAGAGGGCAAACTTCCACAAAGAGTTGGATACGCTCCGGCACGAACTAAAGGAACTCAAGGATGAGCTCCGGACACTCAAGAAGTGCCAAGAACAAAGACAACTGAAAGATGCTACCACACAGACGGAGGACAACAACAAAACCCCGCCAGGGACACAAGAAGCTATGGAGATAGTACTGAGAGAAGACCCGCCTGCAACGCCAAAGGAGAAAGCATCTAACTGGCAGGCACAAGAATCCTTGCCTTCTCCGGATACAACCCCACAGAGAGAAGATGAAAAAAAAAAAGCAAAGTGGCGACCTCTTCGTATTTCTCTCTTCTACCTGTAATCCAGGAAAGACGCACAAGCATTCCTGAAGAATATCGCTGACATCGCAACAGAATCCAACACAGAGTACCTCCCAACCTATCCATTCAACCCACTAGGCATACGAATACCAAAACGTTCTCATCACCCAATAGACCCCTTACTACTCAATCCACTTTTCCACCTCTTACCCCAGCAAGATGTACTACTCATCAATTCACTACCAATCCTATCTCACTCTGGCTGGCTATTTATTTTAGATACAGTAGCCCAGGAGGAGAGAGCCGAACGTTCACATGGGAAGAAGAAACTTTCAAAACACGATCAACAGACGTTACCACCTAGAAGGAAGAGATGAAAACGCAACTCGTCACCATCACACAGAAGAACGAAGAAATGGAGATATAAATCCACAATTCAGAAGAAATCAACACATATGGAAATTCAAAGACCATCGGAATATAGGTATTACAACACAAATAATAAATGATTCACAGCAATTTTAGGACAAGAGGAGCCTAAGTGGACTCCAAGCCCCTACAACTGATGACAAATAAAGATAAAACTGAACCCCTTACCATACAGTCCTGAAAGCCTAGCACTTTTGCCATTACAACACAGACAAATAAATAAATAAATAATAAAAAAACTAAAAAAATATGAAAAAACGTTTTGGTTTGTGTGTGTATATAATATGTGATTAAACAGGCTATTTTGCTCCACATAAGAGTCAAATGTGAAACACAAAGTCTCATTCCATCAACAACTGCAGTAATCAGCAGCACAACGTAATGGAACCCATGTGAGTAAATTAATAAAAGGAAAATTCTATCGTAAAAATATGTTTTTAACATTTGTAATTATCATGAGTCATATTTACGCTCGAATAAGAAATTCCAACCATCGTTTTGTCTTGTAGGGCACCACATAACCACGGACTTTGTTTTGTTGGCAATATCACCATCTTTGTATTCTATGTAGAAAAAACGTTTTGGTTTGTGTGTATGTGTATAATATGTGGTTAATCACGCTATTTTGCCCCACATAAGAGTCAAATGTGAAACACAAAGTCTCATTCCATCAACAACTGCAGTAATCAGCAGCACAACGTAATGGAACCTACGTGAGTAAATTAATAAAATGAAAATTCTATCGTAAAAATATGTTTTTAATATTTGTAATTATCATGAGTCATATTTAGGCTTGAATAAGAAATTCCAATCATCATTTGTGTTGTGGGCACCACATAACCACGGACTTTGTTTTGTTCGCAATATCACCATCTTTGTATTCTATGTTGAAAAAACGTTTTGGTTTGTGTGTGTGTGTGTGTGTGTGTGTGTGTGTGTGTGTATAATATGTTGTTAATCACGCTATATTGCTTCACATAAGAGTAAAAAGTGAAACGCAAAGTCTCATTCCATCAACAACTTCAGTAATCAACATCACAACGTAAGGGAAACGACGTGAGTAAATTAATGAAAGGAAAATTCTATCGTAAAAGTTTTTTTTTTTTTCAATATTTGTCATTATCATGAATCACATTTACAAACAAAATTATGTGCGTAAGTAAAAATGTAAATGAATGAATCTTTCACTCTGCAGCGGAGTGAGCGCTGACATGAAACTTCCTGGCAGATTAAAATTGTGTGCCGGAACCGGGACTCGAACCTGGGACCTTTGCCTTTCGCGGGCAAGCGCGCTACCGACTGTGCTATCCCGACACGACTCACGATGCCACCTCACAACTTTACTTCCGGCAGTACCTCGCCTCCTACTTTCCAAAGTTCACAGAAGCTCTCCTGCGAACCATGCAAGACTAGCAGTTCTGGAGGAAAGGATATGGTGGAGACATGACTTAGCCACAACCTAAGGGATGTTTCCAGAATGAATATTTCACTTTGCAGCGGAGTGTGCGCTGACATGACACTTCCTGGCAAATTTAAATTGTGTGCCGGAACTGGGACTCGAACCTGGGATCTTTGCCTTTCGCGGGCAAGCGCACTACCGACTGTGCTATCCCGACACGACTCACGATGCCGCGCTTGCCCGCGAAAGGCAAAGGTCCCAGGTTCGAGTCCCGGTTCCGGCACACAATTTTAATCTGCCAGGAAGTTTGAAAATGTAAATGACATGTATGTGGATGAGAGCAGCCATCTAACGATGAACGTCGCTAATTTGTAAATAATGGCATAATCAAGTGTTGATGGTTGCTGGTTTCTTCAATGTAAGAATCATCCTGTATAACAAATAGATATTTGAGTAGGGACTGATGACCCCACAGTTAAGTCCCCTTAATCTTTATTTGCGGCTGATTGCTGCTGATCATCTACATATTACAATATGACTGTGTTACGTCACGCTCCACTGCGGATCGATTAGATCTATGCTCAACGCTGTTTGATTTACGATAAATGTTGGGGCTGAAAATCAGAGGCGCGCTGGAATGAGAAATCGCATTACAGGCGGGCAGACGTCACGCCCCAGTTGGTCCAGTCCTCGACACCGCTCCACTGGCTCGCTCATCGCAGCCAGAGGTCACAATTCACTGCGCCGGCAAAGCAAACATCAAATTCAATTAAAATGTGTGCGCGTCAAGTTTATTCAGAGCTATCAAACAGCAATAAAACCCTGCCGGAATTGAAGCTCAAACTATTCGAAATTTTGTTCCTCGGCACGCAGACGGGAAATAAATGAAAATGCGCCAGCCTTCTGCGCGTTATAAGTTGCTTTATTTTTGCAGAAGGGTAGCAGAAGGTGGTGGAGACCGTCTGACACTTCAGCCCACAGCTGGCAAACCAGAGTAAAAACCTCTCGTCTACATTGCAATTAGCTATACTGAAAACCGACATTTCATTCAGACGTTTTGTGAAGGTAAAAATGTAATCTTTCGAAATGAATCTTTTTTCCAACCTCTAGACGCCAGTGTGAAACTTCCTAGCATGGAAGT
Source organism: Locusta migratoria (assembly GCA_026315105.1). NCBI lineage: Eukaryota > Metazoa > Arthropoda > Insecta > Orthoptera > Acrididae > Locusta > Locusta migratoria. The sequence continues at coordinate 284,432,883 of CM048750.1, read as the reverse complement.
TAAATGTCGGTCTCAACCCGAATGACGAATGTAATGGAGGAGACGCACAGAGGAAAGGGAGAGCAGGAAAATGAGAGAGGGCAGATGGTGACAGGTGAAATGAGATGAACAGAGGGAGGGGGAGGAGAAGATGGACTGAGAAACGGTAAAAAAGAGGCGGAGAAAGGAACAGCTAAACAGAAAGAAGGGAAAGGAGGAGATGGACGAATGGAAGACTGGATACCTCACATATACACTACTGATCATTAAAACTGCTACACCAAGAAGCAATGCAGATGATAAACAGGTATTAATTGGACAAATATATTATAATGACATGTGATTACATTTTCACGCAATTTGGTTGCATAAATCCAGAGAAATCAGTGCCCAGGACAACGAATCAACGGTTTTGATACGACTGGGCACTGAGTCAGAGCTTGGATGGAGTGTACAATTACAGATGTCCACGCAGCTTCAACATAATACCACAGTTCATCATGAGTAGTGACTGGCGGATTGTGACGAGCCAGTTGCTCGGCCACCATTGGCCACACATTTTCAATTGGTGAGAGATCTGGAGAATGTGCTGGCCAGGGCTGCAGTCGAAAGCGCCGGCCGTGGTGGCCGAGGAGACTGAGGCGCTTCAGTCACGGTCTGCAGGGCCACTACGTTCGGGGGTTCGAATACCCCTTCGGGCATAGATATTTGTGCCGTCCTAGTTCGTAAGTAGTTCGTAAGTAGTTTGTAAGTTGACGGACTGATGACCCCGTAGTTAAGTCCAATAAGTTTTACAAACATTTGAACATTTTTTGCAGTCGAACGTTTTTACGTAGCCAGAAACGCCCGCACAAGACCTGCACCATACTGTTGTGCATAATCATGCTGAAATATAGGGTTTAGCAGGGATCTAATGAAGGGTAGAGCCATGGATCGTAACACATCTGAAATGTAACGGCCATTGTTCAAACTGCCGTCGATGGGAACAAGAGGTGAGCGAGACGTGTAATCAAAGGCACCCTACACAATCACGGCGAGTGATACGCCAGTATGTCGATGACGAATACACTATTTCAATGTGCGTTTACCGCGCTGTCGCCAAACACGGATGCGATCATCATCTGAATTCATCCGAAAAATTAACGCTTTGCCATTCGTGCACCCAGGTTCGTCGTTGCGTACACCACCCAAGCGCTTCTGTCTGTGAAACAGCATCAACGGTAACCGCAGCTATGGTCTCCAAGCTAGTAGTCCATGCTGCTACAAACGTCGTCGAACTGTTCGTGCTGTCCCCAAATGTTGACTCAGGGATCGAGACGTGGCTGTACGATCCATTACTGCCATGGGGAGAAGATCCTGTCATCTCGACTGATAGTGATACGAGGCCGTTGGGATCCAGCACGCCGTTTCGTATTGCTCTCCTGTACCCACTGATTCCGAATTCTGCTAACAGTCATTGGATCGCGACCAACTCGAGCATCAGTGTCGCGATACGATAAACCGCAATCGCGATAGGCTACAATCCGATCTCTGTCAAAGTCGGAAACGTGATAGTACGCGTTCCTCCTCCTTACACGAGGCATCACAACTACGTTTCAGCAGGCACCGCCGATCAAGTGCTGTTTGTGTATGAGAAATCGGTTGGAAACTTTCCTCATATCAGCACGTTGTAGATGTCGTCACCGGCGTCAACCTTGTGTGAATGCTCTGAAAAGCTAATCACTTGCATAACACAGCATCTTCTTCCTATAGGTTAAATTTCGCGTCTGTAGCACGTCATCTTGGTGTAGCAATTTTAATGGCCAGGAGTGTACATCTAACACTGAAAATGTGAATTCTCAGAAAATGCGATTAACGTAATTTATTCTGAAAATTCAGAAATACGCCTTATTCTGTTGGAAAAAGTGTCGCCGGCCGCGGTGGCCGCGGGGACTGAGGTGCTCCAGGTACGGTCTGCACGGCCACTACGGTCGGGGTTCGAATCCCCCCTCGGGCATGGATATTTGTGCCGTCCTTAGTATAAAGTATTTCATAAGTAGTTTGTAAGTTTAGGGACTGATGACCCCGTAGTTAAGTCCCATAAGCTTAACAAACATTTGAACATTTTTTTGAAAAAGTGTCTAGCAGAGTAACCAGGATCATCTAGTTCTTCTTCATCTTCATTTAGAAGCTGTCTTCTCCTTGCAGTTCTTGTTTATTTTGTATTAAATTCAGATGCATACTGATCCTTCCTTACTCGCTTGTAGTCCAGAAACCGAAGACCTCTGATGGTGTTGATACCAGAAACAATGTCATGGCTCTCCATGACCTCTGGCCTACCCATATGACCATTATTGAATAAAATAACAGAAACACTGACTTCGCATTTCAAAGTTGTTAAGCGAAGAAATAAATTCTTAGTTACACGAGTCCATATTAGGTTGTTGGAAGACACATTTACATCGATCATCGACTTACATTCGAACGACGATCGTACCAGGGGAAATTTTGTACTATTTTAAGCATAAAATTTCAAACTACTTCTTAAATAGGAAAATATAAATTTTTACTATTTTGCAGAATTCTGACTCCCTTTAAGCAGGGACATGAAATAAAAAATCTTGATATTTTACGACGAAATTATTATTGTTTTTTTTTGCGTATTTTACTGTTATCCTTTTATAGTTTGAGTACAATATTATGCCAAATGAGGAGCTACTTTTTATTAACTCGTTTTTATTTTCGGTAAATTCAGTGTAAACTTTTCGAGTATAAGTGATATTTTAGCTGATACAGTATTATTTTGCCAATTTCTTCTTTCGCAGAAAATATCTCTTACTATTTGGCCACTTGCCACATGTTGCGCTCTTTTATGCAAATTAAATTTTGCTATTTTTCCAGTTTTATTTACCATTTCTGGTGATAATATTTCTTTTCCATTTAGTTTTACTGTAAAATTCTTTAGTTTTTATTTATTTAAACCAAATACGGCGTTATTCTTTTTCAACTTCGGGGTTATGCTACGTTTGAAGTAATTTTTTGTCGAATTTTCTGCTACTTTTTGCCAGTTGTTTTTTCTTTCTGTTTTTTTTTCTAATTCCTATTTTTACTGCCAATCCCGTTATCATTGTCTACGCGATCTTCCTTTATTTCGGATGTCGCTGTGTTTGACTCAAGTAGATATTTCTAACAACAAACTGTGTTTGCCAATCTCGGTGTTTTTTTTTTTTCCATTTCTGGTGCTATTTTCGACGTGTTGTAAAATGTAAAGTTTCACGGCTGAAAAGGTCAAAATTACCTAAGTTTTCTCGGCTATTATGCCATGGTATTATGGATTTATTATGGAAACCCAACGTCGGCTGATCATAGATGGGTCAAGATGGAGGCAGCGGCTGGTGCATACAGACTCAAAACTGGCGAAAACTGGAACTTTTTGGGATATTCAGAATCACACACTAAAATAGTGAGTGAGGTAAATATAGGAAAGGTTGTGGAAATGCCAGCTGACTATATTATAACCCCATACTGCTTCAACAAGCCTTTCAATATAACAATTGGAAGTAGGGAGCAGTGGGAGAAAATAGTTCGACACCGTACGGGGGATATTGTCTGGTTCACTGACGGGTCAAAATCAGACCAAGGCGTTGGGGCCGGTGTATACGGGGTGCAGCCAAGACTAGAAAGCGTCATCTCTCTAAGAAAACTGGCCTCAGTATTCCAGGCCGAAATCAATGCCATCAGGGCGTGTGTGCCGGAGATTTTGCGTAGGTGCTACAAAGACCGTAGCATCTATATCTATTCAGACAGCCAGGCAGCCCATAGATCACTGGCAGCTCCTACAACAAGGTCTAAAATTGTTGCAAAATGTCACAGGGTTCTGGTGGAGCTAGGGGAAAGCAATAGAGTAAAACTATTGTGGGTCCCTGGCCCCGCGGGAATCAGTGGCAAAGAGCATACCGACAGATTAGCCAGGATGGGGGCAGACACTATTGGACCGGAACCTGTCCTGACAATCACCAAGGCAATGATCAAATTGGAGCTACGTAACTGGCTCAGAAGACAGCTCGTAGAATATTGGACCATAGTCTATCAACAACAATATGGCAAGGTAATGATGCCAAAGCCATGTTTTAAAAGAAGCTCTGCAATCCTGGGCCTGAAGAGGAGAGAGATTAGACTCATGGTTGGATTGCTGACAGGCCAAGGGAATTTCAAAAAACACCTACATACAATGGGAATAACAGAAGAGGACCCTAAATGTAGGATCTGTGATGACGGTGTTGAAACTGCATCACATCTAATCTTCGAATGCATTGCATTGGAGAGTAAAAGGCACTGAACATTTGGGAAAACCAGACCCGAAGAAAATGTATCTAATAAAGAACTGGTAAAGGGACTCCTTGCACTGTTCAAGGGCATTGGTTGGCTTTACTACGTATGCAGGAACGATATCGCATAAAAAACTTATTTTCGGTGCGAGCAGTGGCGGGTTGAACCAAGACTGTTTTGGCTTTCCTGGTAAAATCAAACCAATCCCCCTTATTGGTCGTCCACAACAGTAACAGGGTAAAAATTTTCTTGCCTCTGTGAATAAATCAGATTTTAACTGTTACATAACATTTCTGAAAATTTTGAATGTTATTGGTTTTCTGGTTTGTGAGATGAATAATATTAAAAATGTGAAATGTTAGAAAATGCGATTAATGTAATTCATAATGAAAATTCATAAATACGTCTAGCAGAATAATCAGGGTCATCTAGTTCATCTTCTTCATCTAGAAGCTTTCTCCTTGCTAACCATATGACAATCATTAGATGAAATAACAAAATCACTGACTCCGCGTTTCACAGTTCTTAAGCCAAGAAATACATTCTTAGATATACGAGTCCATATGAGGTTGTTGAAAGACATATTTACATAGATAATCGTCTTGCATTTGGACGATGGTACCAACGGAAAGATGTAAGATTGTACAACCGAAGAATGAAATCCATTGCCTTCTATATATAACATTTTCGAAAATGTGAAGATTTACATGTGTATATATCGCAAATTGCGTAATATATATCTATATTTCCTATTAGAATTTCTTAATAAATTTTGCACTATTTTAAGCATAAAACATAAAATTATTTTATAAGCTTAAAAAAGGAAAATATTATATTTTACCATTTTGCGGAATTCTAAATCCTCCTTAAGCAGGGACTCGTAATTTATTTTTTTTATTCTACAGCGAAAATATTTTTTGTGCGAATTTCAGAGTTACCCTTTTATAGTTTCATGTACAGTATTGTGCTAAACAAGGAGCTACTTTTTACTAATTCGTCTTCACTTCTGGTAAATTCACAGAATTTTTTTCCAGTATAAGTGATATTTTAGCTGATACAGTATTATTTTGCCAATTTCGTCTTTCGTAAGAAAATATCTCTTACTATTTGGCCACTTGCCACATGTTGCGCTCTTTTATGCAAATTAAATTTTGCTATTTTTCAGTTTTATTTACCATTTCTGGTGATAATATTTCTTTTCAATTTAGTTTTATTGTAACATTCTTTAGGTTTTATTTATTTAAACCAAATATGGCGTTATTCTTTTTCAACATCGGGGTTATGCTACGTTTGAAGTTATTTTTTGTCGAATTCTCTGATACTTTTTTCCAGTTTTTTTTTTCCATTTCTGGTGCCATTTTCGACGTGTTGTAACATGTAAACTTTCACGGCGGAAAGATTCAAATTACTAAAAATTTCCCGGCTATTATGCCGTGGTCTTACGGATTTATTATGGAAACCCAACGTCGTCTGATCATAGATGTTTAGGAGACTGATAAACTGTAATTTGAATTATGCGTATGTAAAAAAGGAAGGAAAAAAAAACGAAGGCAAATTGGGGGCTGAACATTCAGTAGGCACTCGTTACGAATTTTTTGCCAATTTTTCGTCCTAGAGATGAATGTCGAATGCACGATATTTTGAGACGCCAATTTCACGCCACCATTACTAATGTAGCTTTATTTTCGGCGTATCCGTTTCCGCGGAACTATTCCTGCCCCCATACAAAGGCTGAGGGAACGTGAACGGTCGGATTCGGCGGCAATGAACGGGCCACCGCTCCAGCTTGTGCGAGGGCGTGGCGGTGACGTCAGCAGCAGCGATAGTGGCGCCGCGCCGCGGTGGCCCCGGCAATTGGGCGTCCGGCTCGTGTGTCTGACAGCGGGCACAGGAGAGGCCCGGGAGCGGCGAAGCCAACAGCCAGTAGCCGTGTGAGCAGGCGAGCATGCGGGCTCACTGTGCAGCTAATTAACCGCCACATAGCAGCGCACAGCCGACCACATCAAGCGCCCGTCTGTTCTCTGCGCCCACTCACCGACTCCATATCTAACAAGGCAGCGCTCCAATAATACATGTCGAAACCTACCCCGAAATGTTTTACACAGGAATAAGACAACGAAAGAAATGTACTGCCAAAATTTTAGCTGATAAGGGACACTGCAAGTTTTTTTTATGTTGAATTTACGCATTTTTTTGCGAACAACGCTTTCCCTTAATGAGGACTTGTAATTTGTTGAAATGAATTATGACTTGCAGTACCACATTTTACAAACATTCCTGTCGGCCTTTCCATACAATCATTTTTGGAAAAAAAAGGAAAGAAATGGCACTGACGTGTTTTACGGCCCACTGTAGATTTGTAGTTCTATAATTTTTTGCAAGCATTTTGGACCAAAATTTTGTGTCCCAGCCTCGTCGCCGCTTTTGTGTCTCGTTTCCGTCGTAAGTGTCGGTGACCGATTAGAAAGACCAACACAGGAATAAAGGATGCACGCTTGTGCGGTATGGAGGTGACCAGCCAGTGGGACAGCAACAACTAGAAACACTAGAGTAAATTAGAAGAGATATATATTTCATAAAGACTTAGTAATACTTAACTTTTACATGGTTCTTGGCTGCAGAATGCTGATACATAGATTAGATAGAGGCCTGCCTACTCTTGATTTCTAGTGCCTTTCCGATAGCCAAGTCTTAACAGCTGCCTATCTGATTCCGAAGTGTTAACTGGTTCCTATCTCAGTCCCAAGTGAACGATGTCGTTTAGCGGTGGCCACGAGCGGGATAACAGCAGAGGGCGATCGTGGCTGACGTCGTAAGAACGCCGCGCCGTGCGCACTTTAGACTTGTGCGACACCATACAAAATAATAATCTAAATAATAAAAAATTAATTAATAAGAGTGTCTGAAACCCTTTTAAAGAAAAAAAAAATTAAGTGGCTTTGGGTTCCGAACCACAGTCCAACGCACTGCCCACTACGCTACGACTATCAGATAGGGTTTATGTTATTTAATCTGTTACTATTGATGGCCGTTGTTACCTGACGCTAATACGCCATTTGCAGACACTAGATTATCATTTGTCGTACGAAGAACGACGTGTTTTTGTTAATTCTTCAGTGCGCTATTGCTTTGAAATGACAACGTGTAAGTTACGATAAGAAAATCATCAAATACGACACGCAAGATGGCGTATGCCTCAGAGAGTTCTGGGCGAGGAATGTCACGTGACATCTGCGAACTGCTGGTCTTCGTTAATTAAATGGAGGATGTGAAAAATCCGTTATTTTTGCAAATATCTCTCAAACGATACGAGAAAAAAGAAAAAATAAAACATAAGGGAATAAAGTTGTAGAGAATTTTCTCCTCTACAAATTCGTTTATTCAATTTTCGCGTCAGATGTACGGTTTATTTGCAATTAAAATTACATTACAAACTGTTTTTTACTAACGTATTTCTTGTCCGAAATATTTCGAAAAGCTAGGTTCTGGTCTCTGGTAGTCAACAATTATGTCTATAAAATTTGGTGCTGATCGTTTGAACGGTTCGCCTTGAAAAACGGGAACATGTTATGGACAGACAGACATACAGACAGACATACATCCCAAAATCCCCGTTATTTTTGCAAATATCTTTGAAACGGTATGAGATATGAAAAAAAAGAGAGCAAAGTTGTAGAGAATTGTCTCCTCTACAAATTGGATTATTCAATTTTCGTGTCAGATGCATGGTTATGCCGTTATTTTCATTTAAATTTCGAGCTGTCAAAAGACTTTCGCAGAGGCCCTCTTTTAGTGTTACTACTGTAATCTAAAGTGAGCCAATAAAATAAAATAAAATAAAAAGTTTTTAGAGCTTAAGGGACTTAATTGCGGGGTCATCAGTCCCTAAACTTAGAAACTACTTATGAACTAAAGACGGCACAAACATTCATGCCCGAGGGGGGATTCGAACCCCCGACGTAATTTTTGAATGTTGTACATTTAATATCAGTGAAACAGTTTTTTGTTTGTTCCATGTAGACGTCAAAATAAATAAATTAATTAAAATAAAAAAATAAAATGAAATAAAATAAAATACGAAGTGTCTACTGAACAGTGTTGCCAGATGGCAGAGAGAGAAAAAACCTACAGTCTCACAAAAATGTACCTACGTTTTCCCTACTTTCTCCGTACCACCTCATTAATGCCCCTACGTCAGGGTCGTAGCCATGATTTGGGTCTGGGCGGGGGCCTCAATCCAGGAGTCCGGCCAGAAGAGGTTACCCAGTGCATTAATGTAACATGTTACAATTTTGAAAAACTTTAAAATAAACATTTGGCATCGTGCTTCACTTGCTAGATATGTTTTTCCAGTGGCTGATTGGTGGAGTCAAGTGTAGATTTTGACGAGAATTCCAAGAGCTCTGTTACAAGAGGATTGCTGATTTATCGATCGGAGGGTACATCAAGAACCTGTTAACCATAGAAAGGAACAGTATTAATTAGCTTCCCCAAATATGCCGCTAATTCAGACTTCACTGTTACACGAATATAACTGATTTACTGACCGCACAAGGATACATCGAGGCACTATCAACCATAGAGTAGGAACAGCAGAAATTATTTAGTTCACAGTCCGCACAAAAAAGGAAGTCGTCCGTCACTCTAAATGATTCGATTTTCAAAGAGTAATGCTATGTTGAGAACGAATATCTAGCGCTTTGTTCATTATAACTTAAAGTTGGCTGTCGCAAATGTTTTAGCGTTTCCTTGTCAGCATCTTCTCATTTACAAGTACTAACTAGCATATCGTCCTGACGTAAATAAATAACAATCTAGTCAAGGTAATAAAACGTCTTCTGTTCATGCGAACTATGACTTTTTCTTGTGCTGACATTTTCGTTCAAATGATTGTGGAACTTATGGGACTTAACTACGGGGTCATCAGTCACTAAACTTACAAACTACTTATGAACTAGCTAATACTAAGGACGGCACAAATATCCATGCCCGAGGGGGGATTCGAACCCCTGACCGTACTGGCCGTGCAGACTGTGACTGGCGTGGCGCAGAGCGCTCGGCCAACACTATTTCCAAACCGACTCTCCATTCCACTGATATACATTGAAATCATAATATTTCGCATCAATTTTAATGTGTCTGAAATTAAGTTTTCATATTCATAATGTTTAATATGAACAGAAAACAACTATGCATTGGCTACTTCAGACTTCAGACTTTGGTCGGCTTCATCCCGCGTGCTGAGAACTGTTCTGTTGCCAACATTACCCGCTAGGCCTGTGTTGGCAATTGTAAAATTTTACCAAAGTACCTACGCATTGGGGGCTTTTGGATTAAAATTCCCCACATGATTTTAATGTTTGTAAGTACTTACGTGTAGGGAAAATCCCTACGTCTGGCAACACTGCTACTGAATGACAAAAACATTTTTTGCGTCAGGCACACCAGACCAAGGAAAAAATGATGCATTCAGGCACTTCGCGGAAGCCACTAGTTTTATTTACACAGAACTGCGATGGAGTCAGAAATAGGCCCGGCCGTTGTTCATATTGCGATCTGCATATCAAGCACACTTGATCAAATTCGAAACGCGTGGCGTAGAAAACTGGTAATGTACAAATGATTGGAGCTTAAGAACACTGTTCCACTGATAAACCTGAAATGAGAGAGAGGTATCGAAAATTATGAAAACTTTTCTTGGAGTAATGAATGATCAAACAGATTAAGGGGATGCTGCCGGGCGACGTCGTCGACAACCGTCGATAGATATTTCGACAGGAGGACACCCTGCCATTCTCAAGGCACAACTGCACCCAAGGAAGCAATGTGCAAGCGTATTTAATACCTTGGTTTGCAAGGGCAAACAAGGAAGATAACACAGAAAGTATAATTCACTACAGAGTCAACACAACCTAAAATGACCAAACATCAAAAATATTGATAGTAACAGTTAATCAACAGGTGAGGCAGCATTAATTTTGTCCCTCTGTTTTTGACGAGAGACAGTGCCGGATTACAAGCGTAATTTAACCAAAAACCACCGTCTCTGTTTATAACGTCGCTTGCTGGTTAAATTTCAACAGATTTCTTAAAAACACAATCCCAATAGGTGGATGAGGAAATTCATACTGTAAACCATCAGCTGTTTATTATTTTTCAATCTTCTACCGGTTTCGGTTATAAACCATCATCACGGAAGAGAACTACACAGACTGATCAAACAGGTGCATTATTTGCCTCCTTATGTATACTGGCATGCATGTCACACAATAAAAATAAATAATAAACAGCTGATGGTTTACAGTAAGTTTCTCCAATAGGTGGAAGTGCATGCCAGAATTTACGTGTTGTTGTATTCCATAGGATGACCGGTGTCAAGACAGTGTTCTGTAACAGCTTATTTGTATGGCTGTTGTAAGTGTGTGTAACGTTTGTGTTCAATACACCGGTCTAACACAGCTCTGATTGTCTGACCAATATATGATATGCCACAGCTGCAAGAAAACCTTATACACCTGCCTTACGCTACTCAAGATCGTCCTTTACGGACACCAGCAGGGCTTTTATCTTAGAAGGTGGTCGAAAGACACATTTCACACCATATTTCTGCAAAATACGACCAATCTTGTTGAAAATGCTTCCTGCGTAAGTCAAAAATGCCATATATTTAGGTGGCACTTCATTACTATCGTCACTCACCCGTAGCACAGTACGCTGATAGCACAACGCATATTTTATCTGTCTCTCACTATAACCATTCTGACGAAAGGTGACTTCGAGGTGGGACAACTCAGCTGACAAACTCAGGGTCTGTGAACCAAGGTACGAAGTACTCCTTGCACATTGATCCCTTGAGTGCAGTTGTGCCATAAAAATGGCAGGATGTCCTTCTGTCGAAATATCTACCGACGGTTGTCGACGACGTCATCCGGCTGCATACCAGTAACTTGCTTGAACATCGGAAATTATGTTTGATAATTGCCTGAAAACTGCTTTCCACTGTCGCAAAAATTCGTTATCAAGACGTGGAATCACGCTACTAATTCCAGGCGGAATGACATGGGGTTTTATTAGAAAAGTAAGTTCAAAAACAGATCTCTTGCGCGCTCGTTTGGTGGTGATCGTGTGCTCAGCCGCAACTTTCGTCATGCTTGACTTCCCAGGTCCGCAGATATCAGTCCGTGCGATTACTGGCTTTGGGGTTACCTGAAATCGCAAGTGTATCGTAGTCGACCGACATCTCTTGGATGCTGAAAGACAACATCCAACGCCAATGCCTCACCATAACACCGGACATACTTTACAGTGCTGTTCACAACATTATTCCTCGACTACAGCTATTATTGAAGAATGATGGTGAACATAACATCATCTTTACTTTGTCTTAATTTGTTATGCTAATTACTGCTTTTCTGATCGGATGAAGCACAATCTGTCGAAATTTAGGAACCCTTTTTTTCTTCTAATAAAATCCCATGTCATTCTGGGCATGTGTGTCAACTTTTACCTATGTATCTACATTATTCCGTGATTAATTAAGTTTTCAAAAAATTTTCTAATGTTTGTTAATCTTAAGGGACTTAACTGCGGGGTCATCATTCCCTAAACTTACAAACTACTTATGAACTACCTTATACTAAAGTCGACACAAACATCCATGCCCGAGTTGGGGGGATTCGAACCCCCGACCGTAGCGGCTGTGCGGACTGTGACTGGTGCGCCGCAGGCTGCTCGGCCACTACGGCCGGCTATTAAGTTTTCAAATTTATACTGACTTTTTGATCACCCGGTACTTGCAGAGCGTCTTAGCAGCTAAAATCTTGACATTGCATCTTTTATTGTATTCTTTCTGCGTAAAAAATATCAGGTAGATATCGACATGTCTTATTGAACAGTTTCCTTGTAAGCTGCAGGGTGTTCAGTTTATCTGACGCTATCGCATCACAAAAACGATGTATCAGATAGTTCTCTTTTTTTTTTTTTTTTTTTTTTTTTTGTTAAAATGTGTAAGTCTGGTAGGAGTGTGACATACAGTATGGGTGAATATGATGGTTTATAATAAAAAGGTAACAATTCATTTACTGCAAGTACAAATTAGCCCTTTACTTGCGTAGTAAAATTGAAGGTGCCGGTCATGATAAAGCGATACAAGCGATATTTAGTGTGGAATGTATTGTACAAATCAAATGTTTGCTAAAGCTCGGGAACAAAGTGCAGTGGTCATCTGTCCCTAGACTTACAAATTACTGCAAATAACTTAGGCTAAAGACAACACACTCACACCTGCCAGAGGCGAGGAGCAACTGTGCATTGCGCAGCAAGGCGCCTTAGAGCGCTCGGCTATTCCCTATTGGCTGTTAACCTAACCGACTCCCATATTAACTTGCGAATCTTAAGACATGAGTATTAGAGGTCCGAAACGGGCCGAGTCTGAACCCGGGCTTACGGGTTGCACTGTAAACGCCTCCCTTCAACCCCGCTGTAATTGCGCGAATACAGCGAGCCCTAGTGCGTTGGCGCAGCCGTCCCATCGCACTCATGGGCTTGTAATCACCAGATAGCCGGCCGCGGTGGCCGAGGGGACTGAGGCGCTCCAGTCACGGTCTGCACGGCCACTACGGTCGGGGGTTCGAATCCCCCCTAGGGCATGGATATTTGTGCCGTCTTTAGGATAAGCTAGTTGATAAGTAGTTTGTAAGTTTAGGAACTGATGATCCCGTAGTTAAATCCCGAAAAAAAAAAAAATCATCAGACAATAGCTCCGCGGGTACTCTGACGTCATATCTATATTTGCCATTTACATGTGCTCGGAAGATCGGCACGTTTGTCTACGCCATTGCCTCCGTACGAGGACACATGAGTGTCCATACGTTTGTAATCCATACAAATGTAGCCTACAGGTTTATTCTGATCTTGATGAAATGTTGCACACTTGAACTTCAAAACAAGACGAATATCACTGCCCACATAAAATTCTGTGGTGCATGAGGAGGCTACTTTATTTATGGACTTCGACAAAATCTACAGTTTTCTTTCGAACCTTGCACGCTTGATCTACATATCAAGTATTCATCAGTTTCTTCCTGCAATGTGTTGAGACAACAACTTAATATCATTGTACTGAAGATCGTATCCACACATTGTTGCTGCACACTCAATACATTCACAAGGAAAGTACTTGGGCTCGAACAAACAGATATACATCAAAATCGTACGAGAAATAACGTAAAGATCCCTCATTGCAATAGTGACACTCCCGCATCTGCAAAACTCTGCAGTCGTCCTTTAGAGGCCTCTGCGTGTGCCTTGCCGCATTGCACTTTGACCTGTCGGTTCGCCAGTAGGGACGGTGCAGTGTGCCTCCGAAGTTTCGTTTTGTGACGTTATTTGCATGGTGTATGGTGAAGCGTCAGATGGGGCGGCGATTGGTAGCCAATCCTGCTAACGTATTGCGATTGGGTGAAATGAAGTTACGAAGAACCCTTCTTCGTGAAGATGGTATTATTGTAGAAGACTCATTCGCACGCTTTCTCGTATCTGCTATGGTACAGAAATATGAGCATAAGTTAGATACTGTTGTAACACTAACACATAATGATGATAATAGGGATGATAATGACGAAGAACTCATTGCTAGCGGAAGTGCTACGGTAAGTGCGGGAAGAGGCGATGGAAGCAGTGGCAGTGAATACCAACAGTATTTCGGGAGGAAGGTTAAAGTTGCAACTGTCTTCACGGCTTTTGATGACAATAAGCTAGAGAACATTTACGACGATTATTACATTACGTATGGCGTCTACAATTACATATACAGTGCTATCTAGAGCATGATTGCAAAGTTTTGCATAAAAACGACACCCACAAGCACATTGAAGTGTACGTAGAGAAACTGTATCCAAACGTTCATACAGATATGTTTGTTCGAGCCCAAGTACTTTCCTTGTCTGTAAGATATAATAATTTTTTCACCTCACTAAAATGTTCTTGCAGATCAAGTGAAACATTTGTCACTCCATATTAAGAAAACTATTCGCAGGATAAAATTACTTAAATATAGTATAGTTTGATATAATAAAGGCGTGAATTTATTTTCGTTACTGTTACTGTGTACGTTTTTACGGTGTATCACCAAATTATGTGATTACACAAAGATGAATTGTGTGCAATGGTAAGAAACACATCGCATAGAGTGTTTGGTACAGTCGAGATTTGATCAAAGGTTGATGTCTTTGAAATGTTGATATTATTCCGACTTTTCATTTGAAACCGAGCAGAAAGATATTTTAATTCGTTTTCGAGACACTGGCGCCCCCATTTCCATCCCTGCGCATTGGGAATCACGTGGTCATATCAATCTTCATATTACATACGCATTTTTGCAACGAAGTGTTGCTTTATTCATTAGTGTATTAAAAATTCGTATCACAAAATAAATGTATTAGAGTGAACGGAAAATCTGGACGATGTCAAACTACTACGAAGATAAGTGATGATGATTTTACATCGCAATGACGAAACGGTAGTTTTCAGAGGTATAATATGGAATTATATAGCACGCATTTTCTCCCCAATTCTGTTGAGCATTTCCTCATTAGTTACGTGATCTATCCATCTAATTTTCATCATTCGTCTGTAGCACCATATTTCAAAAGCTTCTATCATCTTTTTGTCTGAACTCCTTATCGTCCACGTTTCACTCCCATACAATGCTACACTCTCGACAAATGCATTCAAAAAGGACTTCCTAACACTTAAACTAATATTGGATGTCAACAAATTTCGCTTCTTCAGAAAAAATTTTCTTCCCATAATCATTCTGCATTTTATATGTTCTTCACTTCGGCCATCAGAAGCTATCTTCCTACCCAAATATCGTCTCATTACCTAATCTAATTCCTTCAGAATCGCCTGATTTTCTGATTTTCCATTACCCATTACTCTTGTTAATGTTCATCTTATATCTTCCTTTCAAGTCATTTTCCATTGCATTTAATTACTCTTCTGGGTCCTTTGCTGTCTCTGACAGAAATACTATGTCTGAGCAAAGGGGAAGGATTTTATTTCTTTCTTTCTTTTAGCTATTTTTCATAAACGGGAAGTCAAAAATTAATTATTTAAAAAACTTTTTGACATTCATATTGCAATATTTGTTGTAAACATAGTTCTCAATTATCATTTTCATAAAAGAGGTAGTTGAAGTTTAGTTTACTGTTGAAAATGTCATATTCAATAAGGTTGATTTTGTGACATTTGTAGTAAATACTTAAAAATAGCTACGTAGTGCGCCGAAATTAGTCTTGTGTCTATTAAACACAAAAGTAACTGTTGGCTTATGACTGTATTAATCATATGTCTCGAATACGAAAGAACTGTTTGTATTTGTAAAAATATGCTCTTGTTTGTAGTCGATTACAAGTATTTTCTGAGTCACCTTCGTATGCTACACAGCGCAGCTTTGATAAATAAATCGTAAATCTAGGGGTAGAACAGTTGGCTTTATTTTTAGGCAGTGTTGTGTTCGGCTACACACGTTATTCCTCCAGCATCTGCACAGAGCTCCTCTGAGCGAATGCTTGCGAGCAGCTGGAATCTGGCCACGGAATCTCTGGACCTCGCTCTGTGCCGGCCTGTTCATTAGCAATGCAGATGGCAGCCGAGAGAAATTGGCACTGCCCGTAGGCGCTGCCCCAACGCAGAGAAATATTTCATTTCTCGAATCCCCCGACCAGGGATTCGCCGCACTGCTTTAACGTCCAGATGATCTGCACAAAAGAGACAATAGGAAGGAGATTGAAATATACTGCTCGCATGAATTTTTTACATTTTATCTGTCTAGGAAGTATTGTGTCTTATGCAAATGCAAGACAAGTTATCGCCGAAAAATGCATATGTAAGCAATTTCTTAATGTCTGACTGTTGTATTTATTTCGTGAGAACAGACACGTATCACTCAGGATGATGAATTAGTTGAGGGTGTATGCGTTTCCTTTCCTTGTGATAGACGGTATGATCTGCCTACGTTTGAGTCCTGTTCTCATTTTTCTTTATTTTTTGTTTCTTGATCTTCATTTTACATCTTCACAGTAATTACCGCTGCCGTCTCTTCAAGAATTTTATCGACCGTTTGTAACTATATGAGTGTAATTTAGCGGTTTCAACTTCACTTAAGAGTCTTACATGTATCAAATATCTAGGCTATCAACGACCATCCATGACAATGTAATAATTTTACGTACAGGGAAGGTGCCAGTAAAGGTCGTTTACTACTATTTTCTTGTGAGATTTTTTAATTAGGTATTGTGACGATACTGCTGCTCCCCTCATCTCAATGTTATTGTACGATACCGTATGCGTCAGACCCAGAATCGTGTGGTTCAATAGTGATATATGTTGCGTGTGAAGTTACAAACGAAATAGCCAGTCTAGGAATCAGTGCAGGACTGTGTCTCGGTGACACTGTGATCAAAACAAGTGATAGATTTCATTAATTAAGAGATTTGTTTAGATACTTTTCAGACAGTTCTATAAACAATAGTTTCGTCATTGTGAGTTATTTAAAGACTTAAACAGATGAATTGTAAAAACTTTTGTGAAAAAAAAACTGAAAATAAATAGCATTGTATATATGTCAGGCTCATAAACAAGTTGTGTTGAGCAGCGAATTGTGTTAATTATCGTAACAGTCAAAATTTGAATATCGTGATTCTTTGTGTATATTGACTGAGGTGAGATTTTGTACTTATTTTGAGAATTGACAAGATATTGTATAGTTCAATATATGTTAGGAACATGTATGATGTACTCTTTAACAAATTAATTGACGTTTAACATATTGCTTTGTTGTCAAACAAAGAGTAGCATGATTAAAACTTCAAAAAAGAAACAGAAAAAAACGTGCCATGTAAAATTATTGTATGTATAGTTTTCAGTTTATATTATGATTATTTTTATGTACATGAAATGTTTTCTTTGTGTGTTTGTTAATTGTAAATTAGTATATTCAATTGTTTATGAACAATGCATAATGTAAGGTCATTATTGCCGATATTATATATTTGCCTCACCGCCTTGCGTGGGGGAGTTCGTGTTTTAGTAGTTTGTCAAGTGCTCTGGAAGCTATGTCAGTCTGCGTTTTAAATGGAAGTACTGTCAGCGAAGTTCTGTTACCTTGTTTACGCATGTTATAAAGTTGTAATGTTTTGGTGGAGAAGCAGTTTGGCTTCAAATTAAAGAAGAAATAATTTTGCAGCGAGCAGAATCCCCATACATCGTAATGTTGAAAAGCTGAGTATCGGTAGAATAAACTGTAATTACTTTAAATCTATTAAAACATTTCAGTATGTAACTAAAATTTTCCTTTACAAGGGGAGATATTATGTTTCTCGGAATATTTGGATAAATTCAAATCGGACTTAAAAACAGTTGTAATAAAAGTTGTTCACTCCGAATAGGGTCATCCATTAATACCAAGAGGCGGGAGCGGGGATACTTTGAAATCTTAAACTTATTCATTATTACAGATTTAGATTCTCCGTGGAAAATTATGTAACTTTTGTATGAAACATTTTTTTCTATTAATGATGTATGGCGCTGTAATCGGCAGAAATAAAAATGAATTGAAAATTGTTGAAAATCTGTAATGTATCTAACAAATAAATATCGGACTCTTTCCCTGGGTTTAACACTTCCACTCTCAGCCAAACGTTGGGCAGTTACCTACTTTGAAGTGTCATTGCAGAAAGAACACTCGTATCAGGGAACAGATTAGTATAATTTTGGAGAGCTTCTTCAACATTTCTATGAGCCTCCAAGTACGACGAAATGATATCTAATTTCACTACAATTGGTAACGTCGTGGAACAGTCCGAATCACTGAAATACCATCAACAGTCTGGCCATTGAGTGAGAGCATGAACATAGTCTGTGCTTCATTCGAATGTGCCATTCAAAATATCAAAAATATGAATCTTAATCCGATGTGTATTTGTTTTAATCTACCTGCAGCCGTTCACATTTGGAACAATTGCGTAGAGATGTCTACAGTCCGAATCGTTACAGTACAATGAACACTTTGACCATCATCTGAGAGCATGGTCACATTTACGCTTCATTTGATTGATTTTCTTTTTTCTCTTTCTCTCTCTCTCATTTTAATTTTTTTTAGGTATTACCGATTTCCAACAATTCTTAACTAATTTTAATTTTTGACGATTACATTCATGGGCACATATTAAGAGTTCACTTTCTACAACAACGGTGGCCTAAAGGGGTTCGAACTTAATAGTGGCAAAATTACTGTGGTAAAACTATGGAGTGGAATCTACTATTGACGCTGATAGCACACGTTGCTAACATACATCCCTTACCTCCGAGCAAGTGGACTCGCCCATCCCACGTCATCGGCGTGCGCACACTGAGATGGAAACACAGTCACTTGTGAGCGAGCGGTCTAACGTAATGTTGTCACTATGTTTTCGAAACATGATTGTTCGGATTTGGAGCATCAACTACGACCAGCTATGCGAAAGAAGCCGCAACACTTTCTGCGCAACCCACCTATGATTTTGCACGACAATGCACGGGTGCATACAGCGCAAGCTGTGGCTTCCATGTTCAATCGATGGGACTGGGAAGTACTGTACCATATCCCCAGACGTAAGTCCTTGTGGCTCTGATTTGATTCTGAAGATGAAAGGACCACTTCGTGGCATTCCCTTCAGACCTATTCCAGAGATTCGACAGACAGTAGACCGCTCCATTCGCACCATCAACAGAACAGGATCTGCTAACGGTCTACTACGCCTTCCACATCGCTGGCAACGGGTTCCACACAACGCTGGTGATTATTTCGAAAGACAGCAACAGGTGCAAACATGAAACGCTTTTGTATCGCTCATGATTAAATAGTTGCCAGTATTTCAGGTCTAAGCCTCGTATTAGATTTCTATAAAAACTGTGGCCTAAATCCCTCAGATATTCATTAAAAGGTGTGTTTCATGAAAAAATGTAATAATCTTTCATGGAGCATCAAATCTATAGTAAAAATAGGGGTTTGTATTTGACATTTCAAAATCACCCCCTTCGCCCCTTTTAAAGGGAAGAAACTTTTTTGAAAGCTATTTTAATCCTATTTGAATTTTTCTAAACATTCAGAATAGCAGTTTTAAGTGCGTAACTCTGTATTTTCATTATGTCTCCATTTAGAAAACTGAGCCATGTCTTAGGCCGGTATTACACTATCAAATTATTTGTCAAAGAATTGGACAAAGAAAAATTGGACGTAGTGTAATGCGAACATCGTCCAATATTTCATCCAATCACGGCCTCGGCCTAGATTTGATCAAAGAAATCGCTCGTCTTCTGTTTCCTGCAGTGAGAAATGTGACCGCTTGGAGCGATAGTAGTATACAGCTTCCTTACCACTACAGCTGTTTTATTTGGAGGTTAAATATCTTACATTACTTCGACATAATGTTCGTATTCGTAAACATGGCTAGTAGTGGAATGTTTGTGTAGTGTTTTCTAGCAACAACAAAATTTTAAAAATCAGATGGGGCGTTGTATAACAGTTGACAAGGCTAATTCACACTGTCCGTCACGTCAATTCGCGTAGCCCAATACTTTGCGGCAAAAGTGAGGTTGAGTTACAATCCGTGAGGTAAAAAAGTCATTATATACTATCGGAATTTAAGTAATACCCCTAAATCTTAATACAGCCGAAGCAGATTTTAGAATGTATGATTTTGGTAACGTAGCGTGCTAAGTTCTGGGAAATGAAACAACTTTCAAAACATCGACATCTGTTTGCAAGCGAATCTATGAACATAAGAATACGTCAGCCAATTTTTGTAAGGAAATAAATAGAGCCTATTTACTTTATCAGCAAAGTTTCCCCCCTTACATTTTAATAACGTCATAAACAATTTAGATTATCCTCTTTGTCAGTGCTTACATTTTCCATTTAAAACTTTATTTAATGAAACTTGCTTTATCAACTTAATCTTATTCGTATACACTGTTTGAGTCAACCTTTTTGTTACTCTATTGCAAACTGCGAAGAATGAAGAGCGACAAAATAATTAGCAGTGAACGGCCTGGCTGTTCTGCCGACGGAATAAAAACGAAAAATCCTCCCGGTCCCGTAACAAATTTTATTTATCTCGCTCTGACACCCACGGTTTCATCCAAGTGCGTTTCCTTTTCCTTTTTCCCTCCTTCTCTTCTAAATGCAGTCACAATGCAACTGTAGTATAAACAATAGCTGCGCATTACACCGCCATTTTGAAGCAAATTTGACAAAATATTGGATGATAGTGTAATACCCCCTTTTGCGTTTCATCCAATTTCTTTGTAAAAAAATATGACCAATATTTCATCCAAGTTTTTCGTCCAATTCTTTGTCCAATAATTTGATAGTGTAATACCGGCCTTAGAGAATTTTTGCGGGTAATAGTACTCCATTCATTGCACGTTGTTGGTACTCATATGAGCTACAGTGGGTGGATAAAATAATATTAATACAATGCAATTGCAACTTGGCATCCCTGCGTACTTGTTAATGCAGTGCACAGCTGACGTATTACGTTATCATACGTTCTGTTCTGTGATGGTGAACGCAGATGATAGTTGAAAGTCGCCATCTCTCTCACTTCCAAAGATGCCAATACTATGGAGCGCAGTTAATGGCAGCACGAGACCAACGAGAATGACAGGCCGCGGCGCGCAAGTCATGTCACATAACTGAGCCGGCGCGATCGCTAGCTGACTGGCTGGCCGCCTAGGGCACAGCCCACTCCCCAAAGCGGCCAGTCACTCACCTAGCGATCGCGCAGGCTCAGGACTACCTTGCTTATGTGACAAGTGACCCGCAGTCTGTCTTTCTCGTTTGCGTCGATGGCAGCATCTGTGACCCAAACGGCTGCACTGCAGTGTTGCCAACTGTAAGGACATGTTCCTACCCGTAGGGACTTATGACTCTTTTTTTCCAAACTGTAGGAACATAGGGAAGGATTTCCGAAACGTATGGCTTTTAATCAGGGACAATACAGAATGAAAGTACCTTTTTTATTGTTGAAAACAGTAGGAACTCATTGCACAACAATGTTAATAGAGCGTAAACATTATTACCCGATACCCAAGTAATATCTTTTGTTAAAAAAAGAACATTAACTCTTTGTGGCGAATCAAGTCCTTACCAACACCCAGAGAATTTCTCTCTCTCTCTCTCTCTCTCTCTCTTTTTTAGAAATCATAAACGCGTTGGCAACACTGCTGCACTGTTTAACGTTTCACTATCGACAGTACCCTCGGCTCGTTATTCATGCACAAAATAAGGCGAAACTCTGAATTTACTGACAACGAACGACGAGCAAAAAGAACAATTCTGGCAAAACAAAACTACCACGGTAAAATCGACACAAAACTCAACCCTCACTTGAGTAATATTGTTTCGATAAAAACAGTACGGCTGGAGCGGAGACGATTATCATGGCAATAGCTAAGCTCAAAAATAAGGACGAACCGAATATTCGGTATCGGCCAGTTTCGGCCCAAATACTGGTTTCAGCCGCAGTTTCTGTTTCGGCCAGAAATCAGCCGAATCTTAGGCTTTGCTGAAACTAGCTTTCTTGAACTCACTGATGGACTCGGGTCGCGTTCCTGATGCATCAATAACGCTTTAATTCAGTTGGCAGCGCGGCGTTTAACTGCATGGAGTCCATCCTCGGCGAAAAAAATTGTGGGTATTTTGTTGTTTAGTACAGTATAAAGCAATCGTGTCTTTGATAATCTTATAATAAGTCAGTTACAATTTAACTCATTCAGTATTGTCCGTAATGGAACTGGTTATCATGTTGTTATTCTGAAAAGTTTTATTAATGTGTTACCTTAAAAAATATGTACAAATGTTTGTAAATCTATCGGACAAAACTGCGTGGTCATCATTCCGTAGCTTACAAACTACTTAAACTATCTAACCTAAGGAAAAACACACACACCCATGCCTCATGGAGGACTCAAACCTCCGACGGAGAGTAACCGCGCGCTCCGCAGCGAGGCGCCTTAGACCGCTCGGCCACTCCACCGCCGCCTTCCCTTGAAAGCGAGGAGCTTTTTAATAACTAATATGAATAAGTGGTACACAGCTTTTTCTGTTCAATTTGCACAGATTTATACCGAGACCAATCATGCTGTATGTCGGAACTGTGACCTTATTTTTCAAAATGTCCAAATGTTTGTAGCACTTATGGGACTTAACTATGGGGTCATCAGTCCCAATCAGTTACCAATCAAATAATAATGATTTTTACAGATAAACTATTAATAATATAATTTATACAGGTTGATTACATGTAAAAGGATGTAAATAAAAGGTATTGACTGTAATAGGATTAATACTAGCATTGCCACTGAGACACCTTGTGCTGGTGTAATAATATATTGTATTTAGGAATGTCAAAAAGGAAATATGTAAAGTGGTCTGTCGATTGAAAAAAATGGATATGTAAATGGCAACAGGAATTTTGCACTCCCAAGAAAAAAAATTGTAAAGAGGTTGCTTATGCAGCAAAACTTTATTACTTCCCACATACATTATATTCTGGAAGTCATGTCGAGGCTCTAGCTTTTCGTAGTATTTACTTGGCATGTATGATGTTTACCTAAAGAGTATCTTCCTACAAGAAGGTATGCAGGGCTGTGAAATTTGTGGTAGATATACAGTAGTCTCGTTAATTAGAGGTGAACGGCGCTAGGGCCATATCGAATTATCGAAATTTATGTGCGAAAAAGAAGTAAACTGACTCTGAAAAGAATACATGTGTCAGAAAATGACTTGTTTTAAGCAAAGTGTTTAAAAAGGCAGTTACGTTGGCAGCCTAAAGGTTTTTATCGAAATTTATGTGCGAAAAAGAAGTAAATTGACTCTGAAAAGAATACATGTGTCAGAAAATGACTTGTTTTAAGCAAAGTGCTTAAAAAGGCATTGGCAGCCTAAAGGTTTTAAAGTCTTTACTTCGCGATATAGTGGCGGTTGGGTTGGGCTGTTTGGTTGGGATAGGGGGACAAAACTTCTGAGGTTTTCAGCCCTCCGGTGGGGAGGGGAGGGAGTGAGGATAGGAAAGGAGGGGAGGGGAAAGGACATGCAGCCCGGGACGTAAAGAAGGTATGCATTAGCTCGGAGTCCGGTGCTCGTCACGCACGTACTCACGACAGAACCGTGTCGGAGTGCCTATATCGGTAAAGGCAGAATGTACCCGCAAT
Organism: Locusta migratoria; assembly: GCA_026315105.1. Lineage (NCBI taxonomy): Eukaryota > Metazoa > Arthropoda > Insecta > Orthoptera > Acrididae > Locusta > Locusta migratoria. Next base: position 284,409,336 of record CM048750.1, on the reverse strand, counting down.
TGTTGTTTCGTTTTATGACTCTCGGTTTTACGCGAGACTCGATACATTGACTCTCCACTGTATCGACTTCAGTTTACGTCTTCTCTAACTTACTTTGACTTTTTTTAGGTAGAATATAAGAGGAGATTAGAATACAATGTGCAAGTACCGTACTTCTTACTCCTGATTGGGCTTATATGCACTCGCGAAGGATTAATGTAGGGATGGGATCTTGCGAAATGTTGAAAACCTAGTGATTTGTAGTGTAATGTAAATTTCCCGAAATTTTAACTTAATTAAGAAAGTTTTGGTTACGGCCGCAAATCATATTTCCGTCGGACTATACTAAAAAACCACACTGGCTTTTTTTTACGGCCCACTTTAGATCTGTCTGAAGTTTTATAACTTTTTGCAAAAATTTTGGACACAAATAATAAAACTATAAATCATAAAAATTGATGGACGATACGATCACGACTCTAGTTTTGTGGTAATATCTATACACCCAACACGTAATATTGTTTCCGACCGTATTTTAACAAACAGGTACATTCATTTGATATTTGAGTTTAGCTTACACAGATATACTCTTTTTAGAACTTTCACCTCTTTAAACTGTTACTTTAATATTGTGTCCCACATTTTCATTATCATTTAATTTACTCATTTTAGGGAAGGAGCTCATTGTATAAATAAGATAGAGGCCAAGATTGCAATTTTTATTTCATTTATTCAAGACGACCGGTCATTGACATTAAACTGCTTATTATCGTGCTCCACATAAAACCTGGTAGGTGTACTGGCTGATACTTATGTAGAAAATCATTTGCTGGTGGGTAGATATATGGCTGGTTAAAATCAATAAAATATACATAAAATAATAATTACGATAGTGCACATGTCGGGATGGTTTCGTGAAGGTGCTCAACATTTGCCGTTCCGAAATCCGTCACGTGACATCCTTTGCCCGAAACCTTGCGCGAAACTCTCTTTTGTATAAGCCATCTTGCTTTCTGCATTTTATGATTTTCTTATTATATCACAAGCGTTGTCATTTCAAAGTAATGGCGCGCGGAAAATTATCAAAAACACGTCGTTGTTAGACAATGAATTACAATGTAATGTCTAAATGCCATGTTAGAAGCAAACACCTGCCATCGATGGTATGAGAATTATTCAGTATTGTCGCAGCTGTTCGGCGTAGCTTAATGGGCAGCAAATTAGTTTGTGATGCACGAACATCTTAGACGATGGTTCGAAACTTGCCGGGTGCAGTGGCTCAGCGTGGTCAGTCAGAGGTTGACGCCGTGGTATCCCAGCGTGCTCGACGCCCTCTGTAATGAAAAGAACTGTCAACGACGAAACAATCACAATTAAACAAAATAAACCAACGTCCATAAAGGACATATCAAATCGAAGAACCACTGAAAAGAGAGAGAGAGAAAGAGGGCTCAACGCCATCTGTAATAAAATACTGAGAAATTCTCAACAAACAACGCAAAACAAACATGAACAAACAACAATAAAGCAATGATCTACCAGAAAAACAAAAAATAAAAATAAATTAAATAAAAACACGTCACTGGCATTTTTTCCATCTTGTTCACTAAAAGGTTTTCGCACACTTTAACTGGACACAACTATATCCTGCAAGATTCTGAGTTGTTCAAAGGTAACAGCACTTACTCAGAAAAGTACATTTGTTGTATTTTGTGAACGTATCATGAAATACATACTAACGAACTGCAAAAATAGCCTTTTTCACATGTTCACAAACTGGGCACATACTTTTACAATGAACGTTGTCAATAACGTAATGATAATAGTAACTTTGGGTATATATTAAGTACTAGAGCTTTATGGAATTCTGTATTATCACACTTATTCCGTTTGTTATTTTAGCTGTAAAAGAAAACGTTGTCACAGCTTGAAACCTAATATTTGCTCTTTATATTAGAGCAGAACAAAGTAAAATGAACAAAGTCATTTCTGAACTACACAAAAGGTAATACAATTTACGTTAAAAGCGTCCATAGCAACCATGCCGAAAATTTTAGTAGACTCATTGATTCTAATTAATGACTTTCAACATATTCCATAAATTGTGAATAGCTGCTTAGGATAAAAATAGGTAATATGTTGCAATGTATACACTGCAGTTGTCACAAAAATCTGGGACTTTATTTGTATATGAAACTACGAGTATCAGCACATTGTTTAGAATATTCATTATCACAGTATGCTCCCCACTGTTGTGCAAATGCTGCAGAAGACCAGTGTTGATTTCATTGTTACGTATTTCACTGTATGTTCACGAAATAGAACGAACGCACATTTTATAGGAAGCACTCTACATCTGCACAACTCTATTTAATTAATAAAAGTGCTGGAAACCCTTTTAGGAACAAGGCGAACAAAAATTGTACAAGGTGACGCACTACCCACAACACCTCCGCGAACAACTACGACACTGTCCCTTAATTCTTGTACTATTGATGGCTGTTGCTAACAGCTAAAATGACATCTTTAGACAGTAGATTACAATATCCTACTATGAATGACGTATTTTTGTTAATTCTTCAGTACTCCACTGCTTTGAAATGACAATGGGTAAGTTATAATAAGAAAATCATAAAATACTAGAAGCAATATGGCATATGCCAGAGATAGGTCTGGGCGAGGAATGTCACGTGACGTTTCGTAACACCTAGCTAACGTAAAATGTGATGGTGTCATATCGCCATTATTTTTGCAAATATCTGTGAAACGGTACGAGATATGAAAGAAACCTAAGAGATCAAAGTTGTAGAGAATTTTCTCCTCTACGAACTCGGTTATTCAAGATTCATGTCAGATGACCAGTTAAGCCGATATTTTCGTTTAAATTTCGAGACAGCAAAACCAAGAATCTGCAATGACTGCCCAGGACAACCAAATCTGTTTATCTGTTGCTTCAATTCCACGTCCAGGAGTCACTATTTAAAAGTGCATTGCTTAACGGTTATGTTAATAAACTTTTCGTTTATATAATCTCTTGATGTGTTATGCAAACGCAGTAGGTTAAAATGTCAATCATCAATAAAAAAAATACAGACACAACAAAATCAAGAATGACTTGAGATTTTAGTTGTTACACACAACGAAGGTTTGTAAAAATGATTTTTGTATTGTTTCCCGTTCGATGTTTATTCACTAAAAAATCAGTAGCATAAATATCTCTAACAAATATATATATATATATATATATATATATATATATATATATATATATATATATATATATATATAATTGAGGTGTTTGTGCCTATATTGCCGGCCGCGGTTGCCGAGGGGACAGAGGTGCTCCAGTCACGGTTTGCACGGCCACTACGGTCGGGGGTTCTAATCCCCCCTCGGGCATAGATATTTGTGCCGTCCTAGTTCGTAAGTAATTCATAAGTAGTTTGTAAGTTTAGGACTGATGACCCCGTAGTAAAGTCCCATAAGCTGTACAAACATTTGAACATTTGCTACAGTATATGAAGCGATATGTCCCCTGTCTATAGTAGACAGCCCAGCAAGCATTTCCGTGATTACGTCAGGTCACCTGTGGCCCCAGCATCATTTCTGCGAAGTTTTCTTCAGGTCACCGGTGGACCGATACGCAGCACGGGTGAGATATGAAATCCTTCCTCCGTAGGGAACGTGTTAATAAATCTTCTAGGGTGTAAGGCCATGTCCTAATTAACTTGTTGCTTACTTACGTTTCGTTCGATGCTGCGCCGGACCGCTTCGGGCGTTGTACGTTTTTTGAGTCTTGCAGGCAAGGATTTGAACATGCTAACAAGCGCTCTCTTTGTCTAACGATGTTATAAGAACATTTGGTCTTGGACATCAATCCAGATGAAACTATTCTTCTCTGCTTATGATCGTACTGTCTCTTAGCATTTCTCTTGGTCTTGTTAATCACGCCTTCAATTTGCAGTATTTCACTGTTGTTCTCGTTTTACCAACATCCCCAGGATGTTGGCAACAGGAACCCGGATATCAGCTGTTGCTCCCTGCACTCATTTCTTTCTATCCTCTTGAGGTACTTTTAATCATAGTGTAGAGCTGAGACTTTTCCCAGCAGAATTCAATGGCCACCTTGTCCACTCTTTATGACAGAGAAAGTGTGCAAAACTTGTTAAGCTTTTGATTATGGAACAAGCAGTACGCAAAATGATGACTCGGTTGAAATCTCAGAAAGTACGGCCCGATTAAAATGGCCAAAATCGATAAAATTAATGGGCAGTTAAACGACATACAACAAATTTTCTCTGCATCACAGGATGCTACGCTAACCAAAGGACCGTCGTCTTGTGGAGGCGGAGTATTACTATTCTACGAGGTTTGGAACTTAAATAGTGGCAAAAATTTATTCACAACCAACGTAAAAGCGTTCCATGTTTGCAACTGTTACTGTCCTTCAAAGTAGTCACCAGCGTTGTCTAGAACCTGTTGCCAGCGATTTGGACGGCGTAGTACATCGTTAGCAGAGCCTGTTCTGTTGAATGTGCGAATGGAGCGGGCTACTGCCTGTCGAATCTCTGCAACAGTTCTGAAGCGAATGTCACGAAGTGGTTCCTTCTCTTCGAAATCAAATCAAAGTCACAAGAACCTAAGTCCAGGGAGTATGGTGGATGGTATAGTACTTCCGAGTCCTATTGACCGAACCGAGCAGCCATAGCTTGCGCTATATGCTCTCGCACATAAAGTGTTGCCACTTCTCTCGCGAAGTTGGTTCAAAAACGAACAGTAATACTGCGTATTGACGGTCTGCCGCGGAGCAACTTAATGCGTTACGATAACACCATCACTGACATACACGAGAATCGCTATAACTTTCACCATACTGGGGCTGTGACACACTTTCGTCTTTCGCGGCGACCCATAATGACGCTATTCTTTAGTTTGGCGTTTCAGTGTTGGCTCGTACGATGTGGCCCATGTCTCATGCAGTGTTATGAAAAGGCGTAAAAACGCTTCTCCTTCGCGCTCTCAGCTGCGTCGTGACGCATTCATTTCTCCATTTCATTCATCGACATGCAGTTTTATGCATGTTCAGGGGTTCTTTCAGGATGCGAAGCACAGTCGTATGTGCTAATCCAGTTTTGTGGGCGAGCTCACGAATCGTCTGGAGTCGATATTGTCAACTAACGCGGAAGCAGTAAGCACTTCTTCTTCAGAGACGCTATGACGACCTGTCCGACGCATGTCTGCCAATGTTTGCCGTTCTTCGTCGAATGCCTTTAGAAAGCGTACCACTGATCTGTTCTGTCACTACTATATGCCCATTCTCGTGGACACAATGGCCGTATGTACCGGTTTCTCCCCCCATCTCCTGAACAAACATGTGACACCTCACGTGTATGTTCAGTAGCCGGGGAAGGAGGGGGGGGGGGAACCGGTACAGATGGCTGTTGTGACTATTCACGTGAATAGATACACGGTATAGACATGGTCTGAAGATGATATTACTGTGATATTGAAAGCCGTCGTGTAAATAAAATAGTATGGATTTACGGCTGTTGGTGGATATATAAATAGTTTGAATGAAATCTGGACCAGCTGCAGTCTTAATCTCCATTACAATAGGCAGGTACGTCGTCTCAATTTTTTTTTGTGTTAACAGATTTTTAAATTGTTCCCTTTCTGTTTATGGTTATCTCAAAATTCTTGGTCTCGCTGTTCTTCAGGTTAAATTGTTTGACTTTATGACAAGTAGTCAGTTCCTCTGTAATTCTGTTTCTTACTTTCTGTATTCCCCCATATCACAACATCATCTGCAAATACAAAGCCCTTGACTCATCAGCAGTTTAGGTAACAGAGTATTCAATTCTGTCCATCACTGTGATAGAGTTACGACACGGGAATTACCTGCTGGACTATATGCTATATAAAGGGTTTTCCATTTTATGTGTTGACCGCACGCAGCGCGCATTGAATACCGGCAGGCGAGAGCTGCGTTGCCCGGCCAATCAGGTTCCGCGTCACCTGTCTAATGGCATATTTAAAATACAGTGTATCCGAATATATTCTGTACTTACCCATGACATGCAAGGATATGCTGGAACTGTCAGCCATTACTTTTCACGTATTTATGGCGTTTCCTCACGAAAATTTTCACCACATTATGATATTGACTCCCGAGTTTGTTGCGGATTTGTTGGGTAAACTTTCTCCTTTACAGCTCCCCACGCTATGAAATCAGGACTTCGAACGGGCCAGACATTGCTGCTAACGACACTGTAACAAAATGCGTGCAAAGAAACATTCGCTGTATAAGCCGAATCTGGCTCGGAAAGAAAAAAAAAAGTGAGTTTATTAAAAAACGACTGCAAAATGTTTTGCATGTATCTTTCACTTTTAACCGTGTCATTAAGAAAAATGGTCCTATTATGTTAACTGATTCTTCCGTCGCTTCTTGGTAGAACGTATTAATTATGAAGATTAAACTACACAATTTTATGTTTGTTCTATGGCTTTGTTTATTTAGTGAATCGATTTTCGGCTGAATTTCAGTCAAAGAACGTGCGATGTCAGTAAAACAGAAGATATGTTACACACAGAAAAATAAATTAACTTCTTTGATGGAGCAGTTCCAGAGATAATAAATATTTGAATGAAATCTGTAAATTAATAGTACTAAGAAAAGGGAACATAAATACCGTACATAGAGAAACAGTGTAAACATAAATTCTTACAACATGACTACAGTGAATAAGAATAAAATTAAACAAGGATCTGAGGTTTGAAGGGTTGTTCAAAACACAAAGTGATACAAATATTAGAGACCTTGCACACTATTATAACTAAGTAAAGAAATAGACGAAAATATAGGGGATTGATAGGAGGGTATAGGTGGAGTGCATTGGAGAATTGAGAAGCTTAACAGATCGGAGGTATGCACTCGAACTGAAATATGGTGTAGATAAACATATTCAATTATTGAACACTATAATTGAATATGTTTATCTACACCATTCTTCTGTTCGAGTGCATACCTCCGTTAAGCTTCTCAATTCTCCTATGCACCGCACCTATTGTTGCTGCAGTTAAGAGGGGACTAGACTGCTCGGTCATCAGTCGCACCCCACCTATACTCTCCTATCAAACCCCTATATTTTTGGCTATTTCTTTATTTAGTATTAATACTGTGTCAGGTTTCTAATATTTTCATCTCTTAGTGTTTTGAACACCCCTTAAAACATCATATCCTTGTTTAATGCTATTCTTATTCACTGTAGTCATGTTGTAAGAATTTATGTTTGCACTGTTTCTCTGTGTTTAGTACGTTCCCTTTTTCAGTACTATTAATTTACAGATTTCATTCAAATATTTATATACACTGGAACTGCTCCATCAAAGAAGTTAATTTACTTTTCTGTATGTAACATATCTTCTGTTTTTCTAACAACACAAGTTCTTTGACTGAACTTCACTAAATGTCTGATGATGCCGAAAATCGATTCACTAAATAAACAAAACCCTGGAACAAAGATAAAATTGTGTATTTTAATCTTCATAATGGTCCTATTATTCTGTTACCCCTAACTGCAAACCACAGACCTATACTTTGATCGTGATAGGGTTACTCATGAAGCTGAATATGTCTTTAGGCACGGCAATGTTGACAGTTTTGAAAATTGACTTACCAGTGAAAATGAAACCAGACCTCGTCTGAAAGCAGTATAAGGTAAGGAATCATTTGCCGCTGTGGAGTAGCCGAGCGGTCTAAAGCGTGTCGCTGCGGAGCGCTCGGTTGCTCGCCGTGGAGGTTCGAGTCCTCCCTGGGGCATGGGTGTGTGTGTTGTCCTTAGGTTAGTTTACCTAGGTTTAAGTAGTTTGTAAGCTACGGACTGATGAACACGCAGTTTGGTCCGATAGATTTACAAACATTTGAATTTTTGGAATCATTTGACTGCCATGAAATACTTTCAAGACTTATTCGTAAAATATAACCCTGTGAGCGGGATCTACAGGTTCTATTACTTTATAGGGCTTTGGCAAATGTTATTTACGAAACTATGACGGACGTTTAGGGTTTAATGTCCTGTTGACAGCTTAGCTATTGTAAACTTAACTAACGCTCAGAGTTTTGGGTAAGGACGGGAAAGGAAATCGGCCGTGAAAGGAACCATCCCGGCATTTGCCTGGAGTGGTTTATGGAAATCACGGAAAACCTAAATCTGGAAGGCCAGAGGTGGATTTGAACCACCATCCTCCCGAATGCGACTCCAGTGTGTTACCACTGCGCCACCTCGCTCGGTGTTATTTACGATTAGTAGCTCTTTGTACAGAGTGCAAGAATTTTTTTTTTTGCTTTGAAAGACGTCTAAGAGATTTCCTAGGGGAATTTTGCAGTTGGTAGGCAATATCATCGATATGAGCTTCTGTGAGCACTTTTCGTCATCGTTTACTCTTCTTGTGACGAACAGTTTCTTTTTCACGAAATTTACTCACAAATTTATGAACTGCACCTGGAAAAATTCCGTTCAAACAATCTTTGGGAAAGTAATTAATCAATATCCAGACACATATTTTGTCTCGATATATATCAAGGATACTGAATTGAAAGTGAGCTATTGAATTAATTTTTATTTTATTTTATTCATTTCTTATTTTTTTATTTCTTTTTTTGCCGGGGCCAGGATTCGAACCCGGAACATCCTGCTTACTAGGCAAGCTCTATAACTACCGCAATTTCACGGAATGCCTTAGTGCAGATGTCCCTACACAACACAAACTTCACTTCTGCCTTATGTTCCTCTGTATAAAAGCGTATCAACATTCCCAAAGCTTTAAAATAGTGGAATAACACTCCAGTAATGAAAGTTAATAGGAACGATCCTGCCTTGTACCGCACACAAGTGATATAAATATCAAGCAGTAAATCAATGACCAGTGACATATGTTTTCTCGATTAACGAGGGTTGGAACTTAAATAGTGGCGACACAGCTGTGGAGTCTCTATGCAATAGAATCTACTACATATTGTCGCTGAAGGCATGCGTTTTTGACATGCCTACCTTACCTCCGACAAATTGGCTTGCCCGTCCCATGTCACCGGCGTTGGAACGATGTACGATCGGAGAAACACAATCATTTGTGAGCGAGTGGTCTAACGTAAAGGTGTCACTATGTTTTCGTAACCGGCACAACTGAAAGTTGGATCAAGATTGAATGTGCCAGAGCACAACTGTGTCGTGAAGGTCTTCAAGAGGCGTGCGGGGAACCGGCACTTCTGTCGGTTACACATGAATTGATGGAAATGCAGAGGCGCCAAATCAATGAATGGCGTCATTGTAGGAATCAAATCAAAGTCATGGGTCGACGCGAAAATCGAAAGTGCGTCAGAGCCCCAGTATGGAGAAAGTAATGGTGATTCTCGTGTACTACTGTGATGGTGCTATCCTAACGCATTACGTTCCTACTCGGCAGATCGTCAATGCACAATATTGCTGTTCGTTTTTAGTGAACCACCTGCGACCAGCTTTGCGAAAGAAGCGGCCACACTTTCTGCACAACCTATGTTACACAAGGAATGTTAAGAAAGTTTTGCCTTCTTTAGTTTCTGTATAATTACCATTAATTACGAGAGTATTCTTAATAAGACAATTTCTTTGAATACGTAAATGAAATACTACTCATTTAATAGAGATTTGTATATTCAGTAACTCAGTATTATTAAAGCTATTTTTTACTGCAGCCAGTTGTATGTAACCGTTTAATTTTCCATTATAATTAATTTAATGTACATAATTAACAATACGTAATTTTCAGTGTCATTGTTTGAAACATATAAATAGGATGTGTTCGCGGCATGTAAGAGAGTATTGTTTTGTCAGCCATCTGGTGTTCAATATATATCAGTTCCGAGTTTGTTTATTGTTTCTGCCGTGATCGGAGACACAAGCCTCTTCAGTTTCGACTATAATTTGAACAATTATACAAATGTTAGTATTGTTAGTGTGAAAGCTGCATTTGCCGTCATTAATTAATATTTGTGCCACATACGATGTATTCCTCGAACTTCTGCATTCCACACACGGACAGTGTTAACTTGTATGGAGAGAAGTCATCCGAAGTAAGAGTGATCTCAGGTGTGCCACAGGGGAGTGTCGCGGTTCCGTTACCGTTCACGATATACAGGGTGTCCCAGCTATCTCGTCCACCCAAAATATCTCTGGAACAATAACAGCTATTGGAAAACGACTTTCACCGGTATCAATGTACGGCTGGGGCCCATGAATGTACTTATTTTGAAACTTTCTAAAACGAAAGCAAATGTGTTTTAACACAAACTTCTGTTTTTTTTTTTTTTTTTTTTTTTTTTTTTTTTTTTTTTTTTTTTTTTTTTTTTTTTTTTTTTTAAATGGACGCATTATATTTCTTCTTCAGCAATCCATAGCAAGACAAATCACATAAACAATGGCATTGATTGTATCGCAATATTCCAATTACATCCCGAGATGTTGCGACGTGAAGTTGACGCTTGAAAAACCCGAAATGCGCTCCTAGCGCACGTCCTGAGGCTCAGGCGTGAACCCCATGCTGCCCTTAATACCGATGTGATTGACATGCTTAATCGCACTTCCATACTTACCAGGAGGTCCGAAACGAATAATACGGTCTGCTGCACTACCGTCTCTAGCATAGAGGCACAGGGGCACAGGCCCAGGGCCCCCAGCCAGACGGGGGCCCCGAGAAACTCGTTCTTTTCTCCTGGCCAATGACTTTTCTTTTAAGTGAATTTTTTTCGCACTTATTATAAAGACGCAGAAATTGTCTCGAAAAGTGGCTTATATGGTGTAGCAAGTGACGGTTTTCACAAGCACAGTACCGTTTTTTGTTCCTTTGAACGCATCTGGTAAATAACTGAATTGTTACTTACATTAAGATTTCAACGTATATAGATAGTCCTTAAAATGATCTGACATACCTGAAAAATAACTACTGGAGACGGTACCTCACTTGAAAGACGTATTTTATCTTATTCCGAGAGAAGTGACTTCATTGTGGGACGCTGCTAGTCATGTGTAAGTTGCGTATCAGTCTCTCCAGATACTTAAGGACTATTCTTTTTATTCCTACTTTTTCTCCCACTTTCTTTACTCTTCTTATACTTTCAAGTGAAACACCAGTAGCAGCTTGATCTTTATCAAGGGAACTGTTTTATGCGATTTTATCCTGTCTTTTACGTCTTCCGACATCATCTAAATTACGTTATACACAATATCTCGTCTCTGGTTATGCAGAACCCTTCCTGTACCAACTGGTGGAGACAGCAAGGACACGCTATGTATGACAGTTTCTACATCTACATGGGATACTCTGCAAATCACATTTAAGTGCCTGGAAGAGGGTTCATCGAACCACCGTTATACTATTTTATCTCCCATTCCATTCTCGAATAGTGCGCGGGAAGAATGAACACCTGAATCTCTCCGTTCGGGCTCTGATTTCTTGTATTTTATTCTGATGATCATTTTTACCTGTGTAAGTGGGAGTCAACAATAATTTCGCATTCGGAGGATAATGTTGGCGATTGTAGTTTCGCAAGTAGCCCACGCCGTTGTTGTAATGATTCCCATCCCAGATCATGTATCATTTCCGTAACGCTGTCTCCCCTGTATCATGACAATTGGCTTCAGGCAGAATCCATGTAATAAGATCCAAATATTTAATATAAGGACGCAGAAATACATGAACATCGATAACTGGAAGGGTCTGGAGCAGACCGATGCGGCCTCCCCTTAGAACAAAGTAATGGACTCGCCCGCGCTTAGGAGGACAATGCACAACGGCCTCCCCTACGAAGAAACCAATGGACTCGTCCGGTGCTTAGGACGGCACTGCACATCGGTCAATGCATCCAGTCCCGGTGAATTAGGCATTGTTGGAGATTCACCTTACGAAGCGATAATTCGCTGTCGGGTCGCTTCAAACGCCATTAGATTGTACGCGATTTAAGCGATTCACTCTGTTTACTTGGCAGTGACTTCTTGATATTTTTGTAGTGTCTTCCAACAATGTCGGGGGGAGGGGAGGAGGGGGGTTCGAATCCTCCCTCGGGCATGGATATTTGTGCCGTCCTTAGTATTAGCTAGTTCATAAGTAGTTTTTAAGTTTAGGAACTGATGACCCCGTACTTAATTTCCATAATCTCTAAAAACACTTGCACATTTTCAACAATGTCGAATAGAATATACTTAAGTGGTTCAGAAAAAAGAAAAAAACTATCAATTCAAAAAGAAACCGTCAGGAGACTACCTAAACTTACTTTATTTTTCACCGTTGAAGAAACTAACAGGCTGAGTGATTCATGTACCTCATCATCTCAAAGCTTAAAACGGTGCCCATGTTTAACATAGAGGATAACATTTGTGTTCTGAGGTCATCAGGTCCAGTTATGACGATAGCTGCATACACATCACATGTTTCTTCCATTCAAGCCACTTGGTTTCACCGGACAGAAGTATGTTAGGAAACATATCTCCGACCCTCATAAGTACTGTGATGAAATTTTAACGGAGGAAGTCTATGGTATTTGGATTTACAAGGGCGCAGAGTTTTTCCAAAACAAAAACCGCCACACATTTTCCTGATGTAAGTGGTAAAACAAAAACCAGAAAATTAACTAGGACTGTTTTCACTCGCAAACTGACGAATGGTGAGTGTGTAGAAAGAAAGTGGCTTCTGTATGCACCATCCATGAAATCTGTGTGCTATTATTGTTGCCGTCTAGTCAATAATACTGTGGCAATAATTTGAGTTCTTCCAGGAGAGACAAAGATTGGAAGCATATAAACAACTTATTAAAGGAGCATGAGAACAGTTTACGCCACACGGAATCAATGATGAATTATGATGTTGCAAGAAGCAAAATTATTGGTAGAGTTGATACTGGATTGCTGTACCATTTTAATGTTGAGGTCAACTATAGGAGGAGCATATTGAAAAGAATTATCGCAGTTGTGATATTTTTGGCGTCAAGGGGACTAGGGTTTCGTGGAGAAAATATTATTTTGGGGTCTGAAAACAATGGAAATTATTTGAGATGCTTAGAATTTCCTTTTCTTACTGATCATATACGATAGTATGGCAATCGTGGCAAAGGAAATACATCATATTTGTCTGCAAATATTTACAATGAATTTATTAATGTAATGGGACAGAAAGCGTTAACGATGATTATCAACTAATCAAGAGCAGTCAGATACTATTCAATAAGCATGGATTCCTCGCCAGATCTCTCCAATGTTGATCAGGTAACTTTCATCGTTCGGTACGTAAAAGATGGCCAGCCTGTTGAGAGAGATTTTGCAATTTTTTTCTATGGAGGAGCATAGGACTCAAAGTATAGAAGATATTGTTATGAAGTTTTAGGATAGCTTTGACACTTCAATAAGAGATTGCGCGCAGACAGACCTATGATAATGCAGCAAATATGGCTACAAAGTGTTCCGGTCTTCGGGCAAGAATGAAAGAAAAATGTGAATTTACTTTTTTTTTACCATGTAGTAGGTGTTCAGGCGGCTGCATGTGTTTCTGAAGCAGTAGCATACTTTCAATTTGTCCAAAAATTGTCAACATTTTCTTCTGCTTCGAACAATCATTGAAAGTTTCGAAAGAATGTTTAGGTGCAAATAAAGTTCTGAAATCCCTCTCTGAAATCAGATTGTCTGCTCGCGCTGACGCTCTTAACGCTTTGAATAATGGCTACGATGATATTTTTGAAGCTTTAAAGTCAATTAGTAACAACACTGATCAGCCAGTGGAAACAAGAAATGAAGCTCAAAGCCTTTGCAAGCAAATGGAAAAACTCGAGACCATTCTCCTAATGGAGATATGGGATGACCTTTTGAGCAATATCAATAACACAAATGTAACTTTACAAAGTAGTACCGTCACAATAGACTTGCAACAAAACGTTTTGCATCTATTTCCGATTTCATCAGTTCTGCACGCAGTAGATGCAATCAGTATTAATCTTCAGCCAAAGAGAAAAATCCAGGTGCGGACTATAAGGGTAATTGCCAAAGAACGTGAATTTGTAGGAAGCATATCACTTTTTCCGAAGAATCGTCAGAGACTTTCCAGCTGAGTGCCAAAGAAGCATTTCGTGTAGTAGATTTTCTGCCTATAATTGACACATTGGATTCTTGTTTGAAGCAACAGTCAGAAACATACGAGAAAGTTAGCAAACATTTTAGTTTCCTTTCTCAGTTAAAACAAATCGATTCTGAACATTTGTGAAACAGGTGCAAAAAATTTGCAGAATTTCATCATGCAGACGTTAATGCTGATGAACTCATATCAGAATATTTTCATTTAAAACAGTATTTGAAAAAAGTTCCAAATGAATCTCCAGAGCTAAGTATATCATCGTTACATTCTTTAATAAAAGCAGACAAAATAGAAGAAACCTCTCCGAATTTAAAAGTTGCTACCCGAATATTTCTTTGTCTAATGGTGACCAATTGCAGTGGAGAGCGTTCATTGTCCCACTCAAAGAGAACCAAAAATGATTTACAAACGATTATGCTACAGGAACGACTTACTAATTTGTCAATCATTTGAATAGAAAGTGACACCTTCAACTGTTGGATTTTGAAGACGTAATAGATGATGCATTTCAGAAATCCAGAAAAAAACCCTTTTACAGCAGCATAAGTCCAGTTTGCAAAACAGTAATCACCAGTCTTTCATTTGTGTACTTCTAACCATAATGACCAATAAATTCACTAAACAAATGTACGTAATTATAAGTTAATTCAAAGAAAAATTCTGTTTATTGTAGGGTCCCCTAATCTGTGAGCCAGATTAGAAAGAGACATACTCCAAATAATGTATATTTTGTATTCTCGAAATCTTTAAAGAAATAATTAGTCTAATTTGTGGAACTAATTATTAGTATTTGTTTTGTAATATTTTAACCAATTAAGTCACTAAATAGATGTACACCATTCTAATGCATTCATTTAGTTTTATTAAGGGCCCAGAAACACTAAGTGACCAGGGGCCCCTGCATGGCTTAAGACGGCCCTCGTCTGCTGTCATCCTGCATTAAAGTCGTACATTCCAACAGGTATTTTTCCCATAGGCTAGGGATGATGCGGTTCTGTAACATATCTGTGTACCGCAACATTAGTCACAAAGTTAACTTCGCTTATCATTAATCCGTTACTAAAAAGGTAATGCCGTTCAACGTTAAAACTTTACTGTAGATCTAGCGCAAGTGACAGTCAATCATTCACTCATAATAGTAAAATTCATGTTGATGGTTTTAGTGATACGAACAAGTAGACTAAAGGTTTTACCGTTGTTTAGATAAAAATGTTTTGATTTGAGAAGTTCAGGTAAGACATAAAAGACGAATGTAAACATGTTTAACCAATTAGTTTTATTATCACATTATTATCAATGTTATGTTTATCTAATGAGTTACATGACAAATTGTTTCAAACAAATGTTTCTGAACATCACTGGGTAAATGGCCCTTTGTAGAAACTTGCAATGTGATACCAGCACTACATACTAAAGATAGTGTTCATATATCATGCTCAAAGTGATAACCATTGGCTTGCATACATAGGGTCACTCTGCGAATGAAGGATGCCCTACTTCGTGCTACTGTATCCACTTTGATGGCTGTACAAGCATCAATAATGCGTTGCTTCATGTCCTCTGGTGTTGTTGGTTCATGTTGGTAAACAGCATCCTTCACTGCTCCCCAAAGAAAAAAATCCAGCGGTGTAAGGTCCGGAGATCTGGCAGGTCACCTAACTGGGCCACCACGTCCAATCCACCTACCAGGGAATTTACGGTTCAGAAGCCGTCGTGTTCTTAAGCCGTAATGTGCAGGGCGTCCGTCATGCTGATACCACATGACCATTCTCCTGTTCAGAGGTACGGTGCCCAAGAGAACAGGAAGACTGTGTCGTATAAATCTGGAGTACTGTCTGCCATTTTGGACGCCATTTACAAAGAAAGGTCCGATAATGGTATCTCCAATAATCCCACACCAAACATTCACTTTCCACGGACGTTGATGCTCTACTTGACGGAGCCATTTTGGATGTCTGCGGATCAATGATCCATATTTCTCATATTGACAATTCCTTTGTTGGAGAATGATGCCTCATCGGCAAAGAGAACCTCTGCAAAAAAATTTGGATTAGTCAGAAGTTTTTGCTGAGCCCACCATCAAAATGTTACCCTGTTTCTGAAGTCATTTCCATGAGATTCTGGTGTAAATGAACATCGTAAGGATGAAATTTATTACGTTGAAGAATACTCTGTGCACTTGATTTCGACACACCAACTTGACGTTCAATTTGACGTGTGTTGATGTGAGGATTCACAGCTACGGTAGCGAGCACAGCAACTTCAGCACGTTCATCTGTGCGTGTTCTAGGACGATGTCTAGGTTTTAAGCTTCCCGTTTCACGTAGACGAGATGTGAGACGATCAAACATCCGGAGCGAAGGCGATGGATTGTCATGGAATCGTCGTCTGTACAGTCGTTCTGCATGAACAGAATTTCGCCCGCCTACAACAGGGTACAATACAGGTATGTAGAGTAGGGTAGAAAACAGACATATTAACGTAATAATCATAATGTTCTCTCACAGTACTATAAACAAACAAGCAATCTAATAACGTATTTCCCCTCAACGTACATTCTCCACAGATCAGCAGCATTTCTACCATATCTTCATGTGTGTACATAATACAGTATAAGTCCCACAACACAATGTTTATTCACAATGTGTACTACCTCCGTGCCGATACTAGATTACTCTGATGCACGACTACACTGGAAAGCGGTGTACTGCACGCCAAAGTAACAACAAATGGGATGCTCGGAGGGTGGTAGAGTACAGGAGTTTGCATGGGTCGCAAATTACAAACAAGGTCGTTTCGGACCTCTTGATAAGTATGGAAGTGCGATTACGCATGTCATTCACATCGCGATTACGGGCAGCATGGGGTCCACGCCTGAGCCTCAGGACGTGCGCTAGCAGTGCATTTCGGGTTTTTCAAGCGTCAATTTCGCGTCGCAATATCTCGGGATGTAATTGGAATATTGCGATTCAATCAACGCCATTGTTTATCTGATTTGTCATGCTATGGATTTCTGAAGAAAAAATATAGGGTGTCCATTAAAAAAAATAGATTGTGTTAAAAAAAAAATTTGCTTTCATTTTAGAAAATGTACATTCATGGGCCCCAGCCGTACATTGATACCAATAGCTGTTATTTTTCCAGATATATTTTGGGTGGACAAGATACCTGGGACACCCTGTGTATAAAGGACCTTGGGGATAACATCGGCTTTTTGCGGGTGATGGTGTAGTATATAGACAGGTTGTAACAATGCAAAATTGTGTTGAAATGCAGGAGGATCTGCATCGAATTGAGGCATGGTGCAGGGAATGGAAATTGTATGTCAATTTAGAAAAGTGTCATGTGCTGCGAATACATAGAAAGATCCTGTATCATCTAGCTGCACTATAGCAGGTTAGCATCTGGAAGCAGTTAATTCCACAAATTATCTAGGAGTGATTTCAAATGGAACGACCATATGAAATCAATCGTCGGTAAAGAAGATGCCAGACTTAGATTCACTAGAAGAATCCCAAGGAAATGCAGTCCGAAAACAAAGGAAGTAGGTTACAGTACACTTGTTCGCCCACAGCTTGGAATACTGCTCACCGGTGTGGGATCCGTACCAGGGGGGGGGGGGGTTGATAGAGGAAGTATAAAAGATCCAACGGAGATCAGCGTGCTTCGTTACAGGATCATTTAGTAATCGTGAAAGCGTTACGGAGATGCTGGATAAACTCCAGTGGAAGACTCTGCAGGAGAGACGCTCTGTCGCTGAGTACGGGCTTTCGTCGAAGTTTCAAGAACATACCTTTACCGAGGAGTCTAGCAGTATATCGCTCACTCCTACGTATATCTCGCGAAGATATCAGGAAGATAAAATCACAGAGATTAGAGCCCACACAGAGGCATACCGACAATCTTTCTTTCCGCGAAAAATACGCCATTGGAATAGGAGGGAGAACCGATAGTGGTACTCAAGGTACCCTCCGCTACACACCATCGGATGGCTTGCGGAGTATGGATGTAGACGTAGCTGCCTGGTATTAATGGTTATAATTAATGATACTTGTAAGCTGGAACTAATAATAAATCGTTAAAAAGAACTTTAATTCTGTGTGTTGTCTACGGTATTTGTAGCTAATTAGTTCTCCACCCATGAAATTCCAGCCAGCAGCTACCGAGAGCCAATCATCACGAGAATCATCCATCAACGACCAGGTACGTCACACGCTGGCAACGGGTTCGACATAACCCTGATGACTAACAGGTGCAATCATGTAACGATTTTGTATCGGTTGTGAATAAATATTTGCCACTATTTAAGTTGCAACCCTCGAGCTGACGGAGAGGTTCTGAATTAAAATTTGTGCAGTAAGACAGCCCGTACTCTCCCAGTATCCATTAGGTAACGGTGGCTTAGTGGTTACAGTGCAAGCAGGATGTTCCGGGCTTGAATTCCGGGTGCTTCACAAATATTATGTACTAGCTGAAAACCCGGCATTGCCCGCGTATTTATTTATTTATTTCTGCCAGATTACAGGTTTATATTCATTAGTATAAGGGCTGTATGTCTGTAAAATCTCTTGGTAATACAATTAGAAGTAAATAAGTAATAGTTTAAAACGTGGTACGTGATGGAGCAGTCTTCCATGAATGTTACTGTTTATGTGCTCATATCGCATGAACTACATGTCGTAATGTGATACAATTTAGAAGGTACACTCAACTATATGCGTGTATACTGTCTGTAAAATTTCCTGTGGCTACAATTTGTAGTGTAAATTTTATAAATATTAACACCATACCGAAAGCTGTAGTTTTAGTCCATTAACAGCGGAACATTACTGTTTATGTGCTCATATCTCATTAACTACGTGTCGGGATGTGATACAATTTCGAAGGTACATTCAACTATAAGTTTGTTTACTGTATGTAAAATTTCCTGCAGCTAACTTTTTTAATGTACAAAGTATAAATTGTAACGTCATACCGAGAGCCGTAGTTTTACTCCATAAACTAGAAACTTTTTCCTTTCATCATTTTACTATGTTTGCCAGCGAGAAAAAGTTTAATAAAGGTTTGAAATTATGTTTAAAGTTCGTTGAAAGTCGCTAAGTACTGTTATTCTCATACAGTGTATTTCGAAAATGTCGCCGCATTATATGGCATTTTTTGCGATTTCTATTGGTTGTGACGTAATATCGTTTGAAGCATGTGCCGTATGTTGTTATTATTAACCATTCAGCAATTGTTACCTCACGGTAAGGAATGTGTGTACCAATTTTGGTTGAAATCGGTCCAATGGTTTAGGAGAAAATGAGCAGCATTGTCCCAAAATGCAGCAGTTCTTCACGCATCTCTTTGTTTATGACGTCATATCCCGTGAACTACATATCGTATGTGATTCTTACACTTACGGTGACCGTCCTCATGGATTGTAGGTTACGTGTACAAAATTTCATAAAGATTGGAACAAAAGTGTAGATTTGTATTTAACACGTACAAATATACGGACACTCTGCTTTATATATTACACTAGCTGAAAACTCGGCGTTGCCCGGGTGTTTATTTATTTTTTCCTGCCAGTTTTCAGGTATATATTTTTTTGTGTAAAGGCTATATGTCTGTTTAATCTCTTGGGAATACAATTAGTCATAAAGAAGTAGTAGATTAAAACTTGGTGCGTAATGGGGCGGTTTTCCACGAACGTTACTGTTTATGTGCTCATATCTCATTAACTACATGCCGTAGAGTGATACAACTTGGTACACTCAACTATATGCGTGTATACTGTCTGTAAAATTTCCTGTGGCTACAATTTGTAGTGTACAAATTATAAATTGAAACGCCATACCGAATTCCGTAGTTATACTCAAGAAACAGAGGAAAAGTAGTAAGTGAGAAACTTTTTTCCTTTCATCATTTTGCTATCGTTGTCAGCGAGAAAAAGTTTAATAAAAATTTTAAATCATGTTTAAAGTTTGTTGCAAGTCGCTAAGTACTGTCATTCTTATGTAGCTTAATTACAAAGTCTCGTCGCATTATATGGCATTTTTTTGCGATTTCTCTTGGTTATGACGTAATATCTTTTGAAATATGTGCCGTATGTGATGCAGCAATTGTTACCTCACTGTAAGGGTGTGCGTAGCAAATTTGGGCCGGCCGCGGTGGCCGAGGGGACTGAGGCGCTCCAGTCACGGTCTGCACGGCCACTACGGTCGGGGGTTCGAATCCCCCTTCGGGCATGGATATTTGTGCCGTCCTTAGTGTTAGCTAGTTCATAAGTAGTTTGTAAGCTTAGGGACTGATGACCTCGTAGTTAAGTCCCATAAGTTCTACAAACATTTGAACATTTTTTTTTGAGCAAATTTGGTTGAAAGCGATCCAATGGTTTAGGACAAAATGAGCAGCATTGTCGCAAAATGCAGCAGTTTTTCGCGCATCTCATAGTTTATGACGTCACATTTCGTGAACTATATTTCGTATGTGATTATTACACTTACGGCGATCGTCCTCGTAGATTGATGCTTATGTGTACAAAATTTCGTAAAGATTGGAACAAAACTGTAGATTTGTATGCAACACGTACAGACATAAGGACACTCTGCTTTATATATTAGACTAGCTGAAAACCCAGCGTTGCCCGGGTATTTATTTATTTATTTATTTTTCAGGTATATATTTATTTAATAAAGGCTGTATATCTCTAAAATCTCTTGGGGAAAGTAACAAAGAAGTAATAGATTAAAACTTAGTGCGTTTTCCATGAACGTTACTGTTTATGTGGTCATATCTCTTGAACTACGTGTCGTACTGTGATACAATTTAGTAGGCACATTGAACTATATCTGTGTATACTCTGTAAAATTTCCTGCGGCTATAATTAGTAGTGTAGAAATTATAAATTGTAATGTCATATAGAATGCCGTAGTTTTAGTCCAGAAACTTTTTTCCTTTCATCATTTTACTATGGTTTAAATAAAGGATGGAAATTATGTTTAAAGTTTGTTGCAAGCGCTAAGTACTCCCATTTTCATAGAGTGTATTTGTAAAGTCTCATCGCATCATGGCAGTTTCTTGCAACTTCTATTGTTTAGGGATTTATGTCTCTTGAACCATATGTCGTTTGTGGTTCGTACTCCTACAGAATATGTTATCTCACGTAAGGAATATTTGTACCAAATTTGGATGAAATCGGTCCAGTGGAGAAAGGAAGGAAGGAAGGAAGGAAGCTTAGGGTTTAACGTCCCGTCGACAGCTTGGTCATTAGACGCGGAAATCGGACCAGTGGTTTAAGAGAAAATGAGCAGCATTGTCGCTTATGGCAGCAGTTTTCCGCGCATCTCATTATTTATGACGTCATATCTCGTGAACTATATATCGTATGTTATTCTTACACCGTCCCCATGGATTGAAGCTTACGTGTACAAAATTTCATAAAGATTAGAACAAAACTGTAGATTTGTATGCAACACGTACAAATATACGGACACTCTGCTTTATATATGAGATATGCCTCGCCTTCAGTTAAATCTTAGGACATCACAACACACGTACACCCATTCGGTCTTGTTATTGTTTCATTCGCAGACTTCACTGTTACAGGCGTGTTGGTTGTTCCACTGCTGGAACGTCACGCCACAGTGGCATTGTAGGCGACATCAGCAGTAAACGCGGGACCCTGCGCCGCTCCTGTGTCCGCCAAACGCAGCCACGTGCGTGCGGTCATCAGATAATTGGAACGCCCTGTTTTGCAGTAGGGACATTAAATGCGATAACGTTTGACAGGATTTGTCAGTGTAATGTATCTCATACACTGCTCCCAACTGTCAATTCCCGTGCAGATATAACGCCTGTTTCCAGTGCTTTACTTACACGGTCATGTTCCGGCTGGCCGTCCGTTCGCAGAGAACGCCGGCGTCGCGCATCAGACAGGGGCGCTACCTCGGCTTTAACTAATTTCCGGGTAACGCGATCTCGCTCGCCCGGACAGGCGCACTCTGCATGGCCGATGCGACGTGTCCGGAATTATTCAGCGCCAAACTCCAGACCGCTTCCCCGAAATCCCCGCCGGTCGATCGGCTGCGTCGCGACGAACCAGACAAGTGGCCGACCCGGATGGGGTCGCGCCAGTGGAGACGCAGATTTCTCACGATGCTGGCGACGTTGTTAGGGCTCTACTAATAGGGCGTCCGTTATTCCCTTCTCTCTTACCTGAAGAAGGAACAGAGTTCAGAAAGCTTATTTTACTTTCGTCCTTTTTTCTTTCTGTGTGTAGCTATCGGCGGTACAGTAAAAAGGTAAGTACTGGCCAGACAAACTATCTCTTTTGAAAAATAATTTGATAAGACGAGTTACGTCAGGCGAGAACCTAGATTTGATAATATTTTTTGATGAGAGACGAGGTATGTCAAAGTTCTCTACTACACCATGAAGATTCATTGACGTAAATATTTAACATAGGAACTTTGACAAACAAATATGATCGTGAAAAATAATTTGATAAGACGAGTTACGTCAGGCGAAAACCTAGATTTGATAATATTTTTTGATGAGAGACGAGGTATGTCAAAGTTCTCTACTACACCATGAAGATTCATTGACGTAAATATTTAACATAGGAACTTTGACAAACAAATATGATCGTGAAAAATAATTTGATAAGACGAGTTACGTCAGGCGAGAACCTAGATTGGATAATATTTTTTGATGAGAGACGAGGTATGTCAATGTTCTCTACTACACCATGAAGATTCATTGACGTAAATATTTAACATAGGAACTTTGACAAACAAATATGATCGTGAAAAATAATTTGATAAGACGAGTTAAGTCAGGCGAGAACCTGTTGTTTGTTTGTCAAAGTTCCTATGTTAAATATTTACGTCAATGAATCTTCATGGTGTAGTAGAGAACTTTGACATACCTCGTCTCTCATCAAAAAATATTATCAAATCTAGGTTCTCGCGTGACGTAACTCGTCTTATCAAATTATTTTTCAAAAGAGATAGTTTGTCTGGCCAGTACTTACCTTTTTACTGTACCGCCGATAGCTACACACAGAAAGAAAAAAGGACGAAAATAAAATAAGCTTTCTGAACTGTGTTCCTTCTTCAGGTAAGAGAGAGGGGAATAAAAGAAGAAAAACGGAATGGGAAAGGAAGGGAAATTCACGACCTAGGTCATGAGGATAGTGTTGGAGGATTGTGGAAGTCAGAGATACATTTGACATTAATGTAGAGAAGTACGTTGAAGATACAAAATACATACAGTAATTCATTACAAAAGAGAAAATAAATGTAGTACCCACACAATTGTCTGTTTTGGGCCTTCACTATAAATTATTATGATCTGCCCTATCTTACAGTAACATGATTATGAAAGAAATGACATAATTACATCACAGGATCATTTAAAATCAACTGTTTGTCGGATGTGATACCTTCCCATGTCAAAACAAGGATATCAGCGCCTTGTCAACAAGTCTCCCTTGTCGCCATTGTACGTGTACCGGACGTTTGCTGACTTTGCCGACTGCTGGTACACCCAGTGTAGAAACACGTTGCGCGCGTTACCAAAGTCCATCCGCGATTGTGTGATTGAGGACCCGAACTTCCTAGCTTGAATCAAAAAGAAATAAACCAAAAGAAGAACACTTGTTCATGCAGGGCCTGAAAAGGATATTTTGTCCAAATGGAACTACACAATAATGACAGCATTTAGCATTATACAGAAAGGCAGTTTACTTTCTTGATTCAATACTTGAAACTACTCAATGAACTCCAGCTCTTAAAAGTCTAGAATCTACAAGTCAGAGACAAGTATCCTTTCTCGCAATCAATAAGTATTTTTTATAAGACTACGGCTTCTCTGTACTATTACCGAGTTCTCCCAGATTTCCTTTCCACAATTCTCTAACACCATCTCACGACCTAGGTCGTAAATTACTTTTCCCGTCCTTTCCCATTCCCTTCTTCTTTTATCCCTTCTCTCTTACCTGAAGAAGGAACAGTTCCGAAAGCTTATTTTATTATCGGCCATCCTTTCTTTCTGTGTTTAACTATCGGCGGCACAGCAAAAAGGTAAGTACTGGCCAGCCAATCTATCTCTTTTGAAAAATTATTTATCATCTCTATGGAGAATTTTCATCATTAATGTTATATTATCAAATCTAGGTCCTCACCGAAGATTTAATCATAAAAATCGTTTATCTCCTGTCTACTGAAATGCGAAATATCATCGCTTTGAGCGCCAGCATCGCGAACGAATTGACGGCTGTGTGTTTGTAAATTCTTCTGCAAAGTTTAGTTGTTGTGTTCAATCAACCACAAAATTAATAGAAATGTTTGAAGCAGACAAGGCGTTGTATAGTGTAAGCCATTCTGGTAAAAAAAAAGTAGGTTTAGACGGCTGGAGAGCTGTTACAAAATACTGGAGGTTATTTGGTGTGAAATACGGTCCGGTTGTTCAAATGTTTGTAGAACTTATGGGACGTAACTACGGGGTCATCATTCCCTGAGCTTACAAACTACTTATGAACTAGCTAAGACTAAGGACGGCACAAATATCCATGCCCGAGGGGGGATTCGAACCCCCGACCGTAGTGGCCGCGCAGACCGTGACTGAAGCGCCTCAGTCCCCTCGGCCACCGCGGCCGGCGCGGTCCGGTTGTGCCGCAGACGACATGGAGAAGAAAATTAATCTACTTCGTGCATTTGTATAGCTGTTGTAGTTAGTTGTATTTTATTTGTGTATAAAGTTTATGCCCACATTGGAGCACATTAATTCCAATATAGTGCATTAAAAATTTATTTGATTTCAGAAATTAATCCTTCACTGCCTAATAAATAAATTCAAACGTTTCAGGAGTTATTTTGCCTAATGCACAGTGTGGTATTCGAGTGCTATACTGGACGCTAAAATAGATCTTCCAAGTAGCAAGAAATCACTGTTTCGCTTCAATCCCGTCTTCTGCAGATATAACTTAGCTCATGCGCGTATTCCGCTTTGTGATGTGTGGAGCCCATTTATTGAGTAAATGCCGAAACGATGTGGCATCCATTCTCAGATGGCCTTCAATTGTACCCCCGCAACAAATTTTCTGGATGTTTTTGTTATCACCACATGTAACCTATGTCTTCACGCAAAAACGTTTTCCTTTCTCCTCAAATTGTCTTCGTCAAAATGCATAAAAATGTAATAGTGGCGGTAGCAATTTTAGCGCATAACAAATTTTTATTGTCCCAAATTTTGAAATATGACGTAAAACATGATGATGACCCCTCTTAAGCGCCACGCGTAAGATTTATGGCAAAGATATTTTATAAATATTTGACATACTTGTTTCTCAAAGCTTTGATCAAAATTATGATCGTGTAAGACCGGCCTTACTTGTAATTTTGTCGATCGACAGCCACCCCCCCCCCCCCCTAAACAACCTCGTGAGATGTGAGGCTTTGCTCAACACTTATTTCACGTGAGATCTTTCAAAGTGCGTATTTTACTCTAAATATGTGAATCTGTGTTGGATTACGTTTCATTAATTAAAAAAAACCATAATATGTTTCTTACTTTACTTTTTTGAGTTCTGAATCTTACCAGGTGTATGTCATCTTTCAATAATTTGAGTACAGCCCGATCCCGTCGATATTGTGCCACGATATTCCGGCTCAGAGTCGTATGTCTATCTTCATATAAGTAGAGAAATCCTGATCAACTCGGATGCGGTTACAATGTTTAACCTGGTTCTTAAGCAAGGCAAATACGCTGGCATCGTTTTGCGCATGCGTTAAGTGGTTCAATGCGCGGTACTGCCGAGTTGTATGTGCTGCCATCAGTGGTGGAAGAAAAAAAGTGTTCTAATCTTTGGACTATCGATTGATAACATCTGTTCCGCTGTGACTTGATATTACTAATCACGGGATACCAAGTTGAAAACCATTGTCACAATTTATAAGACTATTGGCAAGCGCCGGCCGAGGTGGCCGAGGTGACTGAGGCGCTCCAGTCACGGTCAGCACGGCCATTACGGTTGGGGGTTCGAATCCCCCCTTGGGCATGGATATTTGTGCCGTCCTAGTTCGTAAGTAGTTCATAAGTAGTTTGTAAGTTTAGGGACTGATGACCCCGTAGTTAAGTCCCATAAGCTTAACAAATATTTGAACATTTGATCTATTGGCAAGTCGTATTTTCACTTTAATTACTGATACCCAATAACGGGTTACTGAAGGTAAAACATTTGTTTCTTTATTTTTCACTGATTGTCTCATGTAAATAGAGTGTTTCTTTACTGCTTATTTCGATGGTATCAGAACGTGTATGTCTTTCGTGTTCTGTACATCATTTCTCTACAGGTCGTATCGTTTAGTCTACATAGTACACAGAACCAGGTTCACACCCAGTATCCACTTATTGGGATTCGGTAAATAAAGAATCAATGGAAATATGCAGACTATCTTACAAATAGTGATAATGGCTTTCCACTGGATAAACATTGGAATCCCGTGATTGATAATATACAGTCATAGCGGAATACCTCAAACTCTGAAGTCAGCAGGCATAAAATACAGGAAAAGGAGAGTTATTTACAACTTCTTCAAAAGTCAGAGCGCAGTTATTAGAGTCGAAGGGCATGAAAGGAAATCATTGGTTGGAAATGGAGTGAGACACGGATGTAACTTTTCTCTTATGTTATTCAATTTGTTCATCGAGCAAGCTGTGAAAGAAAGAAAAGAACAAGTGGAGAAGGGCTTGAAGTTTAGAGTGAAGAAGTAAAAGCATTTTGCTGATGACATTGTGTCAGAGACAGCAAAGGACGTGGAAGAGTAATTGAACCAAATGGACAGAGTGTTGAAAGGAGTGTATAAGATGAACATTAACAAAAGCAAAACAAGTGTGATGGAATGCAGTCTTATAAAATCAAGCGATGCTGAAGGAATTAGATTAGGTAATGAAACAATAAAGGTGATAGACTAGTTTTGTTACTTGGGCAGTAAAATAACATATGATGCAGTAGAGAGGATATCAAAAGCAGAGTGGCAATTGGAAGAATACGGATTTTGAAAAAGAGGTATTTATTAGCATCAAATATTAGTTTAAGCGTAAGAAAGACTTTTCTAAAGGCATTTGAGTGGAGTGTTGCGTTGTACGGTAGTGAAACATCGACGATCAATAGGTCAGACAGGAAGAGGATAGAGGCTCTTGAAATGTGGTGCTACAGAAGAATGCTAAAGACTAGGTGGGTAGATCGCATAAGTAATGAGGAGGAACTGAACCGAGTTGGGAAGAAAAGGAATTATTGTCGTATCTTGACTGAAAGAAGAGATAGATTGGTAGAACACATTCTTAGACACAAAGGAATCCTGAATGTATCACTGGAGGGTAGTGTGTGAGTTAAAAATCGCAGTGGGAGACCAAGAGACGAATACAGTAAGCAGATTCAAATTGATGTGTGTTGCCGTCCTTATGAGGAGCTGAAGAGGTTTGCTGAGTATAGAGTAGGGTGGAGAGCTGCATCAAAGCAGCCTTCTGACTGAATACTATAACAACAACAAGCGGAATCGGTGTTATCAAACTAATGTGAATAATCAGAAGAATATGTCTCTTTCATCACTGAGGGCAGCATATGCCAGTATCGCGCTTATCACCTATGCCTGAGCAAATCAACGTCAGCACATTTCCCATGCACAAGAATACTGAACCTGCACTTGACCTCTTCAGTTTTTGTCTACTCGTCTAAAGATGGCAGGACGTTTTTGGGCCAAAATATTGTGGCAGAATGTCAACGGGATCCGGCTGCACTCCTAAAAGACTTGTACGAGGGCGAATCAGTAAATAACTTGTAAATTGAGGTAGACACGCCAGTACCGCACGCTATGTAGGGGAATTTCTCTACCACTACGACACATCCGTCTTGTAGTTTGCAGCAGTTTAAGGGACCAAATAAAGTTACAGCAGAGTCGAACATAAGAGTCACGAAACGGCCAGTGAATTTCTGCGGTTGGGTCGTATAAACATAACGCGAAGCGATTGAGTAATGAATGTCTATTTGGAGTGAAGCAGCACATTCTAAATACCTTCGTATTAACGAGCTTTTGTGGCGCTATAAATTGTAGCAACTATCAAAAATACAATTCGCAAATTTCTCATTTGCAAATGATGCTCAGAAGTAACAGAATAATATTATGAATAACAAGTATTAGTTACACTTTTAGGCATAGAAGTAAATCTTCAACAATTCATTCACGTCCAAACTTTCTTTCTTAATCAGAAAGGATTGACCACTATTTCATAATATTACTGCTGTATAAAAGTAACGTCTGAATGTTTCCAGTAGCAGTTAACTACTTCTGTATAGTCTGCTTCGCTTCATACCTCAGTTACACAAAAAAATGATAAGCATGTATACTAACAAATTTTGGCGGTTACCTACAAGTTTGATAATGTGAATGAGTAACAACGAATAAACAATAAGTTCATATATAAACTGTTAATATTAGCCCGTCACATTCATGAAGATAGTCATTCTGATACCTGCCAAATAGATAAAAAAAATTATGATAGGTACACGAAAGGCATAGAAGCAAGGACAGGGTGAAAAGATGGCTAATACGGCGAGAATCTGTCCCCTACATTGCAAAAATCGTGTACTTTTGAAAGTATTACAATGTCCGAAATCCGCTAAAACAAAACTCTTGCAACATGTCAGTACGCACCGAACACGAAAACATAATCATAATCAGTTCCTTTTATATAATTTTTATGTATTGCACATCAGGTTGAAATTCATTTCTGCTTTCGCAAATTTTGGACGATACGAATATGACTCGGATATTGCGAACTGTATGAATTACACCGCACTGAGAAATTGTTGTTATAGACTGACATTTACAGAGGCAGTGATATTACTTTAATGATGTTTTCATATTTGTATGAGAAAGTTTACAGCAACGTGCAGTCACTAGGAAATACGAAAGTAACAGCATTAAAAACGGCAACTTCTAAGTTTCTATCATGCCATTCCACTGTTATTCCCTACTGGCCGATCAGCTGCAATTTTTCGTAGAGAGTTTCCGCGGCTGTCTTTGATAGATCCTGGTTACAGCTCAATAGCGTCACACATAGAGTGCAAATGGTGGCACAAAAATTCCAAGCTCCAGGCTTTTAGAGCCATCCCGAACTATGGGACAAGTGTTTAAATTTATAGGAGGAGTCGCTTAAATGTAAAGCAATTGTCAGGCTTGTACACGCAGTAGTGGCGTGTCTACCTCAGTTTGTGGCTTATTTACTGACTCTCCCTTGTTTTAAACACCGAACTCATGGAATCAGAGAAAATATCTAATAATAAAATACTAGAACTCGTAAAACAATATTCATTCAAATTCAGTCCATGTGGACGCAAGTGTGGCCTCAAGAGCCACTTCTGGAACCAACATGGTGATGTTTATTTATTTTATTTATCGTATCCAAGACATCACTTTGATGAGAAAAAATAACTTACAATAATTATCTTAGAACAGAGGAGAAGCATATAAACCATTTATAACACAGAGTAGTAGAGAAGTGAAATTTAAATCCAATAATATCGAAAATAAGCGGAAAAAAAAGAAAAAACGGAAGACAAGAAAATATTTAAAAGAGCTGTTTTAATTCTATCAGGCATTTAAAAATTAATATTCCACATGAAGCCCAATACGTTGCAGCATGAATGACTTTGTTATTTGCTGCGAGTAAATCGTCCATCGTACACGGTTCGTCCAGCTTCCTACAGACGAGCAAGTGTTGTGGGTCTTGGTACACGAAACAAGCCTCCCGGAAGATCATGACAGCGATCGGGCGTACCCTGGGCAATGTTAGACTTCTGCCTAATGGCCAATCCTTTCAAGACCAAAACACCACAAAAAGGGTTTTTATCAAAGCCCGCTTTAACAATAATGTTGAT
Source organism: Locusta migratoria (assembly GCA_026315105.1). NCBI lineage: Eukaryota > Metazoa > Arthropoda > Insecta > Orthoptera > Acrididae > Locusta > Locusta migratoria. The sequence continues at coordinate 284,379,281 of CM048750.1, read as the reverse complement.
GTGATTTTTAATAACATCATCAGCTCCTTCAACTTCGCTCTGACTCATCCAATCTAATCCACTCTTGCTCACATACAGAAGCTCCGTACCTGAACGTGTGACAATCCATGACGTCGGCGATTTGCACGCTGCCTTAGCTGGTGCCCTGTAGATCTGCTATAATAATAATATCGTGTGGCTCAGTACCTTGGTGCGAGTCTTTCAACTGGACACCACTTCGGCGACTTTTATGTCCCTAGCCACCCCAGTTATCCAACTGGGAAAGGGGACCTACAGCTTAAAGTGGAATCCGAACCACGTGCCGTTGCTGGTGATTCTGCACATCGTTGAGAGGTGAAGGCTGGGTTAAAACGTAGACTGAAAATTGCGGATTTCGAACGCGCGACAACTCTGCAGTCGAGCGCTTTACCCCGAGGCCACCGGGCCCTACTGCAGATCTGCTCATCTACTGGAGCACCTCTTTTGTAGACCACCACGTACACATGGGGAATAGAGGTCTTAGAGTATACTGTTAAAAGCATGCAAAGGACGGTTTCGTAGGCAGTGGCAGATCATAGAAGGCATCAAATGACTTTCCGTTATGCTCTTGAAGGTCCGGGATGTCCAATAACCTGAGTGTTAGGGCACGGAGGAGGCTAAAAACGGTCGCGAAGAATCATAAGACAAGCACTCCGACGTGCGCTGCAACAGCCCGGTCATCGCATTTCACTCGTGTGTAATAAAAGGTGGTGTATACTTAGAGAACTTAGAGAAGCAAGGAGGTGCTACTGTGTTAATATGTGATGCTTGCATAACCGCGATAAGTATTACTGTGAAAGACTTAACCATATTTTAGACGGGAAACATGTTCTATATTTCTTGCACAAAAAAACTATGACAGACTGGCCTCTGCCCCAAGTGATATTTCCTAGGATTCGGGTCGACCCTTACTTCCCTCCACTCCCCTTCCCCTTCCCCAGAATGACCTTTCCTCCTAAGCACAGTCGACAGATTTTAAAATGTTTGTTAAGCTTATGGGGCTTAACTGCGGGGTCATCACTCCCAAAACTTAAAGACTACTGATAAACTAATACTAAAGACAGCTCATCCATACCCGAGTGAGGATTCGAAACCCCAACGGGGTACGGCTTCGAGCCTTAATGCTCTCAGCCACTCCGCCTCGGAAGATACATACGAGTGTTGGAACTTAAGTATAGGCAACTATTTATTCGCAACCGATACAAAAGCGTCACATATTTGCAGCTGTTACTGTCATTCAATGTAGTCACCAGCGTGGTGTATAACTCGTTGCCCGCGATGCGGAAGTCGTAGTATAACGTTAGCAGAGCCAGGAACGGTCTACTGCCTGTTGCGAGGGTGAAGGTCGGGGTGAGAGTTTAAAATAGGGAAAGATTAATTTCTAAAACTCACAACCACCAGCTGCGAACCAAATTCCTAAACATGCAAAAACACTGGAACTGTTATTGCGACTGTTTGACTCGTTTTCTAGGGGATGATGTCACACGTTCGCAGCTTTCCTTCCCTGCATATGATTAACAAAACAAATTCATAATAAATTTAAGTTCACGAGAGAAAAGGGTGTACTAACTACTATTTTTGAAAACATGTGAAAGTTCACTTTATGTTTTTTATTTCACAATACTTGAACCCTGTGGCTGATACGTCTGTACGTCGGCACATTTATCAAATAAAGTTATAGCTCGAGAGCCCCCAGACAAAATGAATATTTGTCGCGAATTGTTTTCACACCACGTGGCTGTCTCAAACACCGTTTATGTTCATGCCTATGCGACGACACGTGTTACATTAACAAATCACAGTCACTTTAATTCGATGCAATGCACACCTTGTTCCACCGGCTAAATATTCACAAACACACAGTAGCACTCGATTTAACTTGGTACAGTCTACGACGAGCCACCACACGTGGCGATTGCCACACACAAATCTCAAGTCACCACCTCGAGATCCACATGCCGACTGAGACAGAGCGACCCCGCCAGGCCAGCCACATCACGTGCTCTCTGGAGTCCTCACTTCCTGCCCTCGCGCGCGCGCGCGCGCGCGCGCCAAAACTCAACTGCCGGGGTTATTTCCCCTACGTCATCAACTTCCCCATGTAAGCTGTTGTAACCGATTTGCCAACGTACAGCGCTCAGCCAATACATTTCTAAAACTTTACTTAAAATCAAAATAATTACACTACACATTAAACATATATTTTCTTACGTTTTTATATTAATATAAACATCCTTTGTACTGTTTATCATAATTGTGCAATTTCTTATACCACAGATAAGTGATTTAACTGAATACTTCAAGATAAAATACAAAAGATTAATTGAAAATAAAATGAGAAATAGTTAATATTTTATTTTTATAAACAAACATTGCCATGCTAGTTGTGTAACTGTCTTGTCTTCGTTGGTAATTTATTACTTTTCATTGTCAATTAAATATATTACGTTAGACGTGACTATATTAGCTAATGTATTGTTTATTTATCAACAGGCTATTTTGTAATGAGCGCCTTAAAGGTTCCTAACTGCATCGTATTACTTCAAATGCCAGTAGTATTACAATATTTGTGCACTGCACTGTGCCTGGCACTCGCCATTGTCCCTCTCTCCCCTCACCGGAAACGAACTGTAAAATCCTAAGTTGGAACAAGCCACCAACATCGGCCTGCTCGCTTGCCTCCCGTCTGCTACAAGCACACAGCAAATCTCAACGTGGAGAATTTCTACCTATGGCCTAACTATAAATGTTGTCACCCAACTGTGTACATACATTGCTACCTTAATGAGATTAAAATTGTGGAACATTTAGTGCATTGGCAGGGTCAATGTTTGCAGTGAACTTCATACTGTTTAATTATCAAATGCTATTAATTACCAGTATTTCTATTGGGCGGTAATCTCACACTGTCGAATCTCAGGTACAGTTCTTCATCTCCGGAATCAAATGAAAGCCACAAGGACTTAGGTCCGGGCAGTATAGCAAATAGTACAGTACTTCCCAGTCCCATTGAACGAAGAGAGCAGCCACAGCTTGCGCTGAATGCGCCCGCGCATTTTCGTGAAAAATGATGGGTGATTTGCGCAAAAAGGGTTGCCGCTAGTTTCGCAAAGCTGATCGTAGGTGATGCACTGTGCACTGACGGTCTCCGTTCTTTCTCTTTCCAAAACATAGTGATACCGTTACGTTAGACCGCTCGCTCTTAAGTGATTATTTTTCTCTCCCTTTTGCGCGCGCGTGTGACGTTGGACGGGGGAGTCCATTTGCTCGGTGATAAAATATGTATGTGAACAAAGTGTGCTATCAGCGACAATACTAGATTCCATTGCATAGTCTCCACAACAGTGTTGTCGGTATTTGAGTATTTTGTACATTGAAATGTTTGTACGCTGTGGAATTTAACTACTGTCGTTATCAGTCCCTAGACTTCAAACTACTTAAAGTAATAAAAAGTACACTAAGGACATCACACACACCCATTCCAGAGTGAGAATTCCAACCTCCAACGGGGAGAAACCGCGCGCTCAGCAGCAAAGCTCCTAGAGCGCTCGGCCATTCCATGGCAGCTTTTACATATTAAATACATAGAAACACTGTATTAATGTACTATAGTATTCCAATAATACAATAAGCAGATACAAAAATGATGTACGTTGCCGTACGTATTCTTAGATGAAGAGACTTGCACAGGACAGCGTAGGGTGGAGAGCTGCAACAAACCAGTCTACGGACTGAAGATCACAACAGCAACACAGTATTCCAACCATAAACTTAGCATACAGTGCATTCTGACATGATATATTTGCAATAGAAAGTACTTACAATATATATGCGCAAATGTTTTTGTACACGGTACCTTAATGCGTACAGATATGAGGCAGTTGGTTGTTTTTTCTCTGCCTTGAACAGTCATCCCACACAAGAAACACAGACGTTGCAAACTGATATGTTCTGTTTTGCCTGTACAGTACCGCACGTGAACGACATTTCCTGGCCATATAGTCTTCGACAGTGTTTCCTAGCGCCCCCAACTCTTACAGCATACTGTCCCGGTAGTCGCTTTACGTCAGATCTCGGGTAATGTAAGCGTCCTAGCGTTACGATTACATCGAGGTAGCACCTAACCTAAAAGTATGGTTTTCTTAGTTGTGTTGAAAGTCTCGATATCACTTTACGGGAATAGAATAACCAGGCCGTCAGTTAGGACGACTAAATACTGGCCAATGGGCATCACGATAATAGGCGTAGGCAAGATCCGAGCAGATATCTCATCATGTAAACACTCGGAAACTACGCAGAACTACACTGAGTAGAATTAACTATAATACTAACAGCCTAAGGAGGGTCCTACGCAAATGTAATCCTGCAACTAGAGATGGAAATCACATTTCCCTGCAATCAGTACAGATATTAATTTAAAATATTTTCCCTGTTGTCAACTAACTTATCATCAAGAAGTAACATAAAAGCGGTGAAGGAATATCGAAACAGAAATATTGAAGCATTTCGACCGCTTCGGGGGGTTGGAATAAATTCACGACAAAGTTGAAAATTTGTGATGAACCGAGATTCATTCTAACCCCCTGCCCTGCTCGCAGCCTACACTGGATTCTCTAAAGGGATCGAGCGTTTGAAAAGAACAAACACCATAATAGAATATGTTTGGTAACAGTCTTACTGCAATGACAATAATAAAAAATAAATTTTCATGTTAATTGTTCTTTACAATAATAATAACTAATTCATTATGTTGATTGCTTGTTTGTCTGGCTGTTCGATATGAATTTTGCAGTTAATTGTAATATACCTCTTAATATACCTCTACGATGTGTTAGGGATTGGAAACTTCCTACATTCATTAGAGCTGAATACAAATGCTGTATTAACTTGCTCTCTTGCCTGGTATGTGTGCAGTTTCTACATGACTACCAATTTCCCACTCCAATCGCGGAAGAATAACTGTTGCGTAAGTATCTAAGAGAGGTCGAATTTTTCTAATTCGTACGGGCATGGAGGAGTGAAGAATATATTGGTTCATTCAGGTGGAGGAAAACTGAAATAAGCCTGAAATATAGCTCGTGCTCAGCAGTATTTTCAACCACAATGTTTGAAATCTATAGAAAATAAATATTCAACATCGGATTTTTTTATCTTCGTCAGGAAAGCATAAAATAATCATCACTTTTTCGAAACAACTGTTTACAACCATCAGATGTGATGCACTGCAATAACTCGAACTAACCCAAATTTTTTCTTCTACTGTATACGAGTTACACAGTCATCATCATGGGGACAGTTCGACATACGTTTGTTTAAACCAACTGATGTCCACCTTTCCTTTCTTTCATGATGACTTTGTAAATCGAAACCTGCGGAAAAATAAAGGTGATAGACCCAGGTGATGGTTTGCAATGAGTTATTCAAAATAAGGTGAAATAATGTTAAATAATTATAGTAGCTTCCAGTTAAGGTTCTTAAAAACAGAGGTTCTTCAAACCAGACTGTCCTGAAAGCCTGTTATTATGCATATTTGCCAGTTATGAACAAGTTATAAGGTTTTAATCTAAAATTACGTGACACTCGTAGTACACAATCGCTACATGAGTAGTTCACCTCCTTGCTGTTAGCTTACATACAGGACTACATCGCCAAGTTTTACGTTTTCAATCATCCAAGTGCATTTTTTTTTTTTTTTTTTTTTTTTTTTATTGTATAGGACTTAACTACGGGGTCATCAGTCCCTAAACTTACAAACTACTTATGAACTACTTACAAACTAGGACGGCACAAATATCCATGCCCGAGGGGGGATTCGAACTCCCGACCGTAGTGGCCGTGCTGACCGTGACTGGAGCGCCTCAGTCACCTCGGCCACCGCGGCCGGCTCCAAGTGCATAAGCTGATACTTATGAAAATCCATAATAGAAAGTCGTCATGAAAATCTGTATGGGGCGAGGAATCTCGAGGGGAGTAGGAGAAATTGTACTACATATTTTAGTTCGATTTATAAACGTGATATATTAAAAATTGAGATTATTTAATTAATCACATTTTGTATTTTATTGGCATGGTGCCAAACGGATAGGTACAATGCTTTATTAGTTTCTTGTTGGCTGTTGGTTGAGTCCAATCAATTGTTGGGTGTTGTAAACCATCTGACGATCAATCTGATAAGTTTCGGGAACTGGTGCATGCTATGAAACAAAATTATTTCAAGAATTGGCTTGCTGCAGATTTTTCTCTACTTCTCTTCAATAAAGAGTCACGGATTCCTTAACATTCGCATTGGATAAGTCGAGTTATTTGAATTTTTTCTATTTAACTTTAATAAGGACAGAAGTATAGCGTTTAATGTAAATTTATTATTTTTTGTAACTTTTATAAAAATTCTACTTTATGTATGCATATCACAATTAAGAGCACCACAGGAACTAAACCAGATGTCCTTATGTTTACGAAATTAAAATAAAATTTCTCATTTGTAGTGAGATTGAGTTGGTGGTGGGGGAGACTACAGCACAAATTTATTTTGTTTAGGATCGTCATCAATCCTAGTCACGAGCGTGCTTGTAATGATTTATCTACGAGTGACTAGCTTTTCGGTCTGGTCAGTTTATTTGTTACTTACTACTGAAAAGGCTGCTGCCCCTCTTCAGGAACCACACGTTTGTCTGGCCTCTCCACAGATACCCCTCCGCTGTGGTTCTACCTACAGTACGGCTATCTGTGTCGTTGTGCGACGCTAGGCACCACACCTCGACAATATCTGTGGTTCATAAGGATAAATAATAATAATAATAATAAAAGTTAATAAACTTTTGTGGCATTTCTTTTATACTGCTGCTCATAATACTAAAAACACTTATATCCCCGTTCTGTGTTGAATTGACGGTATAATCTTACTGACAATACGTACAATTGTGTTCCACGCGGGAAAACAGCATTCTGGTCAGCATACCTAGTACAGTCAGTACGTTCTGAGACTCCCTGCATGACGGACCTCTGGTGCACTATAGCGCAAAGGTGGCGCCGTGGTGTGGTACCATGTCAGTTAGCCTCTCGTTCCTGCAAGAGACAGTTGATTGCAGGCGCTGGAAGCAGCCGTTCTGGCGGTGAGTTGATGGCGCCAGTCGGACCTGACATGTTACAGTTTTAACAATGGCCAAACGTCAAGTTTTGCCAAAAATTAGGCAAAACGCTGCCGAAACATATGACGGGATGCAGTAAGTGTACGACCCTCACCGCAGGGTTGTGTTTAGGCGGAACCAACTTTTTGTGCAAGGACGGAACAGTTTGGAAGATTATGTCCATACTGGTTCGCCATGAACACTTCTAACAGAACGCAAGATCTAGGAGGTTGCACCGTTGATTCGTGTTAACCGCTCCCAATCAGTAGACGCTGCCGCAGCAGCAGTAGTGTCAGACATGGTACTTGCCACAAAATTCTGACGGACGAGCCTGCACAGTGTGTCAAGAATCCTGTAGCATGACCGACGTGACGATTCGCGGGGAACTTATCAGCTGTGCGATGAACTGGCGTTCATCATCAAGATAATAGCTGCAGACCAGTGATTCACAAAGTGGTCTCTATACACCCCCAGGTGTCTATTCCAACCCGCAAGGGGTCCACGTCAGCGGAAAAATAATTTGGGGGTCTATTAGTTGTAAACAGGGGTCCTCGATAGTGGTTCACATTTAGGAAAGCCGCAACCAAAATTCAGAATTATTCTCACAATGATAAAGCTTGATCCTTTGTCTGTCACTGTTCGCTTCATTGAGTAAGGGAGAGAGTGGAAGAATTCTGTATTTTCGGTTTCGGTCTCCTGCAGCAGGCCCGCAGTAAGATTTTTTTTATTATTTTTTATTTATTTATTTTTTTTATTTAATTTTTTCTTGGGGGTGAGGGGGAATGGGGCAGGGGTCAATTATGACGTATGTATTGTAACTTGTAAAGCATTCCAACTTAAGTAAATCTAAAGGTGCACATGTATTTCAATAGAGATAATATTACGTTTTATTAAATGCAAATCTCCAAAGAGCAAATTGAACATACTCTTCAATTACGATACCCTCAGCTACTTTATTATTTTCAAAGCTCCACTACGTAAACTACTACTTGCCCTTCTCCGAGGAGTGGGAGGTGTATCGGATGCTACCTGTGAAGGTCCAGCAAATGTTTTGTCATTAATCAAGGGATATAATTACTAACATATTGTAGACTGGGTGAATTTCGGCTTCTTCAGATTTTCTGCACTTTGTATAGCAGTTCCTACTGCACAGAATTTAAGCCGTTTATTGCATTTGAAAGTGCAGTCAAAGAATCGTAGGTTGACGATCTTTTTTTAATATTTCGCTCTCCAGCGAAAACTACAGAACGCAAACGAATGGTGTATGGGTAATTGTTGTCCGAAGCCTCCCGTTGTACACCATAGCAGTTTCATGACGACAGCTATAAGGGGGTGGAAGATATATTGGTTAAAATTCGTCAAATTTAAAAAAAAAAAAAAAAAAAAAAAAAAAAAAAAAAAAAAAAAAAAAAAAAAAACACATAAGGCGCTCGATGACGTTTGCGACTCTATAGCAAGGAGGTTATAACAGCGAAACGTGATGCCACAGACCATATCTTTGGTCTATACGTGCTACAATGTCTTCAGCTCTGGAAGGATAAGCATACGAATAAGGAAATATTTATTCGTTCAGTATTTAGTTATTAGTTCCAGCTATTTGACTTTTTACGATACTATTTGTTCATTGGTTTACTATCCGGAAATCTTTGTGTGAGCTGAACACGGAATATCCGTGTCCTCTTTGCCATAAGGATAAATTCTGCAAATACTGTTCCACGTTTTTTCTTTTGTTTACTATCCGGAAATCTTTGTGTGAGTTGAACATGGGATATCTGTTTCCTCTGTGTCATAAGGATAAACTATGCAAATACTAATGTCCCGCTATACCAAAGGTATTAAATATAAGGAGAGACACTAAATTAATATTTGTGCTGTAGCCGGGATTCGAACCCGATACCTCCTACGTACTAGGTATGCGCTTTAGATGTCTCAGCTAACACAGCATTGCACTCAAAGCGGCTACACATCACATACTTTTAATTCCTCCTCATTACTATAGATACATATTTCACAGGGAACATGAGGCAGAATTAAAAGTATGTGGTGTGGAGGGAGACGTGCTTTAAGGCACGCTTTGCTAGCTGACTGATCTGTAACAAAAAAAGCCGAGCCAAATATTCCACGAACAAACAAGAACGAACTGAACGAACGACCGCAAGCATAGATCTACCTAGAGAGAGGGGAAAAAAGTGGTCTAAAGCTCCTACCTAGTACTTAGGAGGTCCCGGGTGCGAATCCCGGCCACAGAACAAATTTTAATTCAATGCCTCTCTTTATACTTAATACCTCTGCAGATACTGTTCCACATTCTGAAATAATCGCTGGAGGCGGAAGGGACAACCATAAAAACATAAGTTTTCCATATTAGGTGCATTGTGCTGCCACGCACTGCCAGGTACTCCTTATCAGCGACCTCAGTAGTCATTACACATTATGAGAGAGCAGGATGGGGCGCTCCGCCGAACTCGCGGTCTTCGAACGTGGTCAGGTTATCGGTTGTCACTAGTTTGAAAGCGACTTTCCCACACTGATAAACATCCCTAGGTCCACTGTTTCTCATGTGATAGTGAAGTGGAAACGGGAGGGGACACTTACAACACGAAAGCATACAGGCCAATCTCGTCTGTTGACTGACTGAGACAGTCGACAGTCGAAGAGGGTCGTACAGTGTAATAGGCAGGCATCTATCCAGACCACCACACAGGAATTCTAAACTGCATCAGGATCTCAAAATTCAAATGATTGTAGAGCTTATGAGACTTAACTACGGGGTCATCAGTACCTAACCTTACAAACTACTTATGAACTAGCTAATACTAAGGACGGCACAAATATCCATGCCCGAGTAGGGATTCGAACCCCCGACCATAGTGGCCGTGCAAACTGTGACTGACGTACTCGGCCACTGCGACCGGCCATCGGGATGTGCTCCAAGTATCATGACACGCGGCAGGTGAGAAATTTCATGGTCGAGCGGCTGCCCACAATTAATACATCACGCAGGCCAATGTTAAGTGACGCCTTGCTTGGTGTAAGGAGCGTAAACATAGGGCGATTGAACAGTGGAGAAACGTTTGTGGAATGACGAATCACGGTATACAATTTGACGATCAGATGGGAGGGTGTGAGTATGGCGAATGCAGCGCGGTGGAGTGGCCTTGCGGTCTAAGGCGCCTTGCTGTGGAGTGCACGGATCCTTGCCGTCGAAGGTTCGAGTCGTCCATCGTGCATGTTGGTCTGTGTGTGTGTGTGTGTGTGTGTGTGTGTGTGTGTGTGTGTGGTTCTTAGGATAAGTTAGTTTAATTAGTTTGTAAGTTTAGAGACGCGATGATCTTTGCAGTTAGATGTTCAAATGTTTGTAAATCTATCGGACCAAACTGCGTGGTCATCAGCCCGTAGTTTACAAACTACTTAAACTAAGGTAAACGAACCTAAGGACAACGCACACACCCATGCCACCGGGAGGACTCGAACCTCCAACGGCGAGCAACCGTGAGCTCCGCAGCGAGGCGCCTTAGACCGCTCGGCTACTCCACCGCGGCTTTGCAGTTAGGTTCGATCACTTAACAAACGCCGGCCGCGGTGGCCGAGGGGACTGAGGCGCTCCAGTCACGGTCTGCACGGCCACTACGGTCGGGGTTTCGAATCCCCCCTCGGGCATGAATATTTGTGCCGTCCTTAGGATAAGCTAGTAGATAAGTAGTTTGTATGTTTAGGGACTGATGACCCCGTAGTTAAGTCCCATTAGCTATACAAATATTTGAACATTTTTTGAACTTAACAAACAACTGAAAATGTGAATGGCCGGTGAACCCATCTGCCAGCGTGTGTAGTCCCAAAAGTAAAATTCGGAGGCGGTGGTATTATGGTATGGTCGTGTTTTTCTTGGAGGGGGCTTGTACCCTTTGTTGGTTTGCGTGGTACTAGCGCAGGACAGGCTTTAATTGTGTATGAAGCACCTTCTTGCTTACCACTGTGGAAGAGAAATTGGAGGATGTCGACTGCATCTTTGAACACGATCGAGTACCTGTTCATAGTGTGCTGCCTGTGCCGGAGTGGTTGTACGTGTACAGCATCACTGTAATGTATTAGCCTACACAGATTAATGATTTGAATCCTGTAGGCCACCTATGGGAAATTTTGGAACGCCGACTTCGTGCCGGGCCTCACCGACCTACATCGATATCAGTGTTCAGTGCAGCACTCCGTGAAGAATGGGCTGCCATTCCCCAAGAAACGTTCCACCACTGACTAAACGTATGCCTGTGAGATCTGAAGTTGTCATGAAGGCTAATGGTGGGTCAAGACAATATTAAATTCCAGCATTATCGATGGAGAGCGGCATGAACTTGTAATCATTTACAGCCGCGGTTGAGTAGCCGAGTGGTCGAAAGCGTCTCGCTGCGGAGCGCGCGCTTGATCGCCGTGGAGGTTCGAGTCCTCCCTCGGGCATGGGTCTGTGTGTGTGTTTGTCTTTAGTTTAGTTTACCTAGGTTTAAGTAGTTTGTAAGCTACGGACTGATGACCACGCAGTTTGGTCCGATAGAATTACAAACATTTTTTTAAAAATCATTTACAGCCAAGAGTCCGCATACTTTTGATCACATAGTGCACGAACGATGCTGCGGAGATATATCTTTAAACGAGCTGTTCTTGTTAATATATTTTTGCTATTTCGAAAACGGCTCTAACGATTTCTTGTAATTAGATTCCATGTTGTACCAGCCCACCAAAGAATTACAACGAAATAAAAGGTTTCAGCTTGTTAGGCGATGTGAGATGTTTATTTTATTAAAATTCACAACATATCGATTTTGTCCCTATGATGGAACATCATCAGTGCGTGCAGAATTGCAAATCATGATGGCGTATGTGCTCTACATAAAACTTTTTTTCGCCATATCTTAAAATACATGTAAAAGGTCTTGATGGTACAAGTCATAAGTATATAAAAATTATTTTATTTATTTATTTATTTATTTTTTACATGTGACTTGTACCAGCAAGACCTTTTAAATGTATTTTACGATGTGACGTGCACGCACTGATGGTGTCCCATCATAGGAACGGAATCGATATGTTGTGAATTTTAATAAAATAAATATCTCACATCGCCTACCAAGCTAATACCTTTTATTTCATTCTAACGATTTCGATGAAATTTTGTATTTATGTTGGTTCATTCATTTGAAGTTCACGTACATCGTGTATTATTTATGAAAACGAGATTTTCCTAAATTATATATATATATATATATATATATATATATATATATATATATATATATAAATTTAGTATTTTTCTGATGACAGAAGATATGTTAGCTCCGAAAAGGAGGTGAGTAGCACTATAAACCAGAAAAAAACGAGCAACGCCCGATCACTCGATACTGAAATCACATTAAAGAAAACTTCCGTAACATAACGATACATTATTCAACCACAGTTTGAAGACGACAGCACTTAGTGATTTGAAACAAACTTTAAACTTAATTTCAAAACATTATGAAATTTTTTTCCGTTGAGTACCACAACAAAATATAGGAAAAATATTCATCCATTACTTATTTTCCGCTATTCATGCTGTAATGCTATTACATTTCGCATGCTTTTTTGTTTTTCTATTCTTCTCCCCGGTAATACCTCTTCTGTAATACTCTCTCCCTCTTCCTTTCCCTACCTCTCCCTCACTGTCTCTGTCTCTCTCTCGCTGTCTCTCTCTCCTCCCCTTCTCAATGACTCTCTCTCTCTCTTCCCCCCCCCCTCTCTCTCTCTTATGTCACCTTCTCTCTCGCTGTCTCTTTCTCCTCCCCCTCTGAATCTCTCTCTCTCTCTCTCTCTCTCTCTCTCTCTCTCTCTCTCTCTCTCTCTCTCTCTCCTATTTCTCCCTCTCGCAGTCTCTCGCTCTGCTTCCCCTCTCAGCGTCTCTCTCTCTATTTCTCTCCCTCTCCTCCCCTTCTCACCCTCTCTCTCTCTCTCTCCCTATTTCTCCCTCTCGCAGTCTCTCGCTCTGCTTCCCCTCTCAGCGCCTCTCTCTCTATTTCTCTCCCTCTCCTCCCCTTCCCTCTCTCTCTCTCTCTCTCCCTATTTCTCCCTCTCGCAGTCTCTCGCTCTGCTTCCCCTCTCAGCGTCTCTCTCTCTATTTCTCTCCCTCTACTCCCCTTCTCTCTCTCTCTCTCCCTATTTCTCCCTCTCGCTCTGCTTCCCCTCTCAGCGTCTCTCTCTCTATTTCTCTCCCTCTCCTCCCCTTCTCACTCTATCTCTCTCTCTCTCTCTCTCTCTCTCTCTCTCTCTCTCTCTCTCTCTCTCTCTCTCTCTCTCTCTCTCTCTCTCTCTCTCTCTCTCCCTATTTCTCCCTCTCGCAGTCTCTCGCTCTGCTTCCCCTCTCAGCGTCTCTCTCTCTATTTCTCTCCCTCTCCTCCCCTTCTCACTCTCTCTCTCTCTCTCCCTATTTCTCCCTCTCGCAGTCTCTCGCTCTGCTTCCCCTCTCAGCGCCTCTCTCTCTATTTCTCCCCCTCTCCTCCCCTTCTCACTCTCTCTCTCTCTCTCCCTATTTCTCCCTCTCGCAGTCTCTCGCTCTGCTTCCCCTCTCAGCGTCTCTCTCTCTCTATTTCTCTCCCTCTCCTCCCTTCTCACTCTCTCTCTCTCTCTCCCCTATTTCTCCCTCTCGCAGTCTCTCGCTCTGCTTCCCCTCTCAGCGTCTCTCTCTCTATTTCTCTCCCTCTCCTCCCCTTGTCTCTCTCTCTCTCTCTCTCTCTCTCTCTCTCTCTCTCTCTCTCTCTCTCCCTCCCTCTCTCCCACACACACACACACACACACACACACACACACACACACAGTCTTCCTCTATGTATCTGAGCACTACGCCAAGAGGGAATACAAAACTTAAGACACAGTTTACTATTTCATTTCTCCGGAACTCGCGAAACAAAAGCAATGATCAAAGAGGCTTTTGGTATCGAGAGGTAGCGACTCATTGCGTACAGTTGCATCGCCTTTCAGACGGCAGCAGCTCTTGCTTCCTCGTGCTTGTATTGTTCCAGGTCTGCCCTCTTACGGCTGGCTAGAGGTCTGAAACGGCAACTCTGCACGTGCATTTCTGGCGTTCCCCGTTTACAGCCCTTAAAAAGCACCGCCCCCGTAATTATCTGTGTCTGCCTCGCTGCTCGGCATTATTATACCTCTCAGGCCATTCTGCCTGTACGATACCAACCACTACGGACCGCGGTATTTCAGCCTGAGAGAAAATTTGCCTCCGTAGAATGCATTAAAGGCACAATTCCATTACGTACTTCAAAGTTTATACTTTTCTCATAGTGGTGCTAGACAATATTACGGTCGCAGAATTGTGATCCTTGAATGCTTTTTGAATGCGAAGTTAATATTTCGGTTTTATGTCTTCTTTATTTTAATAGGACTATCCAGCGAGTTGTGAAATTTATCTCCATCCATGAACATTAACTGAAGCAAACGTTATTATTATTTTGCTTCTTATTCGTAAACATATTCTTTGCCTCTTATTTCCGATAATATTTCTGTATTCATATTCCGAATACGACGTAAAAAATAAAAAAATAAAAATGAAAAAAGAATTTCAAGGCTGTATGCTATCAAGCAATTTTTATTAATGATATCTACATCTACATAAACCGCCGCTAATCACATTTAAGTGCAATGCGGAGGGTTCGTCGAACCGCTTTATCATATTTCTCTACCCTTCCACTCTCCAATAGCGCGTGGGAAAAGAAAACACCTGAATCTGTCCGTTTTCGCACTTTATTCTTTCATTTCATTAATATATTTAAGTGTCTCTTTTTAGATGGGTGCTAACAAAATATGTTCACATTCGGAAGAGTAAATTGGTGACAGGAATTTCGCAAATAAACCTCGCCGTTATGACTAACTCTTTTCTTTTAATGGTTTCCACCCAAATCGTGCATCATTTCTGTGACACTCTCACCACACCGTTCCAGTGGTTTCCCGCCATTGTTGTTTGTCTCCTTTTCATGTTAAGTATAGTATCATACCCCCGTAAACACCTTCCGTGCAACGAAATTAGTGGTGCAATGTCGGTGGGTAAAATTTTGTCCCGAAATTATCAGCAGTATTTTTTTTTTTTTTTTACAGTTTCTCTTAGCAGGAGGATATGAGCGTTTGCGTGGCACCACGTGGCTTGGCAAAGTCCCTTTATATCGGTCTTGTTGAGAAATATGTTCTGCTGAACGGTCAGAGGCAATTTCATTCCGAAAATATATTTGATTTACTTTTTATTGTGGTATTTTTACTTTTCGCGAGTGTTAATGGAAGTCACGGAGCTCACGATTAAAATGCTAGTAATGCCACTCAACCCCTGTGCTGTTACATTGATAAAATTATCATCACAGTAATTTGTCACCATACAGGAATTTAAGTCCATAAACGACGTCTAAACATTTAAAACATCTTGAGGACAATGATGGTGAAGTGTTGGTATCTAAATGCACGATGGTTACGAAACATTTGTAGAAGGTAGACACAATCAACTGTCTGTCAGAGGTAATCACACACCATATTATAGGACAACGAGGATGATTTTTTCACTCTTTGGTGGCTCCATGGCATCTCGCTACACATAAACCTTAAGTAGAGCTGAACGAGCAAAATATCGTACTGTATCACACACAAATTACAATTGTAACCGATATCTGAATAGTATACGCTACCGTATGTATAATATGTGTGGTATCTAACCTGACACCGTAATTGTTTTGAGCAGTGTAGTACTGTTGAATTCATATGTGCGTTTGTCTGGAAAAATCGAGTTATTGTGATCGGCTGCCGGTGAAGTGCGAGATAGCGCGAACTTTTCTATTGAAAGCTAAGTTATGATCAAGGACGGACACCCGAACATTTGCTCTTAAAATTATTCATTATTTCGAGATAAACTAAAAGTGTGAAAACTGGTTTATTCGAAAGTGTTGTGTATTGCTTATAGAGTGCAAAGACGGAAAAGCTCTGACTTTTTTTACGTGAACAGTGTCTATTTGAACATTATTAACTCCGCTTGTCGTATTGCACAATCTATTCCAGTGAACGGAATATTTGCGAAGTAATTGTATTGCTTGATATTTGATTGAGCAAATATTGTCCGTGAGTCTATTTTGTGACACTCTGTTTATAATAAGCAGGCTACATGAGTGACGGTACGCATGTGTGTATTGGACAGTGTGTAATAGAGGCTTGGCAGTAATTCATGTAATCTACCAATTTAATCAGTAATGAATGTTGTTTTTGAAAACTTTCCTTCAAATTTTCGTCAATTTGGAAACACCAGTTATGAAATTAACTATCGAACGCAGTGCTGATGCGGTGGGTTTGGGTGACAAAAATATCGTACCACAAGGTGAGTGAATATTATCATCAGTAGGGAAAACGCCGAATGCTACGATGCAATGTGATGGACAGAAAAGGAAGGAGGAGATTGTTGTTCTCGTCTTCAGTCCACAGACGGTTTTGATACAGCTCACCACGCTACTCTGTCCTGTGCATGCCTCTCCAACTGAGAGTACGTACGGCAACCTACATTATTTTGAACCTGCTTACTGTATTCGTCCCTCGGTCTCCCTCTACGATTTTTACCCCACACACTTCCTTCTAATGATAAGTTGACGATTCCTTGATGTCTCAGAATGTGCTCCACCAATGTATCCCTCCTCTTAGTCAGTATATGCCAGAAACTCCTTTTCTCCCCGATTCAGTTAAACACCTCTTCATAAGTTAGGTGATCTACCCATCTAATTATCATCATTCGTCTGTAGCACCGCATTTCAAAATCTTCTGTAACCTTTTTGTCTCATTCCTTATCGTCTATGTTTCACTTCCATACAATGCTACACCCCAGACAAATGCTTTCAAAAAGGACTTCCTAACATTTAAGTTAATTTTGGATGTCAACAAATTTCGCTTCTTCAGAAACGCTTTTCTTCCCAAGGGCATTCTGCATAACTTCTTTGCTTCGGCCATCAGAAATTATCTTGCTACCCAAATTACAAAACTCATCTACTACTTTTATTGTCTCATTACCTAATCTGATTCCTTCAGCATCGCCTGACTTTCTGACGCTACATTCCATTATCCTTGGTTTACTCTTGGCGGCGTTCATCTTATACCCTCGTTTCAAGACAATGTCCATTTCATTCAATTGCTCTTCCAGATCCTTTGCCGGCCGGGGTGGCCGAGGGGACTGAGGCGCTCCAGTCACGGTCTGCACGGCCACTACGGTCGGGGGTTCGAATCCCCCCTAGGGCATGGATATTTGTGCCGTCCTAGTTCGTAAGTAGTTCATAAGTAGTTTGTAAGTTTAGGGACTGATGACCCCGTAGTTAAGTCCCATAAGCTGTACAAATATTTGAACATTTTGAACTAGATCCTTTGCGGTATCTGACAGAATTACTATGTCAGCGGCAAACCGCAAAGTTTTTATTTCTTCTACCTTAACTTTAATTCTCTCGCCTTGCATTCCTTCACAGCGTGCTCATTGTACAGATTGAACAACATTGGGGAAAGGCTACAACCCTGTCTTATTCCCTTCCCAGCCTCTGCGTCTCTCTCTTGCTCTTCGAGTCTAATAACCGCTGTCTGGTTTTCGTATAGGTTGAATAACTCTTCGCTCCCTATATTTTACCCCAACTGCCTTCAGAATTTTAAAGGGTTTAGTCCAGTCGACGTTGTCAAAAGCTTTATCCATATCTGCAAACGCTAAAAACGTAGGATTGCCCTTCCTTAGCCCATCTGCTAAGATAACTCGTAATGTGAGTATTGCCTCCGGTGTTCCTACATTTCTCCTAAATCGGAACTGATCTTCCACAAGATTGGATTACACAAGTTTTTCCATTCTTCTGTAAATAATTCGTGTTAACCTTTTGTAACTATGACTTATTAAACTGGTAGTTCTGTAATTTTCACATTTTTCTGCACTTACTTCCTTTGTAATTGGAATTACTATATTCTTCTAGAAGTCGGAGGGTATTTTCCATGTCTCATACATCTATGTTACCAGGTGGAACAATTTCTTCATGACTGGCTCTCCTAACGATATGAGCAGTTCAGACGTAATATCATCTATACGAGGAGCCTTGTTACGACTCAAATCTTTCTGCGCTCTGTCACATTCTTCTCGCAGTATCATGTCTCCCATCTCCTCTTCGTCCACTTCGTCTTCCATTTCGAGAACACTACCTTGAGGTTTATTTACTTTGTACAGGCCCTCCATATATTCCTTCCACATTTCAGCTTTCCACTCTTTGCTTAATACTGGTTTTTCGGCTGAGTTCTTGAAATTCACACGGCTGCATTCCTTGTCTCCATATATTTATTTTATTTCCCTGCAGGCGGTATCTATCTTTATACATTCTCTTATGGTCCAGAATTTGTTCACCAGCGACGCCTGGTTAGTCACTTCTACATCTACTTCTACATCTACATGGGATACTCTGCAAATCACATTTAAGTGCCTGGCAGAGGGTTAATCGAACCACCTTGATCGTATTTATCTCCCATCCCAATCTCGAATAGCGCGCGGGAAGGAAGAACACCTGAATATCTCCGTATTTTATTCTGATGATCATTTCTACCTATGTAAGTGATAGTCAAAAATATATTTTCGCATTCGGAGGAGAAAGCTGGCAATTGGAGTTTCGTAAGTAGCCCATGCCGCAGCGATAAGTGCCGTTGTTGTAATGATTCCCATCCCAGATCCTGTATCATTTCCGTAGCGCTGTGTCCCCTGTATCGTGACAATACAAAACGAGCTGAGCTTCTTTGGACTCTTTTGATGTTCTCCGTCAAACCCAACTGATAGGGATCCCACACTAGGCACCATTACTCCAAAAAAGGACGGACAAGCGTAGTGTATGCAGTTTCTTTAGTAGTTCTTTTACGTCTTTTAAGGGTTCTGCCAATAAAACGCAGTCTCTGGTTCTCCTTTCCCACGACATTATATACGTGTTCCTTCCAGTTTAAGTGTGAATTAATAGTAATTCCCAGGTATTAGAGTCAATTGCCAATTTTTACACCTTAGTGATAAACAAATCGTTCTGCAGTTGGTTTTGATCTTCAGATAATTTTAATAGACGGTAAATTACGGCGTCAACTGCAAACAACCCAAGAGGGCTACTTAAATTTTCTCCCAAATCGTTTATGTAAATAAATCTAATGGGTATACAGTCAGAAACAGAAGACTTGTTCTCGTTAAGTGATTTTAGTTGCTTCACTACTCCCATGATATCTGATAGACGTAGATGTCATTCTCACTTTTCAGACGTTTATACTCCCTTTTGCCTGCTTCAATTGATGATTTTTTTATATTTTCTCCTCTCATCAATTACGTTCTGTATGTCCTGCGTTATCCAGGGATTTCTAATAGGCCTTGTCCTTCTGCCAAAATGGTGCTCTGCGGCCTTCATTACCCTATCTCTCAGAGGTAGCCATTCTTCTTCTACTGTATTACTTTCCCCCGTTTCAGCCACTCCTTGCCTAATGCTCCCTATGAAACCCTCAACCACCTCCGGTTCCTTCAGTTAAACCAGGTAGGTAGCACATAAAGAAAAATATAGCATTTATGACGAGTGGCGGTCGTAATTACAGTGCCACTAAAGGGTTGCTAACGCACAGCCAGTGGGTACCAGCAATAAATGGGACGACTCGGCCATTACAACGATGGTCCCTCTCCTTCCCGTCTCTCTCTGTGTGTGTTTTCTTAGCGGTGAGTGGCCGGCGACGCAGGATGGGGAAGAAGAGTGGCCGAGAAGGCCGGGGCTTTTACGACGGCCGAAGAATCATGACGAGCCGAGGGTAAGAGCGAAATAAAGGCGCCCAGAGGGGAGAGTTAGGGGCGGGGGTGGGGGGGTAACGTTAGGAAAACGACGGGACGATAGCGGAATTGCGTGTCGAAGTTTATAGGGCAGATAGCCGGGGAAGGAGGGCCGCTGTTACGTGGTCGCCAACGTCTGAAACAACCCCCACTAAAAAAACTCCATAGTAAAAGCCAGAGAAAGAAACGCAAGAAAGGACATTCACGAATGTTGGAGTGAAAGCACGCGTGCAGCTGCTGTCCTAGACGCTCTACGCACAATTATTGAAATTGCATTAGAGTGGTATATTCAAGGTATTCGTAGAGTAAATTCTGTATACCTGTATACCTCGTATGGGCGTAATTGTTACTGTAATTCCTCCAGATCTTCGTAAGATCGCTTATACAGGGTGATTCACTAAGTGTGTTTGCCTCTGTAACTTATAAAATAATATATTTACATGTGGCGTCTGTTCCGAAAAATAGACGTCACTTCTGATCCTGCAGTTGTTATTATTCAATATTCACAGAATATATGACATCAACTGCGATTGGGCAAAGCTGAAAATGTGTACCCAGCCGGGATTCGAACCCGTGTCTCCTGCTTTCTAGGCAGTTGTATCTGACGGGAGGCGTACTTAGGTAGTCCTTGCAGCTGCGGTGATCACTGTGTCCCCATTGGTGTAGGGGTTAGAGCAACTGCCTATAAAGTAGGAGACACGGGTTCGAATCCCGGCTGGGTACACATTTTCAGCTTTGCCCAATCGCAGTTGATGTCATATATTCTGTGAATATTATAAAATAATGGGAAATTTTAATGCGGTAGGTCAACACAAGTAATGTTACACTTTCTGCGGAGCTATGAACATAGTTTATTGTATCATTTGCCAAAGAGTTACAGCACAAAGATATAATTTTTTTAATGGAACAATATTTTTTTCTATCGTGCATTGGATTCGTTGAAACCAGCTGCGTCCAAATCAATTTAATCTACATTCATATCACTGTTAGTTTGGGAGCTACAGCCCTTCAAAGTTTGAGGGGCGGAGGCTACGACAGCGTAGCTGTCATGAGACAGTGGGCCGTGCCCCAGGGGATAGCCACTCGGCCAGTAAGATACGCAGCCTCCGCTCCCGGAACTTTGAAGGGTTGTAGCTCCCAAACTCACAGTGATAGGAATGTAGTTTAAATTGATTTGGACGCAGCTGGTTTAAACGAATCCAACACACGATAGAAAAAACTATTGTTCCATTAAAAAAAATATATCTTTGTGCTGTAACTATTTGGAAAATGATACAATAAACTATGTTCATAGCTCCGCAGAAAGTGTAACATTTGTGTTGACCTACCGCATTAAAATTTTCCGTCTATTATTTTATGAGTTACAGAGGCCAACACACTTAGTGAAACACCCTGTATATTGTGGTCATAGCTAAAAAGATAACGGGATAGCTACATGTGTACACTTGAACTACGGATGTCTGCCCGAAGATTACCAAAAGCAGAATGTCCTATGCCTTTATCTCCAGCTACCATGCCACCTTAAAAAAGATTTTCCACTCGTGCGCCCGTTATCACGTCGAGAATCTTTTCACTTTTGGGTCCTTCTATAGCAGCGTCATTCTGCATATTTGAATACCTCGATACTTCAAAACATTTATTATCTCCATTGTTTTATACGAAATTTTAATCTCCTGCCGTTTAGTCAAGATTTGAAACGGCGCTGCTTCTACCGTCTGGGATTGGCAGTGAGGAATAAATCTGAATTATTTCTGTACTAGCTTTTACCTGAGCTTCGATCGGTTTGATATCCTTGCATGTGTGCCAGAGACAATAGAAGGTAGAAAGTAGCACCTTTCTTTCTAATTTCTGACCAGGAACTTTAGGATAAAATAAATATTTACAATTTTCCGGTTTAAATATTAACCGTTCGTTGAATTACAGTAAATACTGTCTTTTAATATGTACGAGAAAATAAAGATATTGTTAAATATTAAAAGAAACTCTGTTACATCGTGGCTAAACTGCTGACTGAATAAGCTATACGCCATACAACGTAAAAATTATGCAGGATTCATATGCCATCGAAGCTCATCTTTTGTAAGAAATGATATTCAATCGTATTACGTGTAATATATCAACCATTAATAAATGTGATAAATTTCATACGTCAAAGTGTCAACAGCTTTTCCAAGGAGTCTTCAAGCGTCTCAGAAGCAATAAAAGAAACATTGTAAAGCATATCTTCTATGGACGCTACTATTTAATAAATTATTTAAATCGACAAGCCTGTTTGCACATGAATGCCTTTGTCATATTAAATTGTTAGCTCTTTTTATCCTTGTAATATCGCTGTTTACCTAACCTGTTTGGTTCTTATTTAAGATATGTGTTAGAACGTTGTTTTAGTTCTTTATGTTATAACTATATATAATTCTTACGTTGTCGATATGTGACAGCTATTTTGACAGATGAGTCGAATTAAATAATTTATTACAACGCAGCGTCCTTCAAATAAATACAATGTCTCTAAATGACATATACGATGCAGCAGCTCTAGAAGATTACAAATACTAGAAACGTTGATGACCAGCTGTTATCCACTATGAGCAAAAAGAAAACGAAATTTATGAAAATAAGAAAGAAAATAGGAGCAAGGAAAACCCAGTACGGGACATTACTGTTGTAGTGTATGAAGATTGAAGGTGATGGTTACACTGAAATTAGGAATGATATCTGAAAAATTCATTTATTTCTGAAAACGTACTTCTCATTTGACAGATATTCTATATTCCTTTGTTTTCGTGTAGAATTTCAAAAGCTTATGCACACCTGTCCATATAAAATTTTACAATAAGCAATGCACGTAGCATTTCAAATTTAAGTGTCAATTTTTCCGTCCACATGGAAGATATAGGTTTGGCTTAGGTTCACAACCAACATTATTACAAATAATAATTACAGTATGATTAATTGTGAAATATAAAAAAAGGAACAGATACTGACTTTCTCATGTTTATTTTATGTTAGTAGTTATAATGTGATTATCGTTTATTTTTTGGCTGTATGTGACTTTACCACAAATATAAATACCACTGACTGAGCGAACTTGTGAAAAAGCCGTGTATAACTGTCCATTCGTAAAAACAGGTTCAGGAAATACAAACATGCCTTTTGAAGCGTATGACATTTTGCTTTATTTATCGTCATACCGAACGCTACAAATCCACCAGCTGTTGTACGTAGACGTGTGTAACAGAAATCTCGTGATAAACTACGCGTTTGTAAAGAATCCAAAAAACTGCAGGAGCAGTCGTGCCTGTTAGTTAAATTAAATTATTTGTGTATTTTTCGACTTTCCATCGACGTGCATAACCTAAATCGTGTGATAAACTATGCTTGAATGAAAGAGGGTCTTTGGCTTCCATAAAGAATGTAAACAACTGCAAGAGCTGTCGTTGATGTTAGTTAAAGAGATTGTCAATAGAGGACGCATTGTGAATTGTTTTATATCGACCGCGCAAACTAAGTTGACACTCGAAGTGTTGACTGATGGGAGCATCCATCAATACATGTCCCATTTACGATCATTCGATGGGTATCAACTTAGATTGTATGAACAGTATAATTTTTTTCAAAATAAAGTTTTTCGTGAAGACAATAACTTTAAACTATCTGTGTGTTTTTCGTCATTAGTGGAGAACGAAACCATGAAAATCATCATTAATTTTTGGTGGTAAGTAATACGGAAGATGTGTCGAGCCCACAAAAAGAAAAAAAAAAAGAAAGAAAACACCGATCAGAAATAATATATATGATATAACGTCGAGAGTAATTGTAGCGATGTCAAAGGAAACGGCATTTACGGTCGTTAAACCCGATTGCTGAAAAATCGTCTTTTTACTTTTTTATTTAATTTTAGTGCTGCCATAAAATCAAGAATTTCAAACACATCTACAGTGTTCAGCAGACAGTATTTTGTGGAACTTGGACCGAAACGTTTTCCTTGTGACTGTGTAGTGCATATAGAAATAACGTGTAGGAAAATGTAATAATCCGTATACACATTGGTTCCCATTTAACTTGAGCACCCAAAATATCGCTGGACAAACAACAGATATTATAAAACGACTGACACCGGTATCAATGTAGGGAAAACAGCGATCGAAAGTAAAATAATATTTTTTAACAACTCGATTTCGTCTGGTTTGTAGCCATCATCAGAACTACAGCTATAATAAAAGTACAATAAGGGTACTTACACAGAGATATGTGACACCAAACGTTTGTGTAAGACATCTCGTATGACAGCAGGAGAGTTTATAATAAGGGCAGATACATTTGAAGTAGAACATCAGTAACATTTTTTTAATTACTCTAGACTGTGAAAAAACGTTGTTTGTTAAGCTTAAGGGACTTAACTCTGAGATCATGAGTCCCTAAACTTACGAACTACTTATGGACTACCTTATACTAAGGACGACACAAACATCCATCCCCGAGGGGGAGATTCGAACCCACGACCGTAGCGGCCGTGCAGACTGAGACTGGCGTGCCGAATACCGCTCGCCCACTATGGCCGGCTAGACTGTGACATCAACAGTTTGTCCAAACATAAAATCATGAGCGCCCTCTTCCTCTTATTATAAAAAAAATGTTCCAAAATGTGAATAAGGCTATAAAATGTACTTCTTCTTTATACAGGGTTTCCCATTAATCTTGACCACCAGAAATATCTATGGAACAACAACAGGTAATGTAAAAAGACTTTTGCCGCAATCCATGCGAGGTAGGGGCTAATGAGTGTGACTATTTTGAAACATTCTAAAACGAATGCATATGTGTTTATTAAACAATCTTGGTGTTTTTAAGTGAACACCCTATATTATTTCATCAGCTATATATAGCATGACAAATCATACAAACAGTGGCGTTGACTGAATAGCCATCCGCCAAATTACATCCCGAGATATGGCGATGCGAATCTGACCCTTGGAATACGCAAAACGCGCGGCTAGCGCACGTCCTGAGGAGCATGGGGTTCTCGCCTGAGTCTCAGGACGTGAGCTAGCTGCGCGTTTCGCGGATTTAAAGCGTCAACTTTGCTTCTCAATATCTCGGGATGTATTTGGCTTATTGCGATGCAATCGATGGCATTGTTTATCGGATTTGTCATGCTATAGATTGCTGATGAAATAATATAGGATGCACATTTATAGACACAGAAGTTTGTGTTAAAAACAAATATGATTAAATTTTAGAATGTTTAAAACAAATTACATTCATATGCTCGTGCCTTACATTCATATCGGTGAAAGTCGTTTTACAGTCTACATCTACATAAATACTCTGCAAGTCACACTGAAGTCTATTGCAGAGAGTTCATCGAACCGGTTTTATGCTGTTTCTCTACATTTCCACTCTCTAATAGATCGCGGCAAAAATAACACCTAAATCTTTCCGTTTCCAATTTGAAGTTTCTTATTTTGTTATGATGATAATGTCTTCCTTGAAAGATGGTGCCAACAAAATATGTTCGCATTCGGAAGAGAAATTAGGTGAAAGAAGGTTCGCCAATAGTTTTCTTTAAACTGTTCTTCATTAATGAGTCTCGTTTACTGTTTATATATAATTGGTAGTAAAAATGGTGTCTTACAATATACAGCAACTCTTTTAAAAATATTTTATATAAAACTGATGACCTGTTAATAATTTTGTTCACAGTCAAAATCATAAAATCAAATGATGTCAATTTTAAAAGGTAGCTGTAGTAGTAAGGACAGTCGTCAGATGGTGCTAACCAACGTCTCTCCCAAAACTGTCTTAGAGCGTTTATATTATAAAACATGCTTTTCTGTTAGGGTTTTCATTAAAACATGTAATAGATGTTGTAGTCTATGCTAAAATTACTGTATATTCCTATTGTATACATAAAAATACTTGATTGGTACAATATTTGTCACTGTATGAAAGGTACTCGCATGTGACAGGTGGGAAGTTTAGATGTAAATATCGGCCGACCAGTGCATGTGATGGCACACACATCGTTCTTAATACGTTGCTTGTGCGGTATTTGTTTCGCATTTATTTTTACGTTTGTGTGCTATCGTTTTCGGCTGTTTGTGTGCCGCCGCGACGAGCCGCTGTCGGCGACTGCCGATCAGGGTCCTACCGCCTGATCCGGACTGCAGTACCGTCGTGTCGCCGCCCCGTTTTTTTTTTTTTTTTTTTTTTTTTTTTTTTTTTTTTTTTTTTTGCTCTGTGGGAAGTTCTGTTTGTTGCGGACGTTGATCATGTTTGTTCGTTCTTGTTCGATTTGTTCTTGGCTCAGCTTTTTTATTACAGAGGGCGTTGAGCCCTCTGACCGGGCGCGCTGAGCCACGGCGCCCGGCCCCCGTCGGCGTCCGACGCCTCCGGTGTTTTCGCCGCCGCCGTCCCGGGCTTCTCTACTCTGTTCTACAGCTTATCATTTATCTATCTGTCAGTCCATTTCACTTTCTCCATTCTTCTCCATAGCCACATTTCACAACTCTGTTTTTTTTTTTTTCTTTTTTTATAACTGTCCATGTTTCAGTTCCATAATACCCCACGCTCCACACAAGACATTTAGCGAACCATTTCCAGAGATTCATGGGTATGCTCCTGGCTGTCAGTAAATCTTTTACTCTTCCAAATGCTTTCTTTCCCATGGATATTCTGCGTTTCACTTCTTCTGTACAACTTCCATTGAAAGTTATCAAGCTTCCCAGATACTGATATGACTGAACCTGTTGCAGGTTTCTTTCGCCTAGTGATATACTGGTTGGGTCATCTCCTTTTCCAATTTTCATCACTTTGGTCTTATCGATGTTTACTTTCATTCCGCATTCTTTCCCCAACCTTACAATATCTCCCATCATTACCCGGAGCTCTTCTTCTGATTCTGCTAGCACAGACTTATAATTTGCATACATTATAGTTTTTATTCTTTAGACTCCCACTACAAGTGCTTTTGTGTTTTCTAAGACCTTGTTAATTAGTTTTTCAGAATATATATTAAAACGTGTTGGTGACATACAACAACCCTGTCTCACATCTCTTTCAATAGCCACCTCTTCAGTTCCTTCTTCATCAATTCGTACCACTACTTTCTGCCCCACAAAGAGTTGTTTTAACAGCCTTCTATATTAGAAATCAATACCAGTATCTTTCAGAATCTTCAGAATTCTATCAAATGTTTTTTTTTTCAATCGACAATATAAACATATATTTCTCTATTCACTTCTAAAATCTTTTCTGTTAACATCTTGAGACACGCAATTCCATCTCTGGTTCCTTTTCTAAATCAAAACTGATATTCTCCTATATTCTCCTCTATTTTACTGTCTATTCTTGTCAACTCTAGTCTGGTCATAGCTTTCATAACATTCCATATAAAATTAATTGCCCTATAATCTTCGCATTGTTTGGCATTGGACGTCTTTGTTAATGGAACCAGTGTTGTCTTTAGAAGGTATTCAGGCCAGATAACTGTATCACTTATTATATAGATCAGATTTGTAATTCTGGTTATTGCCCCATTTCCTAAGGCCTTCAGTGCTTCTACCGGTGTTTGGTCACAACCCATTGCTTACCTTTCCTTGAGATCCTGGGTTCGCTTTGCCCACCTCCCATTTTTCTATTTTTGGACCCATTGATTTTTATCACAATCTCGTTCCTCCTCTAAGATAATTCCTTCATGAATCATATACGTAAACTATGTATGTCTTCAAAACTTCTTTGTTATCTTCGGTATTCTTTGTTATCTTTCTCTGCTCCTTTAGGATTCTTTACTCCATAGTTATATACTTTGCAGTTCTCTACATTTCATCATCTTTTGCTTCTCTTTACAACTGTTCTATTGCCTCAAATTCTTTTTTCATCCGGTCTACTCTGTTTTTTTTTTTTTTTTTTCAGTAGTTTCCTCAGTTCATTGTTGAGCTTTCTATACTGGCGCTATCTATACTGTCTTCTGAAATGTCATTTTCCATCTTCTGCGTTCATCCATTTTTGTCTAATACGCTCTGTGTTATCTAATACTTTTTATTCCTCCGTTTCTTCACTTTTCAAACTTATTTTTCTAAATTTCCAGTATTGCATCACGGATCGTATTCTTATGTTATGTCCAAACGCGGCCTTACCCCTTCCAGCTTCTCTTACATACTATTTGTAAATGGCCTGGCATCTTCATATTTCAGTTTTGACAGATTACACTTCTTCACGCGTTGTTTTTTTGTAATTTTTCAGCCTAGTTCTTTAGTACAAGCAATTTGTGATTTGTATTTGCATCTGCTCCAGGGAAAGTTTTACACGCCCTGATGCTATTTTTAAATCTTTGATTGGTTATTATGTAATCTATTTTGCATCTGGCATTATCACCACGGCTTTTTCAAGTATATAGTCTTCGTTTTTGATTTATAAACCACGTGTTGGTAATCAAAAAGCCACAACCCTTACAAAACCCTATTAGTTTATCTCCTCTTTCATTGTACCTTAATATGTCTAGGGTTACTTACTTGAAGAAATAGGGAAGTAATTTGCTTTTCGTAGTGTGCTCACTTCAACGCATTCAACAAGAGACGTATTAAAAAAAAGCGATCACACAAAATATCTCTCATTAGTCTACGGTGCATACACTATAAAAGAACTCAAAATTTCAGCGTTCTGATTATAGCCGCACAATCGAAAAGTCAGTTGTTTCGCCGCAGAACTGTTTGTTCACTGCCCTTGCATAATGGATATCTGTCGACCAAAGCGTCATAAATATTTCTGCGGAATACATATTAAAAAGCCCCTCTTTTGCATTTTTGCGAATCGTATACATCACGAGGGTGCAAACGCTGGACCACGGATGACACCTGACTTTTACGTGCTAAACAAAGTTGGCTCACAGCTTAGACGACACGAAACCCGTAACTATAAATCACCCACTTCCATAGTGTTATTGTGGCCTCCATTCCAATTAATGCATTCGTATCTCAGTCTTACTCTGTGATTTAATTGATGATTTCTTGATATCACAGAATGTTCCATTAGCCCAGATATGCCAGAAATTTATTATCTGTCCAAGTCTGTTGAGCACGTCATCTTTAGTTACGCGATCTACTCATGTAGTATTCAGCATTCGCCTTTAGCACGACATTTCAAGAGCTGTATCAACTTTTTTTAACATCACTTATCTATTACCGTTATTGCCTCCATAGCTCATCTAATTCCTTCAGCATCTCCTGATTTTCTTACATTACATTCCGTTACCCTTGTTTTTCTCCTTTTAATGTTTAGTTAATGCTTAATCTTAGAACCTCTGTCTCACAAGGAGACCACGTGGTTATCGGAGTTTATAATTTCTTTATATTTTTGGTACATGAAAGTCAGAACTGAAATAACAGTCAGCCAAAGCCATTCGAAACAACCCTCAGAAATTTTCGAGAAAATTTACTTTGATTACCCGTAAGTACCAGTACTTTAAACACTTGCAGTATCTGTGTGTGCAGCTCAGGTTGCAGCGTTCTGGCTTCGAAATCATAGAGGCGATGGTTCGAATCCTGCTATGACAGTTTTCTTTTTCTTTATCGAATATCCAACATTTAGGGATCTCTAATCCCACGCCGCTGCGGAGTGACCGAAACGCATTGAAGCGCTACGCGACGATGCACGACGCCATTCCCCGTCGGCAGTTCGAATCCTCCCTCGGGCATGGATGTTAGTGTTGTCTTTAGCATAAGTTCGTTTATAAGTTTAGGGACTGATAATCCCGCAATTAAGTCCCATAAGCTTAACAAACATCCCATAGTTTTAGTTTATGTATATGTAGACGAGATGAAAACCTTGTCGTCTCCTAAAACGTTGGCTGAGTAGGTTAGCTGCTTGTATAGTCATTAGTAACTATGGAGATGACTTTCCAAAAACAGCGTTTTAGCTCTTCACAAACTGAACAATCAGACTAAAGTCGTCAACTAATAGTGAAGCCAGTACTGTAAAAATGTAACTTTTTGTTATTAAAACCACCATTGTTAACATCCGTTTATAAAATGTAGAAGATTACGAATATACAAAAAAACGTGCATTTTTCGCAAAAATTACCATTAGATATTAAAATTGTGAAAGTATTCGAACACAACGAAAGGGGAAAAGAAAAAGCCTGTCACAACAGGTTGTAAGGCCACAACCGCTACGACATGAGCTACAGCGACAGATGCTGCAAAGAATTTATTTCTTTATTCTTGCAAAACTTTAAAGTCGATTTTCTCGAGAAATTTTGAGAGTTACGTTGAATGGAATTGGCTGATTGTTGTTTGAGTTCTGAACCCTGCGTACCATAACTATCAAAAAGTTCGAAAATCCGATACCCATGTGGTGTCTTTGTCAGACAAAAGTACTACTACATCGGCAAACCGCAAAACTTTTATTGATTTTCCATGAATTTCGATTCCTTCTCCAAATTTCTCCTTGTATTTATTAACGGCTTGCCCTTTGCGCAGATTGAATAACAATATAGTACGGTTATTTAGCGACCGATACACAATGTGATTGTCTAGCGACCGACGGATAATGTGAATATTATCATATGGTTTAATAATACATGACAAATAAGTGATACATTCAGGTGTGGTCCAATGTAATCGGATTTCAGTATACATCCATACCACTGATGGATGAGTGAATGATTATATGTAAACGTCTCTGTAACGTATAGAACTCCCACGAGAACGCATTGATGATGTCACGAACCTGTTTTTATAAAGCTGGTACCAGTTAACTACCGCGAGGTAGCCAGTAAAAGATACGTACATTACGAAGCTCATGCGATGCCAGGCAGACGCGTTAGATAGCCTACAATTGATAGATTCTGCATAATTGAACTGCGTGAAGTGGAGTGGCAGTATCGTCTAATTGTCGGACTTGTGGACGATAAACACGTTTCAGTGATTCGATTTTGGGATCAATGTGCAAGTCAGAGCACGCAATCATGTAGTGCAACTCTGGCTTGACCACGAAACACTACCCCAAGGTAGGAACGTTGTACACTGGAGACCAATGCGCAATTCCATGACATTGCCACCGGAGCATTGCGGATTGTAGACCATACAACATCTGTGAGTTTCTACACAGTGCGTCGACGAATTGCATTTGCCGGATTGAGGTCCTACAGTCCACGAGTCGATTCCCACTGACACCAGTATACCAAAACCGGCGTTTGTAAATTGTGGCGTGCCTGGGACAACTTATTGCATCGCATCATGGTTAGTATTGAGTCCTAATTCTCCTTAAACTCCGGTGACCAACGTATTCTAGGATGGCGGCGTCAAGGGCAGAGTTCACTTCGTGCCACTATTGCTGAACTCCTGGCATCACTGTGTGAGTATCCATAGAATATACGTTCACTTCACCTCTGGCGTGCTTCGCCAGATACTGACGGCACAGTGAAACGTCACAAACATTCTGCATTCGCACTTCCTAACGCTAATGGCACAGACGGCTGCGACAGAGCTCCAGCAACGTAATGCACGCCCACACTCGTGTGCCGGTTGCTGTGGTCTTTAGTCTGCAGACTGGTCTGATGTAGCTCTCCACACTACCTGTCCTGTGCAAGCACCTTCATCTAAGAACAAGAACGGCAACATACTTTTCAATCTCCTTACTGTATTCGTCCCTCGGTCTTCCTCTACGATTTTCACCCCACACACTTTCTTCTAAAGCTAAGTTTACGACTCCTTGATGTCTGAGAATGTGTCCCACCAACCTATCCCTCCTCTTAGTCAGGACATACCAGAAACTCCTTTTCCCCCCAAATCTATTGAGCACCTCTACATTAGTTACGTGATCTAGCCATCTAATTTTCATCATTCGTCTATAGCACCACATTTCAAAAGCTTCTGTCATCTTTTTGCCTGAACTCCTTATCGTCCACGTTTCAATCCCATACAATGCTTCACTCCAGAAGATGCTTTCAGAAAGGACTTCCTAACATATAAACTAATATTGGATGTCAGTAAACTTCGCTTCTTCAGAAAAATATTAATTCCCATAGCCATTCTTCATTTTATGTCGTCTTTACTTCGGCCATCAGAAGTAACCCTTCTCTCCCAAGTAACAAAACTCATCCACTACTTTCATTGTGTCATTACCTAATCTGATTCTTTCAGTATCGCCTGATTTTCTGACACTGGCCATTCCGTTTAATTGCTCAACAGAGTCTTGGATGTCTTTTACCGTATTATCACGTCGTCAGCAAACCGCAAGGTTCTTATTTCTTATTTCTTCTCCCTCAACTTTAATTTCCTCTCCAAATTCGTTCTTTCATTCCTTCACAGCTTGCTCAGTGCACAGATTGGACAACATCGGGGAAATGCTGCTACCCTGTCTTACTTCTTTCCCAACCACTCCAACCCTTTCATGCCCTTCGGCTCAACAGCTGTTTGGTTTTTATACAAGTTTATGCAGCTCTTCACTCCCTATATTTTACCTTTGCTACCTTCAGAATTTGAAAGAGTGTATTTCAGTCATAATTGTCAAAATCTTTCTCTTCTATGTATTAATGTGTGTACTGCCTCGAGTGTTCCTACATTTCTCCTAAATCCAAACTGGTCTTCCCCAAGATCGTATTCCACTAGTTTTTCCATTCGTTTGTAAATAATTCTTGTTAGCATTTTGCAAGCATGACTTATTAAACTGATAGTTCTGTCGTTTTGACATTTGTGTGAACCTGCCTACTTTGGAATTGGAATTAATATATTCTTCTTGGAGAATATTTTCCCTGAGTCATATTTCTTGCATACCAGTTGGAACAATTTCTTCAAGACTGGCTCTCCTGAAGATATCAGCAGCTCAGACGGAATATCATGTACTCCAAGGGTCTTGTTTCTACACAAATATTTTAGTGGCTCGGTCAAATTCTTCCTACAGTATCGTATCTTCTGTATCATCTTCCTCTTCTTCGTCTTCCATTATTAGAATACTGCCTTGAACTTTATTTCCTTTTGTACAGGCCCTCTATATATTCCCCCCACCTTTCATCTTTCCCTTTTTTGCTTAGTACTGTTATCTTGTCTCCAAATGTCTCTTTTATTTTCCTGTAGGCGGTATATATCTATCCCCTAGTTATACATTCTTCTATTGTCATGTATTTCTCCTGAAGCCACTATTGCTTAGCCAGTCTGCACTTCCTATCAACCTCATTTTTCAGACGTCTTTACTCCATTCTGCCTGCTTCACTTGAGGTATTTTTATATTTTCTCCTTTCATCAATTAAACTCAATATCTGCTGTGTTGCCCAAGGATTTCTATTTGTCCTTCTGCCTACATGATTCTCTGCGGCCCTCACTACTCTCTTAGCTACCCATTCTTCTTCTACTGTATTACTTTTCCCTGTTTCAGTCAATCATTGCGTAATGCTCCCTCTGAAACTGTCAACGAACTCTTGTTCATTCAATCTGCCCAGATTCCGTCTCCTTAATTTTCTACGTTTTTGCGATCTCTTAAGTTGTAATCTATAGTCCATAACCAATAGGTTAGGGCCAGAGTCTATATCTGCCCCTGGATTTGTGTCACAGTTTAATACCTTTGCCTTATCACGTATGCCTACGGACTGCATATTGAACCTCCACGTGGCTAGCAAGAACTTCGGATCTCTCCATCACTCAACACATCTGGGATGACATTCGAAGGAGCCTCAGTAAGAGAAGCGCAGGTTGTGGAGGGATAGTTGCAACAACTGTGGTAAACGTGCCTCAGTAGAGAATCCCCAACCTGTTTCACATCATTCCAAAACAGATAAGAGCATCCAATGTTGCCAGCATTGGTTTGTTTCCTACAGAAATGTACCATTCCTTTACAATGCAGGAGTTTCCCTTTTCTTGTATCGCACTGTAAAGCTCAGTTATGCAGTGTAGCCAAGCTACTTCCAAATGCTTTGATTGTGATTTAAGTCTTGTAATACTTGTTGTTTTCCTTGTAACATAAGCATGAAATATTTGTATTTTAAACTTTTCATTTTTTATCTTAATTTATTAATGAAACTTGTGGACTGCCATGTTTTGGCACGCCGTCTGCAGGGATTAACGTTCACTACTACAATTTTTATTTTCCAGTTGTGTATTTAACAACCACCTAATGCACTAGATTGACTTCTTTGGATTTTATATAAAATGCGTCAATGCTTTTATATCTTTTAACTATGTACAATGGTATCAAAGTTAATATATTAACATACAGGATCAAATGTTCAAATGTTTGTATAGTCTATGGGACTTAACTACGGGGGCATCAGTCCCTAAACTTACAAACTACTTATGAACTACTTACGAACTAGGACGGCACAAATATCCATGCCCGAGGGGGGATTCGAACCCCCGACCGTAGTGGCCGTGCAGACCGTGACTGGAGCGCCTCAGTCTCCTTGGCCACCGCGGCCGGCATACAGGATCATTCTAGTGCTAACGGGCGTGTATTTTGGCAGTATATTATGATGAACCAGGTCAGAATCGGTAATAAAGTGTTTTAATTAATACTAACGAACCACCTTGGCTTCATACAAGCGGAATTTATACCTATAAAAATCGGAGTGTGTGTGTATTTTACTATCTACTCCGTTCTGTGTAATATATTTAATATCCAAAATAGCATATTATACAATGTTTTTTACATACTAATATCACTAATCTCACGGAGAGTCCAAGTACATGCACAGGCCCCGGCCGCTAAACATAGCCTCCAGCCGCTTAGACGCTCGGTAGCGTCGTTGTATGACGGTTCCGGGCGTCGGATTTTACGCTCATATTGTTCCTCAAGACGCCTCGTACGTCCCCTAGATATTGGTTGGTGTAAATATGTAATTCTGAAACACACTGTCATATAGACCACACACCAATCTCACTCTTCGACTTCCAATTTACTGCCCACAATATGCGCCAGACGACATTCTATGAGATAAATTTTTATTGCTGACATGTGAAGAATAGCGCTGCGAAACCCAAATGCGCGAATTTAGTTTAACCCTGTATATAAGAAGGAATCCTATGTCCCTTGGTCTCTCCATATCTTTAGAACGGCTGGAACGATTTTGCTCGGTTTTTTTTTTTTTTTTTTTTTTTTTTTTTTTTTTTTTTTTTTTTTTTTTGTGTTCGTGATTGTAAGGACACGGTTTATATGTAACAAAAATTTTTGGAAATCCACTGAAAGAAATGAAAATCTGAGAAAAAATGTTCGTAAGTTTTTAATGCGTGCAAATTTACTAGGGTTGGATCTTAAATAGTAGCAACACTGCTGTGGAGAAACTATGCAGTGGAATCTACTATTGTCGCTGATAACACGTTGTTGACATACCTACCTCACCTCCGAGCAAATGGACTCGCCCTTTCCAAGTCACCGGCGCGTGCACAATCAAGGGAAACACAGTCACTTGTCAGAGAGCGGTCTAACGTAACGGCGTTCGAAACAGGAACAGCGGAGACCGTCCATGGAGCATCACCTACGACCAGCTTTGCGAAAGAAGCGGTAACACCTGCTTCGCAACCCAAGCATCATTTTGCACGACAATGCGCGGACGCATACAGCGCAAGCTGTGGCTGCTCTGTTCGGTCGATGGGACTGGGAACTACTGTACCACCCAGCAGACATAAGTCTCTGTAACTTTGATTCCGAAGATGAAGGAACCACTTCCTGGCATTCTATTTAGAACTTTTTCAGAGATTCGACAGGCAGTAGACCGCTCCATTCGCACCCTCAACAGAACAGGCTCTGCTAACAGTATACTACGCCTTCCGCATCGCTAGCAACGTGTTCTGTCCAACGCTGCTGACTGCTTTGAAGGACAGTAACAGGTGCAAATATGTAACGCTTTTTTGTCGGTTGGGAATAAATAGTTGCCACTTTTTAAGTTCGAACCATCGTAAAGCTTTTGTTCTGATTTTTGGGCCAATAGAGGGAGTGGTAGGACTGGGTTGAGCTTTGTGAAGTCTTTGCCTCCTGGCAAAACTAATTTAATTTTATATTTTAAACAAAATTCTGAACTTCTACTTTAGCCACTGTAGTAATAATTTTATTCAACGTAACATTTTTCAAAAGATTGATAATTTATATTCAGTCCGCACAATCATGAAATCATTTCTGTTAGTTAAAAAGTACATCTTTAAACTGTACTAGATGACCTTACATAGAACAATATAACCTTAAAAACAAAAAATAAAAAAAAATAAAATAAAATGAAAACCGAGCCAACAAAAGGCAATTTTATGCAACAAAATAATTTCATTTATTAAGAACTGAGAACTGTGTAAGGTGCAGTGTATTTTCATTTTAAAGGAAAGGGAACGCAAACCCAGGTAAACGACCACAACACTGTTATAAGATTCTGTCCACACACTAACACTTAAAATGCCTAAAGCTTAGGTTACCAGATTCTGCAAAATCATCAGTTCAATATAAAATTTACAATACACATAAATTACAGTGTGCTGACGAATTTTAAATAATATCCAGACACACTATCAGCCACGACTTTATATAAAGAAAAATGAATCGCCAAATGTGTTACTAAGCGTAAAACTCGATAATGGGTCACCGATAAGGCTGATCTTTTCTTTGTTCCGTTCGTAATTCTCAGGACAAGGTTTGTATGAAAGAAGATTTTTGGGAAGTCTACCGCAAAATATCAGAATTTGAGAAAAACTGAAAGTACGCTTCCGGTTAGGATCATTTTACAGATTCTCCAACAATCAGTTTATTCATTTGATATTCGCCTAGCGACCAAATACTCTGTAACGGAGCGAACAAATACGTCAAGGAGGTTCGAATAAAAGGAGATGGCGTTATTCACTCAAGCTTAAAATAGGCAGATAAATTTAACACGAAACGTTGTTTCTTTAGAAGGCCCTCAGGATTATTCTTACCTCCATGCTGTTGTCGCTGAGAACGTATCTTTGGAGCGTTGCAAAGATAGAACTGATGCCAGTTCGTGATATTCTTGGTGTTAGAACAAATTGAGTACAGATCGTGGTTTATTGTTTTATAACGGCGTATTAATATCGGTATGCGTACGCGCAACGCAATCCTACTACTTGAACTTAGAGTCTATGAGAACGACGAAGATCGTACAAACGCTTGAATGTAAATCGAGATAGAAATTATGAAGCGCGATCCTTTATGACTCTGGAACAAATGGTACAGTGGAATTCGACTCGCTCAAATGAAGTTTAAGCACAAATTAATTTGGATCGTCGACAAAACAGACGGCAACGTGTGACGATTAGAACTGAAAGTTTGGCGTTCACATACGATCTATTGTGCACCGGATGCATCAGTTGGCTTCGGAACACTGAACAATGTTTTTCAATATCCCGTTTCTAATTTATGTACCCATCCATTTCGAATTCTATTTCCGATCAAGGAGCCGATTCCAATAACAATAAGTAAGAGGGGGAGGAGAAGAAAAGAATGGGAGAATAAAATGGATTTAAAAAGGGATACGATATAGACGCAGAGGAGAGGGGAGAAGATGGATGCCACGGCGGGACGGCCGAGTGCATTTTGGCGCTAAGGTACTATGCAGGAGGCCGTTCCCCGTCGGGGGTTTGAATCCCCCCTCGGCAATGGGGGTTTGTGTCGTCTTTAGTATAAGGTAGTTCATAAGTAGTTTGTTAGTTTAGAGACTGATGACCCTGTAGTTAATTCCCTTAAGCTTAAAAATTTGAACATTTTGAGGAGATATAATTATGTGGGATAATAGGGAGAGGTGTGAAACAGATAGAAAAATATAGGAGGAAGAGGACACGGTGAAACAGAAGAGGGAGAAAGAGGAAGGAAAGAGATTACAGTATATATATCCTATACTCATTATGTTACGAAAAATTAACCAACCGCGACTGGGTAACAGCATACGGCAGGCAGTGAAAGAATTGCTGAATAGTGTGATCGAAGTAAGGGTAAAACAGACTTCTGGCCATTAAAATTGCTACACCACGAAGATGACGTGCTACAGACGCGAAATTCAACCGACAGGAAGAATGTGCTGTGATCTGCAAATGATTAGCATTTCAGAGCATTCATGCAAGGTTGGCGCCGGTGGCGACACCTACAACGTGCTGACATGAGGAAAGTTTCCAACCGATTTCTCATAGACAAACAGCAGTTGCCGGCGTTGCCTTATGAAATATTGCTGTGAAGCCTAGTGTAAGGAGGAAAAAAGCGTACCATCACGTTTCCGACATTGATAAAGGTAGGATTGTAGCCTATCGCGATTACGGTTTATCGTATTGCGACATTGCTGCTCGTTTTGGTCGTGATCCAATGACTGTTAGCAGAATGTGGAATCGGTGGCTTCAGGAGGGCAATACGGAACGCCGTGCTGGATCCCAACGGCTCTAATTACTAGCAGTCGAGATGACAGTCATCTTATCTGCATGATTGTAACGGATCGTTCAGTAACGTCTTGATTCGTGAGTCAACGGATGGGGAAGTTTGCAAGACAACAACTATCTGCAAGAATAGTTCGACGACGTGGTTAAGGTATATCGCCCCAAATTTGCGACTGGATATTGGATTTACTGCCAGGGAGGGCACAGTTTGTGGAAATGTATTGGTAAGACATCGATTAAAACTGAGGTGATATCGTGCGTTCCACGAGGTAGTGTTATTGATGCTCTACCGTTCCTTATTTACATATACGATTTGGGAGAAAATCTAGGCAGCTCTCTTAGGTTGTTTGCAGATGACGCCGTCATTTACCGTCTAGTAAAGTCATCTGCAGATCAAAACAAACTACAGAACGATCTACATAAGTTATCACTATCGTGTAAAAATTAGCAATTGACTTTAAATAATGAGAAGTGTGAAGTCGTCGACATGGGTATGTAAAGAAATTCGTTAATCTTTGTTTACATAATAACTCAATCAAACGTGAAGGCCGTAATCTCCACTAAGTACCTAGGAATTACTATGACTTCAGACTTAAACTGGAAAGAACACGTAGATAATGTCTTGGGAAAGGCGAGCCACTGACTGCGTTTTATTGGCAGAACCCTTAAAAGATGCAACAGAACTACTAAAGAGACTGTATACACTACGCTTGTCCGTCCTCATTTGGAGTATTGCTGCCCAGTGTGGGATCCTTTTTAGGTGGGTTTTGAAGGAAGCTATAGAAAAAGTCCAAAGAGGGGCAGGTCGTTTTGTATTGTCACGATTCAGGGGATACAGCGTCACGGAAATGATACAGGATCTGGGATGGAAATCATTACAATGGCGTTTATCGCTGCGGCGTGGGCTACTTACGAAACTCCAATCGCCAACATTCTCATCCAAATATGGAAATATATTTTTGACTCACAATTACATAGTTAGAAATGATCATCAGAATAAAATACGACCGCGGTGGAGTAGCCGAGCGGTCTAAAGCGTCTCGCTGCGGAGTGCGCGGTTGCTCGCCGTGGAGGTTCGAGTCCTCCCTGGGGCATGGCTGTGTGTGTTGTCCTTAGGTTAGTTTACCCAGGTTTAAGTATTTTGTAAGCTACGGACTGATGACCACGCAGTTCGGTCCGATAGATTTACAAACATTTGAACATTTTGACTAAAATACGAGATATCAGAGCTCGAACGGAGATATTCATGTATCCTTCCTTCCGGTACTCGAGACTGGAATGGGAGATAAATAATATAAAGGTCGTTCAATGAACCCTCTGCTAGGCATTGAGTGTTATTTACAGAGTACCCCATGTACATGTAGATGTAGATTAAGTGCACATTACTGTGTCGTTATTAATCGTTTTTGAGCTTGCTCCGTATTCTGACCAATAACTAACATAGTTTACTTGCATCTAGCTCCTTTTTAATACGCAGCATGGTATTTCCAAAATTATGGAGGGCAGTGTATCGCCCAGGAATACT
The DNA here is from genome assembly GCA_026315105.1 of Locusta migratoria. Classification (NCBI taxonomy): domain Eukaryota; kingdom Metazoa; phylum Arthropoda; class Insecta; order Orthoptera; family Acrididae; genus Locusta; species Locusta migratoria. Next base: position 284,339,411 of record CM048750.1, on the reverse strand, counting down.
GTGGTCCCACGCCTACGACTACATCCACTGGCCTATAAAGAGAGAGAGAGAGAGAGAGAGAGAGAGAGAGAGAGAGAGAGAGAGAGAGAGAGAGAGAGAGATGGTGTGAGAGCGGATGTTTGGGACTAGAGATAGGGGTGTCAGGGGGTTGATAGACGTGTCACAGGCGGGATTGTACGTCGTCACGTCGCCGCATGTTTCCGCCGCCCCAGCGAGCGGACTGGGCGCCGTTTTAATTTGGCTGACACGGAAAGTTCCGTCCCGCGCGGCGCGGCGGCTGCTGCGCGATTGATACCGCCGCCAGTCAATCAGGGCCGGCAGGGCTGCGTCGCGGCGGATTTCGCGGCTGGCTTCCTCTGTGCGGCGCCGCAGATAACGGGGGCCGACGTGCCAGCATAACCGCCGTCCACACACTGCCGCGTGGCCGCTGTGTACACAGGAAAGTCGGTAGAACTCTGATAAAGACGGTTTTAATGTGATAGCGAAGGTGATGCTTCTTGGATGGTTTTATAGGTTCGCTCATTTGTACTTCACACACATCTACAGCTGTATAATTAATGACACCGATATTAACATGAAGGATTTCTCGGCCGGGGTTTTAATCAAATAAAACTTCAAGGCTAAACTGCCGTTTTCGATTGGAAAAACTTCTTCCCCTCACGTTTCGTTGTCAAATGCGGCTAAAATCGTCGACTCAAATCGGAAGATGTTATCCGCAGTTGACAACGAAACGTCCAGGGAAAGACGTTTTACCAATCGACTACGGCAATTTAGCCCGGAAATTTTATTTGTAGAACACCGATATCAATTCGCAATTCACGAGATAATTCGACAATTAGCTCCTCTTCTTAAGATGTTCTATCATTTTAACCCAAGACTTGTGTCAGACTGAGAGACAATTTGCATTTTTCCTAATTTGATACATAATTTTACGAAGAGCAATTTATAACACATCTACACCCCTGGCCATTAAAACTGCTACACCAACAAGATGACGTGCTACAGAAATGTTTATTAAGCTTATGGGACTTAACTACGGGGTCATCAGTCCCTAAACTCACAAATTACTTATGAACTAGCTAATGACGACACAAATATCCAAGCCCGAGGGGGGATTCGAACCCCCGACCTTAGTGGCTTGTAGACCGTGACTGGAGCGCCTCAGTCCCCTCGGCCACCGGAGCCGGCTTTTACCAATCGACCATGGAAGTTTAGCCCGGAAATTTTATTTGAAGAACACAGATATTAATTCGCATTTCACGAGACAACGTTCGACATTAGCTCCTCTTTTTAAGGTGTTCTTTCATTTTACCCCCAAATAAAAATTTGTGTCAGACTGAGACACAATTTTCACTTTTCCTAATATGATACAAAACCTTCCAAAAAGCAGGGAAATGTCGAACGTTGTCACAATTAGTATCGGTTTATGTAACACATCTACACCCCTGGACATTAAAATTGCTGCACCATGACGATGAGTTGCTACAGACAGGAAGATGCTGTGATATACAAATGATTAGCTTTTCAGACCAATCACAAAAGGTTGGAACCTGTGGCGACACCTACAACGTGCAGACATGAGAAAAGTTTTCAACCGATTTCTCAAACAGCAGTTGACCGGCGTTGCCTGGTGAAACGTTGTTGTGATGCCTCGAGTAAGGAAGAGAAATGCGTACCATCACGTTTCCCATTTTGATTAAGGTCGGGTTATAGCCTACCGCGATCGCGGTTTATCGTATCGCGACATTGCTGCTCGCGTTGGTCGCTATCCATTGACTGTTAGCAGAATATGGAATCGGTGGGTTCACGAGGGCAATACTGAATGCAGTGCTGGATCCCAATCGTATCGTATTACTAGCAGCGAGATGACAGGCATCTTATCCACATGGCTGTAACTGATCCTGCAGCCACGTCTCGATCTCTGAGTCAACAGATGGGGACGCTTGCAAGACAACAACCATCTGCACGAACAGTTAGACGACATTTGCAGCAGCATGGACTATCAGCTCGGAGACCTTGGCTGTGGTTACCTTTGACGCTGCATCACAGATAGGAGGGCCTGCGACGGTGTACGCAACGAGAACCTGGGTGCACGAATTGCAAAACGTCGTTGTTTTTGGATGAATCCAGGCGCTGTTTACAGCATCATGATGGTCGCATCCGTGTTTGGCGACTTAGTGGTGCACGCACATTGGATGCGTGTATTCGTCATCGCCATACTGGCGTATAGCGTGATAGCATGCGGTGCACGTCTCGGTCACCTCTTGTTCGCATCTAAGGCACTGTCAACAGTGACTATTACATTTCATATGTGTTACGATCCGTCATTCGATCCCTGTGAATTCCTACATTTCGGGAGGATAATGGACGACCGCATGTTGCTGTTCCTGTACGGGCTTTTCTGGATACGGAAAATATCGACTGCTGTCCTGGCCAGCACATTCTTCAAATCTCTCACCAACTGAAAAGTCTGGTCAATGGTGGCCGAGCAACTGGCTCATCACAATACGCCAGTCACTACTCTTGATGAACTTTGGTATCGTGTTGAAGCTGCATGAGCATCTGTACATTCACACGCTATCCAATATCTGTTTGACTTAATGACCAGGTGTATCAGGCCGTTATTACGGCCAGAGGTGGTTGTTCTGGGTACTGATTTCTCAGGATCTATGCACCAAAATTGCGTGAAAATGTAATCACATGTCAGTTCTAGTATACTATATTTGTCCAGTGAATACCCGTTTAAAATCTGTATTTCCTCTTGTTGTAACTTTTATTGGCCAGTAGCATAATGGCAGACTATCTCCAATCTCTGTTGCATTCGAACATACGTTTCTTTACTGCAAATGTAGGTGTAGTCGGAGTCCATATACGATGGTGTACGGATTTACCGGCCCACACTGTACGTCCGTGATCTGCAAATAAAGCTGACCCACCTTCAGGCCAGACTTGTGAGCCGACGTGTAGGTGTTCCACCTATTTTGAAGGAATGCTCTCGATGATGTAATTCCTTCGTAACTAAAGAGCGCACAGGAGTATTGATGGAAGTGCTATTGAAAGAGCTGAAATATTAACTCGTTATGAGTAGGCATTTCGTCTATATAAAATCTGGGATGCCAATTATGGGCCTTTATTACTAGCCGCACCACAATACAAGACTGTTTAGTTGACTTTCAAATTAACAAGTAAAGTTTTACGGCCGATACTGAGAGCATGAGTCTTATGAGACCAGTTCGGATTAGATTCTAATGTCGACTGCCGAAGTGGCGTGAAGCCAGACCTCCTACAAACTTCGTACATCTTCGGATATGTTCGTAAATGTTCGTTACAGGGTTTGTAACTCATTTATTTATCTGTTTGAACGTTATTTGAAAAAATAATCTACTTCTACTGACCCCTAGTCTGCTACTAATGTATTCCACCAAAACTATGTTAAATAAAAAAATAAATAAATAGGAGGTGTTATATTCGTGCTATATTCTTTCCCGATTTATAGACGCGGCGGCTACAACGGACGATGCCACAGATAGCGTCGTTCTGGAACTTTCGCTACCCACCTCCTTTGCCAACGCAATATGGTGCGGGTTGGCCATGGAAACTAGAACGGCTCTTACTGTCGGCCACTACCTAGCTGTTCCTAACTGAAAATGTATCTCTCGCACAAATTCTGCTGATAAATTCCTGCAATAAAATAAAAATGCTCTCCCCATTTAGCAATCCTCATAATATCCATAAATTTACTCTGCATATCACGTTTGACGCACTCCAGTCACGGTCTGCACGGCCACTACGGTCGGGGTTCGAATCCCCCCTAGGGCATGGATATTTGTGCCGTCCTTAGTATTAGTAAGTTCATAAGTAGTTTAAAACTTTTGGGACTGATGACCCCGTAGTCAAGTCCCATAAGCTATACACACATTTGAACATATCACGTCCAAGTGCCTGGCAGAGAGTACTTAAAACCGCTTTTATAACAATTTAATACATTTCCATTCTCTAATAGCGCGCGGAAAAATGAACACCTAAATCTTTCTGTTTTCGATCTAATTTCTCTTAATTCATTATGATTGTCAAGACTCCCGGTGTGGGTGGGTGATAACAAAATACGTTCCCATTCGTATGAGAAATCCGGCGAAAGATATATATCCAGACATGTTCTGCACACGGCCCCTACGGCCGAGGGTTCGAATACCCCCTCGGGCATGGATATTTGTGGCGTCCTTAGTATTAGCTAGTTCATAAGTAGTTTGTAACTTTAGGAACTGATGACCCCGTAGTTAAGTCCCATAAGCTATACATACACTTGAACACTTATTTTTTTTTTTAAAGTTTGTAATCCTGTGGGACCAAACTATGTTGTTCATCAGTCCCTAGTCTTACAAACTACCTAAACTAAGTTAAACTAATCTAAGAACAACAAACACATCCTCGCCGAGGGAGGATTCGAACCTCCGACGCGGGAGGTGGCACGATCTTAACGTGGCTCTCCAGACCGCTCGGCTTCTCCCGCGCGGCTGTATATATGCTCTTTTCAACTCGGTCTGCCGTATTTGTAGTTCCTGCATATTTTGTTGGATCTAGGACATCCAGATTTTACACGTTTTTGTGTCAATGGACTTGTAAAAATATCTTCTTGTGCCCATATGAATGACTTCAAACTTTTCATTGTTAATGGTCAACTGCCTGTTTTCGTATCAAGCGAATGTTGTATCTAAATCGTTTTACAATGCCTGTTGATGTTTTGGGAACAGTTATAAAATTAGAAGACAGCGGCTCAGATGGTCTTGTATATCTTCATATACAACAATGAATCCCTAGTTACTTTTGTCATTTTATAACTTGACAACGGCTTCTCCGATTTGGGTGATGTTTCTTTGATTCTGTTCGTAATTCTCTGGGCAAGGTTTTTATAAAATAAAATGTTTAGGAAACGAGCAGGAAAATTAGAAAATTTGAGAAAAACTGATAATCGTCTTATCATTGTGCCCGTATGTTTTTATTGCACACAAATATACAGTTTTGTTCCGATCTTGATGAAATTTTGCACATGTCACCCTCAAAACAAGATGATGCACACTGTCTACATAAAATTTCGTTCGGTGCATGGCGGAGGGTATTTACGGACTTCGATAAAAAAAAATTTATTACGATTCTGATGAAATTTAGAACACTATTAAAGTAAGAGAAAGATCACTGCCTACACAATATTTCAAACTGTGCATGGCTGAGAGTACCTTCTACAACCTTTCACCGATTACCTATTTACGGACGTTTGTGTATATATGTTTACATAAATTTCCATAGGCAAGTATAGGAAGCGGCAGATACTGGAGGCGAAGGAGGAAAGAGGGGAGGGGAGATAAGTAGAGATGAGGAGATGTGCTGCTATGGGGGAGTAGGAGATGAACAGATGTAGTGGACAAGATGCACAGATACAGGAGGGAAGAGGACAAGTATTAATTTAAGATTAGGATCAATCAATATCCGGACAACGCCGCGTCACCTTATAAAGACAAGCAATACTAGGGCCCTATAACACATCCCTGCGGAACGCCAGACTCGGGTTACTTTATGACTTTCCGTCAATTACTACGTACTCACAAGAACTCGCGAACGCAATCGCACAACTGTGGCAATCCATAACCACACAAATTGATAAATTGATTAAGAAGGAACGAAGAAGGAAGCTTAGGGTTTAACGTGCCGTCGACAGCGTGGTCATTGGAGACGGAATTGATTAAGAGCCGCTTGTGCCGTGCCAAAAGTCTTCTGGAAAACTAGTAATGTAGATTGGATTTGAGATCGGTTGTAATTAGCATGCCAAATAACTTATTTGCAGCAGCGATATTGTAATGTACAGTTTCCCGGTTTTCAGCCTTCGCCGCTAAGTGGACAACGTGGCTTACCATCACGAGATGGACCCGGATTTTATCATGGCTAGGATCTTTCCTTGTGGGGTGCGGGTCTGGAACTGGCCAGAGCAGCTTCGTAGGGCTAGCTTTCTAGAGGTCGGCGGTTCAAACCCGTGTCTGGCCTCCCAAACTGAGGTTTTGCGTGATTTACCTGCCACTGCAGGCAAGTGGCTGGATGGTTCCTAACAAACAGTACGGCCTATTTCCTTCCGCGTATCAGGCAAAGTCTACCCAATCATGATAACTGGTGTATAGGAGGCTCAACATCGAGGTCATCAGCGCCCGTGCACAAACATAAACGGATGGAAGAGAAATGGCGCATATCGGATGGACATGCGAAATGTGAAAGTACACCTACAGTTGTAGGGAGAGCTTAAAACAACTTATGAAAGGACTAAAACTGAGGATAAGACATTGACAGATGTATGTGGCCCGGTGACCGCTTAAAAATAAAGGGTGACCGAGCCACTCTGACACATATTAAAATCGCACACCCAGTATTTTGGGAAAAAGTCCAGACGTGGTACAAAATTTTAAGACACGATACAAAGACGCTTCATCGTCACCTAAAATAGCATGTCCTGTGAGAGACACAAATTTGTCCTGATACCAGCAAATAAAACGCATTTTGTTAAAATACGTCGTATCGACAGTTGTGTCATACACCTGTTACACTCCGGCGGTTCTTCACTGCGTAAAAGAAAACGGTGTGTCAGCGGCCAATGTCCAATCTGAGGACGAATGAGGGCGACTTCATCATCTCGTCGAGGGCGGGAGGACGTACGGCATGGGCGGACTGAGGATTTTACCGCACGTAGTTTATTATCTGCCACATCCAGCCACTGATCCTCCCACAGAGCCATGGTTGTTCGTGTCACAAAGGAGGTGACGGATTTCAGAGGGATGGAACAGCGTACGGGGGGCGGGGGGGGGGAGGGGAGAGAGAACAATCCACTTTAGCTGCTGCATAGGCCAGTTCGTTTCCCTGGTCCCGAAGTGCCCAGGAACCTAACAGAAGATTATCTCCTTCTGGTGTCGTTGCAGTGCAAGGAGAGCGTCCTGTATATCCTGCACCATCCGTATACATTTGGTCGACAGCGAGAAGGAAGCTGTGGGAGTCTGAGCAGATCACGAACTTCATACCTTGATGCCTTTTGATCTAGTGCCCTCAGGATAGCAAACTGTTCCGCATAGTAAACGGAAGACTGTTTTGGGTGTCCTCCCCGAGGCCTGTCCTCCGTCTTTAATGACAACGTTGTCGACGGAACGTTGACGTCAATCCTCCTTTCATGGTTTATTTTCTCCCCAATTATTTTCAGTACATTCTCATTAGTTACGCGAACTACCCAGCTAATGTTCAGCGTTTTCATGTAGCATCAAATGTCGGTAGTTCCTACAATTTTTGTGTCTTAACTTCTCGTCGTCCACGTTTGACTTCCACAGAGTGTAATACTCCAGACAACTGAATTCAAAAAAAGCTTCCTAACACTGAAGTTAATAAATAATGCCGCGCGTGAGTGACCATGCAGTCTCAGGCGCCTTCGTTCGGTGTTCGCGGCTGCTCGTCGGCGATTCTAGTGTTCCCTTGGGTATGGGTGTGTCATTTGTTCTTAGGTTAAGAAGTTTGTGATGCTCAAATGTTTGTAAAGCTTATGGGACTTAACTGTGGGATCATCAGTCAAAATAAAATGTTGAAATGTTTGTAAATCTATGGGACTCAACAGCTTGGTTATTAGTCCCTAGCTTACAAACTATTTAACCTAAGGGAAACTAAATTATATCCATAATGGACGTGAGGTCGCGGTTGTATACTCAATTGTTTTCTCGAGTAGACCCAACCACATAGATCGTGTAAAAACACTAAATTATGACGCGTTTCAAGAGTCAAGCCCTCATCATCAGATAAACTATACAAGGATCTTAAAACCTGAGACAATTAAAATCTCAAACGCAATAAAATAAAACGTGGTTACTTCCCTTGTAACCGTGTCTCCGCAGAAAGGTGCTCAGCATATTGTGCTTCGTCAAGATTCAAAACAGACCCCAGCACTGGCGGCGCGTAAGACTAGCGAAATGCATGGAGTCAACAACACGAGTGGGGCGCACGGTGTCCTGACCGAAGCACCCAGTGACATTAGCATCCAGTGACATTATGGGAACGAGAGTAAAGAAGAACCGAGACATAGATTTGTGACCTGGAAAAAGCCTTGGATAATGCAAGGTGTTTTATGATGTTCGTAATTCTGAGAAAAACAGGAGTAAGCTGTAGGAAAAAGGCTGGTATTACATTGTTTGTATAAGAACCAAGTGGATACAATAAGCGTCGAAAGTAAAGAACAAAGTGCTCAGATTAAAAAAGGTGTAAGAAAAGGTTGTGGACTGTCGCCATCACTTTTTAACTTGCGCAATGAAGACGTAATGTCGGAAATAAAGAAGAGGTTCAAGGCTGTGATAAACGTTTTTGGTAAAAGGATATCAATGATAAAATTTGCTGATGACATTGCTATCGTCTGTGGAAGTGAAGGAAAATTACAAGATCCGTTGCATAGAATGAAAGACTAATGAGCACAGACCATGGATTGAAGGTAAACGAAAGAAAGACGAAAGTCATGAGAAGAATTAAAAGTAGCGAGAAAATAAATCCGAATTGCCGATTACAATGCCCACGAAGACTAAGAATATTGCTACCTCTACAGTAAACTAACCCATGACGGACGAAGCAAGGGGGTCATAACAAGCAGACTAGCGCAAGCAAAGAGGGCATTCATGGGAAAGAGAAATGTACTGCTGTCAAATATCGCCCTGGACTTGAGGCAGAAATTTCTCGAAACATACGTCTGCAACACAACATTGTATGTTTGCGAAACTTGGACTCCTGGGAAATGAGAACAGAAGAGAATTGAATAATTTGAGATATAGTTTGTAGAGTAGTACATAATATCACTTTTTCCTTTTTTTAAGGTACTGCTTGTAAGTTTATCTTTTTAATCCATAAATACCTAGGTAATTATGAATGTTGTGCACTTGCACAGGCATTTATTCTAGGCATTTGCTCCAACTGGCCGCGAGACCTCCCGCGTCGGTGGTTCGAATCCTCCTTCGGGCATGGATGTGTGTGTTGTCCTTAGGTTAGTTTAACTTAGTTGAAGTAGTTTGTAAGCTACGGACTAATAACCTGGTAGCCGAGTCCGATAGATTTACGAACATTTGAACATTTGCCCTAACTTATAAATGTCGAGGCATTTTAAATCACTAGGGGAATAATTGAGTATGTAGGTTGCAATGTTAGTCTGAAATGAAACGATTGGCAAAGGAGAGGAAATGGTGGCAGGTCGCATCAAATCATTCAGAAGACTGATGACTAGGGATGCAAGCGATACATGATGTTTCGAAAACATCTATGTTTTGCCCAAAAACGTCGACTTTAACACTGCTGTTTTGAACAGCGATATATCAACGATACATCGGCGATCTAATTTGAAAAATACCGACACCGTTATACCCTGGTTCTAACTGTATATTACAAGGATATTCTACAACATTGTATGTTATTTACATTTCCATCTGATTAGAAAACTAAGGAATAAACAAATGTTTGGGTGTTTATTTCCGAATAAGTGACAATTTTCGAATGTTTGGTTAGGTTACAACATAAAAATTGTTCAAATATTGGTTAAGCTTAAGGGACTTAACTGCGGGATCATCAGTCCCTAAGCTTATAAACATGCACTAACTTATACTAAAGACAACACAAACATCCATGCCAAAGGGAGGATTTGAACCCCAGACACGTGAAGCCGCGCGATCCGTAATGTGACTCTCCAGACCACTCGGCTGGCACAAAATAACAGTTAATAATAAAATACTGTCCTCAAAACGAACCACTAATTATCTTTTCAGATGGGTAGAGTCGTAGAAGGAAGTACATTCACACGGATAAGTATTTCTGTATTTAAGACAAAAAATGTACGAATGTTTGTAAATCTGTCAGACTCAAGTGCTTTGTCATTAGTCCGTATCTGACAGATTACTTCAACTAAGGTAAACTAACTTAAGGACAATACAAATACCCTTTCCCGAGGGGGGGGGGGGACTCGAACTCCCGACGGCGAACGGCCGCGCGCACCGCAGCACTGGGGCCCTCACCACACGGCTAATTCGCCGCGGAATTTAAGACATAATAACAGACATCCATAGACGAAATCTGTAGTAAACAAAAATGTTTCCAACCTAATCGATTTTTTTTATTGTTTGTAGAGCTTATGGGACTTCACTACGGCATCATCAGTCCCTAAGCTTACAAACTAATTATGAACTAGCTAATACTAAGGACGGGACAAATATCCATGCTCGAGGGGGGATTCGATCACTCGACCGTAGCGGCCGTGCAGACTGTGACTGGTGCGCCGCAGTACGCTCAGCCACCGCGGCCGGCAATCGATTTTTGTCTAAGTAGTATGTGCATAAGAGGATTTTATATGCTGCTTTTGGTCGACTAAAAAATAACACTTAATTGAAACATTGAATGAAATGGTGTAAATTAAAAGTTTTTTCTTGTACGATATGAGTAATTATTATATACATGACTGTAGAAGTTAGCCGGCCGCGGTGGCCGAGGGGACTGAGGTGCTCCAGTCACGGTCTGCACGGCCACTACGGTCGGGGTTTCGAATCCCCCCTCGGGCATGGATATTTGTGCCGCGGCCGGCGGCATAGACGAAATTTCATCTTCCAACAGCAGTGGAATCGAAACTTCAACAGTGTTACCACAATCAGACTCTAATATAGTGGTGTCGAAACTTCAGTTAAAACTTCGAGACAGAAGACAAGAAATTTTAAGTACATATAACACACAGATCTCCATTTCTGCTACGTACATGTTTTTGTAAACGTAATAGATGAATTGTCGTATTCGTTTTAAAAATACATATATGATTAAATAAAAATGATAGATACCTAATTTTTCCTTAATTCTTCTCCACATCGACGGCTAAGATAACATGCATTACGTAAGCAAAACGCAAATTATTTGACACGTAATCAACACATCGATTTAAATCCCAACTCAGTCAGCACAATACGTTGCGAAACGTCATTTCCAACTTCGCTTTCATTCAGACGTACCAGTTCGCTGCGTATTTCTAGCCTAGACAAAGAACACTTTGAGGCACATATTTCATATTTTAATACCAAATTACAAACACTCCGTCGCTAACGTTCATGAGTAAGTCGGGTTGTGTAAAGAAACAGGTAATCATTCGTTTGTGTTTCAAAATGTCTCTGACAACACACCTTACTTTCAGTTATTATGATACCGACAAATAAAATCATTTCAGTGCGTTTTCCGTAATATTTATGAAAAGAATGAAAACATCGATATTTTCAAACATCGATATTTTCGTAGCGATATTATTTAACATCGATGTTTGTACGTATGAACATCGACGTCTGATCATAGATGTATTTCAGAGCGATGTTGCATCTTTCCTGATGACTCAAAAAATAGTTTTATATCGTTTTAACAGATGATTGGCTTGTCCTGAAACTGATCATAATTAAAAATTTTTGACTGCGTCAGAGAGACCATGTGCTTGTCTACCGACTATTCGTAATAAACCTACTCCCATCACACTAGTCTTTGGACTGGCTAAAAGGCAGAAGTGAATTGTCGTTTAGACGTGTTTAAAATCAGTTTTATTTTTTATTTTTATCTTTATATACCTTTTTATTCTTGCTGTAATTTTTTTATTTCATGTTTATTAACCTTTTTCCACGTTCTCTTGTCTAACAAGACACCTATGAAGTTACTTCATAGTGGCCACATGGCTCTCCCTTGTTAGTCGTTGGTATCTCCATATCGAGCCTATAAGCTCACAAACACACAAGCTGTATCAACCGAACACTACTATATTCAGAATCGTAGTGACAGTTAGCAGCCATTCTCTGAGGTGGACAAGGACCTTGGGACTGCAGGCAGACAGCGTCGATAGAGCGTTTCCGGTAAGGGAGGACTCCCGGGGGTGAGGGTGGTGCGGACACAGAATCGGCTTAGCTGCAGGTAGGTCGTGACGTAGTAAACAGGTAGTTTCCAGTCAGACTGGGTGCAAATATCACAGATGTTTGGTTGGGTGCAAATGTCACTGGGTGCAATTGTCAAATACCCGGGGCGCACGTATGCACATGAAAAAAAAAGACCTCTAACTAGCAAAGATCATCCACAAGGTATTGGGTTCATTCAGGTGTCGCGAAATCGTTTGCACAGTAAGACAGAGGTTGAAATTTAAAAATAAACGACTTTTGTTATAAAAGGTCCACAAAGTTTTTAAAAAAGCTGTATGTATTGCCTTGAACTTGTTCATTCAATGAAACGTCGCTTTTAGCGTTGTGTATTGTAATCTCCAGCTGTCCTAGGAGATATAACAGTAGTATTGCCCTTATCGGCCTTTAACGTGCAAACTAGCCTAAATGATAAAACTGTAAAAAAACTTATCGTAGCGACTAAAATGGCGGTAGATGTTGCTAAACTGAATGAAAACGAAAAAGGACACGTGGGATGTAAACTAGCTAACACCATCAAGGCCGAAACGAATAAATCCTGTAACAGTGTGCATAATAACAGTGATCACAAAACCGTAGCCTCCATTAACGACAAGCTCATCTCTAATAAAGCGATCGTTACTAAGGCCGTAAAGGGCAAAACTACTGTTATCGTTAGTGAAGAACATTATATTAATGATAAACTACAATTCTTTTCAGAAAACGGGGTGACCTAAATAGCTAAAGATCCAAATAAAAAGGTACAGGCAGAGATGAAACAGTTGCTTAAAAGGACGTCTTTCCTATTGACCGAGAAAGAGAAATTTCAGTGTTACGTCATGAATCCCACAGCTCGTCGACTAAGATAGCAAGTAAAGGTCCATAAAAATGGGAATCCTATTAGAGCTATCGTAAATTCAATGAAGGTCCCCTTATGCAAAATTACAAAAAAGCTCGATAAAATTTTAAGTGAGTTTTATGTATTTGGGGATAATTTTTCAGTTAGCAACAACACTACGTTGATCAATGAGATTAAAGATAAGCCTATGGCCGATACATCCCACCTTATGTCTCTTGATATTAAAAATTTATATGCAAATGTTGCGGTTGACGAGGCCGTCGAGTTGATTAAAGCATACTTACTTAAACACAAGAGACTATCTCAGCAAGAAATCGTTGAATTCATTGACCTACTTCAGTTTATTCTGAAATGTAACTATTTTGCATTTCACGGGAAATTTTATATACAAAAAGATGTACTGGCTATGGGTTCAAGTATTTCAGGAACAATAGCAGATATTTTTATTAATAACCTAGAAAACCGGCTTTTCAGAAATAGGCAGCACCCAGTTGATAAAATCTTATATTATAAACACTGCGTTGACGTTACGTTGCTATTGATAGACGGAGGACGAACTGAAATAGTAAATAAATTTAACAGCCTACATGAGAAAATCGATTTTAGCGTTGAACAAGAGAAGGATGGCACACTTCAGTTCCTTTAACTTAACATTACGAATCAGGATGGTAAACACTCATTTAAAGTATATAGGAAACCTACAACAACCGACATTCTAATACATAACAGCTCTTGTCACTCTAATGGTCAAAAACTTTCTGTCTTACGCTGTTTAGTCGATAGAGCCTTCAAAGTGCCAATGAACGAAAAAGACAAAACCACTGAATTTAACATTATAAGCCAGCTTGCTGACGTGAATGGTTACCAATTCAATCAATTGTTCAATTGTTTGTATAGCTTATAGGATTTAACTATGGGGTCATCAGTCCCTAATCTTACAAACTACTTATGAACTAGCTAACACTAGGGACGGCACAAATATCCATGCCCGAGTGGGGATTCGAACCCCTGACCGTAGTGGCCGTGACTGACGCGCCGCAGTCCCCTCGGCCACCGCTGCCGGCAATGGTTACCAATTTAAATCATCTGAAGATCAAAACCAACTGCATAACGATCTGAATAAGATATCACATGAACAAAGCAGACAACCACTGAATTTAACACAATAAGACAGCTTGCTAAGGCGAATGGTTATCAAGAAAACGTAGTGAATAAATTAATACGAAAGAAACAGCGTGCGAAATCTATTATAAATGGCACGGATAATATCAAGACGGTAATGGTTCCGTATTTCGGTAATCTATCTCAGAAAGTGGCCAACATACTAAAACCTTTTAAAGTAGAATCTGCTTTTAAACTAATAATACGTTACATCATAAATTACGGAATAACTTTTAAACCAAGAGACTGATAAACATGACAAAACAGGGATTTAGAAGATACAGTGTAGTAGTTGCAATGCCAACTACATTGGTCCGACCGGTAGATCGTTTAAAGTTAGGTACAAGGAACATATGGACGCCTTCCTACTTAATAATTTTGACAGGTCCGCTGTAACTACACATATCCGCGAAATTGTCCACCCATTAAAGCGGATTGAAGATGACCTTATGATTTTGCATAAACAGGATAAGGGAAGAAAGTTATATCTGCTAGAAGACCTGAGGTTCGTTCAAAGAGCTGCAGGACTGCAGCTTCCTGCAACTTCCTGCAGCAGCAAAGCAGGCACTACCGCGCATGCGCGGTACCGATGACGTCAGTCTGGCTGCAGGAGGAAATTTTCCCTCCAGCTCATGCAGCCAGCAAGCTGCAGGACGCTGCAGCCGGGAGCTTCCTTGAACAGCCGGTAGTCTGCAGGAAGCTGCAGGATTGCTCTTTGAACACGAATTTCCGTACTGCGCATGCGCGGTTGCTGCCCTGCAGCTCTTTGAACGAACCCCTGGAGATTACAATACACAACGCTAAAAGCGACGTTTCATTAAATGAACAAGTTCAAGACAATACGTACAGCTTTTTTAAAAACTTTGTGGACCTTTTCTAACAAAAGTCGTCTATTTTTAAATTTCAAACTCTGTCTTACTGTGAAAACGATTTCGCGACACCTGAATGAACCCACTCCACTATCTTGTGGATGATCTTTGGTATTTAGAGGTCTTTGCTTTATGTGCATACGTGCGCCCCACTCGTGTTGTTGACTCCGTGCATTTCGCTAGTGTTATGCGCCGCCAGTGCTGGGGTCTGTTTTGAATCTTGACGAAGCACAGTATGCTGAGGAGCTTTCTACGTAGATACGGTTACAAGGGAAGTGACCACGTTTTCCTTTATTACGTTCTAGATTTTTATTATCTCAGGTTTTAAGATTCTTGTATAGTTTATCTGACGATTAGGGCTTGACCATTGAAACGCATCATAATTTAGTGTTTTTACACTATCTATGTGGTTGAGCTTACTTGACAAAACAATTAAGGTGGGATGTAATGGATTTTGGTCCCAAAAATAGATTTTTCAAAAATATTTTCTTAATCTACGCAGTTTAATAAAACTTGTGTGTGAATTTTATCGTGATAGCAGGCTTAGAAATGCCTTTAAATTGTTAAACTCTTTAACTCTTCACTGGCGGACATTACATCTACATCTACATGGGATACTCTGCAAATCACATTTAAGTGCCTGGCAGAGGGCTCATCGAACCACAATTATACTATTTATCTCCCATCCCATTCTCGAATAGCGCGTGGGAAGAATGAACACCTGAATCTCTCTGTTCGAGCTCTGATTTCTCGTATTTTATTCTGAAGGTCATTTCTACCTGTGTAAGTGGGAGTCAACAATATATTTTCGCATTCGGAGGAGATTGTTGGCGATTGGAGTTTCGCAAGCAGTCCACACCGCAGCGATAAGCGCCGTTGTTGTAATGATTCCCATCCCAGATCCTGTATCATTTCCGTAACGCTGTCTCCCCTGTATCGTGACAATACTAAACGAGCTGCCCTTCTTTTGACTCTTTCGATGTCCTCCGTCAAACCCACCTGATAAGGATCCCACATTGGGCAGCAATACTCCAAAAATGGACGGACAAGCGTAGTGTATGCAGTTTTTGTAGCTATGTTGCATGTTTTAAGGGTTCTGCAAATAAAACGCAGTCTCTGGTTCCCACCTTTCCCGCCGTTTGGGAAGCTACGTGCTTCAGAGAAATTTTTGTGAGTGTCAAGGCTATTCTCTTTAGATATCTTTGGCTGTCATCTATACCTTTGCCTGATAATTTTCTTGCATGTAGTATATTTACGTTTTGATAATACTACCTCATGTTATTAAGTGGAAGGTTGTAATCGCAAAAATTTACGTGAAAGTTCATATTTATGCATAATGGGTGATGGAAAAGCTGTTTAGAAAATGGAGGTTTATGGTAATCGGTATACTAATAAAAAAGTGGAAGCAGCCACAAATGGACATGAGGTCTCAGCTTCAGCATCGAAAATTACGATAGAGTTGCGCAGGTGGGTGAGTGATGTTGATATGGATTTAACTGGATTCAGGCTTATTGATGTAGAACTCCTCTGTTAGGCTATAAAGTCTTCACATTCAGGTTTTTTTGCGAAGTCTAATTTATTGAGTAAATGTTTTCACGGAAAGACACAAAATGCGAATGGAAGCATCAATAATTTAATTTGGATTAGATGCTCAAAAATGACGTTTTGTGGACTTAAAGTACTCAAAATAGATACATATGATGCAATTTTCTTTCAATGACGGAAATAATGGGAGAATTGAATTGATGAAGAGAGTTGTTATAGACCCCGGTGTGTTTACAACAAAAGCATTTTACACCACGACAACAGGTTCAAGTAAGCTGACAGACCACTGTCTTACGTGCAAATACAGGCCAGGCAGATACGAAGAGCAGGGAAGAGAAAGCTTGAAGATGGGGAGTATCAGTATGGCGGATTTTAAAACTGAGCTAAACTTATAACATGTGAAAGTATGATACAAAATGTTTGGTCCTCATTTTCTCGGTTTTACACTTTTTACGCTATTAGAAGCCTTTTCTCAAAACGTAAATGCACTAACGCTATTAAATTTTCAGGATCTGTTGGTGTGTTCTTGGAACTAAAAAATACGTGATCCTTCAATTACATTCTGAGTTTCAGATGATTTTTACGTAGAAAGAACGTGAATTTTTGACGTGCATTATTAAAAACTTTGAAAAGATACAATTTGTACCATAAATTAATAACTGTAGTTTAGTGGTCTTGTAACCTCCTCAGGACACTAAAATACATTTTTCAAATTAAGTGCATGATTAGAATTTGAGTTATGGCTTTTTATAAAAAGACGATAAGAAAAAGTAAAAATTAAAATCTTCGGGCAAAATATTTTCCGTGCATATTATATTTTTCCCAAAAATATAGCTCTTTTGCTTAACACATGCAAAACTTTAAATTTGTACATTAATAAATATGGCTATCATTATCTAAAAAGAATGTTTACATTTTCCATTACTTCCCCCCTTTAAGTAAACTAAACTAAGGACAACACAAACAGCCATGCCCGAGGGGGAAATCGAATCTCCTACGGCGGACGGCCGCGCGCACCGCAACACGGCGCTCCAGTACGCGCGGCTACTCCGCCGCGGCGATTATCAGTCCCTAAACTGAAAAACTACTTGTAAAATACCTTATACTGAAGATGGCACAAACAGCCATGCCCGAGGGGGATTCGAATCCCCGACTGAGAACGACCTCGCGCATCAAAGCATAACGCCTCTCGAAATCTCCTTGCTTTCCTTCACAGCTTGCTCATATACAACTCGACAAGATGTTGGGAAATACTACAATCCACTCCCTTCCTAAACTCTTCGTGTCTTTCTTGCCCTTAAGCACTTATTAACTGCTGTCTTGTTTTCGTCCCACATTTGCCTTTCCTTATCCTACCTTGTAAGATGCGTCATAAGGCTAGTATTGGCCCACCATTTTTCTACATTTCTCCTAAATCGTGGGACTGATAACCTAGCTGTTTAGTCCCCTTAAAACAACCAACAACAACAACAACAACAACAATCCTAAATCGTAACTGCTCCTCCTCGAAGTCGAATTTGAAGAAAGATGGGTGGCGGGGGAAAGGGGACACATGTGACATCAAATGAAGATGCTTTCTTATATCAAATGGAGAGTGATTTTGTTATTTAATGAAGTAATCTTACCACTTTGCTAAGTGTTGCACTCTTAACAACAATCGTCAATGTATTGCCCTATTATCAGGATAGAAAGATTTAGCTACAAATGTTGTGATCCTCAGTCCGCAGACTGGTTTGATGCAGCTCTCCATGCTACCCTATCCTGTGCAAGTTTCTTCATGTGAGAATACTTTCGGCAAACTACATCCTTTTGAATCTGATTACTATATTCGTCCCTCGGTCTCCCTTTACGATTTTACCCCACAAACTTCATTCTAATGCTAAGTTGACAATTCCTCGGTCTATGAATGTGTCTAAACAATCTATCCGTTCTCTTAGGATATGCCAGAAACTCTTTTTCTCCTTCCGATTCGGTTAAGCACCTCGTTAGTTTCGTAATCTACCCATCCAATTTTCATCATTCGTCTGTGCCAACACGTTTCAAAAGCTTCCATCATTTTTTGTCTGAATTCCTAATCGTCCACGTTTCACTCCCATACAATGTTACACTCAGGACAAATGCTTTCAGAAAAGACTTCCTAACATTGAAATTAATATTGGATGTTAACAAGTTTCGTTTCTTTAGAAAAGCCTTTCTTCCCATAGCCATTCTGCCTTTTATATCTTCTTTACTTCGGCCATCAGAAGTAATCTTGCTACCAAATAACAAAATTCATCTACTACTTTTGTCTCATTACCTAGTATAATTCCTTCAGCATCTTCTGATTTTTTTGACATTGCATTCCATTACCTTCGTTTTATTCTTGTTAATGTTCGTCTTATATCTTCCTTTCAAGACACTGTCCATCCCATTCAATTGCTCTTCCAGATCTTTTGCGGTCTCTGACAGAATTGCTATGTAATCGCCAAACAACAAAGTTTTTATTTCTTCTCCCTGCACTTTAATGCCCTCTTCAAATTTCTCCTTCCATTCTTTCTCTGCTTGCTCAAAGTACAGGTTGAACAACATTGGGGAAAGTCTACAACCCTGTCTTACTCCCTTCCCAACATCTGCGTTCCTTTCTTGCCCTTCGACTCTAATAAACGCTGTCTTGTTTTTGTATAGAATGAATATAACTCTTAGCTCCCTATATTTTATCCCTCATACATTCAGAATTCGGAAGAGTGTATTCCAGTCGACATTGTCAACAGCTTTCTCCAAATCGACAAACGGTAAAAACGTAAGTTTCCCTTTCCTTAGCCTATCTTCTAATATAAGTCGTAATGTGAGTATTGCTTCCCGTGTTCCTACATTTGTCCTAAATCCAAACTGATCTTCCCCGAGATCGGATTCCACAAGTTTTTCCATTACAAATATAACATTTTATTGTCAGGATACCAATTACAAGGAATGTTGTAAGCACGTGGTATGTGGGACCTTTCCCTTGGATCGGGTATGAGGTGTAAATGAAACAACATACACACAGAATACATTTATTAAACAGTTAAACCAT
The DNA here is from genome assembly GCA_026315105.1 of Locusta migratoria. Classification (NCBI taxonomy): domain Eukaryota; kingdom Metazoa; phylum Arthropoda; class Insecta; order Orthoptera; family Acrididae; genus Locusta; species Locusta migratoria. The sequence continues at coordinate 284,319,977 of CM048750.1, read as the reverse complement.
ACATTATTCTTATTGTGAACTAGTTGGCTCGGCGAGTGTCGGTGGCTAAAGGCGTGTGGCGGCGAAGAGGCGTTTCGTAGGGTCGGCTGTGGTCCTCTGTTTACGCTGACGGCGTATGCGCTTTTTGGCTCGTCAATTAAACAGCAACCCGTCGTACTGTGTACTAAAAGGGTGTAAATTCTGCATAATGAGCTCCAGGCGGTGCGATGTGATTTTCCCATCTTCTAAAAGGCGTTGTGTTATGCTACGATCAGAGGTAGTGGCGCGGCGTGGAGGGTTGGCGCCCTTGCCCTGGAGTCGAACCGGCGGTCATCAGGCTGCACGTCTTCGATTGACCGAACCTTGGCGGAGATCACAGGTGACTATCACGGCCAGACCGTATCCTATTGTTCCGGCCAGTCATCCTGTGTGAGTACCTCTGTTATTGTTGATCCTCTCGAATGCTGTACTGGCGATCAGATTTTTCCGTCTTCTTTCTTCTATCTTCAACTCCTGCGGTGGCTGATCATGACTAAAAGTCCCCTGCTGCTGCTGCTGCTGCCGGTAACAACGCCGCTACTGCCAGTCCGACGTTAGTAACAGCATCACTCCGTGTGCATCAGTCTGTTTCTCACTGTCTCTCACTCTACCTTTCGTCATCTTCTTGGCCGTGGTATTTATTTGATGGACTTGGCTGGAGGTGAACGACCTTTTGGGTGGTCTGGTGTCACATTGTACAGTTACTAGAAAGGTCGAACGTCACGTTGCTCTGGAGATCAATACACTAGGTTATTGGCTTCTGATCACATTTTCCGGCCGCGGTGGCCGAGCGGTCTGCGACGTGCCAGTCACGATCTGCACGGCCGCTGCGGTCGGGGGGTTCGAATCCCCCCTCGGGTATGGATGTTTGTGCCGTCTTTAGTATAAGGTAGTTCATAAGTAGTTTGTAAGTTTAGGGACTGCTGACCCCATTTTCAGTCCCATAAGCTCTACAAACATTTGAACATTTTTTCTGCTCACGTTGCTTCTAGAAGTTTGCGACGATCACGTTTCGCAGTCCGTGCTTTCACGTGATTTCGTCCGTCGATGACCTGATCGCTGAATCGACGGCTTCCGCTCGTCGGAAGGGCGATGGACTTTTTGCCACACGTGAACACTTGGCCGGACCATGCCGAGCTGAATCTGCTGCGTTAGCCCGTCGATGGACTGTCGGAATGCAGCGTAAGTTTGCTGCTTTAATCGGCCGTGCCTGACTGAACTGAACTAAGTTCACTTACTCCACGTATTATTAGTGCGAATCGCTTGCACAGTGGTAGACAGCCAGACTATCAATCCAAAAGTTCGGATTCGATCTCCGAGAGGTCCTAGGATTTTTATCTGTCACTTTCCACTTCATTTCCCTCTGTCAGTATTGCTCATATGAAAAATACCGAGTATCACCGTGGTTCGGAACCCACGTTAAACTGTAGGTCCCCCTATAACTGGGTAAGTCAGTTCAAAGTTCGGAGGGGGGCAACGGCATACGACCTCCAAATAGGACCATGCCTAGTAAAGCTCTGTGGTGTTCAAACCAATCTTCGGATTGACTGCTTCACCTACTATTATTCACTCTAATTTATTTTTTGTTTATTTCACTAATTTGTTTACACACTTTACTGCATTCAACAAATTCTTCCTTTTCGTCATTCGTCTGTATACAATTCAAGTAGTATAGCACAACCAAGACTTATTAAACTGATCGTTCTGAAAGTTCCACACTAGCCCGCACTTACCTACACATTTCATCCGTACAACTTGGCATTCCTAACGAATTATTCCAGACCCGTTTACAGTATACCTGACGCCTAAAGAGACTTGGCGAAGTGCGATCGTTTTGAAAATTCGATGTCGTGTTAGCGTATGTGAAGATGCACTGACTCTAAACTTAATAAGTTTAGGTATAGTATACTACGGTATGGCTTTTAAACAGTATACTAAATGGACCTTAATGGAAAACAGGAAACCAAAAACATCAGTTCGACATACCCTATCGTGGCCTGTAGAGGTTTATAGCACACTGCAGTCCGTAGTGATATTCCGCTCAACCCCTTCCACCATCATACCAAAGGGTTGTTGTAAGATTTAAAAAAACCACTTCGGCGGGGATCTATTAAAACCTCTGACTACGATGGTCCTGTAACATTAACGTGGATGAAGTATGAACTTCAGTTACCTTACTGACCTTCGAAATATTCACCTTTCATAACGATGCAACGCTGAGCTCTGCGATACTTGTCAAGGAAACTTTTCACGAGATGTTACTTTGGGATGGTGTTCAAAATCCTCGTCACGTTTCGTTGGATGCCAAAAATGTCGTCAAATCTCTTTCCTTTCAATGCTAGTTTGAGTCGAGGGAATAGGAAGAAATCTGTTTCAAATGTTTGTAAATCTATCGGACCAAAGTGCGTGGTCATCAGTCCGTAGCTTACAAACTACTACCTAGGTAAACTAACCTAAGGACAACACACACACCCATGCCCCAGGGAGGATTGAACCTCCAAGGCGAGCAACCGCGCGCTCCGCAGCGAGACGCTTTAGACCGCTCGGCTACTCCACCGGGGCGAAGAAATCTGGAGGACTGAGATTCGGCGAGTATGGTGGATATTGAAGTTACACCAGCCCTTTGTTTGACGATATTGACTGTGTTTGGCAAGCGTTGTTGTGAACAAAAAACCAGGAAAGTTTTGTGCGTACGTGAGTCGTCTACTGCTTAGAAGTTGCATCAAACTGGTTAAAAATTTAACCGTTCCTTACAGAATGCAATGTCGTTCACCCAAGTAGAAATTCATAGTGCTAATGCCTTGACTATCGAGAAAGGTGATGAGCGTGGTTTTGATGCGTGAGTTTTCGCTTCTCACCTTTTCCGACTAGCTGATGTCGGAGAACCTCATTCCATGCCTTGTATTTTCGTTTCAAAAATAAAAATATATTGGGTACCGTAATCCACGTTTTGACATAATACTGTAGACCCTCTAAATGCGCCTGCTTTTGGTCGTAGGGAAGTGATGTGGCACAAGTTTTTCCTTACTTTTGGGTAAGATAGTCAAACAGAAGTGACATGCCTCCAGTAGTCAGCTGCTGGTTATCAGGAATAAAAGTAATTCATGCAGTGGTTGCCTGCTTCTTATGAAACATATTCCATATAGCCCAGTCAAATAGTAGTTTTTCCGTAACAAAATTCCTAAAGTATTTTCTCAACGGTTCTGTATGGTTTTGGGGGCGCTGAATTCGAATTTTAAGGAGGTCGGCTTCACAACGAAAAGCCGAAAAAACCTCAAAATTTTCGCACGTTTTTCAGTTTCTTGCTTATATCTCGAAAACTTTGCGCTTTTCGAAGATGTTCATTCTTAGAAAAATTGAAGTAGATAAAATTTTCTACAAAATGCACTAGGGTAAGGTGGTACAATTTCGATCATTTCGGACTAATGTAATTGTAATTACAAATGTATTGAGAAAAGAAATAATTTTAACTATGAAACTTGTTCTTGAATGTTTAATGAATATGCAACACAAATATTAGATTATTACAAATGTTCATATGAACACAAAAAAGGTTACAGAACTGAGAAAAATCGATAGAAAATGTACCACACTAGGTACAATTATGATCATTTCCTCGTACAATTTTGATCACTGACTCTTCCCACATAAAAAGCACCTTTTTCTTCGGGCACCAGCGCAAACTTTGCGGTACCAAACCTTGTACAATAATGAATTTACAAGCGCGTGGCCGGCCGCGGTGGTCGCGCTGACTGAGGCGCTACAGTCACGGTCTGCACGGCCGCTACGGTCGGGGGTTCGAATCCCCCTTCGGGCATGGATATTTGTGCCGTCCTAGTTCGTAAGTAGTTTGTAAGTTTAGGGACTGATTACCCCGTAGTTAAGTCCCATAAGCTCTGCAAACATTGGAACACTTTTTTGAACAAACGCGTGGAAACTAGAACCTTTATAAGAGCGCGTTCGACGACGTAGCCCTAAGTACATCTTTACAGGAAATTTTTTTTATCTCCTTAGCACAGAGTGTTGTATTCTTGGAAAAGACAGGACCAGCTGTAGAAATCTGCTACACTGCAATGCCACACAAAGGCAATTGATACCAACACAAGACTGCAAACTTATGTTGATCGGAATTGTACCTATATCGAATATGTACCACCTTACCAAACTCATGTTTGATTTTCTGACGAGCAGTGTAGGCGCTAGAACTCGCTGAAAACGAGCAAATTTTTTGCCCTTCTGAGACAACGTCAAAAACGCACACTTGCACGCAATACAACTCGAGAAATATACATGTTATCAACAAAATCCCTACACTACGTGAAATTACATTAAATTTCCTACAAGCTACGTCCATATTATTCCATTTTCACGTAATGGGGGAAGATATATGGCAAGCGTATTTTAAACTACGGTAGTGTTTTAGTTTATTAATCATTTGAAAATAACAAGTTTGTCGAAACTAGTCGTGTGGAAATGAAATATAAAGTTTCATAAACGTGACCTGGGCTTGTTTTCGGTAAGAAAGATATTAATAAAACTGAAGACCTAGGGGGTAATAATGATAGCCCTCAACTTTTGTATTTTTAACGTATTTGGTGCAATCATATCCGACAGAATGTTTCATTTTATTTAAGTAGTACGTCAATCTGCAGAGATATGGCTAATACAAATATTAAAATATTTATTAGAAACTATTTTTTCTAACATACAAGTCGTCATATCTCAGCACTTTATATATAACGATTATCATTTTTCCCCCGAGGTTTTCAATTTTATGATCACTCTCCTACCGACAAAATGTTGGCTGCTAATTGTAGGTGTACTTCGATGGACGCTTAGAAATCAGACATCCGATTTCGACAGGGGTATTAATTTTCGTACTCAACATTTAATCTCCTTCTCGGCCATTTTATTCCCTTTAATTTTGATTTACAGCAAGCGTAGTTGTGATAAATGATTTGCGTGGTATACAAAGACGGGTTATTTATTGTGTCCGTGAAGGAGGTGAAGTATATAGCGTAGGCAAGGAGAGGCTGTCCTCTCAACAGAAAGACATATAGCCAATCCAAACAAGAGTTCATAACTAACAACGGAACACGGATAAAACAATACACAATAATCTCTGACATCACAGAGTAATAAATCACTGAAGATGTCAGCGTTCCTGGCGGCTGTCGCGTGAAGATGAGTGACAGCTGCGCCGTAACTCTGCATAAACACTTCCGCACGAAACAACACGACATACATAGTTCAGCACTGATCTGAGAAACTTCAGCTAGCCGCTACAGGCACTTTATAGAAATGAGTGGCTCAATCTTCCTGCGGCATGAAGTCCTTAGGGAAATTGCTAACACCACACAATCTTACGGAATGCACTCCAGCTCTCTTGACGAACAGAAGTCAGTTCGTTGGCCACGGTGGAATGTCCGAGCGCCATAAGGAGCTATTCTGCGGAGGTTCGAATCCTCCCTCTGGCATGAGTGTGTGTATGCGTGTGTGTATGCGTGTGTGTATGCGTGTGTGTATGCGTGTGTGTGTGTATGTGTGTGTGTGTTGTTCTTAGGTTAGTTTAAGTAGTTCGTAATCATAAGGACAGATAACCGCAGTAGTTAAATCCCATTGCTCTAGAAACATTTGAACAGTTTGTTGTTTAGCGGAAAGCCCTGCTCCCCTAGGACAGATAAAGGATGTGTAACTAATTATCTGCGCATCAATTTATGACGTACTGTAACCACAGTGTGACATACAGTCGCGACGCTCACCAGGGAAAAGTGGGACACATCGAATCATGGGGCACAATGAAACAGGCAGAATAATTTCTGTTTGAGGTGGTAAATTATTTATTTCTCTGTGTATACGTTAGCAGTACTGCTCTTCTAACTTCCGCTTGTTTCCTGCAGAATCTGGTTTCCGCCATTAGTTTTCTACTGGTGTTATGTTTTTTCGTTGAAGTGAAGTAATTTTCGGAGAGTAAAATATATTAAAATTTAAGACAAATGATCACAAAAAGTTAAGAAAAATGAAACAATTATAATGTTGATACTGTGTTTAACGTTACATATCTTCAAATATTAACAATGTTGATATATAAACTAATTTGCGCCTTGTTTGAAATATGTACTGTTGAGGCACATCGAATTAAGCTCTCCTGGGGCAAGATGAGCCATGGTTCATTGTGTCCCAACTGATATACCAGAGACGCAAAAGATCACAATAAAAAGGACAATCGGAAGCTGTATGAGCAGGAATCTGATGAAGAAAATATTGAGGTTCATTATGACGACAGCAAAGCAACATGAATGTGTTTCTAAACAAAACTTTGAAGAATTGGACATATTACCAAAAGTAGGCGTGTTGTTCTGACCAAATTTGAACTTAAAAAAAAATGCCAGTTTAGTATGCAGTGATAAAGTTGAAACCAAAGAATGACTCCGGACACTAACGGGTATCATATTTGAGAAAAAGCAGAAGGTTTTCTTTCGTAAGGTAAAGGATGAAGCACTTGTTCCAGCTAGAAACATACTTTACGTTCTATTAATGATAGTGTGACAAAGACAAAGAACCGTATTTCAAATTTGGAATTAGCTTCCAGTCCATATGATTCTGTGCCTACAAGTTAAATTATGATGTATAAGTCTAATATATGTAACCATTAGTTTAAAAATACTTTTGAAATTTGCTTTGTATGTTAAACTGGCGATTCTAAGAAACTATTAAAACAATTCAATGTACCCCGCATGTGGGGCACTAATAACTATTTATCAATTTTCCTTTAAAGGCACGCAGTCTCAAACACACTACTGGCCATTAAAATTGCTACACTGAGGAAATGTAGATGATAAACGGGTATTCATTGGACAAATACATTATACTAGAACTGACATGTGATTACAGTTTCAAGCAATTTGGGTGAATAGTCCTGTGAAATCAGTACCCACAACAACCACCACTGGCCACGGCCTTATTACACCTAGGCATTGAGTCAAACAGAACTTGGATGGCGTGTACAAGTATAGATGCCCATGCAGTGTCAAGAGAATACCACAGTTCATCAAGAGTAGTGACTGGCGTATCGTGAAGAGCCAGTTGCTCGGCCTCCATTGAGCAAACGTTTACAATTGGTGAGAGATCTGGAGAAGGTGCTGGCTAGGGCAGCAGTCGAATAATTTCCGTATCCAGAACGGCCCGTATAGGACCTGACACATTCGGTCGTGCATTATCCTGCTGAAATATAGGGTTTCGCAGGGATCGAATGAAGGGTAGAGTCACGGGTCGTAACATACCTGAAATGTAACGTCCACTGCTCAACGTTCCGTCGATGCGAACAAGAGGTGACAGAGACGTGTAACCAATGGCACCCCATACCATCACGCCGGGCGATACGCCAGTTTGGCGATGACGAATACACGCTTCCAACGTGCGTTCACCGCGATATCGCCAAACACGGATGCGACCATCATGATGCTGTAAACAGAACCTGGATTCATCCGAAAAATGACGTTTTGTCATTCATGCACCAAGGTTCGTCGTTGGGTACACCATCTCAGGCTCTCCTGTCTTTGATGCAGCGTCAGGGGTAACCGCAGCCATGGTCTCCAAGCTGATAGTCCCTTCTGCTGCAAATGTCGTCGAACTGCTCGTACAGATGGTTGTTGTCTTGCAAAGGTCCCCATCTGTTGACTCAGGTATCGAGACGTGCCTGCACGATCCGTTACAGCCATGCGGATAAGATGCCTGTCTTCTCGACTGCTAGTGATACGAGGCCGTTGGGATCAAGAAGGTTTAATTTTTCTTACGGAGTATTCTAAAATTATTTTTATGAGAACATTATTTTTATTTTTTTAGGTGGTGATTTTTATTCTTTTCATCTTCAAGCCTTATTTTTTTTGGGGGGGTGCCTTCCGTATTTCCCTCCTGAACCCACCGATTCCATATTCTGCTAACAGTCATTGTATCGCGACCAACGTCAGCAGCAATGTCACGATACGATAAACCGCAATCGCGATCAAACTCGGAAACGCGGTGGTACGCATTTCTCCTCCTTACACGAGCCATCACAACAACGTTTAACCAGGCAACGCCGGTCAACTGCTGTTTGTGTACGAGAAATCGGTTGGAAACGTTCCTCATATCAGCACGTTTTAGGTGTCGCAAACGGCGCCAACCTTGTGTGAATGATCTGAAAAGCTACTTATTTGCATATCACAGCATCTTCTTTCTGTCGGTTAAACTTCGCGTCTGTAGCACGTCATCTTTGAGTGTAGCAATTTTAATGGTCAGAAGTGTAAATTAATCATAAGCAATCATATAACGCCATTAGATACCTAAATGATTACACTGTAAAAACTGAAATTCACAACTCTGTGAAAAAATTACTGGATGAGTAACACTGAGAAATATTTTTTATGGTTTAGTGTGCTCCACTCTCCCATACTGTGAAAGCTGTTACCGACTGATAGTTCAAGGGAAAAATCTATCGCCCGTTGCGGTGGGTATACCACTGGAGCAGCAATGTTTGATATTAACTAAATTTCAGTGTAATTAATGAAATAGTTATTGTAATTTTCCGTTCAAAGCATTCCAATAACGAGTGACGTTTCAAGAGACCAGAATAATTGTGTAATAGCTGCAAAAACTTCAAAATATATCTGTTTCATTATCATAAGTTACAATTTATTCATGAAGAAATATTTTCTAATCCTTAATAACGACCCTGGCAATGCTTCTAAATTGCTAAATATGGATAGGAATGTCATACACATGCTATATTCCTTTTAATTCCTATATCTTTCAGCGTATTTCTTACCATTCAGTTTGACCTATTAGGCCTCTCGGTATTATCTGTATCAAAACTTGGCACTGCTAAAGTATTAATGAATTCCAGCAATCTGTTAGTCCATGTTATCCCTGTACGCCTCTTCCTCCCTCCTTCCACCTGGTCTTCTTCCTCATCGTCCCCTAACTTTCTCTGCCTCCTCCACCTACCCCCTTTTTTGTGTCCCATCCTCGTCGCCACTTTTGTGTCCCAGCCTCGTCGCCGCTTTTGTGTCTCGTTCCGTTGTAGGTGTCGGTGGCCGAGTGGAATGAGACCGACACAGGAATAAAGATAGCACGCTGGTGCAGGTACGGAGGGGAGCAGCCAGAACTAGAAACACTCTAGTAAATTAGAATGAGATATATATTGCACAGAATTTATACAATACTTAACTTTTACATAGTACTGCAGAATGTTGATACATAGTTGAGCTAGAGTCCTGCCTAGTGCCTAACTGATAGCCAAGCCTTCACTGGTGCCTATCGGATTCCGAAGTCTTTACTGGTTCCTAACTCAGTCCCAAGTGAACGATGTCGTTCAGTGGTGGCCACGAGCGGCGTTGCAGCAGAGGGCGCTCGTGGCTGTCGTCGTAAGAACGCCGCGCCGTGCGTGCATGGCGGCGCGCGGCGAAAGTAGGTGGCGCGCACTTTGTATTGTGCGACACCACACCCCTCCCTCCCAAACCGCCGCGCCGTCGTGGCGTAGGGCTGAGGGCCACGGCGACGGCACTGGGAGGAGGGCCTGGGCGGGGGCGTTACTGGTGGGACGGGCGTCGTAGCTGAGGCTGGGATCGAGACGCCGTCCGCGCCCCGGTATACACCTTGCGATCCGCCGGAAAACCCGCGTAAACCAGCGGAAGGGCGCCCGCCCCCGCCCAGATGGAGCAGGTCATCATCTTCTGAGGTGCGTGGCCCAGGCGGCGGGGGCACGCACGGTCCCGGAGTTCCTCTCGGTGACGCTGTTATCTGCGGCGGTGACAGGGACGGAGTCGCGTCAATCTCCATCGGGACGATCTCGTAGTCCGGGGACGCTGGACCCGTCGACGAACGATGTGGATGTGCTCCCTGGCGGTGAACTGGGTCTGGAATCAAGAAATCGGAGACAGGATCGCGCGGCCTGTGCAAGCGCAATTGGTTTGCGTGGCGCCGCAGCTCCGACCCTGTGGAAGAACGTACAACATACATATTGCGACCGAGCACGCGCTGAATGGTGCCTGGCAACCATGTCTTCTTCATACCAGCAAACACCCTGTACAGCACCGGCGTAGAAACCTGAAAACGCGTAGCGCCATACGAACCGACTCGGTGCGTGGGAGGCTGCAGCAGGTGAAGGAGAGGGCAGTGACGGCGGCCGTGTAGCAGTTCGGCAGGAGACGGGCCGTCACGTGGCATGCATCGATACGTAGACAGGAAAATTTGAAGAGCTTGCTGCGTGGAGTGCTGACCTTTCATCTTCTCCATGTGAGACTTGAATGTTCGAACGAAACGTTCTGCTTCACCATTGGAATGAGAGTGAAAAGATGCAGTGGTAATATGCTGAATGCCATTCACACGACAAAACTGTTGAAATTCCGCACTAACAAACTGAGGTCCATTGTCACTGACGATAGTTTCAGGCAAGCCTTCGATGCAAAACACTGATGTTAAGGCACTGATTGTACTAGAAGCTGTCGTTGAGTTCATGGCAATCACAAAAGGAAACTTGCTGAAAGCGTCTACAACAATTAACCAGCGCGTATTCCAGAAAGGTCCGGCAAAGTCAATGTGTAACCGTTGCCATGGTCCCTTGGGGCGTGGCCAGTCAGAGAAACGTTGCGGAGGTGCCGCCTGATGCTCCACACAAACTGTACACTGTGACGTCATACTCTCTATCTGTGAGTCTATACCAACCCAGGTACAATGACGTCTGGCCAATTGCTTTGTCCTAAGAATACCCCAATGTCCTTGATGCAGGAGGCGTAACACTTCTTGTTGCAGGGAACGAGGAACAATCACTCTTGTTTGGTCGTTGTCCGTATGTAACAACAGAACACCCTGACTTAAAGATAATGCATGACGTTGTGCAAAATAACGTCGAACCAGAGGCCGCTCAATGTCTTTGGCTCTGACAGGCCACCCTGAGCGAACAAAACGTGGTACCACACTTAAGTCTGCATCCGCAGCTGTTTCTTGTGCAACCCGACGAGAGTTCAAAGTGAAATCTGCAACAGCGGAAGCATCTCTGGAGTCTATCTCACAACATGCCATTTCCGAAGAATCAAATGACACATCCTGGCCAACCGGAAGTCGGGAAAGTGTGTCCGCGTTGGCGTGTTTAGTGGTAGGTCGGTACAAAATCTCATACAATATCAAGGACCATCTCTGAAGCTTTTGTGCCGTACGTGGCGGAATCGGCTTTGTGGGTGAGAACAACGACGTGAGAGGCTTGTGGTCTATCAACAAATAGAATTTTCTGCCATAGAGATAATGATGAAACTTTGTGACACCGTAAATGATTGCTAAGGCCTCCTTTTCTATCTGACTGTAATTCTGTTGCGTTGGCGTCAGTAGCTTGGATGCAAAGGCAATAGGACGATCGTGAGAACCAATACGATGTGAGATTACTGCGCCCAGACCGTACGACGAGGCGTCAACTGCTAACACTACAGGCTTCTGTGGGTCAAAGGCAATCAAACATGCATCACTGAGTAGTGCAGACTTTAATTTGTCAAAGGCAACCTGGCAATCTTTAGACCATACAAAAGGAACATTCTTCCTACGTAAGTGATGCAGTGGAGCTGCAATCAGAGAGGCATTGGGAATAAATCTGAAATAATAGTAAAGCTTTCCCATTACTGCTTGCAATTCCTGCACATTCTTAGGAGGAGGCAAGTCTTTGATTGCTCGAAGATGTGACTGTAGGGGATGAATTCCTTGGGCATTAATCACATGGCCTAGGTACTCTATTTCAGTTTGAAAAAACGAACACTTTGCTTTATTGCAACGTAGACCTGCTGCAGTCAAAACTTTGAAAAGGCACTCCAGATTTGCTAAATGTTCTTCAACTGTACGTCCGGATACCACAATATCATCTAAATAGTTCGAACAACACGGTACAGAAACTGTCAGCTGTTCCAAAAAACGCTGAAAAATAGCGGGGGCGGAAGAACTGCCAAAGGGTAGGTGTTGAAATTGAATAAGGCCCATGTGAGTATTAATGACGAAAAATTTTTTTGACTCGTCATCAAGCGGAATTTGTAAGTATGCCTCTGCTAAATCAATCTTTGAAAAGAAGCGAGACTGTCCTAATTTGTCCATCAGTTCCTCAGGTCTGGGCAGGGGGTAAGTGTCGACAATTGTTTGACTGTTCACTGTTGATTTGAAGTCCGCACAGAGACGAAGTTTTCCTGACGGCTTGGGTATAATTACTATAGGCGAGGCCCACTGACTCGCAGAAACAGGAGAAATCACCCCACTATCTTGCCAACGTTTAAGTTCTTCGGCAACTGTATCACGCAATGCGATAGGCACTGGTCTAGCTTTACGAAATTTTGGAATTGCAGATTCTTTTAAAGTCACATGTGCCACGAAGTCTTTTGCACAACCTAGTTCCGGCGAAAACAAGTCACTGTATTTGTCACATAAAGCATTGATTTTATCCTGAGGCACTATTGACGAAATTTGAAGCACATCTCTTTGAATCGATAAACCAAACAAGTCAAAAGCATCTAGTCCAAAAATGTTCTGCGTAGATTTGGCCTGAAGAACAACAAAAGCAACTGTTTTCGTAACACCTTGAAAAGAGGCAGGCAGGCTACACGTTCCTAGCACGGGAATATTTTGACCTGTATAAGCTGTTAACACTTGTTGACACAGCGATAATTTTGGCGAACCCAGAAGTTCATAAGTATCTTTATTAATTAAGGTAACAGCGGAACCAGTGTCGAGCTGAAATTGCACAGTCTTATTGTCAATGGAAAGATTCACAAAAAGTTTTTGCTTTCGGCGCTCGACAGGTGCGCGAATGTGGGCAACGTCTGCTACGGTTTGTTTGCTGCGTCTGCGCGGGCCGCGTAGTGAAGTAAGCGGCGCAGACTCGGCACGCAGCGGATTAACCACACTGTCACTAGATGACACTACCGCCGGATCGGCGTCCGCGCAATGCGAAGCTACTCCAGATGTACTAACTACTGCACTACACTTTTGAGTAGCTACTTGGTGTCTACTGTCACTAGCTACACAGTACTGGGCACTATTACAAGGAGCAGTTGCAGAAGGCACTATTTTCACTACAGGAATGCACTGTTCATAGTCATTTCGCTTGTCCCGAACCCTTTTCCGTTGCACTGTTTTACGCGCTCGTCGACGCTTGCTACGTGGTGCACTATATAGTTTTGCCATAGGCGCAGAACTACTTTCTTGCAATGGAGATCCAAGGAAAGCACTGTTGAAGTTTACAGCGCGTATAACATTTACAGAATGAACTGTTCTCGCACTCTGTGAAGCACTGTTTCTAACGTTACTGTTCTTTGAGTTTTTAATTTGCATACACACAGACTGCACATGTCCTGATTTGCCACATTGATAACAGGTTGCTTTGCGACTAGGGCAATGAGCACGCTTGTGGCGAGACACACACTGGGGGCAAGATTTACGTACATTTTTCTGAAATGAGCGTTGGCGCCCGTTATTCAAATCACTGTTTCTAACACGACGGGGCGACCTTTGTGTCGCACTTTTACACTGGCTACTGTTCACTGTCTGTTCAGCACGGCCTGTACTATTTAAAGAATCACTAGTGCTACACGGAGAACTACGGCTAGGAAAGCGACCGTTGCGGCCCACTGAATTACCACTGTGGCTTTGCATTTCTACATCTGCTAAGTCAAAAGTATCATGCGCATCTATAAGCTGCAGTACACTGTCTAATGAGGGGTCAGACTGTTTCAGAATTGCTACTCTAATTCTGGTGTCCTGAATATTCTGCGTAATCGCATCCCTCAACATCATGTCACTATACGAAAGTCCACAAGAGCAAGTAAATTTACATTTGCGGGTTAAGCCCTTCAATTCCGTAATCCGCTCTTTGTGTGACTGCTGCGGTAATTTTTTAAGTCTGAAAAATCGGTACCATGCAGCGACTACAAGAACTTTTCTCTCATAATGAGCATTTAGTGCCTCTACTATTTGTTCAAAGTCTACATCACGAGGAGATGCGTGGGGGAAGAGTTTCTTCAGTAACACGAAGGTGTTGGTGCCCACCATAGATAATAACAGATGCTTCACTTTCTGATCTGTAATTTGATGAGCTGCGACGAGTTCTTGAAACTGTGCGAAGTAGTCGCTCCATTCTTCCTCACGTTCGTTGTACTGGCGAAATGTAGGAAGCGGTGTAGTGGCAGGTGTGGGCTGCTGATGTGACGGCTGTTGTTCTTGGTGAGCAGCCTGTGCCGTCAACTGCGACACCGCTTGCAGGAGTTGAGTGATTTGCGCCGTCTGTAACTGAATAATTTCCATTAAGTTCGTGTTCGGGCTAGTGGCCATGCTGACCGATTAGGCGCCGCGTATACAAGTAAATTAGTACAAAACACAAATGCAAGATAAATGAGGACACTCTGCAACAAAAAAGTCCACAAAACACGTAACTGAATATATTCCCCCAAAAATCTTATAATAAGGGAGGGTGGGCGGGAGCAATTTCTGTATGCTCCGACTTCTGCTGTCTGGCTGCTAGTCCAAGGTTCTATCACTCCTCGTCGCCACTTTTGTGTCCCAGCCTCGTCGCCGCTTTTGTGTCTCGTTCCGTTGTAGGTGTCGGTGGCCGAGTGGAATGAGACCGACACAGGAATAAAAATAGCACGCTGGTGCAGGTACGGAGGGGAGCAGCCAGAACTAGAAACACTAGAGTAAATTAGAATGAGATATATATTGCACAGAATTTATACAATACTTAACTTTTACATAGTACTGCAGAATGTTGATACATAGTTGAGCTAGAGTCCTGCCTAGTGCCTAACTGATAGCCAAGCCTTCACTGGTACCTATCGGATTCCAAAGTCTTTACTGGTTCCTAACTCAGTCCCAAGTGAACGATGTCGTTCAGTGGTGGCCACGAGCGGCGTTGCAGCAGAGGGCGCTTGTGGCTGTCGTCGTAAGAACGCCGCGCCGTTCGTGCATGGCGGCGCGCGGCGAAAGTAGGTGGCGTGCACTTTGTACTTGTTCGACACCACACCCTTCCTATCCACTCATCCATCTCCCCCGCTCTCTGTCATTCTCCACCTTCTCTCTGTTCATCCCCTCCCTCCCCGGTATATGAAAATGTGTAATTATCCGCCAGATTTCACGGTGATTGCTCTAATGGTGTTTAAGTAGTAACGTACCCTTCGCTATGCACCATACGAAATTGTTGTCTTGAAGCTCAAGTGTGCAAAATTTTATCTCATTCGGAAGACCAGTACGGCAGCGCATAAAACACTAACCTAATAAGAAGTTATCCAAATTTACATTTTAGATTCTTTAGACTTCTCAGTGCCACCTACGGGTTCCAGTTGTGAATGCAAACCATCCGGGAATCCATCCAAACAAAAGTACAAAACATTTCATCAACACCGGTTGTACAGTTTCCGAGTTCAGTAATACACTAATGGTTCTTGCTACAACTATTCGTAATGTTAGATTCACTTTCGCAGAATTTTACAGAAAATAATACACAGCGGAATCAGAATAAAAAGAGAAACACGAAACATTTTAAAATGGACGGTTATTTCTTAGGGTAAATCCCGGAGGGATGGCACACATTTTCAGAATTATTCATAAAAATTCCACAAACTACTTGAGTCAAAATAATTTCTTCTACAAAGTAAACAAACCCTTTTTCCTTAAAAAATTAATTTTTAGAATTTTACATGCACTCATTCGTCAAGATATTTGAGCATTCAAAAAACTTTACCTTTAAGCATTTATCCCTTAGGCTAAGGGTGAGATGCCGCGTGATGATATTTGTTGAAATTTATAAATTTGTGAACAAAATGTGTTAAAATTTTAGTTTATTATTGTAACAATTGAGGAATAAAACTTAGCAGTTAAGAATTGGCAAACAAATACTTTATTTCTGTTATATCAAAATACTGAATGAAATTTTAAATTATTTTTAAAGAATAAACTTAGGCCTAGCAGTTTTTCAGAAGAAATCCTCCCCATCATAAGATTTTATTCCTAATTTATCTGCCACAGTCAACACAATAAGTATCAAAGATTGCAGCTTGTATCGCGATCTATCATGTTTTTTTTTTTTTTTTTTGTTTGTAATGGTGACTAATTTCGGCACATTATTTTTAACCAACTGTGGATTAAAAATTGTCGAGGCGGAATAACCGAGCGCACAAAGGCGCCTTGCTGTGGTGCGTACGGCCGTTCCCCGTCACAAGTTCGAGTTCTTCACTTCGCATGGGTGTAATTTTCGTCCTTAGTTTAAGTTTCAGTAGTTTGTAAGTCTAGGGACTGATAACCCAAGTCGTTGAGTCCCATAGGATTACAATCATTTCAACATTTGGATTTAAAATTTATTCATAGTAATTCAGTATGTGTGAGTCACCAGTCACTACATATGATCACGATCAGGTGAAATAACGGACTCTCAGTGACAAAACGCTGTTACATAATGTAGTACATCAGGAAACACTGATATCCACAGGCACCTATGGTACATAGTAACAAGAAAATGTCTGTAATTGTAACAAAATTTAGACAGTGGAGCCATTGGCATATTAATTAAACTCACGGACCTGAAACAATTATATTTATTACTCGTGCTGAGCGATGAAAAAAGGTGACCAGTTTCGGGGTAACCCAGGCGTAGCAAGGTCTTTTCATTCAGCTCGTTCGGTAATCTAAAGCTCACACAGTAAAATTTAAGCACACAGCCACAAAACGACATCAACAAAAATAAATGCAAAGCCCTTTCACATTTTAACTACGAACCGTATTTTTAAAGGTGGGATTTTAACACATGAATATTTAAAAGTGAATAAACAGCTTAAAGGATTAGCCTCTTATAAACAAACACCTCCCTTTAAAATGCAAGCATACAATTTAAGAGATTAATTATTCTTTAGTAAATGATTATATATTTAAAACAACCACAAAAAACTAATCAGCGTCAACCTATTTCCTCTATTCATTGTAGTAAAAGGCTTATAATAACTATGAACTTGGAATGCCAGTTCACATATGGAACTAAGACCAAACTGAAGCTCATTACTAAAAAGTTAACACGTAATTCCACACGGGAAAGACACATCAGTCTCCGTGGGAAAGCCTGGCTGACAAAACCAAGACGTGCAATCAGCTCTGTACATAGTGTGGCAAAAGTCATCCGATACATAAAAGTATCGTGGCGGGTATCCCTCTACCAGCAGAAGCACCTCGACGTGGTATCGACTCAACAACTCGATTAAAATCTCCTACAGGTGTACTGAGCTGTGACAACTATTGTGTAGTTTTTGAGTTGTTGTTGTTGTTGTTGTTGTTGTTGTTGTTGTTGTTGTTGTTGTCTCCTGTTCAAAGACTACCTCCGTGTATCTCTTCACGGCGCCCTGACCTACGAAGGCCTCTGCATCTGTGAATAAGAATGGCAACCTCCATCCCTTTGAACTTTCTCACAATATTCGTCTCTCAGGCTCCGCGAGTTTTAACCTCCACACTTCTCTACAATATCCAATAAACAATCTCTTGCTTCCTCATAATGTGTCCTAGTAATCGATGCGTCATTATATGCCAGAAATTTCCTTGCTTCTCAGTACTGTTCAGCAGCCCTCATTAGTTACGTGATCTACCTGTCTGAGCTCTACAATTCTCCTATTCTCCTGTAGCGCTAAGGTTCAAAACCTATGTTTTCTAAACTAATTCTCATCCACGTTCCAGTAACATGCGATGCTACGCTAAACACTAATGCATTCAGATAGGCTTTTCTAACATTTAATATTCGGTATCAATAAATTTCTCTTTTACAGAAATACTTTTCTTCTCCTTCGTTTAATTTATATGTATCACTTTTTGCAGGACCAAACTGAAGAGCTAATTTACCTGATCATGGAACGAGTCAGTAAATCATATTGTAACTAAAGAGTCGTTGCTGTTCCTGTCTTCAGTCATGAGACTGGTACAATGCAGCTCTCCACACTACCTTATCCTGTACAAGCCTCTTCATCTCTGAATAAGAATGACATCCTACATCCTCTTGAATCTGCTTACTGTATTCGTCTCTGTTTCCCTCTGTGATTCTTACCCCACTCCAATCTGTCCTACCAATCTATCTTCATTAGACATTTATTTTCTCCTCAATGTTTCAAATGAATTACGTGATGTACTCATCTGATAAACATTCGTCTGTAGCGCCACATTTCAAATGCTTCTATCTTTCTGTCTAACCTCATTATCGTCGACGTTTCACTCCTGTACAAGGCTACAACCCCGAGAAATGAATTCAGAAAGCATTTCCAAACATTTCAATTAACTTTGGATGTCAACAAATTTCTCTTTACAAATGCTTTTCATTTCACAGCCATTGTTCATTTTGTGTCCCAGTCTCGTCGCCACTTTTGTGTCTCGTTTCCGTCGTAGGTGTCGGTGGCAGAGTAGAAATGTACCGACACAGGAATAAAGGATGCACGCTTGTGCAGGTACGAAGGTGAGCAGCCAGTGGGACAGTAGAAACAAGAAACACTAAATTAGAACGAGATATATATTTCATAGAGACTTAGTAATACTTAACTTTTACATAGCCCAGTACTGCAGAATGCTGATACATAGTTGAGCTAGAGGCCTGCCTAGTGCCTATCCGATAGTCAAGTCTTCACTGGTGCCTATCTGATTCCGAAGTGTTAACTGGTTCCTATCTAAGTCCGAAGTGAACGATGTCGTTCAGTGGTGGCCACGAGCGGAGTTGTAGCAGAGGGCGCTCGTGGCTGACGTCGTAAGAACGCCGCGCCGTGAGTGCATGGCGGCGCGCGGCGAAAGTAGGTGGCGCGCACTTTAGACTTGTGCGACACCACAGTTCATTAGGTATGTCTTCCTTACTTTGGCCAACAAAAGCTACCTTGCTAACAATTATCAAAAATAATCGTTTCATAACATAATCTAATTCCTTCAGCATTGCCTTATTTTCTCAGGCTGCATTCCATTGCCCTTCTTTTGCTCTTGTTAAAGTTCATCTTACACCGTCCTCACCCCCCCCCCCCCAGGGGGCACACCGCTCTGTGGTGAGTACGTGCGTGTCGAGCACGGGGCCCCAGCCTTTGTAGCACTCGTTCCTTTCCGTGCTACACGTCGATTCTTCTACTGTCCTTATCCCCCTTCTTGGGGACAGAGTCTGAGCATCCTTCGGGGAACCGAAGTTGTGACCTTTTTGGCTTAAGCTCTTCTCTCACTTCTTTATTTGCCTCCGCGTTTGCGTTTGAGGCTTCTCCTCCTACTATTTCTCTCTTCCTCCTCCCTGTACGCACTTGAAGGCCACCCATATGGGTGACTGGGTAATGCGTAAGTCCCAGCCCCGGGCTGGCATGTAGGGTGCGTGCGTACCCCCTGGTTACGGCCAGGCCAGGGGAGGGGCGATTGCCTACGCTGATACCTTCCCGATTCGCCGATTGGTCCCTCCGTCTGTAGATCGGGAGGTGTGACCTGGGGTGGGAACTATCACCCAAGGCGGGTGTGCTTCCGTTGGAGGCCCGTAGCAGGAAGGAGCGTGCCATTGGAGACACTGGCAATCGTGGGGGATACATCCGAGATGGTTCTAAAAAAAAGAAAATGTAAAGAGTCTCTAGAAATGGACGTACTGGACAATAGTGTCTCAGAACAGAAAAATTTACAGACATCAAAGTTGCTTGTGGTGACCCGTACTGAGGAAGGACAATCCTTTTCGTCGGTGAACCCATTTTTTATTCAAAAAGGGGTTGATGCCATTGCCGGCCCAGTTAAGACCTGCAACCGCCTGCATAATGGAACACTACTGTTAGAAACAGAAAGTGGCTCCCAGGCACAGCGCCTGCTTAAGGCTACTCTGCTCCATAGCTACCCGGTTCGTATTGAGCTCCATCCGACCCTCAATTATTCCCGAGGGGTAGTCTTCTCGGCCAGTTTGGACGGTCTGACTGAGGATGAACTGAAAGAATATCTCGCAGCTCAAGGCGTCGTCGCAGTACACAGAGTGACAAAAAAAGAGAACAATGTTTTAGTCCCCACTCGCAAAGTGTTTCTTACCTTCGACCGAGTGGCTCTGCCGCCGAAGATCAAGGTAGGGTATGAGGTCATCACAGTACGACCTTATATCCCTAACCCTACTCGGTGTTATCAGTGCCATCGATTCAACCACACAAGCCAGTCTTGCAAGAACCTGGTCACACGTGTCACCTGTGGTAAAGAGGCCCATGAGGGGATTTGTCCACCACCGTCCCCCCATTGCATCAATTGTAACGGGAATCACGCTGCTTTCTCCCGGGAATGTCCCGTGTTTGCCGATGAACGAGCCATCCAGGAAATCCGTGTGAAGGAAAAGATTCCAATACAAGTTGCACGTAAGATTTACGCCAGTCGTAAGCCTAAGACCCCACCGCGTGGTAATTATAGTACAGTAGTTGCAACGCCTCCACCGACACGGGATATGGCCACACAGACTTGTGACCTACAGTTTACGACAGTAGTTGTCAAACAGTCTACATCGACAACGGCGTCACGTTCAATCTCTTCCAAGTCTTTATCTTCAGCCGTGAAACCACAGATAGACCCGAAAGTCTAAGAAAGAGCATTCGCGCGAGGATTTCCTCCACACCCCTTCCAAAACATCTGAGCCAACCAAGGAGCTTCACCAGGGCTCCAAGAAGTCAAATAGGGGGAAAACTCTCCCCCCTTCTACCTCACAATGTGACGATGGCATCCCCTGGAAGCCTATAGTCTCTCCAGGTGCATCAGCCAAAGATGGGGCTGCCGACCACACTCACGCCACTGCTGTGGTCACCTCTGCGAATATGGAGCAAGGCCCTCCCGTCTCAGACATCACCAGTTGCGAACATTCGCACTGTGGCCCGCCGCCTTCGTCGGGCTGATGTCCACCTTCATCTCATTTTATCCTATTATGGATATTCTTCAATGGAACATTCGTGGTATCCGGTCTAATTGGACAGAACTGCAGCTTCTAACGCGAACATATCATCCAATCATCTTCTCTCTACAGGAGACAAAATTGCTCCCTGGTACTCGAATTACATTCCCACGCTACACTACCGTTCGCTTTGACCTTCCTCCAGTGGCAGGAATTCCAGCTCACGGGGGGTGTAATGTTGCATTATCCGGGATGACGTACACAGTACACCAGTCCCTTTGTGTACTCCGATACAAGCTGTTGCTGTCCGGATATACCTGGATTTATCTTCACACTGTGCAATATTTACGCTCCTTCCTCCTTTCCCGTCACTAGATCCGATCTTCTAGATCTTATTGACCAGCTTCCGCATCCGTTTTCGTTGGTGGAAGATTTCAATGCCCACCACCCCCTTTGGGGCTCCCCACGACCATGTCCATGGGGCTCCCTCCTGGCAGATACACTGAACAACCTTCAGCCCATCCGCCTTAACACTGGTGAACCAACTTACCTCTCGCCCACGGGGGCGTAATGTTGCTTATCCGGGATGACGTACACAGTACACCAGTCCCTTTGTGTACTCCGATACAAGCTGTTGCTGTCCGGATATACCTGAATTTATCTTCACACTGTGCAATATTTACGCTCCTTCCTCCTTTCCCGTCACTAGATCCGATCTTATTGACCAGCTTCCGCATCCGTTTTCGTTGGTGGAAGATTTCAATGCCCACCACCCCCTTTGGGGCTCCCCACGACCATGTCCATGGGGCTCCCTCCTGGCAGATATACTGAACAACCTTCAGCCCATCCGCCTTAACACTGGTGAACCAACTTACCTCTCGGACTCCACAAACACTATCAGCCATATAGATCTCGCTATCTGCACTGCTCAGCTGGCACGGCGTCTTGAATGGTCTGCTCTCTCAGACACACATTCCAGCGATCATTTTCCGTGTGTAATTCACTTAATGACGCCTGACAACCTTGAGCATCCACACCGCTGGCATATAACCAAAGCGGACTGGGAACTCTACTCGTCACTGGCGGATTTTGGTACTTATCATTATCCTAGTATAGACGACCAAGTGGAACACATTACCACAGTTATTCTGACAGCCGCGGAATGTTCCATCCCCTGCAAGACTTCCCACTCACGTCGTCCCCTTATCCCGTGGTGGACCGCGGAATGCCGTGACGCTCTAAGAGCACGGCGACGTGCCCTTAGAATCTTCAAACAACGGCCCACGCTCGACAACTGCATCCGATACAATCGGCTGCGGGCCTATTGTCGTCGCCTCTTTCGCGACTGTAAACGTGCCAGTTGGCGCTCATTCACGAGCTCTTTTAATAGATCTACCCCTTCCTCCATCATTTGGGGTAACCTCAGAAAAATTTCAGGCACTATGGCTCATTCCCCGATTCCTGGTCTGTGTGTCGCAACTGACACCATCGTCGATCCTCCACAAATAGCGAACGCACTAGGTCGACATTTTGCAGATGTCTCTAGCTCTTCACATTACACTGACACTTTCCTTGCTAGGAAACAAACGGTGGAGGCGACTCCATTGCCCTCTACCTCTCAGAACCGTGAATGCTACAATACCGAGTTTACTGTACGAGAGCTCCATCATGCACTCTCGTCTTCGCGGTCCTCTGCTCCAAGACCAGATGGCATTCACGTGGCGATGCTGCAACACCTTTCAGCAACGAGCTTGCACTTCTTACTGGTCACCTACAACCGCATATGGATAGAAGGCACCTATCCGCAACGCTGGCGTGAAGCCATAGTCATTCCCATACCAATGCCTGGGAAGGACAAATGTCTCCCTTCCAGCTACCGCCCCATTTCCCTCACCAGTAGCGTATGCAAGGTGATGGAACGCATGATTCACGGGCGCCTGGTATGGTGGCTTGAAACGCGACATCTCCTGTCTAATGTCCAATGTGGGTATCGCAAGCACCTTTCTGCAGTGGCTCATCTTGTTGCCCTATCTACCTCAGTAATGAATAACTTTTTACGGAAGCGCCAGACAGTAGCGGAGTTCTTTGATCTGGAAAAGGCATACGACACCTGCTGGAGGATGGGCATCCTCCGCACTCTGCATACATGGGGTTTTCGGGGTCGCCTGCCAATTTTTATCCGTGAATTTTTAACAGACCTTGTTTTTAAAGTGCGTGTTGGTTCGGTTTTATTGAGCACTTTTATTCAGGAGAACGGAGTCCCCCAGGGCTCGGTCCTGAGCGTTGTTTTATTTGCAGTGGCAATCAATTCTATAGCCGATCACCTTCCACCGGGAGTGTCAGCGTCCCTCTTTGTTGACGACTTCGTGATCTACAGCAGCTCTGAGCAAACGAGTCTCCTGGAGCGGCGCCTTCAGCGGTGCGTAGACACTCTCCACATGTGGAGTATGGACACTGGTTTCGATTCTCAGCTGACAAGACAGTATGCATGTACTTCTGGCGGCGGAAGGAGTTCCTTCCCCCGTCCCTTCGTCTGGGCCCCATAGTACTTCCATTTGTGGATACCACGACGTTCTTGGGACTTGTTCTCGACAGGAAGTTAAGTTGGTCTCCCCACATATCCCGTTTGGCAGCTCGCTGTACCCGCTCTCTCAATGTGCTGCGGGTGTTAAGTGGCACCTCGTGGGGAGCTGACAGGTCTACTCTCCTCCATCTGTATCGCACCATAGTTCGGTCCAAACTGGACTATGGTAGCATTGTTTATTCTTCAGCTCGACCATCGATACTGCGCCGCCTTAATACAATCCACCACCAAGGTATCCGTCTGGCGACGGGTGCGTTTTACACTAGCCCTGTCGAGAGCCTCTATGCCGAGGCCGCCGAACTACCTCTTTCGTACCGTCGGGAACTCCTACTTAGCTGTTACGCTAGCCGTTTGTCGTCCATGCGAGGACACCCAACGTACGCAGTTTTCTTTAACGACTCACTTGACAGACTCTTCGTCATGCGCCTGTCTGCTCTGCTACCACCGGGAGTACGCTTGCGTTCGTTACTCGGCCAGCTCAGCGTTACAATGCCTGCTATCTTCTCGACTGGAGGGAGCACCTCTTCACCGTGGCGAAGCCCCGAAGTCCGTGTTAACTTTGATCTTCATTCTCTTCCAAAGGACTCCACACCTAGTTTCGTCTACCAGAGAGAATTTCATGCACTCCGGTTCAAATTTGATGACAATTTGTTCATTTACACTGATGGCTCAAAGACAGACCAGGGAGTTGGGTGTGCCTTTGTACTTGGCAACGTCTCTTTTAAATATCGTCTTCCTGAGTGGAGTTCCATTTGTACAGCTGAGCTGTATGCATTATATCAGGGCACCCAATACGTCCGGCAAAAATCGCTCAATAAGACTATCATTTGCTCGGACTCTCTGAGTGCTCTGTTGAGCCTTCACACGCTGTATCCTGCCCATCCCCTGGTATAAATCATCCGCAATTGCCTTACTTCTCTTTCAACGAGCGAAACAACTGTGACGTTTCTGTGGGTCCCTGTCCACGTGGGAGTGTTGGGGAATGAGTCTGCGGACACGGCTGCCAAGGAGGCAGTTCTCCTTCCTCGGCTATCTACCTTTTCCACCAGCTCTGATGACCTTCGCGCTGGTGTCTCCCAGCGTATTATCTCCCGTTGGTATCTACATTGGTCATCCCCGTCAGGGAACAAATTGCGAGCCATTAAACCTGTGCCTGATCTCTGGTCAACGTCATCTCGACCCTCCCGCCGAGAGGAGATTGTTGTGGCCCGGCTTCGTATTGGCCACTGCCGTTATAGCCACCAGCATTTACTACGTGGTGGTCCTGCTCCCTTATGTGAGCACTGTGATGCACCTTTTACTGTGAACCATCTTTTAGTGCAATGTCGGTTTTTTAATCGTCTCCGTCATCTGTGTTTACCATTGAAATGTCTGACATTTTAGCTGATGACCCGCAATCGGTTAACAGAGTTTTACTTTTTATACATCGTGCAAACATGGCGAAAGCCATTTAAGTCCTAACCTTGGTCCTATTTTACTATGGGCAGTGTTGGGCGCTAATGACCACAGCAGTTGTGCGCCCTAAAACCACAAAAAAAAAAAAAAAAAAACCAAAAAAAACCAGTCCTTTCAAATCACTGTCCTTTCTGTTCAATTGCATTTCCAAATCCTTAGCTGTTTCTATTACAATTCCTGAGTTATCGACAGACCACAAAGTCTTCACTTCTGCTCCCTGAATCTTATTTTCGTTTCCAAACTTCTCCTTGCTATCCTTCAAATCTCGCTTAACGTACGGGTTGAATAAACATGGCGAAAGGCTACAACGCTTTCTCTTCCTTTGCAACCACTACGTCTCTTTCATGCCCATCGATTTCCTCTGGTTTATGTCGTTATCGAAGTCTACAATTGTCATTGTTGCCGATTAAAGACGTTATACACTAACTGAATTCTCAATTAAAGCCCTTGAATGTGCGGCAGGATTCGTGTCAGGTGACATGGGTGGCCAAATGTTTCGCTGGAATCGTCCAGAATGTTCTCCAAACCAGTCAACAATTGTGTCCCTGTGGTATGGCGCACAATCATTAGAAAAATTCAGTAGTTTGCATTCATTTGATCATTTTGTAGATGTTGCAGATTTTATTTCCATGCTTGTTACTGCATCTACCGTGTGATCAAAAAGTTAGTAACAATTTGAAAACTTAATAAATCACGGTACAATGAAGTAAAGAGGTAAAAATTAACACTCATGCTTGGAATTACATGGGGTTTTATGCCGGATGGCGGTCCACCCCTTCTGCTAGACGCGTGAAAGATCTCTTGCGCGCGACGTTTGGTGATGATGGTATGCTCAGCCGCCACTTTCATCATGCTTGGCCTCCCAGGTCCCGAGACCTCAGTCCGTGCGATTATTGGCTTTGAGGTTCCCTGAAGTCGCAGGTGTATCGTGATCGACCGACATCTCTAGGGATGCTGAAAGACAATGCCACACCATAACTCCGGACATGCTTTACAGTGCTGTTCACAACATTATTCCTCGACTACAGCTATTGTTGAGGAATGATGGTGAACATATTGAGCATTTCCTGTAAAGAACATCATATTTGCCTTATCTTAATTTGTCATGCTAATTTTTTGCTTTTCTGACCAGATGAAGACCCATCTGTAGGACATTTTTTTGAACTTTTTTCGGGTCTAATAAAAACCCATGTCATTGGAAGCATGTGTGTAAATTTTTACCACTCTATCTACATTATTCCGTGATTTATTAAGTTTACAAATTTATGTTGACTTTTTGATCACCTGATCTGTAACGCCCTTGTATCGGCTGTGAATAAATATCTTTTCGGATACATTTTTATTTCACTTTTTGGGATTATCAAACAGCACTGTTATTTAAATTTATAAAACAGTTTACAGTGCAATGAGTTACTTATTTAGTTTACTAATTTTGGTCCTTTTTTGGCCCATCTGCAGGATCCTAGCTCCATTGATGTCTTGGAGCTGGGCAGGTGCTTCGGAGTCATCACTGCAGTACGGCGTGGAGGAGGGGCGGGGGGTTAAAACTATCTGAACAAACCAGGAAGGTTAACGAATATTTAAGACGTGCAGGAGATGTACGAAACTCTATTTGACGCAGGATGTGGATAAAATATTCGTTGTAGCTTTGGTCCGGTTTACATCGGGCGTAGAAAATGACTCAACACTTGTATGGTGGAAAATAAAGAGTAATATTGTCGTTTGCGTCATACTGAGAAATCGGCAGTAGCTGAACATATTTACCAAAAGGGCAAACATAAATAAAAATTTAAGTAAACAATTTCATACCGATAAGTTGACATTACTATGCACGAATGAATAGAGAATACAGATTTACAAAAAAGTAATAATTTCAACAGAAAACAGAAAGGTGCTAAATCGGACAAAATTTGGATCTAAACTGAAAATCGATTATGCTCTACCAATAATCGCTGCTGACTGCGTGTGATGGAGGTTCCCTCTACACTGCTTACGCATTCGACGATATCTCGAGATCTGGTTGCAATTCCAGGCTTTTTCTCCGATAAAAGTTTTCCGAATCCGGAGACGAAACGCCAGGGTAAAAATTTACTTCTCGACCACAGTCTGTCAGCTCGGAAATAGTGTGTGCCGTTAACAACGGCCGTGAATGCCTACCTTGTTGTTGAAAAATTGGCACAACGATCTCGAGGGTAATATTCACAGAATATATGACATCAACTGCGATTGGGCAAAGCTGAAAATGTGTAACCAGCCGGGATTCGAACCCGGGTCTTCTGCTTTCTAGGCAGTTGCGCTGACCCCTACAGCACTGGGGACACAGTGATCACCGCACCTGCAAGGACTACCTAAGCACGCCTCCCGTCAGATACAAATTCCCAGCTTCGCCCTGCCCACAGTACTCAAACTCGTAGTTATGAAACTAATTCCCGTAAGAGTAAGGGCTTCAAAGTTGCCCACCCCTCCCCACTAACGATAGAATCATTGCCCGTCGCCGGCATATTATATATATATATATACATGTGGCGTCTGTTCCGAAAGAATAGACGTCACTTCTGATCCTGCAGTTGTTATTATTTAATATTCACAGAATATATGACATCAACTGCGATTGGGCAAAGCTGGGAATTTGTGTCTGACGGGAGGCGAGCTTAGGTAGTCCTTGCAGGTTCGGTGATCACTGTGTCCCCAGTGGTGTAGGGGTCAGCGCAACTGCCTAGAAAGCAGGAGACCCGGGTTCGAATCCCGGCTGGGTACACAGTGAATGACACGATTCATCTCTGCTTCCAGAGTAGCATGCAGTATTAAAGCAAGCATGACGCACACCTGGTGTTGTAAGAATTTCGTAATGTACAAGATGTTTCATGCATCCCTAATGTAGGAAGTCCAATGTCATCAGGAAGCACAACACTTCAGTCAGCTGTTCCTGCACGGCTACTCCATAGAGAAGGTCGATAAATTTCGGACATCCCTCGTATTTGTTCGCAGCGTTTATCCAGAAGACGAGGATCATTTCATGTGAAAAAGTTGCCACATGCCGTACAATTTATGTCACCAGTGATGAAATAAAGGCCAATTACTGTGAGCAGTGCCTGTGTTGGAATCGATATCTGCCGCTAATTAAAGCTGTCTGCTCCGCGTGCCACAGTGACAAGTTCGCTGGCATCCCGAGAGAGGCAGCACGGTCGCGCGCAGAGTTCATTTAAATGCACATTCGCTCCCTCGTGACCTCACCATTTGCCTGCTGTTTCCAGTGGCGTAGAAAATCATTTCTTCTTTGGAGAGGGATTCAGTTCATTTCCTAATTGTTGGGCCTGTAGCATCATATATGTCATAGAAAGACATTGCAATAAAGTTCCGGATTGCTGCTTATGTTTTATTTAATAGTGCTACTGCTGTTTCGACACTTTGTCATTCTCAAGCGCGTCTACGATGTTTGGACGTTAAATGTTGTTGCATAAACTACATGGAAATATACACGTATTTAGTTGTTGTATACGGTTTTAGCTGTCAGGTATTATGCAGCTTTTTACGTTAAAACGTTAAATTAAAGAAAACTTTTATATATATTTTTTTCGTAATGAACATATATGTAAACATCTTTGGCAAAGCTGTTGTTAATTACGAAAAAAAATATAAAAGTTTTCTTTAATTTAACGTTTTAACGTAAAAAGCTGCATAATACCTGACAGCTAAAAACCATATATAACAACTAAATACGTGTATATTTCCATGAAGTTTATGCAACAGTTACGCCAGATGTCAACCTTTAACGTCCAAACATCGTAGACGCGCTTGAGAATGACAAACTATCGAAACAGCTGTAGCACTATTAAATAAAACATAAGCAGCAATCCGGAACTTTATTGCAATGGATTCAGTTTAATTCAAGATGTTAAGTCGTCGGTATACCAAAATATTAGTTTAATTGAAATACCAAACGGTTGTCAATGTTCAAAATTATAACACACACATAGTACTGCAAGGCCTACAAGAATAACCCACTTCATGGATACGGTTCTGGTGTTGGGAGGCAAGTTTCACGCCCCTATATGTTTCGTACAGTATTTCGGAGTGATCAGTACACCGCGGAACTTTAGGTTAGAACCTATTCTTTCCCTGAGTTCCCAGTTGCAAATAAACTTCTACATAAGCGTTTCATGTCTAAATAAAACCAAAACTGCTAATTTTATAGCACATAAAATAACCTACTTCGACGTTATCGACTATTTTGGTCTATTTCAGCTTTAAAATCCTAAGTCACCTATTTCTTTTATCCTCAAAAGATCTGACATGAAAAAATGCTGCCAATCAGTCTGTTCAGGCAGTTGACGTTCCGACTCATATGGGTGCACTACAAAGAATTCGAAAAGATATTGCGGCTTATCCCAATCTGTTTTCTTTTGATGTAAGTACTGATAATCTAGGCCGGCACATTAATGGCTGGCAACTTGTATCCAGATGCGCTATCCAGAAATTTTTGATTTGTTTAAAACAACTCACAAAGATTAACCAACAAACAATCCCACACTTTGTCAATAATGGACTGAAGATTCTAGCTGCAATACAGTGCTTCTGGCTTAGACAGATGCCGCTGCACATACCTTTGCAGCACTCTTTGATCCGTGTGTTCTACCCTTTGACGCTGCATGAACGCTACCCTCCATAAGTTTGGAAACAGCTAGCAGTTATAGACAATGGAAAGGAAATACAGTATAAAATTACATTTTGTTGTTTTCCAAATGTTTATTAAGCTCAAGTAATGTACTGTAAGGTGCAACAATTAATTTTTCGATTCCATTAAAATAGGCACACTTTTCTTTCATCACTGCCTTGCACACTCTCGGCAAGCGCTGCGTCAGTTTTCCCAAGGTTTCAATTGGAATTAATCTACGTTCTCGATTCAGGACCTCCCAGAATTGTGTCCCACTATGATTTCCCATTCTCCGATTCTCCTGTCCATTCCACAGCAGCTGGGTGCGATACAATCAGGGGATTGTGGCGGCCATTCCATGTTTTTCAATATTTTACGAACCTCTAGAGATTTCAGACGGTTATGAAACAAGCGAAACGTATGTTTTGAATCATTGTCTTGCTACAAGACAGACCCTTTCCCAATCACACGCAAACTAAATGTCTTAGCTTGTCGCTGGATAATGGCATGATAATCATTTTGGTTCATATTTCCATCTATTTTCACCGAATGTCCGACTTTTTTTCCTACAATGGATCCCCATACCATCACAGAACCCCCTCCATACTTTACTGTTCGAATGACGCTGTGGGGACTCGAGCGTTCATGGGGTAAACGGTGTACAAATTGAGGGCGTTTAATTCCAGATCCTTCGAACGTGGATTCATCACTGAATAAGACTCTTTTCCAATCCCCCACTGAAGCCTTCTCACGGTGTTAACTGGGCGCAACAGTGGTTTTCTGGTTGCTACATAACCTTGGAAGCTGTTGTCTGCTAGACGTCGTCTCACTGTTGTCTCACTCACCGGTGTATTCCCCGTTGCGTTTAGTTCAGCAGTCAATTTATGGACAGTTTTTAATCTGTTACGTTTGACGGTCGCTACCAAATACTTTTCCTGGCGTTCTGATATTTACCTGGGTGTTCCTGAGCGAGGAAGAACTTCATAGGAGCCTGTTTCTCGATGTCGGTGTATGGTTTTGTTAACTCCGCTGATGGAAATCCTCAGTTTCTTTGTTATTTGTCGGACACTATTGTCTTCTTGTTGCACAGTGATTTTCATTACCCGTGATTCATAAGGAATGTGGCACTTTGCGGCCATTTTCAATTACGTTCGCGGCGTGTTACACCTTTATGGTAACGCAACTACAAGTGAATAGAACTGTAAACAACGTACCTCTACATAGCCATGCGGTCTACTCTTGCCACCTGGCGTGTTTAGTAGAACTGCTTGTACAGGTACCTTCAGTCTGCATAAACAGGAGCATTACTAGTATGTTCCAATATGTATGTATGTATATATATAATAATTAAGTGCACAATACTGTGTCATTATTAACCGTCATTTGAGCTTGCTGTTCCGTATTCTAACCAATAACTCACATAGGCCACTTCCATCTTGCTCCGTTGTTATACGTAGCATGGTGTTTCCAATAATGGAGGACAGTGTAACTTGCGTAGCATATGCTTTAAACAGCATAGCGGAGCAAATAAGGCTAAAATTCTCTATTTACTTATTCCACGTAAAGAAAGATTTTGGTAAGCCGCCGCTGAGGCTACAGGCATTCAGAGAAATTTCAAGATGTCCCTTTGTTACCTGAACCTACAGTTGCACGTGGTTTGAAGCAGCACCTTCCAGTTTACTATGTATCGGAGCAATTCACTTCTGTAACTTACTCGACCATTCATTTCAACGGTACTTGGCTTATATTTATCGCTAGAGTTATTTCCGAATTAGAGGCCTCAGGTAAACCTGTTTACGAGAACATTGCGTGAAAAAGAAAATTAATGAAACGCCAGGTGAAGTAAGAAGAAAAGTACGAGTTTCCCAGAACTCCACCGGCCTGAAAGGCCTTCCGTGGCAGCATTCATACTTAGTGGAAAAGCCATTTCCACTTAACGCAGTGTCCTGTCCAATATGTACCGAAAGTTCATTCTCGGCATATAAATTAATACTAACCGAAGAGCGTCATGGCTAATCTCTAGAAAACCTTCAAGAGACTTCACTCGTCTACTTTGAAGTCAGCTATGGTATGAAACTTAGAAACTATTGCTTTGTTCAGCGTTTGTTATATTACATGTTCTTTTTAACGTATGGCTCGTGCTTGTAATTTGCATTATATGTTCATCTTAGAAAAACTATGCAGGCTACGTGTCACTTTGAACAGCAATGTTATGTTCCAATGTTTGTAAGGCTTATGGAACTTAACTACGGGGTCATTAGTCCCTAAACTTACGAACTACTTACGAACTAGGACGTGACAAACATCCATGCCCGAGGGGGGTTTCGAACCCCCGACCGTAGTGGCCGTGCAGACCGTGACTGAAGCGCCTCAGTCCCCTCGGCCACCGCGGCCGGCGCAGTGTTATGTAATGTTTGCTGTGTTGTTCAACTATGCATTTTTTCATTTTCCTTGTTGTCAACAGATTTGTTCATCAGTAAACACTACGTATTTCAAATTATGTTTATTTCTTCTGATGAACAATCTTTTTGGGGAAGTATTCAATTTCAAATTTTATTTGGTCTAAATGAGTTAATGAAAGAGTCTATTTTAGGCGCCTAAAATGCTGGTTTGATTACCGAAAAATCCACGGTCTACTCATCACCGTAGAATGAGGTATTATTATGGTGTTATGGAGATCTGTTGAAAGTGTGCCCATTATATATGAAGTATACACATGAAACAGTTGTTGCATCACCTTGCTTCCAAGGTTTCCTGAACACCGACGTTCAACGTCTATGTTGCACCTAGAATACAGCTCGTTTGATTCTCCATAAATGTCACTCAACCTGCACAAAGATGTAAGCAACCTCGCATGACCGGTGCGAATGCGACGGAGTAGCTAAGACGGTCAATTATTTCCAGTCGTAACAACTGGCGAGAGATCTTTCACGCGTCTAGCAATATGAGGCGGAGCGCCATCCTGCATAAAAATCGTTCGTTCCAGCAGGTGTTTATCAGCCAGGCTGGGGATGATGCGATTCTCTAACATATCGGCGTACCTCTCACCCGTCACGGTAGCAGTTACAAAACCATAATTTCGCAGTTACTCGAAGAGAAAAGGCCCCATGTCATTCCAATCACGTGTCAAGTTTTACCTCTCTATCTACATGTCATGAAAA
Source organism: Locusta migratoria (assembly GCA_026315105.1). Lineage (NCBI taxonomy): Eukaryota > Metazoa > Arthropoda > Insecta > Orthoptera > Acrididae > Locusta > Locusta migratoria. Next base: position 284,287,218 of record CM048750.1, on the reverse strand, counting down.
TTGGAAAAGACGACGACACAATAAAAATATCATTAGAGGGAAGAGAATTGGAACAGGTGCAATCGTTTCAATATTTGGGAAGCATGATAACATCCAGCGGAAGTTGCACAGAGGAAGTAAGGCGAAGAATCTCTTTGGTAAAGAAAGCTTTCAGGAAAGTAAAAGATTTGCTAACAACCAAAAGTATTCCCATTACTCTAAGGAAGAGGTTCGCAAAATGTTTTGTGTAGAGTGTGATGTCATATGGGTCTGAAACGTGGACAATCAGACAGAAAGAATAACATTTAGAAAGGTTTGAAATGTGGCTATTGAGAAGAATAGAAAAAGTGAAGTGGACGGACAGTCTAAAAATGAGGTGTTGTGCACGGTAGGAGAGGAAAGGACCTTAATTAGGACAATCCAGAAGAGGAAAACATCTTGGTTGGGGCACATATTACGTACGAATTGTCTGCTGCCAAGAATAATGGAAGGAAAAGTAGAAGAAGAAGAAGAGGGAGAGGAAGGAGAAGATTCGGAATGCTGACTGAGCTGAAGAAAGGAAGGAACTACGGACAGATGGAGGATGTCCAGAATAGAGCGAAGTGGAGGACGCCCAGTTGAAACCTACTCAATGAAGAAGATCGACATTATTCCGTGATTTATTAAGTTTTTGAATTAATACTGACTTTTTGATCACCCGGTATTTGAACCTGCTACATTCCTTCGAAGTAGTCACCAGCGTTGTACACAACCCCTTTCCAGCGAAGTTACAGACGTAGTATACCGTTAGTAGAGCCTGTTCCGTTATGATGCTACGCCACTGATAGGGAGGTGTGTCAGTAAATAAGTTGCAAACAGAGGTAGACACGCCAGTACTGCGCGCTGTGTAGGCGTATTTCTCTGCCACTGCGACACATGCTTCATGTGGGTTTAAGGGACCAAATAAAGTTCCGGCTCAAGTACGTCACTTATAGGTTGCAAGCGCCACGACAAAAATTCCAAGCTCTAGGCTTTTAATGACTTCTCGAACGATGGAACGAGTGTTAAAATTTACAGGTGGAGTCAGATGAAAAGTGAAGAAATTTTCAGGCTTGTAAACGCAGTACTGGCGTGTCTACCTCTGTTTGCGACTTACTGACTCACCGTCGTATTACTATTTGACATATTATTGGGGAGATACGGTGTTATAAGGATTGAGCTGCATGAAAGCGGAACTGAAATGGATAGAAGATGGGATGGAAGGCGAGGGAAAGAGGAGATAGCCTGATATAAGAAAGAAATAATAGACAACCGAGCAATGCTGTGAACTCACGCCTGTATTTCAACATACCTCCACTATGTCGCTATTCGAGCTACGTTGCTTATAGGTCCATCAAAGACTTCCAATTTTCTTTTATTTTTTATCGTTCCTTCATGTCTGTCAGCCAAACGTTTCTTGCACAGTATGAACCCAAATTCCCGCAAGAAATATTTTGGAGCTGTTTGGTTATATTTTCCTTACCTTTTGGTTCAAGCGACCCCATGTCTCCAGTAGCATCTTGCAGGGTAACCGCATTTCATTTGATTTCTTTAGCTATTGTCTTTTTACTGAAACTGATGTATGTCCACTACTCAGGGTACTTTCTGTAGTGACAAAAGAAAAACATTTTACTCTTCCCGCACGAGCTTACGTTCAGTATTGCTCGAAACTGTGAGTTTGTTTACCCAAACCACTTTCACATTATCAGTAATATATATCGTCATCTGGATAGGTAACCTTATGGCTTGGCCGATATCGCTAAGGTGCGAGGTTACTCAATGCAGTAAAAGAGCTATGCTGATTTACTAACACTACGGCGGAAAACATTTAATATATTTGTATCGTTTGAAGGTAAGTGCGTTATACTGCGTTTTGCGTTGTAAGTTTTGATGACAGGATATTATGATGGTATCTTTATAGAAACGGAAGTAACTGAGGCAACGATCCTAATGAATTATAATCACGTCCTTACTGTGTACCGCGCCACCGGAGACCACCGAGCTGTTAAACCCAAACCTGAGAATATCAATAAACTATTTCGAAACATGTTATCTGCAGGGCCCACAATGTTAGTGGCGTCGTACATAGACATTTTAATAATAAGAATTATATAATTTCAATACTGTATATTATTAATTGGTATTAGTTACACTATAAGCTTATTTCGACTTAAAAGTCATCTTCAGGTGTTACACTACATTGTTATGCTGTACATTTTTATATTATGTGACGTGATTATTTATCCTTCATATATATAACGTAAGAAAAAATAATAATAATAAATCACGTCACAATAATATGGAAATGTAAAGCATAACAGAATGCGGCGTAACACCTGACGATGACTTTTTAAGTCGAAATAAGCTTATAGTGTAACTTATACGAATTACGAATATACAGTTATGAAATAATATAATTCTTATTATTATTTCGAAACATTTACGGATTGCCTTCGGATTGTCCGTCCATGTAATGAGAGATAATTATCAACCAGTAATATTACAAAACTTGACAGTTTCATCCCTTAAGTGTTCGTGGTTTGCTGTGAGAGATAATTATCAACCTGTAATATTACAAAACTTGACAGTTTCGTCCCTTAAGTATTCGTGGTTTGCTTATTACAATATGAAAGTGGTTGCAATTATTAAAAAGGATTATTCGCGTCGTTTAGGCATTAAGGATCTTTTAAAAAGATATTTCAGGTATGAATCAGTTAGAAATAAGTTACTACACATCATTTAGTCGTTGTTTTTAACCCTCTGATGACTTAACTGATAAATGACAGCATCATTCGCGAACTGTCTAAGAGTGCTGCTGTTTAAATCTTTCATTATAATACATTGCAGGGATGTATGATAATTTGTGCTTGATTTAAAGTAAACCCTTAGTTTCTCAAGCGCGTCATTGTTTATGGTGCGATATCTTCTGATTTTTGTGTCGTACCATGGTTCAGTTATATATAAGGATAATGTCTGCAACGTATAAAGTAGTAAAAAATTAAAACGTCACGCCTACAGCTGAAAACTCATTTTACGCTACTATAAACAGCAAGTAATTTTCGACGCATCCAAGTGTGTATTACTCCATAGCTCGTAAACTATGTACCGTACAATGCATCAGTGAGACATCTCAGCAAAGCGTGTTAGGAATATAATTAGTATTTTAAACTAGTAAATTAAAACGTCATGTCAACGAAACAAACTGCCGCAAAGCTTTGAAATTATATGTGAAGTTTCTTGAAAGTAGTTAAATTGTTAACAGAAGCTGAATGAAAGTTTGTGACATGGAGGGAAATCGTACATCGACTACCCCGAGGCGCCTTAAACGTTAGTGGTGTGGTGGTTTAACGGCAAGACGTCTGCCTAGTAAGGATGGAGGTCCGGGTTCGATTCCCGGCCACATCACAAATTTTAATTCTATGCTTCAAATTTATCATTAGTTAAATTGCCATTTTCGGGTAATCCTCCGTCAGTTAAAAACTAACACATGGTTCCGAATAACATTTCTCTTATCATATTAAACATTATCTAACAGTGTATCATTGACCCATAGACCTCTTGACCCATAGTAAACACGGATTCATGGAAGTATCTTTCTTGTGAGACAGCTAGTTTTAACTCACATGGAGTGATGAGTGCTAACGAAAAGAGTTGTTAAATGGATTCTATACTTCTACGTTTCCGGTAGACTTGGCACGTCACAAACGGCTTGTAATCAGATTGTTATGGGATGTCGCACCAGTTGTGTGATTGGATTCGTAATTGCAGGTCGGAAAGGACACAGTAACACGTAGTAATTGACGGAAAGTCATCGAGTAAAACCGAAGGCAGTTTCATAGATCCCCTACAGTTCTTCATTTTTATATATGATTTTTGAGACAATGTGAGGAGCTTTCTTAGTTTGAGGCTAATACTGTCGTTTATCAAAAGCAACTGCAAAATGATTTAGATAAGATAACTTCATCATGCGAAAATTTGCAAATGGACCCTAAATAATTAAGAGTCGTCCAAATGAACACTAAAACAAATACGATAAATTTAATTTACACAATTAATCAGTCATATTTGAAGGGCGTAAATTCAACTAAACGTCTTGGAATTACAATTACGAACTAACAAAATAGTTTTACTGGCCTTCAAAGTATCACTCTGGGCTACAGTACACTTATGACATCGATTGTACAGTTGTTGGAAACTGTTAACTAGAGAATGTATTGGAACTGTACGACAGGGAGAAGCAGACAGCTTGGTGAAATGACACAGTCAAGACAGCCTGTAAAAAGAAAAAAAAAGGGATTTCAAAAACGGCTGAATACTAGACCTCAGGCAGACAAAGTTACTTTGAACAAAGAAACGAAGCCAAACAGATAACTGCAGAAGTCCAACAGAAATCCGGGGAATACTTAGAAATAATTTAGAAACTTTGGGACAATCAGCATAAAAATCATTCTGGAACGTAATTATCAGTCTTAGATAGGAAGGGAAGAAGGAATTAATAAGTGTTTAGGACAGTTCAGGAAAGCTGCTAGTGAATACTGTGGATGCTTTGGGCAGGTGGAGGGAAAATTTTGAAGAGTTACTCAATGAGGTCAAACGCTCAATGACATACCAGATTTTGAGGTACAATGAGATAAGAGCGATGATAGAAACAGGATAATGGCCAATAGGCCGCAGTGCAGTATGCAATAAAGTGGCTGTGATTTTTTGAAATTAAGTCGGAACTCATCAAATACAGTGGAATGTTAGGTCTCAAATGGATACTAGAAAAGTTGGAGGAAAATCAGTGTTGTTTTAGTCCTCTTAGAAGCTGTCACGACCAGATCTTCAGCTTACGGGAGATAATGGAGAAATGCTGTGAGTGGAACAAGCAATTGTATTTATTTTTATAGATCTAGAAAAGATTTATGACCGTGTTCCTAGGAGGAAACTATAGTCCTTCAAGATTATCGAATAGCAGGCGAACGTCTACAGGCTGTTTAAGGTCTTTATGTAGACTGACAGGCAGCAGTTACAGTTGACCGTTAATTGTGTTCATGGTTCAGGATAGTTTCAGGGGTAAGACAAGGCTCTAACCTGTCACCATTGCTGTTCATACTACTTATGGATCATATGTTGAAAACAATAGACTAGTAGGGCGAAATTAAAATAGGTAAAAACAAAATAAGCAGTCCGACAAATGCGGACGACTTAATTATTGTGATGGCAGATGCCATTGAGAGTGTGTAATGTAATATTTGAGAGCTAGATCAGAGGGTGAGGATTATGGTATGATGAGCATGAAACTGAACTCATGGCTGGGAAAGAGATTTAAACAGACTGAGTGCCAAATAGGAAAACCAAAGAACAGGTGGACAGATTCAAGTACTTAGGATGTATTTTCTCCCAGTATGGCAACGTAATGAAAGAACTTGAATTAAGTGATGAGGATAAATTTAAAGAGACTACAGCTCACACAGAGGCATACCGACAGTCTTTCTTTCCGCAAACGATACGTGACTGCAATAGGAGGGAGAATCGATAGTGGTACTCAAGGTACCCTCCGCCATACACCGTCGGGTGGCTTGCGGAGTATGGATGTAGATGTAGAAGGTGTAGCAAAGCTAATGCAGTGGGTGCTCAACAAAGATCTACTCTCACTTTTGCAAGAAAGAAGTCATTGACAAGACTAGGCAGTGCACCACTCTCTTTCGACCAACTTTGTTGTATGGGAGTGAAAACTGTGTATACATGTTACCTTATTAATAAATTTGAGGTTACTGATATGAAAGTAGCAAGAATAATTGCAGGCACTTATAGATGGGAACTAAAGCGCCACGGAGGAGCGGCCGAGCGCATTGAGGCGCTATTCTGCGATGCGCGAGGTCTTTCACCGTCGGGGGTTCAAAATGATCAAATGTTTGTTAAGCGTATGGGACTTAACTGCGGTTCATCAGTCCCTAAACTTACAAACTACTTATAAACTACCTTATACTAAAGACAGCACAAACAACCACGCCCGAGCGAGGATTGGAACCTCCGACGCGGGTGGCCGCGAAATCCGCATCGTATCGTTCCAGACCGCTCGGCTACTTCCTCCTGGCGTCGGGGTTCGAATGCCCCCTCGGACATGGATGTTTGTGCTGTCTTTAGTATAAGTTAGTTCATAAGCTTAGGGACTGATGACGCAGCAGTTAAGTCTCATAAGCTTCACAAACATTTGAACATTTTGATTTTGGAACTATGACAGTAAAGTGTCCGTAAGGAGGAAACCAAGGAAAACTGGGAATGAACACCATAGATAAAGCAGTCAGACTGAACAGGTTGAGATGGTCGGTTCATATTACACGCCTGGGACAAGGAAGGTTACCTAACAGACACATGGGTTCGACAAGAGGGAAAGACGTGTCGAGGTAGAGAAGGAGAAAGTACTTATATTCGGTTAAGAATGATTTTGAAGTAACAGGCTTAACGCCAGACGAGGCATCAGTATTAGCGCTGAATAGGTTGTCATGGAGGGATTTCACTAGGGTACTGTGCTCCAGATTGAACGCTGAAAGGCATAATGTCTTTGATGATGATGATGATGATGATGATGATGATGATGATGATTCTAAGACTACTGAATTTTTTTACCGTTACATTTTATTTATATTCCTTTCTCTTTTTGCCAAAACTACGTGATTTATCCAAATTTGCATATGTTAACAGCTTATTTTTCGAGTTCTAGATAAATTTCAGGACTTTTTGCTTAGTGTTATTGCACTATACTCCGAATTAACATTTAGGGCACAATTAATGTTAGTAATTTTTTCATTGTTATGAACTTATTTATTTTTATATTTTCGTACTTTTATTAGAATACAACACTATAGTGTGTTACCATTCCATCTCTTGTCCGTTTAATTCTGTGCTTGAACTTCGATCTTTACTGTAATACTTATAGTTGTATAGTAATCTGTAACTGTTTGCCCTACAGATATTTGAAGTAGGGCAATAACTGCCTGAAATCGGTAGTAAATAAATCCACGACCCTTCAACTGGTGCCTGTCTTTTTTCAACCAGTAACTGTTTGTTTAATTACGATGAAAAATATTTATTAAGGAACATTACTCCATCTGTGGCTTGTCCATGACGAATGTCGTTGCAACTAACAGTCGATAATAACCGATACAGCAGCGTATCGCACGAAGGAATTTGTAGACAATGGTATTACTGCAGCTGGAGGTTGTGAAGGAAAAAAATATTACACTTTGGACAGTATGAATCTACATCTACATACATACTCCGCAATTCACCGTAAGGTGCGTGGCGGAGGGTACACTGTACCACTAGATACCACTGAATAAAAAAGAGCACAATGTTCAGAGAAGATTCTCAGAGAAAAAGAACGTTCTCTGAGTAAGTTCTCAATTTCGTATGAATAAAAACTTCGAAGCAATTGCTATGAGCAGGTAGTTCATGCTCGCTACCTCCCCTCCTCCTTGAGTAAGTTCACCGTGTGTCATGTCCGGCACAGAAAAGCTGTTCAGTCGTGAATTTCTTTAAATCAGGCAAATTATTCAGTGGACAAGTATGGAGCAGTCATCTACATGTTCAGGAACAATTATATTATGTTTAAATATTATTTGGTTGCGCAGCAGCATATTATTAAGACTAAATACGGTCTTTTTAAGAGAATGTATTTTTCTGACGTCATGCAAGAGACCTTTTTTGTTATAGACCTTTGGTGTCCTTAATTTGAGTACGAAATATTAAGAATACATCACGTTTTCATCTGTTTTAACGTTAATTCTGTTAGAGCTTTCTAACACGAGATGCTTTTGTTAAATATAATACCCAATAGTTTGCTCACAAGCGATAGGCCAATCGATTTCTTACAAAAAACAAGTATGTAATTAATCGCCATTAATTTTCCTGTCATATCTACTTACTTATAACATAGGTTACTATGATGTCAGAAACTGTATCTTAAAAAATAATACTAAAAACAATCAGTATTCTAGGAAGACTTGGGATGCATTTTATTTGGAATTAACGTCACAAGGCCTTATTAGTAGGCCCAATTTCATTTCTATGTTGGTAATGAAAAGATCTTTTCTGACATCACTCTCGTCACTATATGAAATGCTTAAAGTGTCACACTTAAGATTTTTGTGAAGGAAGCGACTCGTCAGCAAAATATTTTTATTTGCATAAAATTCAGTACCTCTCGTATTTTTCCAAAGTACGTATAAAGGAACTTTTTGCCTTCTAAGCAACAACAATTTTGTCGTAGTTATTATGAACTACGGCAAAACTTAAAGTCGAAAGAAGTTATTCAGTTTGAAGTGTGTTAGAGAGCTCACTTCAAAAAAAGGAAAATGTTATCCAGTCGTGAGGAACTACTCCAGATATGTTAACAGGCAATCGGAGAATGTTGTCTGTTGTGAGGAACTTTCCGCACCTTTTACTCACGCTAAGAAAGTACTCGGTGAAGTATATTCATGCGAATCTATGTTCTCTGTGTAACGTCACCGCTGCGTCCACCTAATCCTCGATGGGTGAAGTTGCCGTTACATTCAATTTCATGCTTAACCATTTAATAATTGTTCCAATGATTTGACGGTATGGGATGCGGACAATTACTAGGTTGATCCATAACAGTAAACTTTGTTAATTTCCTTTATTATGGAACGACAAGTATGTTAAACTCCGCCCTTCAAATACACTGATTTAATAACCGCGTGCCACTACGATGAATGTCTACAAGTCCACACAGAAACATTTCAATATACAACTGCACCCCGTATGCGGTACGACGGAATGGCAAAAACTTTAGCCACCACTAAACGCAGGTTACGAACTCACTGCCGACATGCTACCGCCTCGCTCTGCGGTTGGCGGGAGACTGCAGCACGCCGGCCAACAAACAAAGAACATTCCAACCTAAGAATTGTTGCCAGCAGCTCTCGCTGCACGCCAACGATAACTATCGTTCGACCAAAACGTACCAAAGAGGTTACTAACCTAAAACCCTGTATCCTCACATCTGGAATCCAGAGTATAAAGTAGTTACTCCGTTTTATTCATATGGCCCTTTGAAACTTGTTCTTCTGCTTGTTTTTTAAAGAAAGTCTCGGGTTGACATGAACGTCCCTTGTATAATAGTCTCAGCGACCCTTGCGCACGATAGAGGCGATGCCAACGACCGCGCGTAGTGTGTCGTGCGCTCTTCCCCCCACCGCCCCCCCCCCCACCCCCAAACCATGCAACCTCGCAGGTAAACAGGTGTGGGCGAGAATATACCGGTGTCGCCGGCTTGAGCCGACGCCGGCCGGTTGTTGACTTTCCATCACGCGCGTATCTCGCAAAGCATGCCCGCGTTGCTCGGGGTCAACCACCTCACCCTCAGACCATACCGGAGTCCGCCCACAGGACGTCACATCGAATATGACGCCTCAGTTCTTTCTTCGCTCGTCATGTGTTTCCGACCCGCGTCATTATATTCATCTACATCTTCCGTACATCAGGATGCAAATCACTCGCAACACAACCGAGTGGCGTACCTGACGTCTATTGCTTTACCTGCTGCTTATTTGATAATGTATCTGCTAAAATCATGCATTTATTGACAAGTGTGGTAAATAAGGGGCAATGAGAGAGGCACTAGACCAGTTTCTTTCGAACCTTTTTGAACCGCGACCGCCTTTGCGAGTAAAAATGTCCATTAACTTCTACCTCCAAACAGTTATCTCTATTCAAGGAAATCAAATGCTGTGAGTTAGTCTCACTAAATGCCATAACTGGCTTGACCAAGTTCAGCCATTTTAGCTTTGTTTTCTTCGCTTTAACGGAGGGGATTTTTTTTTTTTTTTAATTTAACAATTTATGCGACGTATGACACTACGATTTTGTACGGTGTCCGGTTGAGGTTTAAAAGATAAGTAAACCGTAATTTTTTGATAAAGGCAGCAAAATGTTTACGTTATAATATAAAATATTGTTCCAATTGTGCGCCTCGGTTGCTCAGTGGTAAAGTGCCAGACTACAAACCCAATGGTCGCGGGTTCGCTCCCCGCCAGGTCCCTAGAATTTTTGTCACTTTCCACTTCTTTCACCTCAGGCAGTATTGCTCATGTAAAAAATACCGAGTAGCACCGTGGTTCTGAACCCACAGTTAAACTGTAGGTCCACCTATAATTAGCTGGGTAAGTCAGTTGGAAGGTCGGAGGAAGGTAACGGCATACCACCTCCAAACAGGATCATGCCTAGTAAAGCACTGTGGTGTTCAAACCAATATTCGGATTGTTGACTGCTTTACCTTAATGTTCAAATGTGTGTTAGGCATAAAACTTGCAAATTACTTATAAACTATCTTATATTAAAGACAACACAAAAATCTATGCCCGAGGGAGGATTCGAGTCTCCGACGGGGAACGGCATCGCGCATCAGACCATAGCGCCTCAGTGCGCTCGGCCACTCGGCTGCGGCCTGTTTTAATCTCCGGTAACAGACGAGTAACATGATGCCTGCCACCCGCGGCTTCATATAGGGCCTATTTACGCCTGGATGCTAACAGTGAAGTACTTGTGATCAGCTCGGCGGCGTGTTAAGGTCACAACCTCTATTGCGCTCTAACTACGGGGTGTAATGGCGTAACGTTTGGTGGCTTCTGAGATCATATCTGTAATCGATCCTCAACTTGACAATTACTGGTGTCTGCCAGATAAAGTTACTTGCAGCTGCTATATGATTCAGAACCCTTTGAATGTTTTGACGTTCTCATTTATCTACATCTACATCTACATGGGATACTCTGCAAATCACATTTAAGTGCCTGGCAGAGGGTTCATCGAACCACAATTATACTATTTATCTCCCATTCCATTCTCGAATAGCGCGCGGGAAGAAAGAACACCTGAATCTCTCTGTTCGAGCTCTGATTTCTCGTATTTTATTCTGATGATCATTTCTACCTATGTAAGTGGGAGTCAACAATATATTTTTGCAGTCGGAGGAGAATGTTGGCGATTGGAGTTTCGCAAGTAACCCACGCCTCAGCGATAAGCGCCGTTGTTGTAATGATTCCCATCCCAGATCCTGTATCATTTCCGTAACGCTGTCTCCCCTGTATCGTGACAATACAAAACGAGCTGCCCTTCTTTGGACTCTTTTGATGTCCTCCGTCAAACCCACCTGATGAGGATCCCACACTGGGCTGCAATACTCCAAAAATGGACGGACAAGCGCAGTGTATGCAGTTTCTTTAGTAGTTCTGTTGCATCTTTTAAGGATTCTGCCAATAAAACGCAGTCTCTGGTTCGCCTTTCCCACGATATTATCTACGTGTTCTTTCCAGTTTAAGTCTGAAGTAATAGTGATTCCTAGGTATTTTGTGGAGTTTACGGCCTTCAAATTTGATTGATTTATGTTGTAAACAAAGTTTAACGGGTTTCTTTTCGTACTCATGTGGACGACTTTACACTTCTCATTATTTAGAGTCAATTGCCAATTTTTACACCATACTGATATCTTATTCAGATCGTTCTGCAGTTGGTTTTGATCTTCAGATGATTTTACTAGACGGTAAACGACGGCGTCATCTGCAAACAACCTAAGAGAGCTACTTAGATTTTCCCCTAAATCGTTTATGTAAATAAGGAATAGCAGAGGACCAATAACACTACCTTGTGGAACGCCCGATATCACCTCTGTTTTAGTCGATACCTTACCATCGATTACTACGAACTGTGTCCTCTCTGACAAGAAATCCCCTATCCAATTGCCAATTTGGGGCGATATACCATAACCACTCAATTTGATTAAAAGCCGTTTGTGAGGTACGGTGTCAAAAGCTTTCTGGAAATCAAGAAATACGGAATCGATTTGCGAACCTTTGTCGATAGCACCCATCACTTCGTGTGAATATAGAGCTAGTTGTGTTTCGCATGAACGATATTTTCTAAATCCGTGTTGACCTTGGGTCAATAGATCGTTCTGTTCGAGATAATTCATAATATTTGAATACAGGACATGTTCCAAAACCCTGCTGCAAATTGACGTCAATGATATAGGCCTGTAGTTTAGTGGGTTACTCCTACTGCCTTTCTTGAATATAGGTGTGACCTGTGCAACTTTCCAATCTTTTGGTACGGATCCTTCTATGAGAGAGCGGTTGTATATGACTGTTAAGTAAGGAGCTATCGCTTCAGCATAATCAGATAGAAATCTAATGGGTATACAATCCGGACCAGAAGACTTGTTCTTATTAAGTGATTTTAGTTGCTGCACTACTCCGATGATATCTACTTCTATGTTACTCATTATGGCATCTGTTCGTAATTCGAAATCTGGAATATTGGTTTCGTCTTCTTTAGTGAATGAGTTTCTAAAAGCTAATCTACCTCCTCGAAAGTAAAGTTAGTTAGATACTTTGTAACATGAGCCAATATGGCGAGGTAATGAATAACAGTTGAGTTACTGTAGAATACGAGTACAATCACTGAACCCAGTTGTATGTATGATATACTGATTGCACAATAATTAGCATGTCTTTACCACATTGGAAGTAAATGGCAACTGGTTTCATTGGCGGCAAATTGATACCGCAGGAGGTATTCATATCATTGTCGGCGTGTGCGAGAAGCATAGAAACGTCTATTAAAAGAAGACAAATAACTAGCTATGCGTAGGTGACCAGACATACGTATAAATCTGGACATGTCCTCCTTTTTTTGCTCTTTGTCCGGGGTCCCGCTGGATTTTTACAGTCCTTTTGCGCAAAGTTGACAATCATAAAATTTTATTTACAATTATTACCGCACTATTATTTTCCACATAAATAACGTATCGAAATATAGCAGCAGAATCATCGGTTTTATCATGTATCGCTCCATAAGCGAGAGTAAATATCACTTATCTAAAATTTCCACGCCTTACTTCAGTTCCGGATTGAATTCACATAGTCTTTCCTTCGCATTACTGGTTTTGTGCCACGTATTCTCTAGTGATATGTGACTTGTGAGTGTACTGTCAGCGAGTGATTTTGGGAAAATATCTGTCAATGCCTAAACTCACGTGCACAATCTTGGAGACAATGTCTGATAAATATCCTTCTTTCATGAAAGGTGGAACTGTATATGAAGTGGAGTGTAAAGTATGTGGACCTGGAACCTACGTCTCACAGGACACTAATGGAAGACAAAGTTACAGTTTTTTTTCTTTTTTTCTGTCGTGGTTTTATTTAATGAATCCTTAGTCATTCAATATATTTATAGTTATATTTCCATATCGACGGTAGCTGCTTGTCTTGAAGATATTTCTTTCAGTGCGATCTATAAGGGGAAAGAATGGTCTTTAACGTCTGTGTTCGAGTCAAATATTTCGCACGTAGAAAAGGAGAACAGTTCTGTGCTTGACTGAAATTTTAGAGTCTGCATGCAAGGTGCCTGAGAACTGATTAAATGAAAAATTCATTTGCATAAAGGTAAAAAAGTTACTGAAAATTTGCAACACAAAAGGCTTCAATAAAGATGTTAAGCGTTTCATGAAGGAGGCTATGTTGTTGAATTACTCGTGTCATGAATACTGAAAACGAGGGCTCTGTATGTTTGATGACTTTTTCTGTTTCAAATGGATGTCTCTTGAAAACGATTTTAACTACAGCGATGTTAGAGGAAGGTTCTTGAATTTTCCAATATAAATGTAAAGCTTTTCAAATTGAATATGTAATATATTTTGGCCAGTTCTGTAATTTTAAACAGTTCTGGATACAAAACAGTAATGATGTAGAATGTAGGGGATTACCTATTAGTGAACAATAAAGTTTTCTTGTGAAAATAAAATTGTATATCACTCACAGTTCTTAAAATTTGTAGTAAACGTTTTTTTTTAGAATATCAGGGCGTAATTATAATGTAGAAAGAATATTTTCCTTCATTGCAACACAGTTGACTGTTGAACACTGTTTGACCACTGAGATTATTAAATGTATGTTGGTAGTCCAGTATATCTTGAAAGTATTTTACTGTGTGTTTTCTACACTCATAAAGAAAATTGAATCTTCGTAGAAGAAACTTAAAGAATGTTTGATAAGTCTGTTAATAAAGTCGTGTATTAAATTTAAACGTATATTTCAGATGTCCTTTTTTTCTAGCTTTGTCCTCCTTTTGAAGCTCACTGTCGGCCTTTTTATACAAATGCATCTGGTCACTCCATCTATGCGTCCGTGCTTAGACGACAAAAGTTAATGAATGGTCTACTTACACTGTCGATTTTAGAGTTCAGTATCCAAATGGGTAAAGATAACCATTATCACATCACTTAGTAAATTAATTCGAATTTAGTACCTAACAAATCAAGTATAAAAAATGCCTACCCTAGGAAGCATATATATTTCATTATTTTCGTAAAATAAAATGCTAAACCAGTATAGCTGTATACCCGAGACAAGTTAGTTTGTATTTCTAAAAGCAACGCCGCAGTCCTCCATATGCCGCCAACGTAAACATCCGAAATGCATGTGAGCTGAAAAGGTTAAGACACCCACTGTTAGTTCTTTGGAGTATTGCAAAAATAACAGCACCATCTGTTCGTTCTTTGTCGCACTACGCCATGTTATTAAGTAAAGCAGACTCCTGAAACTTTAAAATACGGTTTCTATTCCTTCCAGGGACGAATATAATTATCTGAATTATTTTAATGAATGAAGCGTGAACTCATTGCCGTGGTGGAGAGTCATACTTTCCTGTATTGTGATAAGAGTAGGGTGTTAGTGGTGGGAAGTTAGGTTTTCCTTTCTTTTACTATTTATTTATTTATTTTTATTCAAGAACTGCTATAATTTTATTATTTAAAATCAACAATAATAAACGTAAAACAAGCAAATTATACTCTGTATACGAGCAGCAAAACTGGTACAAAGTATCCTGGAGTTTTCGCTTAAAATAACTTAGCTTTACATTAATCTTGCTTCCTCCCCACCACCAAGGAAAAGTATGTGCTATTTTCGCCACTCTTTCCTTCCCTGATTCTTTACGATAAAAGCCTTTATTATTTCCTCTAACTGCGCTCAAGTTACCTCTTAAAATAACATTCCTTTGAATGGGTTAGTGCGTTGAATATAACGTCAGTTATGCCGTTTTTTTATAATCGCCTATAGAAGAGGTATACTGCCACTCCTCGGTCTCGTAAGTTAAATAAGATATTCGCTTACTGTCGGTTTTTAGGTTTCCGTCTTTTAATCCGTAAAACGGAACCTTTATAAGATTATTTCCTAGTTAAGCAGTGAAATAAAAACTTGAGTCTATCAGCACAAGTAAATTACGTTTTTACGCACAAAGCTAAATCATGAAATATTTGTATATACCCAACTGCAGTAAATGCAGTGTTCGTTTGTATTCGTAAGGTAAAGATTGAGAAGCTTGATTCTTTCTTTGACATAGATTTCCAAAGATAATCATGTCACTGACTGAGAGCTTTATGAACTAACAATACCATCTATTGATTCTTTTTTGTACCAGAAAAGCAACGGCAAAATCTATCAGTTCTTTGGTGTACTTGTGTCTTCTAGATTATTAATTTATGGAATATCTTTTGTTTCCGTGGTGTGATTTTGATGAAATGGAGGGTATGTGTTGCTCCAAGTTAGGTTCAAGGTTCGTATGAAATATAAATTCGTCAAGAAGTTTCGGAGATTATCGATTGCAAACAGAAAGACCGATAGTTACAGATAAAGTTTTGATTCACGATATTGATTTTTCCACTATTAGACTTTGATAAAATGATGCCTATTTGTTTTCCCATTACTACGATCAATTTACCTGTCAAAAATCGGATTAAAATTTGTAGATTAATTCTAGATGGTAATGCGATTAAACACATCAAAGACAGAGGAAACGATAGGTGGAAAAGTAATATAAATAGCAAAACAAGAAAAGGACAAGAAGCGTGTCGGAATAGTCTAAAACAAAGCCAAGAATTACATTCGTTTTATTATGCAATATGCATTTTGTCTTTATTTGTAAGACATTTTGAGTGGCGGGTAATAAACAGACTATTGCTTTTTAGAATATTCCGGTTTTGGTGTTTTTATAAATATTTCTGGGGTGTTATCTGGTGACTTTCGGTTGTTTTGATTTTGTCTTTTAGTCCACTGTCTTTTTCGTTTTAGCACTTCACCATTGGCACATGCCGTTTTGTTTGGTGTTACTACTGTTGAATGAGTGTTTCTCCTAACTTAGCTTTATGTCAATGTGTGTGTGTGTGTGTGTGTGTGTGTGTGTGTGTGTGTGTGTGAGAGAGAGAGAGAGAGAGAGAGAGAGAGAGAGAGAGAGAGAGAGAGAGAGAGAGAGAGAGGGGGGGGGGGATGGGGGAAATTATATATATATATATATATATATATATATATATATAATCACTGAAGATGCTAAAGGCGAAAAGGCATAATACAACTTTTATTATCCTGTCGCATAGACGGCGTATACAAATATCTGCAGTTTAATATTAAAAAGGAACTGTGGGAAGACAGGACAAAAAAAGAAATAACAATTTAATAGCCAATAATTTGATTTCCAAAAACAGAAAGAAAGAAAGAAAAAGAAAAGAGAGAATAAAACGTTAGTTGTTAGCTAGCACAGAGTGGTAAATCCATCATCGTTTTGTCAAAAATGTTCACTTTTCGCCACTAAATTATTTCAACGCCTTAACTGATCCAGTCATTTTTCTCCTTCCTCGCCTTCTTTCTTTCTGTCATTTAAATGCATTAAAATATAAGATGAATTTAACTTAAGAATGTCGAAACTAATACTGAAGAACAAAGTTTATAATACGCATAAGCTTGAAAGAACACTGATATTTCATCAAATTGGAAGAATTCCATGAGTGAAGGCAATGAATTCCGATCAGAATACGGTTTTTCGATTAAAAATAGTAATTGCTACTTTTTTCTCTTCATATATATGTAAATTCGATAACATAGTTGTTTAAAAAGGTTTCTGTACGTTAATTTTATTGCACTGTAATACAACTAATTGAACAGTACCTACCATTGACATACCACAGCGGTAGTTTCTGCATTGAGCTCATTGTGTTCAAAGTTCATTGTCCACTGCGTATTCTGTCTGCTGAAATTTCTCTTCGTGGAATACAAGCATTAGTTAATTACCGCTAGAGCTGCATTATAAATTCACACGTCGGAGCAATTTATAGACCGAGATATTAACTGAAGCAGAGAGGATTAGTTTCACCTACTGTTCGCTGTCATCGGAAAATTCATTCTCACTCCATCCGGAATTAGCTAATGAGTGTCTAGTGGCACAATGTAGTAATGTTATTACTCTCATTTTCAACTAGGTTAATGCATACTACATTAATAATTTTATCGCTACTTCTACTTTTATTCATAAGATGTCGAATCAGTCTCTGTTCATAACTACAACCTAAAACTATTTTATTTCAAATGTTCAAAATGTTTGTATAGCTTATGGGACTTAACTACGGGTCATCATTCCCTAAACTTACAAACTACTTATGATCTAGCTGATATTAAGGACGGCACAAATATCCATGCCCGAGGGGGGATTCGAACCCCCGACCGTAGCGGCCGTAAAGACCGTGACTGGAGCGCCTCATACCCCTAGGCCATCGCGACCGGCCTATTTTATTTACTTCCAGCGTGTACAGGCCACGGTTTGCTGTCGCTTTCTTCAGATTAAATGGATAAGATTGAAATACACCAGCACAAGCCATGCTTTGTGAATGAGAGTTTCATATACTTTCTACACTCCCACAGCCCCAATCTCTGTTATCTTTCCTCCTCTCCCTATATCTGCCTTCCCCTGTTTTCTTTCATCTCCTTTTCCTCCCTCCTCTACCTCCCCTCATTCTCATCACCCGTTCCATGTCCCCTCTCCATCTCACCCACCTGTCTTTGTCCATCTGTTCCTCCTTCCCCATCTTTCTCTGCATCTACACTTTCTCCTTCTCTCTGTCTATCTCTTTTAACATCATCTCCTAGTCCATTTATTCTACCCGCCTTTGTCAATTTACTCGTCTCCGTATATCTCCTCATACAACTCCAACCTAGAGCATTTTTTAGTGTTCGGTTCAAACCTTATATCTACGAAAGTTTTTGACCAAAAGAATTCAAACTCTGAAAAAAATTTACAATGGAATTTGAGCATGTTTTTGTGTGCTTAATTTTTAAATATATGACATATTCCATTTATATAAATTTTAAGCCACGTGGCCATTCGGAACGGCAGTTAGGTATTAATAAAAATGTTGTGCACATAGGTCAAAGCTCTAATATCTTATGTATAACTTGACATTTTGCTTAAATAAGATCATTAGTTAATCGCATGGACCTACGAATGTTAGATTTCGGTTTCGACCAGTTTCGGCCAAAATATTGGTTTCGGATAGAAATCAGTCGAATCTCCATATTGGTCAAAACTAGCTGTCGTGAACTTACATATTAGGTAGAGTCGCGGTTGGGATCGATTTAAACAATAACGTGCTTTACCCCAGATGACCGCGCACCGTTTAACTACTGTGAGTCTTTCCTTACACACAAATTTCTATTTTTCTGTTAATCACAATATATAACAAGTTCAAATGTTTGTAAATCTATGGGACTTAACTTCTTTGGTTATTACTTCCTAGGCTTACAAAGTACTTAAACTAAGCCGCGGCGGAGTGGCCAAGCGTATTGAGGCGCTATGCTCCGGTGCGCGAGTCCGTTTCCCCGGTGGGCGTTCGAATCCTCCATCTGGCATGGATGTTTGTGTTGTCTTTGATATAAAGTAGTTTATAAGTGGTTTGTAAGTGTAGCGACTGATGACCCTGCAGTTAAGTTACATAAGCTAAACAAAGAACTTAAACTGACCTAAGAACATACACACACACACACACACACACACACAATGTCCGATGGAGTACTCGAACCCCCGACGGCGAGCAACCACGCACTCCGCAGCAAGACGCCTTAGAACGCTCGGCCGATCCATCGTGACTAATCACAATATAGCACAGTTGTATTTTACAACGATATTCTTCTGCTGTGTTAGTAATAATTTAACTTATCAATATTATACTCATTGAGACTGGTTATCCTTTTGTTGCTATGAAAAGTTTTATTAATGAGTTTCTTTGAAAGCAAGGGCCTTTTTAATAACAAATATTGGTTTAGGCTATAGAGCTTTTCCTGTTGAATTACCGTTAATTTACACTGACCAACAGCATACGTTAGGTGGAACTGTGACGCTATTTGTCGAGATACTTTCTACAGCACTGAAGTTGTTTTACTGACTGTAAGTCAAACGCATTATGTAATTTCGATTTTCAGAAAGGAGATATTTGAAGCTGTATGTCGAATGGAGAAACGGAAGATACCAATATGAAGCTGATGCTCCCAAGAAAAATGTTGTAAAGTCAAATTATGGAAGCAAACAAATTATTACTTTCTGATTACTTTGTATCGAGACAGTCATGTTTAGGGTCTAGCATTTCGTAGTATCTACATGGCATGTTTGTTATGTACGTAAAGAGTGTTTTACTACAACAAGATACGCAGAACTTTGTAATTTTTTGTGTTAGCTGTGCAATAGAGCTTCTTTAATTCGAGGTGAACGGGTTAGGGACAGAAAAAGCAGAAAATTGACCTTGAAAAGAATGTGAAGAAATATGAACTTTTTTAAACAACTAGCTGTAAACCAGACGTTGCCCTGGTGTTTATTTATCATACACTCTCGTAGTCCACCTTCCCTTCCCTTCTCTCCCATATCTCTGTTCGTTTCCACCTTTCCCTCTCTTGGCAAAGCTTTCTGTAAGGTACCCACTGTCATGTACCATGTAAACATTTATGTACCCAGTGATCTTCCTCTTGGTTTAACGGTCATGTGTGCAAAAATACATAAAGATTGGATCAAAACTATGTATTTTTTTTAAATTACGTAATGTAAGTACCCTCCACCATGCCCCGAACGAAATTTTATACAGACAGTGACATTCCTCTTGTTTGTAAGGTAGAGTGTACAAAATTTCATCAATATCGGAACAAAACTATAAATTTCTATGCAACAGAAACGCAGGTATTTAGAGATCCATTTTTATGTTGCAATGTACCCTCCAACATGCACCGTATAAAACTTAAGGGAGACGTCAAAGTAGAGGTCAAGCGTGAGAAATTTCGTGAAAATCGGAATGAAACTGTAGTTTTCATGAGCCTGTAGGAGAAGTATGCTCCGCTATGCACCTATCACAAAATACTTTCTTAACTGACATTTTCTACCTATAAGTAATTTTTCTGCAAAATTTCAGCTTCATAGGTGAAGTAGTTTACAAGATTTTGTTTAGTCAGTGAATGAGTGAGTGTCCTTTCGCTTTTATATAGACATTAAGAAAACCGATGCAAGAGAATAAAGGGAGACTTGCAGACAAAAATAAATAGTAACAATCAAATATGTAATGCTAACTTCATTAGATATAAGTTGATGCCTGATGCGACAGTTTTACGGCATATACAGCGAAACTGTTGTGAGCGGTATACTTCGTTTCATTATTTTGTGGGGACGGAGGTCAGGGGGGGGGAGGGTTACAAAACGCTTTATAAACGTTCGAAATTACATGAAAACTTTGTTGCAAGTCCCTAACTACTCCCATTTTCCAATAATTGATGCATAAATCTGGGTATTCTCAGGAGCTGGCCTCTTATTATGACGTCATATCTCCTGAGCTATGTTTCGTGCTCATTTGGTTTGCGGCCACGAACCTTCGTGGGCGTACTGTGAAGAGTTCACCGAAGTTTCATTGCAATCGAATGAATGGCTTTTGAACACATAGAGGAAATACAGTGGCAGTTGCAGCATAACATGACATTAGAATAAGTATGATCTTGCAATTGCACATCGTCATAATGATATAAGAATAATTTATATTCCACTAACTGTACCCAACATATTTTACAAAGCCCTTGAAAAAAAAAAAAAAAAAAGAGGTTGGTTGGTCCGGTCAGTAAATAATTACCCTCGGAAAGCGAATATTCCGTTGCCAACAGTAGTACATTACGCCGCCGAAGGCTTTACGCCTGGGGGGACGCAACCTGCACGATCCGTATGTTGCACACGCTGCCGCATTATGCCTGTTGTTTTTTGTTTTAGTCTTCAGTCCGGAGACTGGTTTGATGCAGCTCTCCACAATACCCTATCCTGAACAAGCCTATTCAACTCCACATAAGAACGGCAACCTACATCTGTCTGAATCTGCTTACTGTACCCATCTCTTGGTCTTCCTCTGTGGTTTTAACCCCACACACTTCCCTCCAACGCAAAATTCACAATTCCTTGTTAACTGTAAATATTTTCAAAACAATAAAAATCTTGGTCCGATCGCTACCGAACTTTACAGGTGCACCCTCTGTGCTAATCCGAGTATTGTAGAATCATGTCATCAAAATCGGTCCAGCCGTTTTCGAGTTTATAGAGGACATGCAGACAAATATTCATTTTTATACATATAGATACGTGATTAAATAGGTATTTACATTGTGAGTCTTTTAAAAAATTTACTTCGTGCTATAATGATGGAGTGTCTTTTCCGGTGCTGACAGGTAGGCAGATGACTTTAACTTCCCGTCGATAGCGTGGTCATTAGAGACGGAGCTCACGCTGGAGGAAAATGGGCTGTGCGCTTTCGAAGGTGCAGATGGAATGTACCCTTCAGATTTATGGGAGACTCGTAATTCCGAGACTCTAAATATCGAAGCCCCAGTTTCTCGAGTTTATTTTACTTATTCTGTAAGTTACTTTAATTTTTGGGATATAAATTGTTACAACGACAAGAAAAGAATACAATAAGAAGGTTCTTTAATAAAAGTGTGATCGATTTGTCCAAAACTGTACGCCTCCAACGTCATCTCTTACGGACTCCTGGTTGGACTTGCACACACTCAAGAAGTCTTAGTACTAGGAGGAAAATTTGAGAAACGTGTAAAAACTAATGATTTTGTGGTACAACAATAGTCAGTCGAAATTTCAACTCAGTTACGTAAGTTTCCGTTTCAGTTTCGGCCGAATATTCGGTTACGATTTCCGTTTCGGCCACAAATCATGTTTCGATCGTCATTGCTTTTACCAACCACTGTTTCTTAAAAGTTACATTAAATTTTTATTAACAAAACTCATTACAGACAAAGCTTATGTCATATTCACATTTATGCAGTTTTATAACTGCAAAAAAAGAAACAAGTGCAATTACTTTTTATCGTTGAAACTTAGAAATACTATAAAGAAAGGGTTAACGAGGATATTTGAGGTGTAGCTTAATGCCAGGGTGGACATTATTTATGTTCTCTTACGTGATCCAAATGGAACAATAACCATTTGGGCTCGTATTAGGTGGTCATAAACAATAACTTTTTTCTGGTAATACAGCATACTCGCAGTAATAGCATCAGGAAGGCTGCCTACCTCAATATCCGTATCACCATCAACAGCGCCATATTCCCTCACTTCATGAGACACCGCGGAGAGGGTAGGACGGCGATGAGCATTTTTACGCCGCCACCTCCGATAACGTTGCAGGCAATATGCTGCTAGTAGACCTTTCATCTACTGCTATATCTGGAACGAAATGATCTAAGAGTGGAAAGCTGCCGTACAGAAGCGGAAAAGCAAACTCAGCTATTGAAGCATGAAGGAAAAGCATTGGGGCTTAACGTCCATTCGACGGCGTGGTCATCAGGGTCGGAGAAGCAGCTCTGATTAGTTGATAATTGTGTGGCGTTTATGGTCGTTAGACCCCAACTCGGATCGTGTTCAGCTTGCCTGGTGCAAGTCTTTTTAGCTGATGACACTACGGCTACTTGTGTGTCAATGACGATGAAGACGACATAATACTCAGTCCCCGAGCATTGACAATTTCCATCCCGACCGGGAATCGAACCCGGGTCCCTATCGTGGCACCCCACCACGCTGTCCACTAAACAACGGAGGTGGACATTCGTTGGTTAAAGAAGCGGAACGCATCTGCTGTGCTCATTCAAAGGAACCATCCCGGAATTCGCCGTGAGTCATTCGGAGAAATCCTGGAAAAGCTCAGTCCGGACTGCCGGGGACGGATTTGAATTTGTCCCCCCGAATGGGAGTCCAGTGAGTTAGCACTGCGTCACCTCGCTCGGTACATGCAAGCGGGGAGACATTAAATGAAGGAGGTGTTATGTGCATCTAATTAATCTTTATGCGAATGTATTGGAACTGAGGTCCATATATGAACCTTAGAGGGTCAGGATTGGCGACGGAATCTAAAAGAGATCTGGAAAACTTGACATGACGCAGATGGCTCAGGAAACATTTAATCAGGAATGAAACTTTGTCTGTAGCGGAATTTGCGCTGATACGAAACTACCTGGCAGATTAAAATTGTGTGCCGGAACCGGGACTCGAACCTGGGACCCTTGCCCGCGAAAGGCAAGGGTCCCAGGTTCGAGTCCCGGTTCCGGCCCACAATTTTAATTTGACAGGAAGTTTCAACGTTTGTGAACTTAACATGGAAAGTTTCAGCCAAAAGACAACATTTGAAAATATACCATCCAAAAAGTTCGAAGATAGTGAACCGAGTGACGTGGAACGGTTGTAGCGAACTGGACTCCCATTCGGCAGGACGCTGGTTCAAATCCGCCTCCTGCCTGCCAGATTCAGGTTTCCAGTGATTTTCAGGCAAATGCCAGGATGGTTTCTGCGAAAGGCCAAGGCCAATTTATTTGCCCATCCTTATCCGAAAACCCGAGCACAGTCTCTAATGAACACGCTGTCCACGGGGCGTTAAACCTTAAGCATCCTTCCTTCCTTTATATGAAGACGCAGTGAGAATATTAAACAAAAAGCTTCATAGTTTATGCATTCAAGGCTACTGATGAAATATATTGCAGAAACAAAAAGAATGTTGAGGCTCTATTACGCTAAGATCAGCTTAGTGTTAGGAAAGATAAAGGTGCCGAAGGTAGTTCTGACCATCACCATTGACCATGGAAGCAACACTTTCGAAAAATGAATACACCTCCACAGGATTTGTCGAATGAAAGAGCACTAGACTGTGTACACTCCTTAAAAACTAAGAAAGAACACCATGTATTTCTTGCCCAGCAAGGGGAAATTTTGACATATTCTTGAGGTCTTGTACAAGATGCGATCACATCGACAGAGCCATTCGCAAATGAGTACGGTCACTAGAACTTGCGCAATATAAACTACCGTTTATACCCTCGCTTTGCAGCTATGCAAGCTGCAGTTCTGCCATGGAGACTATCGTGGAGGTGCCGGATGTAATATGCTTTACGGACGTCAGTCCAACTTAAACGTAAGTAAATTTGTAATGATTTTATTAAAAAATTTTATACAAAATTGTATATTGTAAACGTTGGTAATTATTTTATTATACATCACCAGGTCCACCTGAATACGGCAAAAGCCGAAACAAGCTTGTAGTGGAGTCAATTTGCAAAAGCTGAATAAATATTCTTAGCAGAAAACTTGGATTTCTATATTACGATAATGTCATATTTTACCCAAATTTGTGAGTGGCTTGAAGGTTACTTCCGTGATAGAACCAAGTACGATGTCCTCTATGGCGAGTGTTCATCAGAAACTGGGGAATCGTTAGGGGTGCCCCAGGTAAGTCGGATAGGACATTTTATTTTCTATCTGTATAAATGATCTAAAAGACAGAGTGAGTTGCAATCTGCAGCTGTTTGCTCATGATCCTATGGTGTACAAGAGGGTGTCGTCACTGAATGACTGTAGTAGGATGCAGGATGACTTAGAGCAAATGCGGAATGGCAGCTATCTCTAAATGTAGAAAACTGTAAGGTGTTGCAAATGAGTAGGACAAACAACCCCGTAACGTTGGAATACAACATTAGAAGTGTGGTGCTCGACAGAGTAGCGCCAATTAATATCTAGACGTAAAGCTGCACAGCGATATGAAATGGAACGAGCATATAAGGACAGTCGAGGGGAAGACGAATGGTCGACTTCGCTTTATTTGGAGAATTTTGCGAAGCTGTGATTCCTCTGTAAAGGAGACCAAATTTAAACGCTTGTACGATCTCGTCTTGAGTAGTGCTCAAGTGCTTGGAATCTACACCAGATCAGTTTAAAGGAGGCTGTTCAGAGGCGGGTGGCGAGGTTTGTAACTGGCAGATTAGATCAATGCGCGATTATAAGCGAAATGCTTCGGAAACTTAAACTGGGAGTCGTTGGAGTGGAAGCGACGTTCTTTCTGAGAAGCACTGTTGCAGAAATTTAGAGGGCCGTAGCTTGAGGCGAACTGCAGAACGATTCTACTGTCGTCAATCTATATTTCGCGTAAAGACTAGAAGGATAAGAATAGAAAGATTAGGGCTAGTAAGGATGCATGCAAGTATTCATTTTTCCATTGTTCTGAATGGAAGTGGAAGAGGGAAGCAGTAACTAGTAGTGGTAGTGAGCGCACTCCGTCACGCACCTTTCAATGATTTGCGGAGTATAATAGTTCGCGACGGGGAGCGCTCATTTTAGTTCGCAGCTCTGTCGCGAACTAGTTGGCTCTTTTAGTTCGTCCGCTCCCACAGACGGCTGAGCGGTGTGGTCTGCGCATGCAGGTGGAGGGAAAATTTCTTCCTCCTAGCTGCTTCATGCGCTTGCTGAGTGGATAAATTCTCACGTTTAAGTTTTGAGTTACCTTTACATGTTAGCATTATGGAGTTTATTAGTAGATACTGCAGAGTTCAGAATACTTTAAAACATCAGTATTGGAGCACTGAACAGTGTACGCAGACGCTCACCTCGAAATGGTTCTCATCGGCAGAAGGTAATCACGTGATTTTTAAGTCTGGTGCGCGCCCTCTCGCAGGGTGCAGCGAACTAAGGAACGAGGTACGTTTGGCATAATAGTTCGCGACTGGCAGCACATAGTTTGGTTCACGACCGTTAGCTCTCATTTTAGTTCGCGACCGATAGCACATATTTTAGTTCGCAATCCGTCGCGAAGTAGTCGCTATTTTTAGTTCGTCAGTTCCCATTCCAGAGACTGAGCGTTACTCGTTAGGTCATTTTGGCTTTTGCTACCGCTGCTGTAAGCGCTCTTTCTTTTGTTATGGTAGCTTATAGTGATCATTGATGCCCAAGCGTGTGTTATAACCCGCAGTTTTGGGCAATTACACATCAAATAGCCAAATAAACGAACTATGCACACAACTGGGAGATATAATGGTATTCAACTACTTCATATAGAGTACTCGTAGTATGTAGTATATAGAGTACTCCTAGTATTTTATCTTTAAAATTAATTTATTTTTTAGTCATTGAAGAATTATCTACAAAGTATGCTAACTGCGTATATTTTGATAAATAAAAATACATTGTCAAAAGCTTTTTCCAAATCTACAAATACTAAAAACGAAGGTTTGTCTTTACTTAGCCTATCTTCTAAATCGTAATGTGAATATTGCTTCCCGTTTTCTTACATTTCTCCTAAATCCAAACTGATCTTCCCCAAGGTTGGATTCCACAAGTTTTTCCATTCGTCTGTAATAATTCATGTTAGTATTTTGTAACTATGACTTATTAAACTGAGTTCTGTAATCTTCACATTTGGCTGCACTTGCTTTCTTTGGAATTGGAATTACTATAATCTTCTTGAAGTAGGTTATTTTCCCTGCCTCATACATTTTGCATCCCGGGTGGAACAATTTCTTCACGACTGGCTCTCCTAACGATATCAGCAGTTCAGACGGAATATCATCTCCTGTATGGTCCTTGTTTCGACTCAAATCTTTCAGCTCTCTGTGAAATTCTTCTCGCAGTATCGTATCGCCTGTCTCCTCTGCCTCCACTTCATCTTCCATTTCTAGAATGCTGCCTTGAAGTTTATTTTCTTTGTACAGGCCCTGTATACTTTCTTTCCAAATTTCAGCATTCCCTACTTGCCTTAGTACTGGTTTTCCGTTTGAATTTTTTTTATATTTACGGTGCGTAAAGTTCAGACTTAATAATCAGCCAAAGCCATTCGATTATACTCTCGAAAATCGTCAAGGGAAACGTCCTGGGAATTTTGCAAACGGATGTGAATACATATTATGCTACTAATTATGTGTTCTGTCGGCGTAGCTCATTTGCTAGCGTTATACTTCAAATCCTGCCGTAACCTTATACATTTTTTCGTCCTATTCGATTACTTCAGCCATTTAAATATAAATTTAATAAATGTATTGTAATTAACACATGTGAAATTGATATAAAATAATAATTATGTAAAATTACGTACTCCCAGTCAATACGTCTATATAAAAACATAAAAATCAAAATCCGTCTCGAAATTCTAAATTTTATTCGAGATACATGATATTCGCGTTTTTTATATAAGAAAGTTTCTTTGTTTAAAATTGGGTTTTTTCACGAAAGAACAACATTATATCCTGAATTGTAAAAAAAGAATTTCGATATGGCGTTACAAACATTCAAAAACGCGGTTTTTACACACAAGAATATTTTTTGTGGAACTGAGTTTACACTCTAAAATAAATAAATAAAAAGTAAAAAAAAAAAAAAAAAACAAGTTTGTAGAAGAACTCAAAAAAGAAAAACGCAATCCAAACGTAATCAAAATCGTTAGAGCTGTTTCCGGGATACGCGAAATAGAAATGTGGAGGAATTGCTAATTTCAATATATTGCATATATACTGTATAAACGACGTGCGTTTGTTTGTCTGCTTTTGGAATGCATAAGAGGTACGTTACTTTTCATCAATTATTTCTTTGTTAATCGTGGGTATTGGCAGTTGTGTATTTCGCTGTGTTTTAGTTTCCGTCCTCTGTAATTCGTGAACAACAGTTAACGGCTCACGATCTTCGTTCTGTGCTTCCTTCGTTCACACGCGTCCTCCTTGACTGCTTTCTAGCTTTCATAATCATTCGGTACGATTCGCCAGCTGCCTTCGAATCATGAATCATTCTTTTGAACAACAATTCGACCGGAACACGATACGATTCTTAAGATCCTTTATTTGTGTTTGTTGAAATGAACGACTCATCAACGAATCACTACAACTAAACATCAGTGTGAGCATAAATGCAGGATGCACCTATAATGTAACATTAAAATTAATAATTAGAGAAAAACAATAATTTGCGGTCAAAGAAAGGACAACGTTCACCGTAGTTTCTTTTCATTGAAGTTTCTTTTTGATGTGAAAAATGTTTCCTCCAAGAATATTGTGAATTACTCCGGCTATACTTGTCATTACCAGTACCTTTTCTCAAGGTCGAGGGCACTTATTACTTTAAAACCTTGATATATTTCAAATAAAAATGACACTGAAATGCTCTTCTTTACATATGAAAAGACGAAACTTCCACTTTAAAGTTTAATTAATCATCAGCTACACTACCACATCTTTGTTACCAAACACCATCAGATCTACTTAACCACTAACTATCTTAAAGAAAGACAAGAGAGCAGCCACATTCATTCAGTTTTTTTAATCAGAGATCTTCCTCAATCATAATGAGCTGATTAATTAATGAAATCTATCGTCTATGGAAACGAATCTAAACATGTATTGCCAATGAAATTATTTGCGTTACATTTTTATGAAATAGAAAATAAGAAAAATATCTCTCCCTGAGAAAATAAGAAATAAAAAAATATAAATATAAAATAACGAAAAAATTTGTCTCATTATATACTGCTTATAATTTTGTACTATCCTGCTATATGTATCGTTACACACCGCAGAAATACTGTACGCACCAACAGTTATGTCATATCTGCGAGTTCGAAGACGGCGCATTTTTAGCATGATGGAATGCAATCAAACCATCACTTACATTACTGCTTGTGTGGGACGAAATGTTCGACAGTGCAACAGGTGTCTGCAGAGCGATGCACTGATAGCCGTAGAATATAACGAGATAAATCACTACTAGAGCACCCGCGGAAAGGTCGATATCTCGTCAGAATGGCATTGCAGGCCAGATCTCCGTCTCTCTTGGAAGTGATGCAACAGTGAAGCAGTATAACACTTCGTACAGTTGATTACAGGTTTGGTTACGTGCAGCAATGTTCAACATCCCCTCCTAAAATAATGGCCGATTTCAATGAAATTAATTACAAACATTCTTCAGCATCAGGAAAGAACTGTGGGGTGAAAACCACCTACGACATATAGTAAGAGAGTTATGAGGTCAAAAACGAGGAGCACAAAATAAGTCCTCTCATGAGGGACTTTATGTTAGAACTAGAGTGCTTATCGAAATGGGAAAAACTTCACACATAATCATACACTAACGATACATTTTCTACCCCAACAAAATGGTTGATGGGAATGAGTTTAACGTTTATTTACTGTTGTAAAAATAAATGAGAGATCAGTTGATATATCTAGGTTCTGAACTGTTGTCATCGACAGAGTGAACTAGACTGTTTGGTCGTCCTTTTGTCGGTTCGACGGAGAGGAGACAACATTACGGCAACCAATATTGTGGAAATAACAGAAAGTAGTTGCAGTAATGGTTGGTGTTATCTTGTGTTTACTCTGCCAAACGAATTATTCAAGCAGTTGGGTTGAAATAGTGTAGAGTACTGGCCGAGACGCTATTTCGACCTTTTGTTACTAATTCAACTACAAGGAGAGCAAGATCTTTCGCAAAGTCTCTGTACAAGCTTTTTGTGGTTTTAGGGCGCACAACTGCTGTGGTCATTAGCGCCCAACACTGCCCATAGTAAAAAAAGAACCGGGGTTAGAAATTAAATGGCTTTCGCCATATTTGCACGATGTATAAAAAGTAAAACTCTGTTAACCGATTGCGGGTCATCAGCTAAAATGTCAGACATTTCAAATGGTAAACACAGATCATGACGGAGACGATTAAAAAACTGACATTGCACTAAAAGATGGTTCACAGTAAAAGGTGCATCACAGTGCTCACATAAGGGAGCAGGACCACCACGTAATAAATGCTGGTGGCTATAACGGCAGTGGCCAATACGAAGCCGGGCCAGAAGAATCTCCTCTCGGCGGGAAGGTTGAGATGACGTTGACCAGAGATCAGGCACAGGTTTAATGGCTCGCAATTTGTTCCCTGACAGGGATGACCAATGTAGATGCCAACGGGAGATAATACGCTGGGAGATACCAGCGCGAAGGTCATCAGAGCTGATGGAAAAGGTAGATAGCCGAGGAAAGAGAACTGCCTCCTTGGCAGCCGTATCCGCAGCCTCATTCCCCAACACTCCCACGTGGCCAGGGACCCACAGAAACGTCACCGTAGTTCCGCTCTTTGAAAGAGAAGTAATGCAATTGCGGATGCTTTGTACCAGGGGATGGGCCGGATATAGCATGCGAAGGCTCAACAAAGCACTCATGGAGTCCGAGCAAATGACAGTCTTACTGAGCGAGTTTCGCCGGACGTATTGTGTGGCTTGATATAATGCATACAGCTCAGCTGTAAAAATGGAACTCCACTCATGAAGACGATATTTAAAAGAGACGTTGCCAAGTACAAAACCACACCCGACACCCTGGTCTGTCTTTGAGCCATCAGTGTAAATGAACAAATTGTCATCAAATTTAAACCGGAGTGCATGAAATTCTCTCTGGTAGATGAAACTAGGTGTGGAGTCCTTTGGAAGAGAATGAAGATCAAAGTTAACACGGACTTCGGGGCTTCGCCACGGTGGAGAGGTGCTCTCTCCAGTCAAGAAGATAGCAGGCATTGTAACGCCAAGCTGGCTGAGTAGCGAACGCAAGCGTACTCCCGGCGGTAGCAGAGCAGACGGGCGCATAGCGAAGAGACTGTCAAGTGAGTCGTTAAAAAAAACTGCATACGTCGGGTGTCCTCGCATGGACGACAAACGACTAGCGTAACGGCTAAGCAGGAGTTCCCGACGGTAAGAAAGGGGTAGTTCGGCGGCCTCGGCATAGAGGCTCTCAACGGGGCTAGTGTAAAACGCTCCTGTCGCTAGACGGAGACCTTGGTGGTGGATTGTATTAAGGCGGCGCAGTATGGACGGTCGAGCCGAAGAATAAACGATGCTACCATAGTCCAGTTTGGACGGAACTATGGTGCGATACAGGTGGAGGAGAGTAGACCTGTCAGCTCCCCACGAGGTGCCACTTAACACCCGCAGCACATTGAGAGAGCGGGTACAGCGAGCTGCCAAACGGGATATGTGGGGAGACCAACTTAACTTCCTGTCGAAAACAAGTCCCAAGAACGTCGTGGTATCCACAAATGGAAGTACTATGGGGCCCAGACGAAGGGACGGGGGAAGGAACTCCTTCCGCCGCCAGAAGGTCATGCAGACTGTCTTGTCAGCAATCGAAAGCCAGTGTCCATACTCCACGCGTGGAGTGCGTCTAGGCACCGCTCAAGGCGCCGCTCCAGGAGACCCGTTTGCTCAGAGCTGCTGTAGATCGCGAAGTAGTCAACAAAAAGGGACGACGACACTCCCAGTGGAAGGTGATCGGCTATAGAATTGATTGCCACTGCAAATAAAACAACGCTCAGGACCGAGCCCTGGGGGACTCCGTTCTCCTGAATAAAAGTGCTCGATAAAACCGAACCAACACGCACTTTAAAAACACGGTCTGTTAAAAATTCGCGGATAAAATTGGCAGGCGACCCCGAAAACCCCATGTATGTAGAGTGCGGAGGATGCCAATCCTCCAGCAGGTGTCGTATGCCTTTTCCAGATCAAACAACTCCGCTACTGTCTGGCGCTTCCGTAGAAAGTTATTCATTACTGAGGTAGATAGGGCAACAAGATGATCCACCGCAGAATGGTGCTTGCGAAACCCACATTGGACATTAGACAGGAGATGTCGCGTTTCAAGCCACCATACCAGGCGCCCGTGAATCATGCGTTCCATCACCTTGCATACGCTACTGGTGAGGGAAATGGGGCGGTAGCTGGAAGGGAGACATTTGTCCTTCCCAGGCTTTGGTATGGGAATGACTATGGCTTCACGCCAGCGTCGCGGAAAGGTGCCTTCTATCCATATGCGGTTGTAGGTGCCAAGTAGGAGGCTCAAGCTCGTTGGTGAAAGGTGTTGCAGCATCGTCACGTGAATGCCATCTGGTCCTGGAGCGGAGGAACGCGAAGACGAGAGTGCATGGTGAAGCTCTCGTACAGTAAACTCGGTATTGTAGCATTCACTGTTCTGAGAGGTAAAGGGCAATGGAGTCGCCTCCACCGTCCGTTTCCTTGCTAGGAAAGCGTCAGTGTAATGTGAAGAGCTAGAGAACTCTGCAAAATGTCGACCCAGTGCGATGGCTATTTGTGGAGGATCGACGACGGTGTCAGTTGCGACACACAGACCGGGAATCGGGGAATGAGCCATAGTGCCCGAAATTTTTCGAAGGTTACCCCAAATGATGGAGGAAGGGGTAGACCTATTAAAAGAGCTCGTGAATGAGCGCTAACTGGCACGTTTACAGTCGCGAAAGAGGCGACGACAATAGGCCCGCAGCCGTTTGTATCGGATACAGTTGTCGAGCTTGGGCCGTTGTTTGAAGATTCTAAGGGCACGTCGCCGTGCTCGCAGAGCGTCACGGCATTCCGCGGTCCACCACGGGACAAGGGGACGACGTGCATGGGAAGTCTTGCAGGGGATGGAACATTCCGCGGCTGTCAGAATAACTGTGGTAATGTGTTCCACTTGGTCGTCTATACTAGGATAATGGTAAGTACCAAAATCCGCCAGTGACGTGTAGAGCTCCCAGTCCGCTTTGGTTAACTGCCAGCGGTGTGGATGCTCAAGGGTGTCAGGCATCATTAGGTGAATTACACACGGAAAATGATCGCTCGAATGTGTGTCTGAGAGAGCAGACCATTCAAGACGCCGTGCCAGCTGAGCAGTGCAGATAGCTAGATCTATATGGCTGAAAGTATTTGTGGTGTCCGAGAGATAAGTTGGTTCACCAGTGTTAAGGCAGATGAGCTGAAGGTGGTTCAGTATATCTGCCAGGAGGGACATGGTCGTGGGGAGCCCCAAAGGGGGTGGTGGGCATTGAAATCTCCCACCAACAAAAACGGACACGGAAGCTGGTCAATAAGATCTAGGAGATCGGATCTAGTGACGGGAAAAGCGGAAGGAGCGTAAATATTGCACAGTGTGAAGACAAATCCAGGAAGGTATATCCGGACAGCAACAGCTTGTATTGGAGTACACAAAGGGACCGGTGTACTGTGTACGTCTTACCGAATAAGCAACATTACGCCCCCGTGGGCTGGAATTCCTCCCACTGGAGGAAGGTCAAAGCGAACGGTAGTGTAGCGTGGGAAAGTAATTCGAGTACCAGGGAGCAATTTTGTCTCCTCTAGAGAGAAGATGATTGGATGATATGTTCGCGTTAGAAGCTGCAGTTCTGTCCAATTCGACCGGATACCCCGAATGTTCCATTGAAGAATATCCATAATACGATAAAATGAGATGAAGGTGGACATCAGCCCGACGAAGGCGGCGGGCCACAGTGCGAATGTTCGCAACTGGTGGTGTCTGAGACAGGAGGGTCTTGCTCCATTTTCTCAGAGGTTACCACAGCAGCTGCGTGAGTGTGGTCGGCAGCCCCATCTTTGGCTGATGCACCTGGAGAGACTATAGGCTTCCAGGGGATGCCATCGTCACATTGTGAGGTAGGAGGGGGGAGAGTTTTCCCCCTATTTGATTTCTTGGAGCCCTGGTGAAGCTCCTTGGTTGGCTCAGATGTTTTGGTAGGGGTGCGGAGGAAATCCTCGCGCGAATGCTCTTTCTTAGACTTCCGCGTCTCTATCTGTGGTTTCACAGCTGAAGATGAAGATTTGGAAGAGGTACTCACACTTTTCGTTGAACGTGACGCCGTTGTCGATGTATACTGTTTGACTACTTCTGTAGTAAACTGTAGGTCACAAGTCTGTGTGGCCATATCCCGTGTTGGTGGAGGCGTTGCAACTACTGTAGTTACCACGCGGCGGGGTCTTGGGCTTACGACTGGCGTACATCTTACGTGCAACTTGTATGGGAACCTTTTCCTTTACACAGATTTCCTGGATGGCTCGTTCATCGGCAAACACGGGACATTCCCGGGAGGAAGCAGCGTGATTCCCGTTACAATTGATGCAATGATGGGGCGGTGGTGGACAAATCCCCTCATGGGCCTCTTTACCACAGGTGACACATATGACCGGGTTCTTGCAAGACTGGGTTGTGTGGTTAAATCGATGGCACTGATAACACCGAGTAGGGTTAGGGATATAAGGTCGTACTGTGATGACCTCATACCCTCCCTTGATCTTCGACAGCAGAGCCACTCGGTCGAAGGTCAGAAACACTGTGCGAGTGGGGACTACAACATTGTTCTCTTTTTTTGTCACTCTGTGTACTGCGACGACGCCTTTAGCTGCCCGATATTCTTTCAGTTCATCGTCAGTCAGACCGTCCAAACTGGCCGAGAGGCTACCCCTCGGGAATAATTGAGGGTTGGATGGAGCTCATCACGAACCGGGTAGCTGTGGAGCAGAGTAGCCTTAAGCAGCCGCTGTGCCTGGGAGCCACTTTCTGTTTCTAACAGTAGTGTTCCATTACGCAGGCGGTTGCAGGTCTTAACTGGGCCGGCAATGGCATCAACCCCTTTTTGAATAATAAATGGGTTCACCAACGAAAAGGATTGTCCTTCCTCAGTACGGGTCACCACAAGGAACTTTGATGTCTGTAAATTTTTCTGTTCAGACACACTATTGTCTAGTACATCAATTTCTAAAGGCTCTTTCCATTTTCTTTTTTTTATAACCATCGCGGTTGTATCCCCCACGATTGCCAGTGTCTCCGATGGCACGCTCCTTCCTGCTGGGGGCCCCCAACGGAAGCACACCCGCCTTGGGTGATTGTTCACACCCCAGGTCACACCTCCCGATCTACAGACGGAGGGACCAATCGGCGAATCGGGAAGGTATCAGTGCAGGCAATCGCCCCTCCCTGGCCTGGCCTTAACCAGGGGGTACGCACGCACCCTACATGCCAGCCTGGGGCTGGGACTTACGCATTACCCAGTCACCCATATGGGTGGCCTTCAAGTGCGTACAGGGAGGAGGAAGAGAGAAATAGTAGGGGGAGAAGCCTCAAACGCAGACGCGGAGGCAAAGAAAGAGGTGAAAGAAGACTGTAAAGCCAAAAGGGTGAGAACTTCGGTTCCCCGAAGGATGCACTGACTCGGACCCCAAGAGAGGGGAAAAGGACAGTAGAAGAAGCGTCATGTAGCACGGAGTAGGAAAGAGTGCTACAAAGGCTGGGGCCCCGTGCTCGCCACGCACGTACTCACCACAGAGCGGTGAGCCCCGTGAGGGGACTGTACAAGCTTAAACGCATTTATGTGGTTGTGATGTGTTCCTGCCACCAGGTGACTATAGTTGCTAATTTGTTCTGCGCTCAGCTATATCACTCTGTATATGCTCGTTACTCAAATGATAACTTATAAAATGACGGTATTGCCGTCTTCCAGTGTCAATATGGTCACTGAGTCCCTGACTAATAAAATTTGGAACCGCTCACTGATTTTAAGTATCACCAAAATTTCCTAGTGTTTTTAGTATGAACCGTTAAAGAAATTTACTTTCTGACTAAATGATCACGTATCTGATCGTCTTCCTTGAACTCATCTTCCGTTCTTGCAGCTTGTATGTGATTATTTGACATTTTTGTACTGCTTACTTGAAACTAGTCTCCTAGGGTGGAACACTGTACCTGCTATAACATTAGCAGACAGGGCCCTGTTCGGTACGCTCCCTGGAGCATCAGCGTCTAGTTTGCAACTTCGCTCTACTTGGCTGACTTAGTTAAGTGCTACTGTGGCGTCAGACCACGAGAGTCTGATAGCACCCTGATAACAGACTGTGTTGTGGCAGACGGCAAACGGAAGGGACTCTCCATTAGCTTACAATGATTGAAAATTAGTAAGTACAATTTAAATAAAGAAAACACCAACAGTTTTTGCCATGCTCAGCATAACGCGTTTCGTGAATTCATTCCCACATTCAGAAGCTATCGGTTAGATATTTTATTTTATTTTTTGTGATGTCTCCATGTGTGTTCATCTGTATTCTTTGCAGTGTGGTTTATTGATGTGATACTGCAATCGAGGTTACTCCTTTTTTTCTCAGAATGTCAAAATTCTTGCACCATGTTACACTCCTGGAAAATCAAAAGATCACGCCAGAATTCGTTCACACATCAGAGGGAAACTTTGATACATTCTTCAGGATGTATACAACACACGATCACATAGACAGAGCCAACCGCAGGTGAGTACAGTCACCAGAGCGTCCGCAATATCGTCGCTGGTAACGTGTATACCCTCCTTTTGAAGCAATGAAAGCTGTAATTTTCCCATGGAGACGATCGCAGAGGTTTCTTGCGGAATGGCCTGCCCTGCAGTTTTCCCATAGTGCCTCAGTTGGGCCAGATTTCTTGCCAGACGTACAGACCGCGCAAGACTCGGTGTCAGTTCCACATCAACACCTACATACGTTGTTGTTCTTGTGGTCTTCAGTCCCGAGACTGGTTTGATGCAGCTCTCCAACCAACTTTATGCTGAGCAAGCATCTTTATCTCCTCATATGAACGGCAACCTACCATATTCATCTCTTGGACACCAGTGTTGCGTAGTTTGCGAACGAACTAGTTCGGAAGAGCGCTCCCACAGGCGAACTAAGCGAGGGAATTAAAGTTCAGGGAGAAGAAATAAAACCTTTGTGGTTTGCCGACGACATAGTAATTCTGTCAGAGACCGCAAAGGATCTGGAAGGGCAACTGAAGGAATGGACAGTGTGAAAAGAGGGTATAAGATGAACATCAACAAGGGTAAAACAAGTATAATGGAACGTAGCGTCAGAAAATCAGGCCATGCTGAAGGAATTAGATTAAATAATGAGACAATAAAAGTAGCAGATGAGTTTTATTATTCGGGTAGCATGATATCTTCTGATGGCCGAAGTAAAGGAGATATAAAATGCAGAATGGCTATGGGAAGAAAAGCGTTTCTGAAGAAGCGAAATTTGTTGACCTGCAATATTAATTAGAATGTTAGGAAGTCCTTTCTGAAAGCATTTTTGGAGTGTAGCATTGTATGGGAGTGAAACGAGGATGATTAGGAGACAAAAAGATGGCACAGACGAATGATGAAAATTAGATGGGTAGATCACGTTACTAATGTGGAGATGCTTAATCGATTTGGCGAGAAAAGTTGTTTCTGGCATTTGCCGACTAAAAGAAGGGATAGATAGGTGGGGCACATTCTGAGACATCAAGGAATCGTGAACTTAGCATTCGAGGAAAGTGTGTGGGGTAAATGTCGTAGATGGAGACAGAGAAACGAATACAGTAAGTCGACTCAAAATGACGTAGGATGCCGAAGTTATTCTCAGTTGAAGAGACTTGCACAGGACAGGGTAGCGTGGAGAGCTGCATCAAACTAGTCTGCGGACTGAAGACCACAACAAAAACAACAAGAATAATTTATCATCTAACCGCGACGATCACAATTAAGGGCTAGATTAAAAGGTGTACGCAATTAACTGAAAGTTAGTGCACAGTAGATAACGGAAAATTGACACGTCACAAATTACTGCCTAATTTAGCCATTGTGGCTTTGCATTTAGCATGAGCGGTACATTGCCAGACTTTTGTGGCAGTAGTTTTTGTTCGTTATGTGTCTAACCGCCAACTGAGTCTCGATTTCTGCGGCTATTTATAGACTGGCGTAGGGACAATTTTGTGATCTCATAATCGGCATAAATTTTTATAAAACGGCTGGGTCAGAATTTGACAATTGAATTAAACGATATGTTACTATCACAATTTGGTTTACAGAAATTATTGTTTGACGGAAAATTAATAAAATGTCGGGAAATAATTGTTAAGTATGGGGGTTTCCCAATCCTTTGTGACTGACAGCCATATTAAATAAAAACATTTATTGCAGAATGTAATTCAACTTTTTAATAAGGGCATGTATGAATCAATGTAGTACATTAAAACAGAGGTAAATGCAGCGACAACAAAAGTTTGTAGTCAAAGTTCGGAGTCGAACGATAGTTTTGGAGCAGTGGCGCAAACACGATGGTGGTGTGGGCGGGGTTGGGGGGCTAATTGGGAGAAAGCTCCCGTTAGCACCTCCCAAAAATATTTTATTTTAATATTTTTTTTATTTTTAATTTTTTTAAAACATGTCGCTCCCGGATATTTTAAGTACTTCACGTGTCATAAGTCACAACGTAACTATAATTTGCCAAGCATAAGTGAACGTGACAATGGGTTCCAAACGTGATGCCACTACTGAGAACGTGTGTTCCTGTTACTGTGAGCGGTTTTAATGCCGCCTCTAGCATCTTTGATGCTGCCGCTATTGTTACTGTTAAACTGAAGTTATGAGCCGATTGTACATATGCGGCGTCCTGCTGCTCAGCAGGTCAGCGGCGCCACAGAGTGCAATCTTATGAACAATAATAGTGTTATTTTAGGTCAATTTTACACATAGTCCATGTTAATTATACTGTAAAGACCTTTCCCCTTGGCTAGTAACATAAAACATCTTATTTATTTCACGAGCTGATTATATACGTTCTATTTCCACCATGATGCTCCTCTCCTACTTTCAAATTAATACGAGCCTACTCATTTTATTTCTTGTGCTATTGTTTTCGTAGTATAATTGGTTAAATAATAGAAAGTGTAAGACTAAGTGATAGATTAGTAAGTTATTATCATTAGTTTTTCTAAATAATTACCCTCCCCTAAAAGCTTCCTTAGGGTTTCTTTTGCGGACGGAGAAGTTAGTTTCGGAAGACAAAGTTCCTCACTGCTCCTTCCCACAAATCCCCTAAGCCTCCACATCCTTACTAATGTTGATGCGTAGCGATATGCGGTTGTACCGCCCTACAGTAGGCACGAGGTGCCGTAGTTGCTGTCCAAGTCTTTATGGAAAGCATAGAGTTGTGACTAACCTGTTGTCTTCTATAGTTGTGTCCCCAGCGCAGAAGACAGTGCACAGGTCATTGGTTCTGCTTCACCATACGAGTGAGGCCAGAATAAGTTCGGTAACATGAAAGTACAAGAAGCGATTCGCGAGATATTCAATTGTTAGTTGCAAAATGATAGTTATTAATAAATTCCTTAACTTTAGGATCACTTCCTACATAAGCAACTATTATCAATACTACAGATCCTATGCAGTTCATAGCTGTGGTGTCGCACTAGTATAAAGTGCGCGCCACCTACTTTCGCCGCGCGCCGCCATGCACGCACGGCGTGGCGTTCTTACGGCGTCAGCCACGAGCGCCCTCTGCTACAACTCCGCTCGTGGCCACCACTGAACGACATCGTTCACTTGGGACTGAAATAGGAACCAGTTAACACTTCGGAATCAGATAGGCACCAGTGAAGACTTGGCTATCGGATAGGCACTAGGCAGGCCTCTAGCTCAACTATGTATCAGCATTCTGCCGTACTGATCTATGTAAAAGTTAAGTATTGTATAAATTCTGTGCAATATATATATATATCGTTCTAATTTACTCTAGTGTTTCTAGTTTCTGCTGTCCCACTGGCTGCTCACCTTCGAACCTGCACAAGCGTGCGTCCTTTATTCCTGTGTCGGTCTTTATACTCGGCCACCGACACCTACGACGGAAACGAGACACAAAAGCGGCGACGAGGCTGGGACACAAAAATAGCGAGACCTCGAGTGTTAACAGTACTACTAAACTTCAGTTATGACCGGCGCGTATAGCGATCAGCTCGAGACTGAATCTGCGGCGCTGTGAGAGAGGGCACCTGACGCTCTATTTAGCGCCAAAAGCTGCCCGTCGCGCGCCTTCTGCAAAATCGTCCTTCTCTTGTTACAATAAGAGAATACACCTTAAACTACTTAATCTCTCAAAACCTAGACTGTCCTTCAGAGATATTTTTCACAAATTCTCAGCTCTGAATTATTAATAGTTCTTAAAAAATAAATGAAACTAATATCATAGGAAATCACGTGATATGAAATGCAGTAGCCAATGCGAGGAGAGTACCGGTAACATAGCCGGGATTTCCCAGGGGAACCAGCACCTACCGTGCCACATGCTATTGCTCCCCACCCCACGTTTCAACATATGCTGCACTTCTGTCTTTCTTCCGCGTTTAAGACACGTACAGTGTTAGCAAACAAACGGCCAGCGGCCAGAAATATGTAACGGCCATAGGCCAGGAATATCACACTTCCTAGAACGAAATCCTGACTGTTCCACTGGTTTTGAGTGTATCTACTGTGCGTACTACCTATGTCTACAAATGAATATATGACAGTTAGGAAAACATAATTTAATTTTAAATGCGTAGATATTGCGGCAGATAACATAATTCATTTGTTACAGTTGGACACAGCCGCTATTGGAAAATGCTAAGGGGGCGTCTCATGAGTTGGGACGCAGCTCTCGAAGTCAGTCTGGGAGTCTCGTGGTCGTTAGCGGAATTGCTGAAAAAACAGGAGAGCGGTGGAGCGGTGTGGGGGCGGACATTTCCGGTAATGGCCGCCATGATGGCGCCACCAGCGGTTTCCGATAGCGGCGGTGGCGGCCCAGAGACCGGGACGCGACAGCTGACGCACGGGGTTTGCTGGCGGCAGCCATCTGGCAATCAGGCGGGGCAGCAACGCCACCGACGAAAACGTCAGCGTCGAGCGCTTCCGCCAAAAACTGAGATTCTTAGCCACAGAAACAACGCATGGCTAAATTTTCTGCAGCACTTTTGTAAATGTCTCTTCGTATTTCTGTGGCTTGGTTCTAAAAGGGCCAATGTCAGTATTTATCAAAACTGGTTTTATTCGTGTAGACCATAGTTTCACGTGGTCTACATAATGTTGAAACGACCAATGTCTAAGCCACATAGGATGACAGATACTGGGATTTTAAGATGTGAGCCCCAAATATACTGTTAATATTTTTCAGAAAATTACAGAAAATATTCAGAAGCTTATAACGTAAAATTAAAATTTTTTGACATTGGCCCCTTTAGAACCAAGCCACACAGATTTATGAATAATG
This sequence comes from Locusta migratoria, assembly GCA_026315105.1. Lineage (NCBI taxonomy): Eukaryota > Metazoa > Arthropoda > Insecta > Orthoptera > Acrididae > Locusta > Locusta migratoria. The sequence continues at coordinate 284,246,168 of CM048750.1, read as the reverse complement.
AAATGCTGGATGTAACTTTATGAAATTAAGAGCTGAAAACCTGACGTTGCCTGGGTATTAATTTATTCCAGCCTTGAGGAAGTACTTCTGCTATCCCTTCTGTCTGTCTCTCTCTCTCTCTCTCTCTCTCTCTCTCTCTCTCTCTCTCTCTCTCTTTGTCAATCTCTTTTTTCTTTTAAAAGCATGTTTTATTTATGGGAGAATATTTTAAGAAATAAGGCTGTCTTGCATAATGTACAAAATTATAAGTGCAATATCCAAAGAAAGAAACACAGTAACCAAAATACGAATGACATATAAAATTCGTACGATCTCATATTTATTCAGTTATAAGTCGCACAAACGTGTAATTTTTCAGGTATATATTGATTTGTACGAGGTATGACCACAAAGTAATTTACGTTTTGTTATATAAAACAAACTTGTACAGATACAGAAAAAATATTTATAGTACAAAAATAAACAACTATTAAACTACTTTTCTACATAGCTTCCGAAATTTTGTAGGCATTTGTCATAGCGTGGCAGAAGTCTTTGCATGCCTTCTTCGTAGAAGGTTGCTGCCTGTGTTATCAACCATGTGGTAACATGTTCTTTCAGCTCGTCATCGTCGCTAAAGCGTTGACCACCATGGGCAGGTTTTAGGTGTAAGAAGAAAGTCGCTAGGAGCAAGACGGTACGGAGGATGATCAAACACGTCCCAGTGACGTGTTGTTTGGTCACATTCGCCTTGTGAGGTCGGGCGGCAACCTGAAGGGAAGAAGAAGACTCATCTCTTCTTACACCTAAAACCTGTCCTTGGTGGTCAACACTTCAACGATGATGAGCTGAAAGAACATGTTTGCCACATGGTTGAATACACAGGCGGTCACCTTCTATGAAGAAGGCACACAAAAACCTGTCCCACGCTATGACAAGTGCGTACAAAATTTCTGAAGTTATATAGAATAGTAGTTGAACAGTTTTAGATTTTAGACAATAAATATTTTTTTCTGTATCTGTTTTATATAACCAAACGGAACTTACTTTGTGGACATACCTCGTGTAATTGCTATATGTCTGCAAAATCTGTTGCGAATACAATTGGAAGTAAAGAAGTAATAGATTAAAACTTGGTGCGTGACAGGTCGGTTTTCCATGAATACTACTGTTTATGTGCTCATATATCGTGAACTACGCGTCGTACTGTAATACAATTTCAAATGTAGATTCAGCTCATGGGTTCATACTGTCCGCAAAGTTTCCTACGGCTACCATTTGTAGCGTAGAACTTATAAATTTTAACGTCATACAGAATGCCGTAATTTTATTCCATGAACAGCAGAAAAGTACTAAGCGAGAAAATTATTTTCCTTTCATCATTTTACTGTGGATGTCAGCGAGAAAATGTGTAATAAAGGTTTGAAATTATGTTTAAGGTTTATTGCAAGTCGTTAACTACTCTCATTCTGATACAGTCTATAAGTCTCGTCGCATTATGCATTTTCTTGCGATTCCTACTGTTTATGGTGTTATATCTCCTGAACCATGTCTAGTATGTGATTCTAATCACCGCAGGAACTGTTACCTCACGGTAAGGAATATGTGTATCAAATATGGTTAAAATCGGTCCATTGTTTTGGAGGAAATGTGCAATATTGTCGCGTGATGTAACAGTTTTTTTCGCATCGCATTGTTTACGATGTCATATCTAGTGAACTGTGTATCGTACTGTGATAAAATTTCGAACGTACTTTCAGTGGTATGTGAGTAAACTGTCTCTAACATTTCTCGCGAATACAATTAATATTGTACGAGTATTTAATCGTAACGTCATGCCAAATGCCGTAATTTTACTGCATGAATACCGAAAAAGTAGTAAGCCACAAACTTTTTTTTCCTTTCATCATTTTGCTGGGGTCGTCAGCAAGAAAAAGTTTCCTAAAGGTATTCAATTACGATTAAATTTTATTGCAATTCGCTAAGTACTCTCCTTCTCAAATAATAGACTGATAAAGTCACACTATCACATGCCGCAAGACGCGGACGTTTTCATTGTTTATAACGTCATATCTCCTGAACTACCAGCCATATCGCAAAATCTTTCTTAGTTGATGTAATCTACCTATAAACTAAACACCTGTAAAATTTAATCATCGTAGATGAAGTACTTTTCGAGATTTCGTGTTTCGTCAGTGAGTGAGTATGTGAATGAGTGTCCTTTCGTTTTATATAGATAGAGATATCTCATGAAGAACATACAATGTTCAAAGGTGCAGTTCTTACAACGCAAAAACAGGATGACGACCAAGGCAGCTGGTTTTCACAATTCTGTCAGGGACTTAATTACTTTGGTTATCAGTACCTAGATTACAAACTACGTAAACTAAGTTAAACTAACCTAAGGACACACACACACACACACACACACACACACACACACACACACACACGCGCGCGCGCCCCAGGGAGATCTCGAACCTCCGACGGCAAGCAACCATGCGCCCTGCAGTAAGACACCTTAGAACTCTCGGCCACTCCACCGCAGGAAATGAGGAACATTTTTGCCTTTATTGTGCTCCGGCAGTATCATTTTTCGTCTGGTTGCCTTGCTTTTCCTTGGAACTGCAGGTTGCAGTTTAATGCTTATATAAAATAAATTCTATGTAACAGTCAGTACATATGTGAGAATATCTTTCTACGCCTCGATACATTGATATACACAGTATGACAAATAACGAAAAGAATTGCAGTAGCGTATCGAGAGTGATATCAGACAGTACGTTGTCCAAGTATTCTTGAAATGACCGTAACACACATCAGTGAAAATGAAATATTGTTTGCGAAAATCGCAATGTTAGTTTATTTTCATAGAATACCACTTTCGTCATATAACGGTACCATATTCTGGCCTGATTTGATATTAAATTTACGATGGTTTTAGGTCCGAATGGAGCAGTCTACTGCCTGTCGAATCTCTGGAACAATTCTGTCCTTGTGACTTTGGTTTGATTCCGACGATGAAGGAATCATTTCGCGGCATTCGCTTCAGAACAGTTCCAGAGATTCGACAGGCAGTAGACCGTTCCATTCCCACCAACAGAAAAGGCCCTGCTAACGGTATACTACCCCTTCTACATCGGGTTCTACACAACGCTGATGAGTTTTTTGAAGGACAGTAACTGGTGCAAATATATAACGCTTATGTATCGGTTGTGAATAAATAGTTGTCATTCTTTAAGTTCCAACAATCATATTCAGTTGTTGGAGAGCTCGATATTATGATTGTTGTATTTACATATGGTATGTCAAATATAAAATATTTTAAAGTATATGTAATGCATTGAAGTTTCGCCATTGTACAATTACTTTTATTGTGAAGCGTCTCCACATATGAATTACATGGATACTCTTCGGCATTAAAAGTGATTGTACAATGGCGAACTTCAATGTATTACTTACACTTTAAATTATTTTATAATTGAAATACCATGTGTTCATTCAGCAGTCAGGATGTCGAGCTCATCAGCCACAGTATAAGCATCTTATCAGATTATATGATGTTACTATTGCGTGACGAAATCTGTCTTCTGTGAAAATAAAACTAACTTTGCGACCTTGGCAAAACAATATATCATTTTAATTGAAGTGAGGTCGCTTCCACTAGAATGATCGAGTTAAGATCAAGTGAGTATTAAACTACAATGAGCGAATTAAAATCATATGAGTATCAAACATCTTTATTTCTGTAATAGTAGTAATCTTGACTGCCCACGGCAACACAACCAACTATTTAAATACCTTAGACTTCTATGATTATACTTTCTCATACGTTATATTTAGTTCGATTAGCTTCCAAGTTTGTAGGCTTCGTGTAAACAAAGTTTACCTTATAGGCTTTCAAATGTTTGTAAATATATGGGACTTAACTTCTATGGTTATTAATCCCTAGGCTTACAAACTACTTAATCAGTAACTGGTACACCTGGGTTTCAGGGACACGAACGAAAGTCCTTTTTTCCGGAACTGAGATGTCTTAGCACTGGTTTGCCTCTCCCTGTACTCTCCTAGCATTCAGTCTGCTACCAGCCCATGACATTGTTATTGTTGTTGACGTGTCATGGTTAGTTTCCTTTCTATGAGGGTGATAGGGTCGCAGGGACCCAGGTCTACCTGTAATGAGTTTTTTCGTTGAATCGTTTTCATTATCTTCGATTTACGGTACTATGCCTAAGGAAATTGAAAAAGGAAGATATTATATACGTTCAGAATGAACGACTGACCTATGACAATCTACACGAGACTAGATATAACAGGTGTAAATAAATTTCTTATACCCTGGGAAAGGATATATTGATTATGTGATACGCAGAGGATTCATCGTGCTACTAGGGACACAACTCGTACGTGATTGGAGTAAAGATATCAGAAATTTCATTTATGTTACTCTAGACCCCACTCCCTCCAAGGCTTCAGCAACACGAGCTCAGTGAGGCATGATTTACTAAATCAGAGGAAAAGTTCCTCAGTCTGCCCATCTGAGAAAGGTAGGAAAGCATCACGGGACTGTACAGATGTCGAACACCATTGTGTTTGCAACATTTCATTGTTTTATTACCAAAGTGATTCTGTAGTTTGGATGAATAAATATCTACAATGGACTAATGAAGACGCTGAATAATTAAAAACTAAAATTTTGTTGTTCTTGCTATTATGTAGGCAAAAATGACTTAGTCGTTCGACTGAAAATGTCATATACAATTTTTTAAAAATTTGTGCCTGCAGAAATATTTATATTGCTTTTGAATTTTTTTTCTGGTTTACAGTTATGAATCACAGTCTGTTATGTGAATTTTCAATTATGTAGTTTGTAACGGATGTGTAGGAGTTTGGAAAAATATGTGTTCCACATTTCAAAGTTTATGCACTTAACTGTTTTTTAATTCCTTCCTAAAGTCTTCATGATATAACTATAATTGAGGAATGAAGTTTTAAAACAGCAGTATTATTTAATTTTACCTGTTTTAACAGAAACATACTCAAACCTAACGTGGGTCCTGTGGCCCCAGGAGTACCTTATGCGTTACTGTTTAAAGGTGTACCAGTTACGGATTAAACTAACTTAAACTAATCTTAGGACAACACACACACACACACACACACCCACACACACACACATCCATGCCCCTGGGAGGACTCGAACCTCCGACGGCGAGCAACCCCGCGCTTCCGCAGCAAGGCGCCTTCGACCGCTCGGCCACTCCACCGCGGCTCAGAAACTTTGATAGAATAATTTCGACCTGGAGATGTCTATGCCCTGGAGATCGGAAAAAGTTGAGCGACAATCGACGATCATGTGGCCTAATAGTCCGCTAATCTTTTCTCTTGACGACTCTTTTTGTTTCCGCTTGTTGGATCAGATGAGCGGAAAATGAAAATATGTGGCCATAAGATTTTGTTGAATGCATTTTGTGGTCTGGGTCATTTTTATAGGTAAACGAAACTTGTACCGGGATGTCGTTCCCTTAGCACATGAGACTTATACGTCAAAGTCAGCGAGAGTAGAAAGAGTGAAAAGGATACGGAGAATTCTTAGCAAACAACCAGTTTAAGTCCAGTATCACTAATAAAGCGAAGAAAAAGAAACAGGAGAGGGTTAAAGTAAGAGAAAACTACCAGAAGTACAAACTGAAATGGAAGATGAATACAGAACAGGAAAGATGTGAAGGGGGTCAAGAAGTCTTACTTGACGTGACCTCAGAACCAAACTGCAAAATGTTCGTGACGTAAACTATTATTGCTGACCGATAGTCCACTAAGCGTTTCTACGGCAACTCGTTTGGTTATCGTTGTTGTGTTTGTGACTGTCTGTGGTTTTAGAAGAAAGTTCTCTAAAGTTCCCCGAAAGAACGATTGGATTTAGTGACCTAAACATTTCCAAAGGAGAGGGTTTATGACTTCAAGGTAAGTCAGACTCGTTACAAAACATTCTGTTTCAACGGCTTCGTATACTCAACACTTCCATCTCCAATAAATGTATTACGGAACGGCACATCGTTTATGTAGATTCGTAGACTTCGATTCGAGTAAGATCTCAAAGCATTACTGGACAAGTAATCAATTTAGCTGTAGACCTGAACAAGATGGCATTAGAACTGCGAAGTCGATTATAAGACGACTGCGCCTTCAACTTACGTATAGAAATACATTTGATGCATACATATCCATACTTTGCGCATATCGTTAAAAAGGCACGAGATAAAGCTTGTTTGGAATGGGATCAGTTTGGCTTTAGAAGAAATGTAACAACACGTGAGGCAAAACTCTCCATACGACTTACAAGGTAGGTTAAGGAAAGGCAATCCTACGTTTATCGCTTTTGTAGGTTTGGAGGTGGTTTCTGACGATGTTGACTCTAATACCCTCTTTAAAATTCTGAAAGTATTAGGGGTGAAATGAAGGGATCCAAAAGTTAGATACAACTTGTACACAAACCAGACAGTGGGGCTCACCTTGGCTGTTAGACACCAACAGTCGGTTTTGACCAATTGCGTCATGTATTACGTCGTTTTGTCATAGCTGTGTTTCTATTTGTTTATTACTAGCCGCTGATTATATTGTAAATGTGTTAGAGGTAATATTTATTAGAATGCATTTATTTATTTGCCTAAGAGTTTTGCGTTGAACAACTACTACAGCGACAGGAAATACATGTACTTTGAAATATTATGAGGACTGAAGTGCAGTTTGAGTCCGCGAGTGATGTTTTATATGTAGATGTTGGAAACAGCGACGCAACGCATCATTCTTAATAAAGTTACAGTTGGTGCCTGTGAGCTTATGAAACATCTGCCCGCTTCACACGAAGGTTTTTTTCCATTTTTCTTCAATTTTACGGAGCACATTAATATAGACATTTGTCACTGCAGTAAAAGATAGATCTGTCTGCGTTCCGAAAGATTTTTTTTCTTTACACGGCACTTTAATCTGGCTACTCCTGTGACTGCAGTAAAATATAGAGTAATTTGGAAGAACCTTCTTAAGGCTACACTACAGATGACTTTTTAAAGTGAAAGTTAGGTTTTTTAGTACGTGAGGGCGTGTAGCTCCCGAATCTCAGGTTACGAAACACGCAGTATCTTATTGGCTGACAACTAGCGAGTTCTCATTGGCCGTAGACAATTTCTGCGTGTCGAAATACGGACTCGTAACATTTGTGACATGTAATCACACTTTCCATTACATTGTGTTATATATACTTCTTATTGCCTTGTACTGAGCGGACAAGAACCTGTCACAGAACAGGAGCAGCATTTCTTTTTTATGTCTTCATTAGTGCTTCGTACAGACCATCACGTAAATAAATACTGCTGTTTCTGCTCTATGGTTGACAGGTTCTTGTATGAAATGTTTCAAATGTTTGTATAGCTTATGGGCCTTAACTACGGGGTCATCAGTCCCTAAACTTACAAACTACTTACAAACTAGCTAATACTAAAGACGGCACAAATATCCATGCCCGAGGGGGGATTCGAACCCCCGACCGTAGTGGCCGTGCAGACCGTGACTGGGGTTCTTGTATGTACCGTTGTCCGGTCTGTAAGTTTATTTTCCGCATAAAGGGAACATTTGATTACCAATATTCACACACTTTGTATTAAATCGTGTTATATTTACTTCTTATTGCCTAGTTAAATATCAGTAATGCTTTGTCATTTGCGCTGACAGAATTTCGAGACTGAACAATTTGACAGGTATCGACCGCAGCAGCGGCGCGACTTCGATGTAGACGGATTCTTCCAAATTACCAAATATATTTCTCTTTGCATCCCGTAAGATATTTTTTTAACAAACTGAAACATGAAGATATATGTCGCGGTTGAACTTCTATCAAATTTATGGTTTATAGATAAAATGATGACATTATTAAAACGAGACGGGTGGTATCCTGCGCTTTGCTTGCCAATATGTGTTAAATTATACGACGCTTCTCGCCGGCCTCCAGTGGTTATGTTGGCACCAACAGTTAATGGCAATAACTCAGATGTCTAATAAAGGTTTTGTCTTGAAAACTTCAGTCAAAACGAAAATTATATTTTTTCTGAAGGGACACAGGTACATACAAGAACATGTCAACCATAGAGCAGGTACAGTATTAACACAGGCACAGTATTAACACTTACTCTGTAATTCGTGAAAAATACTAACGCAATCCTACAATTCATTGTTCATATTTTGCCGACAGATGAACAGCCCTGGGGGCCGGCGAGAAGCGCGAGCGAAACATTTTTGGAAGCTTCTTTTTCTCTAAACAGACTCTGTTCCCTTGGCTTCGTTGGTTAACATCGCAGAACGTAACTTCACTTTTACACTTCGCTAGTGTCACACGGCGTATTTGATCAGTTTCGTAATTGTACTTAATTATAACGAGTAAAAGCTCTCCTGATGCTGCATCGTATTCAAGAACTTCAATAAACCGTCCGTTTTCACGGTGATTTTGTGTCCTACATTACGCGGAAGTGCTATTGACATACAGTAAAACGTTTTCAAATGTTTGTAGAGTCTATGGGGCTTCACTACGGGGTCATCAGTCCCTAAACTTACAAACTACTTATGAACTACTTAGAACTAAGGACGGCACAAATATCCATGCCCGAGGGGGGATTCGAACCCCCGACCGTAGTGGCCGTGCAGACCGTGACTGGAGCGCCTCAGTCTCCTCGGCCACCGCGGCCGGCAAACGTTTTCATTGGATCTTTTCCGATGTTTCATTTTATGTAAATAATATTATTTCCATTGGTTTTCCATTTAGAAATTCCACGCCCAAAACCCCTTAATTCCAGCGGTAATCCCGTTAAATTCTTTTGCTTATTTTTTTTTTTTCGCTTACATTTATAAATGTGCACCTAGTTGTTTATTTCATGTTTTAATCGGCGCCACATTACATTTGCATTGAAATTTGAATGTCGGTTATCGTCATGACGTTGTGCCTGACGCCATGGGTCAAAGCAGACGGGTGGTATCGGAATATCAAGTATTGCCCTCTTTAAAATTCTGAAAGTGATAGGGGTAAAATATAGGAAGCCAAAAGTTAGATACAACTTGTACACAAACCAAACAGCAATTGTAAGAGACGATGGGCATGAAAGGGATATAGTGGCTGAGAAGGGTGTGAAACAGTATTGCATCCATTACAAAGACGTAATGGAAACAAAAGATAAATTTGGAAACATAATTAAAGTTCAGTGAGAAGGAATAAAAACCTTGCGGTTGGCCAATGACAAAACACAGCAAAAGACATGTAAGTGCAATTGAATGAAATCGACAGTGTCCTGAATGTAGGGGATAAATATTAACAGGAGCAAAACAAGGATAATGGAATGTAGTCATTTGAGATCTGGTGATTCTGAAGGCTCCCCGTCTGAGCTTCGAATCCTCCCTTAGTCATGGGTGTGTGCGTTGTACTTAGCATAAGTTGGAGTAGTTTGCAAGTCTAGGGACTGGTGACCACTGCTGTTTGGTCCCATAGCTTTATAAACCTTTGAACATTTGATGCTGTGGGAATTAGGTTAGAAAACGAGACAATAAATGCAGTATATGTGTTTTGTTATCTAGGAAGTAGAATAACTTCTCATGGCCCGAGTGTAGAATATATCAAGTGCAGGATCCATATGGGAAGAATATAATTTCTGTAAAAGAAAAATATTTTGACATCTAATATTAATTTGATAGTTAGCATATCGTTATTGAAATCGTTTAACTCGTACGGGAGTGGAACGTGGGCGATAAACAATTTCTGCCAGAAGAGAACAGCCGCGGTGGAGCAGCCGAGCGGTCTAAAGCAGCTCGCTGCGGAGCGCGCGGTTGCTCGCCGTGGAGGTTCGAGTCCTCCCTGGGACATGGGCGTGTGTGTTGTCCTTAGGTTAGTTTACCTAGGTTTAAGTAGTTTGTAAGCTACGCACTGATGACCACGCAGTTTGGCCCGATAGATTTACAAACATTAGAACATTTTAACCAGATGAGAATACACACTTTTGAAATTTGACGCAACAGAAAAATGTTGGAGGTTATATGGATAGATCGCGTACATAACGACGTATCGAACAGAATGGGGAATTACTTGCATATATTTTCTAAATGAAGGAGTCTATTGGCAGGCCGTATTCTGAGCCTTCAATAAATCGTCAGTTCAGTATTGAAAGGAAGAGTGTGTGTGGAGGGGGCATGGCAAGACGCAGAAAAAGAACAATAGATGAATAAAACACAGGTTCAAAACAATGTGGTTTGTCGTTCTTATTGAGAGATGACGAGGCTTGCATAGGGTAGAATAGCGAGCAGAGCTGCATCAAACTAGGCACACAATGATGACCAAAGTGATGACAAGCTACAAATAGTAGGTAACGTGGAAAAGTCGTTGGTTGTAGTACGGCGTCTTGGTCACTAAAAATTCAGCCTTGTAGTTTTATCCACAACGAAGAAACAAGCAGAGCGTTAGTGCCCTGAGTGACTACTTAAAAACGATGCTACGGCTGTTTGATTGACTTGGCAAGGGCATTAACAAGTCCCCAGAAAGCAGTTTCTGATTAGATTTATATACACGCGTCATGTTTAGAAAGAAAAAGGCTGCTAATAATCGATGTAGTACAGTATACGCTGTCACCATACCTTTACGTGAGTAGTAGATAAACTGTTATTACTTTTCAAACGAATTTTTCAGTTTTGAAAGTGGTTGAGCGGTAAGCAACCGTACAGAAATTTTAAACTTTTGAATCTCAAGCACAGGTTCCATTGACCAGGTTTCGAAAATAAGAGTAAGAGGAAATCAGATGCAGTTCCATGGGTTTGGAAGGGGCTGCAGCCACCCCCCTGAATTTGCCTTTGATCGGACCCTACAAGCAGGAAATTACAGAGCTAACAGCAATCTGAAACATGTCGTCTCCCATACCCACGATTCCGACGGGACATTAAATCCCAATCTTCTCGCGTTCCATCCTTTCAAAGCCGTTCATCGGCGATGGGAAAGCCCGTAAGAGGAAATCTTGGTTTTGAAGTATTAAAACCTAAACTTTTAAGTAACCGAAGAAAATGTAATTAGTTGAATGAGAACTATCTGGCACCTTTTTCCTACTTCTGTTTATATCTCAAGAGCAAAACAATTGAAAAGGTTCTTTTATGTTCAAAATGTTCAAATGTTTGTTAAGCTTATGGGACTTAACTACGGGGTCATCAGTCCCTAAACTTACAAACTACTTATGAACTAGCTATAACTGAGGACGGCACAAATATAAATGCCCGAGGGGGGATTCGAACCCCCGACCGTTCTTTTATGATTCATGCAGACATACGAAAGTCACATGGGACATACGAAAGTCACAATATGTTTATTATTAACCCTACTTACGGTTTTATTTTGCCCATACACTTAAGATATCAGGGTCAAAAATTACCCTTTTGTTCTGGTTTATGTTAATATACTTTTATAGCGTTTGTCGATTTGGAGAAAGCTTTTGCCAATGTCGACTGGAATACACTATTCCAAATTCTGAAGGTAGCAGGGGTAAAATATAGGGAGCAAAGAGTTATATTCAACCTATACAAAATCCAGACAGTGGTTATTAGACTCGAAGGGCAAGAAAGGGACGCAGAGGTTGGGATTGGAGTAAGACAGGGTTGTAGACTTTCCCCGATGTTGTTCAATCTGTACATTGAGCAGGCAGTGAAGGAATGGAAGGAGAAATTTGGAGAGGGCATAAAGTGCAGGGAGAAGAAATAGAAACATTGCGTTTTGCTGCTGACATAGTAATTCTGTCAGAGATCGCAAAATATCTGGAAGAGCAATTGAATGGAATGGACAGTGTCTTGAAAGGAAGATATAAGATAAACATTAACAAGAGTAAAACGAAAATAATGGAAATCAATGTCAGAAAATCGGGCGATGATGAAGGAATTAGATCAATTTACGGAATAGTTTGTATTTATTGTAAATTTATGTATTTTAAAAATTCTTGCATACTAATGTGATAATAACGAGCACTAGTCCATATTAGAGACAAAATTGTATAGTTATACAGAAATGTTGCAAAACTGTTACCTTGTAAACGTTAATTTTTGTTACAACAAGGCTGACTATTGTGGAATTTCGAATTACATAATATGGAAGACGATTTACGTGAGCATTTTTTTAGTTGAACACTGCACCTTTTGAACTCTTGTCCTCCAACGAAAGATTGTTCGGCAACCAATTCCCATAGAGTAATTTCTTCTCTTCCTACTTCTTCGACGTTGATAAAATTTTCCTTGCATAATGTAAATTGGTTCCAAGTGTACAATGACTTCAGTTTACCGGCCTTCGTACCAAGTTGATAAAATTCGTCATCCTGACTACTTATCACTATTTCTGTTATAGATTTTGCATCAATTTCTACCCTGTCTTCATCCTGTACTTAAATGTTCATATTCTGTCCGAATGTAGGTTTTGGAATTTTGTTAATGAGGCTATTTTAATTTACTTTGCCTTCCACTGAATACCTCCTTTGGCAGATTCTCGGATCCGTTTCACTTTATGAACACTATTGGATGCTGACAGATTATAGTCACAGCCAACAATTGTCGTCAAATCCCGTGTCTCTGGTGCTCCTTCCCTTGCAGTAGCCGCACTTTCTACCTCCGTTCCTTCCGTTAGAGTTCTTAATTCACTGGCATCAATTCCTTGGCCGTCATTTTCAATTTTCTGTGAGTCAATGGAAATGTTGTTCAACATTGTTTCCAAGTCTTCTTCAGTGTTTATATTTTTTAATAAATCACGTGGAACAAATAAGGTCGCAATGTCTATTTTCACTGGAATCCCAAAAAACCCTTCAGAACATTTTGAAGTTTCATTTATACCCATCCAAGTTGATAACATATTGTCGATACCTTGATCCCTCAGACTGACTGTGCTTCGGCTTCCCATGGACTATTTTTATATCACTCCATAACCCAAGTAAACTTTTAATGACTTGACTGCAAAACACTCTACCATTATCAGAAAGCGGAATACTTGGGGCACCAAATGTGGTAATAATGTCCAACAGATGACATGCTACTTCATCAGCCGTTTTAGAAGTTTGTGTGCGGAGGATAACGAATTTTATAAATGACCTTGGTACACAAATATGAACTTCGACTTATTGTCTGGGTTTTCCTGCATGTCAATTAAGTCAATTTGACTTAGCGAATTCAATTCACTGTGTATAATAGGTTTCACTAAAACACCCCCATTCAATGTGTTTTTTTTCTGACATTATTCGGATAATCTAACGATTGATTCATCAATCACATTCTTGTACTTACGATTCAGTTCCACGATCATCCGTGTTCGGCCGCCATTACCTACAGCAATGTGTGTCTCATGTAGTGCGTTAAACAGTTCATCAAAACGAACATAATAAAGAATTTCTTCTCTTCCAGCACATACCGGTGCTACGAATTTTTCATCACCTCCGATGTTGAGAACATCATGTCGCTTCAAGCCTCTGTAGTGAACAGATTTCTTTTTTATTGGAACTGATTTTTGCATTTTTCCACTTCATTTAAGAGAATTGCTCAGCAGTTACATAAAATTGTTTTCCTTATTCTTAATCACTGATTCACTTAAAAGCTCTTAACATCTATTACACAACATCACTCATACTGAAATCAAGACTTCATTAGGAGCAGCAGTGTGCACTACGAATTTTTAAATATCCAACGAAAATTCAGTATTGGTCGTAAATTTGTTTATGTATTATTACGGATCGATTTCGACTACTGGATAGCCATCTTCAGTACAACTTGCACAATGGACTAGAAACATTACTGATCTTACTAATCCAGCCGCAAGCTACAAACATATACAAAAGATGTTAGCATAGTCAAACTTTTGATCAGTGAACGCAAGATTGTTGACTGACGAAACAGCGATCCTTTGTTGTAACATGATAAATTACGGGCGCTCCGTGCAGCTAAATTCTGAACTAAAAGTGCTAAACATGGCGAAGGTTAAAACATCACGCGCGGGAATTGAATACATTAAAACCTCACATGCAGGAAATTTGAAACTTTGAAAACTTACACGGGGTCTTTACAAAAATTAAAAAACAAAAAAAAATTAACCAACGTACGTCCGGATGACCGGTATTCGTATAATTGATACTCCACTGTATTGGTTGTCGTCGAAGGTTCGTGCCAGATAGCATTGACAGAAGACTGGAGTAGAGGGAGGAAGTGCTAAACAAAGTACCCTAAATACCCTGAGGTGCTTTGCGGAATACAGGTAAAATTTTACATACAGAAACAGTTGAGAAATTCAAGAAATCGATTTATAAATAGTAATTGTGAGTTCATTGGGTTTCTATCGATGCCATTCTGTCCCAGTTATTTTTTTTTATTTTTATTTATTTATTTATTTATTTATTTTTTTGGGGGGGGGGGCGGCAGACTCTAATTTCTCTTAGTGTAACCCTTCACATCATTCCGTTCGCATGAAATTTCTATAGACGTTTGCCTCTCCTATGTATATTCATAGCGAAACATTTGATCTGATGTAAGCGTATCGTCATACGCAGATCTTTTACGACTTTAACGTTCTTTTGAATGCACCTTACATTTATATTCTCTCTGCTTTACAAAAAGTAACAGTATTTATAAGTGACTAGCTGAAATCCCAGTATTGCGCGGGTATTTAGTATATTTGGTATAGATTCATTTAATTCAAAACTTAACTATAAACAATATTTCCTGTTATTTGTCCGCGATCTAATATGGAAACAATTCTTTTGTGTGCTCACTCTTGATCAAGCAACATAAAGTTGTCCGTGCGAGAGGCATAGAGGTGTCAAATCCACTCCGCAGTATTTAATAAATTGCCATGTGATTTATTAATCGTTATACAAAATTCAAGTCTCAGTGCAAATGTGAAAGTTAAAAGGTTAATCTCTCATAAATAATGGGTATTCGTTGAATGTACACTGTTTTGTCCTCTTTTCATTGTACGTCTATAGAATATGATTTCGCCTGCAGCCGTTTGCGCTTCACAGCTCAAATTTGCCAGCAGTACTGTCAGGTTTTCAGGAATTTTCTTAAGCTGACTGCAATACTGGAATTCGTAACAGTAAATAAGAAATGGATTGAAACTTGGTACATGATGTGACACGTTTTTACGCATCTCACTATATATCAGCTCACATTTATTGAGTTACTTATATGTTTTAAAACTGTATAATTTTCAGATATATATTCTTTTGTGTAACTGCTGTATGTCTGTAAAATCTGTTAATACAGTTAGTAGTAAAGAAGTAATACATTAAAGGCTGATGCGTGATAGGCCGTTTTTGCATGATCTTTACTGTTGATGTCCTCACATCTCATTACAAACGTTGTCGTAATGTGATGCAATTTCAGAGGTATATTCAGCGATATGTGTATATTACGTCTGTGTAATTTCCTGTGAGTACAGTTTGCAATGTAGAAATTATAAATAGTAACGTTATATCAAATGCTGTAATTGTACTCCATAAACAGCGAAAAAATAGTAATCGAGGAACTTTTTTCTTTCACCATTTTTATGTGGTTGTCAGCGAGAAAATGTATAATAAGGGTTTGAAATTTTCTTTAAACTTTGTTGCAAGTCGATAAGTACTCGTATTCCCACGCAGTGTATGAATGAAGTCTCGCCGCATGATGTGGCAATTTCTTAAAATTCCTACTGTTTATGACGTTACTGTGTAACATGTGTCGTATGTGGTTCTTTTCCCTATATCAATTGTCACTTCACGGCAAGGAATAGAGTACCAAATTTGGTTGAAAAAGGACCAGTGGTTTCGGAGGAAATATGCAGTATTGACGTTTGATGCAGCAGTTTTTCGCATATATCATTGTTTATGAGTCAGATCTCTTGCGCAATACGCCAAGTACATCCCGAAATATTGGGAAGCGAAGTTGACGCTTGGAATACGCCAAACTCACGGCTAGCGCACGTCCTGAGACTCAGGCGAGAACCCCATGCTGCTCAGGATGTGCGTTAGCCGCGCGTTTCGCGTATTTCAAGAGTCAACTTTGCTTCGCAATATCTCAGGATGTAGTTGGCGTCTTGCGATGCAGTCAACGCCATTGCTTATACGATTTGTCCTGCTATAGATTGCTGATGAAATAATATATGGTGTTTATTTAAAAATAGATGTTTTGGGTGTTCAAGATAAATGGAACATCCTGTATAAATGAGTACATTTTATAGCCTTTTTCATATTTCGACACATTGTTTAATAAACGATTAACTTAAAACTTTTTGTAGTTTGCCCATGGAGAGGGCGCTCATGATTTTATGTTTAGACAAACTTTTTATGTAACAGTCTAGAGAATCTTACCGACGTTCCACTTAAAATGTAACTGCGATTGTTATAACCACTCCTGCTGACATACGTCTTACACAAACTGTTGCTGTCATATACACTACTGGCCATTAAAATTGCTACACCAAGAAGAAATGCAGATGATAAACGCGTATCCATTGGACAAATATACTATACTAGAACTGACAAGTTACTACATTTTCACGCAATTTGGGTGCATAGATCCTGGGAAGTCACTACCCAGAACAACCAGCTCTGGATGTAATAACGGCTTTGATATGTTTGGGCATTGAGTCAAACTCAGCTTGGATGACGTGTACAGGTACAGATGCCCATGCAGCTTCAACACGATACGATTCATCAAGAGTAGTGACTGACATATTGTGACGAGCCAGTTGCTCAGCCACCACTGACCAAACGATTTCAATTGGCAAGAGATCTTGAGAATGTGCTGGACAAGGCAGCAGTCGAACATTTTCTGTATCCAGGACCAGCAACATGCGATCGTGCATTATCCTGCTGAAATGTAGGGTTTGGCAAGAATCCAATGAAGGGTAGAGCCACGGGTTGTAACGCATCTGAAATGTAACGGCTGCTGTTCAAAGTGCCGTCGATGCGAACAACAGGTGACAGAGACGTGTAACCAATGTCACCCCATACCATCACGCCGGGTGATACGCCAGTATGGCCATGACGCATACAGGCTTCCAATGTGCGTTAAACACGATGTCGCCAAACATGGATGCTGTAAACGGGACCTAGATTCATCCGAAAAAAATGACTTCCATTTGTACACCCAGGTTCATCGTTGCATACACCATCGCAGGCGCTCCTGTCTGTGATGCAGCGTGAAGGGTAACCGCAGCCATGGTCTCCAAGCTGATAGTCTCGGCTGCTGCAAACGTCGTCGAACAGCTGCTGCAGATGGTTGTTGTCTTCCAAACGTCCCCATCTGTTGACTCAGGGATCGAAACGTGGCTGCACGATCCGTTACAGCCATGCGGATAAGATGCCTGTCATCTCGACTGCTAGTGATACGAGCCCGTTTGGATCCACCACGGCGTTCCGTATTGACCTCCTGAACCCACCGATTCCATATTTTGCTAACAGTCATCGGATCGTGACCAACGCGAGCAGCAATGTCGCGATACGGTGGACCGCAATTGCGATAGGCTACAATCCGACCTTTATCAAAGTCGGAAACGTGATGCCGGCCGCGGTGGCCAAGGGGACTGAGGCGCTCCAGTCACGGTCTGCACGGCCACTACGGTCGGGGGTTCGACTCCCCCCTCGGGCATGGATATTTGTACCGTCCTTAGTATAAGGTAGTTGATAAGTAGTTTGTAAGTTTAGCGACTGATGACCCCTTAGTTATGTTCCATAAGCTTAACAAACATTAGAACAACATTAGGAAACGTGATGGTACGCATTTCTCCTCCTTACACAAGGCATCACGACAACGTTTCACCAGGCAACAGCAGTCAACTATTGTTCGTGTATGAGGAATCGCTTGGAAACTTTCCTCATGTCAGCACGTTGTAGGTGTCGTCACTGGCGCCAACCTTGTTTGAATTCTCTGAAAAGCTTATCATTTGCATATCACAGCATCTTCTTCCTGTCGGTGAAATTTCGCGTCTTTAGCACGTCATCTTCGTCGTGTAGCAATTTTAATGGTCAGGAGTGTATCAAAATCAAGTAGAATGTTTGTAAATTTATCGGGCCAGACTGCGTGGTCATCAGTCCGTAGCTTACAAACTACTTAAACCTAGGTAAACTAACCTAAGGACAAACACGCACAGCCATGCCCCAGGGAGGACTCAAACCTCAGACGGCGAGCAACCGCGTGTTCCGCAGCCAGGCGCCTTAGACCGCTCGGCTTCTCCACCGCGGCCAGGAGTGTGTGTGTGTTTGTACCCTCACTGTACTTTTTATTGCAGCTGTAGTTCAGATGATGGCTACAAACTAGACGAAATAGAGTTGTTAAAAAATTAATTTGCTTTAGATCGCTGTTCTTCTTAAAAATATGCAAAGAGTTACAGCAGAAAGATCTCACTTACTCGGTGGCGGTGGAGTGACGACCGTATCAGAGTGTTGAAAACGGGTGTGAAATGTTAGTGGTATCTCTACTACTGCTTTCAGTAACACAGCTGTCTAATATTCTAAATACAGTGGTAGAATATTTTCTAGCTTAATGCACTGTGTTCGTTATGCACAATTCCCCGTTTCCGCTGTTATTGCTTTCTGGTGTCCTTACTCTTCACACACACTCTCCCCCCCCCCCACCCTCTTTCCCTCTCTCCTCACCCCCACCTCTCTCTCTCTCTCTCTCTCTCTCTCTCTCATCTCTCTCTCTCTCTCTCTCTCTCTCTGAAACACACACACACAACTTTTGTCCGGTAGCTCGGAATCAGCCACCAGAGGAGCAGCAACGAAATGTTAATTGCAGTACGTAACGAAGCAGTTGAAGTTTTTAATTACGCCCAGGTAAAGGGAGCTGTTTTTTTTTCTATGGAGGTGTCTGCACTAATTGGTGGTCTGCTTACCAAAAGAAGAGAGCTCTGGTCCACAGTCCGACAGAAAACGCTGCGAAATGTTAGGTAAATCTGCGCAAACCGGACTGCGCTTTCTCCGGAAAATGCAACGCAAGCACAGTCCATGCTTAGAGCAACCAGATCAAGGAAAACTTGTGGGATACAATGTGAGTACTGTTGGAGTGACTGAGAAACTATCCAGAGGTGATCAGAACACGTTATTAAACGAAATAGGGGTCTCGCTGCTAGGTTTCAGAAACATCCGGAGGGAGATATGCGACATTTTCCTTGAACTGCACAGAAAGTAATAGGAGATCCAACGTATGTGGCACCATGCAGATCATTTTCACTGCCTCAAACATCGGTTTCGGGTAAGCACCATAAGGAGTAAGTAAGGATATCTTAAAAAGTTCACAGTGTATATTGCTAAAGGAATAAACTGCTACGTTCATGGATCCCTATACTAACAATTTACTTAAATTAACTTACATTAAGAACAGCACATACACTCAAGACCGAGGGAGGGCTCTAAATTCCAGCGGGAACGGTCGCGCAATCCTTGGCATAGCGCCTCAAACCGCGCGACCTACACGGCGGAAGATTTTGGATCCCGTACAGAGGCACGAAAAATTTCTTCCTTGCTCCAGTTGTCTGAAAAACAACCTAGGAGCAGTATATAATATCCGTCACAAAGAACAGTACTGCTGGTTGTCGTGTAATGATTATATTTACATACGTGGTTAACTGCTTTTTTCGCTCGTGTAATTCAATTAAGATTTCATTCCAGTGTGGGAAAGGTGGCGGGCGAATTAAAAGGTTCATCTCAAATGTTCTAATGTTTGTAAACCTATTGGACCAAAATCCTACGGTCATCAGTCCTGAGACTTAGAAACTATTTAAAGTAACTTACAGCAAGGACTACACACAGAACCATGCTAGAGGGAGGACTCTAACATCCGGTGGGATGGTTGTCCAGTCTGTGGCTTGTCGGATAATCTCTTTTTATCCATTTTATGAGGAAGATATTCCATTCTTTTTCTTCTACTTCGTATCATCAGAAACGTCTTTAGTTTCCATTATGGCGATGAACACTCTTTTCGTTGCAGAATGTTCTGTTTTGTATTTCTTGCTGGATCGTGAAATTTCCAATCCGTGAATCTTGACTATCGATGCAGATCTAGGTTCTTTCAACGGGGCTCGGAGTTTACAACTTACGAAATTAAAAAGAAAAGTTTCTCAGGGTCTTGAGAGTACTAAGATAGAAGCAAGATTTCGTTTTTTGTGCAACATCCACGATTAACAGAGATGATAGTAAGGGTGCGTTCTTGTGATGCGTGGATCAAGAATTGTCTTGTCACATTTCAGCCCGTTTTCTTTCCAAATTTCCTCGCAGGCGTCGTCACACGGTCAGATAACTACTACCGATTGACAGTTTGTCTCTGTAAAACGAATTCATCATGAACTAATCCTGCAGTGTCGTAAAAAACTATTATCGTGGCTGTGACATTTGATCTTACATGCTCAGCTTTCTTTGGTCTCGTAAAACCTTCCCGGCACCTTGTGAAGATGGAACCTTGGTTTCATCAACATCAGAACCGTAGACTCACGTCTCATCATTTATGGATCTCTTAAGCAACATCTCATTCTAGTTTCCCCGCTCGAAAGAAAAGGTGTTATTACTGATGACAGTTCTGATAAATCAGCCGGCCGAGGAGACTGAGTCGCTTCAGTCACGGTATGCACGGCCACTACGGTCGGGGGTTCGAATCCCCCGTCGGGCATGGATATTCGTGCCGTCCTTAGGATTAGCTAGTTCATAAGTAGTTTGTAAGTTTAGGGACTGATGACCCCGTAGTTAAGTCCCATAAGCTTAACAAACATTTGAACATTTCTGCTAAATCACAATTGCTAAACACAGCTTTCCGAAATGATTTCACTAGACAAGAATAAACAAATACTCCAAAATTCGTAACAAGAACAGCTGCCAGCACGCGCAATTTAGAAGTACCTACCCCTGGAGTATTAAAACAACTTAATTCGCATACGAAAAGTAAGTCTCCCGGTCCCGAATGTATACCAGCTAGCTTCCTCTCAGAGTATGCTGATGCCATAGTTCATGTGGCGGACTCTAAAACCACCGTCTTTCCCAGGAAGGAGACACGTCTTTACACACACACTCTTACTTTATTCAAAAGATATAACAACAAGGTACATAATTACAGATAATGCAAAGATAACATTTAAACTTGTACTAAGAACGACGACACTGCATCACTCTACATCCTCCCCACCCTGGTCTACCTCCAGAGGTACGACCAGCTGAATCGGCCTGGTCACTTTATGTCCGTCATGCAAGTCGAGTTTCACCGTTCGTATCAGTCCGTCCCGTCCTTTCTTCAGTTCAGAAACTCGCGCCCTTCTCCAGCACTGGCGCTAACGAACATCTTGTAACAGGACAAGGTCTCCCTCGCGCAGTCTTGTAGAACCCTTTAGACGCCTTACTTCGTGGTAACTTCGGAGTTGAGTTAAATACTCCTGGCTCCAGCGTTTCCAGAAGTCCTCCACTAATTTCTGTCTGAGATTATATATCTTTGCTAGATTTGTAGGTCTTCGTGGTGGTGTCCCAGAGGGTAAGGTAGTGAGGCGATCCCCCATTAGGAAGTGTGCTGGCGTCAAAGCGCTATCCTCGTGCTGTGTCAAAGGCCTAGAGTTGAGTGCGGCTTCTATGTTCACCAACACTGTTTGCAGCGCTTCATCGTCCAAGCTTGATTGTCCTAAGACCTTTCGTAAACACCTCTTAGTAGTTCCGACCATCCTAGAACCCACCCTCCCCACCACGCCGCACGAGGTGCAATAAATTTCCATGTAATTGTGTGGTGGGCGAGATAGTTGTGTGCCTTTGCTGCCGATATTACTGGCCAGAGGTCCATTAATTCCTTATTTGCAGCGTGGAATGTCTGTGCATTGTCGCTATATATGGTATGTGGAATACCGCGTCTGGCCTCAAATCTCTGTGGTGCCAATAAGAATTTGTCCGTGGTCATGTCGCTAGCTAGTTCCAAGTGTATCGCTCTCGTAGTAGCACAGGTAAATAATACTATGTATCATTTCTTAGTGCAATGGTATGTTTTTGAATATAACGGACCAGCAAAGTCTATGCCGGTGACGTCAAAAGGTCTTCAAAAATGTTCAAATGTTTAAGCTTATGGGACTTAACTACTGGGTCATCAGTCCCTAAACTTACAAACTACTTATGAACTACTTACGAACTAGGACGGCACAAATATACATGCCCGAGGGGGGATTCGAACCCCCGACCGTAGTGGCCGTGCTGACCGTGACTGGAGCGCCTCAGTCACCTCGGCCACCGCGGCCGGCAGAAGGTCTTCCAGGGGTTACTCTATCCGCTGGTAGTGGAGCTTCTATTTCCTGAGCTGTGGTCCTATTAGCAGTTTTACACGGTAAACATCGGTGGATAATCTTTTTAATGTTTTGACGTGCACACAGTAACCAGAATTCGGTTCTTGTATGAGACAAAACAGTTCTGACTCCTAAGTGATGGAGATGTACGTGCATATGTTGTACAAGTAGTTGTGTAAAATGGTGATCACCGTCAAGGATGATTGGATGTTGCTCTTCTCGTGTAAGTGCCGAGAAATGTAGTCGTCCTCCTACACGTATGATTCCGTTGTCTAAGAAGGGGTTTAAAGCTCTGATTTTGGAACCGTCCGGCAACGGTGCGCAGTTTTCTAAGGCATTATATTCGGTCGGAAAGGACTGTACTTGCGAAGCTCTAATTAAATATTTTCTTGCAAACGTGAGCTATTCTGCCGTAAGCTCGCCGGTGAACTTCGATTTATGGAGTAGAATGTCTTTAACACGAAGTACACGCGCAGCGACACGTAATAATTTCCAATACGAGCTGAACCGCGTGACTTCAATTACTGGCTATGGTAACTCAATTAATAAAATGTGTGCACCGGTAGTCCGTGCTTCAGGAAGGATTTGCGAATCCGTGGTGGTACCGTCAGTACAAGGCCAGTGCACCGGCTCCTTGGATACCCAACGTGGTCCATGCCACCAAAGATTAGAGGCTTTTAGTTTACTAGGCGTGGAACCTCTTGTTAACATATCTGCTGGATTGTGTTGGCTAGGGCAATGGTTCCATTGGGACGGAGAAGTGATTGTATGAATTTCTGTAACCCTGTTGCAGACGAACGTCTTCCAATGATTCGGGTTTTTCCGTATCCAGCCCAGTGCTACGGTTGAATCTGTCCACATTGTTGCATGCATTGTTGACAAGTTCGTTGCCTTGCAGAAATATGCCAGGAGTCTGGCGCCTATGAGTGCTGCTAAGAGTTCAAGGCGTGGAAGTGAAACTCTTTTCACTGGTGCTAGCCTGCATTTACTGCACATTAAATTGGTATGTCTGCCGTTCTCTTTAAGAATAGTAATGTATAATGCCGCGCCGTAAGCTTTTTCAGAGGCGTCGCAAAATACGTGAATCTGTGACGTGTAATCACCAGAGCTTCCTATAAATCGAGGTATGGTGATATTTGGAAGTTCAGTAAGATTTGCTGTCCAGGTACTCCGATCACGTGCGAGGTCTGTGGGTAATAGTTCATTCCATTGGAGTCCACGGGTCCATGTCTCCTGGAATAATATTTTAGCAACGACATATATTGGCGTAAGTAATCCCAACGGGTCATAAAAACGTGAAGTTGTTTTAAGTAGTTGTCGCTTTGTTGTGGCGACACGTTTCGATTCGTCGTTAATTTCTGGTTGTTCTAAAGTAAAACTGTCCGTATCTGTGTTCCATGGAACTCCTAGGACGTGTGTTCGATTGAACGTCTCTCTGTTCTGTGCGCCATATTTGCGTCAAGTCTTTGGAGTTGGTTGCCCATTTTGCCATAGGGAGATTGATTTGCTTCATGAGGATGACCAGTTCATAGTAAAGTTGAACGATGTCATTTTCATTGTTAACTCCCGCTACAAAATCGTCCATGTAGGTATTTTTGTCTACTAATGCGGCTGCCAAGGGGAAAATATTCTTATAATTCATTGCTAGTTCTCTTATTGTTGCTGATAACAAAAAGGGACTACAGGTAAGTCCAAAAGGCAGTCGTTTAAATCGGTATATTGTAACTTCTGCAGTAGTAAATTGGTGTCCAGAATCGTTTGTCGTAGTCTTATACCAGAAGAATCGCGTCAAATCCCGATCTTCAATGTGTAGAACTAACTGGAGAAAAGCTTGCGTGATGTCTGAGGTAATTACGAACGGATGCAAACGAAAGCGTAAAAGTATTTCCAAAACTTCCGGAAGCAGATTGGGACCCATTTCCAATGTGTCATTCAGTGCTGGTGCGTGTTTTTCGTGTGCGGAGGCGTCGAAGACAATTCGCCACTTAATGTTCCCTTGTTTACTTTTACGTACAATGTGGTGTGGTAAGTAAAACGTTTCTGTAACGTCTTGGGGTGTTACTTCTTCTACGTGTTATCTAGTGATATAATTTAACATTTCCTTTTCGTAAATAAGTTTGAGGGGAATGTCTTGTTCCAACCGTTTCTGTAATGCTTCGAAACGTCTGCGAGCGTTTTCGTAGTTTTTAGGCAGTTGGTATCTCGATTTGCGGGGTAACCGTACTACTCGACGGTTATCCTCCAGAGTAAAAGAGTCGTGAAAATTTTGCAATATCGAAGCGTCCTTAGCAGACGTAGCACGGTCGTGTTCTGGCTTTATTCCTATTGCTTCCAAATCCCAGAAGCTTCGGATGACGTGGTCAAATGTTGGTTCGTCCTGCTATGTGTCTATAAAATTCACTGCAGTGTAGTTAATTGCAATACTTGCACGATTTTCACTGAGGATCCACCCGAATTGGGAACGTACTAAAACAGTTGTTGACGAAATACGCAAAGGTGCAGCGTCGTCCATGATTCTCCAATAATCTTCTGCCCATATTAGTATTTCGATAGGTAAGTCCTCGTCCCAATCTATAGGGTCGGCTAGTTTCAGATTACTTTGTAAACTATATGTTTGTATTTCCTTTGGAACAGTTGGAAGTCGAGTGAAGATGTGTGCGCTTTCAAAAGCGGTGAATGATAACTCGAAGTCGGAGTGAATACTTCGAAGTTTTGCTCGAACAAGTCGTCGAGGACCGGATGTAACGGAATTCATCTCAAAGGCGTTAACCACTAACGGCTTGTTATCAATAACTTCCAAATTCAAACTGCCTATTAACGAACTGCTGATGAAACTAGACTGGCTGCCACAATCCAAAATGCAGCGGGAGAATTTCGTTTTCCCAGATGGGCCACATATCCGTACACATGCTGTCTGAAGGTAAATATATCCTCTAGGAGTCAGTGAAATGCTGCCTACTAAAGTGGATTCACTCGACTGTATTTGATGTGTTTGCCTTTCTAACTCTTTACAGATTGATCTGTGGTGGCACCTTTTGCACGCTGAGCAGGGGCTCGTTGTTTTTTCGACAGATCTTGGTAGTGTGACCTCGGTTTAAGCAAAGGAAACAAAGATTTTTAGCTTTTAATACCTCAATTCGATCGCGTACACTCATCGTGACCTTACAGTCCTGAGCTCAGTGGCCTTTTGCTTCACAGAAAACGCAAAAGGACTCTCTCACCTTCACATTATTTCGTCCTGTCTTTCCAGAAGTTGTTTTGACATTCAAAATAGCAGCGGACGGGGTCGTACTTGGTGAGTTATGATATACCCCGAATTTTTTGTGTAAGTAAGGCTGCTTCTACTTCGTCTGATAAGAAATCCTTAAGTTTAATAATATCATATTCCGAAAGCCGCTCCCTCTTCGCGTAAATGATCCATTTCTTACACATGTCGTCAGGGAATGCTCGCAATATCTTTGGCACTAGTATACGGCCGTAGCTATTTACATCTTCTCCTAGTGAGCAGAGTGCTTGAATACGTTTATTGCAATCTATGAAAGTGGTGTTTAGTGTTTCGGGGGAGACCTTCAAGGTAATCTAGATGCGCTTGCACTATACGGTTCTTGTCCCCATACCGTCGCTGGAGTATTCTCTTCGTTTCGTCATATGTTTCTCCAACAATCGCTACACCTTCTACTAAATGCTTAAGTTCCTCTTCAAGATAACCCAGTAAAAATATATGTTTGTGCGTGGTAGACAGGGCCGGGATTTTATCTATTGATTGTTCGAATTGTTCCCAGAACCGTGACCATGACTCAATGTCACCTGAAAAGGGTTCGAGCTTTATTGTCGGAAGTTTTATAGTTGGTGGTAGTACGGTCTGCACGTCAGTGTTGTCATCGTTGATGACATGTGGTACGGGGTTGTTTGTTCATTCTACTTGACAGCTTGCAGATCGTGCGTTTAGCGGCATCAATATATTCGTCACACCGTAAAATGTCCGCCTCATATTCCTCGTTAGGTATCAAGTCGTGTATTTGATCGTCTGGCGCTGTTACTTTATTTGAAGTCTCTCGTAATCTTTCGGCACAGTATTGGAATTCATCAGTTGTGGTGTTGTTGTCAAAATTATTTGCTTCTGTAACAAAACGTGTAATGTTGCCTCGTTCTCTCGCTCTTCTACGTTTTAGGTTCTGCAAGCGAGACGAATTTCCGTTCACATTCTCAGCTTGAGTTGCGTGTTCGTGGTGCTGTGGCTGAGTTTGTGCGCGCAATTGCGCGTTTTGTTCGCGTAGTGTCGCGAGTTCTCTTTGCTCAATGGTTAATTCCATATTCCTCGATTGTATATCCTCCGTGTGAGTAGCGTGTTCAGCGTTGGGTGCCATTAGATAAATAGTAGTGACAAGGAATTACACCGTTGGTACAACTGTGGTGTTTTCGCGCCAAGAACAACTGCCGGCGGCAGTGCGCGTGTTTGACTGTTGTTGCCTTGACGACGCGAATTTATATGCACCAATAATAGTATAAACTCGAATATTTGTCTACCGAAGCTACTACAGTAATTCCAGTCGCTATTTCAAATCAATCTAAGCGATTGTTGATTAATAAAACAGTAGACTTATCTGGTAGTGATAGCAGAAGTGATGTCGTATGCGGTATGTTCGGGCGTTGTCTCAGCTTCCTCCTGGCGTCGAATGTCGATTACAACCCAGATTTAGTCGATCTGGCGTGTAGATCCCGTAGTGTAGGATCACCCGGCGTGTCGGCACCAACTGTGGCGGACTCTAAATCCACCGTCTTTCCCAGGAAGAAAACACGTCTTTACACACACACTCTTACTTTATTCCAAAGATATAACAACAAGGTACATAACATTGATCTCTATACTCTCTGGATGTTGAACTTCAGTTTTCTTAGCGTGCCAGTCATAGATATTTATATTTAGTTTCTTGCCAAATTCAAACATGGCTGCTAAGAAGCATTTAAAGAAAAAGAGAAGAAAATATGTTTCGATTCCGTACCCATATCAGTCTACAACATCGAATATTGAATTAAATTCCAATTTAAGAGGTAAGCAAGGAATTCTTTGTCACGTAATAACTGATGGAAACTCGTTTGCCAAATTTAAACATGGCGGACGATGCGAAATCGTGTGCAAAACATATGAATGTGCAGGCACGCTGCAATTCAATGCTCAGACACCAGAGTTATACATCCAGTTTGTATAGAGATCACTGGTACATAATTACAGATAATGCAAAGATAACATTTAAATTTATACTAAGAACGACGACACTGCATCACTCTACAGTTCAATACCTATCACATACAACCGCTCACTTAGCAAATGTTCCGTACTCAAAGAGAGAAAATTTGTACAGGTCACTCCAATATTCAAGAAAGTCAGCATGAGTGATCCGCAAAATTACGGGCCTATATCATTGACGTCGGTTTGCAGCTGTATTTTAGAACATATACTTTTCTCAAGAATCATTTCCTACCTCCAAGAGTACGACCAATGGGCCCGTAGTCAACATGGTTCAGAAAGTATCGTTCTTGTGAAACACAGCTAGGTCTTTACTCACGTGATGTGATGTGTGCTACCGACAAGGGATGCCTAATTGATTCGTTATTTCTTGATTTTCGGAAGGCTTTTGCCAGTGTACCTCACAAGCGTCTTCCAATCAAACTGCGTGCTTCTGGAATAACGTCACAGTTGGGTGATTGGATTCGTGATTTCCTCTCAGAAAGGACACGTACGCTGTAATTCACAGAAATTCATCAAGTGGAACATAAGTATTGCATTATCGTAGTCAGGGTTGATACGAAGCCAACACTGACCACAGTAGTACATGTTTATATGCCAACTAGCACTGTCGATGATGAGGAGATCAAACAAATATATGAGGAGCTAAAGGAAATTATTCAGACAATTAAGGGAGAGGAAAACCTAATTTTATGGGAGACTGGAATTTGGTAGTAGGACAAGGAAGGGAATGGAATATAGTAGGTGAATATGGTCTGGGCAAAAGGAATGAAAGAGGAAGCCGCCTTTTAGAATTTTGCACGGAACATAAATTAGTTATAACAAACACCTGGTTTAAGAATCACAAAAGAAGGTTGTATACGTGGAAAAGAACCAGGAGACACCGCGAGATACCGAATAGATTTTATTCAGGAACCAGGTTTTAAATTGTAAGACTTACCCAGGGGCAGATATAAACTCTGACCATAACTTATTGGTCATGAATTGTAGGATGAAACTAAAAAAAAAAAAAAACTGCAGAAAGGTAGGAAAATAAGTATATGGGCCCTGGATAAACAGAAGGAACATGAAATTCTTGAGAATTTCCGAGGGAGCTTTAGGCAACAATTGAAAGAAACGGGGAAAAAGCAGTAGAGGAGGAATGGGTACATTGAGAGATGAAATAGTGAAGGCAGTAGAGGACAAAATAGGCAGAAAGGCAAGACCTACAAGAAATCCTTGGATATTACAGGCCATACTAAATTTAATCGATGAAAGGAGAAAATATAAAAATGCAGTAAATGAATCAGGCAAAATGGAGTACAGACGACTAAGAAATGAGATTGACAGGCAGTGCAAATGGCTAAGCAGGAGTGGCTAGAAGGCAAATGCTAGGATGTAGAAGTATGTATAAATAGGGGAAAAAAGATACTGCTTACAGGAAAATAAGAGATATTTGGAGATATGACAAACAGCTCTATGAATATCAAGAACGCAGATGGAAAGCCAGTTCTCAGAAAAAGAAGGGAAAGCTGAAAGGTGGAAAGAGTATACAGAGAGGCTGTACGAAGGAAATAAACTTAGAGGCAACATTGTAGGAAGGAGAGAAAACGTAGATGAGGACGAAATAGGATATATTATACTGAGAGATGAAATTGACAGAGCACTGAAGGACGTAAGTCAAAACAAGGCCCCTGGAGTAGATGACATTCCCTCAGAGCTACTGAATTCTCTGGGAGATCCAGTCATGACAAAAATGTTTCACCTGGGTGGAAGATGTATGAGATGGGCGAAGTACCCTCAGACTTTAAGAAAAATGTTATAATCCCCATTTCAAAGAAAGAAGGTGCAGACGGGTGTGAAAACTACAGAACCATTATTTTAATAAGTCATGGTTGCAAAATATTAACACGAATTATTTACAGAAGGTTGGAAAAGGTGGTAGAAGCCGACCTCTGGGAAGATCAGTTTGGGTTCAGGAGAAATGTAAGAACACGGGAGGCAAGTCACTTTAAGGCTTATCCTAGAAGACAGAATAAAAAATGGCAATCCTACATATCTAGCTTTTGTAGATTTGGATAAGGCTTTTGACAATGTTGATTGGAATAAAGTCTTTCAAGTTCTGAAGCAAGCAAGAGTAAAATATAGGGAGCGTAAGGTTATTTACAACTTGTACCAAAACCAGACAGCGGTTGTCAGAGTTGAAGGGCATGAAAATGATGCAGTGGTTGGAAAGGGAGTAAGACAGGGTTGTAGCTTTTCTCCAATGTTATTCAATTTGTACACTGAGCAATCTATAAAGGAAAGCAAGTAGAAATTTGGAGAAGGAATAAAAGTTCATGGTGAAGAATTAAAAACATTGCGTTTTGCCGACGACATAGTAATTCTGTCAGATACAGCAAAGGACCTGGAAGAGCAATTGACCGGAATGGACAGTGTGCTGAAAGGTGCATATAAGATGAACATTAACAGGAGAAAAACTAGGGTAATGGAGTGCAATCTAAGAAAATCAGGTGATGCTGAAGGAATTAGATTAGGTAACGAAACAATGAAGCAGGTAGATGAGTTTTGTTACTTGGGCAGTAAAATAACAAATTATGGTCGTAGTACAGAGGATATAAAATGCAGAATGGAAATGGGTAGAAAAGCATTCTTGAAAAAGAGAAATTTGTAAACGTCAAATATTGATTTAAGCCTAAGGAAATCCTTTCTGAAGGCGTTTGTGTGGTGTGTTGCCTTGTATGGGAGTGAAACATGGACGATAAACAGCGCGGACAGGAAGAGTAGAGGCTTTTGAAATGTTGCGTTACAGAAAGAATGCTGAAGATTAGATGGATGGATGGATCGCTTAACTAATGATAATTGATACTGAAGATAATTGGCGAGAAAAGGAATTTTTGGCATACCTTGACTAAAAGAAGGGATCGATTGGTTGGACACATTCTTAGACATCAAGGAATTGTGAATTTAGCGTTGGAGGAAAGTGTGTGGGGTAAAAACCGCAGAGGAAGACCAAGAGATGGATACAGTAAGCAGATTTAGGTTGCCATTCTTATGTGGAGTTGAAGAGGCTGGCTCAGGATAGGGTATTGTGGAGAGCTGCATCAAACCAGTCTCCAGATTGAGGATTACAACAACAAAACAGAAGTGACATCTAGCGTTCCAAAGGGAAGTGTTATAAGGCCCATACTGTTCCTTATTTTTATAAACAATTTAGGAGAGAATCTGAGTAGCCCTCTTAGACTGTTCGCGGATGATGCTGTCACTTATCGGTTACTAAAGTCATCAGAAGATAAACGCAACAGCAATATGGTATCTAAATTGAATCTGTATGGTGCAAAAATTGACAATTGACCCTTAATAATGATAAGTGTGAGCTCATCCATATGAGCACCAAAAGAAGCCAGTTAAACTTCAGTTAAATGCTAAATCAAACCTACAGGCCGTCAGTTCTACTAAATACCTAGGAGTAATAATTACTAACTACTTAAATTTGAAACAACAGATGGAAAATGTTGTAGAGAAGACGAACCAAAGACTGCGTATCATTGGCAGAAAACTTAGAAGATGCAAAAGTTCTACTACAGAAACAGCCTACACTACACATGTGCGTCCTATTTTGGAGTATTTATGCGCATTATGGGATCCACACAAGATGCGACTGATCTAAAAAGTTATACAAACATTTACGTTGTGGAGAGCTACACGGAACATAGAAAACTGAGGCCTATGTAGTGTCACGAACCACTGATAAGATACTTGCTTATTTTGTTTATAATTTCCGAGGATAACTCTCCACTGGAACGCCGTAAGATGTATAGCGGACACAGGCAGAGGTTTCAGCGGGAAGTGGAGCAATGAACAGGGGTTTATACCTGCCGTTCTCAGGCCGCTACGTACCATTTAACGACGGCAGAACGCGGACGTCAGTAACAGCATAACAATAAGGTGCTCGTAAATCTGTTTCCTAGCGGCCATAACAGTAAAACCTGGATACATAATTTTTCTGCCTGAGCAACTGCAGAATCGCGAACAGGCATAAAAGGAGGCGTGTCACTAGAAAGAGGCGGAAAAAGAGGGGGGAGGGGAGAGAACGACAAAGCGAGAGGAGTAGGAGTGGTAGGGAATAAATCGTGGATGGGAGGTGGAGAAGGAAAGTACTGGTGTTACGAGGAAGACGTAAATAGTAGGCAGTGATTTATATGCAATAATAAATATTCCGAGAGTGTAAGTCCGCAAATTTATCTGTAAAGTACCTGTCTTTTTCTTTAGCCTACTGTATAAAGGCCTCTTCCATTTGATAGGTTTCAGAAATTACTGTAACCAGTTGCCTTTTTTCTTCTCAATGAAGATTTATTGAACCATGACCGGTTTCAAGCTGCCTGATATTTAATGCAAATTACATTTGTATCTGTGGCAGGGCAGAAAAAGAGAAAAAGTAAACACTAATTGAGGTGTGTTACACTGATTAATTACAATATAAGTTCGTCTTCAAGATGGTACTTATATTTAGCAGTTTCACATTTAGTATGTTCATGTGTGTTCCGCTTTTGGATAACATTTCGTACATATCAGAACACTGCCCTTCCATCAGCATACCACAGCAACTCCCACGACTGTTAAGTAGTAAAATTAAACAACACTGCACACAGATTACCACAGCACAGCCACTACCACGTCTTTCAACTTGTAAACAGACCAAACGGTATGTATATACCACAGGCTGAGAGATATCATGTGAAACCAAAGATCGACAAAAGCTTATCTTATTATAGGATATAAATATAATGCCAATTTAGATTAAATAAGAACAAAAGTTGTATTACAAAGTTAATGTATGTATAAAATATGATTTGGGAATGATATTTACATTAATACTAGGAATATTGATTTTATCATTGCTTTAACATCTGTTTACAAGCGTCACATGTGTTGTTTGAGGTGGCATATAAGACATTTATTTTCTATGTTGTTCTTAGATTCAAAAATTATAAAAATAATTTTGGGCTTTCGTAGGGACTGGTGTAGGCGGTGGTGAGAGGGGTGGTGAGTGGGGTGAAGTGAAAGAGGACGAAAGAGATAATGTAAGTGCAAGGAGAAATATTTTCTGTGTGTGTGGATGGGGGGGGGCATTTGTGAATAATTAACTCATTCTTAAATTTCAAGGTCTTCAAAATTCTGGAAGAATGAGGAGTTTGCTAATTCTGTCTGTTAATTTAAAATCGTGTGTGGTGACTTATGTGTATAGGTGAAAATCTCTAATTGTTCACGGAGGTCCATTTTCAGTCCCTCGTCTACAGAATGCAGTATATGGAGGTTAGTATTTATACCTTTAATGGAATGCTTGTTTTCTGCAATATGGTTAGCATAAGAGGATTTTTGTAAGTTGTTTAAACGGAGTGAGTCTGTATCTTCTTTGTATCGGATATTACCATCGTGTTTCCACCACCAACTTCACGTCATCAAGCCATCCTATGGTCTCCAGTGCACATTTCTCTGTGTGCACCTACTATGATCTTGCCGAGCTACAAGTACAACACCCATTTCGGCCTTGCCATTCTCCCTAGGACGTCTGCTGCATGGCTCGCTGTGTGCGCTGTAGTTTGAGTGCACTTGCCTTCATCAGTCATAGTTTGCAAACCCCTCATTGTAACTGGTAAAATGCATCTATTATAGTCCTCAGCCTTCATATTAACTTGGACATCCTTGTTTGACACGATAAATCATAGTTTTTGAAATACGGCCCAGCTGAGTCCTATTCTGCGAGGAATTTCTGCTGTTTGATGGGTTTTCCGAACTTCAGTTTTGAGAGAAAGGTAGATGTATTCGTGAACGACTCCAGCAGCCTGGTTTCCCACTGTAAGTGGAATGTTGTCCGGGCTTCGTAGTTTTGTTTTAATGGTGTTCATTTGCAAGCCAATATGTGATGGGGCGAATTTCAATTCATCGATCGTACTCTCTAGTTGTATCAGATATTCACTTATGAGTAGAATATTATCAGCGAGTCGCAGATGGTTGAGGTATGATACATAGATTTTAATTCCTTTGTTATTCCATTCTATTGTCTTGAAGACATCATCCAATGCAAGGGTAAATAGTTTCTGAGTACGTACCTTCTTGACGAAATCCGTTTCCGATTGCAATCTTACTGTTGATAAGGTTTTCATCCACTCTGTAATAGTTGCTTGTTCATAGATGTAGTTTAGGAGCTTTATATAACTTAAATTTATCCTGGCATTTTATACGGCCATCATGATTTTGCGTAAATTCACGAGCATTTCCGGAGTTCCGAGTTTGATCTATAATATAATCCTCGTCACTGTGTGTAGATTTTCCCTTTTGCATCGGACTACACTCTTTTATTCTCATTTTGAATAAGTAATATGCTTGATCTTGATTATTCTTACATATCTTTATTTTCTCCTGACACACCAGAAGCCGCGGCGGAGTGGCCGAGTGCATTGAGGCGCTATGCTGCGATGGGCGAGGACGTTCCCCGTCGGGGTTCTGATACCCCCTCGGGCATCAAAGATGTTCAAATGTTTGTTAAGCTTATGGGACTTAACTACGGGATCATCAGTCCCTAAACTTACAAACTATTTATGAACCACTTACGAACTAGGACGGCACAAATATCCATGCCCGAGGGGGGATTCGAACCCCCGACTGTAGTGGCCGTGCTGACCGTGACAGGAGCGCCTCAGTCACCTCGGCCACCGCGGCCGGCCCCTCGGGCATGAATGTTTGTTCTGTCTTTAGTATAAGGTATTTCATAAGTAGTTTGTAAG
The DNA here is from genome assembly GCA_026315105.1 of Locusta migratoria. Classification (NCBI taxonomy): domain Eukaryota; kingdom Metazoa; phylum Arthropoda; class Insecta; order Orthoptera; family Acrididae; genus Locusta; species Locusta migratoria. The sequence continues at coordinate 284,211,856 of CM048750.1, read as the reverse complement.
TTTAGAGAAAGATAAAAAAACCACACACACACACACACACACACACACACACACACACACACACACACACACAAGTAGATCTGCATATACAATGCTTCACCTCGATAATCATGATAATAGCAAAACAATATTATTTCGACATTTGAAACACGGAAATACCTCTGAGTTCGTATTCTACCTCTGAATATTAAACTTCGTTCATCAGTACTAAAATTGCACCTGTATATTGAATTATTCTATTGAGTGGAACTATGCCGTTACTTCTGAAGTCCAGTTTCCATAACGACAACAATCAACCTCCAGGCAGGCCATATTAGATTTGTAACAGAAAATTTCCGTTCATATTTGCTGCTGACAACAACTTGAGTGTTCTTTCGAAAAACATCATCTCTGTCAACATTTGACATGACTAACCATCACCTGAGAGGGGGAAGAGGGTCAAAAGAAGATTTTGCCTTGGAGAGCAGAATTTTAGGGAGTGGAAGATTGTGGACGAAATTTTATTTTTAGGTAATGTACAAAATATTTCTTTCTGCTGTATTTTAATAAACGTTAAATTGGTAAAATAAATGGGATTAAAACCGATATCAATCAATAAAACTAATGTTCCTCGATATTGGCAGGGAAATAGTCCCCAAAATGAATCCCACGCCGTCGGTCCTTTGCCTTCATCATTTATTGTGATTACGTAGCGTTTCCCGGCGTATAAATTGTTGATATTCATGTCTGGTTTCCAGCCGGATCGTCGAGTCATCTTGACACAATATTTCAGCGGGCCACCTGGCCGCCATCTTCAGGTGCTGAGTCTCGTAGGAAACAGAAGTCTTGCCGTGACGGGCCCTTCTTGGCTCAGTTAAAGTCGATTTGGGGCTGAGAAAACCTGGTGTTTATAAGATTCCTTGCCACTGTGGGAAAGCATATATAGGAAAAACGATTCGCACCGTCACCACCGAGCACCACAGCACCGAGCACCACAGACATACACGTTTGTTACAACCTGACAGGTCTGCAGTAGCGGAGCATTGTTTAACCGAAGGACACAGAATGAAGTATGACGAAGCACGTGTACTTGCTTCTGCGTCTCGCTACTGAGAATGCGTTTTAAAGGAATCTATTGAGATTAGGTTGGCTTATGATTTAATAGATAGAGATATGGGGTTCCCTCTTAGCAACATGTGGAATCCAGTTTTGTCTAATTTTAAAAAACAGCGTGCTCTTTTCTCCACCTGTGACAACTAGCGCATGTAGCGATACATCGTTCCCGCCAGGTTTCTCCACTGAGGCGCTGCACCGGCTGCTTGCGGCAGAGGACGCAGCCACGACTCTCTGGCGCACGCGCCGTTAGTACTTCGCGGCGTGTATAAGGCCGCCGGTCACGGCAAGACTTCAGGAGGACGACGCGACCTACTTGGAGATGCCGACGAAACATGACGTCAAACGAGTGCTACGAGTATTGACGAAGATCCGCAACAAGGTTTGCGATGACGAAGACCTCCATTACCCGTTCCTACCAGAATCGAAAATAACACCCACTTAAATTAGCTGAAGAAATTCAGCGTCCTATTTGGCGGTTAGTGGGCCGTCAAGGTTTTAACGATTTGAATAATTATTGCGTTTTCACGGAAGAGCAGTTTAAACAGATAGCCCAAATAGCCCAGGAATACTTGGACCTCCGGCGCTCTCGAAAATAGAGCGGCCCCCCACTCCATCCATCCGGGGTGCCTTACAAGTCGAGGGCTTAAGCCCTGCAGGCCCTTACAAGTCTGCCCCGAAAGTTTATGGCAAAATAAGGAAATAAAGTTAGCCTTCCTTAGTCCTACACTGCTCCACCAGGGGTTGGAGATCGCTGGGTAGTGATGGTACCCCATTTCACCTTGTTCCATTTAATATTTAAAAAAAAAAAAAAAAAAAAAAAAAAAAAAAAAAAAAAAAAAAAAAAAAAAAAAAAACCTTCAGTTTCCTACGAGACTCAGCACCTGAAGATGGCGGCCAGGTGGTCCGCTGAAATATTGTCAAGATGACTCGACGATCCGGCTGGAAACCCGACATGAATATCAACTTCATCATCTATTGTTGTCCCATTACGTCACGTGGCACTCAATTGTTTTCTACTGTTTTGATCGCTATTATTCTGCTTTTGTCGTATTGAAATTTGTTTAATAACTTGGAATATAATGGACGCTCGCTAACAAGAGAACGAGTAGAAAATGAGGTATTGTCTAAAACGTGATAATTGGAGTTCGTTTTCCACAAAGCCTGCTAACAGTATTGAAAAAAAAAAAACACATCATGTAAGATTATATAATGTATAATAAACAAAACATCAGGTAAAGTTATATAAATACGATTCGTAATAGATGTGTTGAAACTATATCCGTTGTGGTTTGTTCCTTTATGACGAACACACAACACCGTGATTCCAATACTTAACAACCACTGTTTATTTCAGAGAATAATACATCACAGAATACGTAACATAAATCATGGAACATCAATAAATATAAAAGATTTATAAATATATCAAAAGTTAACACGCAACATCCTCCCCACCCTGGTCAATTTCAAGAGGAATGACCAGCTGAATGGGCCGTGAGATTATGGTTCCATCTGAAGTTCGTAACGTGACAGTTCGTATCTTCCCATCTCTTCCCTCATGAAGATCTTCTATCCGCGGCTTCTTCCACATGTGACGTGGACGAACATCTTCCTTTAGAAGTACAACATCACTCAAATGTAGTCTCTCAGAACCTGTCCTAGGTTGATGAGTTTCATGGAAGTTTTTGAGCAGGATCAGGTATTCTTTCTTCCACCTGTTCCAGAAATGCTCTACCATGTGTTGCTGCCGTTGGAACTCCTTAGACAAATCCTTCCTGACTGTCGGTTCTGGACCTGTGGGCAACGTTGTCAGTCGCTCACCTATAAGAAAATGTGCAGGTGTCAGTGGCTCAGTTTCTTCTCCTCCTTGTGTAATTGGTCTTGAATTTAGTGCTGCTTCTATGCTGACCAGGATTATGCTGAGACCTTCTTCATCTATCTGTGACTGTCCTAAAACCTTTCTCACGCAACGTTTGACTGAACCCACCATTCGTTCCCAAAATCCTCCCCACCAAGGCGCGTGTGGGGTAATGAATCTCCATGTTATAGATTGCTGAGCAAGGTACTTGTATGTTTTGCTGGCCATGAGAGCCTGCCAGAGCTCCTTTAGTTCTGTGTGGGTGGAATGGAAGGTAGTAGCATTATCAGTGTAAATTGTACAAGGCACGCCTCTTCTTCCCACAAATCTTTGTAGAGCTTGAAGAAATTTATCAGTTGACATATCTGAGCATAATTCCAAATGCAAGGCACGTGTTGTTGCACAAGTGAACAGAGCAATATATGCTTTCTTTGTTATATGTCCTTGTTTGACGTATAATGGACCAGCAAAATCGATGCCTGTGACTTCAAATGGTTTCAATGCTGAGACCCGTTCAGCGGGTAATGGAGCCTCTATTTCTTGAACAGAACGAGCTTTCACCATCTTGCAAGGTAGGCAACAGTGTAGAACACGTTTTATTGTCTGACGAGCTCTAAGAATCCAGAATTCTGTCCTCAGCTCAGATAACACTATGTTTACCCCAAGGTGGTGCAGACGAATGTGAGTTTGCCGGATTAGTAAATGAGTGAAATGATGCTGTCCATCAAGAAGTATTGGGTGAATTTGTTCTCTTGTTAATTTTGCAAACTGTAGACGTCCACCAATACGAATAAGGCCATCATCCAGGAATGGATTAAAACGAGCTATTTTAGAATTTTGTGACAGAGGCAAGTTGTTGTGCAGAGCATGTAGTTCAACTGCAAAATGTTGTTGTTGGACAATACGAATCCAATAAGTACGTGCTTCTTGCAATTCTGTTGCTGTTAATTCTCCTAATGTCTTATTTTGTTTCATTAACTGTCGTTTAAAACGAAGAATCCATCCTGTAACTCGTAACAGTTTGTAATAGTTACTATACCGTGTAGCTGTAAAAATAGGGGGTCTTGTTTTTACCATGAAGACTTGGTTTGTTTGTTTCTTTTTTTCTTGCAAGGAATAATCTAAGTTTTTCTGCCTAAGTCTTGGCCAATGCATTCTGTTCTTTGTTAACCAAGCAGGACCGTGGAACCATGTAATGGAATTTTGAAGTTTGTCTGCTGTGGTACCTCTGGAGAGTAGATCAGCTGGGTTTTGATCACCGGGGCAATGTCTCCACTGTGATGGATTTGTTAATTTTTGTATTTCTGTAACACGGTTTGAAACAAATGTCTTCCATCGATTACGGTCATGTTGTATCCATCCTAAGGCTACAGTTGAGTCAGTTCACAGTGTTGCGTTATTTGCATCATAGTGTGTGGCCTTGCAGAAATAGTGAAGTAACCTCGACCCAAGAAGTGTTGCCAGAAGTTCCAGTCGCGGAAGAGTTATTTTCTTGATTGGGGCTAATCTGTTTTTACTGCAAACTAAATTGACTGATGTCATGTTTGAAGTGCTGCATCGTAGATAAAGCACTACTCCATAGGCCTTTTCTGATGCATCTGAAAAGACATGTATTTCTGTTTTTGTCTCTTCAGAAACACCAACCCATCGAGGGACTTTCATGTCCAAACATGATGGTAAGGTTGATACCCACATTTGCCAACGTTTACCAAGATCGGGAGGTAAGAGCTCATCCCATTCAATCCCTCTTGACCAAATTTCCTGGAAAATTATTTTTGCAGTGAGAGAGACAGGTGACAACAGACCCAGTGGGTCATAGAATCTTGCAGTGCTTCTAAGAACTTCTCGCTTAGTGGCAGGACGATCTCTAATATAGTTTATGACATTAATGTGAATAATACTGAACATATCAGTCGATGTATCCCAGTGAATTCCTAGAACCTCTGTATCTGTAACGTTTATGACACCTTCTGATTGCCAAATTTCAATCAGTTGTTTTGAGTTTGTGGCCCATTTTGCCATTGGTAGGCTAATGATACCCATAAGTAAGGTAAGTTCATAATATAAGGAAGTCACAGCATTGTCATCTTCAGCACCTGCTACAAAGTCATCCATATACATGTTATTTTCAACAAGAAAAGCAGCTTGAGGAAAATTCCTTTTCTACACTGTAGCAAGTTCTTTTAGTGTGGCTGCAAGTAGAAAGGGGCTACAAGTTAGTCCAAAAGGTAGTCGGGTGAAGCGGTATGTAATCTTTTCATTCGTTGTAATGTAGTTTCCTTGTTGATCCATGATTACTTTATACCAAAAAAACCTTGTTAAGTCTCGGTCTTTTCTATGTAGAACTAACTGTAGAAAAGCTTGTTTAATATCAGCAATTAAAGCAACTGGATATAAGCGGAATCTTAATAATATTGAAAGAATATCTGGAAGTAAATTAGGGCCAATTTCCAAAAAGTCATTCAGTGAATGTACAGCATTTTCGTGGGAAGAACCATCAAATACAATCCTCCATTTGATAACACCTAACCTTTCTTTCTTTACTGCATGAGGTGGCAAATAAAATATGTCATTTGATGTTTGTTCAGGAGGGGCAACCTCTACATGTCCCTTTCTTATGTGGTCTATCATTTGCATTTCATAAATGTGTTTTAAGTTAGTGTCCTTTGTAATCTTTTTCTCCAGTGAAATAAATATATTATCTGCTAGTGAGAGATTATCAGGCACAATAATGTTGGGTTTTCTAGGTAAAGAAACCACTCTCCTATTGTCTTCAATGCAGTAATATTTTGAGAAATCGTGCAATAAAGCTAGTTCTTTCGGATTTGGAGTTTTTGTTTGGTCTGCTGTGATTCCCATTGTTTCTAAATCCCAGAAACGTCTTAAAATATTGTCTGTTGATGTCATTGAATCCAAACTAACATAGTTTATCACAGGGTTTGCCATGGTGTTTGACTTACACCCACTAAGAATCCAACCCATAGTTGAAGGTATCAGTACAATGGATGGTGTTAAGCGAATAGGAGGGGAATCTTTAATGATTTTCCAATAGTGATCTGCTCCAATAAGGATATCAATAGGAAGATCTTCTGTGTCGTCCTTTGGGTCTGCTAACTGAAGTTTTCGATCATACACTTTTTTTGTTATTTCAGGTGGGACAGTTGGGTGAGCAGCAAATGAGTATGTACTTTCAAATGCAGTCAGAGATATTGTGGAATTTTTAAATATACCTTTCAGAGTGAATTCTACAACTATACGACACATTGAAGTTACACATGGTATTTCAAAGGCATTGACAGATATGTCACGATGTTCTAAAGTTTTTAAATCTAGTTGATCAATGAGAAACTTTGAAATGAAACTTGACTGACTGCCACTATCTAGAACACAGCGAGTGAGTCTGCTTAATCCTGTTGGTCCACTGACCCAAATTCTAGCTGTCTGAAGATATGTAAAATCTGCTGAATTTACGTCGATTTTCCCTACAGAAGTAGTGTTAACTTGCTGAGAAGGTGAATTAGAAGTAGTAGTGTCAGTACAAATCGCTTTATGGTGACGTTTCTTGCACTTAGAACACGAAACCTTCCCCCTCTTACTGCAGGTTTTAGCATTATGACCTCGTTTTAGGCATATAAAACAACGATTATCTTGCTTTAATTTGGATTTGGACGTTGTTGGATGTCTGTTACTATATTGCAGTCTTGAGCCCAATGAGTGCGAGCGTCACAAAATATACAATATGGTTGTACATTTTAATTTTCCGAGAGGTTTTAGCTTGTTTTGAATTTATGTGAAATGTCGCAGCAGTGGGCGTGTAGTTGGAAGTTACTTGCTGTTCTCCACGAATTTTTTGTGCAGTAAGAGCACCCTGAACTTCTTCCTCCTAAAAACTAAGTAATTTCAGTACATCTCCTTCCGATATTTCGGTTCTTTTCGCATGAATAACCCATTTTTGACACATTTCGGCAGGAAATGCTCGTAAAATCTTCGGTGTGAGAACTTTGCCGTAAGCTACAACATCTTCCCCCAGGGCACGCAGCGCTTGAATACGGCGGTTACACTCTAGGAATGTACAGTTCAGCGTTTCAGGTGTCTCTGACTGTAGTGGCTGTAGCGCATCCAAATATTCGAGGTGCGCCTGTATAATACGGTTGTTATCTCCGTACCGATGCAGTAAAATTTTCTTTGTTTCTTCGTATGTGTTAGCTGTAATAGGTATTCCATCTACTAACAACTTCGGTTCTCCTGACAGATACCCTCGAAGGAAAACATGTTTATTAACTGTGGAAAGCGATGGGTCTTTATCAATAGTTGATTCAAGCGGGAAGGGGACCACATTTCGATAACTCCACAAAATGGTTCAAGCTTAATGGCAGGTAGCTTGACTGAATGCATGCCTGCAGTGGAATGTATGGGAACTGTAGGTGACGTGATATTCATTTGCGATGTTACGGCTGAAAGCTTGCAATTGATTGCTTTTGTAGCCTTATGTATTGCGTGTTTAATTTTGTCTATATATTCCTCACAGATAGATACGTCTGCGTCATATTCATCATCACTTAAGAGGTCGTGAATAACGTCATCTAAGGAAGTGAGCTTCTCTAAAGTATCTTGAAGACGTTCTATGTAGTGTTCAAAATCGTCCATTGGACTTTCTGTCGTAAGTTCATCGACAGCCGTACAAAACCGCGTAGCATTCGTCCTCTCCCTAGTTATTTTTCTTTTAAAGTTTGTTAGCTGTTTCCCGGTATCTATCTCGTCTGGCATTATTACGGAACTGCTTTTGTGTTGGCGTAAGCATAATTGAATCTTCCGCTGTCAGTTATTCCAACCGAAAGATTTCACACTTTTGATATAAGCAAAGTTCGTGAATTATGCCGTTACTGCTAACATTCTTTTGAGGCAAGGGGTTCATAAAATCGTATTATATTGGAATAGACTTATCTTGTGATGTGGTCCGACGTCGTATCCCGCTTCCAGCAGCGTGAAGTAAGCTTTTTATCGTCAAAATTACGTAAAAAATCGTAATTTTTTCACAAGTTTCGGCACCAAATATGACGAACACACAACACCGTGATTCCAATACTTAACAACCACTGTTTATTTCAGAGTATAATACATCACAGAATACGTAACATAAATCATGGAACATCAATAAATATAAAAGATTTATAAATATATCAAAAGTTAACCCGCAACATTCCATAGTTACTTAAAAACCTTAGTAAGTGTATTCCGTCCTTGCAACTAACTGGAGGGCAGTTTATCTTTTGCAATACGCGTTTCGCTTCTTTTATGTGTAAAGCATATTCCGTTTCGATATCTGATATTACGAATCCATGTGTCTCGCCCTGGAGTTGTATTTAGTCGTCTTCTACACTCCAGATTATTACAACACTTCACTCTGAATTCTTATTGTATTTATAGTAATTTGCTCATAAACGCCGAAAATCGTCCATCTAAATACAACTGCAGGGCGATTCACATGGATTAGCAAGATAAAAATATAAGTCAATCAATGGGACTTAAATTCTACGCTTACAAACTACTATAACTAACCTAAGAAGAACATACACACCATTTCACGAGGACTCGAACATCCGACGGTGAGAAATCGCGCGCTCCGAACCAAGTAACCTGCCACTCCACGGCGGCAGAAGCAACTGTTAACAGGAAAAAGCTTGGGTGCCCATGAAAATTCAGCAAACAATACCTTTGTTTGCTCTTGGAGGGCTCTAGATTCGTTTCTTGGAAGTAAGGGCAATGACAGAGTATAAAGACCAGATAAAAAATTAAAAAAAAAAAAAGAAATAATATCATTTGAGAGTCCGTTAAGAGACAAAAAAAGTTGATGATTCTGTTGTTCCAGGAAACCAAGATTTACAATAGCAAAATCTTTAACTGTGTCAGTTGTTATCATAGTCTAACATAATTAGAAATGATTCTTATGCCACTATGGCTCTGCCATTCATTATATGGTACTTTGTGTTACAGGTAAGTCCAGAATGCATCATAAACATCACGGTCATACCCTGCTACTACTGAGTTGGGTGAGTACATGCACATAATTCAACATCTTATTAATCATTGCACTGCAAGCGTTAACGATTAGAAGAGACTATCAATTTACAATGATGAAGAGTGATCTGACTTTTTTTTTTAATTTTTGTAATAAAACCGATAATCGAGTGAATTACAGATATCTGTAAAATTATTCTACCAAACATAGTAACTCTGTATCTTTTAGGTCCTACAAACGCATAGGTTACAAGAAATGTACGAATCTATAGGGTGATAGTTTTTCTCGAAGCTACAGTTTGCAGGCACCGATTATTCACGAAACAATCAACATAAAATACAATATGATCCCAAATTTACTACTTCGCTAGTCAAATATGACAGTGTTTATCCCTTTCATTCCCACAACAATGTATTAAAGGCTGATTTATACCGTATTTTGTATATCAGTCTTTACAGTCGCATGGAAGGTGAGGAACAACATGCTTTTAATACGATAATTTGCCGCATGGTACGGCGTATAGCCGCTAATGAGTAATTAATTTATCGGTCTTGGAGGTTTTGATACGTTGCCATCTGTATGTGGCTGTGAGTGTGAGGGTTATAGTGTGGTTCATATTATTTTATTTCAGCAGAGAATTTTTTGTCTTTGGTGCTGTGGCGAAGATTATATCAGCATTATTGATCTGGCAGTGTTATCTGTCCAAAAAATAACGCCTCAATTAAAAATAAACCCTCGATAGGAACGTCTGTGTTGCGGTTAAGAAACAATAGTTCGATCAAAAATTTTAAAACGCACCTTTTTATGTTTAGTGCACTGTATTAATACAGAAACGATAAATTTTAATTCTTCCGAAGCTGAATTCATAATGTGGGTTTAAAAGGGTTAACTACTGTGGAGCATTAACTCCAAATACAAGATTAAGTTAATTAAATACAATGTTCAAGCTACGTTGAATTGGACGATTTCTTCAATTCCGACCGTTCTGATCCCACAGTGCAGCATGCATCAGAAAGTGCTCTGTGGGAAAGGAATATTTGTTGTTCACTGAAATCAGCTGTTGTTACTCCCACTTTCATTCTGTGATGTACACACAGTAACTTTGAGCTCCGTACTTAATTTCAACAGTGAAACCTTAACTTTTCCAGGTGTAATGAATGTTCAAACAACGGCGTATATTGTATTTCTTGCAATTGTGGCATGTCATATACTGGTCAGACAATCAGGACTCTGGAAGACCGGTGTATTGAACATAAATGTTACACGCGCTTACAACAGCCAACCAAATCCGCTGTTGCAGAACACTGTTGGCACCGGTTATCCTATGGAATACAACAACACGGAGATCCTGGCATGCACTTCCACCTATTGGGATAGTATTATTAAGGAAACTGTTGAAATTAAACTAACAAGCGACCTTACAAACAGAGATGGTGGTTTTTGTTTAAATTCTGCTTGGAATCCGCACAGTCTCTCGTCAAAAAACAGAGGGACAAAATTAATGCTGCCTCGCATGTTGATTAACAGTCTCTATCCATATATTTGATGTTTGGTCATCTGTAGTTGTGTTGCCTCTGCAGTGACCTGTACAGTGTGTATCTTCTTTGTTTACCCTTTGCAAACCGACGTATTAAATACGCTTGCACATTGCTTCATTGAGTGCAGTTGTGCCTTGAGAATGGCAGGGTGTCTTCCTGCTGCAATATCGGCGGTTGTCGACGACGTCACTCGGCAGCATACCCGTAAGTTGTTTGAACATTCATTGCCTTTGAATTCCATGGCTTGCCTGATCACACAGCATTGAGATGGCTCATCTGCGGCTAAGTCCTGTCTTGTTTCTATAAACCCAGAAAAGAAATATACGAGGCGCCCAGAAAGTAAGTTCCGATTGGTAATAAAATGAAATTGTACACAGATACTGAAGAAATTTTTATTGCACAAAATTCTACAACTCTTAAACTACTTTTCCACATAACTGCCGAAATTTTGCAGGCATTTGTCGTAGCGTGGCATCAGGTTTTGTATACCTTCTTCATATAATCTGCAGCCTGTGTTTTCAACCAGTTGAAAACAGTTTCTTTCAGCTCGTCGTCATTGGTGAAGTGATGACCGCCAAGGAAAGACTTGAGATGTAAGAACAGATGAAAGTCGCTAGGAGCGAGGTCAGGGCTGTACGGAGGATGGTCAAACACGTCCAAGCCAAATCCCTGTAGGAGGTTTTTCGTCACATTTGCAGTGTGTCGTGAATCAAAACAACACCCTTTGACCGCAGTCCCCGGCGCAAATTTGCCGATAAATTTCACTGGGTTCACTTTCCTCGCATTAAGTAACCGAATCACCGACCTGATTTCACAGGCGGCGGGATTTTCAATCAAAGCTGACGTTTCAAACAAGAACAACAAAGCGTACGTAACTGACAGCGATCTCCAAATGGCGCACGTTCTTCTCCTTGATACACATCACCTACAGCGCATGTGCGGAACTGCAATCGCAGCGCTGCAGCGGACATAAATTGAAACGGAACTTACTTTCTGGACGCGCCTCGTTTGTTTTCCTCAATTAAAAAAAATGGTGTTGAAGTTGTCATTTTTGGTCGATCTCACGTAGTGCATAAATGAACTAGATACTCAAGGAAAAGAATAACCTCTTCTGTATTCCGTATACGACCATGGAAGGATTTCGGAAAAATCTGTCAGTGTCTGTGGCACACACGGGAGGAAAACTTTTCTCATTTTCACAGTTCGATGCTGTTCGTGCCATGAAGCAGCACTTGTTGGAGATGTTTGCCAATTTTGTGACAAATGAGACATTCCATTCCTGCAGTATCTATTTGATTGTATTTCGAGTAGCTGGTACCCGGCGCGATAATGCCGCACAAGAAATAATTATGCAAATAACGTTTGAAATTTGAAAGCGTCAGCTTGTTTAATTTCGGAGAAATATTTTTTGTCAAATCGATTAACAAAATATGCGATTAAAAAAAATCATTCGTCGATTCACGGAAAAATCATGAAAATCACTGTTTGAACTGGGAAGTTTCGATTAAATATAACACACATGTGTCGGCAGCGAATTAAGGTACACTAAAACGTTGCTCTGTTTCTGTCAGAATCAAACTGCTCATCGCTACAATGATATTGCAAATAAATTTGACGGTACGACACGCGTGGCCAATTTATGTAGCTTAAATGTACTATGCTTACAGCCTTCGCGCAAGTGCAAGCTGTAGCACGATATACGCTTCTGTAACCAAAATATCGTTTGTCGACTCACTGAAGAAATAAAAATTCACTGTTTTCACTGGAAAACTACGATTGCATGTCACAATTATCGTTATCGAAATGAGTACACAATAGAACACTGATCTGTTTGATTGTGTTACATTCAAGCATCTCACTATTAAGTGGCCCTTCAACTACATTTGCCGGTATGACACGAGCGCCACCTACTGTAAGTTAAGTGTACTATGTCCATAACCTTCGCATAAGAGCAAGAAGTAAGTTGACGAAGTTTCATCGCAATTAGGTGAACGTTATGGCAGCGAATAAAAACGAACAAGAGATTTCATTGTTCCATTAGTCCATCTATTCCTTACGCTTCTCTATGTTCACCTGCTCCTCCCTCCTGTCCCTTTCTTTGTTTATTCCCCATCCCCTTCCTCTGCTCATCTCCTTTCACCTGTCTGTCAATATCTCCCCTCTCATTCTCCTCCTCTATCCCTTCTATGCCCGACTCTCCCCCTCCCTTCTGTCTGTCTCCTCCCCCACCTAATCCCCTCCCTCGTGTATATGTAAACACACATATATGCGCCAACTTTCATTGTGACTGGTCAAATGGTGTCGTAGTCACAAGGTACCCTTCACCTTGCACCATATGGTGGCTTCCTAAAGATAGCTCATGCGTTAGCTCAGGGTATAAACTAATCTGCATTCCAAATTCATTCAAATACGTCCCGCTGTTTCGGTGTGAATAGAAACAAACGTATTAACACACTATAAGGTACCCTCCGCCACGCACCGTACGGTGACTTACGAAAGGTAGTCCGTGTATTAATGCATGGTACAAACTATATCTACTCGAAATTTCATTCAAATCCGTCCATCCCTTTCAGCATGAAAGAGTTCAAATGTTCAAATGTTTGTATAGTCTATGGGGCCGGCCGCGGTGGCCGAGAGGACTGAGGCGCTCCAGTCACGGTCTGCACGGTCACTACGGTCGGGGGTTCGAATCCCTCCTCGGGCATGGATATTTGTGCCGTCATTAGTTGTAGCTAGTTTGTAAGTAGTTTGTAAGTTTAGGGACTGATGACCCCGTAGTTAAGTTCCATAGACTACAAATGTTTGTAAAGTCTGTTCTGTTCTAATCAAATGTTTGTTAATCTTATGGGACTTAACTAAGGGGTGATCAGTCCCTAAACTTACAAACTACTTATTATCTACCTTATACTAAGGACAGCACAAATATCCACGCCCGAGGGGGATTCGAACCCCCGACCGTAGTGGCCGTGCAGACCGTGACTGGAGCGCCTTAGTCCCCTCGGCCACCGCGGCCGGCCATGAAAGAGTAGCAAACATACGAACCCATTGTAAGGTACCCTCCGCCACGCATCGTACGGAGACTTCCGAAAGATCGCTCACGTATTAATCAGGTACAAGCACATTTGCTCCAAATTTCAGTCATATCCGTTCTGCCATTTCAGCATGTCAGGCGTAAACGAGTTAACTAATTGTAAGGCTATACACCATACGAAGTTAATTTTAGTGGTCCTATAACCTTGGCGGGAGTGCAAGGAAGGAGTTGACAGTTTTATTGCAGTCGGATGTTCGATATGGCCGTGCTTAAAATACGAACAAAAAGACAAACAAACATTAATTTATACATACTAGATAACGTGGTCGTTGAACACCTGTTGGAGCCGATTGATTTTCAGCAAATGACACGGCGAAGAGGAGCCCAGAAAATAATGAGTTGCCAAATTTTAATGCAACTTACCTGAAGTCGAGTATCCGAATTTAAAAAACAAAAAACAAAAAATTCCGTTCGTATATAACAATATGAGTGATATAATATTAAATATATAAATATAATAAAATAATAATTTATATATTTCATTATATGTTAGATATTATTTATATTACGCATATTTTTATCGGAAATATTCGAAAGATGGGGCCGTAAGACAGACCAGTGCGATTTGTAATTCCTTTGATGAAATTTCTCTTCGACTTTTCACAACAGTTGAATTTTTTATGTATTTTTTCTATAATAGAAACTATTTTCCTGTGGTATATTCATACCTATATGTCATATCAACTTCAAACCATTCTTAGAACCTCCAATAAAAAGGTTACAGCAAAAGAATATGTTGGGGAGCCATATGAATTACCTTTCAGTTTTAAGAGACTACAATTTCCAATCAAATTGACATATAGCATGACCACCAATAAAGTCCAGAGACAAGCATTCCAATGGAATTAACTAGAATCAATCATGCTTTTCACGTGGGCAATTATACCTCACATGTTCACTTGTTGGGATACCTGGTAATATGTTTGCTTTACAGTCCAAATAATGAAACTGAATAATATGGAATAAACGCAAATTTTGTGACCGTAAATTAAAGAAATTAAGTATATATAAATTTAAAATATGTATATATTCTAAATTTTTAATGTTTTTAATCAAACAGGTTCAGTTTGAATTTTAGGACTATTTAAAAAAATTAATTAACTTCCGGTAGCTTATATATATGCAACGAACCCGCTCGGTTAGCTGGGTGGTCCAACACCCATCTTTCAGAGATGGGTAGGCGTGTCGGCCCCGGTTCGAATCTGACCGGCGGATTAACGAATGGGGTCCACGTACCGGCCATGCTGGATGTTGTTTTTAGGCAGTTTTCCACATCCCTCTAGGAGAATACCGGGCTGGTACCCAAGTCCCACCTGAGTCAACGATTCGCAAACATTTCGTAGCACTTTATACTTTCACACATACAACACTATACGCAAACATTTGGGGTACACATTTCCTCTCGGGGGGCTTGGTATGGCGACAGGGAAGGCATCGGGCCACCCCGTAACTAGTAACACGCCAAATCCGGCTTGCATGTGCGGGAACGAGCCTACATCTACATACATACTCCGCAATCCACAGTAAGGTGCGTGGCGGAGGGAACACTGTGCCACTACTTCCTTTCCTATTCCACTCCCAACTAGAAAGAGGAAAAAAAGAATGCCTATATGCCTCCGTATGAGCCTTAATTTATCTTATCTTGCCTTTGTGATCATTAACGCGAAACGTAAGTAGGCGGCAGTAAGATCGTACTACACTCAGCTTCAAATTCCGGGCCTAAAAATTTTCTCAACAGAAATTCTAGAAAAGAACGTCGTCTTTCCTTTCCCCAATTGAGATCCAGGACCATTTCCGTGACACTCGCGCATTGCTTGAACGTACCAGTAACAAACCTAGCTGCACGACTCTGAATTGCTTCTATGTCTTCATTTTAAACTGATCCTCCGCGGGTCCCAAACACTTGAGCAATACTCAAGACGTGGTCGTACAAGCGATTTATACACGGTCTCCTTTACAGATGAAGTACATCTTCCCAAAATTTTCCCAAAAAAACCGAAGTCGGCTGTTCGCCTTACTCACAACTGTCCTTACATGTTCGTACCATCCAATACCGCTCTGCAATGTTACGCCTAGATATTTGAAGGACTCGACTGCATCAAGAAGCTCACTTCTAATGCTGTATTCGAACATTGTGGGATTGTTTTTCCTACTCATGCGCATCACCTTACATTTTTCTACATTGAGATTTAGCTGCCATTCTTCGCTCCAACTAGACATTTTGTCTAAGTCATCCTGTGTGCTATCACAGTCAGTTAATGACGACACCCTCCCATACATCACAGCATCATTAGCATTGTTTTAGTGCTCATGTTTGCGTGGTAACAAGGTAGGAAATTGTTTTTATAAATTTGTGTAGGAGTCTGTGTTCGTGCTTATCATATTTGGTAGCCTACGAAAATGCTCCTCTTGTGTACTGCTCCTCGTAGATAGCGTAATAAGTTGAAAAATTGTTGGAAATATCTAAAATACGGGTAAAACACTTATTCTATCTTTAATTTTTTTTCTATGCGCTTGTCGATTATCCGGCTTGAAACTGAATCAAACAGAGTTACTTAAACTGGGTGTTGATAATGACAGCATTACAGGCAATCGCATCGGAGACCTCGTAACGTTCCGGCTGGCGTGTTTAATGAGCTATTACGGGGACGGTTTAGCGCATAGCGCGGCTGGCCGATAACCGGTGATTGTGGCGCAGATTACGAGTTTACTGTGACGTCATAAACAGCAGAGCACGCACAGGTCTGTATGTAGTGCCCTCAATAGCTCTGTAAATAGCCTATGCTGCTTCTTTGAGTGCTATACTGAGTCATTATACTTTTACCTTTTTTTAGTCCCTCAGCTTCAAACGATTTAATTATTTTTCATTTATGTGCTGAACCAATTTTATCATAAACTGGTATTATATACACTGTACATAATTTAAAACGAGAAATACGTCGAAAGTTCGAGCCGGAATATGAATCATAATTTAAGTCCCAAACAACTCGAAGTCGTACTTTTTTACTACATACCCAAATCATTTGTTTGACTACAAAATAATTTTAAGCAGTATTTCAGAAACGTAGGATCTCGGAAGCCGATAGTGACATCTACGGAAAGACGTCAGCTAAACTAAATCCGTTAAACTTCAGTTATACGATAAATCAGTCAAACCTACAGGCCGTAAATTCAACAAATTCCTAGGACTAACCATTAAGAACAACTTAAATTGGAAAGAACACATAGAACATCTTGTAGTGAAGGCGAACCAAAGACTACGTTTCGTTGGCAGAACACTTAGAAGATGCAACAGTTCCACTAAAGAAACTCCCTACACACCTATTCTGTAATATTGCTGCGCATTGTGGGATGCACACCAGGTGGTACTGACGGACGATTTAGACAAAATCCAGAGAATGGCAACTCGTTTTGTACTAATGCGATATAGAGGAGAGAGTGTCACAGAAATGCAGGAGTTGGAGTGGAAATCATTAAAACAAAGGCGTTATCTGTTGCGGTGAGATCAGTTTGTGACCATCATAATAAGAGAAATCTGATCGATGACAGATATATTTGTTGCTTTCTCCCACGAGCTATTATTCTGAACTCTTCAGCAGAGGCTTCCGCAGCCCGCTCAGCTTGAAATAGTCAACTAGTCAGAGGAACTATCATATTTCCTGATTGTATGCCTAATTTTTCAATTACTTTTGTCCTCCTAATTACACCACACTGAAACAGATAATAGCATCCATCACACTTATTTTGAGTACTGTCCGTCCAACAAACACTGTTTTCGGTACTCGTTGCCACACGCAGCTGTTGAACCTGTCATTAGACTTTTGTGTACGGCCGTGGAGACATTGGCTTTGTTTCCATGACTGTGGCAGGCATGGAAATGCTTATGGCGATATTTCTTACCTGAAGCATCAGCGTGGCCACTGTGCAGACATTTATTCAAAGAGCGTGTAAGACGATAATAACTTTTTAAAAGTATAGAAACCATAAATTTCTCGATACGTGAGAAATCTCTTTCAGATGAAGGAAAATTTTTTTTTCCGAATTTTCAGTCATTATCACGTCCAAGTCCCCTTAGATTACTATTATTGCAACTGGTTGGCTGATTATCAATTTGCTATCCTGTAACCGTTGCTGACACGCAGTCATGTTTAAAATATTGAAATAATGGGTAAATTCCAACCAGCGAGCTGGTTGGATACTTCTACATGACCGTATACTATTCAACAGGTCCTGCGTTTATACAGAGTGAATCTTTCGCTCACTTTGGCTATGCAGCGGGGTTCGTCAAATGCTAGTAATAAAAACGTCTCTCACAAAATTTCATCCTGCGCATATTTACAGCATTAAATTGACGTCAAAGACTGAGATGGATGTGTTTTCCATACGTCGGTGTGTTTCATAATTACACCAACAAACTTGTAAGGGAATATATTACGCGTCTTGAGGAACAAAATGACCATGGAAATCCACGCCCGGAAACGCCATTTAACCACGCTACGGAGAGTGCAAGTTACAGGCACCAGCTCCTGCCGCTAGACATCCCCTCCAGCAACTTCGGCGCTCTGTAGCGTCATTGGATGACGTTTCCGGGCTTAGGTATCTATGCTCACTTTGTTCCTCAAGACATCTCCCACATCCCCTAGAAGTTTGTTGCTGTGGTAGTGTAATTCTGAAACACACTGACGTACAGCACACACACCAATCTCAATCTTCGACATCCATTTACTGCCGGAAATAGGTTCAAAATGTTTAAATGTTTGTATAGCTTATGGGACTTAACTACGGGGTCATCAGTTCCTAAACTTACAAACTATTTATCAACTAACTAACACTAAGGACGGCAGAAATATCCATGCCCGAGGGGGGATTCGAATCCCCGACCGTAGTGGCCGCGCAGACCGTGACTGGAGTGCCTCAGTCCCCTCGGCCACCGCGGCCGTCCCGGAAATAGGTAAAGGTTTTACACGCGTAGGCATAATTTCTCCGTTCTTAATTACGACGTACCTTACCTTAAAATACGTGTTTTGCAAATGTCTTTCAAGCGCCATTACATTTAATCTGCCTACTTTTGAAATACTGAAGAATAATACAAAATCCGCCAAATACGGCACATTTGCTTCCGATCGCCTGAATTGGAGACTACGCAACGCGATGTTCATTTTTTGCAGACCACGTGATAATGACGTCAGCCAATGGTAACCAAACCTTACCGCCGCGGCAACATGGAAATAAGACTTTTTGACGTTGGGAATTAAATATGCGGTAATTCGTTTTAAAGACGAAAAAACGCAATATTTACAAGATGTACAATTAACGTGATAACACGAAGTTTCAATTAGTTTCTTTTCGAAATCACTTCATTATACTTTCAGATAGTTGGTAAATAAAACATGGTATACCTGCTCTATGGTTGACAGGTTCTTGTATGTACCCTTTTCCAGTCAGTAACAGTAATTGGCCACGTAAAATGAAGATTTAGAATCACTTGATCCTGTTGGAGTACTATAACATGTTTTATGTATTATATATGTACGAAACAGTCATCAACTACTTCTAAATCTTCATTTTATGAAGCCATTAACTGTTACTGACCGGACAAGGGTACATACAAGAACCTGTCAACCATAGAGCAGGTGTAGCATGTTTGATTTATTTTATCATCTGTCTGTAAGTGTAATGAAGTGATTTCGAAATTAAAATAACTGAAACTTCGTGTTAACACGTTAATTTTCACACCTTGTAAACATTGCATGCTTTCGTCTATAAATCGCATTACCGCATATTTAATTTCCAAAGTCAAAAATTCTTATTTGCATGTTGCCACGACGGCAAGGTAAGGTTACCATTGGCTGACGACGATACTCTTCCTTTGTGCTGTGATTCGCTGACGACATAACCACGTGGTCTGAAACAAATGAACATCGCGTTACGTAGTCTCCAATTCACGCAATCGGAAGCAAATGTGCCGTATTTGGCGGATTTTGTATTTATACTTCTGTATTACGAAAGTGGGCAGATGAAATTAACGGAACTTGAAAGACGTTTGCAAAACACATATTTTAAGTATGGTATGTCGTAATTAAGTACGAATAAATTATGCCTACGCGTACAAAACCTTTATCCGGAAATATGCGCAGGACGAAATTTTGTGAGAGACATTTTTTTATTGCCATCATGTGAGGAATCCCTCTGCGAAGCCCGAGTGCGCAAATTTAGATTCACCCTGTATGGGCACGGTAAGGCATCACTGATATTTACGGTTTCGGGGAGACCTCCAACTAGCTGTCGCTAGCAAAATGGAGACGTTTCACGAAGGCACGTCGCGGCTTCTTATTAGGCGAGTGGCTACTCCGAGAGTTCCTTGTGCGGATGGCAGCAGTCGAGTCGCAATCGATAGTCGCCGGCGGGGGCGTGGAGCTTCCGTGCGGCGGCGTGGGCGTGGCCGCGGCGTGCGGCACGCGTGACGTCACGCGATGACGCAAGCCCCGCCGTGTCAACAGGCGGCGTGCAGGGCGCGGCCCGCGCCCGTTGCCATGGCGACGGGGCTGCTGCGCGCGCGGCCTTTCACCGCCCCGGGTAAACAGTCGCCGCGGGGAACGCGCGCTATCTCGCTGATTAAAATTTGCCGGTTTGTGCGGGGCTGCTAAGTCGTTTCTGGGAACAAGGGACATGGAGAGCTCTTCGTGGAACATCATATTAGCGAATTCCTGCCGGAGCGGAATTGACGTGTTCCATAGAGCACAGCAGATGCCATACCTAGCTGCGATTCTCTGGAATTAATTTGCTGTTAATGAATTTCAAAGCTGGACCAGACGTGTAAGCTCTATGGTATGAAGATTAGTAGTTCCAAAACCTAACATCTATCTATGGTGGCACTTGCACTGTCTGCAGTGGAAAGACCTTGTATGTACTAGTTAGTAGTCACCGTCGTACATCCTAACCAGTATACCGGGTCATCAAAAAGTCAGTATAAATTTGAAAACTTAATAAATCACGGAATAATGTAGATAGAGAGGTAAATATTTACACACATGTCTTGTTTCGCGTCCCCTACAATAACGTCTGTGTGTTCTTTCCATTTGTTTGTAATTGTTACTCCTAGGTATTTAGTTGAATTGACAGCCTGTAGAATTCACTGATTTATCGTGTAGATGAAGTTTAAGCGATTTTCTTTAGTGGTTACACATAATTATGATTACGTGTCAGTTGCCTATTTTTACACCGTGCACATATCTTATCTAACTCATTTTACAGTTCTGATGACTTTGCTAACCGATAAATCACAGCATCATCCGCTAACACTCTAAGAGAGCTACTCAGGAATAGTAGCGGCCCTATAACAGTTCCCTGGGGTACGACAGATATCTCTTTTGTTCTATTCGATAACTTTCCGTCAATTACATCGTACTGTACCCTTGCTGTCAGGAAATCACAAACCCAATCGCCAACTGTGGCTATATTTGATAAACAAGAAACTTTATTAGAAGACTCTTGTGAGGTACAGTGTCGAAAGCCTTCCGGAAATATAGAAATACTGAATCTGACATCCGTTATCGATAGTAGTCATCACATCATGTGGGTAAAGTCACAAAGTGCTTTTTACAAGAACGATCCTTTCTGAAAACGTGTTGACTATGTGTCAATAAAAAATGTTTGTAAATCTTATGGGACTTAACTACGGGGTCAACAGTCCCTAAACTTACAAACTACTTACGAACTAGGACGGCACAAATATCCATGCCCGAGGGGGGATTCGAACCGCCGACCGTAGTGGCCGTGCAGACCGTGACTGAAGCGCCTCAGTCCCCTCGCCACCGCGGCCGGCTATGTGTCAATAGGTTGTTCTCTTCGAGGTAATTCATAATATTTGAGGAAAGTATATCTTCTAAAATACTACTGGAAACTGTTGTCATTGATATATGCCTTTAACACTGCGGGCTTTATTAAAAAAAAAGCAATAAGCAATAATTAGCATAACAAATTAAGACAAATCAAAGATGATGTTCTTTACAGGAAATACTCAATTTCTTTACCATCATTCCTCAACTATAGCTGTAGTCGTGGTATAATGTTGTGAACAGCACTGTAAAGCATCTCCGGAGTTATGGTGAGGCATTGGCGTCGAATGTTGTCTTTCAGCATCCCTAGAGATGTCGGTAGATAACGATACATTTGCGTCTTCAGGTAACCCCAAAGCCAGTGAATACAATAACTATAGTATGCAGCACTGGTCGTTTTTATTAATGTTTTTTCAGACCGATTTCGATCACATAATGATCATCCTCAATGCACCAGTCATCGTAATATCAGCTATGCATAATCATATGCCAAATTAGCAGAATGTAACAGATTTTCTTTTTTTTTTCTT
This sequence comes from Locusta migratoria, assembly GCA_026315105.1. Classification (NCBI taxonomy): domain Eukaryota; kingdom Metazoa; phylum Arthropoda; class Insecta; order Orthoptera; family Acrididae; genus Locusta; species Locusta migratoria. The sequence goes on along the minus strand of CM048750.1, from coordinate 284,189,887 downwards.
TTTTTGAACATATCAATGTAGTGTCCAACCATGAAAAATGTAGTGTCCATTTTTCATGGTTGGACACTACATTGATATGTTCAAAAAAAATCTGTTACATTTTGCTACATTATGTGATGGAAATCGATCTGCAAAAATGTTAATAAAAACCGACCAATGGCGCATACTATAGTTATTATATTCATTGCTTTGTGGTTGCTGAGCACACCATTCCAAAAAATTCCAAATTCCAAAGCCAACAATCGTACGGACTGAGGTCTGGGGACCTGGAAGGCCAAGCATGAGGAAATTGGCGGCTGAGCACACGATCATCAATAAACGACGCGCGCAAGAGATCTTTTACGCGTCTAGCAATTGGTTTTTAAAATTTTTATTTTTTATTTTTAGTTCCAATAAAACCCCATGTCATTCCAAGCATTAGTGTCAACTTTTACCTCTATCTACATTATTCCGTGATTTATTAAGTTTTCAAATTTATACTAACTTTTTGATTACCCGGTATACGAACAACGGAGCGGGTGCCGTCAATTTCTGAGGAGACAGTGTTGAAGGTTGGGCAAGGCATTCGTGAAGATCGGCGCATCACCCTGGATGATATCTGCACTTTGGTTCCTGAGGTTTCCCGAAACACCACTCACAGAAATTTTAACGGAAATATTGAACTACCGGAAGGTGTGCGCAAGCTGTGTGCCACGCATGGTGGAACCCTTTTTACGTAGATTAAATGACGCACTTGAGGGAATATCCGTATCAGGAAGGAAAATAGTCACCAACGCGTATGCGGATGATGTTGGAGTGATTATGAGAAGTCACGAAGACATTATCAGAACAACAGAACACCTCCAGATTTATTGCTACGCAACAGGGTCAAAAGTAAACAATACAAAGAGTGCGTTCCTGAACCTGATTGGTCTAGCAGCTGTACAGATTCCTTGGGCGTAGTATGACGAATCTCACACTGCCCTAAGTATAGCAGATGGCCTCTCCGCACTTCAGCCTCTAACTGGAAAAAGATATCAGATAAGCTCAGAGGCACCCTCATCTTGAATCACTTAAGGGATCTAAATATAAAACAAAACATTAAAGTAATAAATTGCGCTATGCTGTCAAAAGCGACCTATGTAGGACTAATTCTACCGGTACCAAAGGAAATAGCAAGATCTGCTATGTCCACAGTCTGCCGATACATCTGGAAAGGAGAGATCTTTAGAGTGGCAATCGGGACAACGACTTTAAAACAAGAAGACGGAGGATTAGGGCTTACGAACACTGCTTTGTTCCTAAATAGATCCCTACAACTCATCGAAAGCCACCCTGATAGCGTAACAGCGAAATTATTCAGTCTCTTTAAACCGGAAAGCTTGCAGCCACCATTTAATATTAGTAACATCAACTACAAATTCCGACACATTAGTCTATATTATTTAGAACTGAGTTACATGACATGTATTCTGCAGGATAAAAGCAAGAGAAACTGCCATTATATGGTCACGAAACTAAACTCAAAGGAGAACCAAAACAAAATGCAAGTAAAATTTCCAAACAAGAATTGGAAAAATATTTGGAGAAATATAAATAATAAATTACTTCCTACAGAGACGCAGATAGCATGGTATAGGGTCATAAACAACATCGTACGTACTAATGAGAAACTATTTTCAATAGGGATCAGTGAAACAAACAAATGCACGAACTGTAATGAAATTGACTACTTGAACCATCGTTTCCTCTGTAAAGGATATAGAGAAGTATGGCAGGAACTCAAACACCATGTTTCATTGCTTAAGCGTACCGATGGGAGAGAAATAGATTTAAATTATATATTCTTCCCCGAAGACGTTTCGTTTCCTCCACAGAAGAAGAATGTAATACTATGGTTGTTTGCCCACAACATTTGGTACGTCATATACAAGAAGGGAAAAAATGATATACAGGAGTATAGAGAATTTATACGAGGAGAATATTACAAAATATAAGATACATCACAAAAAGAATTTTGGCAACATAAGAATCGTGTTCCAGAAACAGGGAATAGGATAATAACCTAAACCCAACGTCAAATACGGCACAAACTTGCTAAAGTAGGGGACTGCTGTTGGGGGCGAAGTACGGTGGGGACTTCGTGGGCCCCGCGGCCGCTACGGTAGCCGTGAAGGCCTCAACAGAACCCTGCAACGGCACTTCTTACCTCAATAAAAGGATACGAAAGGTTACGAATAACACAACAAACTCAGTTGCTCCACTTAGATTATTATTATTCTGGAAAAAAAGATTTTTTTATACTTATCATTATTACTTTTTTATTTATTTATTTATTTATTTATTTATTTTACTTCAGCTGTCCAAGGAAAGGGCATAGTCACTAAACAGAAGGAAAGGAATTTATTTTTTATTTTTCAAGTGCCCAATGAACAGGGTAGACAGAGTACAGCAGTACTTGCTACCACTACAATCTATCTTCAGAATATTCTTCTTCAGGAAATCTGATTTTTTTCACTACTTGGCCCACGGAGGCAAAGAAAAAAAAAGTAGAAGAGCACCATTGAAAAATTTTTATTGCTCAATATATCAGTTCTATATAACAAGTTACAATCAGTAAACTCGAGTAACAACATTAACATCTTTGGATAGCTTTATCTCAACCTAATTTCGTTGTACAATGACCTACATAATATTTTTTCCTAGTTTTCTGTTTAAAATTTCCTTGACACGGCAAACAAGGCACCATAGACCATAGATATATATAGACTGCGCGTGACGTCATTACGCTAAAACCAACATCTAAGTCACGTGATTCGGGGCAACAAGTCGTTTTCGTCGTTACAAGACAAACTACAGATGTAGTTTTCCTCATTTATAACTAAAATGGGGCGTTGATTTTAACAACAAAACTTCTAATCATATCCTAAAACTCTTTTAGCAGTACAGTTAACGTTATTTCTCCATAATTCCTTATGTTAATGCCATGGTTATCGTTTTTACATGTGCTTAGGTGAAACACACAAATTACTTGCTCTTATTAAGTGAATAGCTGTTTTTCTTGCTCTGTGCGTCACTTTGCAGACGACATGGGAGTAGAAGACGAAAAATCAGTTTTACAAACACCATCAGTTTTCTTACGTTTACTCAACAATATGTGTTAAAGTTACGTTATGCCATTATTGGAACTAAAAACGGTCTATATCCATAATATCATTTTTTACACAATACAAGCGTTTGTATTGTACGACGTCTGCATATGTATTGATGTCAATACGTAAACCTTGCAAAGTACTCCCTATATAAATTAGAATAATTTATGTGCAAACACAACTAAGACAAATTTTATCCTGTACTGAATGTTGTGTCCTCAACATTTAATATAGCTGAAACATCCTGGCAGATTAAAATTGTGTGCCGGAACCGGGACTCGAACCTGGGACCTTTGCCTTTCCCGGGCAAGCGCACTACCGACTGTGCTATCCCGACACGACTCACGATGCCGCCTCACAACTTTACTTCTGCCAGTACCTCGCCTCCTACTTTCCAAACTTCACAGAAGCTCTCTTGCAAACACGCAAGACTAGCACTCCTGGAAGAAAGGATATGGTGGAGACATGGCTTAGCCACAGCCTAAGGGATGTTTCCAGAATGAAACTTCACTCTGCAGCGGAGTGTGCGCTGATATGAAACTTCCTGGCAGATTAAAATTGTGTGCCGGAACCGGGACTCGAACCTGGGACCTTTGCCTATCGCGGGCAAGCGCACTACCTACTGTGCTATCCCGACACGACTCACGATGCCGCCTCACAACTTTACTTCTGCCAGTACCTCGCCTCCTACTTTCCAAACTTCACAGAAGCTCTCTTGCAAACACGCAAGACTAGCACTCCTGGAAGAAAGGATATGGTGGAGACATGGCTTAGCCACAGCCTAAGGGATGTTTCCAGAATGAAACATCACTCTGCAGCGGAGTGTGCGCTGATATGAAACTTCCTGGCAGATTAAAATTGTGGGCCGGAACCGGGACTCGAACCTGGGACCTTTGCCTTCCGCGGGCAAGCGCACTACCGACTGTGCGCTGTGTACAACGCTATTAAAAGCAGAACTGCACTAGAAATGACTTATTTGATGAAATATAAATTTATACAAGACCAACTCGAATTGTTCTCCCCTCCATAATCACATTCATCAGTTAAAAATAAATCCATAATGCCGCACAAACACTATCTGTAATTCTATTTCTTGTAAATCGAACTGTGAATAAATGTCAAATCGTCACGTATAAAAACGATCATCGCATTAATGTTAGTATAATTGTGCAAAAACTGCATTACCTTTAGTACTACATGTGTAATAAGCGTTTATTGTTAAAATCAATACTTGACCCCACTTGAATATTAGAAAAACTGTTGCTCATATTGACGAAAACTCAGTCACATGACTAGGAACAATGTTAGATGTTGGTTTCAAACCACAACACTGCAGAGATAGGTTCACGCGCAGTCTGTTATCTTTGGTCTACGCAATGCACAATCCCCGCTGTCTTCTCTCGTCGGCGGCCTTCGGCTCGTCAGCGACTGTCGCCGGTGACGCCGAAGACTGACAACACTGTGCGATGCTTTCCACACCGTACATTCAACATCAGAAAAAATACAAATAAAACACTTTCTATATCTAAATTATTGTAAAACTAAGTAGAAATTATTAATAACAAAGACAATTATCGTCATGCTTAAGCCCATGATTCGTGGCTGCGGGAAGTAAATTTTTGCCCATAACGCTAACGGCAAACTGCAATGGGAAAAAGATTTAAATAGGTTGAGTCCATTGTTAGACAGTTTAAAGTACTCACAACGTATTTTCTCACAGGTTGGCAGGAGGGTTTTCAGGTACTTACACCATTCCTTGAGAGGGAGGCATTTAGGGCTACACAAGACTAAAAGAAAAATTAGTGAATATTTGACATAGAGTGGCATGGAAACAGATATCAAAGAGCGATCTTCCATGCGTGTCGTCATCGACGCACGTAAGGCCTGAATGGCGAACTTTGGTATAACAATCTATGCTTCCATAAATTGAAACTTCTGTGCTGAGATGCCGTAGTCCATGCGTAAAACTTTCCCCTGACTACTCGCCTTCGACTGCTGAAAACATCCTTTAAGGCGAAGCGGCAATCTGCAAGTAGAGCTACCGTGAGCGCCGTATTTATTAGCTATCCAGAAGGCGCCCCTGTCAATCACGTGACGTCGCCCGCTCTGTGGTTTCTTATGTTTCCAACATTCTCGATCGAAAATATAAGTGATTCCCATATTGTCGCTAAAGTGTTGAAATCCAAATTTTATCCAGTCACAGAGTGTACAGAAAAGACACATACCGAACTTCATTTGTATAAAAATGGTAACCACTACCTAAGGCAAAAGAGAGGTATGATAAATACAATAGTACAAAGAGCACTCAATATATGTGAAGCACTATATCTGGAAGATGAGCTTAAACACCTGCGATGGACGTTTAAGAAGAACGGATATTATATCAAGGAAATAGATCGAGCAGTTCGTCCTAGGGAAGGGAACCAGAATTAATGAGGAACATTACCGGAGCAAGAGGAAAGTTTTTCTTTAATATATTAGTATGATCACAGAGTGCATTGGGAAAATGTTAAGAAATATGATAAGGTAATTGTTTTAGACCCACAAGGAAAATAAAACACTGTGCAAGATCGGCAAAAGATATGCGACATATTCTGGCTACACCAGGTGTGTGTAAAATTCCTTGAAATTGTGGACAGGTTTATATCGGTACGATAAAAACAAGTGTTAAAACCCGTCTGAGACAACGTAAAAGGAACTGTCGCCTACTGTAAAATCGGCCGCAGTGGAACATGAGTATTAGGAAGGAGACCACGAAATAAAATTTAACGAGACGAGCCTGATAGCAAAGTCGCCACATGATTGTGCTCGTATCTACAGAGAGTAGGTAGAGATTATCAAACACCGAAATAATTTTAATAGGAATAAGGAAGTTGTTTCACCAGATATAATTAGGATTGCAGTGACAACATGACAATTATTTTCAATCGAAAATGTTGGCAACATCAGAGACCATAGAGCAAGCGATTGACAATGGTGACCTCTGGTTGGTCTATACATACGGCGCTCACTCCATATCTACATGCAGTTTGCCGCTTCTCTTCCGAGGATGCTTTCCGCAGTCAAAGGCGAAACTCGGTGTAAAGATTTATGTATGGAACACGGCATCTCAACCCATAAGTTTCAAGTATGACAACTTCTGTCGTGAAAGCCTTCATTGCGTGATCATGAATGCTGCATTCGACTGTTCCCAAAATTCACCTGTGGTGGTTCACATTTGGTCACAGCACTGCAACCGTCATTCAACCAAATCCGACATATTTTCGTTTCGAGACAAGTCTGGAGATCTGTGCGATTCAGGGCAAAAGAAAATTTAAATGCTTGTTAAGCTTATTGGACTTAACTGCGGGGTCATAAAATGTTTATAAATCTTTCGGACCAAACTGCGTGGTCATCAGTCCGTAGCTTACAAACTAAGGTAAACTAACCTACTGACAACACACAATCCCATGCCCCAGGGAGGACTCTAACCTCTGATGGCGAGCAACCGCATGCTCCGCAGCCCGGGTCATCAGTCCCTGCACTTAAAAACTACTAGTGAACTACCTTATACTAAAGACGACACAAACATCCATGACCGAGGGGGGATTCGAACCCCCGACGGGGAACGGTCTCAAGCATCGTAGCATAGCGCCTCAATGCGCTTGGCCACTCCATCGCGGCCAGGGCAAAAGGGTGACTTTCTGCATCTACATCTACATGGGATACTTTGCAGATCACATTTAATTGCCTGGCAGAGGGTTCATCGAACTACCTTTATACTATCTTATCTCCCACTCCATTCTCGAATAGCGCGCGGGAAAAAAGAACAGCTGAATCTCTCCGTTCGAGATCTGATTTCTCGTATTTTATTCTGATGATCATTTCTACCTATGTAAGTGGGAGTCAACAATAAATTTCCGCATTCGGAGGAGAATGTTGGCGATTGGAGTTTCGTAAGTAGCCCACGCCGCAGCGATAAACGGCGTTGTTGTAATGATTCCCATCCCACATCCTGTATCATTTCCGCAACGCTGTCTCCCATGTATCGTGACAATACGAAACGAGCTGCCCTTCTTTGGACTCTTTCGATGTCCTCCGTCAAACCCACCTGATAAGGATCCCACACTGGGCTGCAATACTCCAAAAATGGACGGACAATCGCAGTGTATGCAGTTTCTTTAGTAGTTCTGTTGCATCTTTTAATGGTTCTGCCAATAAAACGCAGTATTTGGTTCGCCTGTCCCACGATATTATCTACGTGTTCTTTCCAGTTTAAGTCTGGAGTAATAGTAAGTCCTAGATATTTTGTACAGTTTACGGCCTTCACGTTTGATTGATTTATCTTCTAAAAAAAGTTTAACGAATTTCCTTTTGTACTCATGTAGACAACTGCACACGTCTCATTAATTAGTCAACTGCCAATTTTTACACCGTAGTGATATCTTATTCAGATTTTTATGCAGTTGGTTTTGATCTTCAGATAATTTTACTAGACCGTAAATGTAGGCGTCATCTGTAAACAACGTAAGAGAGCTTCTTAGATTTACCCGTAAATCGTTTATGTACAAAAAGAACAGTAGAGGACGAATAACACTACCCTGTGGAACGCCCGATATCACCTCTGTTGTCGATGCCTTACCATCGATTACTACGAACTGTGTCATCTCTGACAGGAAATCCCCTATCCAGTCGCAAATTTGGGGCCATATATCATAACCATGCAATTTGATTAAAAGCCGTTTGAAGGTACGGTGTCAAAAGCCTTCTGGAAATCAAGAAATACGGAATCGGTTTGCGAGACCTTGTCGACAGCACTCATCACTTCTTGTGAGTAAAGAGCTAGTTGTTTCGCATGAACGATATTTTCTAAATCCGTGTTGACCTTGGGTCAATAGATCATTCTGTTCGAGGTAATTCATAATATTTGAAAACAGGATATGTTCCAAAACCCTGCTGCAAATTGACGTCAATGAAATAGGCTTGTAGTTTAGTGGGTTACTCCTACTGCCTTTCATGAATTAGGTGTGACCTGTGCAACTTTCCAATCTGTTGATACAGATCCTTCTTTGAGAGAGCGGTTGTATATGGCTGTTAAGTAAGAAGCTATCGCTTCATCACAATAATATAGAAATCTAATGGCTATACATAAGAATTGTTCTTGTTAAGTGATTTTAGTTCTAGGCGTCATGTCAGAGATTACATGTCGGCTCCCTCTAGAGGTTCGACTCCGCCCTCGGGCATGGATATGTTTAATTTTCTTAGAACAGGATTAATTTACATTAAGTAGTTTGTAAGTCTAGCGACCGATGATACAGTAATTTCGTCCCATAGTTCCAGAAATATACGTTGCTTATAGTGGCCGTTTGAGCAGCAGCTGAATACTTTGTACTTTCACTGAAGTATTTTTTGAAGAAAATGACTTTTGCTACTGCGAAAGAAGGGTTTTTATTTTTACAATTCACCCATACGCGTTTTGACATTTCCACAAGGCATCTTTACTGGGTATCCTGAAATATTTGCATGTTTCTGTTTTCATATATCGGTTAGGATTTTACATGTGTACAAGTCATTTCGTTTCTGATTCAAAACATTTAGGTTCTTACTATAAAATGGTGTACTTACGCCAATTGCTAATCCATATCCCCCTCTTTCTGAAAAAGAGGTCGATACGTTCCACTATCTTCCAAAAAATTTCGCATTTTCATAGTTCCACTGCCATAACTATGTCCAATGTAGTTTGTTTTGTAAGTGTTGTCAAATTTCTCAGCTTCTTTGTAATTCAACTATTTCATTGAATGTATGTTGAAGATATCTTTGTGTGTGTGTGTGTGTGTGTGTGTGTGTGTGTGTGTGTGTGTGTGTGTGTGTGTTCGAATCCCCCCTGGGGCATGGATGATTGTGTCGTCTTTAGTATAAGGTAGTTCGTAAGTAGTTTGAAAGTTGAGGGTCTGATGACCCCGCAGTTACGTCCCTTAAGCTTAACAAACATTTGAACATTTTGTGTGTATGTGTATATTAGGCCAAAATTCTTGTATTCAAAGGTGCACTGGGCTGGTTATTTTATGGTACAAGTACATCGTGTGACGACGACCCCCTTTCGATCTCGCTGAGGGTCTCGACCCCTCGGGTTGAAAATCACTGCTGTACAGTATATTAATAGTCTCATAGAATAAACAGAAGCAGTCGGAACACAAGAATAAAGAAACTATTGCACCACTCAGGCGAAAGTATTAATAGTAATAGTACGGATGATAATAACATTAATACTGCTGCACTTGTGATGCAGTTTCTTTATTATGTTCCGATTGTGTTTGTGTATTCTGCGGAACTACGAACAAACCATACAGGCGTATTAATTTTATAAAAACGAAGACAAACAGACTCCTGATAACACTTTGCTTTAAAATCCGAATAGTCCATTTACATGTCAGAAACACGTTGCACCATATAAGTGCATAAGTGCAATGAGCAGGGATTGAACCCACGACCCTCCTTATTACAAACTAACTCTGTAATAACTTGCCCACAGGAGCACGACAATATATATTCTCACAGTTATTCTTGTCATCTCCCCCGTAGATCGTTTGTTATTTAATAATATTGTTTTTGCACATTCTCCTAGACGACAGACGAATTATAACGAAGTTCTCGTTGATACTCTATCGACATACACCGTTTGGTACCGATATGTCTGTTGCCTGGAGCTTTGGGTGTGAGAACAGCGCCTAAGCACTAGGCAACGCCACAATACAATTGCGCGCAGATGAGATTTAAACTACAGCAAAAGGCTTTCTTTCTGCTGTGGGTCTTCTCGACTTGCGCTTACAGTACTAAATAAAAACACTTCAGTTAACTACTTCGAACAACGTAACTTCTTCTTCGTCAATTTTTTTGACCCAACGCATTTTTGGAACTATGCATCTTTTTCAAAAAATTTTGAAACAATGAAGCATTTGTTTTTTTCTTTTTTTCGTACGATGTTCGTTTATCCCTTTCCTTTCCATTTGTAGTGTTATTACTTGCCTGACTATATTTGGTGGACAAAATAGGCCGTACAAAAGTAATTGAAAGGTTTTTCAAAATAAGTAGTAATGAAACCTACAGTTTATACGAACCGGTAATTTAAAAAAAAAATGAAAATAATTGCAATGGCCAAACTTTTAAATGATTATTTTGCAGAACAAACAACCTACAGAATTCGACGAATAGTTACCTTTTACAGCGGTGTAGAAAATCTCGTTGATGGGCTGTAATAAAAATTATTTGTCAGCCGCGTAACTATATGCGAACATTGGATGAAGGTTCGAAATATTTAGATTCGATCCCCGTGTAGTATAATTTTAATAAAAGTGATTTAATGAATGAAAGAATAGTAATAAATGATACGTACCAACGGTTAATCAGACTTCGGACTGTTCTTTACGTATAAGTGATTGCAGGTTGTATGCCAAAAACCATTTTTAAAAAATGAGTAAATTCAAAGATGCACTGGCAAGCTACACGAGATGCATAATTTCGATATATCAAATACCCGAACCATCCAAAGTCGTAATAGTTCGCTTTAACTGAAAACAGCATGATCATTGGGAGTAGGAACTGGTAAAATAATAAATCCCCTCATACGAAATTAATTTCAGTAATTCTTTTATTCATTTAATTAACAAGACAGAAAGCAGATAATGCGTACGTGAGTCTCCATTTTATCAGCAGATTTTTGAACAATTAATATAACAATAGTTGATGAGGCTCAACAACATAATTCCGATCAAAACAAAGCCAAATAAGAGAGAGAGCGAGAACAGAAAAGATACCGTTTTCATACTATTATTATTCCAAGGATAATTGAAGATTACAATAGTATTATTCTTTGAGCTTTCTAAGTATATCTGTTCCGTAGCCTATAGATTCCAACGACCATTCAAATGTTGAAATGTTTGTAAATCTATCGGACCAAACTGCGTGGTCATTAGTCCGTAGCTTACAAACTACTTAAACCTAGGTAAAATAACTTAAGGACAAACACACACACCCATGCCCCATGGCTTTAGACCGCTCGGCTACTCCACCGCGGCCCAACGACCATTAACAAAGAATGAAGTGGTTACATTATATTACGTATTGTTTGATTAAATTATTAATTTTATTTTGCAGGAAAATTATTTAGGGTTGTTTTGCTCTTTCCTTTCTCTGCCCATTTACAGCGTCATAAAACAAAAAGGAAACTGATGTCTGACTTGTGCTCCTGACGGGACGTTAGGCTCCCTCTGATGTATCGTATGAAACTCTTGCTGGCCGAGGTGGTTCAGTATCAATGCTAACACACAGCAGTATAAACAACGGACTGTTTCACGTCTGTGTGCACGATTTCGTCGGCGAGTTTTGTTGCCACAGAAAGACGCTGTTGTGTGTTCTCACGTTGGTAATTTAGTTTTGTATTGTTTTAGCTAATGTAAACTGATATTATTATGCAAGGAATAAAGCTCTTCTTATTTATATAGCGTTCAAAATTGTCTTGTAGTTTTTATTACTGACAGTGTCTCAAAGGCATTTTGTGCGTGTTGTTTTCATATTTACTTTTGTTGCAAGGTGTCAATAATAAATGGCTGTTGTTTCGAATTTTGTTTACGAATTACGAAATATGAATACGATTCAGGGATAACTTCACTTTGATTTTATCCCTCTTCAGATCAGTACCTAAATTGGCATTTTGTTATAAAAAATTGGCTATCTGTTTGTTACTGGTAAATCCCTATGTTATGTTAACAGAGATTAGCATTTCACAACGTCTCCCAATTGCATTATATTATCTTGGACTTTGAAGTTCTATTTAATGTTTTTATTTTATATGTTTTCGTCAAATAAGTAAAATGTGTAAATAAAGTAAAGTGGTTTTATTAACAATATATGGTCTGCTCAAATATTTGAGAGGTTGGACAGGAAAAGATTATTGCAAACGGTCGTGTCGCAGAGTATTCACCCATTTCCATTAGGTCATCTATGGCGCCTAACACTTGTATTAGATTAGATTAAATTAATACTTGTTCCATAGATCATATATACGACATTTGGTAATGATGGGGAACGTGTCAGTTTAGTAAATGTTGTCTATACATGACAATTAATATGTTAATGATTTTTATTTAATTTTTTTATTTTTATTTATTTATTTTAAGTTTTATCTAAAAATTCAAAGAAATTCACCGCCCGGGTCTGCAAGTACTCACCACGTCCTCTACACCCCCCTTACCGCATCCATTGATGCCTTCGGGCGAAGGATGACCCGGCGGGTGGTCAATACCTGTTTCAATATACGTTTATCAAATATCTACGAGAAATAATGTGAAAGTGCTATCGATATCGGGACATTTTAAGGAATGTTAAATAATTTCCGCGGATAAATACTATATGAGATAAATTTTGCAAGGATTATGTAAATTACGTAATCCGTGAAGTTATCTTCCTTAGGATTCTTCCAGCTGATCTGTCTGGCATCTGATTTTTCTCAACTAGTCTTAAAAAGTAGTTTCATTTGGAAAGAAATTAAAAAACAATTTACAGGTGTTAACAGTTTGACATACTGACTGATCACAAACTGTATTATAAAACAACAAAATAGGAGACACGGATTACAATTTATAGAACTGCTTGAAGTGTCGAACCCCTCTCGAATCCGTTATTGTCTAAATGTTTCACTTAGACAAGTAATACAGAGAAAGTGTATCCTTGGTTTGAAACTGTTTAAAGTTTGCTGGAACTGCTCTCATTATTAAACTCTACACGAATATGAGAATATGCGTCCTCAACATCAGTCAAAAACAAGTTTCCCACGACTATCATTGTTGACATCGTACATCTGTTTTCGTGTCAGTGTTTCAAATATTGAAAAGTTTGTTAAGCTTATGGGACTTAACTGCAGGGTCATCAGTCCGGAAACTTACATAATACTTATGAACAAACTTATACTAAAGACAGCACAAACATCTGTGCCCGAGAGGGGATTCGAACCCCCGACAGAGCACGGCCTCGTGCGTCGGAGCATAGCGGCTCAATGCGCTCGGATACTCCGCCGTGGCGTTTTCGTGTCTTCCTCCTCTAAACTATTGCACGAACGACAAAATGGCCGACATTGAAATAACTGTCAGAAGTATAGAAAAGCAACTGATATAACGCGGCAGAGCTTAGGCTGATGGATCCGTTGAGAATCGAATTCGATTTTACAAGGAATAGGTGAAGGAACTTCTAGCAGCAGTGTATCTAAAGTCTCTAGCGGAAGGAAGCGTTCCTAAGGTTTGGAAAACAGCGCAGGTCGATCAGATGCGCAAAACTATAGGCCTATATCTCTGATATCGGTCAGTTTCAGAATTTTGGAACGCATTTTATGTTGGAATATTGTGTCTTTTCTGGAGACAGGAAATCTCCTTTCTAGGATTCAACGTGGTTTCTGAAAGTAGTGATGATGTGAAACACAGGGCCCCAAGCAGAATCAGGGTTTCTTGACTTCCGCAAGGCATTAGATACCGTTCCGCACCATCGACTGATTAATAAAGTGCGATCCTATAGAAAGTCTTACCAAATTCGTGACTGGATCAGGACCGCTGCTTTACATGACATCGGAATTTCAGTGAGGCTGAATTCGGACGAGACGGTAGTTTATCGAGAAGTTGCAACAGTGGAACTAGAAGACGGCAGCACAGTGCATGAAGATATGCAGCTTATTGAAGTGTGGTGCAGCGAATGACATTTGTGCCGCAATATAAACAAATGTAAAATTATGGATTTACACAGGAAGAAAGATACTGTATTTCATAAGTACGCAATAACAGGAAAATCACTGGAAACATTTACCTCCATCTCGGAATAGGCAATCCGTGAGTGTGCTGGTTACTTGTAAAGTTAACCCTGCCAGTGGTGATTTATTAAGCTAGGTTTCCTATAAATAATTTTGTACGATGAAACGAAGGGTGAAACGTTGGGCGCTTAATTTGAAACGAGACCAACCACATTTCTAGAAATCCAACTGTGCTACTTTGCCTGTGTTGGCGTAGTGTAGCTTCGACAAAATATTTTATTCATTACATTCTGTGTGCTGGGGGCTTTAGCTCCAATTCATCTACGTATAAAAACTGAAATTTAATATTAGTAACATAAGGTTTTTTGTAGCAGTAAAAGTGAAAAGTTTACGTAATCACACACACACACACAAATTTTACAACATACACCAGCAGTTCAAGGCTCTATGGTGTGGAATGCTATACGCTTCATTGGAATAGGTTAAATTACCCTCTTATGCTGCTGCAAAGGTTAGTCCAATTACGACCAGACGCTTTTCGCTTTATTTTTAAGCATCGTCAGCGGTCCAGTTTTATTTGTTGCCCTCTTGAAGTGTTTTTCATGCACTTATATTGCACCTTATGCTGTCACTGTATTTTGAATCAATGTTTATTCATTTAAATCTAGGCTACAGTTATGTATATCTTTATCTACATTAAGTAGTGGTAGGTCAATAATGGAGCAATGATTGCAACAGAGTTGGTATGACGACTAACCAGTTGTTCGTCAGATGAATGGCCACCGCCAAAGTGTGGCAAAAAGCAAGATTGACCACCGTGTGGCACAGCATGCGGCTGAGCACAGCACTCAGGATTTCAATGGCTGCTTCACTACCCGAGTCATCGGGATCCCACCTCTCCATCACAACTCTTCGGAACTGTGCAGATGGGAGTTGCCCTTCAACACATTCTCGGTCCCGCTACCATCCTGGCCTCACCCTAAGATAACTTCCCATCACTACACCCTATGCCTAACATCTCACTCCCCTCCTTCCTCAACTCTCCCATTATCCTGTGTCTCTCCAATTCACGTCTTTCTTGCAACTGTGTGATGCCCCTTACAAGATCCCATTGATTAATTACCTTTCATTTTAAGTTTTTAAACATATTATCCTATTTTTCCTATTTTTAATTTTTCCTTATTCTTATATTTTTAAATCTTCCCCACTCTCTTCCAACACTCATATACTCCTTCCTTTTATCCTCCCCCACTCCTTAACTTCACTGTATTCGTTGCCGCAATTCAAATTCCCGCCTATCAAAGCCTTTACAATCCATCATGCAACGTGGAACTTTCCATCTCACCCTTACTCGGCGTCCTTCCCCTCCCCTCCCCTCCCCACCTCACTCACAGTCTAGATGCTTGTGGCACTGGAATTACCAGACATAGTGGTTGTGTGTGTATATTTGTCAAAGTGATGGTGTGAATGTGTTTCTTTTTCTGATGAAGGCCATGGCCGAATTCAAAAATTCAAATATTTGTTAAGCTTATGGGACTTAACTACGGGGTCATCAGTCCCTAAACTTACAAACTACTTATGAAGTACTTACGAACTAGGACGGCACAAATATCCATGCCCGAGGGGGGATTCGAACCCCCGACCGTAGTGACCGTGCTGACCGTGACTGGAGCGCCTCAGTCACCTCGGCCACTGCGGCCGGCGCCATGGCCGAAAATTTAAGTTGTGTGCATGTGATTGTCTATTTTTAGCGCCTGTCAGCTGCTCAGCGAGACTCTTTACGGTGGGTTATCTATCCTCCATTATTGACATTCCAGCCGGATTTTCCATTGTGAAGTGTTGGTATTATAGTCGAACTGCAATGAAAAAATCGCACTGATGTGTTTTACGGCCCACTTTAGATTTGTAGTTTTATAATTTTTAGCAAACATTTCGAGCCAAAATAATAATGTAAATAATAAAAAAATATGGTCATAAGAATACGACTCTACTATTGTGATAATATCTGTGCACCCAACTCGTAATATTCTTTCTGACAGTATTTTAACAAACAGCCAAATGTATGTTATTTAAGTTTAGGTTTGATAAACATACTTTTTTAAACTTTTACCTCTTTGAACTATCATTTCAGTATCTCTCCCATATTTTCATTACATTTTTCCGTTAAAATATTATCACCTGTCTTGACTTCGTAGCTCTGTACTGGTTACGAATTACTATATACGAACGTAGCATACATTTGGCGTTCGGACGAGTGACAGTAGCCTGTATGGAACACATCGTATATTTACTGTTCATAAATCAATCACGTGACATCCCTCGCCTGAAAGTCTTTTGCGTGCGCCATCTTGCTTTCTCTACCTGATGATTTTATTTGTTATAACTCAAACGTTGACATTTCAAAGCAACGGCGCACTGAAAATTATCAAAAAATGACTTCCTTAGGACAATGAATTATAATCTAATGTTAGTTGGTTAGTTAACACCTGCCATCGGCAGTATGAGAATCACAGATTAATCTCGCAGCTGTTCGCCATAGCGTAATAGGCATGTAATTAGTTTGTGACGTACGAACATGTTAGACGGTGGTCCGGAACTTGCTAGGGCGTGGTGGCTCAGCGCTCTCGGACAGAGGGTTGCTGGCATTGTAGCTCGACGCCCTCTGTAAGAGTCAACTGAGTTATACGAAACGATCAAAATAGAACAAACCAATATCCACATAGCACCGATCAAACCGAAGAACCAATGAAAAGAGAGAAAAAGAAAAACGGTTCAACTAACACTGTCTGAAGAGAAGGCCTGTGCCACGTCACGTCAAGCAGAGTGGGTCGCAATCGCGTAGCGCACTGGCTGGCCGATGTGAGGCAGTAGGCTGTGCCCCGTCAGTAAAAATTCTCACCGGACAACCCAGAACGAACATGAACAAACCATCGCATAACATCGATCTCCTTGAAGTATGCCAATAATGTTTCCTCTTGCTTCCCAATAAGTAATCGCACACTTCTGTTAACTGAACACAACTATATTGCGCAAGATTCTGAGTTATTCAAAGGTAACAGCGCTTTCTTTGAAAAGTGCATTTGTTCTGTTTCGAGAACAAGCCATGAAATACATACCAACGAATTGTAAACATAGACTTCTTCATCACTTGTACATTAACTGGGGAGATACTGTTACAATAACTGTTGTAAATGACGTAATGATAGTACTAACTTTGTATACACGGTGAATCTAAATTCGCGCACTCGGTCATCGCAGCGCGATTCCTCACATGCCAGCAATAAATAAAAATATCTCACAAAATTTTGACCTGAGCATATTTCCGGCAGTAAATGAACGTCAAAGACTGAGATGTCTGTGTCTTCCATGCGTCAGAGTGTTTCAGAATTACACCAACAAAATTCTAGTGGATGCAGAAGGCGTCTTGAGGAACAAAATGAGCATGGAAACCTATGCCTGGAAACGACATTCAACGACGCTACGGAGAGTCCGAGTTACAGGCACCAGCTCCTGCCGCTAGACATCCCCTCCAGCAACTTCGACGCTCTGTAGCGTCATTGGATGAGTTTCCGGGCATGGGTTTCTATGCTCACTTCATTCCCTAGAGGTTTGTTGGTGTAGTACTGTAATTCTGAAAAACACTGACGTATGGGACACACACCCATCTCAATCTTCGACGTCCATTTACTGCCGGAAATGTGCGCAGGACGAAATTTTGTGACAGACATTTTTTTATTGCTAGCATGTGAGGAATCGCACTGCGCAGCCCGAGTGCGCGAATTTAGATTCACGCTGTATATATTAAGTACTAGACTTATGTGTAATTCAGTATTTTTAGTAGATGCATTAATTCTGATCAATAACTTAAAATATTTTCCATAAATAGTGAATGAACGCATAGAAAAAAATAAAGAAGGTAATTTGTTGCAATGTATACACTTGCCTTCCGTTTCATTAAGGAACTACACTTGCCATAAAAATCTAGTATTTTCTTTATATACGAAACTATCTGTATCAGCACGTTGTTCAGAATGTTCATTATTACAGTATCCTCCCAGTTTACGCGCATATGCTTCAGAAGACCATTGTTCAAATCGATGTTACGTATTTCACGATATGTTCGCAAAATAGATGAAACACGCATTTTAGAAGGAGCATTATTACATATGCACAACTCTAAACATTGAAGATCATAGCTATATTTAATTAATAAGAGTGCCCAAAACCCTTTAAAGAAGAAAAAAAAAGGTAGTTGAGGGCTTCGAACCAATGACCAAAAAATGTTTGTAAAGCTTATGGGACTTAACTACGGGGTCATCAGTCCCTAAACTTACAAACTACTTATGAACTACTTACGAACTAGGACGGCACAAATATCCATGCCCGAGGGGGGATTCGAACCCCCGACCGTAGTGGCCGTGCTGACCGTGACTGGAGCGCCTCAGTCACCTCGGCCACCGCGGCCGGCAACCAATGACCATTTGTATTACAATCCAACACGCTGCCAGCTACACTACGGCGAACAATAACAAAATTCGACCCTTAATCTGGTACCATTTATGACAGTTGTTACCTGATGCTAATATGTCATTTTTAAACACTAGATTATCATTTATCGCACGAAGAACTACTTGTTCTTGTTAATTCGTGCGTGCGCCATTGCTTTGAAGTGAAAACGTTTATGTTATAATAAGAAAATCATCAAATACGCAACGCAAGACGGCTTATGTCAGAAAGAGTTCTGGGCGAGGAATGTCACGTGGCATTACCGAACGGCTGGTTTTTTCTTAAATTCAATGGGCGGTTTCAAATCGCCGTTATTTTAGCAGATATCTCTCAACCGATACGAGATAAAAAAAAAATTAGAGCGAAGTTGTAGAGAATGTTCCCCTCTACAAATTCCGATATTCAATTTTCGTGTCAGATAAACGGTTTGTATGCAATTACAATTACATTACAAACTTTTTTAGTGTTACTAACGTAGTTTTTGCCCGAAAAATTTGAAAAAAGGAGGTTCTGGTCTCTGGCGGCCTACAATTATGTCTGTAAAATTTGGTGGTGATCGGTTGAACGGTTCGACCTACAAAGTGGGAACACATTACGGTCGGACAGGCAGACATCCCAAAATCGCCGTTATTTTTTCAAATACCTGTTAAACGATGCGAGATATGAAATGAGGAAAAAAAAAAAAACACAATAGAGAAAAGATGTAGAGAAATGCCTCCTCTTCAAACTCATGTATTCAATTTCCGTGTCAGATGAACGATTAAGGCGTTTATTTTTATTTCAAGTTCGAGCTGTCAAAAGACGATCGCAAAGGCCCACTTTTTGTGTTACTACCGTAACCCCTTATTTACAGAAGGATGGAAAAGCTGGTAGAAGACGACCTCGGGGAAGATCAGTTTGGGTTCAGGAAAAATATAGGAACTCGGGAGGCAATACTCACTTTACGGCTTATCCTGGAAGATAGATTAAGAAAAGGCAAACATACATATCTAGCTTTTGTAGATTCGGAGAAGGCTTTTGACGGTTTGATTGGAATAAACTCTTTAAAGTTCTGAAGCAAGCAGGAGTAAAATACAGGGAGCGTAAGGTTATTTACAACTTGTACAAAAACCAGACAGCGGTTGTCAGAGTTGAAGGGCATGAAAGGGATGCAGTGGTTGGAAGCGGAGTAAGACAGGGTTGTAGCCTTTCTGCAATGTTGTTCAATTTGTACATTGAGCAAGCTATAAAGGAAAGAAAGGAGAAATTTGGTGCAGGAATTATAAGTTCAGGGGCAAGAATTAAAAACATTGCGTTTTGCCGACGACATAGCACTTCTGTCAGATACAGCAAAGGACCTGGAGGAGCAATTGAACGGAATGGACAGTGTGCTGAAAGGTGAATATAACATGAACATTAACAAGAGAAAAACTAGGGTAATGGAGTGCAGTCTAAGAAAATCAGGTGATACTGAAGGAATTAGATTAGGTAACGAAGCAATAAAGGAGGTAGGTGAGTTTTGTTACTTGGTCAGTAAAATAACAAATGATGGTCGCAGTACAGAGGATATAAAATGCAGAATGGCAATGGGTAGAAAAGCGTTCTTGAAAAAGAAAAATTTGTTAACATCTAATATTGTTTTAAGCCTAAGTAAGTCCTTTCTGAAGGCATTTGTATGGAGTGTTGCCTTGTATGGGAGTGAAACATGGACGATAAACAGTGGGGACAGGAAGTCGATTGAGACTTTTGAAATGTGGTGCTACAGAAGAATGCTGAACATTAGATGGGTGGATCGCGTAGCTAATGAGGAGGTACAGAACAGAATTGGAGAGAAAAGTAATTTCTGGATTTAAAATGTTTAAATGTTTGTATAGCTTATGGGACTTAAGTACGGGGTTATCAGTCCCTGAACTTACAAACTACTTATGAACTAGCTAATACTAAGGACGGCAGAAATATCCATGCCCGAGGGGGGGATTCGAACCCACGACCGTAGTGGCCGTGCAGACCGTGACTGGAGCGCCTCAGTCCCCTCGGCCACCGCGGCCGGCAATTTCTGGCATACCTTGACTAAAAGAAGGGATAGATTGGTAGGGCACATTCTTAGACATCAAGGAATTGTGAATTTAGCGTTGGAGGGAAGTGTGTGGGGTAAAAACCGCAGAGGAAGACCAGGGTCTTCAGTCCCTAAACTTACAAACTACTTACGAACTAGGACGGCACAAATATCCATGCCCGAGGGGGGATTCGAACCCCCGACCGTAGTGGACGTGCAGACCGTGACTGGAGCGCCTCAGTCCCCTCGGCCACCGCGGCCGGCAGTTGTGATTAAATACACTTCACTAGTGTTCATGGGCGACCAGTGCGCACATCATCTTCCAAACTGTCCTGTCCTTGCACTAAACGTCCGTGTAACCTAATCGCCACTTAATGCGTATTTCCCGTACACCTTCTGCATCATTTCAAACGATTCAGTAGTGGTTTTGTCCGATTGCTGCGAGAACTTGACGTTTGCCCGTTGCTCAAACTGTGACATATCAACGTCCGACTGGCGCAATCAAATCACCGTGACAACTACTACTGTACGTCTGCTTACAGTGCATGCACTCAACTGTCCCTTGCAGGAACGAGGGACTGACATGGTACCACACCACGGCACCACCTACGCGCTATAGTGCATCACATAGCCGTGATGCAGTCAGTTTCGTAACTTATACTGACAGTACCACGTACATCCACTAATAACAAGAAAAAGAAGACTGACACAACTCTCTTTGGGATACTTTTAACAACGAAAGTAAGCCAGTGTCACTGACAGGGTCTGTTTCAACTTAGATAATTACGATGACATGAGTATACTGTTATTCCAAGATCAAATTAATGTGATGAGGAAGGGAGGAACATTTTAGTGAAGCATCCTATACACAATTTCGTCTTTAGAAGTGAAAACACATGGTTTTTTCAGTAACCATTATGGACGTTCAGAAGTTCTAGATTCGTTTGAAGTAGCTCTGAAATGAGAGGAATGTATAACTCTTCCTCGTCGTTTGCACGTTCACATCAACTATTTACGAATACGTGCCGTCGTATTGTTAGCGACAAATTAATATTGCAGGTAATATTCAGTTGCTGTTGGAGTGAGTTTACAAATTATTCAAAGGTATCGGAATACACAGTTCTGTAAAAAATTATCGACTGTAATTTATATTTAATGATATAGTGGGCACCTTTGAGTATATATTTATTTATCGTGTTTCTCATGACAATTTGAATTCAGCCAAAAAAGTAAGTCCAAAAGAAATCATTTGTAATGGGTCTACAGTATGCATGAGATTGTAGAACGATAATCTTATACCATTTTATACTTCCATATTTACTTACTCTAAGAGATAACAAAGTCCCTTACACTTGACGTTTGGAACCTTTTTTCGTTTTCTGGCGTATCCATTACAGATGGAATAATGAGGGAAATAGCTTTTATTACTAATATTTTACTTCCTATGTCTGCATTTTAAAAGTCTTAGTTGGCATGCGTTTTCCGCATTCTATCTTCAATCGTAGATATCGTGTGTCTTCCTTTTACAGACTGATCACGATTAGGTAGTTTTATTTTATTTATTTACTTACTACCAATATAAACACCACTTTTAGCTGCTATGCCATAGAAATACTATACCGCAAATTATCAAAGACAGTATTTTGTGGTATAATTTCGTGTGGCTCATGTGAGATTACCGCCCAATAGAAATACTGGTAATTAATAGCATTTGATAACTAAACAGTATGAAGTTCACTGCAAACATTGACCATGCCAATGCACTAAATGTTACAAAATTTAATCTTATTAATTATGGTAGCAATGTATATACGCAGTTGGGTGATAACATTTATAGTTAGGCCAAAGATAGAAATTCTCCACGTTGAGATTTGCTGTGTGCTTGTAGCTGACGGGAGGCCAGCGAGCAGGCCGACGTTGGGGGCTTGTTCCAGGTTAGGATTTTCCAGTTTTGGTTTCCGGTGAGGGGGGAGAGGGACAATGGTGAGTGCCAGGTGCAGTGCAGTGCACAGCGTGAAATAAAATATTCTAATACTACTTGCATTTGAAGTAATACGATGCAGTTAGGAATCTTCAAGGCCCTCATTACAAAATAGCCTGTTGACAAATAAACAATACATTAGCTGATATAGTCACATCTGACGTAATATGTTTAATTGACAATGAAAAGTAATAAATTACCAATGAATACAATACAGTTACACAACTAGCATGGCAATGTTTGTTTATAAAAGTAATATATTAACTATTTCTCATTTTATTTTCAATTAATCTTGTGTATTTTATCTTGAAATATTCAGTTAAATCACTTATCTGTGATATAAGAAATTGCAGGATTGTAACAAATAGTGCAAGGGATGTGTATACCAATATAAAAACATAAGAAATTTGTTTAATGTGTAGTGTAATTATTTTGATTTTAAGTTTTAGAAATGTATTGGCTGAGCGCTGTTGTTGGAAGTCGGTTAGAACAGCTCACATGGGGAAGTTGATGACGCCACATCGGCGACTTGCGTGTCCCTAGCCTACCCCAGTTATCCAACCGGGGAAGGGGACCTATAGCTTAACGTGGAATCCGAACCACGTGTCGTTTCTGGCGACTCCTCACATCGTTGATAGGTTAAAGATGGTTTAAAGCGCAGACTGAAAAAAATCCGAGGTCTGACCGGGTTTCGAAACGGCAACCATTCGGTTTCCAGTCGTGCGCTTCACCGCAAGACCACCGGGCTCGACAGTATTTTGTGGTGTTTCGTGATTAATGTTTTGTTGTTTGAGGTTGATTTCATAATACCGTTTTTCGTTAATATGTATTCATCTTACTGTTTTAAAATTATTAATGTTTTATCTTTTACAGATGTTCATATTTTTTATATATTTAGTGTCAGTTTGTTAATTTGAAATAATCTCTATGTACGAGTTTTTAGTAAGCTTAGAGTTTAACGTCCCGTCGACAGCGTGGTCATTAGAGACTGAGCACACGCTCGGACTGTTTGGTTAAGGATGGGCTAAGAAATCTAACATGCGCTTTCAAAAGAATAATGCGTGCATGTTCCTTGAGTGATTTAGCGAAATTACTTGTGTTTGTAAGAGTGTTTGTATTCATTTCTACGAAAATGTTCTTCATACGCCCTTTAGGTACTTCGATTGCAATTCATCGCGTCGGCTGTTCACTTTCAAACTTTCCAATGTGTTCTTCAAATATAATTCTGAAATTCGTCCTATTTGTCCGATAAAAATACAATTGTCACTACATATTTTGCAGGTGCAATGATTAAAAAATTTGCAGATCACACTTTTTTTTTCTGGCGAAAAAAGGAGTTTTTGGCATATTCTGTCTAAGAGAAGGGGTATGTTGGTGGGACACATGCTAAGACATGAACGAATCGTCATTTTAGAATTAGAAGGTGGCGGGACAACGAGGAAATACAGTAACCAAATTAATAAGGATCCCGGTTGCCGTGTTATTCTCAGATAAACCGGCTTGCAGAGGACAGGGTAGAATGGAGAGCTGCGTGAAACTAGTCTGCGGAATGAAGGCCACAACAACTTTTTGTTTAGTTGATTTTGACCTACTAGCAATTGTGTGTAGGAAATTGAATATTTATCTTTCTGATTTAGTAAACAAGTTGTTTGCTTTACCTGATAATTGTCTTTTCATGAATTTCATAATTAGACATCAAAAACATACACGAAAACATGAAAACAACTTATTATATTTCACTTAGATATAAAACGCAAAAACATATTCAATATGTCATAAAAATTGTACTCAAAGTTCATTAAGGACATATAACGAACATTATCGGAGCAATCGTAAACGAAACACCATGTATTTAACTTGAAACATGCCTTGAAAATGTTATTAACATTATAGAGTAGAACATTTATCATTTACGAAAAGCCCACTATACTACCAGATGTCTCTAAAGAAACCAGCTGTATCCTCGTGACAGCCATAAATGCAGAATTATGTTTGTTTGCCTTCTCTGATATGTCACTAGTAATGTGTAATCATGGAAAAAGCACAAAATACTATGTCTGAAAATTTGATACAATTGCCAAGTTTCCGCAAAATATAATTTCGATGGCAAACATATATGATCACTGATTATGGAAGTGACGAACATCGGTCAGAAAAGAATATTGCCAGAATTAAAATACTAAGAATACAGAATATAACGTGATCATACTATAACAGAAAAAAGTCCGGTCTGGAGCGCCACATTGCGGAAAATGAGGCCTCCCGCGTTGGAGGTTCGAATCCTCCCTCGGGCATGATTGTGTGTGTTGTCATTAGGTTAGTTTAACTTAGTTCAAGTAGTTTGTGATCTAGGAACTAATTACCGAGCAGTTAAGTCCCATAGAATTACAAATGTTCAAATGTTTGTTAAGCTTATGGGACTTAACTACGGGGTCATCAGTCCCTAAACTTACAAACTACTTATCAACTACCTTATACTAAAGACGACACAAATATCCATGCCCGAGGGGGGTTCGAACCCCCGACCGTAGTGACCGTGCAGACCGTGACTGAAGCGCCTCAGTCCCTTCGGCCACCGCGGCCGGCAGAATTACAAACATATGAACATTTGATTTGAAAAAAAAAATCCGGTATAGACCACTTTATACCGCTTAACACGTAAGAATTAGGTACAATAAGTAGACTCAGAAACAAACATAGATGTAATGAATAGGCTACCATCTGTACAAGTAGTCTTGTTAAATGAAAATCCAGCAGAACGAGCTCGTAACGTAACACTGTAATAACTACAAGATAATAAATGAATAAAAGAACGGAAATTAGGGTACAACACTATTTCAGTCTAAATGTTCAAATATTTGTTAAGCTTAAGGGACTTAACTGCGGGGTCATCAGTCCCTAAACGTACAAACTACTTATGAAGTACCTTATACTAAAGACGAAACAAACATCCATGCTCGAGGAGGGATTCCAACCCCCGACCGTAGCGGCCGTGCAGACTGTGACTGGCGCGCAGCAGACCTCTCGGCCACTGCGGCCTGCTATTTCATTCTATTAACTAGCTTAACGCCGGCTAGGCTGTTTGGCTGTTTGGTCTGCACCAGTTGTTTTTCCCTCTTAATATAAATTTTCATAGATATAGCTTAAGTACTGTCATAGTGAAATGTTGTGATACTACTTGTAGCCGCGTTGAATGGCCTTGCGTTTTGAGGCGCCATGCAGCGTGGTGAGCTGCTGTTAGCCGTCGGGGGTTTGATTCGCTCCTCGGGTATGGGTGTTTGTGTTGTCCTTAGTATAAGTTAGAATAAGTTAGTTTAATTAGTTTGTTAGCCTTAGGGACTGATAACCTCGTAGTTAAGTCTCCTAAGATTTACAAACATCTGAACATCTGATTTTACTACTTGTATCCCCCTATGGTGCCCCTTAATAGTTGAATTTCGAAAAATACCCCAACATGTGTCTTTTAAATTCCAACCAAGTACGCAAATTATGCAAATATCATTTTTTGTAATTCTGCCGCGAATACAAATTGAAACGGAACTTATGCTAATTAAAGATGTAAGAGCTCAAAGCTCAATGGCTAAATAAACCCCAGTAATTTGCTTAGAAAAACCTATAAATACTGCCGCTGAACCATTGTTTATAGTAGTATGCTATTAGTTCAAAAAATATCCAAACGTTTGTAATCCTTTGGGACCAAACTACGTTGGTCATAAGTCCCTAATCTTACAAATTATTTAAACTAAGTTAAACTACCCTTAGTACAACTCACACATCCACGCCCGAGGGAGGATTGGAACCTCCAACGTGGGAGGCCGCGCGATCCGTAACGTGGCGCTCCAGACCACACGGCTACTCCCGCGCGGCTATGCTATTAGTGATAACAGCATTGACTGGGATTGTTTATGTTAGCTTGATAGATCGTTGTTGCTACATGGAGTTTTGTAGTAGCTTCGATTATTGTAAAGAGAATATGTAAAGTATTTAAAAGTTATATTGGTGATCCTTACACAGAGAGACATTTTCCCCATTGATGTACGAAGTGCAATAACATCTTTGACAGAAGCCATCTACGATTATCAAATTAGGATGTAACATATGCAATGAGATAACGTTTATGACATTAATCAAATGTTTAAGGGTTTCGATCCAGAGTTAAAGTTGTTAATGAATCCCTTAAATTGAGACTATGTTAAATAACGACATTTGGGTACAACAGATTTTTATTTCCAGAGTGGTTCGTTATTCTCGTTGTAATCTAATAGTATTTTCTACTGCGAAGGAACTGTTTATTCATTTGAAAGGATTTTATAAAATTCTGACATTTTCTTTCCTTTCGGAGGTCTCATTAAGGTTAGTCAAAGCACGCGATGAACCTTGACTATACATTTTCATAAATCCAGGAATTTTGTATATAAAATAGTTGTTGTAATTGAACGTATGCTTCTGGACACGATATTTTCTGCAGATAGGGTGGTTTTACATTAGCAATTTGGGTTTCATGAACAGTCGCTTCCTACATATCTAATAATGATTTTAATACTTCTCTTGCACTGGCAGACTGTATTTTGTGAAAGTAAACTGTACTGCAGGTTGCGCAAACCGCTACGCTACGTTCTCTTCGGGAAGAAAGTAATAGGCGACATCGGAAATTCCCATCCACCCACCAGACTCATGCTCCCCAGCTGAAAATAAAGGAATATTAAATATATTTTGTCCAAAAAAGTCGCATAAACAGCTATAAAATCAAATTTACGGAAGAGAGAATGCAGTACCGCCTGGGCGGAAATGAAAGGAATGGCCTCCTAGGATATACGGAAAAATTGTCTGTTGCAGATATTCTTTATCAGGAGGGTGATAAATTAAGTACTGCGAGATGACCGTTACAGAAAAGAAATATCACTAGTTTGCACATATGGACAGAAAAGCTATTGGAAATGTCAAACACCGCAGTTAAAATAACAAGAAAGTGGAAAGTCCCCGATGAAATTAGGATATCAACATTGCAGCGTCAGCATACAACTGGTAACTTTCAGTCTAGTATGTTGACAACATCAGAGACAATAGCACATACCCCTAATAACGCTGCAAGCTTTACAGAATTCTATGTCACTTTGTGTTTTATATGCGACTGCAGTTACGCCTACACGCTTTAACCCTCGTAGAATTTAGTATGGCGCATTTCTGGTATAAAATCGTGTAAAACAGGCAGCGCAAACGAACATCAACAAAAGCTACCGTAACACCACAGCCTCGAGGTAGGCATGAAAACAGCACTGGTATGGGAACGTGAATAACGACGACGACAGTAATAATTATATTTGACCATTAAAACCTTTCCATTCGAAGGTCTTACAGTGTAGGGAGAGTTAGCCAGTGAGGCGAAATCGCCGTAAGCTTCTTGGAAAACATCCCACCGACACAACTGGTTGAAAAATATCCGTTTGATAAATATCCGTTTGATATAAAACGGTGTCATGCTGTACTAATTTGTCTGTAGTTCCGTGCTGAACATACTCCTACAAGGCAGCGGAAGCATTTAATCGCATGTGGAGAAACAGACTATACGAGGGTGGTTTTGTAAGTCTGATAAATTTGTATGAAAGAGCGGGAAGTCTTCGTAACCAGCACTCTTGTTCGTAAGTCTGATATTTCCACGGATATTACAGCAAGGTTCGATCGGCAGCTCTTATTAGTTGCTTGTTGGCTTCATCTGAAGTGGTAACTGCGTAGTTAGTTCCTGAGGACGGATCTAGCGGTCATTAAACATTTTCATTTGAAGGATTTGGACAGTTGTACAGATCAAATCCGATTTGCATGAGGTCCATGTGGGTTCCGCACCAACGTTGAAGACCATTTACTTATGGATAAATGCATTTAAACTTGGTCGGAGAAGCGTAGAAGATGGATCACGTTCCGGGCGGCCTGTTGAAGTCACCACATAGGAAACCATCGATAAGGTTCGTGATATGATAACAGAAGATCAAAGATTGAAAGTTCCTGAGATAGCTAACATTGTAGGCATCTCAAATGAAAGAGTGCATGACATCCTCCATCAGAAACTGGACATGAAGAAGCTCCGTGAGCGATGGGTGCCGCACCTGTTCACATTGCACCAAAAATGGAAACGAAAGAACATTTCTGCTCAGAATCTCACATTTTTCAGGCCCAATCCACAGGACGTTTTGCGCAAATTCATAACTGTCTACGAAACTTGGATTCACCATTACAATCCAGAGACCAAACAACAGTCCAAACAATGGACGAAAAATGGGGAGAGTACACCAAAGAAGACGAAGACTGTTTTGTCAGGTGCAAAGTTGATGGCCACTGTCTTTTGGGATTCTCAGGGTACATATATAATTATTTGTAAAAAAGGCAGCTCCATAACCAGGACCTATTATGATGCCCTGCTGGTTTGTATGAAATGGGAACTATTTGAAAAACGTCCAAGATTGGCA
Source organism: Locusta migratoria (assembly GCA_026315105.1). Taxonomy (NCBI): domain Eukaryota; kingdom Metazoa; phylum Arthropoda; class Insecta; order Orthoptera; family Acrididae; genus Locusta; species Locusta migratoria. Next base: position 284,161,002 of record CM048750.1, on the reverse strand, counting down.
GAGAAGGAAGTGCTGCTTTATCAGGACAATGCTCCAGCCCACACAGCAGCTATCGCAATGGCAAAAGTACACGACTTCGGATTCGAATTGGTTCCTCACCCACCCTATTCACTAGACGTGGCTCGCAGTGACTCCTTCTTATCCCCAAACTGAAAATTTGGTTTGGTGGAAAGACATTTTTATCGAATGAGGAAGTGTTGTGTCAGCCTATTTTGCAGATTGGTTCAAAACATTGAAAACTCACTGGACCACGTTTGTAGCCTTGCAAGGAGACTATGTCGAGAAATGAAGTGAATTACCGCCTTTAAAACAATTTTTATTCTATTTTTAACAGATTTGTCAAACCGCCCTCGTAGCTGAGCAGTTTGAATGTTTGCTACGTGATCTGGCGTAGCTTTTGCGTAACGACATTTCCGATATGGGGACGTTCGTTGTATTGAAGACATCGATTGTGATTTATTTCATTGTTATTCTGTTGGGGTTGTGAGCACGGCAAATTGAATCAAATTATTTTGTGCATTTAGCGTCCATCTGGTAGCGTTAATTAATTAATTGGTACAATTTGTAGGGTGCTTTATTGTAGTTCTTCGCCTATGCTTGTCAATTTCAATTCTGTTGCACGCCCTAATCACACAGAAAACCATCTTTGTCCAGATACGGTGCATGAGAAAATGCAATTCTTGAGGAACCCATACGTCGGGTTATACTAATCACAGAGACGAGGATTAAAGTGGTATAATTAGCCTTAGATCTAGTGGTCATTTATACAAGAGAAGAAGGGGCATCATGTTCGTGTCCTGGAGTATAGGGTCAATATTTAAGCATTATAACTTTCTACAGCCCAGCAAAAATTGAGCAAATCGGTAGGTTTTTCTAAATTATATGTGGTCTACCGTGGGTTTGTAAGATAAAACCACTACTTGTTAATGACCTATTTCAAAGTGAACTACCAAACAGCACGGGTTTTTATAACAAAACAAAGAATTTTAAGGATGGCAAATCATCTAAACGTTTACCTTATTTCTCAAGGCTATATTCTCAAACTACTTCTCATTTTCTGTACCTTAATCCGTTATTGATATCCAGAAACTAAACATTACCATACTTACACACAAAATAACGAAACAACCAGTTTTTACCCCTCTCGTACAGTGGACTGAAAGTATTTCAATAACTAATGGTAGCAAATGGTTTAAATTTTAACAATACAATCTGTAGAAAGTAATCTAGGAAAGCGATTTTTGCTTTGTAAATATACATTCGTTAAACCACGTCTGGATACGAAAATTACTATTTGTGACTATTTCAGTTTCACCATTGACTTTATTTCAATGCACTGTGACAATCTAGATGTTTCAGCATTTCCGATTCGTATTTTATAGATTTTCTAGCGTTAAAAACATCCAACGATGTGTAGAATTTGCTTGTTGTGGTTGTAGTTTACACACTGACACGTACGAAATTGAGGTGATACTGCGAAACACACAATTGCTTACTGCGTTCTCAGCAAACTGGCTTCATACTCGGTAGAGAAACTCGCATTGTGTGTCCACTTCTGTTCGAGCGAATTTGGCGCTCGTGACGCAATATTTATAACAAAACTTATTTCTTCGTTCGTTAAGAGAATTCATTGCTTTGTGTTTAAGCATATAAATTTGTAGTGATCCGCAGAGCTGGTCATATGAGCAGCGTGCCATACTAAAGGAAAGAAAATATGGGAATTAGCTGAAAAATTCTCCCGTCGGAGCAGAAATGTGTTGCTGCAGTAGGGCATAGAAAACTGCTGGAACAACAGTCTCAATCCTCATTCCACCTTCGTCGCCAAAATTTATGGAATGCTCTTTTTTTATTATTTTCTTTGCTGAAACGGGGGAATTGCAAAGAGTGAGGGAGGCGGAAAAACACAGTGCCAGAGGAAGAGAAAGAGAGTAGGAGAGAGATTGTGTTAGTCATAAAGATAGAGATAGTAACAGTCGGAGAAAAAGAGAAAGGAGGCAGTGGAATTGAGAAAGAGAGACTGCAAGGTATCCGAATAAATTAAATAAATAAAAAAAATTAATAGCAATTTGCAAGGTATTCCGAATAGATTACTTTCAGTGGTGGTTGACTAATAGTGCAAAACTGAACTATTAAAGACCGAACAATGTGGTGACTACGACCACCGAGGTAAGCCTTAGAAAGCATTAATATGCGCAACGGACACGCCTGGGATATGGGGAAACTAAAACACTGGAATTTATGGCCCCGTATAAAGTACTCCCAAAGGATAGAACGAAACTAATTAACTTGAATAATGAAAACGGGGCACAGTCTGACTGCGACACAGATAAAATAAAAGTTGACTTACCTCGTATCTTCTTATTACAAGACTGGAAACAGGAAACTGCAAGCAGCTCGTGTCATGCAGTATTTCAGTATTAATATTTTCAGAAATTATAAGTAGGTAGTAATTACGTTCAACAATAGTGAAAAATATGAAAAAAGGGGAAACTAACTACCAAATGAGGACGCGAAACACACATCGCATATTAGAAATTATGTATTCGCGGTGGGCGAGGGGACTGAGGCGCTCGAGTCACGGTCTCCACGGCCGCTACGGTCGGGGGTACGAATCCCCCCCCCCCCTCGGGCAAGGATATTTGTGCCGTCCTTAGTCTTAGTTAGATCATAAGTAGTTTGTAAGATTAGGGACTGATGACCTCGTAATTAAGTCCCATAAGCTATACAAACATTTGATTTGAAAATATGAAGTAGAAAAATATTTCAGAAAATTAACATCATGCATCATAATAATAGTGTGCTGCAACAGATACTTAACAACTGCCTTCTGCAGCAGCGTCCTCGTGTTACCTCACCCAACCGGCAACTCTTGCTACTGACTGCTCTCTCTCGTAGCCAGAGCGATTACTCTACAATCGAACTTCCAAATATTGCTCTGCCAGTTACAATATACACCTGTCGCCAGTTTACATATGTACAAAGTATTACAGAAGAAAGACTTATATCGGGACCATGGGAACCTTACAAGATGAATGGGGACCATAAATAAGGGGCGATTTCAAATGGAACAAAAATGTTCAAAAGTTTAAGCTTATGGGACTTCACTACGGGGCCATCAGTCCCTAAACTTACAAACTACTTATCTACTACCTTATACTAAGGACGGCACAAATATTCATGCCCGAGGGGGGATTCGAACCCCCCCCCCCCCCCGACCGTAGTGGCCGTGCAGACCGTGACTGGAGCTCCTCAGTCCCCTCGGCCACCGCGGTCGGCTGAAATGGAACGACGATATAAACTCAGTCGTGGTTAAGACGGGTGCGAGACTGAAATTCGTTAGAAGATTGCTCAGGAAGTGAAGTTCGTCGACAAAGGAAGTGGGCTACAACACTTGCGGCGAAACGACCTCTTAGTGCGGGGAAACGTGTGCTACAATTATATTTTCAAAAGCACTCGTCTTGTATGATTAGGGTTGAATGTGGCCGAGTCAGACTTCGTAATCCTTGAGGTGTCCACTCGCCCATAAAAATTTATATAAAATAAAAAAAAAAAAAACTATGTTCATGTAAAATCTTTATACGTTGCAATATTTCAAAATCAGATTCTTGCGCCGAGAAAAGAAGTCTTTAACAGTCACTCTTGTTAAATTATTTCTAAGTTCTCTCATAGATAAGACGGTCAAAAGAAATTCTTCAGTTTGTGGTCGTTCCTATATCCACAGATAAAAAATAAGATATCTTCAATGATTGATCGATCAATGTGTATGATCGATTAACCAAAGTTATAAAAAAAAACACTTATCGAAGTCTTCTTGACGTTACTTTCCCACCAATGAAAATTCATAAAAATCTTCCTTCAGATTGAAGAATATTTATGATCGATTAACCAAAGTTATAAAAAAAAAAACACTTATCGAAGTCTTCTTGACGTTACTTTCCCACCAATGAAAATTCATAAAAATCTTCCTTCAGATTGAAGAATATTTAAATTAAATCATCTGCTCATTTCATTAATATATTATTGATCGTAAAATAATTCTTCATAAATGATGTACTCTGACACTTTCGTCAAGTTTAAACACGATAATATTTATTGGTTTCTATGACATTACATATGTAGTCATTGACAGACAAAAGGGAACTGACTTTTAAAATTTGTTGTTTTAACATAAAATGTCTATAATAATATCAACTCTCGCGACGACAACCGCAGAGATCAACATCTTCTTGCCTCGTGGCCGTCGACCCGCGACTTGATGTGGCCGGATATTTACTCCTTGGAATCGGCGTCGAAGATGTTGCCCTCGTAGGTTGTCTCGCCTCACAGAACATGAAACATAAATAAAAACCATACAAAAAAACTTCTTTAAGAATCATATAACATTAAACCTTTACATAAAAATCATTTAAGAACACAAATATAAGAAAGTTATCCTGCACAAACTGAGCTGACATGAGATATGTAGCGGAGACAATAATCCGTCCCACTACACACTCCCGTTCGACCAGAGCTTGAGTATTGCTCATCAGAGTGGGATCCGTGTCAGGTAGGGTTAATAGACGACATAGAGAAGATCCAATGGGCAGCCGCACGCTTCGTTACGGGATGATTTACTAGGCGTGAAATCGTCACAGAGGTGATTAGGAGACTCCAGTGACAGACGCTGTAAAAGTGACGTTCTGTATCACGGTACTGGCTTCTGTTTAAGTTCCGAGAGCGTACGTTCCATGAATAGTCAGTCAATGTATTGCTTCCTCCTAGGTATATCACGCGAAGCGACTCCAAGCATAAGACGAGAGAGGTTAGTGTGGTGTCGCACAAGTATAAAGTGCGCGCCACCTACTTTTGCCGCGCGTCGCCATGCACGCACGGCGCGGTGTTCCTACGACGTCAGCCATGAGCTCCCTCTGCTAAAACTCTGCTCGTGGCCACCACTGAACGACATCGTTCACTTGGGACTGAGATAGGAACCACTTAACACTTCGGAATCAGATAGGCACCAGTGGAGACTTGGCTATCGGACAGGCACTAGGCAGGCCTCTAACTCAACTACGTATCAGCATTCTGCAGTACTGAGCTATGTAAAAGTTAAATATTACTAAGTCTCTAAGAAATATATATCTCGTTCTAATTTACTCTAGTGTTACTAGTTTCTGCTGTTCCACTGGCTGGTCACTTCCTACCTGCACAAGGGTGCATCCTTTATTCCTGTGTCGGTCTTTCTACTCGGCCACCGACACCTACGACGGAAACGAGACACAAAAGCGGCGACGAGGCTGGGACACACAAGTTAGGACCCACACTGAAGCATTCAGGCAATCATGCTGACATGCTATGCAAAACACCCTCCGCCACATACCGTGAGATGGCTTGTGGAGTAAGGATGTGGAGACAATGTTGATTGAAGAGACACAGTGACGAAAGGGTCAAGACAGTGAGTAAGAGTCTGGCACCGAGGAAGACAGTGTAAGGGAGATTGAGGGAAAGGTTAAAGGATTTAGCACGTTGTGTGTTCAAAAAGCGCGAATCTTATCTTTTCGCAAAGCAACGATTTTGGTGGAGGTGGAATGAGGACTTTCGCAACTTGTTCCCCACTCTTCTATAACGGGCCTTTAACACAGGAAAAATCTTGCCTTTTCTTCCTCCGATAGGAATATTATTCTGGTGATATAAAACATTTTTTTTTTTTTTTTTTTTTTTTTTTTTTTTTTTTTTTTGCTTACCACTGGTGCTGTCGTTGTATTCTTGAGGTCATTTTCTCTCTCTCTCTGTACTTTAATTACTGTAGGACCTGTTCTACCTTAATTAGGTAAGCTGTTATACAGAATTCACTGCTAATTGGTTTCTTTGTGTATAACCTAAAAAATCCTTTCAATGTAAGCTTTTGCTGTATACCTAGTTCCAAAGATTGTAATCTTCTGGGGCTGCGGAGTCGTATATGTCACTCAGAGTTTTACACTCTAGAATATAAACACTCAAGACGCAGCTTTTTAAGAAATCATTTAGTTTGATAGGCCTGTTTCGGCGTGAATGCCATCGTCAGGTTTAAGTGGTAGCTCTTCTTAACCTCGTAAGATCGCTGTTTATCTGATCCGTTTGGTTCTTATTTTAGTTCTACTTAAAAAAAAAAAACTTAATAGAACTGTTGTCCTTGTAGCTCTTCATAATTCATACGTAGTTGATGTGTGACAGCTATAACAGTGTGGACAGCAATGATTACAAGGGACGATCAAAACCTTTCCGTTCGAAGGTCTTACAGTACAGTAACGTTACGCCGATGAGGCTAAATCGCCTTGGGCTTGCAGGAAAACATACGCGGACACATATCGTTGAAAAATATCCTTTTGATATAACACTGCTTCCTGCTGCACAGATTAGTCCGTAGTTCAGTGCTGAACATGTTCTCAAGGGAGGAAATCAACAACGTAAGATACGTATAAGAGCTACATTAACAACAGTTCTATTAAATCTGTTAAATGAGATAAACAGCAATCTTACAAGGATAGAAAGAGGTACGACGTATCACTTTAACCTCACGATCGAATTCACGCCGAAACAGGTCTGTCCAATTAAATAATTTATTAACGTAGCATCTTGGGAATTAATACTTTACAGTATCTCTAGTCCCAAAAAGATTTTCGTTTCTCATTATTATTATATATTTTTCTATACTCATTAACCTTTATATATATTTTTGACGAATTACAGCGTTCAAATGAATGAAATAAATCGCAATTTGCGATGTTATGTTAGGCAGACGCGTTGACCACTCCGCCACCGAGGAGACAGTGATAAGCCCGACGGCAGAGAACTCTTCCCTGCACGTCTCCCGCCACACACAAATCTCCATTCGCCACGCTGTCTCTTCCCTGTACCACAGCATAATTATTCTATAATGCTCGCAGCCACAATACTGTATTCCCACATCAGGGAGAACAGACCATGAAGTATGGAAACACAATTAATTGTCGTCAGGAGCCCAGCCTCGGCTTGTATACAATTATATATATTTTTGACGAATTACAGCGTTCAAATGCATGAAATAAATCGCAATTTGCGATGTGTGTGGCGGGAGACGTGCAGGGAAGATTCCTCTGCAGTGGAGCTGATCATTGTGTCGTCGGTGGCGGAGTGGTCAACGCGTCTGCCTAGTAAGCAGGAGATCCCGGGTTCGAATCCCGGCCGGGCCCAAATTTTCATTCGCCACAGTTTGGTATTTCATCTAAACCTAATACAGTGAAGCCATAACATCGCAAATTGCGATTTATTTCATTCCTTAAACTTTGCTGCTGTTAAAACTTGTAAGTTGCAATCTTGATCTGTTTTGCACCGTCCGTTCACCTAAATACTATGAGACGTCCTGTATTCCTAAACCTGCCCTCTATGCTGATTATTGTAACGCCTCTGAAGTACCTAAAATTATTATATGCGCGTTTACTAACAAGCTACGGCAAATAAATATTCTCTATATGTTCCACTTTATATATTCCAGGCTGACGTCACATGAAATTGTATATGTTTATTCTGGGTGCTTTAATTAACAGAGTTATCGGGGACATGCAACTGTTTGATGTCATTTATTTTCGAACAGCGAGAGCGTTGGCCCTACGACAAATCGGACCATCTGAAGCGCAAAAAAGATAATGTTTTGTGTTTTAATTCTGTTCAATAGCTTCACACATATTGACGGTTCTGTAGTAATTATAACTGATTCTGAAATATCGTACATTCTGTTCCTGTGGCACTATTTTGAGGAAAGTAAATAATTGAGATTTCCAGATGGCGGCACAAAAAACATGTTTTCGATTAAAGTCAAGTGCGGAATGGAAAAATTGCTACCAGACTGTTAGGCTGATGAAGGTGGAGCGGGTTATAAGTTACTAATAAAATATTTTACAAAAGTATATCCCTTATACCACCAATTGAAAATCCTAAACATTTAAAATCTCGTCAATAGACTTGGAAATCTAATTATAAAGTAATAGTATAGCACGACGGAATATTTCGAGTCGAGGCAACACAGATAACTTTATGTAATACGAGACTGAGATATAAGAGAGGTTGAGGGACAAACAAAAATTCTTATAACAATAGACATAAAATGCATAACTAAAATTGTCGGTCTCGTAGGTGGAGAAGTCATATAGGGGTCTTTAGTTCTTGAACTGGCCATGTTCTATTTTGGTCTGTAATATATGTGAAACTATTATTCACTATTAATATTTTATATAATTTTTTTCTGACAGTTTACTGTTAGCATTTTATATAAATGTTTTACTGACAGTTTACGTTTTCTTCGTTATCTGCAAGCGGTAAACGTTTAAAGTACTTCGCTATTTTATAGAATAACAATAAACAATTGGTAGATATCAATAAAGAAATAATTGCATCACCACGTGTGGAAGTAATAATAGTATTATATCATTATCAACATCATCTTTACAGACTGATTATGCGTTTAAGCGTTCACTCTGGAGCATAGTCCTCGTAATAAAATACCTCCATTATCTACTTTTCTTTCTAAGATTGATGGCTCTACTAAAGTTAAGTTTGTTACTTCCAAATCAATCTTGAATGAATCCAAGTACTTTATCCTTGGTGTATCCCCTATTACCCTCTTTTTCCGAACCGATGAGTCTCTTAGAACCTTGATTCTCCCATGCCCACCATCGCTGACTGTTTGTTCTAACTGTTTCATCTATGGTGTTCATTCCCAATTTTTCCTTAATTTCCTCATTACGGACATCCTTCTACCAGTACCTTCAATCATTCTTACTATTTTCACATCTGAAACCTCAACTTTATTAACCCCATCAGACCCATCGTTCACAATTGTGTACATAACTTTTAATGAGTCTGAGTCTAAGCTGCAGCAGAAATATTGTTTTTTCTTAATGAAAACATCTACACGGCTGGCAGTGTTCACCCTTTTCTTCATACACATGCAGTGTCACCTGTGGTGGAAAACTATAGAAATAACAATAAGTGAGTGTCGCATTCCGCAACAGTTTGGTCAACTGCATAGTACACGAAAGATGTGAATTATGTGTATTCCACTGTATAACTGAAAGTAGTTCTTCTTATTTTGTGAGGTGACGTTGAATGATCCTTTTATTTCGTAGAACAGTCAGTACTTGAAAATTATTTTAGCCCTTAAAAAGAAACCTCGTCTTTCAGTGCATACAATTGTACCGAAAAGGTACATATAATTGTATACATCTTGCTTCTAAAACCATTAAAAATAATAAGACCATAAAAATAACTTGTTTCTTAAAAACATCATGTTTGAAATGGTTAATAAGAAATCTGTAACTACCCAATGTTCACTTCCACACAGCAAATGTGGTCGAAAGATAGAACGGTGCACTTTTAACCTAGTCTTCTTGCACAAGACAGTAGATCGTAGCTGAGCACTCACTGTATTAGCTTTGCTACATCTCCATTCCATTTCTTTCTCTGTTTTACCGTTTCATGAAAAAATACATCCTAGGTAACTGAAACCTTCCACCTAAATTTGTACCTCCTGTTTGGCACTCGATCTGTTTCCCACTGGCATTACTTTCGTTTTGGAGACGCTGATAGTCATACCATAACCTTCACATTTCTACTCTATCTCAGAAATATTAGATAGCTACATTTAACTGGAATCTGCCATCACGCTATCTGTTTATGTGAGACTGGTTGCCGGCCGCGGTGCCCGAGGGGACTGAGGCGCTCCAGTCACGGTCAGCACGGCCACTACGGTCAGGGGTTCGAATCCCCCCTCGGGCATGGATATTTGTGCCGTCTTTAGTATAAGGTAGTTGATAAGTAGTTTGTAAGTTTAGGGACTGATGACCCCGTAGTTAAGTCCCATAAGCTTAACAAACATTTGAACATTTGAGACTGGTTGTTTGTTTACACCTATTTTAATATCACCCTGTCAGTCCACTGTCTTCAACATGGACAGTTCGGAGAACAGTGACGATAGGTTACAGCCTTTTCCTACCCGCGGAATTACCATGAATTCAATTTGGTGTCAAATCTGACTTTGTATACATATTATAAAATATCTGTACGTATGTGGGTACGTTTGGCATCTTGTCCTAAACTGTTTCCAAACGTAATTGATACACTTACTAGATACGTTCCGACAAGAATCACTGTCAGCCTAAGAATCAACTGCAACTCGTGGTTCAGAAGATATTAAAACATAAACAATGAATGTCTCATGACAGTGTCCCACATCTTCTTCTCAAGTACTTGAGCGACTCACCTTAACTTGTACAAATATTCTTTACCATCAGAAAACAATCGCTGTCGGGATAAATACCACCTAAGACACACAGTTATAGAGTTATAGATGAATGCGAGGGGGTGATTAGCGAGACTTTATTCATCCAATATCTGAGAAAGCACCTAGTGCGGTGCAGAAAAGTTAACACATAAATTCCAAAGTTAACGAAATTTTACTCGATGAGAACCAAATAAAATGGTGAAACTGAAGTTTATAGCTTACTAATTTTCCGCTTTTGATGCAAAAAATCAACGGCATTCGGCGTGACGTTATAATTTATTATTTCTATACTGCTAATTGTATTCGCGAGACATTTGACAGACAGTACACATACCACTGATTTTGCCTTCGACGTTATATCACAGTACAACACATAGTTCACAAGTTTAGAGGTCATAAACATTGATTATCCACCGCCTCACCGTGCATCAGATTATAATTTCTTATATCTTTACACTTTTCGAGATAGATTTCGCATACAGTTTCCTAATAGCCTTCTCTACAAAACCCTGTAAAATGGTATTATTGTATGCCGTACTACGTACGAGATATGACGTCGTGAGGAAGAACTTAACTGAAATGGATGAGAAGTAGGGTAGAAGGCATTGACCTTTGAAAGAGAATTAGTAACATAAATTCACCTTTTGGGATCCTGCACCAAAAACGTTGTCTGTGAATAATCATTGTACTTGTTTTGTAATAGTTTACGATTGACACACTTTTATATATCACCTCTTTGCAAAAATTTTTACCCAATTCACTATAATGGTTCCATGTGACCTTTTTCGCAAACAAACAATGTAATTAAGTTTTTGTCAAATTGTCGCTTACTTTTGTAACAGTTTCTTTCAAATTGTCGGTTAACTTTTCTTAGTTACACAGTACAATACGTAAAAATTTCGAACCACTTCTTCGTACACGTTCCTACGGCACGATTATCTTTCGCTTATTTGTGAAATTAATTGATGCACATTTTGTAAAATCTTTGCCATAACATTTGTTCACAATAATCTTTGCACCTGATGATGGCGTAACAGCGGAAAACTAGTTTGTGAAACTCAATAAATATTGTAGTATATTACACCAGCGTCATGTGGTTTTTAGTGATAAGGTAAGAATGGATTAAATACCGGGTAAAGTTGGAAACTAATTGCGATATATAGATAGCCAGATGGCACCATCGCTGTACAGCTTACATGCCTGTGTGGTCAGTCTCCTGTTTTTGCATGAACGAACTTGTGGATATGAAACTGCTGTCCAGTCCCAATGCCGATGTTTTGCGAGATGAATCTGGGGTCTTCACTGTCATTCTCTTCGAACTATTGTGTAGCAGAGGTAGTGAATCTGCGAAAACGATTATAACTGAAGATGAAGTCATTATCCCATACAGCAGTTTCACATGTATCACAGTGCTAAAGTGGCACAACACTAGATATAATCAACTCGGTACGTCAACATAACCGACACTCACATATATGCATTTTAAGTGCTATAATCACATGTTTAATTTACTTAATATTTACAGATTTTGGAAATATTTCTATTTATTGTAATTAATCCAGGTTACTATGAATGGATAAAGATGTGAGTCAGTAGTGATGCCGAGTGGTGATGTTTGGTTTACTACGAGTAAGACATAGTGAAAGTCGACGAACAGCGAAAATGTTCCAATGTGTGTGAGGTTTTATGCGACCAAACTGCGTGGTTATCAGTCGCTAGACTTAAACGCTAATTAATTGACTAACTTAAACTAACTTACTCTAAGGCAACACAAACATCCATGTCCGGGGGAGGATTCGAACTCCCGACTGTAGCGGTTGTGCAGACTGTTGTAACGATACACTGAAATTTTTTATTTAATTTTTTTGTTTATCTGTGAACAGCGATACTTATCGCCTCCAATTCCCTCTGACTCGCAATGCAACTAATTTCGTTCGTCATTTTTTACTTAAAAACAAGCGAGAAGACGGAACCGAGATACTGGTTTTACTCACTCTCTTGTTTAGGTTCGTTCTATATGGACGTCTCCATTAATGTATCTATTCAGATATTGTCATGCAAGTTGTAAAAATAAATTACTTAAATTCAAAATCATCCCCTCTCTTTGGCTTTTATTTAAATGAATCCCTCCATGCCAAATATTTAATTTCTTAAGGTTTTCAGCTCCTCTACGTCCGTAATAGTTTAATGTTCAGACGCCATTACAATCGCTTCGCATTGTCTGCAAAATTTCAATCAATCATCCTTATACTATACTTTGCTTGATTTTAGAACCTGCAGTCATTTCTTTTGTAATTTCACGAAGTCCGATCATTTTTTTAAATTTTTTTATCATTACTAGTAACTTCATGTTCCACCCACGGTCACACAACAATGAAAAGCGAAGTGAACAGTCTGAACATTGATCTCCTGCGGAAAGTATCTCGAACATTCACTTATTAAATAAGACATAAATTTATCATTTCCAGCTTCTACAATACGAAGTGCAGGATCCAGCTAGATGCTATCCGTAAGTTTTATAACGTGCTGTTGCTTGTATGGTGCCCAACTTTAATATGCAATCCGCAGTTTATTTGCTTTAATGTTCATTTTGTGCTGTGCTTTAACTTATTTCAAGTTAAAACATTTGGTACTATCAATTCTTTGACAAAAAAAATATAATCGCGGAATCTACTTTTAACAATTATGGCATCATACGAAGCAAGGGCAACGTTATACTGTGACTGGCGCGTCGCAGACCACTCGGCCACTGCGGACGACGCCCTGCAAACTGGCGGTTGGGTAATGTGTTTACGTTATGAGGTTTGGCAATAATATCAACGGGTGGCCACTTATTGATTTAGTTACTCTATATACAGGCAAAGAATTATTTAATTTAACGCTATCTGGCCCTCTTACTAACAAAAGTTATGTAAAGGCAAAATACCTGTAAGCAATGCTCTGTATTAAATCCAGTCGACACTGTTCTCAATTAACAATGAAATAAATGAAGCAAATATTCAATTCTGGAAAGTGACACATCGCTTCGCAATACTTCATTCTTCACTTCAATTAGTTCATGAGACTGAATTTCTACAATGCACTCAACTATAACTAAGCTATAAATCCATGTAATACTAAACTTGATCCCACCTTTACTTTCCAAAAGAAATTAAAAGAAATAATCAATGAAACTAATTGAATTTTCCTTATGTAAAATATTAAGAGTAATAAGTAATAAATTCACCTCAACTATCACAAACCACAGAAACGAAGAATTTACGTATTATTGCGATGAAGTGTGCAATGAGAATGTTCCCAAACTTAAGGAAACCCTAACCCAGGTAGCGGTATTAGAATTGACAACGTCGATATATGAATGATTAGTTTATTATACTTTCAACCCCTTTTTCTTTACACTAATCGCGCTCAAAAATGATTGTTATAAATTAATTAAATGAAGTCTCACTGAGTGGAAATCTATATTAATAATAAAAACCAAAACCAAAAATTCATTAAAGTAGTAAATAAATGTATTAACACTTATCTTGCACTGATAGATTCCTAACCTCATGTGCCAGCTTAAATTTCTCCATCTACCATCCGATCCTCTCGCTTGGCTACGAGACGCGATCCTTCCCCGACCGACTCCAGACTGCTACTCCCTCTTACTCAGAGGCAAAACCACTGCCTACCGGCCGCCAAAGATAATCTTACTTCACCGAAACAAAGATGGATGTATAAGTTGTTGCCAACCTATATAGCGTAAACGTAGGATTCGAGGTTTCCATTCAGTAGTCCCCTTTTAGCCCATACCATCATGCCGGGAGATACGCCAGTATGGCAATGACGAATACACGCTTGTTGCGCAATGTGCGTTCACCACGAAGTCGCCAAACACGGATGCGACCATCATGATGCTGTACACAGAACCTGGATTCATCCGAAAAAATGACGTTTTGCCATTCGTGCATCCAGGTTCGAAGTTACGTATACCATCGTAGGCGCTCCTGTCTATGATGCAGCGTCAAGGGTAACCGCAGCCATGGTCTCCGAGCTGATACTCCATGCTGCTGCAAACGTCGTCGAACTGTTCGTGCAGTTGGTTGTTGTCTTACTAACGTCCCCATCTGTTGACTCAGGGATCGAGACGTGGCAGCACGATCCGTTACAGCCAAGCTGGTAAGATGCCTGTCATCTCGTCAGCTAGGGATACGTGGCCGTTGGGATCCAGCACGGCGTTCCGTATTGCCCTCCTGAACCCACCGATTCCATATTCTGCTAACAGTATTGGATCACTACCAACGCGAGCAGCAATGTTGCGATACGGTAAACCACAATCGCGATAGGCTACAATCCGACCTTTATCAAAGTCGTAAACGTGATGGTACGCATTTCTCCTCCTTACACGAGGCATCACAACAACGTTTCACCAGGCAACGCCGGTCAACTGATGTTTGAGTATGAGAAATCAGTTGGAAACTTTCCTCATGTCCTCATGCTCTGAAAAGCTAATCATTTGCGTATCATAGGGTCTTCTTCGTGTCGGTCAAATTTCGCGTCTGTAGGATCGTGGTGTAGCAATTTATAGGCTAGGAATGTATATTTTCAAATTATACTGTTTTGTACCTTATCCTTTATGAAACATTGGCAGTCGAAAACTTTGCCACATCTGTCACTCAATCGCCGATCATTAAAATTCTGAGGCACTGCAAGCAGATTTAGATACGTGAACTTTCGTATTTAATGTTCTGCCTGTAATCGAAGTAAAAATTCGAACAACCGTAAATACCAATTCGTTTTCGAATGCATTTTCGATTGACGATAGAGTATCTACTATTTGGTTTGGAATTAACATGTTGATGATCTCTTAGCAAAATTCCGGACTGTCGCCTGAAAGATCCCATGTTCGATTTACGCTGGGGAAAGAATTTTTCACTTTTTATCTTAACATTTCTAAGAAGTGAGCAGTCCTCAGAAATGACTAGTGGTTCGAATTATACGGTAAACTGTAGGTGAAATCAGTTTTTTATGGACTAAAATAATCAATTTTGAATACTTGACTGTTCTATAGTCACGAGCTCAGGAAACGCAGTGGATGTGATATCATTCTCTTAGCGAAGGCATTTGATTCGGTCATTTTCCAAAGCCCCATACGACCTAACACCGCAGAGAGTGTTCTAACGGATACAATCGTAGCACATCTGAAATATATTTCTGCCACTATTCACGCTAATTTGCTTGACTGTTAGCATTGACAATTCTATGACAAGGGGGCTGCTTTCGGTTTCCAAGTCGAGGCTGTCGCATTCAGCGTAGTTCGTGACGTGAGGTAATGGTCTCAATGGTTCCGAACTGTACTGATTTAGTTAACGATTTCCGCAATGTAATATCGCATGCTCCTAACTCCAAATAGCATTCCTCGTTGAAAACCTGCGGCTTTTATCGCGTCGCAAATATCGTCGTAGGCGTCACTGGAGTGGAAATAACGACTGTAAGAAAGCGCCGTTATTTTACACGCTGTGAACGCAATACAACTTCCATCTGTGAACATCGCAAGTCATGTCGTTTAGCATCTCGTGTATACAACCAACAGTAATGTTATAAATGCTAAAGAAAGTCTCTCTGACTTCGTTTGCAAAGGGCAGGGTAACGTGGGGCTGCATCAAGTGAGTCTGCGAACGGAAGACGACCACAACAATAATAATAGGTGTGGAGGTAGCTTGCATGCCAAAGAGGAATATTTGATACTTTATAAAGTGTGTAATTCAATATATTTCTTGGTTTAATTGGATAACTCCAAATATCGAGTAGCTGATCATCAACGTTTCTCTTACAGCTTCTGAGACGCTACAAGATTCCTTGGAAAAGCTGTTTATTCTTTGAAACTTAACCTATGCAATTAGGAACTTTTTATCTTACACGATTCAATACGTAATACGATTCAACATAGTGTATACATTGTTTACTCAATGCGTCAACGTCTTCAAACCGCCGAACCTATTTCAGATGACATTTGATGCTTAATTTACACGTTGTATAATGTATAGCTTGTTCATTCAGCAGATTTGTCGTCATGTAACCCAATAGTTTCCTTTCGTATACAATATCTTTATTTTCATCTCGATAAAGGAGGACAGTATTTACCTTCATTCTATGACAACTTCTATTTAAACTGGAAAATTTGAAACTTCTCGTTTGTGCTGATGATCCTAGTCGTAACCTAAGAAAATAATCCCTAAACTATTGTACTTTCGATGCTGTTTGACACTATGTAAGGCAATTAACGCGAGCGACGCCGCGAGTAAAAGCTAGTGCCAAGTATAACTGATTACTCGTACGTACATTGGTGTAACTGATGATACATATTTTTGTTGCTGCAGCCGACACCATTGACCATGGAAGAGACGTTTCTAATACGTCCTGTAATTTCAGTGGAAATAAGTAACGTTCTTCCAACTAAAAATTTTAATGTTTTTAAATAAACCTTTTTGTTCGTGGGAAGATGTGGGCCATAATGGAGGTTGACATGAAAGACGTTATGCGACTTAAATCTTTTATCTAATCTTTCAGTTAAAAAGCTGTGTGTGTGTTGTGGATGTTAAACCTATCGTTAAATCAGACAACAAATTGTTCATTAACACAGCAATTTGGTTTAATTATGGCCCTGATATTGATGTATATACTATTAAATAAGAAACAGTGCATTAAACTGATTATGTGCGCAACGGATATTTTGAACACAAAACAACTGTGGCAAGTCACCATTTGAAACAGACACTGACTATACTCAAAATTTTGAGTGCGAGAAAGATATTAAAAAAAAAAAAAAAAAAAAAAAAAAAAAAAAACAACCACAAACCACTTTCTTAATGTTTGACTGTGAGAGTTTTATGCAGATCAGTTTCTGATTATTGAAATTTAGTATCATAGTCAATTAACCATCATTTACTATGGCACCAGTAACGAAATCTGTTCAACAATATTATCAAAATCAATACTGCACTTTAAATCCACTAATAACTAATTATCAAATGAAGGAAGTAGGTTAATCTTCTAACTACGTAAATGAAACAGGAAAGAAAGGTCAACTTTGTTACTTATTATTAATAATCAGCATTACATTACCTCCATAATACAACTTCTTCCTAATGACATCAAATGCAATTACCTTCATTCCAGCGGTGTTACAATACAATATATACTTCAAATACTTTGAAATCGACTTGCTGGCACAGCAGCCTCTGCTCTATATCTGAGCCATACACACAACTCAACCGCTCTCTAAGCGAGCTGAACCACAAGTGCTTCTCTCTTTCTGCGCGAGTTACAATACTATGCAATACATGATGTTTGCCAAAGATGAAACTTCACAGAGTTAAGTACGCATATCGATACTCACAGTAGAAGTGATATTATACATTTTCTTGCAAGCAAGTTACTCGACACAAAACAGGAGGTACAATATTAGACATTTTCTTACAAAACTATTTTTATGGACACGTTTCAAGTCCTATCATGGAAGGAGAACATGGTGCCAATACTTGCTTCACGGGCCAAAGCAACTAAATGATATGTATTTTTGATACTTTACAGCGTACGGAAACGTTCAGGAAAACGAACTCCTCCAATGATATTAAGGTGTAAAACAGTTTTACCGTTTTCGTAGATCGTGAATAAGTTGAATGTATTACACCCACGTTTCTTTTTATCCTGAGATAGGATGGATAAGCTACGGCGTATTGTGGCTGGTCTGCAAGATTAAGCCATCCTCTATGCAGTGGGCGAGTAATCCCTGTACTTCGCCCCTACGTGCTTGTGTTCCCTCGTTAATCTACATATAAAACTTCTCTAGAGAAGGCAGCGTTTTTAATCCATCAAGGACGGTTAATTAGCCTCCCCGAACTAGCCACTCATTCCCACCGAGCCTTCAACGTGCTTTATGTAGGTACTAGAACATTTCGCGTTGCACCTCTTTTATGTCCTTAAAAATCCTCTCGGTACTACAAACCATTTTTTCATCGCGGAATTAGTGAACAAGTTATTATCTGTCAAAATACTTGTAGTAATTTCTGAAATATTGTAACCTATGTTCTATCTTTAGTTTAGTCCGCAAACGCATAATTATAATGAAAACCAATTATTATACAAATGAAGAACTATACACGAGATCAAGAAAACATTGATTTAATGCTATATCGAGACTTGAAGAGGCTGATATACCAGTATCCGTTCTATAAGGTGGCTAAAGGTAAACCTGATGGTCGCAGGGGTTTGCTGAAATATACCCGACTTCACAATACCTGTGGAAACATTATATGTGACCCTTTCCCCACACCCAAGGCGGAAAACGTTATAAAAATAACGGGAAGTTACGTTTTACACGATGCGTCGGCTCCGATCAAATGCATAACTTAGTTTAAATGGTGATAATGTTATTCTAGTGGATAACTCCTCCCTCTAAGGAAAGATTTAGACGTAATAATTGCTTTTTGATCGCATGTATCCGACCGCGTGAACATCAGATTCATATTCTTACAGAAAATATTTAAACTACATGTTTTGGACTTCGTAAAAATTTAAGCCGACTGCACGTCCAATTAAGGAGAAAAACATTTTTCATACAATAATAGGTTATCACATAAAAAAAGCAATAGCTACACAATTTTTGAAATCGTAGCATGATGGCGTACAAATCTCCCATTATTGCAAACAGGCTATTTACTGAGACCAATCTGGTCCGGACACACACAGAGGGTGGGTTTGTTGGTAGTTGGGAGCTCCAACGTTAGGCGGGTAATGGAGCCCCTTAGGAAAATGGCTACTAGGGAGGGGAAGAATTCCAATGTGCACACCGTGTGCATACCGGGGGGAGTCATTCCAGATGTGGAACGGCTCCTTCCGGATGCCATGAAGAGCACAGGGTGCAGCCAGCTGCAGGTGGTGGCTCATGTTGGGACCAATGATGTGTGTCGCTTTGGATCGGAAGAGATCCTCTCTGGTTTTGAGCGGCTATCAGAAGTGGTTAAGACTGCCAGTCTTGCTTGCAAGATGAAAGCGGAGCTCACCATCTGCAGCATTGTCGACAGGACTGACTGCGGACCTTTGGTTCAGAGCCGAGTGGAGGGTCTGAATCAGAGGCTCAGACGGTTCTGCGACAGTGTCGGCTGCAGATTCCTCGACTTGCGCCAAAGGGTGGTGGGTTTTCGGGTTCCGCTAAATAGGTCAGGAGTCCACTACACTCAGGAAGCGGCTACACGGGTAGCGGGGGCTGTGTGGCGTGGACTGAGCGGTTTTTTTTAGGTTAGATGGCCTCGGGAATACACAAAATGGGTTTCAGTCTCAAAGGGGGCAGGTCAGACACGGGAAGAAAGTAGACATAAAAACCATTGGTGTAACAGTTGTAAATTGTCGTAGCTGTGTTGGGAAAATTCCAGAGCTCCAAGCGCTGATAGAAAGTACTGAGGCACAAATCGTTATAGGTTCTGAAAGCTGGCTGACGCCTGAGATAAATTCGGCCGAAATTTTCTCAAAGGGCCAAATTGTCTTCAGAAAGGATAGAATAAATAAAACAGGGGGTGGCGTGTTTATTGCTGTTACAAACGGTTTATCCTGCAACGAAATTGAGGCAGATACTTCCTGTGAATTGGTCTGGGTAGAGGTTATACCTGACCACCGAAATAAATTAATAATTGGATCTTTTTATCGGCCCCCTGACTCAGACGATGCGGTTGCAGAAATGTTCAAAGAAAGCTTGAATCATATTTCAAATAGGTATCCGAAGCATACTGTTATAATCGGTGGCGACTTTAATTTACCCTCGATATGTTGGCATAATTACGTATTCAAAACCGGGGGCAAATATAAAACATCGTCCGAACTAGTTCTGAATACTTTTTCTGAGAACTACTTCGAACAGTTAGTTCATGAACCCACTAGAATAGTACGTGGTTGCGAAAATACTCTTGATCTCCTATCAACAAATAATCCCGAGATAGTAAAGAGCATCAAAACAGATACAGGGATTAGCGAACATCGAGTTGTAGTAGCGAGACTAAATATCGAAATTCCCAAATGCACCAAAAATAAACGAAAAATATATCTATTCAATAAAGCAGATAAAAATTCGCTTCACGCTTTCCTGAGTGATAGTCTCCAGTCCTTCAAAACTAAAAATGCGAGTGTAGATCAGTTGTGGCTTACATTCAGAGACATAATATCAGTAGCAATCGAGAGATTTATACCAAATAAATTAATAAAAGAGGGGGCTGACCCCCTGTGGTACACAAAACAGGTCAGATCACTGTTGCAGAAACAAAGGAAAACGCATGCAAAATTAAAAAAGACACAGAATCCGCAAGACTGGCAATCTGTTACTGAAACTCGCAACCTAGCGCGGACTTCAATGCGAGAATCTTATAGTTGTTTCCACAACGAAATCCTGTCTCGTAATCTTGCAGAAAATCCAAAGAAATTCTGGTCATATGTGAAGTACACTAGCGGCAAAACACAAACAATACCTTCACTACGCGATAGCAATGGTAATACTACCGACGACAGTACTGCTAAGGCAGAATTACTAAACACAGCTTTCAGAAATTCTTTCACCAAAGAAAACGAAGTGAACACTCCAGTATTCAATCCAAGAACAGCTGCCAGCATGCGAAACTTAGAAGTAGATGTTCCTGGAGTAGTAAAACAACTTAAGTCACTAAACAAAAATAAATCTTCCGGGCCAGATTGTATACCAACTAGATTCCTCTCACAGTATGCTGATGCAATAGCTCCGTACTTAGCTATCATTTACAACCGATCACTCAGCGAAAGATCCGTACCCAAAGACTGGAAAGTTGCCCAAATTACTTCAATATTCAAGAAAGGCAATAGGAGTGATCCCCAAAATTACAGGCCTATCTCATTGACGTCGATTTGCAGTAGGATTTTGGAACATATACTTTGTTCGAATATTATGTACTACCTCGAAGAGAACGACCTATTAACCAATAGTCAGCACGGATTCAGAAAGTATCGCTCTTGCGAAACACAGCTTGCCCTTTATTCACATGAAGTGTTAAGTGCCATCGACAAGGGATCTCAAATCGATTCCATATTTCTGGATTTCCGGAAGGCTTTTGATACTGTACCCCACAAGCGGCTTCTAATGAAATTGCGTGCTTATGGAATATCTCCCCAATTGTACGATTTCCTATCAGAAAGGACACAGTTCGTTGTAATTGACGGTAAGTCATCGAGTAAAACAGAAGTGATATCTGGCGTTCCACAGGGAAGCGTTATTGGTCCCCTACTCTTCCTCGTGTTTATAAACGATTTAGGAGATAATCTGAATAGCTCCCTTAGACTGTTCGCGGATGATGCTGTCGTTTATCGGTTAGTGAAGTCAACAGAGGATCAAAAGCAACTGCAAAGCGATTTAGACAAAATTTCTACTTGGTGCGAAAATTGGCAATTGACACTAAATAAAGAAAAGTGTGAAGTAATACACATGACCACTAAAAGAAATCCGCTGAACTTCAATTACGCGATAAATCAGTCAAACCTTAAGGTCGTAAATTCTACCAAATACCTAGGAGTTACAATTACGAACAACTTTGACTGGAGAGAACACATAGAAAATATTGTGGGGAAGGCGAACCAAAGGTTACGTTTCATTGGCAGAACGCTTAGACGATGCACCAGCTCCACCAAAGAGACTGCCTACATCACACTTGTGCGTCCTCTCTTGGAGTACTGTTGCCCCTTGTGGGACCCTCACCAGGTGGGACTGACGGAAGATATTGAGAAGGTTCAGAGAAGGGCAGCTCGTTTTGTTTTATCACGTTACGGGGGGGAAAGCGTCACGGAAATGTTGCACGAATTGGAAATCATTAAAAGAAAGACGTTATTCATTGCGGCGTGATCTGTTTGCGAAGTTTCAATCACCGACTTTTACTTCTGAATGTGAAAATATTTTGCTAGCACCCACCTACTTAGGGAGACATGACCATCCCAATAAAATAAGAGAAATCAGATCGAAAACGGAACGATTTAGGTGTTCTTTCTTCCCGCGCGCTATTAGAGAATGGAACGGTAGAGAAAAGTTATGAAGGTGGTTAATGAACCCTCTGCCAGGCACTTAAATGTGATTTGCAGAGTATCGATGTAGATGTAGATGTAGATGAAATAAAGGGAACTTTATACCTGTACCATACTACGCATCTTCGAAACTAATGTCAAGTCAGTATTGCTGTATGGGTGAATCATGGAAAACTAACAAACAGCTGATGAGCACTCTTCAAACATTTGTGAACAGATGTTCGAGGTATATGTTCAGGATATGGTGACCGCAAGTAATGTGCCTATAAAGTCGATTAAGGATCGAAAAGATCCACCGTGGCATAATCTTATATATTTAATGTACGAGAACTAAAATCAGTCGGCCAGAGCAAACTACCCGACCGATTTCCTTCATTTTTTTAAACGAAAGGTATTCATCCACAGACTTGTCACCAAGTATCAAAATTTACATAACTCTCGCCTTCCTTTTTCTACACTCAAACGCGGTTTCCTTCTATGTATTTCTTACGGGGATGACCTTGCTGTAAACTAAAGTCAGTCGGTCAGGCCGTTCTATCCTACCGATTTCCTTCATTTTTGCTTTAAACTAAAGGTATTCATTCCCAGATCTGTCATCAAGTATCAGAATTAATTTAAGTCTTTCCAACCTTTATTTTTATTCAAACGCGGTATTCTTCTGCCTTTGCATTGAATATTTTAATCGGTTTGTTTTACGATATCTTCGGTTCTAATTAAGGTACGCAGTTCTCTGTGACTTAACAACACTCAGTGGATCAAGCTCTTTCATTTCTGCTTTTAAACAATTGCACTGATTGTTTCCGAAGAAAGCTATACGTGAACATTCAACTTTACTTCCATTTTTTTCATTCCACTAATGGTGCGAAGTATTCGCACGGGTCATCTAGTAATAATATTAGAAAGCTACTGTAAAGAAAAGGCTGTTACACTCTCGGTTCAAAAAATAACACGGAAACGAAGACTGGCATAAGTTAACAGAGATTTGTACGTCTACAAAAAGATCTTTACGCGAAGCATACAATATCTGTCATAGCCATATCTTAGCAAAAGATCCTTCCGATAACGGGTCAATTAGCACTATCCAGTCACTCGTTGGTCATTCTGGAGGAGTAACAGAAGAAAGCAAACGGAAAGCTCAAGTTCCAAATTTAACCTTCAGGAAATCATCCACGCAGGATGACCGTACAAGCGTACCATCATTTGATCAAAGCACTAACTTCCAAACGGAAGACACAGTAATGGGTATTTCCGAAGTAGAGAAGCTCCTGAGAGTGCTGAATACAAAAAAGTCTTCTGGTGCGGATGGAATATCATTTGGGTATCACAAAGAGTATTATGCAGTATGGCCCCTTACTTAGCTTTCATTTATCGTGAATCTTTAATTCAGCGCAAAGTTCCTTGTGATTGGGAAAAAAAGCGCAGGTTACTTCCTTTTACAAGAAAGGTTAAAGAACTGACCCTCATAATTACAGGCCAATATCATTGACATCAGTTTCCTGTAGAGTTTTGAAGCATTTTCTTAGCTCGAATATAGTAAATTTCCTTCTTTCTTTGAATCAGCACGGGTTAAGGAATCATCGTTCATGTGAAACTCAGCTTGCCCTTTTCTCACATGACATCTTGTGATCCATGGATAAAGGGCAACAGGCACATTGTATTTTTCCCTATTTCAACAATGGCGTTTGACGCGGTGCCGCACTGCAGACTGCTAACGAAGATACGAGCTCATGGAATAGGTTCACTGATTTGTGACTGGCTGGAAGACTTCCTAAGTAATAGAACGGAGAACGTAGTTCTCGACGGCGAGTTTTCATCGCAGACGAGTGTATCGTCACGCGTGCCCTAGGGGAGTGTGATAGGACCTATTATTTTCTATCTATGTAAATGATCTTGTGGACAGAGTAACATGCAATATGCGGCTGTTTTGTGATGATACTGTGG
This sequence comes from Locusta migratoria, assembly GCA_026315105.1. NCBI lineage: Eukaryota > Metazoa > Arthropoda > Insecta > Orthoptera > Acrididae > Locusta > Locusta migratoria. The sequence continues at coordinate 284,136,713 of CM048750.1, read as the reverse complement.
TGAATATAATGAGTCAATTGACTGTAATAGCATACAGTATGACTTAGACAAAATTTCTAGCTGGTGTGAAGAATGTCAGCTAGCTCTAAATGCACACTACTGACCTTTAAAATTGCTACTGCAAGAAGAAATGAAGATGATAAACAGGTATTTATTAGACAATTATATTATACTAGAACTGACATTTTATTACATTTTCACGCAATTGGGGTGCATAGATCCTGAGAAATCAGTACCCAGAACAACCAAATGTTCAAATGTTTGTTCAGCTTAAGGGACTTAACTGCGGTTTCATCAGTCACTAAACTTACAAACGACTTATGAACTACCTAATCTAAAGACGACACAAATATCCATGCCCGAGGGGGGATTCGAACCCCTGACCGTAGCGGCCGAGCAGACTGTGACTGGCGCGCCGCAGTCCCCTCGGTCACCGCGGCCGGCCCAGAACAACCATCTCTGTCAGTAATAACGGCCTTCATACCCCTTGTCAATTGAGTTAAACAGAGCTTGTATGGCGTGTATAGGTACAGATGCCCATGCATCTTCGACAAGATACCACAGTTCATCACGAGTAGTGACTGGCGTATTGTGACGGGCCGTTTGCTCTGCTACCATTGACCAGACGTTTTCAGGCGGTGAGAGATATGGAGAATGTGCTGGCCAGGGCAGCAGTACAACATTTTCTGTATCTAGAAAGGCCCATACAGGACCTGCAACATGCGGTCGTGCACCCCATACCATCACACCGGCGATGACGAATACACGCTTCCAATGTGCGTTCACTGCGATGTCGCCAAACACGGATGTGACCATCATGATGCTGTAAACAGAAAGTGGATTCAACCGAAAAAATAACGTTTCGTCGTTGCGCACACCATCGCAGGCGCTCCTGTATGTGATCCAGCGTCAACGGTAACCGCAGTCATGGTCTCCGGACTGATAGACTAAGCTACTGAAAACGTCGTCGAACTGTTCGTGAAGATGGTTGTTGTCTTGCAAAGTATACATCTGCTGACAGGGATCCAGTCGTGGCTGCACGGTCCGTTACAGCCATGCGGATATGCCTGTCATCTCGACTGTTAGTGATACGAGGCCGTTGGGATCCAGCACGGCGTTCCGTATTGCCCTCCTGAACCCACCGATTCCATATTCTGCTAACAGTCTTTGGATCGTGACCAACGCGAGTACCATTGTCGCGATACAATAAATCGCAATCGCGATAGGCTACAATGCGACCCTTATGAAAGGCGGAAACATGATGGTACGCATATCTCCTCCTTATTATGCACATGAGTAGGAATGACAATCACATAATGTACAAATATAGCATTAGTAGTGAGGTAGTGAGCGTCTTAATGCTGCCGCGTCGTTCAAATCCCTAGGCGTAACATTGCAGAGCGATGTGAAATGGAACGAACGAACATGTAAGGAGAGTTGTGAGTAAGGCGGAGTGTTGAGTATTGCTCAAGAGTTTGGGACCCGCAGCAGATCAGTTTAAAGGAAGACATGGATGCAGTTATGAGGCGAGCAGCTAGGTTCGTTACTGGTAGGTTCGACCAATTCGCGAGTGTCACAGTAACTCAAATGGGACTCGCTGGGGGAAAAGACGACGTTCTTTTCGATAAATTCTGTTGAGGAAATTTACAGCACCGGAATTTGAGCTGAATGTAGAACGATCTTTCTGCCGCCTACTTACATGTCGCTTAAATATCACAAAGACAAGAGAAATTAGGGCTCGTACAGAGGCGTATAAACATTATTTTTTCCCCTCGTTTTATATGTAGATGTAGAAACACCCATCGATTTTATGACACACAGTAGGAAATGGAATTTGACTGGGCATACATTATGGCGTGATAAAGACAACGTGGCAAGAAAAGCCCTGGAATAGAATCCATAAGGTAGCAGGAGGAGAGGCACGTCGAGGAATACATGCAGAAGGACCGTAATAGCAGAAGGGACTGAGAGAAGAGGGAAGACTGGATCAAGATCAAGGCAGTGTCGCAGAACAGTGTGTGATGACGGAAGTTTATTGATGCCCTATGCTTCACTTAGGAGATAGAGGACATAAGTAAGTCAAGTATTTACTGAAAACAATTATTAATCAATGACGAGGAGAAAACTCCATACTACAGAGAATACAGATTTAATTTTAAAATGAAAGCGGATTCATTAAATAAGAACAAGAACAAGAAAATTTAATCTGACACGTAGATTGTTTCACCCGATCCGAAGGCACGGCTACTAAGGTAAGTAGAGAATAGAAAGGCTAATGATGTCCAAATTTCTTCTTCCAATCGTACGACTAATAAATGAATGGCGAAAAAATAGAGGAGTGAAAATTAGTAGGAAAACGTTATCATGCGGGAGAAACTTTTATCAATCACTGTCTTAGCCCGCGTATTACTATAATTGGCACAGAGCTGAGGTCAGTATCGAGAGAATTCATAAGAGAGAAGCTACGCGATGTAAGCGCAGTCCCGTCATATTGAACCCTAATTAAAGAAACAAGGAGGAATCCAAAACTTATTTCACAGCAAAGCAATTTAAAGAACACTTGTAGATACTGTCCGCAGCAGTAACATATATTGCTGATCTAAATAATAAATGGGAACTTATATCAGATGTTAACACTTAGTAAACAGTGCCGCTATTTGGCGACTAGTAACCGTTGTGGCCGTTTCTCGCACAACAGATCTGCGCCATGCTCTGCCTTCGAATGCAAATCAATACCGTGACCGCTGATAAGGGAGAGTCCATTAATTACATCAGGTAATTTTGTCGTTTTTCGATCACACACACTCTCTCTGTCTGGTGTGATGGTGATTTTTCATGACCCCATAATCTCACGTCAAATTTACCAAAATATGTATTTTAGTGTAAATACGTTAATTCGTTGTTCAATACGTTTGTTTTGTTTTTAAAATACACATTTTGCTTTTTTATTTCAAACTATTTAAGAATTGAATTTAATACAGAAACTATAAAACCACAGAAAAAATTTAGCAATAAAATGTTTTAATAAAGGGAACTACTAGAATTAGTACAAGAATATTCATTCAAATTCAGTCCACGGGCATACATGTGTGGTATCAAGAGTCACTACTGGAACAAATATTCCATGCCATTTTCCGCAGGATAAACTGTTGCTTCAACCTCGTTTTGACTCAGCCAATGTAACCCGTGCACACTTGCACACAGAAGACCCCTACCTCGACTTGTGACAATCATGTATATATGGCTCGGCACACACATAACGGACTCCCAAGAGGGAACCAGTTCTCGAAATGCATCGTATATGTTGTTGTTGTGGTCCTCAGTCTCCAGACTGGTTTGATGCAGCTCTCCTGCTACCCTGTCCTGTGCAAGCCTCTTCATCTGATAATACGTACGGCAAACGACATCCTTTTGAATCTGCTTCCTATATTCGTCCCTCGGTTTCCCTCTACGAATTTTACCCGAAACACTTCCTTTCTAATGATAAGTTGACGATTCCTTAATGTCTCAGAATGTCTCCCGCCAACCTACACCTTCTCTATGTCAAGATATGCCACAAACTCCTTTTCTCCCCAATTCTGTTGATCATCTCCTTATTAGTTGCGTGATGTACACATCTAACCTTCAACAATCATTTGTAGCACCACATTTCGAAAGCTTCGATCGTATTTTTTCTGAACTATTTATCATCTACGTTTCACTCCCATACAATACAATACTACACTGCTGACAAATGCTTTCAGAAAGGATTGCCTAACATTTAAACTAATAATATATAAAAAAAAACCCGAACTTCATGACGTTCTGTAAAAACTTATTTATTCGTTACAAACCGGCTTTATACTTCTCCGACCATCATCAGTTGTCACCTAACGAATAAATAAGTTTTTACAGAACGTCATGAAGTTGTTCGTTTTTTATATTTTTATCGTGTTCTTTCATGCACCGACGGAAAATTCAATTAATTTAAACTAATATTGGATGTCCAGTCATTTCCCTTCTTCAGAAACGTTTTTCTTTCCACAATCATTCTGCATTTTACATGTTCTTTACTTCGGTTATCAGAAGTTATTTTCTACACAAATAACAAAACTCATCTACTTTTATCGTTTCATTACCTAATCTAAATCTTCCAGCATCGCCTTATTTTCTTACACTACGTTCCATTAACCTCGCTTTACTCTTGTTTCTGTTCATCTTATACCTTCCTGTCAAGACACTGTCCATTCCGTTTGCTATTCCAGGTCCTTTGCTGTCTCTGACACAGTTACTATGTCGTCAGCATACCGCATGGTTTTTATTCCCTCTTCCTGGACATTAATTCTCTCTCCAAATTTCTCCTTACATTCCTTCACTTCTTGCTCAATTTACAGATTGAACAACATTGGGGAAAGGCTACAACCCGGTCTTCCTCCCATCCCAACCACTGCTACCGTTTCATGACTTTCGACTCTAATAATAGCTGTATGGTGTTTGAACAATTAAAATAATAAAAAAGTTGACAAATTATTTCATAACGAAAGCTGTAAAATTGTATCATTTTAAGCAGCAAGTCTATAATACTTTTAATCTTGATTTATTTGTGGTAACAGTAAAGAAGATGTGGCAGAGTATGAAAGATTTATTTAATCCGTTGCTTGTAGTGGCCATTTGAGGAGCAGATGATACTATTCTATTTTCACTCTACTGTTTTTAAAGAAAACGCCTTTGATACTGCAAATGCAGGGTTTTTATTTTTATAATTCACCTATACGCGTTTGGCCTTTGTCACAAGGCATCATCAGTGCGTGTCCTGAAATATTTACATGTGTCTGTTCACACATAAAGTTTAGGTTTTTTATATATTTACAAAACATTTCGTTTCTGATTCGAAACAGTTCGTTTCTTTGCTATAAAATGGTGTACTTACAGCAACTGCTACTCCATATCAGTCTCTTTCCGGCAACCGGGTCGAAAGGTTCCACTATTTTCTGTGTAGCAACTTCTTCTCAACTATTGATTCATATATGTGATAATATTCTTGTACTGTTAGGAGGTCTTTTTCATTATTTATTCTAATTATCTACATGTATTTTTCTGTTGTGTGGATTTGTGGTTATATTCTTTCAGATGTTCTACAAAACTGGAGTGGCTTGTCCCGTATTTCCATGCCCTGATCTGTTCTTTCTATCGGGTATCAAATGTTCCGCTGCTTTGTCCTATATATCTTCAGTCACACGAGTTGCATTGTAGTTGGTATATTCCAGCTCTTTTTTCTGGATGTCTGTGTCATTTTCTGACTTTTGGGATATGTCTTTGGATTGGGTTGTCGGATTTGAGAGCTATTTTTATGCCTTGTCTTTTGAAAATATTTGTTATTTTATGTGTTACTTTGTGTTTGTGTGTCATTCTGTAACATCTTTATTTTTCTATGCGTCATTCTGGAGATTCCACGTGTTTCATAAGTACGGGTCTTTACTTGAAGTAGTCCTACAGTGAGGGACATGCTTTACGAACGCGCTTGAAAAGAACTATGGTCGTAGGCGAGCGGACTGTCCTGGGCTTCTATTCATGCCGCCTGAGAAGGCGCCCGGGTGGCAACACTGTTATGCGGCCGCCCGTGTTGCATTCCAATCGCGTCAAAAACGTGCGTGTAAACGAGGGTCGTGAAACCTTGGCGAAACAACCGATTGGCAACAGCGTTACTATGTGATGTCTACTTACCCGGTATAAATTTTACTGCGTGGAATTTCGCCATATCTTAGAGCTGAAAGATATTTTATTTTTACCCAGTTACCTCACAGTTTGAAATGGATTCTTCCGGAAAAAATAAGTGAGATTTGCGATGATCCCTCTCTCCCCCCTTCATGGGTTGACTCTTTCTCCCCCCCCCCCCCCTCTACACACCAAACATAATGAATGAACGTTCCCCAACTTCGTCCGCGAGCGCCGCTAACCCACACAATTCTATGACGTAAAATGCAGAAGCTTCAATAGCAGAAGAAAAAAATTTTATGTCTTTTAAACTGGGTATCAGTTCTAGGGGTTTAAACCTTTACTTTGAGTACGCATTAGGTGAAACTGCTGGAAAAAAAGAGTTCAAATAAAAGTTTCAAAGTCGTCTGCGAATCTGCAATATCCCGTCACTAAAAGTATACATCATGAGTCTGCTATAGCGTCTTATGTTTGAACGAACGTGTAGTGAGTAAGGTCCTCTTTGGTCATTCAGTAACAGCGTATGGCAGGCTGGTTCGTTTCGAGTGGACCGAATGGTTACTGCACAAAGTGATTCACGGCGTTCTTCCAATGCGATTAATTTTCTCTTGGTACATCTTCCATGGAAATATGGAGTCGACGGATCCGGAAGACTGTGCACAAGTTGCAGGATGCCAATGCCGGTGTTAGACTAGCGTTCGACATGAGAGACTATCGCTGCGTAGGATGAGCAGGATCCAACTGTATCGCCCCGGATACTGCGATACTAAACGGACATACGCACCGTGAGACGACTAGTGGGCCAACAGACTATAGTCATTTCTGGGTATTTCACGACACCTCTAGATACAGGAATGGCATCACATCACAGTCTAACGCAGACATTCGCGGAAACTCTAAAGGGGAAAATGTGCAACTGCAGCTCCAAGCGGTCAGTATGGAGTAACAGAAGAAAGACACAACAAAAACGAAGAAGATACTATTTTTAACTATGTTAGTTTCATAGTTCCTAATCACCAAACGTGGTAGTGAATTTTCTAATACAAATACTGAAACGTCATTAAAGTAATATCACCACTATTAATGACGGTCTATAGTAAAAAAATCACTGCAGTGTAATACATACGGCTCACTGTGGCTAAGTCGCAATCGTATCGTCCGAAAGCGTTTTAAGAGCAAAAATTAATTTCAGCCTGACGTGCTGAAGTTCGAATTCGCGTGCTCGGTGCGTACTATCACCTTGTACGAGTCTCTTTTCAGCGGATTTCAGATATTGAAATATATCCAAAACTGTCGACCCGGCGTTGCCCGGGTGTTTATTTATCATACACTCTCATAGTCCACAGAGAGTGTACTAAAACAAAGCTTTGAACTGAGTGGTAGAAACCATTGTCTCGAATAAAACCTAAAACTAAATCAGCCATTTGGATGTCGTCACGTAAAACATCAGCTTCATAGGTGAAGTAGTTTTCGAGATTTCGTGTTTAACAAGTGACTGTCCTTTCGCTTTTATATACGTAGTGGTTAAAAAAAAGATTGCTTAATTTTGGATGCAAGAGAATTAACTGAAATTTGCAGACAAAAATAAATAGTAACATGAAAATCTATAATGACAACTTTATTTGAGACAAAGTCATGCCTGATGCGACAGTTTTACGGCATCTACAGCGAAACTGTTGTGAGCGGTAGATTTCTTTCTGTTTCATCATTTTGTGGGGGATGGGTCAGTTACAAAACGCTTCATAAACGTCCGAAATTACATGCCAACTTTGTTGCAGGTCCCATTTTCCCATAACTGACACATAAATCTAGATATTTTAACGCGGTGGCCTCACATTATTTATGACGTTATATCTCTTGAGCTATGTGTCGTACTCTATTTTTTCTGGGTCAGGAACCATAGTGGGCGTACGGTGAACAGTTTACCAAAGTTTCATTGCAATCGAATTAATGGTTTATGAACATTTTTTTTTCATAAATGGGCCTGCAGCAGTGAGTATATCGTAATATGACATTTTAATAAATATAATCACCTTTACTGCTGCTTATTCGCTTTATTTAATTGTCCACTACAGCTTTTTCGCCGTATTTGGCATTGTCAAGAGGTTGTCTATTTGTTGCCAATATACACACAGCATCTGTACCTCTATATGATTTTAATAGGTACTTTCTCAGAAAGTCGTTTTATTTTAAAAATTAAAAGAAAGCAAAAGCAAGAGAAAGAAGTTTTTTTTTTCTTTGAGGTTACATGGTTTTGTTAATGTTTGTGGGGAGAGGGAGGGCGCAAGAATATTTGTATATGGAAAGGGGTCAGTAAAATATTTTTACTTGGAAGGGTTCACACATTCGAAAAGGTTGAAAAACACTGGTGTATGTATTCCACATTTCATTGCAGCCACATCCGTCCAGTCTTTTCAGTAACAAACATACTAATACACACACACACACACACACACACACACACCGACACGCATACACACACGCAAACACCTGATAACTTCCGGATTTATACCCTAATACACAAACGGAATATATTGTTAAAAATTAATGTTAATGGCATAATATTGTGAGCTTATTTTTACTCATGCGTGTGTGCAACGTTCTGTGAGTACGTGCATGACAAACACTTGGATTTCGTGGAAACGATGCAGCTCGTCGTAATTATTTTAGCCTAATTACATTAATGTGACGTCTACGCCAACTAAGCGCATTTCAAACCAAGTAATGGAATGGCACCCGTTATTATTTCTTCGATGCCATCAGCTCTTTTTTTGTGAGGAACTCCAATAACGCAACGACACGATACAACCTGGACGTATGCCTTTCTCGAAACCCTTTCATTCAAATTAAAAAATGTGAATGTGAGATTGTTGAAGGAAAAATCAGCGATTTTATGTCATACGTTGAAATTACTATAGTAAACATTCAACACGTTCCTACGTGGAGCTTTTCTCTCTTTCTAGTTCAGTTAAAGTTACTGCTGCACTGAATATGGAAAAATCGTAACATGGCCTCCACTCAGTTCTTCATCCATAATATATTCGTTCGAGACTATTACAAATATTTCTGACCTGAGATCCGTTCCACTCACGTGGAAGTGTGTGTGTGTGTGTGTGTGTGTGTGTGTGTGTTGTCCTTAGGTTAGTTTACCTAGGTTTAAGTAGTTTGTAAGCTACGGACTGATGACCACGCAGTTTGGTCCGATAGATTCACAAACATTTGAACATTTTTGAAAATTTCCACAGAGCTGTGGACAGCTTCACTGCCCGAAGCTTATTATCCTTAAGTTAGTTTAAGTAGTTTGTAAGCCTAGGGACTAATAAACACAGCACATAAGTCTCATAACTTTACAAACATGTGAACATTTTTGATTGTATATACAAACAATTCAACATCCCACTAGGAGAAAGCAATACGGAATATCAAAGACTACGTTTGCATACATTGGCTTATGAATGGGCTGAACTGTGTGGGCTAAAACACCACACTTCTTTAATACTCTTATTATTACATCAAGGTATAATTTCACTTCTGCAATTGGGCTAATGATTCATATAAAACAGATACTTCCCATGCAATTCTGTATGGGGTGAGTACATATTTTCGAAATAGCATAATCGATGTGGACGACAAAAAAGTTACTACAGTTCAGGAGCAGGAGTTCGAGCATGAGAAATGCAAAATGTGTTAGCAAAAGTAAATCTTGTACATGAGATATCATGTGCCATAACATTACAATAATTAAATATAAGGAAAGGCATTGAATCATAATTTGGGCTGTGGCAGGGCTTCGAACCAGGGGTCCTCCTACTTACTAGGCAGGCACATTAGACATTTACAATATAAATATGTTTTATATACCGGGTGATCAAAAAGTCAGTATAAATTTGAAAACTTAATAAATCACGGAATAATGTAGATAAAGAGGTAAAAATTGACATACATTGATAGATGTGTGAAAGATCTCTTGCGTGCGTCGTTTGGTGGTGATCGTGTGCTCAGCCGCCACTTTAGTCATGCTTGGCCTCCTAGGTCCCCAGACATCAGTCCGTGCGATTATTGGATTTTGGGGTTACCTGAAGTCGCAAGTGTATTGCCATCGACCGACATCTCTAGGGATGCTGGAAGAGAACATCCGACATGAATGCCTCACCATAACTCCGGACTTGCTTTACAGTGCTGTTCACAACATTATTCCTCGACTACAGCTTTCTTGAGGAACGATGGTGAATATATTGAGCATTTCCTGTAAAGAATATCATCTTTGTTTTGTGTTAATTTGTTATGCTAATTATTGCTTTTCTAATCAAATGAAACGCCATCTGTCGGACTTCTTTGAACCTTTTTTTTTCTTTTTGGCTCTAATAAAACCCCATGTCATTCCAAGCCTTTGTGTCCATTTTTACATCTCTATCTACATTATTCTGTGATTAATGGAGTTTTCAAATTTATACTGACCTCTTGATCACCCAGACTCATACCACCTCTGCCTGAGAAACAAGGTGGGATTTTTCCCATTCACATTCTTTGCTGGGGTGCGTTCGCAATAGAGGAGAGTCCTAGCAATTTGATACGTATTTCACAGGAAAATTGAGGCCGCGTCATGTAGGAAGGCGGCCTAGTTTACAGCCGGTCTGCGCATCCCTCTCCATGATGGCACTGGCAGCCAGTAATATTCGTTCGGTAGACGTGTGGCTGGTCGCGAGTTACGCAATGTTTCTCCTGCAGGCTCCACTGTTGGCGCTCGGCCTTAGCTCCTCCCCTCCACGCCTCCCCCATCACTCCGCCTTCATGCGCGGTAGCGCCTTCCTACATGACGCCAACTATAAAGTATGTGGCCAAAAGACAGTCCGTTATTCGCTTGGTCAGCAGCGCTGTGTTATCTGTGCGTTCTTAAGCGCCTGCCTAGCAATCAGCTGGTCGTGGGTTCGATTTCGAGCCACAGCTAATGCCTCTCCTTATATTCAAAACCTTTGGTATAATGAGACAATGTCCTTCTCAAGGCAATGGAGTATTATTGATATTTATTAAAATAATTGTTTGGTTTTCAATTCATAAATTTTTAGCAATATAGAATATAAATGTTAACACTATCGTAATGTGTATCTTTCATCCCCATCTTTCACTGACGTATTAGTCGTAAAACTAGTATTCTTTATGGGTTATTGTAATTTCAAGGTAACAACAGACGTTTGTTAAAAATGTTTTGACCATATTTAAGGAAGCTATTGAATATTTATTTAAACAGAAATTTATTATAATGAAAGCATTTGTCTAAGAATTCTCTTTAGTAGACTGATTACAAATTCCGTCGTGACGACTGCTTGTTTATCTATTTGTAACATTACTGGACCAGACTTTCCTTCGACGCATACGTTTCCTGCTACGCGATTATCTGCACCTTCAGTTTCATCGTAAAGTAGTTGTAAACTACCTGCAATGTAGCGGCCCATGCTACCCTATGGAAACACGCCAGCAGCATGGCCCAACAATGGCTGCCGCCGCTGAGTTGGCGCAGCATTCTCTATACAGGGCTTTAAGCCTGTCCAGTACAAGCTGATCCCTGTCGGGAAGTTTGGAACTGTATCGGCGAGCCGCTGTCTGTCCCTTTGTTCAGAACAGGCAGGTCAGCTCGGACCTTGTCAGCAGCTCATGTGCAGGTAGCCGAGAGACGGTTCAGCTAGCAGACGCGTATCTTATGTAGCCAGGATCACCAGTTCGCGGGCGCCTTGGGCACAGTGTTTACAGAGCGTAATAATCTATTTTCTTTCAAAGGCTCTGTGTGGATTTGATTAATCTGAGTGTAAATAAAAGGTGAGTAGGGTAGTTAGTCCTCTCACGCTACATACAAAACTTCAATCACATAGCTTATAAAGATAATAGCTGAAGCTCCGTGCCATTTACATACATTTGTCAAACGACTCCGCCAGCAGTGCCATCTGTTGGCTCGAGTTGTACGCTGTACTTCAAATATTCAAATGTTTGTAAAGCTTATGGGACTTAACTACGGGGTCATCAGTCCCTAAACTTACAAACTACTTATGAACTACTTACGAACTAGGACGGCACAAATATCCATGCCCGAGGGGGATTCGAACCCCCGACCGTAGTGGCCGTGCAGACCGTGACTGAAGCGCCTCAGTCTCCTCTGCCACCGCGGCCGGCACGCTGTACTTCCTGCGACAACTGTGATTCCGTATTTTATTTCGCTGTGTACCAAAATTACATTGCAAGATTTATATTTGCTACGCCATTCATAATATTACGTTCTACATCTACATGGGATACTGTGCAAACCACATTTAAGTGCCTGGCAGGGGGTTTATCGAACCACCGTTATAGTATTTATCTCCCATTCCATTCTGGAATAGCGCGCGGGAAGAAAGAACACCTGAGTCTCTCCATTCGATCTCTGATTTCCCGTATTTTATTCTGATGATCATCTCTACCTATGTAAGTGCGAGTCAAGAATACATTTTCACATTCGGAGGAGAATATTGACGATTGGAGTTTCGTAAGTAGGCCACGCTGCATCAATAAGCGGCGTTGTTGTAATGATTTCCATCCCAGATCCTGTATTATTTCCGTTAGATGATAATTTTTGTAAATTGTAAGGCAGAAGAAACTTCTCTGCCATGAACTGTGCAACACCATTGCGCTGCATGATGTCAGGGATTTTGTGTCTCGTTTTCGCCGGTTGTCTAAGGTGTCGGTGGCCGAGTAGACAGAGACCGACACAGGAAAATAGGATGCACGCGTGTGCAGGTACGGAGGTGACCAGCCAGTGGGACAGAAGACACTAGAAACACTAGGCTAAATTACAACAAGTTGTATATTTCGTAGAAATAAGATAATACTTATCTTTTACAAAGTTCAAGACAGCAGAATGCTGATACATAGTTTAGATAGAGGTCTGCCTACTGATGATTTCTAGTGCCTATCCGAAAGCCAAGTCTTAACTGGTGCCTATATGATTCCCAAGTGGCCGATGCAGCAGCCGTGGCCACGAGCGGAGTTGCAGCAGGTGGCGCTCGTGGGTGACGTAAGAACGCCGCGCCGGGCGTGCATGGCGGCGCGCGGCGTAAGTACGTGGCGCGCACTTCATACTTGTGCGAAAGAACAAGGGAAAACATAAGAAAAAATTGCCGTAAGTCAAAAAATCAACATTTTAGAGATTTTTAACGAAATGTTTGATCACTGAAGGAGTTTTATATTCAGTGAAATAAAACGCGTCTGGTGCAAAACTATCGCACTTATTGTAATTGCATTGGCGGTCGAATAATACCCTTCATTATGTGTAGTTTATTTGGATGAAATTCGAAATGAAAACAACATATTACCTGACTTGAGTTTCGGTGGCGTAATAAAGGGGGGGGGGGGGGACCGCACAAGACCTCTTGTCTTTCGGGAAGGGGGGGGGGGCTCCAAATACCTCAAAAGCACGTTTTTTCTGTTATTTTGAGCAGCTTTGGCCTCGCGTTCTGGGGCTTCCAAATGTCGAAAGCTAATTTTTTAGACTGTCCTGTGTATCTCGTCCTGGGGGCCTCCAAATCTCAAAAGTTACTTTTTTATGTATAGTAATACATGTATTTATAAGTGGATGGGGGCGTCATTTTGTTTTTCCGCCGCATTGGGCCTCCAACAGCCTTTGTCCGTCACTGACTGAGCTTTAACCATATATATGAACGCAGCTGACGTGAACAGTTAGGTAGAAGAAAAGAAGGCAGTGCATCTAACCAAATACTGGAAATGGCAACTAAAATGAAAGACGTTATTTTAAATTTCTTTTTAGCCTTGTGTTTTTCTTAAATACCATCAGATGACAGTGTAGGTACTGTACTGAAGTTTCCCTATCCTCGTCTATGCTTTAAATGAAAGGATTAAAAATAAAATTGCTGTTATACATTAGCTATTAAAACACATTAATCACAATTTTTTGAACTACACGCAATGAACAAATTACATTTACCCTTCGCTTTACAAAATCTTATTTCTGAAATCTTTCTCCACAAAGTAGTCTGGGCATAATACATAGCTCTAATTCAAATTCTCTTGATCCTTCATTCTCAAAATTTTATTCAAGTCAGCTCTTCGCTTACAAATAACAAACTGCCTGTATCTATAAAGAACCCATAAAAAACGGCAAATCAAAGCGTTAAGGACATTGTTTATTAAAAGTAAACGATTTCAGTAGGTCTAAAAGTAGCCTTCTTAAACAATCATATTTTTGGGGATCCTCGACAAAGTATTCTGAGTGCATCGCTTCTTTTAGTTAGCTATTACAGCCGTATGTGCCTCATACACCCCCTCTTCCAACCATTTCCTACACATAAAAGTACACCGACGAATGATTTTCTGAGTCAGCCGTTCACTCCCAGTTTTAGTTCACAACTCACTCCGCTAGGTGGTGCTGGGGAGCGCTGTCGCCACGTATCGGCGTCACCTATTATCTTTATAAGCTATTTGCTTCAGTCTAGTACCCTTTCTCATAACAATTATGTATAATTTTGAATATAGGGCTTCCACAGCTCATAAACTGATTTTTTTCATGGAAACTTTGATCAGGTATATAAACAAGTTGTTGTTGTTGTCTTCAGTCCGCAGACTGGTTTGATGCAGCTCTCCACGCTACCCTGTCCTGTGCAAGTCCCTTCATCTGAGAATACGTTCGGCAACCTACATCCTTTTGAATCTGCTTGCTGTATTCGTCCCTCGGTCTCCCTCTATGATTTTTACCTCACAAGCTTCCTTCTAATGCTAAGTTGACAATTCCTTAACGTCTAAGAATGTGTCCAACCGATCTATCTCCTCTCTTAAACAGGGTATGCCAGAAACTCCTTTTCTCCCCAATTCGGTTAAGCATCTCCGCATTAGTTACGTGATCTACCCATCTAATCTTCATCATTCGTCTGTAGCACCACATTTCAAAAGCTTCTATCATCTTTTTATCTGAACCCCTTATCGTTCACATTTCACTCCCATACAATGCTACACTCAAGACAAATGCTTTCAGAAAGGACTTCCCAACATTTAAATTAATATTGGATGTTAACAAGTTTCGCTTCTTTAGAAACGCTTTTCTTCCCAAAGCCATTCTGCATTTTATATCTTCTTTACTTCGGCCGTCAGAAGTTATCTTGCTACCCAAATAATAAAATTCATCTACTTTTATTGTCTCATTACCTAATCTAATTCCTTCAGAATAGCCTGATTTTCTGACATTGCATTCCATTACCTTCGTTTTACTCTTGTTAATGTTCGTCTTATATCCTCCTTTCAAGATACTGTCCATTCCATTCAATTGCTCTTCCAGATCTTTTGCGGTCTCTGACAGAATTACTATGTCATCGGCAAACCGCATTGTTTTTATTTCTTCTCCCTGGATTTTAATTGCCTCTCCAAATTTCTCCTTCCATTTCTTCAGTGCCTGCTGAATATACAGATTGAACAACATTGGGGGAAGGCTACCACCCTGTCTTACTCCCTTCCCAAACTCGTTGTCCTTTTCTTGCCCTTCAACTCTAATAACCGCTGTCTGGTTTTTGTATTGCTTGAATATAACTCTTCGCTCCATATATTTTACCCCTGATACCTTCAGAATTTGTAAAAGTATATTCCAGTCGACATTGTCAAAAGCTTTCTCCTAATCTACAAACGCTAAAAACGCAAGTTTGCCTTTCCTTAGCCTATTTTCTAAGATAAGTCGTAATGTGAGTATTGCCTCCCGTGTTCCTACATTTGTCCTAAATCCAAACTGATCTTCCCCGAGGTCGGATTCCACAACTTTTTCAATTTGTCTGTAAATAATTCGTGTTAGAATTTTGCAACAATGACTTATTAAACTGATATTTTTGTAATTTCCACACTTGTCTGCACTTGCTTTCTTTGGAATTGGAATTACGATATTCTTCTTGAAGTCGGAGGTTACTTCCCCTGTCTCATACATCTTGCAAACCAGGTGATACAATTTTTTGACGACTGGCTCTCCGAAAGATATCAGCAGTTCAGACGGAATATCATCTACTCCAGGTGCCTTGTTTTGACTCAAGTCCTTCAGCGCTCTGTCAAATTCTTCTCGCAGTATCATATCTCCTATCTCATCTTCCTCCACTTGGTCTTCCCTTTATAGAACACTGCTTTCAAGTTTATTTCCTTTCTATAGGCCCTCTATATATTCCTTCCTCAGTTCAGCTTCCCCCTCATTGCTTAGTACTGGTTTTCCTTCTGAATTCTTGAAATTCATACAGCTGTCTCCAAATATCTCTTTTATTTTCCTGTAGGCGGTATCTATCTTTCCCCTAGGTATGCATTCTTTTACGACTCTGCATTTGTCCTCTAGCCACTCCTGCTTAGCTTGACTGCACTTCCTGTCAGTCTCATTTTTCAGACGTGTCTACTCCTGTTTTCCTGTTTAACTTGCTGAATTTTTATATTTTCTCCTCTCATCAATTAATTTCAGTATATCCTGTGTTAGCCAGGGATTTCTAATAGGCCTTGTCCTTCTGCCTATACGGTCCTCTGCTGCCTTCACTACCCTCTCTCTCAGAGCTACCCATTCTTCTTCCCCTGTATTACTTTTTCCTGTTTCAGCCAATCCTTGCCTAATGCTCCCTCTGAATCTCTCAACCACCTCTGGTTCCTGATGAATTTAAAATGTCCAGCTATACTGAAAGAAAGACCGTATGGCACTACAGCTTTAATTTAATGGAGTCTTTTAGACAACTACATGACCGCTTTCGCAACGACTATAAGTTGCATCAACTCGTTTATTACATAATACCTCTTGTCAGTTATAAAATAAAAGTTACATAAAGTCTGATTACGCTAAAAATGCCCAATAAAACAAATGAGTTTCAATGAACTGGTTTATGCTACAGAGGAGTCAAAAGTAAGTGTTTACTGTTTAAAAGTCTATAACTTGCAGACTAATTGACGGAGTTGTCTCATTTTTGGTGAAAGTGTAGATTGAAGTCCAACTTAAAGATATTACTGTAGGTGTTCGAAATGGTCACCATTAACATCCACACACAAACGATGCCGCCGAACTGCAGCACGAACTACTGACTACAACGTGTTCAGTTGGTTATCTACACATGAATGTACGATGGATTCTCGAAGTTCATCCGAAGCGCATGGCTATCGTCGAAAAACGACGACCTTTAGTGTTCAACACAGGTGAACGTCCAGAGGAGTTTGGGGAACTTGGTGGATACTCCACAGCACCTCTACAGCCTATCCATCTTTCTGGCAGATTTTCGTTGAGCTAAGCCATAACACGATTTTGGTAGTGGACTGGGTCACCATATTGTTGAAAGTAAAATCTTCAGTCTCCATACAAGTATCGGATGACAGGTAAAATGGTACACCTCACTGGAAACTATGCCGTCAAAGAAGAATGACGGAATGAAGCCCCGGTAAGACAACCCACACCACACATTTACACCTGGCAAATTCTCGGCTTTGTCTACATGGACGTTCGGATTTTCGGCGGCCCAGTAGATGCAATTGTGGCGATTTACTGTACCACTGAGTTTCAACTGTGCCTCATGAGACCACACAATCATCTCTGCAAACTCTTCTATGTTAGTAAACCACTCGCAGTACTGCATTATACGATGGGGGTCGTCCTCGTTCATTCCGTGTAGCAATCGTGGGATGTAGCACTTCCACTTTGCCGTCTTCAAAATTCGCCGAACACTTGAGCGACTCACTCCAGTTTTACAGGCACACTGTCTCACAGATTCTGTGGTGAGCGGGTGAAGTGTTGTAACACACGACGGGAGTTAGCTAGACTTGTTACTGATACAGGTCGTCCAGATCGTTGTTTGTGTACATATTTAACACAGCTTTCGACTTCAAATTTGTCTCTAATGTGACCAATCGTTGAACGTGTCGGCAGTGGCTCTGTTTGATACTCATTTCTCCATTGCCGTTGAATCTCATTATTGTTTTCATACTTCAAATACCACTTCAAAACTGACTTCCTGACATCCAATATAAGCCTTTCGCCAGTCATGTTTACTCGAGTAAGTAGGTGAAACTAAGAACAAAACACTGACTATTGGGTGACTGTCATCTGACACAACAAAACAACGCAGTTCAACCACAGACATATATTACTAGACCGGCAATGCCATATACAGTATCATTGGTATCATTGAAAGCTCGCCGCCATATTTCTATACTGTAACATGAAAGCAGTCGTTTGCGTTATTACAGAAAATAGTCGTAAAAATTCCGAAGAACTGACCAACTTTCAGCTGGATTAAGCTTCGAGACATATAGTTATCAGTTGTACTGATTCCCAGTTATTATTAATCTGTTCCAATTTCATAAAACTTCGGATTTTGTAGCAGTAATATGGTCATCATAGAAGTGTAGTTTATCGTTGGATAATACGTATTCTCCTTCTTTTGAGAGTTCTTACGAAATCTACAGTCTGCTTTGACACATACACCAATGAGTAGAATACGTATTCTCCTTCTTTTGAGAGTTCTTACGAAATCTACAGTCTGCTTTGACACATACACCAATGAGTAGCATTTCCTGTTTTTGTTAATCTGTTACCAGTTCCAGTCAATTTCGGCTTTTCTTTTAATAGTATGGCCGTTATAAATGTGCTACTTGTAGATAACACATCTATTTATTAGGGTGTTTTTCAAATAACTACAGTCTACATTAACTGTCCGTAATGGTAAAATTTTAGTTACCATCCCGGCTGCCTCACATGATTATGTTGGCAACATCAAGAAAACGATAGAAAGCTCTCGCCAAGATAATATATTCTTAGAAATCCACTCAATGTGACCTGATTAGTGTTTTACAGACGATGAAGTAAGTAAATAATACTCTTCGTGCTCTATAATTGACAGGTTCTTGTATGTACCCTCATTCACTGAGTAAAAGTAATTGCCCGCGTAAACGAAGACTTCATGAAAAAATATTTACGCTGTCACGCGATCGGCTAATGCCAACGTCACATGATTGACAACATAATAAATCGAAGCGGTCAAGACACTAACTAAAATTTAACCGTACGTAACTAGTTCTGCTCATAACACGATTCGACAATGGACGCCTGTGTGTTAAATTTAATTATTGCGGAAGTATTAGTTAAAATGAAAATAATTTTAATTACTAGTAAAACTTACGTCATATCGTATCAGATCATGGTAGTACCGTATGGAAAATTTTTGACGTCTGGTGACGCAAGATGGCGGCGACAGGCTTCAATCACAGAGGAACGTTTGCCAGTCTAGTAATGGATGTCTGTGAATTCAACACTTGTATGGTGATTGCCGGAATTACAAACTAATACACTACCAAAGATGAGACAACTCCGGCAATTAGTTTGCTAATTATGGACCTTTTAAACAGTGGATACATTTTCGGACCCCTCTGTATATCAAGAGTATAGAGTATTGCTGTAATTTTAGAGTGGCCATAGCCAGCCTTAGATCACAAAGTTTCGTTGATGAAGTTCCATGTTATATTTGAATTACGACTGCGGCTGCAACGTAATAGTCGTTGAGAAACCAGTCGTGTAGTGGCATGCGGTCTTTCTTTCAC
Organism: Locusta migratoria; assembly: GCA_026315105.1. NCBI lineage: Eukaryota > Metazoa > Arthropoda > Insecta > Orthoptera > Acrididae > Locusta > Locusta migratoria. Next base: position 284,117,450 of record CM048750.1, on the reverse strand, counting down.
TAAAGTTTTATATCTTAAATCCATTTATTTTATTTTATCTTTACCTTATACAATTGCCGATGGCAGAACGCGGAACTTATCTTTGTTTATGGGCAGACCCAAAGGCCTCCGACAATACTCGACACTACACGATCGGAGCATACGGCATTGTATAGTCACGTTATAGTCATAGTGTGGCTGCGTATTCTTAGCATCTTGTGAAATGGATAGACAGAGCGCAAATATGGGCAAGCAAGGAGTACGTTAGATGGAAAAGTTGTAATCCAAAACACTGTTCAGTAGGCCCTCGTTCGGGAGCAATCGAAGAAATAAATTACAGAATTTCATATCTTTTCTAACAGAACAGAATATGAAAATCAAAGGTATATGTGTTGTGAAAACGCGCTGCTGCATTGTTTGATCGTAAATCATCAGTTTTGTATTCGTATTATTCATTTTGATAATTATTCTGCACAAGAATGAGTTAACAGTATGTGCCGAGACATTCTCGCGAAAACAACGTAAAAAGAAGAGATGCGCCATTTAATATATCAAGCAGAGTGTCCGTATGTTTGTACGTGTTGCATACAAATCTACAGTTTTGTTCCAATCTTTATGAAATTTTGTACACGTAAGCTTCAATCCACGAGGACGGTCGGCTTAAGTGTAAGAATCACATACGATATATAGTTCACGAGATGTGACGTCATAAACAATGAGATGCGCGAAAAACTGCTACATTTAGGGACAATGCTGCTCATTTTCTCCTAAACCACAGGACCGATTTCAACCAAATTTGCTACACACATTTCTTACCGTGAGGTGACAATTGCTGCATGGAACACGTCTTCGACTAACACTAGAGTGTTACTCAAGATATCTGAGCCTTTTCACCCACTGTAATGTTGATTCAACAAATCGCATCGTATCAGCATTGTCTTAAGCGGACAATACTTGTACAAAACTGTTGTTTCATTGTTTCCTGTCGAACTCCTTAATATCCGATGTACCGAACCATACGATACGCTCTGATATTGTCTCATGAACTTCTACAGTAAGAATTAACACACCACGTAAGTCACTTGGTTTGAAATTGTGTCGTACTCTGTATAACTATGGTTGTGTAATGGTGAACAAATAAAGGTCAATTGAAATATAAGAATACCAGACAGGATTATTCGCTAAACGCACATACTGCGTTACAACATAGCGTCAATATTATGCTTGTGCCTTCCATAAATGTGTTATCTTAAAGAGCTAAATATTGACATTATCAAGTTCTCTCTGCTTGTTCTGCATTCCGAACTGTTTAGTTTCATCCCCGTGAGCCTGAATTAATTAAAGTACTCGGGCGTAATTTCTGAATTCCATTTACCAGCATCACAGGTAATAAATCAAATAACCTGACCAGAGAAGCGAGAATTATTGATGACTAAAAATTGTGAAGAGACCTATATTGCATGCATTAATCTCCCAAAGTAATCAATATCTAACGTTGCGAAGAATAACCGACTCTGTGGTTTTATCGTCAGGTTGAAATGTATAACTATTTACAATTCGGTAAATTGCAGCTCCATCATAATTAATTACTAATTGTCGTTAAGAGTTCTCCACTGTATCTTACTGTAATTTCTTCACGTTAGCAGTTCGTAAATTAAGTATGTGTTTGCGTAGTTATCGTTTTGACCTTTTGTTCTCTCGTTAATGGATATAGCCCTTTACAGGAAAATGAAAATAATATCTGTAAAATCCTGTATTAACCACGGTGATTTATCAGTTATGGGCTGTTAACCTCTGCAGGAAAATAAAACAGACATTTGGGAACAAGAAAAACAGCTCTACGAATATCAAGAACTCAGATGGAAAACCAGTTCTCAGCAAAGGAGAGAAAGCTGAAAGGTGGAAAGAGTACATAGAGGAGCTCTGCAAAGGAAATTAACTTAGAGACAATGTTGTAGGAAGGGGAGAGGAAATAGTTGAAGATGAAACAGGAGATTCTATACTGAGGGATGAATTTGACAGAGTCCTGAAAGATCAACGTCGGAACAAGGCCACGGAAGTAGATGACATTGCCTCAGAGCTACTAAAGTCTCTGGGAGAGCCAGCCATGAAAAAACTATTTCACCTGGTGTGTAAGATGTATGCGACAGGCGAAATACCCTAAGACTTTAAGAAAAGTGTAATAATCCCAATTGCAAAGAAATCAGGCTTAGATAGGTGTGAAAATTACAGAACCATCAGTTTGGTAAGTCATGATTGCAAAATTTTAACACGAATTATCGACAGGAGAATGGAAAAGCTGGTAGAAGCTGACCTCGGGGAAGATCAGTTTGGATTTTGGAGGAACGTAGGAACCCGGGAGACAATACTCATTTTACGACTTATCTTAGAAGATAGATTAAGGAAAGGCAAACCTACATTTTTAGCTTTCGTAGATTTGGAGAAAGTGTTTGACAATGTTGACTGGAATACACTCTTTCAAATTCTGAAGTCAGCAGGGGTAAAATACAGGGAAATGGGGGTTGTTTACAACTTGTACAAAAGCCAGACCGCAGCATTTTTGAGAGAGAGAAATTTGCTAACATCGAATATTAATTTAAGTGTAAGGAAGTCTTTTCTGAAGGCATTTGTGTGGAGTGTTGCCTTGTACGAGAGTGAATCATGGACGATAAACAATGCGGACAGGAAGAGAATAGAGGCTTTTGAAATGTGGTACTACAGAAAAATGCTGAAGATTAGGTGGATAGATCGTATAACTAATTTGGAGGTACCGACAGAATTGGTGAGAAAAGGAATTTTTGGCATACCTTGACCAAAAGAAGGGATTGCTTGATAGGACACATTCTTAGACATCTAGGACTCGTAAATTTAGCATTGGAGGGAAGTGTGTGGGGTAAAAATCGCAGAGGGAGACCAAGAGACGCATATAGTAAGCAGATTCAAATGGATGTGGGAGTCCCTTCTTATGAGGAGAGGAAACGGCTTGCTCAGGATAGAACAGGGTGGAGAGCTGCATCAAACCAGTCTCCGGACTGAAGACCATAACAACAGTTTTAAAACAACGGTAGAGCTAGTTAGTGTTTAATTTATGGCTGGACATTTAGAGAGAAAGGTGCCCCACGCCAAGGCTATAGTGCCTTTTTAGGAAGAAGGAAGGAAGCCTAGGGCTTAACGCCACTTCGACAGCGTGGTCATTATAGACGGACCTAACCCTCGGATTTTTGGGTAAGGATGCTGAAAGAAATCGTCCATGCGTGTTCAAAGGAACTATCCCGGCAATGGCTGGAGTGATTCAGGGAAATCACGGAAAACCTAAATATGGATAGCTTAAGGGAGATTTGAACCACCGTCCTCCTTAAAGCGGGTTCAGCGTGTGGTGTCGCACAAGTCCAAAGTGCGCGCCACCTACTTTCGCCTCGCGCCGCCATGCACGCACGGCGCGGCGTTCTTACGTCAGCCACGAGCGCCCTCTGCTACAACTCCGCTCGTGGCCACCACTGAACAACATCGTTCACTTGGGACTGAGACAGGAACCAGTTAACACTTCGGAATGGGATAGGCCCAGTGAAGACTTAGCTATCGGATAGGCACTAGGCAGGCCTCTATCTCAACTATGTATCAGCATTCTGCAGTACTGAGCTATGTAAAAGTTAAGTATTGTAGAAATTCTGTGCAATATATATATCTCTTTCTAATTTACTCTAGTGTTTCTAGTTTCTGCTGTCCCACTGGCTGCTCATCTTCGTACCTGCACAAGCGTGCATTTTATTCCTGTGTCGGTCTCTTTCTGCTCGGCCACCGACACCTACGACGGAAACGAGACACAAAAGCGGCGACGAGACGGGGACACAAACCAGTGTGTTACCATTTCGTCAGCCCCATCGGTGCCTTTTTAGGATTGTATATTGTATAACAGACTGTGGTGTAACCATTCTGATTTCAGAATGGGTGTGGTACATTGCAATACCTTATACTCTGCCAATAATATCTTAATGTTTGGGATTAACTGATACAGTGATACGTATTTATAATAGTGCATTCAGACTTCCTTTATTTTTTATTACAATAGTGTCTGCATTCAAGAACAGACGTCGCATTCCATAATTGTAATTCAGTTTCCTTTGTTGCAACTTATTGACCTGTTATCTCATTTGTTAAACAGATCGTACATGATACAATTTTTATTTAACAGCTTTATTGTTGGTTGGAAAAGTAAACAGCCACCAATTGCAAGGTTGCTGATTTATTTACAACCAGCTTTGAGTAATTATTGCCCTTCTTCAGGTATCTGTGCAAGAAACAGTTACGAATAGTATACAGACATAAATATGACATATAATTAGCAGTAAAATCACAGGATTAAAGGTACAAGAAGTACACTTTATATAAAGCTTTCTCGAAAAATGAAAAAATGTGAAATTTTAATACATGAATTGTGCCCTGTAGGTTTACACAGAACATTTTTAATCACACTAAACATCAAATGCAGAGGTTATTCTAGAACTCGTAACTCTTTATTGTATATGTTTTGTTTGTTTTTGCTTGCAATCTTTTCAAACATCAAAACTTTTAAAATGAGTAATAAATTGAAGTTGAAAATCAATAATATTTTCTTATTTTAAGAAGAATACAAAAGATGATAGGAGAGAAGTAAGAATGGTTAGTACCACCACAAATTGTAATTGGCGGTCAATACCTTGGAAAGGTTTTCGTCGTGCCCTTGATCGTCAGTCACATTAAAGTAACTCATGTTCATAATAAGTACAGAAATGACTTTCTAAATCCTAAACATTAAGTACATGGCTTGTGTCAGATTAGGTTCCGGCTTGGTTGCATTACCAGCACATGACATTATTTTAACTCTATTATTCGCTGTCCTTAGCTAATATATAATTGGTGCATTTTTGCATGTTATACTTCCACTATTAAATGTAAGTAATTTATTGCTACGTGTCATCGTTCTCTCCCTTCTCATCCTCTTCATTGTCACTATCACTGTGGTTGTCAATGTTCGCCCTCTTGTTGTTGTTCTTGCGTTGCATATAGGCATGCCTGTTATGCTGTGGTACCCGGCACTCCTGCTATTTCGTTTTTGAGGTACTGTCTGTGAACGCATTTAATTGTGTCAATAGTTGTTGGTGTCTTATTGCTGTGTATATATGTATTTCTGATTCTGTGTTGTTTAAATGTAGTGTATGTCTGTTATTCGCGTATTTCCCGCATAAAAATAACGGCATATTCTTTTGAAAGTTCTCCCCCGCATGTGCATATAAGTGTCTGACTCACAAGGACACCACATGTGTATCGGATTCTAGATTTTTTTTTTTATATCTATGGTTCGTGAACTTCAGAACTCAAATAAGAATCAGCCGAAGCCATTCGTCTCAACTCTCAAAAATTTCCAGAAAATCAACTTTGATGATTTGCAAGTAAGCGTAAGTACCATTCATTAATGAATTGCAGCATCTGTCGGTGTGAAGTTCGATGGTTTCAAACAAAAAGTCATGCTACATTCTCTACAGTACTGGCTTCACTATTAGTTGACGACGGTAGTCTTTGATTGTTCAGTTTGCGAAGAGCTAGGACACAGTTTTTGGAAATTCATCTCCATAGCTACTAATGGATTACCAAACAACTAACCTACTCAACTATAGATTTACGTTAGGACCAGGCTTTCATTCTCAACCACTCCTTTGTGTTGGGGAGGAAGTAGTACAATCTGCGACCCTTACCACTTCGATCACACCCACCTCGTCATGTCTCCAAACGCCAGCTTTTAGGTTCGCGTGTTGTCTGTAACGCTATACCAGTTGTTGTGTGTACCTTATCTAGTCTTCCAGTCTCTAACTAGTAACCGCGGTGGAGTGGCCGAGCGGTATAAAGAACCTTGCTGCGGATCATTCGGTTGCTCGCCACCGGAGGTTCGAGTCCTCCCTGGGGCGTGTGTGTGTGTGTGTGTGTGTGTGTGTGTGTGTGTGTGTGTGTGTGTGTGTGTGTGTGTGATATCTCTAGGGCATTTTTCGAGCACCACACAGTTTATCAATGCTATGGATGTTTGATGCTTATTTCAGTGCCAATGCACACTAGAATCGTGAAGTACACTCAGTGGATTTCACTTAGTAAACTTTATTGCCGGCCGCGGTGGCCGAGGAGACTGAGGCGCTCCAGTCACGGTCTCCACGGCCACTGCGGTCGGGGGTTCGTATCCCCCCTCGGGCATGGATATTTGTGCCGTCCTTACTATAAGGTAGTTGATAACTAGTTTGTAAGTTTAGGGACTGATGAGCCCGTAGATAAGTCCCATAAGCTTAACAAACATTTGAACATTTTTTGAGTAAAGTTTATTAAACGAACTATTTCTACTCGATTAACAATCAATTATGTAAAAGGCTATGTGGAGTTGGTGAAAATCCTTGAAGATTCGGCGGTCCTGGAATCGTGGCTTCTTGATGGTATTCTTCCTCGTTGGCTTCTGCTGGTTGTCGATGTCGAAGTCTGGTTGAGCTGGTCCTTCGCTCGGCGGAGAACTGGTGAGACCTCGGCCGCGGACGGCTTGTAAAGCCGGCGATGTGGTGTAGTTATCTGCGTGTCGGCGGCGCGACCTCTGGAGGAAAAGGTTCATTTTAGCATCTGGTAGATTCTGTTTGTTTTGGCGAGGCGTTATTTACCAGCCTACGCCTGCGAATGTTTTTAATACGTAATACGGCGCACAAGGATGTGATGAGCGAAGTCTGCATTGCAGGGGCTTCTGGTAAAGCAGACATCGCAAACTGCAAAACTGGTGACAGCTCTGTGAGCTGTTCAGAGCAGTGGTCGAACTGCCCAAACAGCCCGACAGCCTCTGAGGAACTGAGAGATTGGAATCTAATTGCCGAAGTGAAGCACTTAAAACAAACCAATAAAACAATGTCGGCAGTGTGGCCACTTACATTATGTCTCCCGCAACGCATTTTATCCATATATAACGTAACTTTCTTTCTTAGCAAAATACAGACGTAAAGACGTACACGGGTATCCCATTTTAATCTATAACGGCCTGTATCTCTTTATCTCTGGAGCGGCACACTACTGCCAAAATTAAATAAATAAATAAAATTAAATTAAATCCCTGGTAAAAGTTGTGGTGTTGGAAAGGTATCATGGAAAGCGTGTCTCGAAATGATGTTGAACCATCTGTTAGAGTTCAAACCAAGGTCATTTTCATTCCTTCAACTGATAACCCCTATGTTGTGTTCGAAATTCATATTTTACATGGAAATATACGCATTTTCTGTTGGGTTTTTGTTCTTTTTTTTCGAAAACCTAATAGTTTGTCGCCAGGGGATTGTTCGTTGCAAGTTTCCCAGGTCACCAGTATCTCGAGAACGAAGTGAGATCGGGAAAAATTTTCAAGGACATTTCCTGTACGAAACTTTCATGAGTGGACCAGAGGACATAGACCATACATGCTTCTCATATAAAATTTTTGTCGATCTCGCTTCATTCTCGAGATACTGGTAACGTGGAGAACATACAATGAAGTGTCCCTTAGCGACAAACTATTGGATTTCGAAATAAATGTTCCCTCAAAAAATGCTATTTTTCACGTAGAATACGCATATGGAATAAAAATATTCGGGTTATCATTTGAAAAAATTAACTTTACCGTGACACTGAAAACTGGGTTCAAGGTAATTTCGAAATAACCATTCCATTTCCCCCTTGAAACTTCACAACTTTTACTAGAAACTTTTTTTACAGAATTATGGCATTCCAGAGATATGGACTGGTTGGGCGGTTTAAATTATAATGGAACGCCCTGTATATTACTTAGGATAACACTGAAGACAAAAAATATATGCTACTCTCTAACAAAACGGGACAACGAGGCGTCCCAAAAAAGTCTGTTGAACACTGGGACCTCAGGTTGTAAGCGGAACGTCTGGTCACGTTGGTTAAGCGCGACTGCATGGGTTGTCGCAAATGTTTAACTCAACTTTTCTATTTGAAGCAGGTCCCTGGTTCGATTCCTCGCCCCGGTACAGATTTTCATATGTACATGTAGTATCATTACAGCAAGTACTAGAAGTTGAGACTTAAACACCCTACATTTGTTACAGCTATAGCATCACATAACAAAGTATGTTCTTTCGGACGTGTCCGAAAGAACAGACGTTGTAATTCTTAACATAAGAAAGGAGCAAAACACACTCGGGCAACGCCGGGAGCTGAAGCTAATGTATCAATTATTACGCCGGAAAAACTACGTATTGTGCAACTATTAAAGGAAATTGAACACCAACACAGTGTGAGAATAACACAGAATCATGCAGTGCTATACTGAATAACGGTTAAATAGTTTGACGTGCCGTCAACAGCGAGGTTATTAGACACAGAGAAGATGCTCGGGTTGTTTGCTTTGCGGATGGTGAAGGAAATAGGACGTGCCCTTTTCAAGAGAACTTTCGCAGCCTTTGGCTGGAACGATTTATCAAAATCAAGGAGAACATAAATCAGGATGGCCTAAGACAAGACTGAACTGACGTCCTCTCGAATGTGAATTCCGCGTGATAAGCACTGCACTGAATAATTGCTGCCTCTATTTAGTAGTGTCAATGGGACGACACGGAAGCTGTCAGCAAGCAACAGAAAAGAAAAAAGAAATACAGAGGTCTACAACAACATTCAAGGAAGCTGGGCATAAATAAAAACTGGCGTTTTCAGAAAGAGCAAGAGGCGTAATAGGAAAGGCCAGAAAAAGAAACGATTGGATAACTACTGACCTACTATATATGACCGGAGAAAGAAGAACATTAAACAAATCAGTGGAGAGGGAAGACCAAGAGCAATATGAAAGTCTGAAAAGACAGAATCAGGAGAGAGGCAAAGGAAAATTAACTTGAGGATATATGCTTAAGGGTTGAGATCTACATGAGAAACGGAAACATGGACCGTGCTTATAAATGTGTAAGATATTACTTAAGAATATTAGCTGTAGAGCTGTGATGGATGAAAATAGCAATATATTGGATGATGATGAAGCTGTAGGGAGACGGGCACAAGACATAGATAAAATGTACAGTAGAGCAGATCTGTCTGCAAACACCATAGAAGAAGAAGCAGAATTCCACACATACAAAACCGGTGAAGCTATATTGAATGAGTTTGACCTAGCTATGAATAAAATTATGAAAAACAAGTCTGTTGTAGGTGACACACCAGCTGAAGTTCTGAAATCTGGAGGTGCAAGCAATGAATCAAGAGTTACATAATCCTGTGTGCAACTTGTACGAGCATGTAAAAAAAAAGACCTGCAGATTTTGGAAAAAAACCTCTATCCCTAAGAATAAAAATGCGAAAAAATGTGGAAATTATAAGACTATCGCTCTAATGATTCATGTGTCCAATATATTGACCTGAATTACCCTACAATGCTTACAGCAAATAATTAAACCCACAGTCTCATAAGGTGAATTCGAATTCCCTGAAGACACAGGACACAGGGAAGTAATATTTTATACTTATTTGACATCGCATTCAGGATTAATATAGGATGCGATCTTAAAATGATACTTACCAATCTCTTATGAGATGTTTATTAGCCATAGATCGCTTATATACATTGATGACTAGTTGCAACTCGGTAGCACATCTGAAACATATGTCTGACCATGGCTGGACAATTAAGATTTGATAATGACCCTTATCGAGTCGAAACCAGTCATTAATGTAAAAGCAATGTATATAAGCCATCTTTTGTTGTTGTTGTCTTCAGTCCGCAGACTAGTTTGATGCAGCTCTCCACGATAACCTCTCCCGTGCAAGTCTCATCATCTGAGAATACTGTCGGCAACGTACATCCCTTTGATTCTCCTTACTGTATTCGTCCCTCGGTCTCCCTCTAAGATTTTTACCCCACAGACGTCCTTCTAATGCTAAGTTGACGATTCCTTGATGTCTCATGATGTGTCCCACAAACCTATCCCTTATCTAAGTCAGAATACGCCAGAAATTCCTTTTCTCCCCAATTCTGTTGAGCACCTCCTCATTAGTTACATGATCCATCCATATAATTTTCATCATTCGTCTGTAGCACCACATTTCAAAAGCTTCTATCATCTTTTTGTCTGAACTCCTTATCGTCCACGCTTTATTTCCATACAATGTTACACCCCAGACAAATGCCTTCAGATAGGACTTCCAAACATTTAAACTAATACTGGATGTCAACAAGTTTTCCTTCTTCAGAAACGCTTTTCTTCCCATAGCCATTCTCCATTTTATATCTTCTTTACTTTGGCCATCAAAAGTTATCTTGCTACCCAAATAACAAAACTCGTCTACTACGTTTAATGCCTCATTACCTAATTTAATTCCTTCAGTATCGCCTGATTTTTTGACGCTACATTCAATTATTCTTGTTTTACTCTTATTGATGTTAATCTTATACCCTCTTTTCAAGACCTTGTCCATTCCACTCAATTACTCTTCCAGATCCTTTGCGGTCTCTGACAGGATTACTACGTCATCGGCAAACCGCAATGTTTTTATTTCTTCTCCCTGAACTTTAATTCCCTGTCCAAATTTCTCCTTGCATTCCTTCACTGCTTGCTCAATGTACAGATTAACAAAAATGGCGAGAGGCTACAACCCTGTCTTACTCCCCTCCGAACCTCTGCGTCCCTTTCATGCCCTTCGACTCTAATAATCGCTGTTTGGTTTTTGTATAATTTTAGTATAACTCTTCGCTCCCTATATTTTACCCCTGCTACCTTCATAATTTGAAACAGTGTATTCCAGTTGTAACGTTTCTGCTATGTTGCAAACTCCTAAAAAATCAGTTGCCAACATAGAAACACGAAATATGATACCTAAAGTAAAACTTCATTACAGGACATGTGATATTTCCCATTTTCGCCTTCTGTTTGAAATTCTATTAACACTATTAGTAAAATACCTTTTAAGAAATAGTACGTTGATTTAAATATAACTTTGGCTGACCTTTTACGTAATTTTCAGTTTTTAATACTTTCGTAAATAATAGCTGCAAACACTAGAAATGCATTACACTTAGTTTCGGAAATTGCTGAACCTATATAGATACTAATTTGTATAAAAACAACAATGCTATATGTTATAACTATTGCACAACATGATTTCATATATACCTATTGTTTAAATAAATTAGGGCAGACCATGTTTTATATATCACTAGATCCTAAATTAAATACTGATAATTTTTCATGCACTAAAATTAATAATCCGTTTGGTACTAAGAAACTAACTTCGAAATCAACAAAACTACGACAACCATATACAAATCCGTATTAATAAATAATATGACCGCAAACTGAAACACATTAAAATTCCATGTCACAATAATAATACGCCTACACACTATTGGCAAAACAAATGTGTGCACTTCGAAAACACAAATAATGTAAATAATTTGAGCACAGTAAACACTAGTCAAAAGGATGACGTTAAATTTGTGTACTACATTTAAATACAAATGTCATGAAACAAGTACATACATTGACATAAATAGTCAAAGCTTAAATGTAATGTTTTAATTTCTGTATTTTGCCATATTTAATGTAAAAGAATATTGTTTAATTGTGAATTGCAAAACTTTGTCATCAATCTTATTACGCTGTTATGTAGAAAGATGTTTGAGAGAAACCATTGTTTGTTTAGTCAGTCGTCTGTAGAGTTGTTGAGTGGCCAGAAACCTGTAAGCAGCTCTGTTGGCTTGCTGCTGCATTTCTTGACTGTGCAATGTTTAAGTGGAAATAAAATCGTTTCCTTATCAACTGAGATGGTTTTAATTTATGAAAAGATCCTGTAAAATCAATTTCTTTAGTGAGTGCCGAAGATAACTCACAACGCAATGGACTTCAGCCAGCATATATGATAAGTTCAACTTCACCTACAGTGGAATGACTTTGTTTTAGACTGTGAACTAACAAAACTTTCCGTAATTCAGGAAAACGTTAGGACTCAGTTTGAGTCATTCCGAAAAGAGGTGATGAACGTTAGACAGTCGTCATTGTCAAAAGCTTTCTCCAAATCTACAAACGCTAAAAACGTAAGTTTGCCTTTCCTTAGCCTATCTTCTAATATAAGTCGTAATGTGAGTATTGCCTCCCGTGTTCCAACATTTCTCCTAAATCTAAACTGATCTTCCCCAAGGTCGGATTCATCAGTTTTTCCATTCTTCTGTAAATTCGTGTCAGTATTTTGCACTCAAATCTTCAAATGCTCTGTCATATTCATCTCGCAGTATAGTATCTCCTCTCTCATCCTCCTCTACATCTTCTTCCATTTCTAGAATACTGCTTTCAAGTTTATTTCCTTTGTACAGACCTTCTATATATTCCTTCCACCTTCCAGCTTTCCCATCTTTGGTTAGTTCTGGTTTTCCATCCGAGTTCTTGATATTCATACCGCTACTTTTCTTTTCTCCAAATGTCTGTTTTATTTTCCTGTAGGCGGTATCTATCTTTCCCCTATTTATACATTCTCCTACAGTCTTGTATTTCTCCTCAAGCCACTCCTGCTTAGCCAGACTGCACTTCCTGTTAACCACATTTTTCAGACGTCGGTACTCCCTTTTGCCTTCTTCACTTGCTGAATGCCGGCCGCGGTGGCCGAGGGGACTTAGACGCTCCAGTCGCGGTCTGCACGGCCACTACGGTCAGGGGTTCGAATCCCCCCTCGGGCATGGATATTTGTGCCGTCCTTAGTATTAGCTAGTTTGTAAGTTTAGGGACTGATTACCCCGTAGTTAAGTCCCATAAGATTACAAACATTTGAAAACTTGCTGAATCTTCATATTTTCTCCTCTCTTCAATTACGTTCAGTATATCCTGTGTTATCCAGAGATTTTTATTAGGCCTTGTCCTTCTGCCTATATGATCCTCTGTAGCCTTCACCACCCTATCTCTGAGAGCTACCTATTGTTTTTCTACTGTATTACTTTCCCCCGTTTCAGGCAATACTTGCCTAATGCTCCCATAAGAGATCTATGGCAAATAAAGATGTCATAAGAGATTCATAAGTAAGCAATATTTTCCCTTAAACTAGTGTTTCGAGAAACGACCAGAAAAGAAGCTGAGAACATTTTATTCCTATTGTGCTAAGTTTTAGATATCTCTGTGTTGGAATACACATGCCCATAGTAGTCTCTTTGGCTCTTAAGTGTACTTCGCTGAAGACAGCTTGGCTTCCGCTCCTTGTGAAACGAAAAGCAGTAAGATTCCGTCGCATGCGGAAGTTACGCAGTGTGATGCAGTGGCGCGGCCATGATATGGTTCTGGGGGGCGGTAATTTTTAAAAAATAAAGTCTATTGAATTTATTAATCTATGATTTATTTTTACACTTTTTATAATCTAACCAGTCATACTACGAAAACAGTTGCACAAGAAATAAAATGAGTAGGCTCACATTAATTTGAAAGTGGAAGAGGTGCAACGTGCTGAAATGGGGTGTATATAAGCAGCTCGTAAAATAGTTAAGCAGCTTTGAGTTACTAGCCAAAGAGAAAGGACTTTACACTTTAATTAACATGAGACTCTATGTGTAAAAATTCAACTGAAATAACACTATTGTTATTATTTTGTTGTGGTGTCTGTTCTTTCGGACATGTCCAAAAGAACAGAAACCACACCTGCTTCGCAGCCAAATGCATTTGCAAATTAATGATAAAGGAGAGGAAGGAAGAAGTATTAGAAAGGAAAGGATTGACAGTGGCTGCTTTAGGGCATTGAAATGAAACAATGGTGACAAGTTAAAATGTGGGCCGGACCGGGAATCGAACCTGGAATAATAAGTATTTAGACGCGACGACGGCGTCAACTTCAATTACTTCACCGCAGATGCGGTCATACGTTCGACCTCGCACGGGAATCCGAAATGGCGAGTGTAAGAGGGCATGAACGATAGGGGCGCTACAGCCATAGCATGCGACATGTGGGAATTTGAGACGGCCAGGAGGCGAGCACGGGTGGCCAAGTGGTTAAGGTGACCGCTGGCCCAAAGCGGGAGACCCGCGTTTGATTCCCGGTCCGGCTCACATTTTCACTTGTCGCCATTGTTTCATTTCAATGCCCTAAAGCAGCCACTGTCAATTCTTCTTCCTTCCTCTCCTTTATCATTAATTTGCAAACACTATTCTTGTTCATAAGATTCCACTCGGTGGCGCCGCTGACCAGCTAAGCAGCGGGTCTCCGCATATGAACAATCGGCTCGTAACTTCAGCATAGCAGTACCAATAGCGCCAGCATCAGAGCTGGTCGCGGCGGCATTAAAGCAGCAGCACATTTCTCTGTGACCGCATCACGTTGGTGACCGACTGCCACGTTAACCCGCGAGGACTCGCCTTGAGCATTTTGCTCACAGTACTTTTAAAACAATCGACATTTTACCAATTTCTAATTAGACATATTAAGTACATTACAAACTGTTCCTTGACTGTCAGAAAAGTGCTATACACGCGATCGATCACGTAACTTTTAAAGGCGCGAGTTCTCGCGGATTAACCTGTGCTTGGCAAATTATAGTAATTTTGTGATTTATCACATGTGTAATATTTCAAATTTCCGGTGGTAGCCTGTTTAATAAAATTAAAAAATTAAATCAATAAAAAATATTTAAAAAATCTTTAGGAGGCGCGGGGGGTTGGGTTTAGTCCTGTTAGCCTACCCCCTCCCCTCCCAACCTTGGCTAAGCCACTGGCGTCATGAGATAAGAGTTTTCTGGGTGTTGTACCGCGCCATGGTGTAAGAAGGCTATTACTTTAATAACCGACATTTTGGGCAATGTTAGGGTGGCCCTCATCTGGGTATACTTGAGTATACCCAAATGAAGCGCACTGTAACGTTGGCCGCAACGCCGGTTATTAAAGTAACAGCCGTCTTCCATTATGACGCCGTACAACACCCAGGAAACTTTAATGTCCTCTGTCTCTGGCCGCGGAAGCCCACGCAATTATACGCAGGGCGGTGTCTACGTGCCACCTGTTCTCCTGGTGAATGGAGCGTAGCGCCGCCGCCGCCGCTGCCGCCCTCGGCGAGTGCCATTCGGCGGTGTGGGGCGCGCTATTTGCGGAGCGTGCAGACATCGATCAGCTGCCGCAGTCGCCGCCGCCAACGCGTGTTTGCTCTCACGGCCGGCCTGCAACTTTCATTTCCGTGACGGATGGCCACCCGGCGCACTTTATTAGCACCGTCGCCGGTATCTGTCCGGGCGAGTAACTGCCGACTCCACTGGGACGTCATCAATCTTTCTACCGTGCGGCCTGTAACCTGGCCCAACACCGCCGCGTATCACTGCAACAGACTGTCCTGTGCGT
The DNA here is from genome assembly GCA_026315105.1 of Locusta migratoria. NCBI lineage: Eukaryota > Metazoa > Arthropoda > Insecta > Orthoptera > Acrididae > Locusta > Locusta migratoria. Next base: position 284,102,139 of record CM048750.1, on the reverse strand, counting down.
AACAGGAAGTCGCCCGTTCAGAAGGGTAAAGATGAAACTTCGAGAACCCTCGAACGAGTGATGAATTCTTGCGTTAGGTACGTGTGCAATATACGGTTGTACGATCATATCAGTCCTTCATGTACCCAACTATGTTACATGCGCCCGCCGGCCTCGGTGGCCGAGGGGACTGAGGCGCTCCAGTCACGGTCTGCACGGCCACAACGGTCGGGGTTCAAATTTGCCGTGGCTCGGCACGACCGGTCTTCTTTGTAAGAAGAAATCTGAGCCAAAAACCCATCGAACAAGAACGAACAAACACGATAAGCGTCCGCAACGGACAGAACTTAGTAGTTTGTAAGTTTAGGCACTGATCACCCCGTAGTTGAGTTCCATAACCTCTACAAACGTTTGAACATTTTAGATGCGCCCTCATAAGTGGCGCGATTTTCAAACGCTGTACTTAACTTCATCGATTTCTCAGCCACCAGTGCCCACAATACTTATCTTCTCACATTAAACATCTATCATCAGTCCACAACCGCAATACCAGATCTGATATGTCTTGCAACTTGGCTGTACCTTCATACAACACTCAATCTTTCTCCGTGTCGTTCTCCATCTCAGCCATACGACTGCCATGTGGTCTACGTCTTACACTAAACCACTCGACATTCAAGAGGAAACTCAAAATTCACTCATTAATTACGGTATAGCCTCCATTGTTACCTTGCTCTCAGTTATTTCTCTCCATCATAGCTTTGAATCTTTCCATTCTATTTCTCTTCCTCCAACCAATCTACCTCTTCTATATCTCTCACCACATTCTACATCTACATAGATACTCTGCAAATCACATTCTAGTGCCTGGCAGAGGGTTTATTGACCACGTTCATAACTTTTCTCTACCGTTCCATTCTCTAATAGCGCGCGGGAAGAAAGAACACCTAAGTCGTTCAGTTTTCGATCTGATTTCTCTTATTTTATTGGGATGGTCATGTCTCCCTACGTACGTGGGTGCTAGCAAAATATTTTCACATTCAGAACTAAAAGTCGGTGATTGAAACGTAGCAAACAGATCACGCCGCAATGAATAACGTCTTTGTTTTAATGATTTCCACCCCAATTCTTGCAACATTTCCGTGACACCCCCCCCTCCCCGTAACGTGAAAAAACAAAACGAGCTGCCCTTCTCTGAACCTTCTCAATGTCTTCCGCCAGTCCCACCTGGAGAGGGACCCACATGGGGCAACAGTACTCCAGGAGAGGACGCACAAGTGTGATGTAGGCAGTCTCTTTGGTGGAGCTGGTGCATCTTCGAAGCGTTCTGCCGATGAAACGTAACCTTTGATTCGCCTTCCCCAGAATATTTTCTATGTGTTCTCTCCAGTCAAAGTTGTTCGTAATTGTAACTCCTCCCGTCAGGTTGCTCTTAGCGGGGGCCTAACTGCCCTTCTCAAAAAATGGGCGGAGAAGAGATGCATTTAATGTTTAATATTTAATATGAATAAACTTTTTCTCTTCTTAGTTTTGGGCCTACACTTTAACTTCAACAATGATTTTCGTGACTTGAATGGATAATGCAAGTTTCACTGGTAAGATTGACATTTATTATATTTAAATTAGCCTCACACGCACAACACATAAATTAACATATAAAACTTCAACACTGTGCGCCACTATTTTCTAAAGATGAGCCTAACAATATGAAAACAAAACCTCAGGCTTATTACACAACCGCACCGGTCAGCATCTCAGCTGCTACTCTCCTACAATGAACACCACTGCCACTGCTGGCGCTACAAGTCAGCGATATTACTAATACCACGGCTCACTTCAAAGACATAGTAGCAAAGACATTAATCCCTTACATTCTTGCGTTAGTTACGTGTGCAATATACGGTTGTAAGAACGTATCACTCCTTCATATACCCAACTAGACGGCCACAGTGGCCGAGTGGTCTGCGGCGCGCCAGTCCGTCTGCACGGCAGCTACGGTCGGAGGTTCGAATCCTCCTCGGGCATGGATGTTTGTACCGTCTTTAGTACCAGGTAGTTCATAAGTAGTTTTTTATTTATTTATTTATTTATTTACATCTCTATTACAAAGATGATTCATGACCCCGCAGTTAAATCCCTTAAGCTTAACAAACATTTGAACATTTATGCCCAACTAGGATAGATGCGCCCACATAAGTGGCGAGATTTTCAAACGCTGTGCTTACTTCATCGCTTTCTCATCCACCAGTGTCCCCAATACTTCTCACATTAAACAGTTACCATCATTTCCACAACCGCAGTACCAGATCCGATAAGTCTCAGAACTTGGCTGTACCTTCACACAACTCTCAATCTTTCTCCGTGTTCTCCATCTCAATCATACGACTATGGAACACACTGACATGTGATCTACGTCTTACACTAAACCACTCGACATTCAAGAGGAAACTCAAAATTCATTTTCAGTTCTTTCTCTCCATCATAGCTTTTAATCTTACAATTTTATTTCACTTCCTCTAACCAATCTACCATTTCTATATCTCTCTCACGACATTCTGTCGTCTTATGCCTCTGCTTGAAGTGAATAACTCACAATCTGTAAGAACATAACGAGGCAATTCCTAAATTGTAATAGGGCTGAAGTTCACAATATGAAACATGCTTACTGTACTTTGCAAAGTCATTATTATTATTATTATCACTGTTATCATTGTTACTATTTTTGATTCTCATAAATTATCTAAGTATTATTGTTAGAATTATATTCTATTAATAATCTGTATTTTTTTTTACTTTAATACTTGTATTATACATTGCCTGTCTATAATGTAGTAAAGAAATTGTTCTCCTTCAGTAAAATATAAATAAATATAGCCAAAAAGTTCATCTTTGATCCTTTCGAGCAATTAAGTTTGCAACACAGTTGCGGTGCTTCGTACGTGCTAACTCGTCCAGTGAGCTGGCGGAATAAAAGCTGATCGTGCAATGAAAAATATTTTTGTATTATGTTGTTTTTGGTGTGGTCTTCAGTTCGCAGACTGTTTTGATGCAGCTCTCCACGCTACCCTGTCCTATGCAAGCCTCTTCATCTGAGAATACGAACGGCAAGCTATATCCTTTCGAATCTGCTTACTGTATTCGTCCCTCGATCTCCCTCTACGATTTTTACCCCACACACGTCCTTCCAATGCTAATTCGACGATTCCCTGGTGTCTAAGAATGTGTCCCACAAACCACTCCCTTCTCTTAGTCAGTATATTCCAGAAACTCATTTTCTCCCCAATTCTGTTGAGGACCTCCTCATTAGTTAGGTGAACTACCCATGTAATGTCCATCATTCGTCTCTAGCACCACATTTCGAAAGCTTTTATCATCTTTTTATCTGAATTCCTTATCGTCCCCGTTTCACTCCCATACAATGCTACACTCCACACAAATTCTTTCAGAAAGGACTTCTTAACGTTTAAAATAAACTGCGCTACTTCAGAAATGCTTTTCTTCCCATAGCTATTCTGCATTTTATATCTTCTTTACTTCGACCATCAGAAGTTATCTTACTAACAAATAACAAAACCCATCTACTACTTTTATTGTTTCGCTACCGAATCTAATTCCTTCATCATCGCCTGATTTTCTGACACATTTCGTTACCCCTGTTTTACAGTTGTTACTGTTTATCTTATAACTTCTTTTGAAGCTACTGCCAATTGAATTTAATTGCTCTTCCAGGTCCTTTGCTGCCTCTGACAGAATTATTATATCATTAGCAAACCGCAAGGTTTTTATTCCCTCTCCCAGGACTTTAATTTTATCTCCAAATTTTTCCCTGCATTCCTTTACAGCTTGTTCAATGTACAGATTGAATAACATTGGGGAAAAGCTACAACCCTGTCTTACTACCTTCCCAACCACTGCGACCCTTTCACGCCCTTCGACTGTAATAACCGCTGTATGGCTTTTGTGCTAGTTCAATATAACTCTGTGTTCCCTATATTTTACCCACACTACTTTCAGAATTTAAAAGACTGTATTTCAGTCAACATTGTCAAAAGCCTTCTCCACATCCAGAAATGCTAAAAATGTACGTTTCCCTTTTCTTAACATATCTTCTATGATATGTCGTAAATTAATTACTGCCTCGCATGATTCTACATTCCTCCTAAAACCAAACTGATCTGCTCTAAGGTCTGATTCCACCAGTTTTTCCATTCGTCTGTAAAAAATTCGTTCTAGTATTTTGCATCAATGACTTATTAAACAGGTAGTTATGTAATTTTCAAATTTATATGCACCTATTTTCTTCGGAATTGGAATCACTACATTCTTCTTGAAGTCTGAGGGTATTTCCCTGTCTTATACAGTACATCTTGCAGAGCAGTTGGAACCATTTTTTCATGACTTGCTCTGCTAATGAGAGTTGCACCTCAGACGGAACATCATCTACGCCTGGGGCCTTGTGTGTACTCATAAATGTTTCTGCTCTATCAAAATCTTCTCGCAGTATCTTATCTCCTAGCTCATTTTCCTCTACTATTTCTTCCATTTCCACAAAACTGCCTTCAGTCTATTTCTTGTGTATATACTTACTATATATTCATTCCACCTTTTTAGGCTTTCCCTTCTTTGCTTAGTACTGATTTTTCATCTGAGTCCTTGATATTGATACCGCTCGCTGCTTTGCTTGTCTTAAAATGTACCTTTTATTTTCCTGTGGGCGGTATCTCTCTCTACCCTCATTGTACATTCTTCTACGGTCTTGCATTTTTCCTCGCGCCCTCCTCTTGAGCCAGTTTGCACTCCTGTCAACCTCATTTTCAGGCGTGTGTAGTCCCTTTTGCCTACTTGACTAGAGGCATTTTTGTATTTTGCAGTCTCCTAAGTTTTAAAAAAAAATGTTCAAATGTTTGTTAAGCTTATGGGACTTAACTACGGGGTCATCAGTCCCTAAGCTTACAAACTACTTATCGACTACCTTATACTAAAGACGGCACAAATATCCATGCCCGAGGGGGGATTCGAACCCCCCACCGTAGTGGCCGTGCAGACCGTGAATGGAGCGCCTCAGTCCCGTCGGCTACTGGGGCCGGCTCTTAAGTTTTAATCTACAGTTCATAGTAAGAGTCTTTAATAGTCCATGTACATGTCTTACAGCTTAAAACATGGTTTCTAAACATTTGTTTTACCATTATAAAAATCAGTCTGGTATATCCCAGTGTCTCCTGGTCTCTTCCACGTATATAACATTCTATCATGACGATTAAACCAAGCGTATGTGATAATTATTTTGTTCTCTGCTCAAAATTCTACCAGGGGATCGGTTACCCCAGTCCTTATTCTCCTACTACATTTCATTCTTGAGAACTTCAAGTCCAAGTCCCATCTCCTTACAGTTTAAAACCTAGTTCCAAAATCTATGTCTTGCCATTATAAAATCTATCTGGTACCTCCGGTGTCCCTTGGTTTCTTTCAAGTATACAACCTTCTTGCGTGGTTCTTAACCAGCTATTTGTTATGATTAAATGATCTTCCGTGCAATATTCTACCAGGCGGCTTCCTCTTTCATTCCTTTTGCCTAGTCTGTATTCACCTACTATTTTTCCTTCCCTTCCTTTTCCTACTACCGAATTCCAGTCTCCCATCACATTTAAGTTTTCCGCTCCCTTAATTGTCGGAATAATTTCCTTTACCTCCTCATACTTTTCTTCGATCTCCTCATCATCAGCAGAGCTAGTTGGCATATAAACCTGTACTATTGCGGTCGGTGTAGGCTTCGTATGTGTCTTGACAACGATAATGCGATAACTGTGTTGCTCAAAGTAATTTACCCGCATTCCTATTTTCTTTTTCATTATAAGACCTACTCTGGTAATAATCCTGTACTTACCTGATCAGAAATCCTGTTCCTCTACACACCGAACTTCACTAATTCCCACTATATCTAACTTCAACCTATTAATTTCTCTTTTCGATTATTCTAACTTCCCTAGGGATCTAACATTCCACGCTCCGATCCGTAGAATGCTATTGTTGTCTTTCCTGATGATCACATCCTCCTGAGTAGTCCCCGGCCAGCTCAGTCAATAATCCAGACTGTTGCCACTGTAATTACTGAAAAGGCTGCTGCCCCTCTTCAGGAACCACACGTTTGTCTGGCCTCCTCCACAGATACCCCTCCGCTGTGGTTGCACCTACGGCACGGCTATCTCTGTCATTGAGGCACGCAAGCCACCCCACCTCGGCAATGTCTGTGGTTCATGGGAGTAGAATTTAAGAGTAGAATAAATTAACTAGCCCAAAGGCGGCGCCGTTCAGGTAATTATTTATTATTTAATATAAGATTAAATAAATAATTACCTGAAAGGTGCCGCCTTTGAGCTAGTTAATATTAATAACTAGCTGAAAACCCGGCGTTGCTCGGGTATTTATTCATTTATTTATTTATTCACACTTCTCATATCCCTTCTCCCTCTTTCCATCTCCTTTTTTTTAATACCATTGCGAATTTATGGGAGAGTATTCAAGAAATAAGGCTGTCTTGCATAATGTTCAAAATAAAGGTAGTCATCAAGATTCAAATTATATGTATCCTTAATACAAACATTTAATCAAACCTATATTATAAACAATATTTCTGGTTACTTGTCCAAAATCTAATATGATTAAATTCTTTGGAGCCCACAACTGAGAAAGCGACATGCAGATATCACTATGAGAAACATGGTGATGTCAAAACTACTCTGCAGTATTTAATAGGTTGCCCTGTTAGTTATTAATGGTAGAGAAAATATAATTCTCACAGAAATCTACAGTTTATTGAAGTTAAAAGGTAGATTTGCCGGAAATAATGGGTACTCGTTCGATATACACTGTTTCATTCTCTTCCTTTCCCGATAGCTTGCTTTCACCCACAGCCGAGTACGCTTCTCAGTTGGTTTAGAGAGTTCTCAACAGCACTGTTAGCTTTCAGGCATTTCTTTCAGCTGACTGGAATATTGTAGTGTTTTAGTAGTAAATAGGTAATGTATTAAAATTGGTGCATGATGTCAATGGTTTTTAACAATCTCAGTATACAGGGTGAATCAACTAACACACCGCAAATATTGCGGAAAAGGAAAGTGTGATTGATGTACGGTTTTCACAGAATGGATTTTTTGTCAGGGGCTCATATTATTAGCCAATAAACAGATTGTAATATGACTTAGAAAGTGTAGTTTTATGCCAACATACAGATTTTTTAAAAATAGAACAATCGTTGTTTCTATCATGCACTGGAATTTTTGACACCAGCTGTGTGCAAACAATTTTGAATGACATTTTTAACACGTTTAGTTTCGCAGGTACAACTGCTCAAAGTTTCGGAAGCGGAGGCTGCGATAGCGTAGCTAACTGGCCGAGTGGCTAGCCCCTGGGGCACGGCCCACTGTCTCATGACCACCAGCCAGTGAGCTACGCTATCGTAGCCTGCGCCCCCACCCCCTAACTTTGAATGGTTGTATCTCCCAAAAAGTGATAATAATGTCATTCAAAATTCTTTGTACACAGCTGGTGTCAAAAATTCCAGTGAATGATAGACATAACCAGTTTTCCATTTGAAAAATTGTATGTTTTCATAAAAAATACACTTTCTAGGTACTTTTACAATCTGTTTATTGGATAACAATACGAATCCTTGACTACCAATCCATTCTGTGAAACCCGCACTTTTCGGTACAAGTGTTAAGTGATCACCTGGTATAAGATCTCATATATATTGAATTATATATTGTAAAATTTTATAATTTTGTTGGTATATATTTATTTATATATGTGCTGCAAGTCGGTAAAATCTGTTACGAATACAATTAATAGTAAAGAAGTAATGGATCAAAACCTGCTCGTGAAGGGCGGTTCTCCATGAACGTTACTGTTTATGTCTTCATATCTAATGAACAACGTTTCGCACTGTGATACAATTTCGAAGGTACATTCGGCTATATGTCTGATTACTGTCTGTAAAATTTACCGCAGCTACAATTTGTAGTGTAGGAATTATAAACTATAACGTCAAACCGAATGCCGTAGTTTTAGTCCATGGACAGCGGAAAGGTAGTAAACGAGAAAGTTTTCTCCTTTCGTCGTTTTGCTGGGATTGTCACCGAGAAAAACTTGATAAAGGTTTTAAATTATAATTAATGTGTGTTGCATGTCGCTAAGTTCTCTCATTCTCAAACAGTGTATCAATAAAGTCACATCACATTACGTAGCATTTTTCTGCGATTCCTATTGTATATGACGTCATATCTGCTGGGCCAAGTATGTATATGGTGCGTACCCCAACAGTAATTGATGCTTTATAACGAATGTGCTTACCAAATTTCGTTGATATCGGTGTAGTGATTTATTAGAAAATAAGCAGAGTTGCCGTTTAATGAGGCTGTTTGTCGCGCATCTCATGTTTATGACGTCATAACTGGTGAACTATGCGTTGTACGTGGTTCTTTACACTTATGACGACCGTCCTCATGGATTGAAGCTTACGTGTATAAAATTTCATGAAGATTGGAACAAAACTATAAAGCTGTATGTAATACGTGCACACAAAGCCTCAGCGGTGAATCCCATAGATTTAAAAAAAAAAAGAAAAAAAAAAAAAAAAAAAAAAAAACCCTACGCTGATCCTGCTTTATACAGGGTGTTTCACTAAATGTTTTTGACTCTGTAACTCTGTAAAATAATAGGCTCGGTAGGTCAACACAAGAAGTGTTACACTTTCTGCGGAACTATGAACATAGTTTATTGTATCATTTTCCAAAGAGTTACAGAACAATGATATAATTTTTAAATAGAACAATAGTTTTTCTATCGCGCATTGGATTCGTTGAAACCAGCTGCGTCCAAATCAATTTAAACTACATTCTTATCACTGTTAGTTTTGGAGCTACAACCCTTCAAAGTTTAGGGGGCGGAGGCTACGACAACGTAGCTGACTGGCTGGTGGTCAAAAGACAGTGGGCCGTGCCCCAGGGGATAGCCACTCGGCCAGTTAGCTACGCTATCTCAGCTCCGCAGAAAGTGTAACATTTCTTGTGTTGACATACCGCATTAAAATTTCCCGTCGCCTATTATTTTATAAGTTACTTCGATTTTCGTGTTCACATAATAATAATTAATATTATTATTATAATCTATACAAATAGCCGTTCTCCTGTTTTATAAAACATGAGCTGTATTTCTTGGCGCGAATATGTAAGGTTATCACGCCAAAGCGCCGTGGGCAACCGTCCAAGGCTGTTAGTTTGCCGCTCGAAACCGCGCCAGAAACATCTTTCAGAGCAGACATTGACGTGTGTGGCTTCTTTACGACGGTCATTTTTGTTTTCTGCTGCATACTGAATGTGGCAGCACCCACTCAATTTCTCCTCTTTGCCTGCAAGAGGAGTTCAGTGCGTTAGGGTTTTTACAGTATTCACACCACTCCACATTATAATGTAAATATTTATTTCAGCCTTTATAGCTACCTTGATAAATAACACTCTCAGGTAACAACGCTACTAAATGTAAGAAGAAAAAACTCAGCCCTTACGTAAAACTATAAAAGAACTGAATAACATAACGGTACAAAATGTAAATAATTCAAAGCAATATAGTACGAACGGCGTTCCGTTACTCTAGCAAATAGACAAACACCGTTGCATTCTTCACTTTTTTTGGTACCGACTGCTAGTTTTAATGTATGTTGTAGACCAACTTCAGGTCTTGGTTGGAGGGAGAAAATGAAAATTAACATTTTCTGTAACTATGACATTACAATCACTTCGTTCAAATTTTGGACGAACAAAAGCAGAATATTATGTATTCATACATACGTGGCATCGATAACGGAAATTTGGCGATTGTTGTGCATATTTACAGGGATAAAATCTGAGCAGCTGCATGACAATAAAGACTACATTATAATTTTTGTTGGCCTATAACAAAAAGAAGAAAAAAGTAGTACCCAATGATACCGTAACGTAAAACATTTCTATATGACGCGTTACATAATAAAACGATAAAATCGATTGAATTATGAAAAGAATGATAATAATGCCTTCTCTTAAAATCTTTGTGTCGCCATCTTCCGCAGCAAGCATCAAAACGCCGTTTCCTTTCTGAAGTCTATTATATCCTTTTCGCCCTATTTTGTATCAGGGCATCATGAGTGGAAAGGTTCATCTAGAAATTAAATTTTTGTTCACAGATATAGCATTAATGAGATTATAAACAGTTCGTTTTAAGTTGATAGTCATGGTTTATAAGTGTTGCAAGTGAGAGGAAACAAAGACGAAAATAAGAGAATATAAACAGAAAGTAGCCACTTAATTATTTTGATTAAAACGAAATGAACGGTTTATAACCTTATTAGAACCACATTTGTGAAAAAAAGTAATTTTCGGATGAAACAACCCACTGATGATATCCTGCAATAGAATGAAAATGCCCGATGCACAGTGTGAGATTACCTCGTTTCATACATACAGCCAGGTATATTGTCATTGTTCCAACCGACTTAGAACGATGTTCTCTAAAAATATTATCCGTCATTTGATATTATTTTAGTTTACAATCCAGGTTTCGGCCTTTGGACATTGTCAAGTGTTACAAAGTCATGGTACGTTTGATGCTTTTCATGAATTGTACGACCGAACTAGGTATTGAGGCCGAATACCGGATCGTGAAAGATAACATGAGCAATTCAATCAAATGGCGGAGAAATATTTTAGAAAATTTTGCATGACTATGACTCCACAAAGGAAATAATCATAATTCGAACGACGTGTTTTCAATATGACACATTCTTTATTAATTTTGCTCCATCCTAGACCGGGAAATGACCTGCAATGCAGGATGAACAGGTAGACAAAAAAAGGTATAATCCGTTTGTTTGCTTACTTAGTAAACAGTCATAGCACAACAGCTATCGAGACACCTCGACATTCGTTTTGCCCTGAACCGAGCGAGGTGGCGCATTCGTAACGCCGTAACGCCGTATGAATCACTAACGGCCTCAACGTATTCCGCAATGAAGTTGACGAACAAATGTTCATTTAAAAATGTTATTTAATAATATATTAAAGTAAATAATTATATATGTTATTAGCAGTTGCCAAGAAGGATCTGCAGGTACTTCTGAAATGCCGTTCTTTTGGACATCACTCTACAAATGAAACGCTAGTCTGATATATATCTGTCATCTGCAGTCTTACTACTGGTTCGTATGTACCTGCTGCAGTGATCTCTGAAAACTACCTGTCAGTATATGAATTAAACCAAGGAACTTGTTTCCCTCTTTTACATATTCCCCTTTTACCTTACAGTTATGGGAGCATTTTTAGTCGTGATTCCCAACGTTTATTCTACATACTTGATTAGCTGCCGTAATTGACAAAGGTTATGAATTAGAAGACCTTTACATTTGCAGCACGAAAAATAGTTAAATGCCACCGTAACGTATTAACAACGAAACGATATTAACTGGCAAAGTACTTGGGGATCATTCTCTAAAAGTCCAACTTATCATGCTTTAAATTTAGCTGGACTTTAAACCATAAGAACTCGTCAACGGAGAATAATTGTTCGATAAAAAAAGTCTTTTTGACTGTACACATTTAGCTACCTTCCTACGAAATTTGAGACTATTCGTACAAATTTAAAGAGTTGATGTAATGCGCTTTAATTTAAACCTGTCTTTTGCAAATGATATAATCGATTTGCATTATCAACCAGGACGACAGTTTCGATGCGTCGTTCAGTATTTCTTATACACTGTAACATAGCTCCAGTAAATCACATGTTCTAGTGGAAAAACAAATGGCCGCTGCTCAGAGATTAACAAGAGACTTTTCATTCCATGATCCTAGCTCAATGAGAAACCGTGCACCAAAACATTAACAAATCGGGATTTTGCACTAGTTGTTTTCAAATATTATACAACGTGTTTCACTTAACCTTTTCACGTCAAATATTTCTCGATTAACCATAGATATTGTAATAAGACTTCCTGAGGAAAAGGATCTTATGGAAGTAAACACTAAGAGACATTACTGCTCCCTTTTTGAAAAAAAATTAAAACCTTCTGACGTACAACCCACATTTTATGAGGAGAAAAATGTAAGTGGATCACTTTGTATATTACAGCGCGCCGTTCTATAAGGATTAAACAGTATTACTATTTATTAAATTGCTATAATAAACAACGTAAGAATGAGAAACTCTGCTACATTATTTTGTGTAGTAGTATGTTATCTTTTGCATGGTTTCTGAGAGGTTGGTCATTGACTCACCATGTGAAGCTTAAAAGTGGATTTGTGTGCATATGTAATTGAATCAGAGTTAGATGAGGATTTTTAGATGACCTCTGTTTACTTTAAGTTTCATTTTGACCCTTTATTGTATAAATGTATCACTTTTGTGGTATCTATTTTCCTCACTCAGCATATTAACAGCAAAAGTGCAGTGTGAGTTCTGTAATCTCCAGATACTTTCGTCTTGAATAGGCCTGCATGTTTCACCAACATATAGTTTACTGCAGTCTTTGCATTTAATTTTATAGACTCCACTGTTATTGACTAAATCTTTTATCTTTTATGCTTTATGATTGAAATACCTGAGGAATTTGGCAAATTTCTTGGATCGTTTTCTTGTGTATAGGCAGTACATCAGTCAGTTTTAGTTAAGACCGTTTCTGCAAAGGGAGCATAATGGTGGGCAACATATTTCTTCTTTATATTCACTGATTGCTCTGTCAGTTCTTGACAGAATGTTTTATACATTATGAATAAAACATACATGATAACTGTGAGTATTTTGCAAAATTTTTGGTTTTAAAAACCGTTTTTTTAAGTTTCAAAGATCGTAAGTTGGTAGATATACCAAAAGAAATTGATAGATTTCAATTTCTAATGTTTCAATTTATATTTTTATGATAATTTACTATATTATCACATATTTTATCAATGTCCGTAATTTACACCACAACGTAATTGTAACCAATTCCCTCAGGTTGGTTTCAAACTAAAGCACTACTCTCACTGGAAATATAGTTGTATAGTTTACCTGATGATGGCGTACAGCCGAAAACCGGTTTTCAAAACCAATAAATTTGCAGAATATCTCACAGTTATCTTGTGTGTTTCTCTCTCGTTTTTTGGGTGAATGGTATTAAATACGCCAGCACTGTTGCCATTTTTCGACGCATTGCACCTAATGATGTCTAAATATGTTTGAAAATTCTGTTTCTACATCGTTATGGATGTAATGCCGTGTACTATACAAAGAAAAGTAACGTGCTTGTGTGCTATTGTGACAAGTTCAGATGATGATCTAGACTGTTATATAGCGCACAGTATTGCCATTTTCGAAAACAGCGTGTTCAAAAATGCGATTCTTTTGGGATCCATACATTTAATTTCGATAGCACTTGGCTTATTGAAGGTTTTTGTATCTATCAGAAGGATAGGTACATCGTAGACATCTTCATTTCGGAGTCGGGTTTGATGCAGCTGTCCACCCTACTTTATTCTGAGCAAGCCTCTTTACCTCCTCATACGAACGACAAACGACATCCGTTTTAATCTATCTACTATATTCGTCTCTTGGTCTCCTTCTGCGATTCCCCCCCCCCCTCCCCCCCCCATACACTTCCCGCCAATGCTAAATTTATGATTCCTTGACGTAAGAATGAGTTCTATCAATCGATTCTTTCTCTTAGCAAAGATATGCCAAAAACTCCTTTTTCCCCCATTCTGTTCAGTACATCTTCATTAGTTACGCGATCTACCCAACTAATCTTCAGCATTCTTCTGTAACACCATATTTCACAAGCATCTATCGTACAGAACAGAGTGAAAATTTAACAAATGTTGATATACTGACGGGAAACGTGACTCGATAAATTGATTGGTTAAAGCTACAATTTTTCTCAAGCAGAAAATTCGGGTTCGAATCCCGGTGAAGCACAAATCTGTGATTTAACACTGAAGTTAATGCATTACTCTGCAACAGACGAGATTACTCAATATTTGGCATTTGTGGAAACTTAACCATCACACACTTGCTGCAGCTCAGCAAAATTGAGCAAGTCGGTCATGTATTCTGCATAACTTGTCTAGGGTGCGCTATCTACGGCTGATAAAAGCACAATTTATTCCTGGGTGGTTATCGAAAACACACGCAAGCAATGTTGTTTTGGTACCATAACTATGAGAATGGAAATCACCGCTTCTATACTTTTTATTCATTGCATATCGTCAGAAATTTTCCCATGTTATCTTACAGAGAAATAATCGAAATAATTTGTAATATTTTTCGATATATTAGTTCTTTACTGAGACCCAGAGGTTTAAACTTACAGTACTTACGTACAAAATCAAAACAACAGGATTATCACTTTTTTTACACCATTGGCCGCAGAGATCTGAATAGTTTACAAAGTTTCGATAGTCAGAGTCTTTCGAGGTGGTACGGGTCAACTATAGATATCGAACCTGTACCGCATTTTTTTCTTATGTGATTATACTTTATTTTTGTGTGTTTATGTTTAATATTAGAAAACAGACATTCATTAATATACGTAATACGCCTTAGATTTTGTAGGCTTTATGTAAAAAAATAATATTTGACGTTCCTGGACGACAAATGCATCTAGGAGGATTATAGTTAGCGATTGCAGACTATCGAGCTATGATACTAATGAAGTAGACATTGTAGGTTTAATCGTCCAACGTTCCATTCACGGAACTGGTATGCACAACTGACCGTATGTAAACACGAATGAAACTGTCAGTGCATTGATAACACATGCAGTTTAAGGTTGAATTTGAACCACATGTCATTTCTGACGACTCCTTACCTCGTGCGAAAAAAACTTCATGCCCTATACAGAATCAAACATGCGACCGCTTCAGTAGAACTCCAAAACTTTACCACCAACCAATTACAAACATGTTGTCTATTCAGACAAGTTAGCAGATACTCTTTCCTCAAGCAAAAATGCGTTCGAAAACAAGGTTGGTAGTTACGGATGACTGATTTTTTTGATTTGCATTACACGCTAAACATAATCTAAATACGAAATTTGATGATTGTATGTCTGATGAAAGTACCTTAGAATTATGATGATCAGTGACTGAGTGACGAAAGTAACGATTTCCGTCTGCCAATATTTCGTAAAGTATAAGGTTTAGAATACGGCTGGATGTAGTAGGTTCTCTTGGTCACAGAAAATTCAGGCTTATAGCTGTGCCAGCGACGAAGAGACAGAAAGCTACAAGGTGTTGAGGAATGGATGATACGTCTGTGGACGCTCGACATGGCGAGGTAACTGTGAGGCTCCAGGTTTCTGTCCAAGTTAGTATCGATCTGATGACTGTATTACATAATTTCAGTTTAGTTTTCTTTGTCAGCAGTTATCACCACAGACGATTTTTATATTGAATGGTAGGACCTGTTAGTGTTTTGCAATCTCATTGTTATTTATGCTTGCCTCTGATTTTACACGTCTGTCATTACTCCCAGAAATTGGAACATATCAACACGCTCACCAGTTACTAGATGTTCATCTTAAGATCTCTGAACTGTCATGTCTGCTGATTTCTGGCATTTACTTTTGAGTCGTCTTGCTGCCGTTTCTGTAGCTCTACAAATAAGTGTCTGATCTCTATTTCACTGCTTCAGATCTACATCTACATCTACATGGGATACTCTGCAAATCACATTTCAGTCACTGGCACAGGGTTCATAGAACCACCATCATACTACATTCCTGGACATTAAAACTGCTACACTACGAAGCTGACGTGCTACAGACGCGGAATTTAACCGATAGGAAGAATATGCTGTGATATGCAAATAATTAGCTTTTCAGAGCATTCACACAAGATTGGCGCCGGTGACGACACCTAAAACGTGCTGACATGAGAAAAGTTTCCAACTGATTTCTCATACACAAACAGCAGTTCACCGGCGTTGTCTGGTGAAACATGCCGGCCGCCCGGCCGTCCTAGTTCGTAAGTAGTTCATAAGTAGTTTGTAAGTTTAGGGACTGATGACCCCGTAGTTAAGTCCCATAAGCTTAACAAACATTTGAACATTTGGTGAAACATTGTCATGAAACCTCAGGGAAGGGGGAGAAATGCGTACCATCACGTTTCCAACTTTGATAAAGGACGGATTGTAGCCTATTGCGATTACGGTTCATCCTATCGCGACATTGCTGCTCGCGGTAGTCGCGATCCAATGAATGTTAGCAGAATATGGAATCGATGGGATCAGGAGGGCAATACGGAACGCTGTGCTGGATCCCAGCGGCCTCGTATCACCAGCAGTGAAGATGACAGGCAACCTATCCGCATGCCTGTAACGAATCGTGCAGCCACATTTCGATCCCAGAGTCAATACATGGAGACGTTTGCAAGACAACAACCATCTGCATGAACAGTTCGACGACGTTTACAGCAGCATGGACTATCAGCTCGAAGACCTGGGCTGCAGTTATCCTTGACATTGCATCACCGAGAGGAGCGCCTGAGATGGTATTCGTAACGACGAACCTGGATGCACGAATGGCAAAAGTCATGTTTTCGAATGAATCACGGTTCTGTTTACAGCATCAGGATGGTCGCATCCGTGTTTGGCGATATCGCGGTGAACGCACATTGGAAACGTGTGTTCGTCATCGCCATACTGGCGTATTACCCGGTGTGATAGTATAGGTTGCCATTGGTTACACGTTTCGGTCACCTCTTATTCGCATCGACGGCACTTTGAACAGTGGCCGTTATCATTTCTGTTGTGTTACGACCTGTGGCTCTACCCTTCATTCTATCCCTGCGAAACCCTACATTTCAGCAGGATAACGCACGACCGTATGTTCCAGGTTCTGTACGTGCCTTTCTGGATACGGTAAAAGTTCGACTGCTGCCCTGCCCAACACATTTTCCAGATCTCTGACCAATTGAAAACGTCTGATCAATGGTGGCCGAGCAACTGGCTCGTCACAATACGCCAGTCACCACACTTGATGAACTGTGGTATCGTGTTGGAGCTGCATGGGAATCTGTACACGCCATTCAAGCTCTGTTCGACTCAATGCCGAGGCGTATCAAGGCCGTTACTACGGCCAGAGGTGGTTGTTCTGCGTACTAATTTTTCAGTATCTATGCACCCAAATTGTGTGAAAATGTAATTACATGTCATTTCTAGTGCAATATATTTGTCGAATGAATACCTGTTTATCATCTGCATTTCTTCTTGTTGTAGCAATTTTAATGGCCAGTAGTGTATTTTATTTGCGAGGCATATGATTAACATGCTCATAAGCCATCAGTCATGTCTGTATTTAATGAATACACGACTAGTTTCGGCCTACAACGTCAAATGTTACAATAATCAACCCCATTAAGTGTCAAAATTTAAAAAGTAAACTAATTTTTTTACTCTCATTTATGGAAATTAATCAGAATTAAATCAAATGTTTCAAATGTTTGTAGAACGTATGGGACTTAACTACGGGGTCATCAGTCCCTAAACTTACAAACTACTTATCAAGTACCTTATCCTAAGGACGGTACAAATATCCATGCCCTAGTGGGGATTCGAACCCCCGACCGTAGTGGCCGTGCAGACCGTGACTGGAGCGCCTCAGTCCCCTCGGCCACCGCGGCCGGCAATCAGAATTACTGCTTGCGAACTAGCTATTGTAAATTCATGTAACTCAGCTAAACTGATATGTTTACAATATGATTGTTTCAGTTTCACATTGGTAAATCGTATCCCACCTTAGGTAGAGTTTGTCGAAATCTGTATAATTAAAGCGAAAATTATGCCAATTTTCTCAATCGCAGATGCTGAATAAACACCTCCGGTATTGTAGTAGAAAATGTATATCAGTTACGTAAATATAGAGATCTTCTTTCAGCCTAAGAGACGAGAAATACTCATGCATTCGACACAGGGCAGTTTAGCTCTGACTATTGGTTTATTCATATCTCACGCAAATAATATGAAATAAGTAAGCGGGGAGAAGCCAGCGTTCTCATTAGCCGACGAGTTCATAACAAAAGGACACACATTACAGTTTTTCGGTTGTCGGGAGCCACCAAAGCCGTTTATGTGAAATATTTAGCAGTCGTAATCCATTGAAGGTCGTTATATCTACTGACTCTTAACCCTCAAACAGTGTTGTGGGGTCCTTTATGATAACAGTGAAACAAAGTACACAATTTATACAGTACTGTACAGTAGATGGCTCAATTCCAATAATAAATATTGACTTTCAACAGAAGTTTGTAACTAAGGTAGTATTTTCAAAATTTTTAGGTGTGTCCATTGCTGACAGACTACACTGGAAGCAAGACATAGGTCTGCTGAAACGTTTCTGTTCAGCTGCGTATGCTGTCATTGCAAATTTTGCGATAATCTCAGTAAATTAGCTTAATATGCCTATTTTCATTCACTGTTTTCGTATGGCATCATATTCTGGGGTAATTCATCATTGAGTAGAAAAGTATTCATTGCACAAAAGCATGTAATCAGAGTAATTGCTGGATCCCACCCACGATCATCCTGCAGACATCTATTTAAGGACTTCACAGTATATGTATTCACTTACCAAATTTGTTGGTAATAATCCAATCCAGTTGAAAAGTAATAGCAGTGTACACAACTATAACACCAGGAGAAAGGACGATCTTCCCTATGTCGGGCTACATCTGAGTTTGGCACAGAAAGGGGTGAATTACGCTGCCACAAAAGTCCTTGGTCACCTACCAAGCACCATCAGAAGCCTGATATCCAACTTTCATTTAAAAATAAATTAAAAGAATTTCTGAATTACAACTCCTTCTACTCACTGGACATGTTTATGGATATGAATTCGTAAAAAAATAAATAATATAGAAAGAAAAAAGAAAAAAGAAAAAAGAAAAAAAGGTGTCATGTAATATTTTATGGAATGTAATGTACAGACACTCTGCATTAACCTGACACGTTCCATATCATTACGAACTGTCGTATTTGTGACCTCTGAAACAAGTATTAATCTAATCTAATCTAAGATAAAATCATAAAACCTGGAATGAATCTCTTACTTTTCAGCGTAGTGTGTGCTGATATGAAACTTTATTGCAGATTAAAAGCCGGCCTCAGCGGTGCGCCAGTCACAGTCTGCAGGGCCGCTACGGTTGGGTGTTCGAATCCCTACTCGGGGATGGATATTTGTATCGTCTTTAGTATAAGGTAGTTCATAAGTAGTTTGTAAGTTTAGGGACTGATAACCGCGCAGATAAGTCCCTTAAGCTTAAGAAACATTTGAACATTTTTGACAGATTAAAATTGTGTGCCGGAACCATATGGAAAGTAGGAGACGAGGTACTGGCAGATGTAAAGTTGTGAGGATTGGCCGTGAAGCGTGCCGGAATAGCTCAGACGAGCCGGGCGCCGTGGCTCAGCGCGCCCGCTCAGAGGGCTCAACGTTCGCTGTAAAAAATAAATAAATAAATAAAAATAAAATAAAGAAATAAATAAATAAAATTAAAAAAAAATAAAAGATGAGCCTCAGAACACGTAGAATCAAAACGAACAAACAGGATCAGTGGCCGCATGGACAATAACTAGGCGTAGAAAAAAAAAAAAGTCTCAGGTTCGAATCCCGGTTCCGACACACATTTTTAATCTGCCAGGAAGTTTCATATTTAGCGGTATTAATTAGTGATATTCCTTGATCTTCCCTGTCTCGTTTTTCATGTATAAATTATTAAAGATGCTCTCCACTCTGTTGCAATGTCCTCTGTTTTCCAGATTACCTCTATGGGCGAAAAAAATATTCTTTTTTGAAGAAACCATTTAACTTTTATCTCTTACAACGCCCTTCCTAAACTAGCCTCCGTACGACTGTGATAAAATAGCAGAATGAACTGATCCAATCACTCGAATTTTTTGACATTTTTTTAACCTGCACACAAGGTAAAGTCTGTGAGCCGTATATCATCTCCGTTCCTTAATGAAAGTGATTCCATTTCCGCACTCGCCTTCTCTCTGTCACCTCGCCCGCTCCCACCCACCCGCCATCCCCTTCAAGTAATCCAATAAATTACTCGGTCCCGACTTGACGGGCAATAACCTGTGCCGGTCGTTACCCGGTGTAATTACCCTGAAAGGGTGGTGGGAGGGGCTGGCAGGGAGCGTGGGGGGAGGCGACCGCCCCCTCACCGCAGTGACAGTTCAGCCACGCGGGGTTGCCGCCCCCTTAATGAAATTCCACTGACGCTCCGTCTGGGATGCACCCGAGTTCGCCAGGGTGACGTTTAACGTCTCAATGACTGTAAATTTCACTGACATGCATTACGAGAGGTTATAAATTTTGCGGTGAAGAGTGTGTCACGTTCTATGAAAGTCCTTTTGCAGAAAAAAAAATGGTCGTTAAGAAACTTCCTGTCAGATAAAATTGTGTGCCGGAACCTGGACTCGAACCTGGGACCTTTGCCTTTCGTGGTCAAACGTACTACCGACTGTGCTATCCCGACGCGACTCACGATGTCGCCTCACAACTTTACTTCCGCCAGTACCTCGCCTCCTACTTTCCAAACTTCACAGAAGCTCTCCTGCGAACCATGCAAGACTAGCACTCCTGGAAGAAAGGATATGGTGGAGACATGGCTTAGTCGCAGCCTAAGGGATGTTTCCTGAATGAAACTTTCACTCTGCAGCGGAGTGTGCGCTGATATGAAACTTCTGTGAAGTTTGGAAAGTAGGAGGCGAGGTACTGGCGGAAGTAAAGTTGTGAGGCGGCATCGTGAGTCGTGTCGGGATAGCACAGTCGGTAGTGCGCTAGCCTGCGAAAGGCAAAGGTCCCAGGTTCGAGTCCTGGTTCCGGCACACAATTTTAATCTGCCAGGAAGTTTTATATCAGCGCACACTCCGCTGCAGAGTGAAGTTTCATTCTGGAAACATCCCTTAGGCTGTGGCTAAGCCATGTCTCCACAATATCCTTTCTTCCAGGAGTACTAGTCGTGCATGGTTCGAGCTTCTGTGAAGTTTGGAAGGTAGGAGGCGAGGTACTGGCGGAAGTAAAGTTGTGAGGCGGCATCGTGAGTCGTGTCGGGATAGCACAGTCGGCAGTGTGCTTGCCCGCGAAAGGCAAAGGTCCCAGGTCCGAGTCCCGGTTCCGGCACACAATTTTAATCTACCAGGAAGTTTCATATCAGCGCACACTCCGCTGCAGAGTGAAAGTTTCATTCTGAAAATGGTCGTTCATTGAAGTATACCGTCCCGTTGACGAAGTGACCAGTTGTCATGTTTCCATTATTCACTTTGTGGACATTACTCATCGTAATGCCGTTTGAAGACAGCAAAGGCACTGCAAGCTGTGAAATCTGAGAGAGAATTCCCAGGTTGTACAAAACTAGGGAGGGTACGATTATGTGTGGTATACCAAAACGGGAAATCTTCAATCATTATTCAAGAAAAGCAAGCTAATAGCTATACTTAAACCGTACAAAGACAAAAAAAAAGTTATAAAAAAGGTACCACGCAATAGCTCTGTAAAGTGTTACGGGAGACCGGGGCACGTTGGCCATATTTATTTAGTTTTGTTAATATTAATTTATTTCACACATTTAAATTTATGAAATTGTTGTTAAATCTTAGATAGGTTTTTACTGAATCTGGATGGCAGTTATTAAACCTGAAAATATTAAAGTATTAAAAAATTAATTACTGGACATATGTCAAGTGGGCCAATCTGCCCCTACCACAGGGTAAGTTGGCCCAGAGGCTGGGGCATGTTGACCCATGTAGTCTTTTCGTAATTATAACTACGAAATCAAAACTAAAGTAACAGTTATCAAACAAGATACTTTAAGGTACATAATATCAAGTTGAATATTAAGTTAAATGCTTAACATTGAGGACTATGACAACAGAACAGGTTAAACCTATTACGATTTATAGTGTCTTAATACAAACCAGTCAAGTTTAATCAGTATCCACCTACAAAGGATCAGCACAATGTTAACACTCATAAAATAGTCCACGAATTTCATTTCTCACGCATCTTTGATGAGTCCATCGCTTACAGTTCTTGAACTGAATTCCTTGTTCTCCAGTTGACTGTTTCAAATATGCAATGTGACTCTTCCTCATCGTAATCACTATCACCATCTTCCTTTTCTGGAAAAGGGCTTTTATAGCATGTGACCAAATTTTTCTTCAGTATTTCTTTCCAATTCTTTGGTACAATGGGAAGGTTTGAAATTCAATTTCTGTTACCTGAGTTTCCATTACCTGTGCAAACTGACATGCGGTCGCTAACAGTCTTCACAGATATTTTCTTTCATTTCTAAATCTGCTCTTAGCATCGTACCTTCAGAAATCATTCTTTTATAATTTCGGTTCATTTTTATGGCACTACAAATAAAACCACAGCCGTAAATAATGTTCTGAAAACAAGGAAATGAACGAGATTCTTACTTCTCAGATCACTGTTTAAAATTAAAATAAAATTTATTGGTTGGTGTTCACTCATCGCTTTTTATCTCATGAATATGACCATCTTTTGACCTCTGAAACGTATCAGAATATGTTTAACTTCGATAGTTATATTAATAATTTAATAAACTCGAAGAATTATAAACGTTTTTATCATTAAAAGAAACAAACCTTTCCTCGAATTGAAAAATATATAGCTCCTATACGACGTGACAGATTGTCTCGGCTGGCCATCGTGCCCCGTCTTCTCTGTGCCAGTCTTCCCCATCGCCATCTTTACAATGAATTCTGTTCTTTAGGAAGTTCACTGAAGCAATTAAGTATGTATGCCATATAGAAATAAATCTTAAAGTACAACCTTTTATTATACTACTCACCTCGTTGCGCCTAAAGCATGCAACAGTTAAATAACACACATTTACCGACGAGTGGAATTTTACTGAAACACGCATAAAAACAATTAAGGACTACTTCTTTTGTCCAAAACTTCGTTGCCTACGATATTGGCTCCGTATACGGCGAGGTACAGTGCTACCTACATAATTGATTGATTCCTAAGACGATCTAGCGTCTACTGTAAAAAATAATTTGACTGGGCCATCCTGCCCCTATGGCCAATGTGCCCCGGTTTTCCCTACTTACAAATTACTTGAACGTCTCATCTACAACAGGATCCCTGAATCAATTAATAAACAAATACCCATAGAGCAAGCTGAGTTTAGACCTGGAAGAAGCTGTAATGACCAGGTGTTTGCCTTAAAAACTCATACAGAAAATGGATACGAGAAGAAATGTGTAAGTATAGCTGCGTTATTAGATCTATGAGCCGCATAGATACCGTATGACGAGAGGGCCTTCTCTTGAAATTTGTGAGCATCATTCAGTGTCTGAAACTCACAGACCTACTTGGCAACATGCTCAGCAACAGACTTTTCCAGATCTACTCTGATAACGACTGTTACAATGTCTTCAAATAAAATGGCGGATTACCCCAAGGATCTGTTTTGAC
Organism: Locusta migratoria; assembly: GCA_026315105.1. Taxonomy (NCBI): domain Eukaryota; kingdom Metazoa; phylum Arthropoda; class Insecta; order Orthoptera; family Acrididae; genus Locusta; species Locusta migratoria. Next base: position 284,078,648 of record CM048750.1, on the reverse strand, counting down.
CCCTCTCCTTTTCATTTTATAGATTAATGACCTGCCACCCACATCCTCAAGGAAATTCATAGATTTTGATTAAATCTGTTTGGTAACTGAGAGCTCCAGTTTCACTATTGTTCAAAGTACGTTAACTGCCGACATGGCAATCCTGGACACGTACTTCAGGAAATGGTGCCTCCGCTTAAAGCATCAAAAGTCTATTACTTCAGCATTTCGCCTGCGAAGTAGGCACTCTAAACCAGAAGTCAAACTCAGAAGACGAAAACTTTGCAGTAATGCAGCACAGAGAAGTACCTCGGTGTATCACTCGACAGGTCCCTAACTTACGGACAACATGTGTCCAACGTGGCCGCTAAAGTGAAGACCCATAATAAATCATTCAGACGCTTGCTCGTACCTCCTGAGGTTTCAGTGCTCAAACCTTACGATCAACTGCTTTGGCACTGCCATATTCTGTCGCTGAATACCATTGTCCAACTTGGATGAACAGTGTTCATTCTAGCAAAATAGATGTGCAACTCAACCAGGCAATGCGACTTATCACAGGTTGCATACATAGCACTCAAACTGCATGGCTACCAGTTTTAAGTACCATCCAACCTCCATCTCTACGAGGATCAGATGCTCTATTGAAGATCTGGAGAATCTTTTAGAACAACTCGGAGTTACCCAACACAGCGATATATTAATAGCAGAACGTCAGCGAATGAAGTCAAACCACCTTGGCGAACAGCACAACTTCTTGAAATCTCCAACTTCGACAACAACGAAGCATAGAAAAGTCAGTGAGAAGAGTCGTCAGTGTCATCTGTTTGAAAAACCTTCCATGCGTGTTCCATGTTTCACCCTCCCAATATACCAGTAGAGAATCGTCAGAAAAGCACGAGCAGCCGTGCTTCGCTACGGGGTGCCACGTGAACTTGGTGGACTAGCAGCAGGGGCCATACACAAAAGTGTTTTTCTCAAGATACACGTCTTCTCAGAAAGTTATTGTGAGCGCCATAGTTCCATATGAAAGAGAACGTGGTCGTTGACCACGCGTGAGATGGTGCGGGCTTGGAGTCCATGAACCATGGCAAGGGCAACTGCTCCTCCCCGTGGGAAACAAAATTTCTGGCGGTAGACCGTTTTTCCCGCATGAGGACGGTAAGGTAAGAAGGCGTATGACTCGCCGGTCGCATGACTTCATGCGCGAGGTACACTCGGAATAACGAAAACCGATGATGAAATTTCCGCTCTATGTACGGATGCACCCAAAATACTCTTTATGTCTTCCTTTTCTTGCGCTGGTTCCAATCAAAACATCACAGCGTCTCCCTAATCACTAGAATTGACCATTATTGGGTAATTATTGGAGGAAATAATCAACACCGTTTTGTAGCTCCCTGTTGGAAGTCGCAAGCTGACTGAAGGAAAATCGCGCCTAGGACGAGTGCCAATCGACCCGTGTGCGGACGGTCTGACTGCTCAGGTGTACGACAGAAATACGAGGCCTTAACTTGACAACGAGCTCCACCGGGATTCGTGGCTCTATTTAATCTCAGCACAGCAGCGTCCCTTCTGGATCTGTACCGAAATTGTTTCTTGTTTCGCGACGGGTTTTTCAGTCTTCAGCGCAACCAACTTCCTCGTCTTCAGCGCCAAAATGCAGCTTCTCATCTGCCGACCACGTACTGGTAATGTACTGCAGCATTCAGCTACAAAATCATTGTCTGTCGTTCACAGTACCTACGACGCCAGCAACTTGTAGTGGTAGTAATTGTCACAGGTTTGCAGAACTTGCTAACTCACTATCGTGTTTCTTTTCTATCGGGATTCAAAGAATAGAATTATTCGGTGTTCCCCCAATCCCCAGCATTGCGTTTCTCTGAATTTCAAACATTCTCCATTCCGCAAGGATATACAGGGTGAATCACCTAACACTTGCACCGCAAATATTGCGGAAGCGGAAAGTGCGATTGATGTGGGGTTTTCACAGAATAGATTGGTTGTAAAGGACTCGTATTGTTAGCCAATAAACATATTGTAAAAATACCTAGAAAGGGTATGTTTTATGAAAACATACAATTTTTCAAATGGAACAATGGTTGTTTCTATCATGCACTGTAATCTTTGACACCAACTATGTACAAAGAATTTCGAGTGACATTTTTATCACGTTTAGTTTGGTAGCTACCACCATTCAAAGTTTTGGGAGCGGAGGCTACGGCAGCGTAGCTCATTGGCTGGTGGTCATGAGACAGTGGGCCGTGCCCCAGGGGCTAGCTAGTCAGCTATGCTATCGCAGCCTCCACCCCTGAAATTTTGAACGGTTGTAGCTGCAAACTAAACGTGATAAAAATGTATCTTTGTACATAGCTGGTGTTCAAAAAATGTTCAAATGTTTGTAAATCTATCGGACCAAACTGCGTGATCATCAGTCCGTAGCTTACAAACTACTTAAACTAAGGTAAAGTAACCAAATGACAAACACACACACCCATGCCTCAGGGAGGACTCGAAATTCCGACAGCGAGCAACCGTGCGCTCTGCAGCGAGGCGCCTTAGACCGCGGCTACACAGCTGGTGTCAAAAATTCCAATCCATGATAGAAACAACCACTCTTCCATTTAAAAAAACTGTATGTTTGCATAGAAAATAGTCTTTCTAAGTAATATTACAATCTGTTTGTTGCGTAAAAAATACGAGCCCCTGACTCCCAACCTGTGAAAACCGCACACCAATCGCACTTTCCGTTTTCGCAATATTTGCAGTGCGAGTGTTAAGTTGTTCACCCTGTATGAAACCCTTGTTCAGCGTCTAACGATAATAGGCCTAAATACTTAGATTGTATGAGCTATTTGATTAGAGCCACCTTTTCATCATCGTCATTTAATGCAAATTAATTTTTGTCATTTTTGTAAAGTATCATTAATAAGATAGGCAGGTAGCTAATTACTCCTCAATAAACTCCTTTCATATTCAGACTATTCCAAACGCAGTCAAACGACAGCTAAGTGCTCGTCACTTCAGAGGATGAGCAGTCCAATTTCCAATTAATTCTATATCAAAAGAGAGTCGTTCAATTATCAAAATATGTAGCTGTAACTTCCCCATTCATTCACAATATTTAAACACGAACCTTTCTAGTGTCTTCAGGGAATATCAGGTTTGTGAATATTTGGTAATCTCTGAAAGACGTCAATTGGAGAAATTGAAAAGGATTTTACAAACCCACTCGTTATTTTATAAACGATGTTAGTAGAGAATTTAAAGGTTGGCGAGCTTTTATGTGGCTTTTCGGTTAACATGAAACAAATATTTTGTTTCATTCCATACATGTAACTGCTTGGACTTCTGAAGACTGCTGTCCGCATCATCCAATGACTTGTGCAACATTAAAAACGAACTGTTATTATTGAGAAATATTCCCCGGTTCACGGACCAACGTCAATAAAGTGTAACTCAATAACGACACAAACACCTACCGTGTACAGGTGCTTTGTGTGACCGTGTAGTTTCGCTCAGTTACCGTCCGTTTGCGTTTTGGCGTTCCATTGCTCCCAATTGGAGGTCGAGTAACGAGCAAACGGCTGACATTTAGAGCCGACGTATTCACCGGGAAGCGTTTACACACTCGGCAGCGCAAGCGTGCTTTCACTGCGTTTGCGCGTTTCTGACCGCTGGGTGACGCACGGTAAAGTCCGCAGCAAACACTGAAGCCTGGACGTGAACTCGCTGCATTTTCATTCCTTGCTTTTGGTACACATTACTCTTGATCCACAATGCGAAACAAGTTACAATTTCGTACTAACACTTGATGACATTAAATCAAGCTGTAACAGGAAATTTACCAAAATATCTATTATGGTTTAAGAATTACAATATTTTTCCTAACATGTTTTTATAATGTACATTCGCATTCTGGAACCATTTTCTGGTGCACCGCCAGGTCAATAGCATTTAGATTGTGGCAGGCTGCTGTCAACATTCGAAAGAACACATTATGCCCATTTTTTGTAGTTTGTAATATATCTAAGAAAATACACTACTGGCCGTTAATATTGCTACACCAATAGGAAATGCAGATGATAAACGGGTATTCATTGGATAAATATATTATACTAGAACTGACATGTGATTACATTTTATAGCAATTTACGTGCAGAGATCCTGAGGAATCAGTACCCAGAACAATCACCTCGGCCTTGATACGCCTGGGCATTGAGTCAAACGGAGCTTGGATGGCGTGTACAGGTACAGATGCCCATGCAGCTTCAACACGATACCACAGTTCACCAAGAGTAGTGACTGGCGTATTGTGACGAGCCAGTTACTTGGCCACCATTGACCAGACGTTTTCAATTGGTGAGAGATATGGAGATTGTGCTGGTCAGGGCTGCAGTCGAACATTTTGCGTATCCAGAAAGGCCCGTACAGGGCCTGCAACATGCGATCGTACATTATCCTGCTGAAATGTAGAATTTCGCAGGGATCGAATGAAGGGTAGAGCCACGAGTCGTAACACATCTGAAATGTAACGACAGACGTTCACCGCGATGTCGCCAAACACGGATGCGACCATCATGATGCTGTAAACAGAACCTGGATTCATCCGAAAAAATTAGGCTTTGCCATTCGTACACCCAGGTTCGTCGTTGCGTACATCATCGCAGGTGTTCCTGTCTCTGATGCAGCGTCAAGGGTAACCGCAGCCATGGTCTCAGAGCTCATCGTCCATGCTGATGCAAACGTCGTCGAACTGTTCGTGCAGATTGTTGTTGTCTTGCAAACGTCCCTATCTCTTGACTCAGGTATCGAGACGTGGCTGCACGATCCGTTACAGCCATGCGAATAAGATGCGAGGCCGTTGGGATCCAGCACGGCGTTCAGTTTTGTCCTCCTGAACCCACCGATTCCATATTCTGCTAACAGTCATTGGATCGCGACCAACGCGAGCAGCAATGTCACGATACGATAAACCGCAATCGCGATAGGCTACAATCTATCAAAGTCGGAAACGTGATGGTACGCATTTCTCCTCCTTACACGAGGCATTACAACGTTTCACCAGGCAACGCCGATCAACTGCTGTTTTTGTATGAGAAATCGGTTGGAAACTTTCCTCATGTCAGCACGTTGTAGGTGTCGTCACTGACACCAAACTTGTGTGGAAGCTCTGAAAAGCTAATCACTCTCCTGCTCTATTATTTTAGTTGTTGTTTATTTGGTCAACTCTTGAGGTGTCTTCTGTTTTATGTTATCATTTTACCATGGACGGTCTCTCTGTACCCAGGGTATACTGGGCGTGGAGTACTATGTAACAAAAGGCAAAGATTAAAGATGTGAACTCGTAGCTGGGAACAGCGGACTGATAACCCAGCAGTTTATTCCCCTTTAAACACCCAACAACAACAACAACAACAACAAGCCACACGCAGCTGTTGAAACTCTCATTAGGATTTTATGTACGGCCATGCAGACATTTTTTAAGTAATTTTTTTATCTGCAAAGTCCCCATATATTGGCTTTATTGTTTCCACAATTGCGACAGTGATGGAATGTTTATGGTGATATTCCGTGCCTGAAGCATCAGCATGGTCAGTGTATAGACATTTGTTCAAACAGATTTTAATACTATAAGAGCTATTAAAAAGTAAATGCAGCATATATTTCTGGAAACGGGAGAAACTTGTCTTTCATGTGAAGGCATTTTTTTTTCCTTTTTCAGTCATTTTCACGTCCAGGTTCCCTTAACGACACTCAAAAATTCCGCAAAGTGTAAACTACATGCTGATCCCTATTTTGTTTTTCACATTTCACACATCTTACAAATCACAGTGAAAATTAGCGACTAGTGGAACTGAATCCTCTTTTCCAACGACCCTAGTGCATTGTATCTACAGGATTTATTTACATTCAGTGTGCACACCAAGCTAATGTAGAACTAGACATGAATTTTAAAAAATCTGGTAAGAGTCCGTGTTTTAATATTTAATGTACCGGTACTAAAACTGCGAGAACGTCGTGTTTGTCGTTAACCTGTTTGAATACACGAATCTCAAAAACTACGCGACGAATATACACGCGATTTCCACAGATAACATAAGCTCATATAGACGCTTTATTTAATGAATATAGGATTACGAAAAAAATTATTGTAATTCAAAAATTTACAAAAAAAGGAATTTTCATTTTGTCTGAATAAGATAACCTGGAAAGCTGTAAGCGGAATTTGCATGGCGTTTCAATTTTTCAAATGTTTGTTAACCTAAGAGACCAAATTGCTAAGGTCATCAGTCCCTACACTCACACACTACTTAACTAAGTTAACAGTAAGGACAACACACAGACACACACACACACACACACACACACACACACACACACACACACACACACATCGATGCAAGAGGAAGAACTAGAACCTAAGGCAGGAGCGGCCACGTAATCCATGACATGGCGCCTCAGACCGCGCGGCAATTCTATCGTGATTTCAGGGGTTTATCATAAGAAACTGGAGAGTAAACTAGGGGAACACGTTGGCTTTCTTTCATTACAGTCGGATGAGTAAGAAACATGATTTCCTTTACTTTTTTGTGTGGCGTAGGACATCAAAGGAGTAACAGATGGTGATGTTTGTTATTTCATCTGGTATTTCGTGACATTAGTGGGGTGATGATAAATAATAATAATAATAATAATAATAATAATAATAATAATAATAATGAATCAGATCACCTTCAACGACTGAAGACAGGACATTCATACGCACAGGACATGTTCCATAGTATGTTCTGAAGAAATAATTCAGAATTTGTCGTGTTGCCTTGTAGACAGTGGTAGACCATGGGACCTGAACTCTTGTTCCATGCGTGTTGGCATGGACGCGTAATGTCGTCAATTGACAACGCGCTTAAATTTCCTGAGTGGCTAACAAACGAATTACAGCGGTCTTTGCGGCAACCTATGTAAACTGGGCCGCCATATTGACGGTGATCATTACACGTGATAGGAGTCTATTGTTTATTCTTGTTGTTGAACGTGCAGTGTTATATTTAGTGTATATTTTCTGTACAATTTTTGCATCTGAAATATGCCGAAAGTGCTTTAAACATTTAATGGCACAAATCGACGTGAAAAAACAACAAAAATTTCGTGGAATAGCACGAAATGTTTTGCCTTGTTTGATCTCAGTTTGTCTATACACAAACAAATTCCTGACTGACGACACTTGGATACCCTTAGAGTGATGATACGGATGACCTATCCTACAAGTCCCTTGATGTGTCTGTGTATGTTTGAGATGTTTCTTCTTCGTTTGCTGCTTTGGTTGATGAAAGAGCATCTCATCTGTTGAACAATAAAACAAAATAAAACTCCTTTAAAATAATTTTCATTTCTTGCTGACAATCGAGCACGGTTTACATGTAATCAGTGTAAACTATGGAAGCAATAGTAACTGCCAGTATTTTTTCACTTGTTAAATGTCAGTGTTTCTTGCAACAGACATTTACTTATGTTAGCAAGGCAATAACGAATACTGTTAAAGATACGCTATTTTGGTGTTGAAAACGTTTGTGTCAGATGATGCAAGTGCCTTTTTAATTGCAGTATTTTGATGGTACTTTTGTCTTTGTACACAATTTTCTACCACTAAACCTTACAACGAAACGCTTTGACAGTAAATTTAGAAGTATGTGTACTTCATACAGTTACTAAAAATCATATAAATGTGTACTAGGCTTTATGAAACTATTTATTACAACGCATGAAAATCAGATGCAAATCCATGATCATGAATGTTGGTTATAGCAAATACTGTTTACTGTATACGTTTTACAACACACTTAGACCATGTTCTATGCCTTATAATCGACACAAATATTTTCAAAGTAGCGCTTTCGTTGTTCCAAAACTTAACTAATCTCGAACTGGAAATGTATTACTCATAGGTTTGTGCGATTTCATTGTCGCATTTTTTTTGTGAAATATACTGTCAAGTTCGTCAATTTGTAGCTTTGATAAAATCTGGAGACTTCTGCAAACCCAGATGCTCATCATTATTCAATAGTTTCCCCTCCCCTTTTTAAATGTGGAACTGTCTACATAGGTTAAATCCTCTAGTGGGTATGGTATATACCACCTGTCAGCCGACAGCCCAAATAACATGGCGGAGGTCAGTTTGTCTTGCAGGATGGCCAGAGGCATAATACCGCAAATTAAATGTGAGGCATCTTAATATATATTCGGAATACAATTCTGTTTCATGTTATTTACTACTGTTTTTTCACAATATTTTTATTGGAAGGAAAACTGAAACTGTGGATTTTTTCTTGTTGTTTAATTATTTCTTTTGCATTGTTCTAACTGAAACCCATTATATCCCAAAATATTTCTTTAAAGATATTGATGAAACTTCGGATCTACTACCTACAATGCTTAATAATTAAATTCTGAATATTAATTTTTTACTGTGGCCTTAAATTTTGAATTTTTAACGTATGATATATCATACGCTGACCAGTAAGGGGTAGAATTCTTCCCACATTATTGTTTCACTTAAAAATTTGAATTTTTCACGCTCATAATTTAATCCATGAGTAAATAAAGGAAAAAAATATTCAGATTATCATTATTTATACTTGAAATATACATTATGAATTATGTTAAGGATGTATGGTAAAAGCATATGGTCGAACGAACAATTAACTGCAAATCCTTAATCGAATAAAATGAGACATGGGAATAACAGGAATGACAAAAGTAATGGTTTATCAGACAATTTTCTACTTAGTGCCAGCGATACAAAATAAAGTACCACCATTTGAATCCATAGCGAATTGACTTGTCCTTTATAAACTGTTTTATAAAGTGGTGGGCATAAAATATTCCATGGCCTCAGCCAAGAATGAGGTTATCGTAGAGACTCTGCGAGGTCTTGAAATTTCTTATTTAGATGTGAAATTAGTGGAAGAACCTTATAAACTTCTTCTTTAGCGCTCTCCTTATCATTGACATGGAAGATCCAAGAAATTTTTCCGAATCATTTCTGGACATACAATTCGAAAAAAAGGGCATTGTTTGTTTCAGGTCTGTCGTCCCAGTACATATGTGTATGCATGACCTGACAATATCCAGATAATAGCAAAACAGCAACATATTTGTTGATGTCATCATGACTTGTAAATATTCTCCCTTTTTAGTAGAATATTTTACTGTCCCTTCCGGCAGAATCTCAACCAAATCATCATCAAACACTACGCGAAAAAGGTCACTTGGAGACTTGTGAGGAGATATTATGTCACGTTTAGGATCACGAGATAACTCAAATGTTTATGAAGATTCTAGTCTTTCTTATACGCACTGTCTTTTTTTTTCATATCTTTGAATAGTGATTGTGGTTTGGAACAGCAGGGATTTTGCTGCTGAGTGGATAAGGATGTAGACAGAGTTTTTAGTAACCTTACCTCTGCAGTTTTCTCTACAACATTTTCCCCAAATTAGCAGCAGTGGCGGGTGTCCTTCTGAATCACTAGCTGCGTCATCGTCATCACTGTCCTCACCATCATTTGGCGGAACAAGCACAAACTCAAGCTCATGCCATTCATCAGGGAAAGTTTCGTCATCATCTTCTGTGGAGTATAATACATTTACAAACTCTTCTATGTTCCTCTTCGTTTCCAAATTGTATCTAAAATGATCCCTTACTACCCACCGTATGACATTTAATACACAAAAACATAAGCCAATGCCACAACAATGGTAACAAAGTAAGATTTTTGAATTTGTACTTATAAATTGATTTTGAGTATTTAAAATAGTAATCCATAATAATATGGGCAAAATTATAAAAACGATCATAATAATTTTATTATTGCATACCGCCTATCCCTGATGGAAAGCAGGAGAATCAATAGCGCTAGAACGAAACTTTTCCACCACAGAATAAACAATCCTGTTCTTCACTGTTACTGTTGTTTTCAACAATGACTAACTAACAATAAGAGGCATAAAAATTTTCATGGTTGCTATCAGCTTCTGGAAACTAAAATGTATCACGAGATTATGTGTATGATCAATTATACGATGGGATATAATGGATTAATCGAATTGTCATTTCTCAGTCGTATACGTAAGGTAAATGTTCAAGCATTGATCTCATTCAGATAAATGAGCAACAACTTGTGTTTCCTTGTATAGACCTTTCCTAATTACCAATGCAAAAAGAAAGTACAAATCAGTTATTTAAAAATGTTAAGTGATCGATTTTATAAATCAGTTTGGAGATGAGATGTAAATATTAACGTTATTATCTTCATACATTCAGTTTTTCGGAAAATTGCCATTGGATAATCTATCTTTATATTTCTGATATTTTTCGTGATCGATGCAAAAACGTTGAATTTATAATGGTTTGTAATTCTATGTTATTATTTGTCCATCCCTATACAAAGCCTTTTCACTGTGATGTGGTAGTTTCAAGATATCTCCCTGCTCTCCTTACAATACCATCATCTTAGTAGATGTTTATGCTGAGTGAACTTCCAGAATGTCGATCGCATGACCATTTTCAATCATCAACATTGCATAACTGCCACATGGCGTCCAACTCGGAAACAATAGTTAAAATTTAAAATTAAAAACAGAGCAGTCACTCTAGTCCAGTTCAGGTCTGAGTGACTGCCGTGTCACCGACTCCGCCTGCCATCGTGGTGATATTTATCGCCAATATACCAAAACCGGTTAGGAAACAATAATTTTGCAATGTGGACTGTTTTTAATTTTAATTATAACTGTTGCATCATGATCGCTGTTCATCTCCAGTATGCTGTAAAATACTACTTAATAGATAATAGTTGAATATTATTTTGTTTTAAATAGGTTATTAAATATTTTGTCTTATTTTGTTCCTTTGGATTCTTTCCTAGCTCAGAATGGGTTAAATTTTACTTAAAAGTCTGATTTGTAAGAGTATTTTTACAACACAGTTCCACATAACTACTGGTAAAATATATTTCAATTTTAATTTGTTAGGAGTTATTTGAAACGCTACATGGAACCAAACACCTGCAACGAATCTCTGGTAGTTTTGTTAAAGGAAGATCTTAAAAATTTTATTTCACTGTTCACAGTTGGATATCTACACACCACAATAAAAAATAAATGAAATTCCCCTGACATGAAAATTGATTCACTATAATTGCTGTCTAAAATCTGCCTATTCAGAAAATTATTAAATGAGATATTTATTTCATTCTTCCCATCTAGTCTGAAATATAAGTCACCGTCAAGTGTTAACAACACGTCACAATGTGCATTTCTTCATAACATACATACGGAGTAAAATACATCATTTGGTATAACGTTGAAATTAATAATTTCTACACTACATATTGTACTCGCAAGAAATTTTACAAACAGTATACACACAAATAAATTGTATCACAGTATGACACTTAGTTCGTGAGATACGAGTACATAAACAGTAACGTTCATGGAAAACCGCCCCATCACGCTCCAAGTTTTAATCTATTACTTCTTTACTACTAATTATATTCGAAACAGATTTTTCAGACATACAGCACTTATACACATGAATATATACCTGAAATATTATACAAGTGTGCAACATATAACTCAGTAAATATGAGATCGTATATTCTGCGACGGGTAAAAACTTTTCACATCTGGCATCACGTTTTATCACAGTTCTTATTTACTGCTAAGACATTCCTCTATTCCAGTGAACTTAAGGAAATTCCTTAAAGATGACAGTGCCGTGGAAAACTTTGAAGCAACTTTGAAGCGCATACCGCTGTAGGAAGAAGCAGTCGAAATCTATAGAGCTACAAGGAAAGGAAGGGAATGAAACTGAGTACATCTGACGAATACCCATTATTTCTGACATATCTCGCTTTTAGCTTTAAGAGACCGCAGTTTGCAGTGGGACTTGCATTTTCTATTATAATTAATAAATCACAGAGCAATCTACTCAATACTGCGGAGTGAATTTGATATCTCCATGTTTCTCACACGGACAGTTGTAGATCGCTTGCTCAGGCATGGGCTCTCCACAGAAAATTTTCATAAATATTTCCTGGACAAGTCGCAAGAAAATTTTTTTACAGTCATAATGGAAGAAAGGAATATTAGCGTTTAACGCTTTGTCGACAACGTGGTCATTAAAGGCGGATCTTAACTTCTGATTGTTTGGGTAAGGATGGGAAAGGAAATCGTAATTTGCAGTTTTTGTATATAATGCTTATAGGTATGGTGTAGTACAGCAAATCTCCAAAAGTACTATACGGGGGTACTATATGGGGTGTCATAATCAACTGAGAGAACCTTGGGGCAACATATAAGCTACGTTTCATCAAAATCGGATCAGGGAAGGAAACGATATCGTAGTTTCTGGTGTATGCTACGTTTGAATTGCTGCGTAGTATACCAAAGATACGATGGAGGCAATGTTACTTACATAGTACACCAAATAACTAAAAGATTGCGAAGCTGCGGTTTTTTATTTACATAACTAAGGTAAAATACACTGAAACAAGGGCTACGAATTTTCTTTCAGCATCGATGTAGTGTATTGATGTTGAATCCTTTTTGAAAATGCAGTCACGTACAATGAGGGGAATAATTCTTTGTGTTGATAATGAAATAAATAATTAATTTTTTCCCATCAGTAAATTAATGATCCCCCTAAAGCGAATATTTCTTTGTCACATTAACATACTAAACCGCTGCCACTGCAAGTAAAATTTATCCCAGACAATTATAAACCGCAGTCTTAGCCTTATGAACACAACCTAACATTGAATTTACACCCTTCCGAAGTATGGACTTAGATTAATTTCATTTTTTGTATGAAAAAATTTATGATCATTCATTTTTTTCGACGATGACTTCTACTTAAATTTGACATCTTGGTTAGGAGAACTGAGTTTATTGACAAGGATTCTATTTTTGTTGACCTAGGTCCGGAACCCTAAAAAAAAACATGATATACACAGGTCTCTCTTTAACAACAGTTGCGAAGCAGGGACATGAGAGCTAGTTTTGTATATTAGTCACATTATTCATTATTACACTCCATTTTATAAGTGATTCCATTAATATCAAAAAACAATGAAATGATGCCTGATGTAAAATTAAACTTTATCTCATACGTCCTACCTCATCGAGAATGAAACAATCAGACAAGAAGAACAAGAACAAAAAGAACAATTTCTTGGGTAACACACATGTATATACTAATTGTAACAGGGATATTAATATTTTTTATTATTATTACATTATACACGTTCATGCTAATGAACATAAATGTCTTGGGTGTCATGTGTACACTAGTGATGCACTGGAAGTATTCTTTCATTACACACACAGTTTTATTGTCACAAAATAATCAAAACGGAAGGGCATTACAATGCTTTCTAAAATTTGTTGTAGCAAATCTTCGAAAATACCATCTTGTCACTCAGAAGATCCAATTTGACCCCTTTCAAACTCGGCTTGGCTGTAGGAATGACGACTGCATCCCCGTGGCATTGCTTCTGTTTTCTCCATATGTTGACATCACACGTAGCCTTATCGCTGTAAATATTACCTATTAAATGGTACAGGAAGATGGCGCTCTGGCAGTACGTTAATACACTACCTGTTTGCAAACGACATTAAATTCATTATAAATACATTTACTATGCATCACATAGCATCTCCTGTTATCGAATCAAAATTGACGTCTTTCAGTTGTATCTATTTCCTTTGTTTCTTTTTCTTTCATTTTCATTCGGCAGTGTAGTGTGTGGGACATTTATTCAGCTCTCAATCTCTGACCCTAAACGTGAGTCGTATCTGGGACGCTGTACCGCACCTTCAATACTTTCCCCCTTATTGACTGGCGAGTGCCGTGAGTGAGGTTTCTGGGCACTACCGAGAGGAAGCTTCCCCCTCGGGCAGACAGGTGTGACGGCGCAGGAGAGAGCGGCCATTGGCTGCGCCTCATTACCACTCACCCCCTCTCCTCCCCCCCTCTTACACTGGCGGTGTAGGGTGGGGGTAGGTGGAACCGGTAATGGGCCCCCCAGCTCCCGCCCACCTGCCGCCAAACCACTCCACGGCTTTGAGCGCTACCTCCCATCCTGTGACTAAGAGAGCCTATGCAGTAAGAGAGTAGCCAAACGGCAGGTGTCCGCCATGTTTTTACCAAACTGTGTGTGGGACGTTCATTTAGATAGCAACACTGGCACAAATGTAGCCACTTAACGATTCAAACAAGGCATCATTTCGATGTGCATGGTTCAAACAAATGCCATTCGTCAATGTTTATTAGTATTGCAAATCAGACTTAAAGTCCTGGTAGAGGTTGGCAACCATTATTAATATGACAACACAAAGGATTGGCTGCAGTAATGAAGGAGTTGTAGATGTTGTAAAATCCTTTATTTTTCTCTTTACGCTGACGTGTTTCGGGCCCAGACCATCATCAGAGCGCCTGTGATATATAACTTCAGATATGTTACTTCGTATGCGCTTGAGCAAAATATTCAAAAATTAGATATACTTCCTTTTCGTGCAGAATTAAAGATTGAACTTTATATTCGTTGCTTTTCTTACGAGTTTGATAAGCATTTAAAAATATGTGAAACTCAGCCAATGTACTGAGCTCACTATCCTGAATTCCCCGGACTAACTCATGCAGCAATGCTCATCATTGTCAGTGTGCTGCTAACCTCCATGGTGCTGATCAGGCACGTATCGTGTATGTGCATCCAGACAAATTAGAGCCTTATGCCTCAGTAATGTTTACTTCACTTTGTTTTCCAGTCATCTGAGATGTTTATTATTTGGTTTAAGTGCAACAATTCGTTAATATACTACGTCACTTTTAAGAGGTCGATATCCCTTTACGCTGAAACTCAAATAGGCAGTGTCGAGTGCGAGTATATCGACATGACGAGGTCTCCCTGTCTCCCTCTGTGTCTTGTCGGAGCTTGTTATGGCGATAAAATAAAGTGCTGGAATATTCGGCTGATTTGGGTGTCCCAACGCCGTGGGTAGACGCGTCAGCGTATACCGATTGACAAGTGTTCTCTGGTATGTGGTGATCAAGAAGAATCCGGTTTCGTGGCAACCGCGCCGGTAATATTTGGGTAACAACAAGAGACGTGTCATGTACATGTGCTACCAAACAATACTGCAAACCGAAGTGATACTGTATGAAGAATCACCCGTACCTAGCATTGTGAGACGAAGGGCGTGACAGTTTACACATGTATTAATATATTACTTTCTACTAGTTATCTTTTGATTGTGAATTAGTGTGGGAAACCCCCACCCAACGACTTGTGTGTTAGTGTAAAACAGCTACTTCTCGATAATAACATTCCTAAATTTCATAACTCGCTGAAATCGGGTGGTTTATACATCGATAAACTAAGTAGGAACGTTATACACTGCATTTCAGGCACAGAAAGATTTGCATATGCAATAGATTTTTCAAAACTTGTGTATTAAACCACCAATGTCCGTCGAAGAAGGTAAAATTCTAATAATGACAGCCCAAAAAACTTCAACCGTCAAAGCTAAATTTTATTCTTCATACGACTTGAAATTCCGTTATATTTCACGGGGAATCCGTGAAATTGACAACACTGCAGATCAGACGACATCCTTCTCCACGACACTAAAAACTGTGGTGTTAGTCTCTCGTAATCTGGCCAAACAATGACTTCCGCAAGACGAGCCAGTATAATCTTTATATATGAAGCAGTGTGTCCGTATGTTTTTGTGTGTACGTATTGCATACAAATCTACAGTTTTGTTCCAATTCTTTTCAAATTTTGTACACGTAAGCTTCAATCAATGAGAACGGTCGCCGTAAGGGCAAGAATTACGTACAACAAATAGTTCACGAGATATGACGTCATAAACAATTAGATGCGCGAAAATTGCTGCATTAAGCGACAACGCTGTTCATTCTTTCCCAAACCACTGGACCGATTTGCATCAAATTTGGTACACATATTCCTCATGTGAGAGATCAATTGCCGAAGATGTACGAATCACATACAACACATGTTTAGGAGATATGACGCCATCATCAATAATAGCTTCAAGAAAATGCCACATAATGTTACGAAACTTTATAAATACATTATTTGAGAATGACAATACCTGGCGAGTTGCAACAAACTTTACAATGATTTCAAACCATCATTATATTTTTTCTCGCTGACAACCGCAACAAAATAAAGGAAATATTTTGTCGCTTACTATTTTTCCGCTGTTCATGGACTAAAAGTACGACATGCGGGATAGCGTTACAATTTATAATTTCGACACTACAAATTGTAGCCAGACTGCTCCCGATAAACTCGTCCTGGTTCCTGTGTTTCGACTTGGATTGCTAAATGCGTCGGCGGCCTGGTTTCGTGTAACCGCGCCGCCTCCTCCTCCCTGTTTACTGCTGGTTGCAAAACACTTATCCGCCGCCTGTGAGCTAGCAAAATCACTTCAATACTTCCAATAATTCACTTTTACCTATTTTACCCCTACAATATTGAAACAAAACAGTAATATCTCCAGCAAAATACGGGAATTAGGCTCGTAAATTGACATTTTCAATCAAAATCAACTTTATGATGCAGATACAAATCGACTAATGTTTGAAGGAGGTTATGTTCGAGGTCGAAGCTAACTGCCCGATGTGACGTCTGAAATTTTCCCGGCAAATTTTCTTCTTCCAGTAATTTCCGGGTATGCTGCCGGATTCCGTAGACATTCTACCACAATATTTCGGCCCAAAGACGTCCGACCATCTTCGGGTGAGTAGGCAACGACTTAAGTGCCCTGGTACGGTGGCGGTATTTATGCCGAGATTCGCGCGTGCGAAATACGATGGAATATTTCTGCGCATGTGTTAGGTGGTGACATGCGCGGTACGGTCGAGTTGTGTAAGATGCCCTCATGGTGAATGTGAAAAGCTCCTCTAGTCACTGGCAATCGAATGATCCTGTAGATTCCTCTGTGCCTCTATAATTTTCATTACAGGGTTCCAATTTTTATTCACCTGAAAGCCGTTGTCACGATTTATAAAATTCTCAGCAAGGGGAATTTCCATCGCTTCTTTGATAACAGAGTCCTAAAAACACAGAAACTAGAGTTAAACTTGTTCTTTTATTGTATTCCATGGAGTGTCCCATGGAAATGCGGTGTTCTGCTACTGCTGACTTCGACGGTTGCACAAGGCGGTTGTGTCTTTCGTGCTCAGTACTACGCTCTTGAAATGCTCGAGTCGTTGGCCTATGTAAGCAGAATTACACTCGCAGGAAATTTTGTAAACGTCCGGGTTTTTTTCGCTTACAAATCGTCTGTACCAGATCTGACTACGGCCAAATTCTTCTCTGGTGGACAGATGACGACATGGATTTTCAGTTTCCTTAGCAGTCTGCCTATTTTAGAGAGCACATTGCCAGCATAAAGAAGGATTGCAACTGGTTTATAATTTTCTTCAGCGACCTCGGTCCTTGTTTTTATAGTTACGCATGGCTTTCCTTATTTGGCGTGGGGTATAGCCATTCTCTTTAAACCCACCTCTCCAAGCATATGAAGATTTTCTTCATCCGATATTATGTGATCCCGATATATTAATGTACTGAGAACACAAGCGGTTTGTGCGGAATGATAGCAGCGGAGACCTGGAGGTATAGATCTGTGTGTGTAGGTTTCCTGTACAACGGGTGTCCGAAAGATCCATCATCCTTACTTCGTGTCAGCATGTGAAGGGGATGCGGCTGCATACCAGAAAATTACTAACTGCCTGATGTCTGCGATCTGTTTCTTTCTACCGCTACTTACCGTTATTTCCACCTATCGGCAAACGGCTGAAGCGAAGTTGTACACTTTGTAGTAATATATTTCAGTACTTTTATTAACTCAGAAATATACTCAGAAACTAGTCATTGTGCAATCGTAACCAAACAGCAGGATTTTTGTAAGGAAAGGGCGATAGGTTGATGTTTGGGTTACTGAAATTAATTTTTTGATTTGATAAGTAAACGTGTATTGTGTGCGGTAACTGACCTGATCATAGACTCGTTAGCTACGTTTAAATTCGTAAATAAAATGTCAAGTGAATGTAATTAAATTATGATTAACTTGCGAATCAATTACTGCAATTAACAAAGCTATGGCCCGATCTGAAAACTTCACAAAAGATTTCACTCACCTTCACGTTCCTTACAATCTCCATTCGGAGACGTGCTGATACCAGATAGCTGAAAATAAATCTACCGCGTATGTGAAATGCGTGCTTTGTAATATGCACGCGTTTGATAGAAATAATTTTGAATAATGACTTTCTGTGACAATCAATACGACGTGGTTGGTAGGTGGGTGCAAAGTAAACACTAATTTTATTATTTTATAAATAGCACTTCTTTTGGTAAAATGGCAAGTTTCACGTAAGTTAAACTATGAAAATACTTGCATTCGTTAATTAAAAAATGATTGGTTGTAATGTGACAGATTTTGGCGGTTGTAAGAGTTGATGAACTCACTTTTCAGTGAGCCTCTACTCATTAAGTTACGCAATAAATAAAATTTGAATTGTTATTATTTTGAAATAATGTGTGATCAATATTAGTGATTATCAAATTCTTTTCAGAGTTCATTTACTGATCATCAATAGGTATCGTATTAATGGCGTCTGCCATTCTAAGTTGAAGTGCAGTTAAGTTAATCAAAATTCACAGTCAAGATAATTATTCAATAGTGGACCTGCATTCAAGTTATCTCTTTCTCTATCTACAGAATTAATAATCTTATATTCTAGACTGGGTTGTTCTATTATCATTAATGTGCTTTGTTACTTAGATCAAGAATGGGGTTACTACTCATTACAAAAGGAGAAATTCCATAACTTTAACTTTATATTTGAAACTATTCAATTCAGCAAGCAAAGTTACATCTAACATTAATTAAAAATAGTTTGACATGCATATGCAGTTGCTACTTATCTCAGTTAATTGCCAGCGTTGTCCATTACAATTTCGTTGACAATGGTGTCTCTCTTATACATCCATCAGCTTACAAGATTTCTGTTTCACACAAATTCTTATTTTTGCTCCTTTGGCAGCTTAAAAGCGGCATGATGATTTATTTTCGCGTACCGCGTATTTATCCGCGAATATTAGCGTCGGCGGCGACGCTATACCCGTTCCGCATGACACTTCGGATAACGATTTTGTACGCACGAATTCTACCTTGAGCAGGACGAACGAATAACTTGTTTGTCTAATATATTTCACTTATTTCAATTTTATAAGTTGTAATAGTTTTCACTTTCAAAATAATACTGTTTCATTATCAATTTGAGCACTTCGCGAGCCGCGATAGGTACGTTCGACAATTGTCACGGGACGGAAAAATCAAATGTTCAAATGTTTGTTAAGGAAAATACTGCTGTGCTGCCTGCGCTACAACTGGCAAGCGCCACAGTCTACGTTGTCTTTGGTCTGAGAGGAGCTGCTTTATGCAACTATCAATCTTTGAATTTCCACACAAAGTAAATCATTTTAAATAAGTAAACAAGACATCATAAGTAAATAGAATTAGTACAAAATACATTTACAAAACAGTTATTAAAAAATAAAATAAACATTTACTAACACAATATACATTATACTGAACAGGTGCCAACAAGTCATTACGTTTACATAGAAAACACACATATTACACTGTACATCATCAAAGAAGTGACATTTATGGAACATAAAAATTAAGTAGACATTTCACACATTTTACACGAATAAATTTCTCAAAATATAGTTTTAATTCGCTTAACATGTAACGATCATCTTCCATTGTAAAATTAATAATGTAGGAAGGAACACACTTCAATCCCCTAGTTCACAGTCGTACTAATTACGGAAAAAATGTTGTTTTGTTAAGGATGATAGTGCAAAAATATGAAGCTATAATTTAATTGAACAAAATTTATAATCACTATGTTTGTGAAATAGGGTATCGAACTGTGGAAGTCAGCAGGGGCGGCAAAATTTGGTGGCTGGCTCTCTACCTGTTGGTGTGGACTGGTAGCCCTACCTGACCGGACATTGCTCCAATGTTCAGCTCTCGCTGTCCCGTGTTAACGGCGCCAGTTTCTATGTAGAGACCTACAGCAAACACAGATTTGCAATTTAACTCGCTGCAGCGTCATTAAACAGCACTGTTCTGAAACGGGCTCACTGTTTGCCGTTCTGTGCACGGTAGTTTCCGACGTACTCCATTAATGTTACGTAGTCGCTCTGAGCCCGTGCTTGGCGACGGAAGTTAAATACAAGCCTTCCAATATTGTCGTTTTTGGGCTACACTGCCCTAATCGCTAAAAACGGATCGCCTAGTCAAACCCAGATATCGCTGACGTCTTCCAGAAGGACGAGAACGGCAGCTTAGTTTTTTTTATTCTTGTGTGTAAGAATTCGTACACAGTGTCATGATTTATTTCTTTGAATTGCCTGATCTCATTGCAGAACAATTTAAGCTTGTAATGTCGATTGGAAAGTGATTGGATACAGCTGCAAAGTTGAGGTCCAAATGGAAGAAACTGAAGACTTTATTTATTTATTTATTTGTTTTTTCTGTTCCATAGGACCCACTTGAGGAGTAAGACTCCATGGTCATGGCACAAGTCAATACATTGTTACACAAGAATGATAATAGAAAAATTTTAAGTAGTCCTTTGCACACGACAATCTTAAGACAAAGTGAAAAGAATCAATAAAGAAAAAATGAATGAGCTTAATTGTTTAACTTTTCTAGGAGCTCCTCGACAGAATAAAAGGAGTGAGCCACGAGGTAACTCTTCAATTTAGATTTGAAAGCTTGTGGATTAGTGCTAAGATTCTTTAGTTCTTGTGGCAGCTTATTGAAAATGGATGCCGCAGAATACTGCACCCCTTTCTGCACAAGTGTTAAGGTGGTGTGGTGCAAATGTAGATTAGACATCTGTCTAGTATTCACCGAGTGAAAGCTACTAACTCGTGGGAATAAGCTGATATTATTAACAACAAAAGACATTTAAAAAAAAAACGTATTGTGACACCAGAGTCAAAATTCCCAGACTACTGAAAAGGGGTCGACATGACGTTCGCGAACTTACACCAGATATTGCTCGAATCGCCCGTTTTTGAGCCAGAAATATCCTTTTTGCATCAGGCGAGTTACCCCAAAAGACAATGCCGTACGTCATAAGTGAGTGAAAGTAAGCGAAATAGACTACTTTTCGTGTTGAAAAATCACTTATCTCAGATATTGTTCTAATGGTAAATATAGCAGAATTTAGTTTTGGAACAAGATCCTGAACATGGGCTTTCCATGACAGCTTACTGTCTATATGAACACCTAGAAATTTGAACTGTTCAGTCTCACTTATCATATGCCCATTATGTGTAATCATAACGTCAGATTTCGTCAAATTATGTGTTAGAAATTGTAAAAACTGAGTTTTACTGTGATTTAACATCAACTTGTTTTCTATTAGCCATAAACTTATCTCTTGAACTGCATTATTTGATACTGTGTCAATATTACGAGCAACATCCTTCACTACCAAGCTGGTATCATCAGCAAACAAAAATATTTTACAATCACCTGTTATACTCGAAGGCATATCATTTATATAAATAAGAAACAGCAATGGTCCCAAAACAGACCCCTGGGGCACCCCATACTTAATTGTGCCCCATTGGGATTGCACGTCATAGCCATTTTCTACACTGCGGAGAATTACCTTATGTTGTCTATTATTAAAGTAAGAGGTGAACCAGTTGTGGGCTACTCCCCGTATTCCATAATGTTCCAACTTCTGCAACAATATTTTGTGATCAACACAATCAAACGCTTTTGTTAAATCAAAGAAGACGCCTAATGTCCGTAGCCTCTTATTTAACCCATCAAGTGCCTCACAGAGAAACGAAAATATAGCGTTTTCAGTCGTTAAACCACTTCTAAAACCAAACTGTACGTTTGACAGGAAATTATGTGAACTGAAATGATCAATTAATCTTGAATATACATCCTTTTCAATAACTTTGGAAAAAACCGATGGCATAGAAATAGGTCTATAGTTGTCTACATTATCCCTTTCTCCTTTTTTATAAAGCGGTTTCACTACTGAGTACTTTAACCTGTTAGGAAACTGACCATTCTGAAAGGAAAAATTACAAATATGGCTTAGTACTGGGCTAACATATGGAGAACAGTACTTTAGAATTCTGCTAGATACCCCATCATATCCACAAGAGTCCTTAGTCTTTAGTGATTTAATTATTGACTCAATCTCACCTATCGAAGTATCATGAAGGATCATTTCAGGTAACAGCCTCGGAAACGCATTTTCTAAAAACGTCGTATGATTACCTGTAGAAACTAGAGTTTTGTTTAGTTCCTCTACTATATTCAGAAAGTGATTATTGAATATTGCACATATATCTAACTTGTCAGTAACAGAAACATTCCTACTACGCACTGACGTTATATCTTCTACCTGCTGCTCCTGACCAGACACTTCCTTCACGACTGACCAGATAGTTTTAATTTTATCCCGAGAGTTTGCTATTCTTTTTGCATACCACATACTTTTTGCATTCTTAATGACTTTTTTCAGAACCTTACAGTACTGTTTGTAATGAGCTACTGCATCTTCATTCTGACTGCTTCTAACATTTTGATACAACTCCCGCTTAGTTCTACATGATACTCTTATCCCCTTTGTCAGCCACCCTGGCTGTCTGTTACTGAAAGTACCCTGTTTTGAGCGTTCTAGCGGAAAGCAACTTTCAAACAGCATAATAAATGTGTTCAGAAAAGCATTATATTTATCATCTGCATTATCAGCACTATAAACATCCTGCCATTCTTGTTCCTTAATTAGGCTTAAAAAGGTCTCAATTGCAACTGGATTAACTTTTCTGAGCAGTTGATATTTATGTTTAACATTTGTTTGAGAACAAATACTTTTTAGAATTAAAAGTTGGACATCGTGGTCTGATAGGCCATTTACTATTCTGCAGACAGAGTGCCCCTCTAATAATGAAGAGCCCACACATTTCATTCATGGTAAAATTTTACAATAATTTGTTAAGAAAAACTAGACGTCTACATTATGAAGTTAAGTTTCTACAAAATAAGTAGGAAGTACCTTTTAACTACAGCAATCAACAAACCTCAGTCTCTACAAATCAAGTAACAACAACTAATAGTATCAGAAAAGAGCAAATAACACTACCACAGAAACTTTACACTGTTGCCTGTATAAACAAGTTCAAATTCAAGCGTCACTAATAAAATAACTAAACACTGTGAGAGTACAAGAGTTATCAAATACCGTAACTTAAAGTTTCCCAACCTCAACTACGTTAAAAACAGCAAGTCACCTGTTGAAAAGTACTAAAGTTAATAAACAACTAGCGCGATAACACCGCCTGAAATCTAAAACTTTAATAATTTAACTACAATACACAAACACTTATTAGAACTTAGCTTTCGGAGACCGCTACGGCTGGAACCACGTCGATGCCGGCGCACACGCGAACACAAATAACACCACTTAAAGCAATTACGGCACAACAAACGCTAAAATAACTGACGAACCTTTACTAGAACACCTCTAGATTGAATATTGTCACGTAATAACAATATTGGATCTATATTTCTTGAACTTTCTTCAGTATTTGAGACATTTATATGTATATATTTCATCTTAAAAGTTGTTTTAACAATAATGATTCATTCGATTAAAATTATAAAAAATTAATTTTGACGTCATTCCAGAAATAAGGGCAGCATTGCATAACTAATGGCGTGATTGTGAAAAAAAATCACTTATATCAATCTTGTGTAGCCATATGAAGGTAATTCATAGGTTCTGAAAAAAAATTAAGCCAAATTAATTCCGCGCTATCTGGGTTAACTCGCTTTTTTTAGACAAGAATTCAAACATAATGGCATCTTATGATAGGAGCAAAGATATTTCGTTAATTTTGAGCCCTCCGTCAGACTAAATCAGGGGACTCTCGGTCTACACCTACGACTTTTACCCACACACAGTTCCCTCTAATGCTAAATAGATGAGTCCTTGATGTCTCAGAATATATACAACCAGTCTCTCCCTTCTCCTGGCCAAGATATCCCAGAAATTTTTCTCTGCAATTCTGTTCAATACCTCATTAGTTAAGTCATCTACCCATCTAATCTCCATCATTCGTCTTTAGCACCATATCAGAAGCTTCTATCACCTTTCTGTCTGAACTCCCTATTATCCACGTTTCACACCTATGAAATGCTACACTCCAGACAAATGCTTTCAGAAAGAACTTCCTAACATTTAAATTAATATTGGTTGTCAACAAATTTCGGTTTCTCAAATACGCGTTTTTTCCCATACACATTCTGCTTCTTATATCTTCTTTACTTCGGCTATTAGAAGTTGTCTTTCTACCCAAATAACGAAACTCATCGACTACTTTTGATGTGTTATCACCTAATGTAATTGTTTCAGCATCGCCTGATTCACTAACACTACATACCATTACCCTTGTTTTACTCTTGTTACTGTTCATTTTATAGTCTAATTTTAACAAAATGTCCAATCCGTTCAATTGCTGCTCCTGGTACTTTACTGGCTCTGACAGAATTACAATGTCATCGGCAAAACGAAAGTTTTTAATCCTTCTCTATGAAATTTAATTTCTTCTCTTAATTTCTCCTTGCGTTCCTCCACAACTTGCTAATTGTACAGATTGAATAACACTGGGGAAAGGCTTCAACCTCGTCTTACTTCCTGTCTTGGGAGCTATCTCATTGTTTTTGTCACTTGAATGTTTCGTGATGAAAAAGTTGCGAAATAACTTATTACAGAAGGGATTACGGTAAGATTTTTATATCGTGCTGAGCAGTAATGCCTCCAAATTTTTCTTTCCCGTCCCAATATCAGTTTTGGTATTACATATCATGTCTATCCTGTAGCGAAACGGTTACCAACCTGTGGATCGCGGGGTCTATTCAAGTAAGTGGCCTAACGACATTAAAATATCTAAGTAGAATTGTAAGAGTACACCTATCGCTGTATCTTACAATTTGATTTAACGTAATGTATATATTGTCTTAAATTTTTTTTATTTCATGTATTTTTCATTCCTTGTATGCTAGATATATTTCTTATGTAACGTCATTTTCTATATTGAATCATTTAGTGTAAACAAATACTATATGTGTAAACCCGCATGAATGCACGGACATTCTTATGCTGTAAGTTAGCAATGCGCCAGAGAAAATGTTGAACCTGTTGTAAAGACTGTCTTTGGTACAGAAGTAGTAGCTGTGAGTGTCGCGCTGCTGAAGCAGTCGCACATAAACACATAAATGTTTTGTTGATGGTGCAGAGGCACGGTAGGCGCAGTGTGGTGCGAGTTTTATGCAATTGCAATAATCCTGAGAGGCGAACTGTTTAATATATTGAACGAAGTGCGAAATACGTTTAGTTATACTCGAAAGTGATCAGAGTAATGTTTTTTTTTTTTTTTTCATGTGTGCAAGAAAAGTAATTGTTTGGTATCAAGTCTATTGTCACCGAGTGTGATCGTTGTTGTAGTAAGAGTACCTATTGTAATCATATCTGTCTTGTTTGGACTTCACGACGAAGTCGACGAAAGCAGATGAGTACTTTTGTAACATTTTATTTTGTATGCATGTAAATGTAGTGTCAACCCAATCAGAACTTTGGTTCAATTATATATGACTTATTTTGAAACCAGTCTTAATTTTGTAAGTAGTTGTAGTCACCTCATTATCACCATTATTAGATTATGTTGATTATGCAAGCCTGTACATTGACCAACAAGTTCAATCATTTTTCAAAGTAATTACGATCAGTTTTAAAGAAATTGCTAGACGAGTTAAAGAATTGCTAAACGTGTTACAACCATAGAGACTAGTAATTAAAGTGCAAGAGAGTTTGCAAGTAAAGTAAAGTTGGTTTCATTTATGTAGAAAGTAACCAGGCTAACAGTAGTCAAAGTATTATATTTGATTAACCAGACTTGACGGTAGTAAATTTTTTATGAAATACGTTAAATGCCAAACTCTGCTCAGCCAGTTACACGCGTACGCTACCCAGGCCCTGGAACCAATTAAAAAAAAAAAAAAAAAAAAAAAAAAAAAAAAAAAAAAAATAGTTCACGTAAAGTTTTATAAGGAACTTGAATGCTTTAAACAATAATATCAAAGTTATTGAGAAGTTTGACTGTAGTATTTGTGAAGCTCATTGCACCACGGAGTTTCACTGTACTGAGCTATCATTGCAATCAGAGTCTATCTGCTATTACAATTTTGATTATAACACGAACACGCCATCACCACTACAAGAATTCTGACTCATTTGTTAGTGAAGTTGTGCTGTTCGTGAATCGTAAGAGGTGCTAATTGGAGGCTGTAGTCAATGCTAAGTCAGATAGGACCAAGCTTAATTAATTACCACAGTGATTGTTTCAAGTTAATTAATATCTTTTTTTATTCAAAATTTTAACTTTCACTGCGAAAGTGTTGTTGCGACCCATTAGTTGTGATTTGCTGCAACATTCAATAACGAAATTATTATTACTAGAGTATATTATTACGCATTCTAAATTTTGAGATTATTTGACGACATCCAACAGGCAATCTTTTTACAGAATATTTTACAGACAGAAAGAAGATTCTATTTACAAAACCAGTTTCAAACAAGAAACCAATGTGGCTAATAAAATACTCAGAGCAATAAGAGCAAAACACAGGCGATATGTGAGCTCTGCATTCTCTTCCACTTGCGACTGGTGTCACGTGAGTAAAAAATTCCAGTGATTTCCTTTTCCTATGAGTGCGACATAGTACCATACATGCTTGCTTAGTCTGTGTTTCCGTTTTATGGTGGTGGTTTATTGTACTGTACACTATATTTCCATTTTCTATTTATTTCGCGAGTGGCGCGTGAATGAAGACAGGAACTCCTTTTATCGATTGGGGAGAGACAGTGTAGCATTGAAGGAATTAATTGAATCCACAACTACTTAGTTATACGAGACTCCGTTTGTCTGTTTTTTTTTTTTCTTTTCCTTTTCTTCCCTTTGTAAAATATTGGAGTAAAACTTTACATGGTAAATTATTTTCGCATAAAGCTAACAAGTTACAGTACAGATATAGAATGTATCAGTGAAACCAAGACTAAACACCACAAATCTCATTTATTTTACCATTTAATTTGTATAAAACATTTCTATTGGATAATATATATATATATATATATATATATATATATATATATATATATATATATATATATATATATATATATATATATATTAAATTAATGTTTTCTTCACCAATTTCGAAAGTCATACTCAGAAAAGCATTTACATATAACATCAGTTTCGCATAAAACGTTGCTATTAATTGCCGTGCAGTCAAATTTCCACAAAGGTTTAGGTTCACTTCTAAAAAGATTAGGAACCAACCCTCTAGCGTGCGCCTGTATCATATATGATACATCAGTCAAGATTTATATGTCTTCTCATTGTGATTTTTTTTTTTTTTTTTTTTTTTTTTTTTTTGTATTAACGCCGTCTGCATTGTTTTGTTACGCTCCATAGAATAACAGGGTTCATCAGATCATTGCAGTCGGAACGACTGCTAGGAGTTATGGACACTCAGTAACAAGGGCGTTTTAAGTGGGTAAATATTGCTTAAAGAGAGAAAGATTACTACCATTTATTTCCTGCTAAATCAGCACTAAAATTCTGCTAAATGTTATCCGAATATAATTGTTCCATAAAAAATGACGTGGAACTACGTTCCTTCGTAAAAATAGATATTTCCAGAAATTAGATGTATCATACATCAGGTGTCTGTGTCTATAAAGAGGAATGTGAAGAATGGGAATGGAAAAAGATCATATCTGCTAATACCCGCAATGTCCAAAAGATATAGTAAATGTTCTTTGCACATGCCACAAATAACTACGAAAAAAAAGTTTTTTTTTTTTTTTTTTTTTTTTTTTTTTTTTTTTTTTTTTTAAGAGCAGAGGAATGTGTTGCTCAAAGCTAACAAATGCGAATTTCATACATCATAAGACTATCTAAAAATTTGAAAAAGTAATATTTTAATTGTTTACATTCACTAACAATTTTTCTGCTTTATATGTAATGAGACAATTTGCATCTATTTTATTCAGTTTATGGCATGGAAAAGAATGTATGTCATGTCAATGAGCAAAAGGAAAGTAACAATTATTGTTCGCGTCTATCAATTTGTTTCGTCAGCAACCTCATCATACCGATACACGGCCTGAAACAATGAAATAAAACTTTGGTGGTTATTCTTGAATATTTGACCATCAGTGGTGCCAACCAACCCATAAAATATCATTTGCTTTAATTTGTTTCATAAGCTTGACTTCAGGACACTATAAGATATTACTCAGTCTAGTTCCCCACTACACTGACGCTTGTTATAACCATCTGCTTGTTGACGTCTCCGAATTGAAGCGTGAAACACGACACTTTGTCATGCACCTACTTCACTGCATCGTAAACAGCGTGTTAATTAGAAAGCAGACGATCTAAGAGTTTTCTGCACTTGTAATTCCCTATCTTTCAGCATCGCAATACCTGACGACGAAGAAAAGCTACGACGTCTGCAAAAATAGGTCACCTTCGCTTATTTGCCCACAGTTATCCTCCATATTGTCACGGCGTGACACCATCACATTTCCATATCGTAATATTTGAATCTGTAAAGTGGTGTAAACGGTGTAATGTGTAACTTCGTGATGTGGTGCCAGCAGGAACCAACAATATTATAATCCCTGGAGTGTTTCTTATTTGCGAGGCATATGATTGACATGCTCATAAGCCATCAGTCATGTCTGTATTTAATAACTACACGACTAGTTTCGGCCTACTACGTCAAATGTTACAAAAATAAACTCTATTCAGTGTCAAAATTTCAAAAGCAAACTAATTTTAGACATTCCCTCGCAACGTTTGCTGAAGGAGGGCTTGTGTGTATCATGGCTTTTTAGAGTTCCGGACCACAGTCAGTAACAACAGAATCCTTGTTGGATCGCTCTGTCAATAAACTCAGTTGTCCTAGCCACGATGTCAAATGTAAGTAAAAGTCATTGTCCGAAACGATGTATCTTCATAAAGTTTTTGATACAAAAAGTGAAACGTGCCAAAATAAGGAAATATATGTCGTTAAGTATTTAGTACACAAAGCGAAATTAGTAAACACTATGTTCAATGTTTGTTGGTATTCCTAAACATAAGATTGCTTAATTCTGTCACAGACATTCGCTTCCTTGTTGTACTACCTCCTACTTATTATGCAGCAGCGGTGTTTATCAGTTCTTTGGTGCACTACAGCGCCTCTATCGCTTGTTTGCTGTACTACGCAATCCATACTTCAAGCATAACCTACATCTAAAACATTTACCTGATTCTACTTTTATGAAATGAAGTTGCTCCATGCTAATCCGTGAAGTAATTTGGGAGATTAGGTATTTCTAATAGATGAACACACAGTTACTGAAAACACTTAAGATTGCGATGTATCTTTTCTCCGTGATCTGATTTTGATGAAATCATGCCTATGTGTTGCCCCAATTTTAGCTCAAATTTCCTGTGAAAGCCGCATGAAAATGTTTGGTAATTTTTGTTTTTTAATACGTTTTCGAAACGTCTTAGAAAAAGGCATATATTCATGAATATGATGTAGCTAACATCATACATTAGTTACATTCGACATTCGAAACAATTAACTGATGTTAATATGGCATTTGTAGACATTAGATTGTCATTTATCGTACGAATAACGATGTGTTTTTGTTAATTCCTCAGTGTGCCGTTACTTCGAAATGACAACCTGTAAGTTACAATACGAAAATCATCAAATACGCAAGGAATGTCACATAATATCTCCGAACGGCTGATTTTCGTTAATTCAATGGAGGGTGTCAAATCTCCGTTATTTTTGCAAATTTGTCTCAAACGATACGAGTTATGAAAAAACATAAGAGAGCAAAGTTGTAGAGAATTTTCTCCTCTGCTAGTTAGGTTATTCAATTTTCGTGTCAGATGAATAGTTGAGGTGTTATTTTTATTTAAATTTCGAGCTGTCGAAAGACGATCGCAAAGGCCCACTTTTAGTGTTACTACCGTAACCTAAAAAGGGCCAAAACACACATCACAGATTTTCGGTTTTCGGGAACCACCGAAGGCGTTTATGTGGAACATATAACAGTCGGAAGCCATTGAAGGTCGTCATATCTGCTGACTCTTAACCTTTAAACAGTGTTGTGGGGTCCTTTATGACTCCAGTGAAACTGTACACCCCTGTCACTTCCCATGTCGATCATTTTGTTGTCGACGCACATACCTTCTCAGCAGATCCTACCAGACCCGTGGCCAAACTTCTAGCGTTGTCTAGTCGTCTGTTTTCTTAGTAAAAAGCTGAAAAGTGAGTGTGGTGCCCACGACATTGGCAAAGTTTCTGTTTTCTATGCCGTGAAAATTTGTTTTTAAATTCTATAATATTTTTTGGGTTTAGTTAGTGTTTTTATTTGTTATGAACGATACGAAGTCTTTGACCTCTCATCCTTATGTGTCTACCAAAAGAACTGGGTACAGCAATCTCAAGAATTCTGTAGAATGACCTCCAAAAATTACGATTATCCCTACTGGATTCGAAGAGGAATAGATGTGCTCTGTGTCTGTGAGAAACGGACCAACAGTGTTACACCAGCTTCAGTTTTCCAGATTGCCAGTGCTGTCTTTCTGACGGGTGAGAAACCAGAACACACTTGAAACCTGAACATTGTGCCAAATTTTATACTAACAAATACGATAAATTCATTAATTTATATGCTGATAGTTTTTCACACCTTATATGTACACCCTGCAACAGTCTGTTATAAATTTGTTATTTTTCCATACTATAATATGTGTACATCTTATAAAATTGGATAAATATATTTGGGTATGTATGTTCCACATCTCCTGTTAAACTAGTGGATCAATTTCTATCAAATTTCGTACACACTGTCTTTACTATCATAGAATATTCGCTGTCGGGGTAAGAAAAATCTACGATACATATGTCAAAATATATGACGCCATATATAATGTCATTCCTGATAAACGACCGCATAATGCAATAATATTCTACATCTGCTCCTAAACTAATGGACTGATTTAAACCAAATTTGGTAGAAATAGTCTTTATGGTCAGCAATAATTTGCTATGGTTCCAAAAACCACCTACGATACATTGTTCACACGATATCACCTCATAAACAATGAAAACTGCCCCATCTTGCGACGCGTGGTAGCATGATTTTATTCGTCAACTATTTGACAGTGAAAGCACTTATCGACTTAAAATAAACTTTGAACATAATTTCAAAACTATACGAAACGTTTTCTCGCTGGCAACATGCCTCCCTCAAAAATAAATAAATAAATAAATAAAAATGGTGCAAGAAAGAGTTCATTGCTTACTACTTTTCCGATGTTCATGATGTATATCTACGGAATTTGGCATGACGTTACAAGTTATTACTTCTACTCTGAAAATTGTATTCTCGAGACATTTCACAGACAGTACACATACACACCACTGAATGATTCTGCGATGTTATATCACAGTTCGACATATAATTCATGAGATATTAAGTGATGAAGGATTTGATTCATGAAAAACAGCATCTTTCCGCTTGATGTTTCGATTTATTACCTCATTACTACTAACACCATTCACGACATATTTTCAGACATTAGGCACATATACCCCTGAATGTACCTTAAAAATTACATCCAAGGAGGTTAGAATGAAGGGAGATGGCATTATCTATGCCGAGCACATACATTAGTTGAAGCCTGTCCGCCATCTTGGTCGGTTTTGAAATGCTAAATCTTCATTAAAACTATGCGTTAAGTCGACCCTCTTACTGTTAATGCATTGAACTCACAGTCACTGCAAACTATGTACTTTCAGACAATGTACTTTATTCAATACATAGTATTAAATACTCATCATAATGTATTTGAAAACTTCATTTTTAACGGCTAATTTGCACTCTTTTTAACATGTGTATCTCGGCAAAACCGTCGGACGTTTTATTACTGTTTTAAGCGACATAAAACATCAGCTCTACAATACGAACACTTCTCTAAAACTTAGCAATATGGTGGAGGCAGGCTTCACGTATTCAGCGTAAGGGCGTCTCCGTGTATTCTACCCTCCTTGATTACATCATAGTAAGTCGAATATTTCAGGAGAGATGACGTCATAAATAATAAAATTTCCGAATAACTGCTACAGCACGTGTTATTTTTCAACAACTTTCCTTAAAATAATAGACCAATTTAAATTATACTTGGTACACATATTACTTACTATCACACAATAAGACTGTGTGGTTAAAACTACCTACGGCACTTTTTCAGGAGATATGACGTCGTAAACAATGAGTCATAAAAACGTCCCCATCACGCGACGCGTAATTTAGGAGACTCCATTCATCTACTATTTATTCATTGCAGACAGTTTTCTAAAATTGCACTCTACAAATCTGGAAAAATATAATATTGTAGGACACATTGAAACGTGTCCATAAAAAATATATTTGTAAGAAAATATCTAATATTGTGCCTCCTGTTTTGTGTCGAGTAACCAGCTTGCAAGAATATGTATAATATCGCTTCTACTGTGTGTATCAATATGTGTACTTAACTCTGTGAAGTTTCATCTTTGGCAAAGATCATGTATTGCATAGCATTGTAACTCGCGCAGAGAGAGTAGCACTTGTGGTTTAGCTCGCTTAGAGAGCGGTTGAGTTGTGTGTATGGCTCCGATGTAGAGCAGAGGCTGCTGTGCCAGCAAGTTAATTTGATTGCTTTTGGAATATATATATTGTATTTGTTATTACTATACCACCTCTGGAATGAAGGTAATTGCATTTAATGTCATTATAAAAGGTTGTATTATGTAGGTAATGTAATGGTGATTATTAATAATAAGTAACAAAGTTGACCTTTCTTTCCTGTTTCATTTACGTAGTTCGAAGATTAACCTACTTCCTTTATTTGATAATTAATTATTTGTGGAATTAAAGTGCAGTTTTTATTTTGGTAATCTTGTTGAACAGATTTCGTTATTTGTGCCATAGTAAATGAATGTTATGCACCACTGCAGTCAATTGATTAGGATACTAAATTTCAATAATCAGGTACTGATCTGCATAAAATTCCCGCAATCAAACATTAAGAAAGTGGTTTGTGGATTTTTAATATCTTTCTCGCAGTCAAATATTTTGAGTATAGTTGATGTCTGTTTCATATGGTGACTTGCCAAAGTTGTTTTGTTAAAAGATCCGTTGCACACATAATCAGTTTAATGCACTGTTCTTATTTAACAATATATACATCAATATCAGGGCCATAAATAAACCAAATTGCTGTGTTAATGAACAATTTGTTGTCTGTTTTAACGATAGGTACAACATTAAACAATACACACACAGCTTTTAACATAGTCAAATACATATATCATGTCCTAAATAATGAGCTGCATGAAAACGAAACTTAAATGAACAGGCCATTATGTACAAGCCGATGGACAGAAAGGGAAGAACAAGATGGCATAAGCTGCTTTGCCACCACATAGACTCTTACTAGAAGTTGTACCACCACTTACTTTACTACGAAATCTAGCTCCGCCAAAACTTTGCAGTGGTACAAGGCTGTGTATCAGGAAGATAAAGGCTTATGTGATTGAGGCAATCATCCTACAAGGAAAGGGTGAGAATGAAACTCTATACATCCCACAAATACCCCTTATTCCGACAAATATTCCTTTTAACTTCAAGAGACTTCAATTTTCAGGAGCCTTGCATTTTCTATTACGATTAACAAATCAGAGGTATAATCTGTTCGGTAATGCGGAGTGGATTTGCATTCTGCATGTTTCTCACATGGACAGCTCTACGTCGCCTGCTCAAGTGGGGGCTCCCCAAAGATTTTATTCATACCAACTCCTGGACAAGTAACAATAAATATTGTTTATGGTCAAGTTTGGAATTAATGTTGTGCATCATTTGTACTTTATTACTATTTCTCTTTCTATGGATACTGCATTTATAATCTTGTACATTATGCATATTTCTTTTTTTTTTCCTGTTTCATAATTTCTAAGCTGTTTTCATTAATACATGAAGATGAAATCTTTGCGAATTTTTCTTTTCGTTTTAATATAAGAGTAGAGAAATGCATATATACCCGGGTAATACAGGATTTAACAGATAAGAATATTATACATGCGAAAGAAGCTCTGCTTTTTACGCTTTCACCATTAGACAGCTCAACTGATTTAGATGAAATTGGTTATGCACATAGCTTGAATGCTGAAGAAGAACACGGGCTATTTTGGAAATTAAGTAATTTAAGATATTAGTTGATTTTTAGTATATAACTCGAAATATGGAACAGCTGAGAATCAATGTTTGTCTTATAGATTTTGAGCGTTTCAAGACTCGATAAAATAATTATTCCAGGGACGCTGCTTTTTAATACCATTATTTAAATTGACAGTCCTCTAAATTACATAGGTTGGGTGTACTATTTCATTTAACAGGGTAATTGCAACTCAAAAATATACACATTATACATACATTGATAAATCTTTTTATCCGTGTAAGATCGTTGTTAATCTGACTGACTGGTTCTTATTCGACATATATATCAGAACTGTCTGTATGTCTGTCTGTGTGTGTGTGTGTGTGTGTGTGTGTGTGTGTGTGTGTGTGTGTACACCCTCAAACACAAAAAATTTACACCAGAATTAAATCCACAAGCTAATATCGGGCTAATCAGTTACATACAAGTGCAGAAACATCGTTTATACTATCAACATACCAACAAAGACAAGATATGCTCTAGATAATATCGAAGAAATAACTGCATGGAACCTTCTACCGCCGCTGACAACTCTATCAAAATATCTTTCATGAAGAACTACAACGGCAGTTGTGATACATCTGTTAAATAAGAACCAAACAGATCAGATTAACTGCGATCTTAGATGGATAAGAAGGGCTACCAATGTGTGTGTAATGTGTCTATTTCTGAGTTGCAATTATCCTATTAAATAGTATACGCACCAACGTAATTTACATTCAACCTAATGACGGCATTCACGCCGAAAGAGGCCTGTCGAATTAAATAATTTATTAAAAAGCAGCTTCCTTGGAATAAATATTTTATAATGTCTCTAAATGACATATACGAAGCAGCGCGCCCAAAAGATAACGAATGCTTGAAGACTCGTTGAAATCGGTATTTATTATTTGACGTTTCCAATTCATCACATTTATCAAAATTCTTTTAATGGCATGTGTTTCACGAAATACGATTCAGCATAATGAATACAATGTTTACACAAGACCTCTTCAAACGTCTTCAAACCGCCGAACAGATATCGATGGTATTTGAGTGCTGCATATTTCACACGTTATAGAGTACATCTTTTTCTTTAAGCGGTTTAGTAACGATGTAATAGTTTCTTTTCATTTTTACTAATAATATTATTTTCATCTCGATAAAGGACAGTATTTACCATCTTTGTATGCATGGTTTATATTTGATCCGGATAATTAGAAAACTGTCTTTTATCGTGATGATTCTGATCATAACATAAGAACCAAGTTGTGAAATTATTGTACTTTCGAGGACTTTGACACGTATGCACGGACATCAACGCGAGCGAAGCGCTTGTAATAGATAGAAATACAATAATATGATCTGATACTTTAGGTATCTCTTTCACATCACTCTTATTGTAAGTTACGTAAACTGAATTTTCCTTTGGTAATTTATTAGAGTTTTTGTGTGCTAAATTTATCTTCTATATTGTAAAAAACAGAAATATTCGTTTTATAAATAAATGTTTGTAAAGAAAATAAAATAATTTATTTTATATAGCTAAATAAAATCGGTAGCCTTGTGGTCTCCACTACAACATTTATGAAAAGAGAGACATCGTACACCATTGAGGGTTGAGAGTTATAGCATAAAAGAAGTATATAAATCATTAAATGGGCGATAAATTTTGTATGACAGTGTAAGAGTTGTGGTAATTATTTCAGCACTCAGTCGTAAAAAAATATAAATTTTTATTTGTTTGCAAATCCAGATTTCGACCACTGTGTGGTCTTTATCAATGCTTAAAAACAATTAAAATACTTAAAATATCTCAAAAAATGTTCAAATGTTTGTTAAGCTTATGGGACTTAACTACGGGGTCATCAGTCCCTAAACTTACAAAATACTTATGAACTACATTATACTAAAGACGGAACAAATATCCATGCCCGAGGGGGGATTCGAACCCCCGACCGTAGTGGCCGTGCAGACCGTGACTGAAGCGCCTCAGTCTCCTCGGCCACCGCGGCGGACTAAAATATCTTGAACTCCATGTTGCAGGTTGCGTTTGTAAGAGTGTTGAAGAACTCACGAAGTGAAGTAAAAAGACATAGCGTAAAATAGAACAGTGTGCTCTTTAGCGAAAGCTAAGTAGACAATGAATACCCAATCATCGTAATTAAAGCTTCGTCCACGGATTCTGAGCTATCCAACGACTATGGGCATCCACTGTAGTTATTGGAGCAAACTTCTGAATACGTAAGGTTAGTGGCTTTCAAAAAACATTGCGTTATGTCATGGTTTTTCTCATCTGAATAGCAGTCTCATGTATACAGTGGTCTGTTACAGCAAAGAGACTGCGGTACGTAAGGAAAGTGTTGCAATTTCTGTTCTAAACGTAAAGAAGACCTTCCAGGATTTCACTTTGATGAAACGGCGCAAGAGCATGAAGTCACGTTTCCGTTAATTCTCCAATTTATAAAAAACATATATATATTTGCTGCGATGACTATGTTTAGACAGTAACCTGAATATATCAAGTACAAAAAATTAGAATTTCTTATAGGTAACATTACTTCAAATGTGATTACTTGATTTCTTTCGGCTTATGGCGTATTCAAACAACTTACGGGTTTGCAGCCGATGTCGACTTTCATACGAAACCGATGCCGAGTTTCATACCTGGCTGGAAACACATAAGTTCTTCCATTACTGAAAATAGTTTGACAGGTTTCACATAAAAATTCTGGGGATCGTTTGTCAGCATGCCCACGTACGTTAAAAAAATACAACTATTTCAGAACAAATTAAATTATCTCCGCAAATGTTCAGTTGCTTTGCTAGTGATAATGCCAGTTCTCTGTTGCTGCGGTCTCCTTTATAATACAACTAGCCGTAGTATGTATTCGTTACACTACTTCTGTACATTAAGTACAAGATTAAGTAGTTTCTGAAAATTGGTGATATCTATCTATAGCACGTACTGGTATATTGCCGCTTGGGTATTTATATCTCGACGCTTCTCTGTCATTCATTCTCGGCTGCTTAAGTGGTGACTTCGGCTTTGCGGTTACCATAGCGACAGGCGTCTGGCTGACGTCACCGTTGCCGCCAGGCACCGCCGAGATGGCAGCACTGCACAGACGACAGAAATACACTGCTCCCTCGCTAGATGGCAGGAGCGTGCCTCGAAACGAAGCTCGCCTGACTACGATGAAATGAATATTTGGAATTACTACAATTACAGGTTTGACTTTAATGCCTCTTTTACCAATGCAAACATTTCCTCATCAGGCGAAACACTTGCATCAGCGAGGGTATTTCTATTATGGACTAATTTCATTTGCTAAAGGCATTATTTCGGAGTTATGACACGTAATTTCAGTGTTTTTGAGTACCATAGTGACGCAGAACTCAGCTCCGAGTGGCAACTCAACACATGTCTTCAGCAGCAGCAAAATGCAGTGAAATTAACGCTGAACTGTCTGAACATCTTTTGTGAAGATACGTACACAATTAAACAAACCATAAAAGTATCTTAATTTATTATCACTTGCACTTTTCCCGTTCCCAGTTGTTTTCATTAGTTTACCCGGAAACGGTTAATTAAATAGCATATGTTTATTTTAGGTATTTTGTTAAGAATCACCGGTAGTATCACTCCTCAAACCATGTACCTTTCCTTCTGACTCACCCTGTATTTGTTGCACTTTTAGTGTTAGAGATAATAAAAGGACACTATATCTCGCAGACGTATAGCGCCATAAATAGTTTAAGTATACCAATAATAAAAATGCAGCAGATTTTAGATTATGGCATGGTATGTCACTATTTTGTGTTCATTAAACATCGGATCTTGTTGCGTACCCTAGTAGTTGTACAAACCCACCGGAAGTTGTTGGCAGATATATCAAGTTACGTATAACATTTTAAGAACTTTTTGATCTCCAGAGCACGCTGAAACAAAAGACTTTCAACATTTTGTTTTATAAGAAGAAAGGTATTTTGTCTGTTGAGCTTTTCATTAGTACATGCAAATATGCTTTGCAATATTATGCAAGCATATAGCGTATAAATACAGCTGTGTATTTTATATCAGGATGTGAAATCACCATACAAATAAAATTATTTACACACAGGTTGTGTTTTTACCATATTCATTTTTTCGGTAACTGGTGAGTCCTTCAAAGAACAACTCCGCAATTCAAACTCAACGCAGCTAACCAAAATATGAACGTTATTTCTGCTTCTACAAACGCAGATGTTATGCAGAGGCGTTAGGATTGCCACAACGTTTCGTATTGAAAGCACCTCATACACACATTAACATATGCAATAATGTAAATACTTGTAAGTACAATGTGGACTGACATAAGAGCACAATAGTGGGTGTGTTTAATTTACAATGATAATAATCGTATTTATTTAAAATACATTACAAAATAAAGTCAGAAACGGTTTAAAAATTTCAACTATCATTTCTCCTCTACCAAGTACGCTGTATTTTACCAGTTATATTCTCATTTCTGTTTCTTGCTACAAGTACTATAATCACACAACTGAAGATGAACATCTGTAAAATGTGCAATAATGAATCCATGCTCTATACGTGTGTAATTTCTTACCATAAATGTTGTGATGGGTAGGATGCGAAATCTGTGAGTGTTCATATCTCGACGAGAAAATAGAAAATAGTAGAAAAATTACCTTTCAAACGATATCACGAGCAATATTTAAACTATTAACAATAACGATAGGGTAGACCCTATCGTATAATCGAAAGTTTATCATTGTTTAACACTAAAATAAAGTAGTGCGCCGTAATGTTTCGGAACACCGTTTCGATCAGTCATTCAGGTGACACCTTTCACCCTGGACGATCGGAAATGTACGAAACCATGCTTTGAATACCAAACAGTGGTGTGCGTCATTTCCATGCAAAACGCCGCACTTGTCTGCTAATGGCACGAGATGGTGGGGTAGTGAATCCTATTGTCATCTGAGTCTTGGACGGGTCATAGATGTTGAACCCTTCTAGATGCAAATTTTCCAAACAAATATGTTACGCTAAAGACCTAGCTACCGAAAACAACAAAATATTGCAGAATGCTTTATGTTTACTTCTTTCGGCAATATGAACTCTATTATCAGAAGTATTTGATTTTGTAAGACTACAAGGTGCCAAGCCACAAATGAAGGTGCATGATTGGTATTTCATCATCATCTTCACTCAATTTGTTGCACCTTCAAATGTTCAAATGTTTGTTAAGCTAATGGGACTTAACTACGGGGTTATCAGTCCCTAAACTTACAAACTACTTATCAACTAGCTTATCCTAAGGACGGCACAAATATCCATGCCCGAG
Organism: Locusta migratoria; assembly: GCA_026315105.1. Lineage (NCBI taxonomy): Eukaryota > Metazoa > Arthropoda > Insecta > Orthoptera > Acrididae > Locusta > Locusta migratoria. The sequence continues at coordinate 284,038,792 of CM048750.1, read as the reverse complement.
GGGGGATTCGCACCCGACCGTAGTGGCCGTGCAGACCGTGACTGAAGCGCCTCAGTCCCTTCGGCCACCGCGGCCGGCGCTGCACCTTCATATGACCCAATGTTGCTATATGCTTGGCGAAAGGCAGGGTTGACAATGACATATCAACATCATCATCTGAAACTATAATTAGTTTGGCTTTTGATATTGGACTGTGCGAATGCGAAAGTGATTTGGAACGTAAAAACATGGCTTTAAAGATGTGTGCACATTGTTCTCTCCCGTTAAAATTGCTACACCACGAAGATGACGTCCTACAGACGGGAAATTTAACCGACAGGAAGAAGATGCTGTGATATGCAAATGATTAGCTTTTCAGAGCATTCACACAAGTTTGGCGCCGGTATCGACACCTACAACGTGCTGACATGAGGGACGTTTCCAACCGATCTTTCATACTCAAGCAACAGTTGACCGGCGTTGCTGGTGAAACGTTTTTGTGATGCCTCGTGTAAGGAGGATAAATACGCACTATCACGTTTCCGAATTTTATAAAGGTCGGATTGTAGTCTGTGACGATTGCGGTTTATCGTATCCCGTTGGTCGCGATCCAATGACTGTTAGCAGAATATGGAATCGGTGAGTTCAGGAGGGCAATACGGAACGCCGTGCTGGATCCCAACGGCCTCGTATCAGTAGCAGTCGAGATGACAGGCATCTTATCCGCTTGGCTGTAACGGATCGTGCAGCCACGTCTCGATCCCTGAGTCAACACATGGGACGTTCGCAAGATAACAACCAACTGCACGAACAGTTTGACGACGTTTGCAGCAGCACGGACTATCAGCTTGGAGACCATGGCTGCCGTTACCCTTCACGCTGCATCTCAGACAAGAGCGCATGTGATGGTGTACGCAACGACGGACTTGGGTGCACTAATGGCAAAACGTCATTTTTTTATGAATCCAGGTTCTTTTTACAGCGTCATGATGGTTGCAACCGTGTTTGGCGACATCGCGGTGAACGCACATTGGAAGCGTGTATCCGTAATCGCCATACCGGCGTATCACCCGATGTGATGGTATGGGGTGCCATTGGTTATACGTCTCGGTCACCTCTTGTTCGCAACGATGGCACTTCGAACAGCGGCCGTTACATTTCAGATGTGTTACGACCCGTATCTCTACCCTTCTTTCGATCCATACGAAACCTACATTTCAGCAGGATAATGCACGACCGCATGTTGCAGGTACTGCACAGGCATTTCTAGATACGGAAAATGTTTGACTGCTTCCTTCGCCAGCACATTCTCCATATCTCTCACCAATGATAAATGTCTGGTCAATGGTGACCGAGCAACTAGCTCGTCACAATACGCCAGTCACTACTCCTGATGAACTGTAGTATCGTCCTGAAGCTGCTTGGACGTATGTACCTGTACACGCCATCCAAGCTCTGTTTCACTCATTGCCCAGACGTATCAAGGCCAGAGGTGGTTGTTCAGGGGATTGATTTCTCAGGATCTATGTGCCCAGATTGCGTGAAAATGTGGTCACACGTCAATTCTAGTATATTTGTCGAATGACTGCCTGTTAATCATCTGCATTTCTTCTCGGTGTAACAATTTTAATGGCCAGTAGTGTATAAGCACTTTCATGTGTGTGGCACGGTTGTATATGTTTGTTTTGTTTTCAAATTGGTACGTAATACTAATAATCTTCCTTTTACTTTCGTCACTTACAGTATCAAAAGAATTACTTTTCCACTTTAATGGTTCTCCAGTTCTTAAACTTCTGAGTTATCACTAATGCGACTAAATTTCTTTTCTTTGTCAGCTCTTTCTATTATTATTTTTTTTGTAATTCATAATTTTCTTCACGAATGCATGAGTTACTGTCTTCTTTATTCAAATTACAATGACATAACAGAACGCTAGTTCGAACTTCATTCACGAGCTGCACAAAGGTAATTACAATCATAGTGTAATTCGTACACAACGAGTTACATAATAATTTTCGTTGTATTCCTTAGGCTTCACACGATATTCCCCTGTTTTGCTCGAACTTGTAAGATTTTTCCGCCGGCCGCGGTGGCCGAGTGGACTGCGGCGCGCTAGTCATGGTCTGCACGGCCACTACGGTCGGGGGTTCGAATCCCCCCCCCCCTCGGGCATGGATGTTTGTGCCGTCCGTAGTATTAGCTAGTTCATAAGCAGTTTGTAATTTTAGGGACTGATGACCCCGTAGTTAAATCCCATAAGCTCTACAAACATTTGAACATTTTTTCTCTGTACACGTTTACAGAAACATGAAACTATATCTCTACTTCTCAGATCTTCGACCATCTCTGTAAAAACAGCTAGAACTACACTGGCTGCACAGTGAAATTATGGAAAAAAGAAAAAAAAAACAGAAAACCTGCAATTTTGGACTCTTGAAATGTAGTAGTTTTATTCAATTAAAACAAATTATGATTACTGTAGACGAACAGATAACCCTATGATAAGAGATATCTACAAAAGCTTATTTTCAGCCAGAAAATAACATTTTAAATATGTATTCCTTTTTAATACTGCACAATTATTATTTTATTTGTTAGATGTTGTTTAATGACAACAAGCGTTCCGGCTTTTCACCATTCTCAAGTCAAATGAAATACCTACAACATGTATAACTCCAAATATTTCTGAAGGTATAATTTGAAATAGTTGGCCTATATACTAACGTTTTCCTCATACAGAATAATTTCAAGAGTCCTTTTTCTTGTAGTTTTTGTGCTGACAATTTCTTTATTGAAAGATTTTTTGAGCAAGTTATTATTTGCTCTTACATTATTTTCGCTGCACAGTTCACTAAAATACTACGAAAATAATAGAATTGCAAATAATAATTACTCAAATAATCTTCTAATAAAAAAATAACCGCACAAAAAACAACAAAAAAAGCCCTTTAGGACATTAGACTGTATCAGGAAAATGGAGCTCTATAGACCAACTATTATAAATTATACTTCAGAATTATTTATATTTAAATAGATTGTATGTATTGCAGTTAAGTATGGAGAAAAACCGAACCCTCATCGTCATTAAAGAAGAACTAACAAATAAAATATTAATAGTGCAGGATTATAAGATGAATAAATATTTAATAAAAAAGAGAACTGCAATTTAACTATGGATTTTTCATTTATATATGTAGACTAAAACCCCGTAAGGCCGAAAGTCAAATCACAGTATAAATTTTCATACAATGCTTCATGTACATATATGCCTGTAAGTAACTTAAGTCGTAATAAAAGGCTTGCATTAACTAATACGTCCGTTTTTGGTAGGGTATCTGATTCATTCTGAATTAAGGGGCGATGGAATGCCGCAAAACGTTAAAAAATCATAATTTCCGTTTTAGAGCATATAAAATAATTTGAAGTTTTTCGCTTAAAATGGTACAAAATTTTTTAAGAAATTGTATTAGGAAGCATTTACCCAGGAAAATTCCCAACCTAGCGATGTTTACACATTTAAATCTTCACATTTCGAAATATTTTAGATATAGAAGGCTGTGGCTATTGCTCTGGTACCGTTGTCATTCAAATAAAAGTCTACGATCGATGTAAATATTTCATTCAACAATCCCGTAGGCGCTCGTGTAACTAAGAACGTATTTGATGGCATAAAAGCTTTGAAATTGGGCGTCAGTGACTCTGTTATTTCATTTAGTGATGGTCATATGAGTAGGCTAAATGTCGTGTACAGCCTTGGCATTCTTCAATCGCATTTTCTGGCACTTGACCTTTTTAGTGTTATTTGTACCTTTATCTCACAAAACAGTAAACCAATAACATTCAGATTTTCAGAAATGCCTTATAACAGTTAAAAGAAGCCACTGAACTAGAATCGAGACAAAAATTAGCTTATTCCCTGAACAAGGTAAATTTATGTTAAATTTTGTCCGATAAATATATATGTGGCGTCTGTTCCGAAAGAATCGACGTCACTTCTGATCCTGCAGTTGTTATTATTTAATATTCATAGAATATATGACATCAACTGCGATTGGGCAAAGCTGAAAATGTGTACCCAGCCGGGATTCGACCCGGAACTGCATGATCAGAAGTGACGTCTATATATATATATATAATATGCCGGTGACAGGCAATGATCCTATCGTTAGTGGGGAGGGGGTGGGCAAGTTTGAAGCCTTTACTCTTACGGGCATTAGTTCATAACTACGAGTTTGAGTACTGTGGGCAGGTCGAAGCTGGGAATTTGTATCTGACGGGAGGCGTGCCTAGATAGTCCTTGCAGGTGCGGTGATCACTGTGTCCCCAGTGGTGTAGGGGTCAGCGCAACTGCCTAGAAAGCAGGAGACCCGGGTTCGAATCCCGGCTGGGTACACATTTTCAGCTTTGCCCAATCGCAGTTGACGTCATATATTCTATGAATATTTGTCCGATAAAAATGGCTTAACAGTAAAAAAAAAAATACATAAATATTATACTAAGAAAAAGAAAATATAGGTTTTAGTTCAGTTCTTCCCTTTACGTTTCATTTTACTGTTTTCTTTGAGAGAAGGTTTGTATTTTTTTTTCTTCTTTGTATATGTGTTTGACATTTCCCTTTGTAATTTTGCGCCACGGTAAATTCTGTACCCGCTGTTTACAGGTTTTTCACCTTTGTTTTCACACGACTTTTTTTGTACCAATTCCTCTTCTCCTTGGACACGACGGAAGTGACCATAAGTCCAAACTCGGGAGGCTTCCTTTCATTTTCTGCATTTTACCTGGAGGGTGGTTTTTCTTTTCATTCCGCCTTGAATGGGATTATTTTTATATTGAGTTTTTCTCAGGAATGTTCAGTTTTGTTGACTGTATTGGTGTGTGACAAGTAGGTTGTAGGGGTGGACAGCATATGCAGGAAATAGCTGCGAAAATTTCATAGTTATTTATGTAAATTCTGGACAAAAAGGTACATAAAGGTAGCCAATTTAACATCGGGGTGAAAGGGCATTCCGACTCCCCTTAAACGCTATTGTACAATAGCTAACATTTGATGCATCAATTTCGGCTGTTATTCCATCATCAGATACTGATGATGTAACAGCTCAAAACTGTGTCGTCAAATATAACTAGTTTAAATTGATTATATTACTTACTATTTCATAATTCTTTAATGAAAATATTGCGGGTTATTTTACCACTTGTTACGGAAAGAAAGAAGGCTTGGGCTTAATGTCCCGGCCGTTTGTGGTTTATAAACCAGATGTTTCATTTCATAACACGGCTGCCATTATAACGTGCAAGCAGTGAATACGCCGCGTGCCAATTCTTCAGGGACCGTATCGCATACATAAAGTGTAGAATATTTTGTACAGTCCTGGCCGCGTGATCATTTCTACACACACCAGAAGAAGTGGTATCAAGACTCAGTCCTGCAGCATAGGGATAAAATTTAAACTGCACACACATCCTGCAGTACAGCAAAAATTGAGCAAATCGATTCGTTTTTGTACATAACGTGTGGCCTAGGGTGTGCATTATTCGACTTAATAACGCGCCTCGGTTGCACAGTGGTAGAGTGCAAGACTACAAATCCAAAGGTCGCGGGTTCGATCCCCGCCAGGGCCTGGGATTTTTATCTATCACTTTCCACTTCTTTCACCTCTGGCAGTATTGCTCATGTGAAAAATACCGAGTAGCACCGTGGTTCGGAATCCATGTTAAACTGTAGGTCCCCCCCCCCCCCCCCTATAACTGGCTGGGTATGTAAGGTCGGAGGAAGGCAACGGCATACCACCTCCAAACAGGACCATGCCTAGTAAAGCACTATGGTGTTCAAAGAAATCTCCGGATTGTTGACTGCTTTACCTTTTTTTTAACAGTATTATTTGTTCATAAGCGCCATCTAAGAAAACCATTATTTTCTGTTTAAAAGAATCTTCTAATTTGAAGATGACAAATGAAAATCTTTGAAATTCTTATACCATATGTTTTAAGATTGTATTCTAAAACAATGTTTCAATTTTTTGGTTATCGAAATGCAGAAGTTCTAAATTACAATCACTACGCATAAAATTGAAAAAATCTATTTTAGCCGTTTATGCAGGGTGTACCGAATATATCTACATAACTACATGAAAAACGGCTCGGATAGTAAAAAACACTTTATGTATACCTTTACAATGAAGCAAAATTTTTCCGTTGTGAATATGTTTATCCGTTATCAATATACAACCGAAAACCTACAAGGTTTATGTACCAACAGTAACGAATGCGCTGCCTTTTTTTAAATTTTTCTATTGTTATGTTCATATGTTTACAATAATAAGGGACCTAACTTATCAGGTCATCGGTTCCTTGCCTTACAAACTACTTTACCTAACTTGTGCTAAGGACAAGACGCACAAACATGGCCAACGGAGGACTCATCCAACCTCCAACGGGAGCGGTCGAATCCGTAACATGGTGCCCCAGAAAACATTCGCTTTATCCTCATCTTACTGTACGATGTTTGCGATCAATGTAAAGTTGATTTTATTTTCCTCACTCGTGACATAGTCTGCAGCATGAAATCACGTTAAACAGTCTAACGTATTTTTTAAAAGCCTGCAGAGGTTAAAACACACAACAAAGACTGCCCATACGGTTAATGTTAGACCCTACATAACAATATTTTCTTAAAACTGTGAGCACAATGATATCTCATTGCATTCTCGAGTTTTGCTTTGATATCTGGCGCACGAAGCCACACGGTTTCCCCACATTTGATAAGCGGTTATGGCGACCGTTAGAAAACACTTACCATTCCATTTTAAGAAAACAACTTTTTGAGAAAAACTGATTTTGAACACCATACAGTCTCAAATCTTCTCTCGGTGCAGGATAATTTATTTTTGTTATTCTTCATACGCCGTATACACGAGGTTTGGAAATAACGCCAATTAATTATTCACAACCGATACAAAAGCGTTACATGTTTGCACCTGTTACTGCCCTTCAAAGTGGTCCCCAGCGTTGTGTAGAACCCGTTGTCATCGATGCAACTGCAAAGCGATTTAGACCAAAATTTCTACTTGATGCGAAAATTGGCAATTGATACTAAATAAAGAAAAGTGTGAAGTAATACACATGACCACTAAAAGAAATCCGCTGAACTTCAATTACGTGATAAATCAGTGAAACCTTAAGGTCGTAAATTCAACCAAATACCTAGGAGTTACAATTACGAACAACTTTGACTGGAGAGAACACATAGAAAATATTGTGAGGAACGCGAATCAAAGGTTACGTTTCATCGGCAGAACGCTTCGAAGATGCACCAGCTCCACCAAATAGACTGCCTACATCACACTTGTGCGTCCTCTCCTGGAGTACTGTTGCCCCTTGTGGGACCCTCACCATGTGGGACTGACGGAAGACATTGAGAAGGTTCAGAGAATGGCAGCTCGTTTTATCACGTTACGGGGGGGGGGGGGCGGGGGGGGGAGAGCGTCACGGAAATGTTGCACGAATTGGGGTGGAAATCATTAAAAGAAAGACGTTATTCATTGCGGCGTGATCTGTTTGCGAAGTTTCAATCACCGACTTTTACTTCTGAATGTGAAAATATCTTGCTAGCACCCACCTACTTAGGGAGACATGACCATCCCAATAAAATAAGAGAAATCAGAACGAAAACGGAACGATTTACGTGTTCTTTCTTCCCGCGCGCTATTAGAGAATGGAACGGTAGAGAAAAGTTATGAAAGTGGTTAATGAACCCACTGCCGGCACTTAAATGTGATTTGCAGAGTATCTATGTAGATATAGATGTAGATGTGGAAGACGTAGTATGCCGTTAGCAGAGCCTGTTCTGTTGAATGGAGCGAATGGAGCGGTCAACTGCCTGTCGAATCTCCGGAACACTCTAAAGCGAATGACACGAAGTAGTTCCTTCATCTTCCGAATCAAATCGAAGTCACAAGGACTTTAGTCAGGGAGTGTGGTGGATGGTACAGTACTTCCCAGTCCCATCGACCGAACAGAGCAGCCACAGCTTGCGCTGTATGCGCTAATCCGGTATCCTGGGCGATCTTCCGAATCGCCTGGTGTCGGTCACTGTCCACTAACGCGCCAACAGTATGCACTTCTTCTTCAGAGACGCTAGGACGACCTGCTCGATGCATGTCTGCCACAAACTGACGATCTTTTTTGAAGGCTGCTATTCCACGTGCTACTGTTCTGTATGGCAATGCGATTCTCCCCACGCCTCTTGAACACTTTGATAACACCGTCGTGCTATACGACCTCTGGCACATTCAATTTTGATTCTACACCGTTGTTCCTGTTTCGAAAATGTAGTGAGATCGTTACGTTAGACCGCTCGCTCACAAGTGACTGTATTTCCCTCGATTGTGCACACGTGACGTGGGGCGGGCGAGTCCATTTTCTCGGAGGTAATGTAGGTATGTCAATAACGTGTGCTGTCAGCGACAATCAGATGTTCAAATATTTTTTTAAGGTTATGGAACTTAACTGCGGGGTCATCAGTTCCTAAACTTACAAACCATTTATGAACTAACTTATACTAAAGACAGCACAAACATTCATGCCCGAGGAGGGGGGGAGGGATTCAAACCCTCGACTGGGAACGGTCTTGCGCATCGGAGCGTAGCGCCGCGGCTCAGCGAGAATAGTAGATTCCATTGTATAGTGTCTCCACTGCAGTGGTGCCACTATTTAAGTTGCAACCTTCGTAAATGTGTCGAAAAGTATAAAGTAAGTATCAAAACTTTACAAAATTTATAGAATTTCTCTTGGATGAGCAGGACAGCCGGCTGTAGCAAATAAATAAAGGGTATCAGCTGAAAAATCATTCTATGGAACCACAGAAATGGGAAATATCTTCCTGTTTAAAGGACTCTGACAGAAAAGTGGAAACTAGCCGCCTGAGTCCAAATTACGCCTTCATCGCCGAAGACTTTCTATTGAAAGATAATAGCTCAAAGTGACGGTGGAAGAAAGACAGTGCTAGTGGGAGAGAAAAAGTGTACAGACTCATGGGGGAAGAGAGATAATAGCAGTAAAGAAGATAAGATGTTAGAGATATTGACAGTAGAAACGAAAGAGAGGGAAAAACACTGGATGTTTGTATAGTCTGGGACTTAACTACGGGGTTATCAGTCCCTAAACTTACAAACTACTTATGAACTACTTAAGACTAGGACGGCACAAATATCCATGCCCGAGGGGGGATTCGAACAACCGACCGTAGTGGTCGTGCTGACCGTGACTGGAGCGCCTCAATCACCTCGGCCACCGCGGCCGGCGAAAACACTGGAATGAGAAAAAGAGATGAGTAGGGAAATACCTAAGCATTGCGATTCTTGATAATCCAGACTGGAGAACATAAACAAGAACATTTTTGTTCACCGCTCAATCAAAGGTCCCCGATTTAGTGGTTTCAGGTGCGATCAGTCTACCCACAAGAATATGTGTAGCGGATGGTGACTGAAGAGACCAAGAATGAGAATATGGCAGTTTGAGGAGAAAAGAATGTTGCATAGACTATGGCAGCGAGATACTGCAGTGGCAGTTGCAAAGAAGATAGGAATGAAGACAGTGGCATCGAAAATGGCTGTGGGAGAAAAAGGAGACATTGGGAGACAGAGAGAGAGAGAGAGAGAGAGGAAGAGAGAGAGGGAGAGAGAGAGGGACAGAGAGAGAGAGAGAGAGAGAGAGAGAGACGTAATCTGAGGCAGTGAAAAAGAGATGCTGTATGTGGAAACGATGAGGGACTGGGTAAAAGGAATTGGCATTTTCTGTTGTAAAAGGCCGTCTGTGTTTTGACGAGGAAGGGGGCATATGAACTATGGCAGATAGCTTTCCGTCACTTTTAAAGAGAGAGGTATCTGCCTTTTTCTGTTCCGACGTGTTATAATAAACGTCTTTTTGTGGTGCGACTCACAGTCTTTGTGAAAAATATATCATGACTCAATATGTATACATACATTACTGGCCATTAAAATAGCTACACCAAGAAGAAATGCAGATGATAAACGGATATTCATTAGACAAATATATTATACTAGAACTGACGTGTGATTACATTTTCACGCAATTTGGTTGGAAGGATCCTGAGAAATCAGTAGCCAGAACAACCACATCTGCCGTAACAACGGCCTTGATACGCCTAGGCAATGAGTCAAACAGAGCTTGGATGGCGTGTACATGTACAGATGCCCATGCATGCCCATACTAGAACTGACGTGTGATTACATTTTCACGCAATTTGGTTGGAAGGATCCTGAGAAATCAGTACCCAGAACAACCACATCTGGCCGTAACAACGGCCTTGATACGCCTAGGCAATGAGTCAAACAGAGCTTGGATGGCGTGTACATGTACAGATGCCCATGCAGCTTCAACACGATACCACAGTTTATCAAGAGCAGTGACTGGCGTATTGTGAAGAGCCAGTTGCTCGGCCACCATTGACCAGACGTTTTCAATTGCTGAGAGATCTGGAGAATGTGCTGGCCAGGCCAGCACTCGAATATTTTCCGTACCCAGAAATGTTCGTACAGGATCTGCAACATGCGGTCGTGCATTATCTTGCTGAAATGTAGAGCCACGGGTCGTAACACATTTGAAATGTAACGGCCATTGTTCAGAGTGCCGTCGATGCGAACAAGAGATGACCGTTGCAGCCATGAGGATAAGATGGCTGTCATCTCGACTGCTAGAGGCAGTTGGGATCCAGAACGGCGTTCCGTATTGCCCTCATGAACCCACCAATTCCGTATTCTGCTAACGGTCATTGGATCGCGACCAACGCGAACAGCAATGTTCCGATACGATAAATCTCAATGATTTTAAATGAAAATAAGTGTTTTATGGATGTTATAATGCACGAATAATTTTATTTGAAGGTTCATGAGTATAAAAAAAACTGTGGCTACTTTAATGATTTTACTGGCTTTTAAAATGTATAATTAGTACAATTTTAACACTGAATATTTTTTTTAATAGATTATATTATGAAAACTGATACGGACACCACCCATATTATTTTTCACAGTGTTCAAATAAGTGACTTTGCCGCTGACAAAGCATAAATCATTTTTCAAAAAAACATTACATTAGTTTGCTGGTCCTGGTATAAATTTCACCACATTGTGAGAAGGCGTTTTATTTTGCTCTGTGGCCCTTTTACTCCATAGCATACCATTTGGAGTAATATAAACGTTAGTACTTTCACTGCTTATTTGTCCTGAGATATTATTATCTAGATCATCAGCTTCACCACCACCAATACGTGGTTCTTCATCCAAAGAGTCGTATGACACTACCTGAGGAACAGCTTCATGGTTTTCATCCGAAGCAGAACTTACATCTGAAAGTAAATCGTCATCTTCAGCTACCCATTGAGTAACAACTGGTTCAAAATTTGGGCTTGAAAAACTATGATATCCTCTTTCCTGCTCTCTTTTTTAGATTCAGATCCTGACATTGTCTGAAAAAGAATAATGAATAAATAACCTTAGTACTCTCTTCTCCTATGGAGTGTAGAAATATGGCGGCTCTTCATGTTATTTTCTAGTGTTACCAATAACCCTTACCTTTCTTCCGAATGAGTGTCGAATTTCAAACACTACTGCTGTGTAGCAAACTCCTACAGTCTTTCAATACAGCGTCACACACTAATAACCATCGACTGCGATATTTTGCTTCTTACATAACACAGAAGTATGCTGGCTGACAGTTGAACATGCCAAGTTATAACAATACGTTTTCTGCTATCACAACAATGCGTATGTGTGGCAGTAACGTATTCTAGGTACTCCAACAAAACGTAATTGATTACAACCCAATCTATTTTAACGACACTTTAACATAAACCACAGGGTCCATCAGACCCAGGTTATGTAAATGTGTAGTATAAAGAAGAAAATTAGTGGCACTTAAACTAATGACACACAATTCTAGTAGTATCTGTAATGTATTACTGAATATTGCCAGAGAGCATACTGAGCGGTTGGGACTCAATTTCAAGTCTTTCATACACAAAGTAAAAATTACAATTTTTCCCCGGATCCATTGGACCCTGGGTATGCATACTAGGTTTAAGCGACCGCGCTACGTCAGTATAGGTGCTGTCTCCGCGAATTAAAACGTTTCTCATGCGATAAAAATATTTGAATGTACATATAAAATGATGTGATAGAAGAAAGAAACGAAGGATGATAGTTTAAAAACACTTTCATTTTGACATAAAAGTTTTCTGCGTGTTGTACCGCGTCATGACGTAAGGCTATTACTTAAATAACCAACGTTTCGGCCAACGTTTCGGCCAACGTTACAGTGTCCTTCATCTGGGTATACTGATGTGAGCTGGTTGTTACTACACTTTATATTACTTTCATTTAGACATTACGTCATAATTTTGGAGTCCAGCCTTTCTTCTATAGTAGTCACAAGATCATGGATGTACTTGGTTCCACAAAGGACAACATAGAGGCACTACACGCATCAGGAGTATACCAGGTGGAATGCGAGTGTGGGGAAGTGTACATAGGTGAGACAGGGAGGGCAGTGGCAACACGCATACGCGAACATGAACGGTACATTCGATTAGGCCAACACAATAAATGTACAGTAGCCGAATACCAGCAAGATTGCAGCAAAAAAGATAAAATTTAACGATGCCAGAATACTCGCTAAGCAACCAGGGATGGTTAAACGCAAGATAAGGGAAGCCATCGAAATTGTAAAACACCCTAATAACTTGAATAGAGAATATGGACTCAGGCTTGCCCCCCTTTTGGCTACCAGCCATCACAGCGAAATAGGCCACACTGACAACACAACACGCGAGCGTCACCAGTAAGCAAGTGTCGCCGCGCGGCCCACGGCCAGCAGGAGAGAAACGGTAGCCCTCACCCTATTCGCCGATGAACACCAATCATGTCTCGCTATGCAAGAAGCAACGGCTAACCCCCACTCCTTCCACGTCAGCATCCTATCAAAATAAAGTTCCATTCTCCCGCCAAAAAATTCACCAATAACATCGCTTATTTTTAAATATTATGACGTAATGTCTAAATGAAAGTAATATAAAGTGTAGTAACAACCAGCTCACATCAGCATACCCAGATAAAGGCCGCTGTAAGGTTGGCCGAAACGTCAGTTATTTAAGTAATAGCCTTACATCATGACGCAGTACAAAACCCAGAAAACTTTTATGTCATCTGATTCTGACCGGGGAAGCCTACGTAATTATATCACATTCATTTTATTTTATTTTATTTTTTTTTTTTTTTTTTTTTTTTTTTTCACGACGAGATTTCTTATGGGGGTTCACTAAACCGGTGAACACATAGGACGCGCAGCCACTGCCCAGCACTGAAATCTGTATAAACTTGCTGACAGAGAAAGGGGGAGAGGGGGGGAAGAGGTAGACTCGTAAGCAGCGACTCTTTAGCTTCAGGAAGGAGGATTGACTGAGTGCCTTCCTTTAAGTTTTATTTCCGTCAATCAACGTTCGTCACCAGCAGTCACCTCGCACCCTCTGGGGAACTCACTCAGACTCCAGTGGAACAACCAGTGGTGTGGAGTTCGTCAGCGCTGATTGGACGGGCTGATTACGCCAGCCACCCTTGTTTTCTAGGGGAAGACTGCTCACCGCCGCCTGCTTCCCTTTAGCCGCTCTGTCTGGCGGCCTGCAGGAGAGCGCGTCTTCGCGACAGCCACAGTTAGCCATCAACTGCTCTCATTCAACGAGATCGCAAGAAACTGCAGTTCAGCAGCACTGCAGAGACACTGCGGATTTACGCATTTGGATGTCAATTAAGAGGAGACATAGATTGCATAGTGATTGCGAAGGAGGCAAGTGCTAGCTGCTAAGAAATTTAAGAAGAAGAACTATGTTCTTTTTATTCCTCTATTGGTATGTAAAGCAGATTTACGGTGTTTTAGTTAGGTGAAACAAGGAGTCAAATACTTTATAAAAAGTATCTTAAAGCCATAACTTTATTTTATTTTATTTTATTTTTTTTTTGTGCTTTTTCGTTCGCAGACTGTACAAAAGCCTCTTTATCTGCTAACAAGAACGGCAAAATTCATCTTTTCAATCGGCTTAATGTATTCGTCCTTCACTCTTCCTCTGAGATTCTTACCCCATACACTTCCTACTAATGCTAAGGTGACAATTCCTTGATGCCTAAGAATGTTTCCCACCGACCTATCCCTTCTTTTAGTCAATATATCCTGAAACTCCTTTTCTCCCTAATTATATTGAGCGCCTCCTCATTAGTTATGTGATCTACCCATTTCATCTTCGTCACTGGTCCTTAGTACCATATTTAGAAAACTTCTATCATCTTTTTGTTGAAATGTTCAAATGTTTGTATAGTCTATGGGACTTAACTACGGGGTCATCAGCCCCTAAACTTACAAATTACTTATGAACTACTTACGAACTAGGACGGCGCAAATATCCATGCCCGAGGGGGTATTCGAACCCCAGACGGTAGTGGCCGTGCAGACCGTGACTGGAGCGCCTTAGTCCCCTCGGCCACCGCGGCCGGCCATCTTTTTGTCTGAACTCCTCATTGTCCTCGTTTCACTACACTCCAGAGAAAGGCTTTCAGAAAAGTCTTCCTAACATTTAAACTAATATTGATGTCAACAAATTTTGCTTCTTCAGAAACGCTTTACTTCCCATAGCCATTCTGCATTTTATATCTTCTTTCCTTCGGCCATCAGAAGTTATCTTGCTACCCAAATGACAAAACTCATCTACTACTTTTATTGTCTGATTACCTAATCTAATGGCTTCAGCATCGCCTAATTTTCTGAAACTGTATTCCATTACACTCGCTGTACTCTTGTTAATGTTCATCTTCTACCTTCCTTTCAAGACACGGTCCATTCCATTTAATTGTTCTTTCAGGTCTTTTGCCTGTCTGTGGCAGAATCACAATGTCATCAGCAAAACCCAAGGGTTTTATTTTTCTACCTGAACTTTAGTTCCTTCTCCAGATTTATTGCATTCCTTCACATCTTGCTCAATGTACAACAACCTTGGGCAAAGGCTACAACCCTGTCTTACTAGCTTCCCAACCTCCGAGTCCCTTTCTTGCCTTTCGACTCTAATAACCGCTGTCTGGTTTTTGTACAAGTTGAAAATAAATCTTCGCTTCCTGTATTTTGCCCCTGCTACCTTTAAAATTTGAAAGAGTGTATTCCAGTCAACATTGTTAATAGTTTGCAACCATGACTTGTTAAACTGATAATTATGTAATGTTCACATTTGTCTGCATTTTCTTTCTTCGGAATTGGAAGTAACAAATTCTTCTGAAAGTTGACAGTTATTTCCCCTGTCTCATACATTCGGCATACCAGGTGAAACAGTCTCTTCATGATTGGCTCTCTTAACGATATCAGCAGTTCAGACGGAACATTATCTACTCCACAGGCCTTGATCAAATCAAATCCTTCAGTGCTCTGTTAAATTCTTCTGTCAGTATCGTCCCTCCTATCTCACCTTGCTCTAATTCGTCTTTCATTTCTAGAATACTGACTACGGTCTTGTATTAGTCTCCTAGCCACTTCTGCTTAGCCAGTCGGCACTTACTGTCAACCTTATTTTTCTGCAGTCTTTACTCCCTTTCGCCTGCTTCACATTCTGCATTATTATATCTTTTCCTTTCATCAATTACGTTCAGTATCACCTGTGTCATCAGGAATTTCTATTGGGTGTTGTCCTTCTCCCTACATGATCCTCTGCGGCCATCACTGCTTTGTCTCTCAGAGCTACCCATTCTTCTTCCACTGCGTTGCTTTCACCAGTTTCAGCCTATCCTTCCCAATGTTCCCTCTGAAACTCTCAACAATCTCTAGTTCCTTCAATTTTTCCATGATACATCTTCTTAATTTTCTACCTTTCTGCGGTCGCTTGTGGTTTAATCTACACTTCATGACGAATAAGTTATTGTCAGAGTCTACATAAACCCCTGGATGTGTCTTGTAGTTTAAAACCTGGCGTTTCCCATGGAAGTGTTTTAGGGCCCCTACTTTTCCTTGTTTTTATAAACGATTTATCAGACTATTTGATAAGACAGTTTGTGGATGATGGTGTCATTTATCGGTTAGTAAAGTCACCAGAAGATCAAAAGCAGCTGCAAAATGATTTAGATAAAATATCTGCATGGTGAAAAAATTGGCAATTGCACCTTAATAATAATGCCCATATGACCACTCAACGAAATTCGTTGAACTTTATTTACAAAATTAACCAGCAATTCTAAAGCTGTCAATTCAACTAAATACCTAGGAATAACAATTACGAACAACTTCAGTTGGAAAGAACACGTAGAAAATATCGTGTGGAAGGCGAACCAAAGGCTATGTTTCATTGGCAAAACACTTAGAAGATGTGAAGATGCAACAGTTCTACTAAAGAAACTGCCTACACTACACTTTTGCGTCCTGTTTTGGAGTATTGTTGTGCATTGTGGGATCCACACCATGTGGGACTGACGGACGATATAGAGAAAGTTCAGAGATGGGCAGCTCGTTTTGTATTATCGCGATATACGGGAGTTAGTGACACGTAAATTATCCACGAGTTGGAGTGAACATCATTAAAATAAAGGCGTTATTCCTTGCTGTGAGATCTATTTGCGAGATTTCTTTTACCAACTTTCTCTTCCGAATGCGAACGTATTTTGCTAGCACGATCTAGGGAGGGAGACATGATCAACATAATAAAAATAAGAAAATCAGATAGAATGTAGAAAAATTTAGTTCTTCCTTTTTCCCGCGAGCTATTAGAGAGTGGATTAGTAGAGAAATATTATAAAAGCGGTTCGATGAAGCCTCTGTCAACGGACTTCAGTTTTACTTTCCGAGTATCTATGTAGATGTAGATGGTACCAGTTAAAACAATTGATAATGAAACATTTTGTAAAAACGCTTTTTCTCTAGTTATGATCAGTTTTAACTGACGTATTTTTGACTGGAAGTAAATTCTAGTTCTTACAAAGGTATCAACTAATTTTACCTAGTAGGGTCTAGAGGAAACTAGAATTTTATTATAGTCGACATGATTGACTGGAGAGTGTCCGCAACAGCACTGTGTTATTTCAAATATGTTTATGTCCGTCAACAGTTGCACATATCATCTTCAGATCTAAAAAACAAAAGTAAAATAAATATACAATTTGATAAACTTACTAAAGATTAATTGAAAAGTCGTTAAATTATACATAAATGGAGAGATTTTTCTTTCCCTTATAGTTGCGTCCGCAACTCTTCTGGCTGAGTACTAAGTTGTACTGAGTTTTACAATTTGATGTAAGCACTTAAAATTTTGTTCCAGGTGATGGTGGGGAGTTCGGATCTTATATTAAACAATTTTTTGTTACATGAATAATTTCCTAAATGTGGGGTTCTTGAATATATCGAGACATAAAATTTATAAAACTGTATGTGGAATAAGTACAAAAACATGGTAAGATAATTAAAACATGCATACGGTATTTTAAAACAATGACGGTGTAAAACAAAGGTGTGTAAAATCACAAATGTCATACTTAATTTTTTTAAAGTAAGTTTGTTAAAATTATCATTAAAATGATTAGCCGTACTGTATAAAATATTAAAATTTATATAAAATAGCATAGTATGGGCTTAACAGCATTTGTTGCTACTTGGTGGCGTTGTGCGGCGCGCAGTTTTTCTTGTACGTACGGAAGCTAGTCTGCACGCCGACCTGCTGCTAGGACGGTGTCCGGGCCGGCCGCGGTGGCCGAGGAGACTGAGGCACTCCAGTCACGGTCTGTACGGCCACTACGGTCGGGGGTTCGAATCCCCCCTCGGGTATGGATATTTGTGCCGTCTTTAGTATAAGGTACTTGATAAGTAGTTTGTAAGTTTAGGGACTGATGACCCCGTAGTTGAACAACTTTTTTTGACGGTGTCCGGGCCGACGCTCTGGATCTGCCAGTCACCTAAAAGTGGGGCCGCCGCTCCAAGGCGCGCTGCGAGGACGAAGGTTGCAAGAGGCCTCCAACGTTTTTATAGAATGCACTGTTACGCTGATTGAGTGTGCTTCCACGTTCTTGAAGCCGGTGTGTGAATATTTCGTTCTTCCAGGGTCGTTAGGAGTCGTCCTTTTGGTTCCCTATGTAGCGCTTGTAAATGCGTATTAATTGTTCCAACAGCGTGATTTTCTGTCACTAAATGCTCTCCAAATGCTGTTTTATTACTATGACCAGAGGAGTGCTTTTTAAAATGTGTTTCGAACGTTCTGCCTGTCTTACCTATGTAGATTATTGAACAGTTTTCACATTTAAGTTTATAGACGCCTCCTGCCGTGAATTTTGAGGTATTGTTGTTCACGCTGTGTCTCAGTCTTTATCAACATAATTCTTTTTGAAAAAATATCGGAGTTAATAGATATAAAATTCACAATCAGTTTTCTATTGAAGTAACTAGCGGCATCACTTTAGTTCCTGAAATGATCCTCACCAGTTATATTTTGTTGATTTTAAGAGTTTTCTTACTGGAGATGTCATCTACGTCTGTCTTTACACAAGTGATGAAGTTTCACCGATTGTAAGTAGACAAGGACCACCTTTCTGAAATCTGCGTGACATGCGATTCGAGTCTTCCTTGCGGTAGCCAAGGGTATATTAAAGTCAGGTTTTTCCCTTACGCACTACAAATATTTGCAAGAGTAATGTCAAAATTACAGCAGCATACTTCACATCAAAAGATGAATGTTATTCATCGTTATTTGACCGTTTGTAAACCGAGCTTCAAGAAAACCGCCGGTGATTGGACCACAAGATAAGTTCTTTTCCATCACACAATGCACCAACACACACTTCAGCAATTGTGGTCGCAAAATTATTGGAAATAGGACTCCAACTCGTCTCATATCCTCCCTATTCTCCAGTATAGGCTCCCTCTGACTACTGATATTGTTCTAAAATCTGAATAAATGGCTGGCGGGACGCAGATTTCACTCAAACAAGGAGGTGTTTGAAAAAACTAATAGCTATTTTTGCAGGCTTGAGCAATTCTTATTATTCGGAAGGGATAAATAAATTATACCAGCGGTAGATGAAGTGTGCGGGAATAGCCGAGCGGTCTGAAGTACCACGTTATGGGCCGCATGGACTCCCGCGTTTGAATATCGAATTCTCCCTCGGGCATGGATGTGTGTGTTGTCCTTAGGTTAGTTTAACTTAGTTTGAGTAGATTGTAAGTCTAGGGACGTATGACCAAAGTAGTTTGGTCCCATAGAACTACAAATATTTGAACATTTTTATAAGTCTACTAGCTGTAAAACCGGCGTTGCCCGGCTGTTTATTTATCCTACACTCTCGTAGTCCACATCCCCTTCCCCCCTCTCTCTGCATCCACCTCTTTCTCTTCCATATCTCTGTGCGTTTCCACCTTTCTCACTCTCAGCAAAAAAAAAAAAAAAAAAAAAAAAAAAAAAAAAAAAAGTGACATTCCTCTTGTTTTTAATTTTTTTTCAATTGCGGAACAAAACTATATATTTCTATGCAATAGGAACGCAGGGTCACATTAAAAAACGCTCTTTGTTGTTCTCAAATATTCCAGTTTTATTTCATACAACCTCTGTTTTAACAAAAATAAAATATAGGATCTGTGAAATCGGTAGAGCTTTCCTCTTCTTTTGAAAGTCAGGCGTGCGAAATTTCGTGAAGATCGGAATAAAACAGTAGATTTCGTGATTCTGCAGAGGAAATATATTCCGTCATACACCTATCACAAAATACTGTAATAGCTGACGTTTTCTACCTGTAAACTACATTCCTGCCAAATTTCAGCTTCAGAGGTGAAGTACTTTTCGAGATTTCGTGTTTAGTCAGTGAGTGTGCTTTTGTTTTTATACAGATAGAGATTAAGAAAAAATTTTGCCTAATTTTGGATGCAAGAGAACTAAGGGAGACTTGCAGACAAAAAGAAATAGTAACATGCAAATCTTTAATGCTAACTTTATTTGATTCAAGGTACTGCCTGACGCGACAGTTTTACGGCATCTACAGCGAAACTGTTGTTAGCGGTAGACTTCTTTTCATTTTGTCATATTGTGAGGGTCAGTTACAAAACGCTCCATAAACGTCCGAAATTAATTGCAAACTTTGTTGTAGGTCCCTAACTACTCCAAAAAACAATTTCAAATGTTTGTAAATCTATCGGACCAAACTGCGTGGCCATCAGTCCGTAGCTTACAAACTATTTAAAACTAGGTAAACTAACCTAAGGACAACACACACACACACCCATGCCCCAGGGAGGAATCGAACCTCCGACGGCAAGCAACCGCGCTCTCCGCAGCGAGACGCCTTAGACCTAACTATTCCCATTTTCCTTTAATTCGCACATAAATCTGGGTATTCTCATGTCATTATTTATGCCGTCACATCTCCTGAGCTATGTATCGTGATCTCCTGTGTTTGGGTCAGGAACCTTCGAGGAATTACGGTGAACCGTTCGCCAAAGTTTCATTGCAATAGAATGAATGGTTCGTCAACACAGAGTACATACAGACGAACATTCATTTTTAAATATATAGCTAAGAAGACTATGTCGAAAAATAAAAATGGATTTCTCCAAACACGTTAGTAGTTTTTATTTTTGCAAAAACTTTTCAAACGACCCTCGTATCTCTGAGTTTACACGCATACTTATACCAGTTTCTTTGGTTCTTCAGAGAAAAAGTTGCCCTGTTTACATCGCAAGGTCCTACCTAGGGTTTAATATGAGCAAATGTAGTACCTTCATCCGATGCGGACTTGAGAAGTACGCGGTGTACGAGTCAGTGCTGGAGATAGTGGTGTGGGAGTGTCGCGGTGCACTGGGCCTCGGGTGTCAGCTGTTGGGACTGGTAGCGCGTTACTGCGGGGCCGTTGCCGTTCGTCAGGCGTTCAGCAGCGGCCGTTAACTTTCACTAGCGCCGCCGCGGCAGGCCGTGGCTTATTTTGCCGCCCATTCTCAGGATTAAGGGCTCTTCCCCTCACTGACAGTGCCCGGCAAACACCGTAAACAACGCTGCGACCAGCGGCTGCCCGCAGCAGGCGTTGTCCATATCCCTTAGCAGATCCACCAAAACACCACTGTCTGAACTGATCAGGGTAAACAATCAATATCCAGTGACACAGATACTGAGTAGAGCGAGAGCCATTCAATTGAAATTTGTGCTGCAGGTGGGATTCAACCCCAGGACCTTCTATGTTCTAGGCGGACGATTCATCCACAGTTTTTACTATTTACTGGTAGATCTTTTTTTTCTTTTTTTTTTTTTATTGATGATCGTTTGTTTGCGGGTTTTTTTCTAGGTTGTTTCTTGAGTCCTCGACTCAGTTTCTTTTCCTCCTGGGTTCGAATGCCGGCTGCTGGATAAGTTTTAATTCACTGCCTCTTATTCTCTTGCTCAGATTGTTCTAAAAAAGTTGAAGCGTGTCCATAGAAAATGTATATTGCTGAATTTGTAAGAAAATGTCTAATACTGTGCCTCCTGTTTTCTGTCAAGTGACTTGATTGCAAGAAAATGTGTAATATATATATATATATATATATATATATATATATATATATATATATATATATATAACTTTGCAAAGATGAAACTTTACAGATTTATATATTTATATATATCTGTAAAGTTTCATCTTTGCAAAGTTTATGTATCGCATAGCATTACAGCTCGTGCAGAGAGACAGAGTGTCGGACTTGTGGGACAGCTCGCTTAGAGAGCAGTTGTGTTGTGTATATGGCTCTGATGTAGAGCAGAGGCTGCAGTGCCAGCAAGTATATATTGCATTTCATATAATTGTGAAAAAGGTTGTACCACCCCTGGAATTAAGGCAATAGCATTTGGTGTAATTATAAAAAGTTTGGACCATTTAGGTAATGTAATAGTGATTATTAATACTAAGTAACAAAGTTGACCTTTGTTGCCTGTTTCATTTACGTAGTTAGAAGATTAACCTACTTCCTTTATTTGATAATTAGTTATTTGTGGATTTAAAATGCAGATTTCTTTATGGATACCGTAGTAAATGATTATTATGCAACACTGAGTTTTGATAATCAGGTGCCGGCCGCGGTGGCCGAGGTGACTGCGGCGCTCCAGTCACGGTCAGCACGGCCACTACGGTCGGGGGTTCGAATCCCCCCTCGGGCATGGATATTTGTGCCATCCTAGTTCGTAAGTAGTTCATAAGTAGTTTGTAAGTTTAGGGACTGATGACCCCGTAGTTAAGTCCCATAAGCTTAAAAAACATTTGAACATTTTTTTTTTTTTTTGATAATCAGGTACTGATCTGCATAAAATTCTTGAAGTCGAACATTAAGAAAGTGGTTTGTGTTTTGAATATCTTTTCGCAGTCAAATTTTTTGAGTACAGTCAGTGTGTGTTTCATGCAGGTTACATGTAACAGCTGTTTTGTTAAAAGATCCGTTGCGCACATAATCAGTTTACTGCACTGTTTCTCATTTAACAGTATATACATCAATATCAGGCCATAATTAAACCAAATTACTGTGTTAATGAACAATGCACGTGTTCAGTTAAATTTTGATGAAGTTATCTGATGACTTTGTGATCTTGACTGTTAAACATCAATACATGACTATTATTTGGACTGCAACTAATACCAGATCCGATTTTGAATCAGTAACTTTAAAATAAACTACTTTTGTTGTCTTATTAAACAACAGATTCAACATTAAACAACACGTACAACTTTTAAAGTGTCGAATATTTTTAGTTGGTAGTACTCACCGAAACAAGGTAAGAAAGTCCAACAATCATGCGACTGTAAACTCATAATGTCTGAGATCATCACGTGTTTATAGGTAGGGCACAGTCACACATGGTTGCAGCCTTTTTTTCTTTTTCCCCTTTAATTTTATCCATTATTGCCAGTGATACTCCCGTACTTCAGAAAAATATAATGAACCCTTCTTCAGTCACAAAATTGTATTTTATTGTACACAATGCAATTCGAGCCCTTGGAGACCATCATCAGGTGCCTCTATATTTTTTATATATGTTTAAAGGCCTGGGCCTGCATTTTACATAGGCAAACCTGGAAGAATTTTCCACACACTTTACAAAGAATACCCCAATGTTTTTAGACTTAATCATTTTGAAAAATCCACAATAGGAAACCATCTATACCTTAATGAACACAAACTAATTGACATCTGTGGTAACCTAACTGTACTCCAAAAACAAATAAATGGCAAAAACTTAATTTACTTGAAGAATTAGAAATGTTGTTACATAAAGAAAAATGTACTAAAACATGTTAAACGAACAAGCAGAATTTAGTATCCACAGTGTTTTCTTCAGTAATTTCAAAAGTTTATTTTTTCCTAGTAACACAAATCCTTAGCATTACAAAGCAATTGCCAACCTACAACCATAATTAAAGTTTTAAAGTTTCTACAAACCTCTCAGAAAATAATACCAGTATATATATAACCTTGATTTGTATAGTGAATCGTAGTAAAATAGAAGTGGAACATCTTCATAACTATAAGACTCTGAGTTGTTAGTATTCCACGTTGTGCCTCTGCATGTAAGTTGTTTGTGTTGATGGTTCTATACACATACAAATGTACTCCAGAACAGACAAATGTCATATTGCACCAGACTTATTGTGCACCATTTTTCGATAAGAATGGCAATTGCGAAATCTCTTTTAGTATATGAACTTTTTTTTTTTTTTAAATTTGCCATATTGTTACAACCTAAGTTTGGTCTTAACAGTCCCAGGCCTCTACACAAGTGCAAAAAGTCATAGAGGCACCTAATGATGAGCCCTCAAGACTGGAAATGCATTATGAACAATAAAACACAATTTTATGTCTGAAGGTGAGTTCATTTCTTTTCTTTGCTACATTGATGAGCCACAGTCATGCAATAATTTGTAATTAACTTTTCCACCATTTCACTGTAAAACTATCCTTATTCTTTTGATACACTACCTGAATTTCGGCTTTAGAGCGATTTTTAAGTGGAAATTCGATTTAACCAGTCTCTTATGACGGAATGATTATCCATACTAATATCATAAATGCGAAAGAAGCTGTATATGTTTCACGACTAAACCGATTTTGATGAAACTGCGTATGGAGATAGCTCGAACGCTATAGAAGAATCTAGCCTACTATATAATGTGTAATTCAAGACATTTTTTCAGTTTAAGTAAACTAGTATATAACTCGAAATAGGTAACATCTGAGCATCGATGTTTATATTATTGCTTCTGAGAGGCTTGAATACTATCTGGAAAAACTATTTATTCTTTGACTTTTGAAACTTATCACATTTATTAAAATACTTTTAACGGTTGATAAGTTGTACGTAATACGATTCAACTTTACGAATTTAATGCTAGCACAAGACGTCAACGTCTTCATAACACCGAACCAATTTCGATGACATTAATCCTGCATAATTTACACATTGTATTATTTTGTAGTTTCTTCAGTCAGCGGTTAAGTAACGGTGTAAGATAGAGAGTTTCTTTATTTTTATCTCGATCAATAAGAACAGTGCCGGCCGCGGTGGCCGAGGGGACTGAGGCGCTCCAGTCACGGTCTGCACGGCCACTACGGTCGGGGGTTCGAATCCCCCCTCGGGCATGGATATTTGTGCCGTCCTAGTTCGTAAGTAGTTCTTAAGTAGTTTGTAAGTTTAGGGACTGATGACCCCGTAGTTAAGTCCCATAAACTATACAAACATTTGAACATTTGAAGAAGAACAGTAATGAACATTATTCTACTCACGGTTCATACTTCAAGCGGAAAATTTGGGACTTTTATACTGATGATCTAGGTCATAACTTGAAAACGAATTTCCGAAATCATTGTACGTCCGATGGTCTTTGAAACGCGTGGAAAGACATCAATGCGAGCAAAGCCACGGGTGAAAACTACTAAACCAATTGTATAGTGAGCTCACAGTTTCTCCATTCAGTATCAATACGTCCCTATTTTCACGAATTAGTACACGATTATCCTTATAAAGTAATAAAAACGCCCTAAGAGACTTAAACCTAATGAAATAACTCAAAATCCAAATGTTTGTAAAGCTTACTAAACTTACAATCTACTTATAAACTAAGTTATACTAAAGACAGCAAAAACATCCATGACCGAGCGGGGATTCGAACCCCCAACCGGCAACAACCTCGCGCAACGGAGCAGAGCGCCTCAATGCGCTCGGCCGCGGCAATGAAATAACTAACACAATTTCGAGTATGGGATAAAAATTAAACTTAAATAAGTATCATAAGTTTTTAAAACATAAAATGCACAAAATTACCTTATACATATTCCCATAACGTAAGATATGGAATATATAACGTACGGCATCGATTTATGTATCTTCTGCAGGACCGCTGACGATGATCATGTGCTTAAAACCGTCAGGTATAATAAATAAATAATAAAGGCAGTCTCTCATTACATTTGGATTTAGGAGAAATGTAGGAACACGCGAGGCAATACTCATATTACGACTTATCCTTGAATATAGATTAAGGAAAAAAATACCTATGTTTTCAGCATTTGTGGATATGGAGAAACATTTTTACAACGTTGACTGGAATACCTTCTTTCAATTCCTGAAGGTAGCAGGAGTAATAGAAATACAGGGAGCGAAGACTTACATTCAACTTGTACAAAAACCAGACAGGAATTACTTGAGTCAAAGATATGAAAGGGTCGCAGTGGTTGAAAAAAGAGTAGGGTTGCAGCCTTCCCCAGCGTTGTTCAAACTGTACATTGAGCAAGCCGTGAAGGAATGCAAGGAGATATTTGGAGAGGGAATTAAAGTCCACGGTGAGGGAATTAAAAAAACCTCGGGGTTTGCTGTTTGCTGACGACATAGTAATTCTGTCACTGACAACAAAGGACATGGAGAAGCAATTAAATGGAATGGACAGTGTGTTTAAAGGAGTGTTGTGTCGCACAAGTCTAAAGTGCGCGCCACCTACTTTCGCCGCGCGCCGCCATGCACGCACGGCGCGGCGTTCTTACGACGTCAGCCACGAGCGCCCTCTGCTGCTATCCCGCTCGTGGCCACGACTGAACAGCATCGTTCACTTGGGACTGAGATAGGAACCAGTTAACATTTCGGAATCAGATAGGCACCAGTGAAGACTTGGCTATCGGATAGGCACTAGGTAGGCCTCTAGCTCAACTATGTATCAGCATTCTGCAGTACTATGTAAAAGTTAAGTATTACTAAGTGTCTAAGAAATATATATCTCGTTCTAATTTACTCTAGTGTTTCTAGTTTCTGCTGTCCCACTGGCTGGTCACATCCTACCTGCACAAGCGTGCATCCTTTATTCCTGTGTCGGTCTTTCTACTCGGCCACCGACACCTACGACGGAAATGAGACACAAAAGTGGCGACGAGGCTGGGACACAAAAGAGAGCATATAAGATGAACATTAACGAGGGTAAAACGAAGGTAATGGAATGTAATAGCAGAAAATCAGGCGATGCTGAAGGAATTAGAATGGTAATGAGAGTAAAAGTAGTAGATGTGTTTGTTATTTGGGTAGTAAGATAACTTCTGATAGACGAAGTAAAGGTGATATAAAACGCAGAATGGTTGTGGGAAGAAAAGCGTTTCTGAAGAAGCGAAATTTGTTGACATCAAATATTAATGTAAATGTAAGGAAGTCCTTTCTGAAAGCATTGGTCTGGAGTGTAGCATTGTACGGTAGTGAAACGTGAACGATAAGGAGTTCGGACAAAACATGATAGATGCCGTGCTACAGACGAATGATTAAGATTACATGGGTAGATCACGTAACTAATGAGGAGCTGCTTCACTGAATCGGGGATAAAAGGCGTTTCTGGCATAGGTTGGTGGGACACATTCTTCGACTTGAAGAAATCGTCAACTTATCATTGTGTGGGGTAAAAATTTTCGAGTGTGACCAAGAGACGAATACAGTGAGCAAATCCAAAAGGATGTAGGTTGCCGTTTGTATTTTTAGACGAAGAGACTTGCACAGTGCAGGGTAGCGTGGCGAGCTAAATCAAACCACTCTGTGGACTGAAGACCACCACCACCACAACAATAACAACAACAACAATTTCAGACAGCTACGACCAGAAACTGAGGAAAATGTCCAAGACAGAGACGATGAGGAGAAGCTCTGAGAGACGAAGAACTAGATGGACAGTCAGTGGGGAGAGATAGGGAAAAGTTAGAGAGGAACGATGAGGTTTATTGAGCATGAGGAGTAGATGGACAAATGCAAAAAAGCATTACAATTCTAGTAGGAAGTTATACGTTACATGATTATCCATAAGTAGAAGAAACGAAAAATTTATTCAGTGGCTTTACAATAAATGACTACCTAGAAAAACTTCAATTTCCTAACTTTCCTTTCAGCCTACACTACAACAGAAACGCAAAGTAAACTATTGACTTGACTGATGTATTTTCTCACTGCATTTATATTCGCAAAAATAATCATTCATTTAGTTTTCCATTAATTTATTACAGACTAAGCCACAATGAAGCTTGGTCAGGTTTACTTAGCAAAAATTAAATGGTGAGTCACCAAATACTTGCATCGCTTTTATTTCGTGATTTTTTCCAGATATCGAGGTTTCCGGCAAATGGCAGTGTGCTGAGATATGTGTTAAATAGTCATAGTTCTTGTATCGTTCGAATGTTGAAGAAAGTGCGATTTCTTATTTATTTCAGTTACTTTATTTAAGTGGTTCTGCACTTCCCCTAGATAATATCATTACTCATCATATGTAATGATTTTATTTAGGTTAAGTGCTGTACCACTTGCTGTGTTTTTATCGGTATGACAAAAGACTCTTTCTTATGTATAAGACGACATCTTTAATTGATTCAGGGAATGTATGAAACGAAACTGTTTATATAATTTTTAATGCCGTGATGAAATTAGTTGCATAATAAATCAATATTACATGACAGCTAAACTCAAAATATTCAAAGTTTGTAGAGCTTAAGGGATATATGTGCGCGGTAAGCAGTCCCTAAACTTACAAACTACTTATGAACTAGCTTACACTAAAGACGGAACAAACATCCATGCCAAAGAGGGTATTCTAACCGCAGCGGCAGTGTATACGGTGAATGGGACTCCGCAGCCTGCTCGGCCATTGCGGCCGGCATGCCAGCTAAGTGTAAAATGCGTTTCCTCAAGTTTATTGCTGTCGACAATCGCCACAAACAAATTGGTAAAGGAAGATATAGAAATGCATGATCTGTCACTGTAAGGAGACGGCTGAATTCTACTTAAAGGTAAAACAACTGCAGTCAGACAGCTCTCCTTGGCTTTTTCTATGCAACTCTCACCTAATTTGCACCGAATAATCCGAGATAGGGACTAAAATTGGAAAGCAATAAGGCGAGAGTCGCATAAAAACAGCCAAAGTACGCGTCACTTAGGATACTCCCCCAGGGGGCCCAAGGTTCTTTTGTGGGTACGTGTGTGGCGCGCACGGGACCCCGGAGCAGCCTTTCTTCTGCCCCAGGCTGCTTCACTTTCCCTCCCGGTTTATGCCTTTGCCCGGAGACGGGCATATTTCGTGAGCTACGGTGGTTCTTGTTGTCGTTTTTCTTCCTTCGTTCCTTCCTTTCTTACCCTTTGTTTCTGTCTTTCTCTCCTTATACTCTCCTAGCCTTCTTCTCCTCCTCATTAGTCTCCGCCTCGGCGTTTGAGACACTTCTTTCCTTCTTTCTCTTCACTTCCTCTATTCTTCTTCTTTCCTCCCTGTGCGTGACTGAAGGCCGACCCACGCATTATCATGCGTAGCAGGTGACGGGGTAACGCGTAATTCCCCACCCCGGGTAGACAAGTAGGGCACGTACGTACCCCCTGGTAAAGGCCAGGCACACGGAGGGGTGATTACCCGAGCTGGTACCTTCCGAACGTGCCGATTGGTCCCTCCGTCAGTTCTCGGGAGGTGTGACCTGAGGTATGAACAATCACCTAAGGCTGGTAAGCCCTCGGAGGGGGCCCCCACTAGGAAAGAGCGCGCCATCGGAGACGCCGATAATCATGGGGGACACTTCCGCGATGACTTCCTTCTCTTCTTTAGTGACGTTGACCCAGAAACGTAAGTTAGATTCGCCTCAGTAAAAAAAAGACTCTGCCTAATGTACCGAAATTTCTTGTTGTCTTTCGCACCGACGGAAAAGATTTCAATTCTGTCAATCCTTTCGTTATACAGAAAGGTGTAGATGCAATTGCTGGCCCTGTTAAAACCTGTTCACGTCAGCGCAATGGCACATTGTAGCTGGAAGTGGACAGTGCCTTCCAAGCTCAGAAACTAATCCGGACTACACTGTTACACACGTTTCCTGTCATGAAGACATCCAATTCTATATGTCCGACCAGGATGTGACAGCCGTCCATAGGGTAATGAAAAAGGTCGATAACCAGCTGACACCGACTCGTACTGTGTTTTTGACGTTCGACAGAGTTGACCTCCCGTCGAAGGTCAAAGCAGGGTATGAAGTCATCTCCGTCCGCCCTTATGTACCAAACCCAACGCGCTGTTTTCAGTGCCACAGGTACAACCATACCCGTGAACATTGCCCAAATGCAGCAAAGTGTGTCACTTGTGGTAGGGACGCCCATGAGGGGGATTGCCCACCTCCGTCCCCTCACTGCCTAAACTGCAACGGTGACCATGCGGCTTCCTCTCGCGACTGCCCTGTATACAAGGCAAATTCGGGTTACGGAGAAGGTATCAACATCTGCCGATCAAAAGTTGTTGGCGAGTCGAAAGCCCACTGTCCTCCCAGCGGGTACATACAGTAAGGTCCTCACCTCAACTCGACCTACTAAGGATTCCAGTACCCAGACATGTGATTTCACTTTCGCTGTCACAGTTGTGCGATCCGCCAGCCCGAAGATTGCCCGTTCCACGTCCCCGCTTCCTCCTGCTGCTCCTAAAGTACAGTCTTCGTCAACCTCTAGTAAACCGCGGGCACCTAAACAAGATACCCGGACCTTGAAAAAGGAACCCGTCCGTGAGGATTTTCTGCGTTCTCAGGCTTCCCAACTGTCAACTGCCTCTTCCCGCCGTCACTCTTTCAGAAGAGCTGACAAGAAAAAGAGTTCCTCTCCTCCCCCGCCGAGGCGTGACCCATCCGTCACGCCGCCCAACAGTTGCCGGCCTCGGCCGTCTTCTGTTTCACCGGGACGCTCCGTTTGCCGGGCGCCCGGCCCTTTACCGGCGGTGGAAACTGCCCCTCCTGATCAACTCAGGGAGGTGGCAGGCGCGTCGGTCGAACCTATGGACCACGACCCTTTGCCCCTGGACAGCAATAGCAGTGCTCCCTCGAAATCCGGTCCTCAGCGGCCGTCGAGGTGACCCCGCTTGCTAGTTGGTTTTTATCCTTATTTCTTCTCTCATTTTTATCATGGCGCTCCTTCAATGGAATATTCGCGGCATTCGTTCCAATCGGGAGGAGTTAAAACTACTCCTTCGGTTGCCCTGCCCGCTTCAAGTCTGTCTACAAGAAACTAAGTTGCGTCCACGTGATCGTGCAGACTTTCCACACTACACCTCTGTGCGGTTCGACCTGCCACCCGTGGAAGGTGTCCCAGCCCATGGAGGGGTTCTGATGCTCCTACGAGACGATGTCTATTTCCATCCCATTTCCTTGCATACTCACCTACAGGCAGTTGCCGTCCGCATCACTTTATCCACATTTACCTTCTCCCTCTGTAATATCTCTTCGCCATCGTCATATGCCCTTACTAGGGCAGATGTGCTACACCTTGTTGACCAGCTCCCTTCACCTTTCGTGTTGGTAGGCGACTTTAATGCCCACCACCCCCTATGGGGCTCTCCGGCACCTTGTCCGAGAGGCTCCCTTTTGGTGGACCTTCTCCAACACCTCGATCTTTTCTGCCTCAACACCGGTGCACCGACCTTCCTTTCAGACACAACACACACTTATTCCCATATAGACCTCGCAATATGCACTCCTCAGCTTGCCGGTCGGTTTGACTGGTATGCACTTTCTGACACGTACTCAAGTGACCATTTCCCTTGTATCATTCACTTCCTGCATTATTCCCCATCTCCTCGTCCCACCAGTTGGAACATTTCCAAAGCCAACTGGGGGCTTTATTCTTCCGTGGCTGTTTTTCACGATCAGAATTTTCCCAACTGTGACAGTCAGGTCGACTACCTCACAGAGGTTATTCTCACCGCTGCTGAACGTTCCATACCTCGTACATCCTCTTCTCCACGTCGTGTCCAGGTCCCTTGGTGGACTGCAGCCTGCCGCGACGCGCTTAGAGCCCAGCGCCGTGCTTTACGCACCTTCCGTCGCCACCCAACTTTGGAGAATTGCATCAATTATAAACGTATGAGAGCGCAATGTCGTCGTATTATAAACGACAGCAAGAAAGCTTGCTGGACTGCTTTTACTAGTTCTTTTAACCGTTTTACTCCCTCCACGGTTGTTTGGGGTGGCCTACGCCGTTTATCCGGCATCAAGGTCCACTCCCCGATTCCTGGCCTGACCGTGGAGAACGCAGTCCTCGTGGACCCCGCTGCTGTTTCCAACGCATTGGGCCGTTTCTTTGCGGAGGTTTATAGCTCTGCCCATTACCACCCTGCCTTTCTCCCTTGCAAACAGGTAGAGGAGGCACGGTCGCCTTCTTTCCACTCTTTTAATCGTGAAAATTACAACGTCGCCTTCACCATGTAGGAGCTGGGCCGTGCTCTCGCCCTGTCCCGATCTTCTGCTCCCGGGCCCGATTCCATTCATATTGAGATGCTGAAGAACCTCTCTCCTGCGGGCAAGTGCTTTCTTCTTAGTACCTATAATCGCATATGGACTGAAGGTCATGTTCCCACAAGTTGGCGTGAAGCCATTGTTGTCCCCATCACCAAGCCAGGGAAGGACAAACACCTTCCTTCCAGTTATCGCCCCATTTCTCTGACGAGCTGCGTCTGTAAGGTGATGGAACGCATAATTAACGCTCGGTTGGTCTGGCTCCTCGAATCTCGCCGCCTCCTGACTAATATCCAATGCGGTTTTCGTCGACACCGCTCTGCTGCTGATCACCTCGTTACGTTGTCGACCTTCATAATGAACAACTTTCTAAAGAAGCGCCAAACAGTAGCAGTGTTCTTCGACTTGGAGAAGGGATACGATACCTGTTGGAGAGCGGGCATTCTCCACACATTGCACACATGGGGCCTTCGGGGCCGCGGATCGCAAGTTCCGGGTACGGGTGGGCTCTGTTTTGACGGATACCTTTTGCCAGGAGAATGGGGTACCGCAGGGCTCCGTCTTGAGTGTGGCGCTCTTTGCCATTGCAATCAATCCGATCTTGGATTGCCTTTCAGCCGACGTCTCCGGATCTCTTTTTGTTGACGACTTCGCAATTTATTGTAGCGCCCAGCGGACGTGTCTCTTGGAGCGTTCTCTTCAACGCTGTCTTGACCGTTTATATTCCTGGAGCATCGCAAACGGCTTCCGATTCCTCACTGAGAAAACTGTGTGTATAAACTTCTGGAGATACAAGGAATTTCTTCCACCTTCTCTACGTCTCGGCCCTGTTGCTCTCCCTTTCGTGGAGACTACAAAATTCTTGGGCCTCATGTTGGATCGTAAACTTTGCTGGTCCACACACGTGTCCTACCTGGCTGCCCGTTGTGCCCGATCCCTTAATGTTCTTCGTGTCCTCAGTGGCACGTCGTGGGGAGCGGATCGTACCGTCCTGCTTCACCTTTACCAGGCCATTGTTCAGTCGAAGCTCGACTACGGAAGCCTTGTATACTCGTCGATTCTCCGCCGTCTCAACGCTATCCACCATCGGGGTTTACGTCTTGCGACCGGTGCATTTTATACTAACCCTGTTGAGTCTGTATGCCGAGGCTGCTGTATTACCCTTGACCACTCGGCGTGACATACTCTTGTGTCGGTACGCATGCCGCCTGGGGTCGATGCCCATCCATCCATCTTACCGATTATTTTTTGACGACTCACTCGATCGCCAATATCAGTTGTCTGCGATTGCCTTGCTTCCACCTGGAGTTCGGTTTTGCCGCCTACTACAGCGGCTCGATTTTACCCTTCCTTCCACCTTTCGGTTGAGCGAAAGCCCATTGCCACTGTGGCATCAGGCCCAGGTTCACACTCACCTCGAACTTAGTTCGCTCCCCAAGGAGAGCACTCCGGATATGGTATACCGCTCGAGGCTTGTCGAACTCCGTTCGCGGTTCGATAATGCCATATTTATTTACACTGATGGTTCCAAGAGCACTGCCGGTGTCGGATCTGCCGTCGTCGTCGGGGACAACCGTTTCCAATACAAGCTCCCTGACCGGTGCTCGAACTTCACGGCTGAGCTTTTTGCCCTCCACCAGGCCGTTTTGTACACCTGCCGCCACCGCGAACCTTTCTATGCCATATGTTCGGACTCCCTTAGTGCCCTCCAGAGTCTTAAGGACCCTTTCTCGAACCATCCTCTCGTGTATCGGATCCAACGCTCCCTCCAGTTGCTAGCTGATGACAGCTGTCACGTTTCTTTCCTGTGGGTCCCTGGCCACGTGGGAGTGCCCGGGAATGAGACCGCCGACATAGCAGCCAAGGCCGCAGCTATTTTGCCTCGAATGGCTACCTTTTGCGTCCCATCGGACGATGTTCAACGGGCTCTTCGCCGGACTATCGTGTCGAAATGGCACAGTGCGTGGTTTTCAATGTACAACAATAAATTGCGAACTGTAAAACCGATCCCGACCGCTTGGAGGACCTCCTCACGCCCCTCTCGGCGAGAGGAGATCATCCTGGCCCGGTTGCGGATCGGTCACTGCCGTTTCAGCCACCGTCACTTGCTCTCTGCCGACCCTGCACCGCTGTGCTCCTGCGGTGAACTGCTGACAGTGCGACATGTTTTACTGACTTGTGTTAATTTTAATCATCTCCGTGTAGCCCTTCACTTGCCGTCTACTCTGGAGGAAATTTTAGCTGATGACACACGAGCAGCTGCTCGAGTTTTGCGTTTTATCAACTTGGGCAACTTATCCAAGGATATTTAACCCTTTTAATTGTCTTTTATCTTTCGTTTTTAGCCTCTTGTTGATGTTCTGACAGTCACCTTTTTTCTTTGAGATCATAGCGAATCTATGTTCTTGGCTGGGCGCTAATGACCATAGAAGTTGTGCGCCCTAAAACCACACACACAAAAAAAAAAAAAAAAAAAAAAAAAAAAAAAAAAAAAAAAAAAAAATGGGTACTAGTTTTATCATCTCGAACCGCTCGCCAAATACAACGGTTGCAATGTTTACCTTGGTAACCGTGTATGATTATGAATAATTGTCCTTTTCTGTGAACTGTTTCCGTGACTCGGATCATTTTCAGATCCGCAACCCGTCTCGTCCGCGTTAAGCCATATCACAGGCAGTAACCATATCATAGTACAGTAACCATATCAGAGCACAGTAGTCTGATACGGTTTATACCAGACACGTTACGGACGCAACTAATTAAATATGAACATGATCCAACTGATCGAAACGTGATATCGTACACTAAGCAACTGAGCCTGACAATAAACAGGTATTTTTTTTTTTTTTTTTCAAAAAACTGTTGATGTGGCTCCTGCCGTATCACCAATGGCGAAAGAATGATCATAATAGTTCGACCAAAGTTTTAATGATAATATTTGTGATGTTGCCCGGAAGACTGGAAAATACGAGGAAAAATTAAAGTGCTTCTTTCCAATGGATTTTTGCATCAAGATTTGAACGAAGACTATGCATAACTGATTTTTGTTGTCTTCGTTATGGTTCCGCTAAATAACTCGAAACTGTTGTTTCTATGCAAATTTTTATGTAATATCGGAAAATTTGGCATCTTCCTTGTTAAAATATGTTACATACCTCGGGATAAATATTAGTAAGCGGTATATGTCGATAGATTCAGTAAAATATTTCTGAACGTATGCGCTGTCTACATTTCTGTTTTGATATTTATGTAGTTGTTTCCGCTCCTGTTGTATACTTCAGTCCGAAGAGTGGTTTGATGCGGCTTTCCATGTTACTCCATACTTTGAACGATTTATTATCTCTGAAAAACTCTTTAGATCTGCTTACATCTACATCTACATGGATACTCTGCAAATCACATTGAAAGAAAATCTACATAAGGTTGTGCGTAGGTATCCGTGCCATGTAATATTAGTCGGAGGAGACTTCAACCTTAAGAGCATAAATTAGGACCTCTCTAGTTACACTTCAGGCGGTACAACAAGAAGTCTTGCGAGCTGCTTTTGGACACATTCTCCGAAAACTGTCTTGACCAGTTAAACCGGCAACCCCCGCGCAATGGAAATATTTTAGACCTTATAGCCACGAACAGGCCTCACCTTATTAACGACGTCTGTGTAGAGACAGGAATTAGTGATCCATGATATAGTCATAACGTCGATAGTGACCAAAGCTCATTAGCCAATCAAGTCGGGTCGGAGCGTGTTTTTGATGGGAAGAGCTGATAAACAATTGTTAGGATCGCACTTAGAAAATGAATGGGCCTCGTTTAATTCCGGTAATATGGATGTGCAGGAATTGTGGACTAAATTTAAATCCATTGTACATAAAGGGTTAGAGAAGTACGTGCCTGTAAAGACGTTTAAGGATGGAAAAGATCCACCGTGGTATAATAATAATGTTAGAAAGGTACTGAGAAAGCAAATACTGTTGCACTCTCGGTTCAAAAATAAATAAATAAAAAACGATGACAGGTAAAATTTAATAGAGATTCGTTCGTCTATAAAAAGTTCGATGCGCGAAGCATACAATAATTACACAGCCATACCCTAATAAAAGATCTTTCCGGGAACGTGAAAAAATTCTGGTCCTATGTAAAAACAATAAGCGAGTCAAAGCCCACTATTCAGTAACTCGTTGATCATTCCGGGGCAGTAATAGAAGAAAGCAAACGGAAAGATGAAGTTCTACATCTTTAAGAAATCTTTCACGCAGGAGGACCGCATAGATGCACCATCATTTGATCAACGTACTAATTCCGAAATGGAGGACATAGTAATAGGTATTTCCGGTGTAGAGAAGCAGCTGAGAGAGTTAAATACGAAAACGTCTGCTGGTCCGGATGGAATACCAGTTCGTTTTTACAATGAGTATTCTGCGGCATTGGCTCCTTACTTAGCTTGCATTTATCGCGAATCTTTAGTTTAGCGCAAAGTTCCTAGTGGTTGGAAAAAAAGCGCAGGTGACTCCCGTTTATAAGAAAGGAAAGAGAACTGACCCACACAATTACAGGCCAATATCGGTGACATCAGTTTTCTGCAGAATTTTGAAGCATATTCTCACTGCAGACTGATAACGAAGATACGATCTTATGGAATAGGTTCACAGATTTGTGACTGGCTGGAAGACTTCCTAAGTAATAGAACGCATACGTTGTTCTCGACGGCGAGTTTTCATCAGAGTCGAGTGTATCGCCAGGCGTGCCTCAGGGGAGTGTGACAAGACCGCTAATATTTTCTATCTATATAAATGATGTGATGGTCAGAGTAACTTGTAATTTGCGGCTGTTTGCTGATGATGCTGTGGTGTTTGGGAGGGTGTCGTCTGTAACTGTAATAGCATACAGGATGACATAGACAAAATTTCTTCTTGGTGCGAAAAATGGCAGCTAGCTCTCATGTAGAAGGTAAGGTGATGCGCATGAGTAGGTTTATTGGGAGAATTTTGGGAAAACGTATTTCATCTGTAAAGGAGACCGCATATAAAACGCTTGTACGACCACGTCTTGAGTATTGCTGAAGTGTTTAGGATTCGCAGCAAATCAGTTTAAAGGAAGACATAGTAACAGTTCAGAGGCGAGCAGCTACGTTTGTTACTGGTAGGTTCGACCAATGCGCGAGTGTGACGGAAATGCTCCAAGAACTCATTGGGGATCGCTGGAGGAAAGAGGATGATCATTTCGTGAATTTCTGTTGTGGAAATTTAAAGGGCCGGAATTTGAAGCCGAGCGTAGTACGATCGTGCTGCCGCCTACTTACATTTCGCGTAGTGATCACAAAGACAAGATAAGAGAAATTAGTGCTCTTACGGAGGCATATAGGCTTCGTTCTATTTGGGAGTGGAATAAGAAAGGAAAGGCCTAGTAGTGGTAAGTGTACACTCCGCCACGCACCTTATGGTGGATTGCGGAGTATGTATGTAGATGCAGATGAAGTGCATGACAGAGCGTTCATCGAACCGCTTTTATGACATTTTGCTAGAGTTGCATTCTTTAATAGCTCGAGGGAAAAAGGAACTCCTAAATTTTTATGATTTCTCTGATTTTATTATGATGGTCATGTCTCCCTTTGTAGGTTGGTGCTGACAATATACGTTCGCATTGTGAAGAGAAAGTTGGTGAAAGAAATTTCTCAAATAGATCTCACAGCAAGGAATAACGCCTTTATTTTAATTATGTTCACTCCAACTCGTGGATCATTTTCGTGACACTCTCACCCATATATCGCGATAATACAAAACGAGATGCCCTTCTCTGAATTTTCTCTAAAACTTTGGTCAATCTCACCTGGTGTAGATCCCACAATGAGCAGCAATACTCCGAAGTAGTACGCACAAGTGTAGTATAGGCAGTGTCTTTAATAGAACTGTTGCATATTCGAAGTGTTCTGCGAATGAAGCATAGCCTTTTGTTCGCTTTGCCTACAATATTTTCAGTGTGTTCTTCCAAATTTAAGTTGTACGAAATTGTTACTCCTAGGTATTCAGTAGAATTGAAGACCTGTAGGTTTGACTGATTTGTCGTGTAACTTGTAACATATTAGTTTCTTGGTCTCCTACGAATTATGAACAAACATTGCAAAGCTTGTTTGTTGTGGTCTTCAGTCCGAAGACTGGTTTGATGCAGCTCTCCACGCTACCCTGACTGTGCAAACCTTTTCATCTGTGAATACGAACGGCACCGAACATAATTTTGAATCTGTTTACTGTATTCGTCCCTCTGTCTTATTCTACAACTTTTTCCCCACACACTTCCTTCTAATGCTAAGTTGACGATTCCTTGATGTCTGAGAATGTGTCTCACCAACGTATCCCCTCTCTCAATCAGAGTACGCCAGAAACTCCTTATCTCCCCAATTCCGTTGAGCGCCTCCTCATTAGTTACGTGATCTACCCATCAGCCAGCCGCGGTGGCCGAGGGGACTGAGGCGCTTCAATCACGGTCTACACGGCCACTACGGACGGGGGTTCGAATCTCCCCCCTCGGTAATGGATATTTCTGCCGTCCTTAGTAAAATGTAGTAGATAAGTAGTTTGTAAGTTTAGGGACTGATGACCCCGTAGTTAAGTCCCATAAGCTTAACAAACATTTGAACATCTACCCATCAAATCGTCATCATTCGTCTGTAACACCACATTTCGAAAGCTTCTATCATCTTTTTGTCTGAACTCTTTATCGTCCACGTTTCACTCCCATACAATGCGACATTCCAGACAAATACTTTCAGAAAGGACTCCCTAACATTTAAACTAATATTGGATGTTAACAAATTTCACGTCTTCAGAAACGCTTTCTTTTCCATAGCCATTCTGCATTTTATATCTTCTTCGGCAATCAGAAGTTATTTTGCTATCCAAATAACGAAACTCATCTACTACTTATGTCGTCTCATTATCTATTCTAATTCCTTCAGCATCTCCTGATTTTCTGACATTACATTCCATTACTCTCGTTTTACTCTTTTACTTGCAAAGTGTAATATCTGAAAATCAAGTACTCTTCATTTCAAGTCAATTCTAAGGAATTTGTTTTCCAAAATGATCATCCCTACAAACTACTGTAGGGCAATAGTGTGTGTGTGTGTGTGTGTGTGTGTGTGTGTTTGTGTGTGTGATTTGCACGAGGCATATATAATCACGTAACGTGTGTTTCTAAGCTTGTCTTAAATGAATACTTATTACTTAGAAGTTTCCTAACAGCTCGCTTCATTCCATTATTACGTGGAAAATTTTGTTGTACAAGTCGGCAATTTGTGAACAATGCGGCGATTAGCTAACAAAGAGACAATTTCTACTTTTCTTGCTACTGTTTAACGATAATCTTGGACAAGCAAGTCTGTAATCACTTTTTTCGGCTACTCTGTCTTTCTTTTCTTTTCTATTTTCTTTTCTTTTTTCATTTCTTTTCTTTTATTATTATTTTTCTTTTCACCTCTGCAGTGGCCCGAAATAACCCAAGGAGTATCATACAATAGTTCGCGAGATTAAAATTAAAGTATTCCCTTTTTTGCCTAAGGTACAAAAAGGCCCGAATGCCTCCCCGGTTATGGCGCAGAATAAGCAAGTAATGGCATTCACCGCCCGCTGCTGCCAAGTTCTCGTTGAGCGTGCGCTGAAATTGTGTAATGCCTCCCACACAGCTTTAACAGGGCGAGAGTTTTCCGGGCCCCGCGCCGTTATGACATGCAACGCGACGAGCTTTGATGTCGGGCGAGTGCGTGCTTAACAGGATGCTCGTGCAATCTTCTCTCGCTACTGCGGCAGCGCGTGCTTTGGTACGAGCAATAAGCAGCGCTCTATACGAGAGGAAACATTTACCTGCGCAGACCCGAACCAACTGCGTGCTGTAGACTGAATATTTTGAAAATACTGGAGTCTTTGGTAATGGGCCAGCTGCTAAATTTATTCCTACATTAGTGTGCATTTTACGATACATTCGGAATTGCTTTGAGATGAAGGAAATCATCACAGCCGGCCGCGGTGGCCGAGGGGACTAAGGCGCTCCAGTCACGGTCTGCACGGCCACTACGGTCGGGGGTTCGAATCCCTCCTCGGGCATGGATATTTGTGCCGTCCTAGTTCGTAAGTAGTTCATAAGAAGTTTGTAAGTTTAGGGACTGATGACCCCGTAGTTAAGTCCCATAGACTATACAAACATTTGAATTTTCAAATCATCACATATTATAAAAGTAAGCGTACAATATGTGTG
Organism: Locusta migratoria; assembly: GCA_026315105.1. Classification (NCBI taxonomy): domain Eukaryota; kingdom Metazoa; phylum Arthropoda; class Insecta; order Orthoptera; family Acrididae; genus Locusta; species Locusta migratoria. The sequence goes on along the minus strand of CM048750.1, from coordinate 283,998,772 downwards.
CCGCGAAATTTCAGAAACAAATTAAGGTACGGTCAAGGGACTAACATGGAGAAGAGGCACCATAAATGACAATAATTTTTCATTATTGCTATAGTTTCATCTAAATGTAAAAATTTGTTGCATACCATTAATTAATGCTCAGGGAGAAGATATAAAAACTTTGCGGTTTGCCGATGACATAGTAATTTTGTCCGAGACTGCAAAAGGATCTGGAAGAGCACTTGAATGGTATGGAGAGTGTCTTAAAAGGAAGATAAAGATGAATATTAACAAGAGTAAAACGTGGGTAATGGAATATAATGTGAGAAAATCAGGCGATGCTGATGGAATTAGATTAGGTAATGAGACGATAAAAGTAGTAGATGAGTTTCGTTATTTGGGTAACAAAAGAACTTCTTGTTCGCCGAAGTAAAGAACATATAAAATGCAGAATGCTTATGGGAAGAAAAGTGTTTCTGAAGAAGCGAAATTTGTTGACATCCAATATTAGTGTAAACGTTAGTAAGTCCTTTCTGAAAGCATTTGTCTGGAGTGTAGAATTGTATGACAGTGAAACGTGGACGATAAGAAACTCAGACAAAAGATGATAGAAGCATTTGAAATGTGATGCTACAGACAAATGATGAAAATTACATGGTTATATCACGTAACTAATGAGGAGGTGATTAACCGAATTAGAGGGAAAAGGAGTTTCTGGCATATCCTGACAAAGAGAAGGAATAGATTGGTGGGACACATTCTGAAGACATCAAGAAATCGTCAACTTAGCATTAGAAGGAGGTGTGTGGGGTACAAATCACAGAGGGAGACCGAGGGACGAATACAGTAAGCAGATTCAAATGATGTAGGTTGCCTAACTTATACTCAGATGAAGAGATTTGGACAGGACAGGGTAGCCTGGAGAGATGCATCAAACCAGTCTGCGGACTGAAGACCACGACAACAATCTTTTTTTTTCTTCATAATTATATTAATGTATGTGACGTAAGTTCCATCGATGAATTTATGCCACGGTGGAGTAGCCAAGCCGTCTAAAGCGTCTCGCTGCGGAGCGCGCGGTTGCTCGCCGTGGAGGTTCGAGTCCTCCCTGGGGCATGGGTGTGTGTGTTTGACCTCGCAGTTTGGTCCGATAGATTTTTTTTTTTTTTTTTTTTTTTTTTTTTTGATGAATTTATATAGATATGTCTCTGTGTCCATAAGATATTTGAGCTTTCATATTTCAATTAATGTATTAAAATGTATTTTATCTTATGTAGATAGTAATGTAAATAATATTGTGATTGTTTTATTGTAATTGCTTTGTAGAGGAACTGGCTAAGAGATTTTATAGTTATTGTTGGAATGTAAAAGCCTGTGGGAAGAACTGAAAAACGGAAAGAGCGCGCGTGAATGGAAAATGTGGGAAAGCGCGCCTAAGCAGCGCTGTTGTGCGCTACGAACATTCTAGTTGAGAGAGTAGTGCCTGAGCCTTTGCCGGGATAGCAGCGAGCAGCGAGGCAGTGTCACATTAAGGCCGATATTGCAAACGTTTATGGAAATGGCCTCGGATGACGAACGCTGCATATTGCGGGCAATGGCGCAAACGCTGGTGGCTTAATTGTTTTGAATTTCCGACGCCAACAAGATTGTAAAAGCCACAGCACTGTACTAGCCCTCACTGGTACGATTGCACAACGGTGAATCGCGCACCTGCTCTTCTCTGCGAACACAGGCAACGCAAACCTTATTAATTTTGTCACTACAGTCAGATACTTTTATGTAGTTCCTATGAATAACAACTTAATTCCATTTTCACCCGTGTTCCACCCGTCATTTTCCTGTCATTTAACTATGCATGATCCCAACCATAGCCGCGGCGGAGCGGCCGAGCGCATTGAGGCGCTATGCTACGGTACGCGAAGTCGTTCCCCGTCGGGGGTTCGAATCCCCCTCGGACATGGGTGTTTGTACCGTCTTTAGTATAATGTAGTTCAGAAATAGTTTGTAAATTTAGGGACTGATGACTCCATAAGATTGAAAAAAAAATCCCAGCCTGATACTTGCAAAATACTACCCGAGTGTCCTAAAATTCCAATGGAATTTAAAGAAACTGATGTTTATTCCCCATAATTGTGTTGTAAACAATCCAAAATACGTGTGAAGTTTCTTAGATAGTCTAGATAGAAGTTACATTTTCAGATTTTGATAAAGAGTAATTCATCAAATCAGACGACAGCTGGAAGTGGTTAATTTTCATAAAAATCTTGCCATATAAAGCATTCCAAGACAGTGTTAGATTTGTGATCATTTAGCAACTTAGTTTATACAGTGTGATTTTTACCTAACACCGATCCAGATGATAGTTTAGTCAGTTAAGATTGATGAAAATAGGAAGGGAACAACAGAATAATTTTTTGTACTTTATGCTGTGTTCAGGTTTTGTATATCAGTGAAAACTACTTCACCTATAGCATTAATGTAGTTTATAGGTAGAAGAAGTCAGCTACGAAAGCATTTTGCGATAGGGCAGATAATTATTTTGCAGTCATTTGAGTTTGCTGAAGGGTAACAGTAAGATAACTGTTGTCTTACACTGCAAACATATATTTAAGTTTCAAATCAATTTTCTTTGAAAGAAATAAAAAGGTTTCTCCTATATAAGTACACTAGCTGGAAAGCCAGCGTTGCTCGAATATTTATTTATTTATTTATTCCAGCCTGAGTTCTTACTTCTGCTACCCCTGCCCTCTGTCCGTCTCCTCTTTTCTAAAAACATGTTACATTTCAGAGAATACTCGATCTAAAATACAGTTCATTTCAAAGATAAGTCCTGGAAGTTCCGTTAAGCAGTCAGAATGGTTTTATTATCAATCAATGATATCTTTCAGCGCGAATCAGCTGGAAATTAACTTCTGATGCTTCCAAAACATTCGTGTGTTCGTAAATAATTGAAAGCAGGAAAGAAATAATCGTTACGAAACGATTGTGAGTTGCAAAAGCCACAAATCATGCCACTTCGTGAAATGTGTAACTTTTCATGTCGGTTCGTTTTACCTCTAAAAAACGTACATTTCTCCAGGATACTGTTAATATTTCGTGTTTGTTAATTTATGTTTTACTGAATTTATTAAACCCGTGAAAATGAATGTGTTGTGGGGGCTCACATATGATGAAGCCTCCTGCGACGCTGCAGCCAATGAGGTCGCCCGGGTAGTAGATGATCGCCTTGAGCACCATCATGGCCGTCATGAAGACATCTGCGGTATTTGTACACACGTTTCGCTTGAATCTACAGCGAAATTCGTCCCGCAGTTTCGTTTTTGAATAGCTCAGTGGCTATGACGTCGTATCTGCTGATCAATGTGTCGTTCAGTGACATAATTGTAGCTGATTTCAGTGGTTTATCGGGATATTGTTTGCGGAATGTGCTGTGAACAGAGTAATAAAGACTTAACAAAATGTTAAACATAATGCAGTACCGATTTACGGATCTCACATTCATGACGTATATGTTGTTGTTATGGTCTTCAGTCCGGAGACTGGTTTGATGCAGCTCTCCACCCTACTCTATCCTGAGCAAGCCTTTTCATCTCCTTATAAGAACGGCAACCCACATCCACTTGAATCTGCTTACTATACGCATCTCTTGGTCTCCCTCTGCGATTTTTACCCCACACACTTCCCTCCAATGCTAAATTTACGATTCCCCGATGTCTAAGAATGTGTCCTACCAAGCGATCCCTTCTTTTAGTCAAGGTATGCCAAAAATTCCTTTTCTCACCAATTCTGTTCAGTACCTCTTCATTAGTTATGCGATCTACCCACCTAATCTTCAGCATTCTTCTGTAACACCACATTTCAAAAGCCTAATATTCATCTTTATCTTCCTTTTAAGACACTGTCCATACCATTCAAGTGCTCTTCCAGATCCTTTTGCAGTCTCGGACAAAATTACTATGTCATCAGCAAACCGCAAAGTTTTTATATCTTCTCCCTGAGCGTTAATTAATGGTATGCAACAAATTTTTCCATTTAGATGAAACTATAGCAATAATGAAAAATTATCCTGAATTCTGTGTCCTACGAAAACATTATTTACCAGTTTCGTAGAGTGGCATATTAGGAAACTGCCTGCGAATTGTGTTGTAAATGGATTTGATAGTAAAGGCGTTGTAAATTACAACGTCATACTTCTTAGGGCAAATTTTCATGCATTTCATTGTCATTGACGTCGTAGCTCCTAAACTATATGCCGTAATACTATATTATTTGGAAGGTATATCCAGTGGTGTATATGTAAAATGTCTGCCAAATATGTCGCGAATAGATTTAGTAGGAAATACGTAATAAATCAAAACTTCATGCTTGATGAGGCGGTTTTTCATGACCCTAACTGTTTATGACTCTACATCTCATGAACTGTGTGTCGTACAGTGATAAAATTTCCAAGGTACGTTCAGTGGCATGCTGTCTGTAGCATTTCTCGCAAATATAAATTGTAACGTCATACCAAATGCCATATTTTTACTGCATGAACGCCGAAAAAATAGTAAGCGACAAACGTTTTTCCTTTCACAATTTTCCTGAGATTGTCAGCGAGAAAAAGTTTCCTAAGGGTTTTAAATTATGTTTAAAGTTTTACACAAGTCGCTTAGTGCTCTCCATCTCAAATAGTGGACTGATAAAGACGGGGAAGTTTTCATTCTTTATGACGTCTTTTCTCCTGAACTATCGGCCCTACAGCAAAATCCTTTATACATATAATCTACATTAATGCCATAGGTGAAGTAGTTTTCGAAACTTCGTGTTTAGTCAGTGAGCGAGTAAGTGAATGAATGAGTGTCCTTTCTCTTTTATGTAGATAGAAATTATTAATGTAGGGAAAGTTTTTTGTTGCTTAAGTACACAGCATATATCAAAATATACAATTAACACACTAAATACTAACAAGTATGCTAGTATTTCAAATGTTCAAATGTTTGTTAAGCCTATGAGAACCAACTACGGGGTCATCAGTCCCTAAACTTACAAACCACTTATCAACTAGCGTATCCTAAGGACGGCACAAATATCCATGCCCGAGGGGGGATTCGAACCCCCGACCGTGCAGATCGTGACTGGAGCGCCTCAGTCTCCTCGGCCACCGCGGCCGGCTACAGTGCACATATTCCTTAACAATGCTGTCGGGGTAACAACCACACACGACACATGGTTCACGAGATACAACGTCATAAACAAATAGTTGCAAGAAACTGCCAGTTAATGCGACGAGACTTTATTCACACATTGTACCACGCGACAAGTTATAATCTACTACTTCTTGACTACCAACTGTATTCGCAACCGATTTTACAAATATACAGCAGTTATACAAGTGAATATATACCTGGAAAATCATACAATTGTACAACACAGAACTCAATAAATATGAGATCGTGCGAATTTTATATGTCATTTGTATTTAGACTACTATCTTTCTGTGTTTGGATACTGTACGTATAATTTGTACAATATGCAAGATAGCCTTGTTCTTCATACATTCCCCCATAAATATAACATGATTTTAGAAAAAAGGAGATGGACAGAGAGAGAAGGGATATCAGAAGTACTAACTCAATACAGGAATAATTAAATAAGTACCCCGGCAACGCTGGGTCTTTAACTAGTTGTTTATACATCGTCGAGATAGTGTTCCGAACATTTCAGTCCGAACAGTCCGGTAAGGGCATTAATGTGGATATTGCTGTTGTGGTACGAGGATTTTGGAGTAAATAGTAACGCAAAGTGTAAATTAGAGTGGAAATAGTTTAGCGCAAAGGAACTGACTGGTATGGATGTGCGATCAATTTGAAGAATATTTTGAGCCGGATCACTTGATATCAATCCCGTCGAACATTTATGTGACATAATAGAGAGGTTATTTCATGGGCAAAAATCTGCATTGGCAACACCTTACCAAATGTGAAGGCAGTGTCAAAGGACAAATTCCGGTCTAGAAAATTTAGTTTGTGATAAGACTTTACATGTTAGTAGAAAACGACGAGAGTGTCCTCTCACAGAAAGTTTAAAGCGCAATATCCAGAAAATTCCGAGGAAAGGGCTCTAAAATTTTAAGCGCGACACATGAAAGGGCTCTAAAATTTTAAGCGCGACACATGTACAGGGTGAGTCATAAATGAGGAAAAATATTTCGTGCAAATTGTCAAACACTGAGCTGCAAACGTAAATTCGTTTTCCACATATTTCTATGTCAATAAATGACAATGCAATTGAATGGTAAAAATCTAGACACCTGAAGTGGACTTTTGTGTGTTACTGTGCGCCGATATGTTGTGCCCTGTTGCCGATCTGTCCCCTTGGCCATCGTCGGCGCACAGTAACACCCAAAAGTCCATATTTCCAGATTTTTACCATTCAATTGCATTGACATTTATTAACATAGGAACATGCGGAAAACGAATTTATTTTTGTAGCTCAGTGTGTGACAATTTGTGCAAAATATTTTTCCTCACATATGACTCTGCCATATATATATCTTATATGCTATAGTCTGATTTAAATTAGTTGTCACTTGACGTTTGCGAGCCAAAGCTGCAGCGTTGTCACGTCAAGTACTGGCTGGCGGCAGCCGCCACAGCGCATCGCTCCACGCGGCGATAGAAAATCGCTTTAAAGCCTCTATCTTCTACAAGAATCGAGTAAAAAATTTCAAATTCACGCACGATATACGTATCTATAAAGTCTCACAGTATGTCAAAAATCTATCCTTGATTCTAATTAGGGCAAGAGCTACGTTAATTTGTTTGAAACTATTAAAATTTTATAGGTTTCAGAAATTACAGCAACCAGTCGCCTTTTGTTTCTTCTTAATGAAGATTTATTTGAACCATTACCGGTTTCGAGCTGCCTAGCAGCTCATCTTCAGATGGTATAAAATATTACAAGTTACATTTCAATAGTTATGCACTTTACATGTAGTTTGTCCATATCTGGTCCGCTTATTGATAGAATATCAGAACACTTCTTTTCCATCATCATGCCACAACAAATCACACGAATTTTAGGTGGTAAAATTAATAAATATTTCACACACATTACTTTTTAGCCACTAGCATAACTTACAGCTTGTAAACAACATGGATAAAAGTTTTATTAAAATTTTTCTAGTTCGCTAACAGCTTCAAACTTATCACTTCATATATTAAAAATTATTGGTCTCAAAACAATAATTTTTTTTTCCATTCATTGCTAAAGTAACACGCTTTGCAACGAATCTTTAAAAGTTTTCTTAGTGCATTGCGTTTCCGGTATATAAATTTCTGAAAACTACGTTTTTACGCATCTATGTCAATATTGAACTCGTAACAAGTATGATGTTTAAAATCTCTATTTCCTACAAACTTTACGTAAAAATTTTGAAATTTACATACAGTATCAATCTCAGTGATATTTGTAAGCACAAAAAAATATTTTCTTTATTTTACTTAGCGCCAGTTTTACATGGGCTATTGAAGTACGAGATTTTGGCGTCCGAAAAATTTTCTTTCTTTTCATTGCAGATCACGAAAACTATTTATTACACACATTGAATAACATCTTACTGTCTACAAAAATAAATTTTAATTAAAATGGAGTGTAACCATACGGAGGTGACGGGAGCTGGCTGAACAGTAATTTTTAGTCTCACAACAAGAATGAGATGTTAAATTAAATAAATTCACAAACTCATTATTTGCTGGCAGTACGTACACTATACACTAATCAGACAACGGGAAAATACCGCTTAATTCAGAGTTACTGGAGCTATCTGTGTCGCTGCTGGTATTGACGGATATTATTAAGTCTTCGAGGGATTGTTGTAAGACACCTTCATTCTTCCAGGCTTCCTGAATCACTCCTTTCACATGATGCACTATCTTTCGCCAGTCTTCTGGTGTCACTGTTTCAACTGCCTCTTTCAACAGGCGTTCCACTTCAGTTAATGTGAATTTTCTATTTTCTACAGCAATATGATGTTTAACCTGTGCCCAAATCAGCTCTATTGCGTTAAAGTGGTAATGGTAGGGAGGCACTCTGAGCACATTATGCCCGTATTTTTTGGCTACTTCATCCACAATGTAAATGGGATTCTTTGGTTTGTGTTGTGATACAAGTTCTAATAATTCCGCCCTTGTCAAATTGCCGTCGAACTGTGTCTTACGTTTCAGCAGCCAGCAAACAATTTCGTTTTTCTTCGTTGCCTTTGTGGGTGCCTTGTCTTGGATAACTGAATGGTATGGAGCGTTATCCATAATGATTATAGATGTCTTCGTTAAGTTTTGAAGCACAGAGTCTTCAAACCATTTCACGAAAGTATTGTGGTTCATCTCTTCGTGGTAGTCGGAGGTCTTCTTTGAACTGAATAAAAGCAGACAATTTGCGATGAAACCTTTTGAGTTTCCGGCATGCGCTACATTTATTCTCTTTCCTCTGCCTATCGGGGCTGCCATACTACCGTTGATGGTATCGTCCGTCCAACCCTTTTTGAAAGTGTGTCCTGCATTCACCCATGTCTCATCAAGCCAAACGATATCGTCAAAATTAGTCCCTACTAATTCTAAGAAAGCGGCATCGCCAAGCTGCAATATCTTGCCGTTCCATTAACAACTTTCTTCCAGAAATTGATTTATAGCGAAAACCTAACATTTTCACGATTCGTAACAAGGACGATTTACTGCCTTCAAACAGGTCCGCTGGTACAAGAGTAGCATGTAGTTTTTTGAGTGTCGGATACTCCTTCCTCGAATAAAATGCGTATATCTGCCGTCGACTCGCATCTTCCTGAAAAGAGTCGAGTTTTGTTACTCTCTTTTCGAGCCGCCTCTTGTTCCCAGGTGTCTCCAACTTCGATGATTCACCTGCGTCTTCTTTTGCGAATTTCTCCTTGCAGTTCCTGATCACTGATCGCTCGCTGATATGCAGAGCAGCTGCAGTTCGCTCCAACACTTTATCCAAAGGAGCAAGACGCCCTCCTGCATCCCTCTCTCTCTCAAAATACTCGCTCAGAGAACACACGTATTCACGCGCCTGACTCCGTATAACTACGCCATGTCCGCCACTTTTTGGAAGTTTCCGAGGTGAGTGCAGTCTCGGTCTTCCTCTCTTTCGACTACATTCGTCGCACATGGTACAGCACGCGAAGCTAAATTCACAGAAACCTGTCAGTCGCACGTCTACAGCGGCTCACTGAGGACTGGCTGCCACATGCCTCGGGCAGCGCGCAGCGGAACGGACCTGGCAACACAGTGGGACCCGACCGGGCCGGCCACCCATTGGTTTATGGCTGGCGGGAGCCGTGCGGCCCGCTGCCTGTCAAGTGACAACTAGTTTAAATCAGACTATAGTCAATGAGCGTTGAATAGAAGTATGGCGAAATAGTGCTGACAACAGCGTGCCTGACTGTTATGTGGATAATTAGGGTTCATTTTGTGGAGACATTTTATTTTTAGTATTTCTTTTTAAAATTCAAGACCTTCTTCCTGTTTTATATATGCAATAGCATAACCGCCATACTCTGCTTTGCCATGAAGAAACCGGTTACTCCAATTCACAACGATTATTTATAATCATTCCTCAACTTACAATATTGCCTAATTTTGTGACAAAATTGTAATGACAATACTATTTAACATTTTACTCTATCTAAATTAACGTAAAGTGCATTGTGAATTGTATAACCTAAACTTATCCTAGCGTAATGAAATTTTAAGCAACCTACGGATATGCTGCCGGGTGACGTCGTCGACCACGGCCAATATTTTTACAGGAGCCCGCCCTGCCATTCTCAAGGCACAACAACTCAAGGAAGCGATGTGCAAGGGAATGTGGACTGGCTCTCGTCCAAAAACAGAGGGGCAGAATTAATGCTGCCTCACCTGTTCATGTTTGGTAATCTTTGTTTGTGTTGACTCTGTAGTGACTTGTACTGCGTGTGTTATTTTTCTTGTTTATCCTTTGCAAACCGAGGTATTAATTTCGCTTGCACATTGCTCCCTTGAGTGCAGTTTGTCCTTGAGAACGTCAGGGTGTCCTCCTGTCGAAGTATGGGTGGTGGTCGACGACGTCACTCGGCAGCATACCCGAAAGTTGTTTTAAAATGCATTTTAAATTATTCCACCTCTTAAAAGAATACATTGTAATATAATGTTCCCAATATAATTGCTAATACTGCCGAGAGACCCCACGTTAACGGACAGCCGGGGTGGCGCAAGGGATAGCGTCACCGACTGCGGTGCTGAAGGTCGCCGGTTCAATCCCGTCCACCAGCAAAAATTTGTTTCTTTGTAATAAACATTTCCAGAATGTTCTACATGTTTTGTATGTTCACTTGTAATTTCTACTTGTTTCTTTCTTAACTATTCTTCTGATTTCTGGTACATTCTGTCTGAGTATAGATAGCAGAGCACTCTGCCCGAGAGGCAGTCAGTGCTGCGTGTACGTTTCAGTTCGCAATAAATCTGCTTTCAGTGTAAGTACTGTGTTCAGTTGACAACCCTGCCTTCGAAGGCAAACCTGCTTCCATTTAAACGCGACAATACTTTACGTCATTCTTTTATTTTAAATTTTATAATTTTTGAAGCAAATAATAAAACTAAAATGTTTCCCGCAAGTAGGATCGAACCCAGATCATTATCACGACATTTGCACACTGCTGCTCGATTGCCCGCAAGTAGGATCGAACCCAGATCATCATCATGACATTTGCACGCTACTGTTCCAATAAAATGCCCGTAAATCTATGGGACCAGACTGCAGTGGTCATCAGTCCCTAGGCTTACTCTAAGACTTACTCTAAGAACAACCACACACACACACACACACACACACACACACACACACACATACACAGACGCCTATGCCCGAGGGAAGGACTCGAACCATCGACGGGGAGCAATCGTTCACTTCACAACAAGGCGACTTAGAGTGCACGGCCACTCCTGTGCGGCCACGTTACTGTCCAACCTATTTCGCCACACTGTTATATGATAGATTAGTGCGGCGTTTAAAACTTACAGTCTTTCTTTCCCTGAATTTTAATTCTATGAGTAGTCACCCATGAAGTATACTACTAACATGCGTAGTATTATACCAAACTAAATTTCCAAGAATGGAAGGTATCCTTCCAGTGTTCCTACAGGGGACTTCCAACAACTTATTCTGTTATTACCACGTCGAGGTGCTGCCTTTGTCCGGGCAAAAGGAGATCCGACAAGATATTACAAACAGTCCATGATTTTTGTAATCTTACTGTATTTAACAGAATGTGAAATACGTACACGCAGTATTTAGAGAGTACTGGAAAGTCGGTGGGAGACCATAGGAGTTGCAAGTGAAACTGAACCTACTGTGGCCGATGGTAGCCAGCACTGTAGAGCCACAATGATGTACCAATTATTTAAGGGCTTCGATAACTGCTGGCCGGTGAAACAGAAGCTTCTGCAGCAGGGGCAGTGAGCGAAAAATCCTAGCCGGCGCGGGAGGTGTTTTATTCAGTGTTTGACGTCCCACGGACAGCCCGGTCATTAGAGGTCTATAATTCATCGCGGCTCCAACGAAGGCGAATCTGTCAGAAAAGAGACATGACTGGAATTACGAGGGGAGTGTTGTGATAGAGGTCAACAGAGTACTGCCCCAGATTTGTGACAGACAGGTCTTTAAACATTATAAACAACTAAATTGCTAAATCCTTGCATTTCTGATGTGTGCTGTTCATCTTTGATCAACGTTATTTCGTGGTCTGTAGTGTAAAACTAACAGATATTTTTCATAAGTGATGTACAAGGTCCATTCAATATGTTCTGAGACTTGACGCCTGGAGGGTAGGCATCCAGACAACTCCGTACGTTGCACACGCTGCCGCATTCCATGTGACTGAGTGTCGTTTCAGTTGCGGATAGTAAAGGAAACACCTCTTTTCGTCTCCAGTTAATATCCAGTTGGGGGGGGGGGGTTCTAATCCCCCCTCGGGCATGGATATTTGTGCCGTCCTTAGTTGTAAGTAGTTCATAAGTAGTTTGTAAGTTTAGGGACTGATGACCCTGTAGTTAAGTCCCATAGACTCTACACACATTTGAACATATTTTTTAATATCCAGTCGAGAAACTATGGATCATCTGAGTTGGTGACACTTGACTCCCAGCTTCAAGCTGTGTTAACCTCGGTTGCACTGCAGGAGGCTGCGATCGAGGGGCGTCGTTGTTATTGGCCAGTAGTGGGGACCGAAAGGACTCCAGTCGTCTCCACCGATCGGCCTGCGACAACGACATGCCCTGATATTGCCAGAAATGAGGCAGACACCCCGCCCGTGATTGCGTGGGAGGTCGCTGCAGTGCGTGACAGGAGGCGCAAGACATTCCGGGGCACCGATCGTGAGGCCTCCCTGTTTCGTCTTGTAGTTGCGTCTTGCAGTTGAAAGGTCCAATGTTAGGCGGTTAATGGAGCTCCTTAGAGTGATGGCTACCAAAGAGGGGAAGCAGGCCAACGTGCACTCTGTGTGTATACCGAGTGGAGTCATTCCAGATGTGGAATGGGTTCTCCCAGATGTCACGAAGGGTACAGGGTGCAGCCAACTGCAGGTGGTGGCTCACGTCAGTACCAATGATGTGTGTCGCTTTGGATCTCAAGAGATCCTCTCAGGTTTTGAGCGGCTATCTGAAGTGGTAAAGACTACCATCTCGCTTGCAAGATGAAAGCAGAGCTCACCATCTGCAGCATAGTTGACGGGACCTATTGTGGATTTCTGGTACAGAGCCAAGTGGAGGGTCTGAATAAGAGGCTCAAACGGGTCTGCGACCGTGTAGGCTGCAGATTCCTTGACATACCGTTACGGATACCGTTCGACAGGTCGTCGTCAAAAGTACTCTATCGTGTAGTGAAGTTGGATAGTTCCTGTGGGTTGTTATGGGTAGAGGTTGCACTCGAAAATCGTAAAAAGTTAATAACTTGTTCCTTTTAGCGGCCTCCCGACTCTGACGATACAATAGCAGAAAGGTTCAAAGAAAACGTATATCTAATTACAAACACGTACCTGATTCACAAAATAATAGTAGGCGATGATTTTAAATTACCCTCAATTATATTTTTAAATCAGGAGGCACACATAAAACGTCGTGCGAAATTGTACTCAACGCATTCTCTCAGAAATACTTCGAACAATCAGTTCATGAGCCAACTAGAATTGTAAATGGATGTCAAAACACACTTGATGTCTTAGCAACAAATAATCCAGAGCTCATAACGATCATCAAAACGGATATAGGTGTTAGTGGACACAGCGCTGTCGTAGCGAGGTTGAATATCGAAAGTCCGAAAGATACCAAAAAGGACGAAAAGTATATTTGCCCAGGAAAGCAGATAGAAATACAATACATTGCTTCCTGAAAGAAAGTTTCCACTCGTTCTTGACACTAAACGCAAGTGTAGACCAGATGTTTCTCCAATTCAAAGAAGTGATATCGACAGCAGGTAACAGTTTTATACCAAATAAATTAATAAAAGGAGGAGGTGATCCTCTTTGGTACACAAAACAGGTCAGGACAATGATGCAAAAGCAAAGGAAAAAGGAAACTAAATTTAAACGAACACATAATCCCCAGGATTGGCGAACGTACAAAGAAGCTCGAAATTAAGCAATGATTTCAATGCGAGATGCCTACAATACCTTTCACAACGTAACACTTTCTCGAAATTTGACTGAAAACCCAAAGATATTTTGGTCATATGTTAAATATACTAGGGGCAAAACACAAACAATACCCTAACTACGTGATAGTAAGGGCGATCCTGCCGATGATAGTGCTACTAAAGCAGAGTTACTAAACTTAGCTTTCAGAAACTCACTTAACAAACAAGACGAAATCAATATTCCAGATTTCGAATTACAGAGGCTAGAACGAATAACGTTGAAGTACATATCCTCGAAGTATTGAAGCAAATTAAATCACTTAACAAGAATAAGTCTTCTCTACCGGGCTGTATACCCATTAGATTTCTATTTCATTATGCTGAAGCGATAGCTCTTTCATAAACAGCCATATACAACCGCTCTCTCAAAGAAGGATCTGTACCAAAAGACTGGAAAGTAGCACCGGTCACACCAATATTCAAGAAAAGCAGTAGGAGTAACCCACTAAAGTACAGGCCTATTTCATTTACGTCAATTTGCAGCAGTGTTTTGGAACATATCCTGTATTCCAATATTGTCAATTATCTCGAACAGAATAATCTATTGACCCAAGGTCAACTTGGATTTAGAAAATATCGTTAATGCGAAACACAACTAGCTCTTTGCTCACACGAAGTGATTAGTGCTATCGACAAGGGTTTTCAAATTGATTCCGTATTTTTTTAATTCCAGAGGGCTTTTGACACAGTACCGCACAAACGGCTTTTAATCAAATTGCATAATTATTGTATATCGCTCCAAATTTGTGACCTGATAGAGGATTTCCTGTCAGAGAGGGTAGTAATCGATAGTTAAGGCGCCGACTAAAACAGATGTGATATCGGGCTTTTGACAGGGTACTATTATTGGTCCTCTGCTGTTCCTTAGTTATATAAACTATATGAGAAAAAGTCTTAGCAGCTATCTTAGGTTGTTTGTAGATGACGCCGTTATTTAGCGTCTAGTAAAATCATCTGAAGTTCAAAATCAACTGCAGAACGATCTAAATAAGATATTACAATGTTGTAAAAATTGGCAACTGACTCTAATTAATAAGAAGTTTGAAGTTGTCCACTTGAATACGAAAACTTTGTTTATAAGATAAATCAATCGAAAGTGAAGGCCGTAAACACCACGAAATACCTAGAAATTACTATTATTTCAGATTTAAACTGGAAATAACACGTAGATAATGTCGTAGGAAAGGCGATCTAGAGACAGCGTTTTATTGGCAGAACCGTTCAAAGGTGCAACAGAACTACTAAAGAAACTGCGTACACTACGCTTGTCCGTCCTCTTTTGGAGTATTGTTGCCCAGTGTGGGATTCTTATCAGATGGGTTTGACATAGGACATCGAAAGAGTCCAAAGAAGGGCAGCTCGTTTCGTATTGTCAGGATACAGGGGAGACACCGTTACGGATATAATAAAGGATCTGGGATGAGAATCTTTACAACAACGGTGCTTATCGCTGCGGCGTGGGCTACTTATGAAACTACAATCGCCAACATTCTCCTCCGAATCCGAAAATATATTGTTGACTCCCACTTACATAGGTAGAAAAGACCATCAGAATACAATACGAGAAATAAGAGCTCGAACGGAGAGGTTCAGGTGTTCTTTCTTCCAGCGCGCTGTTAGAGAATGGAATGGGAGATAAATAGTATAACGTTGGTTCGAAGAACCCTCTGCCAGGCAGTTAAATATGATTTGTAGCTTATCCAATGTAGATCGTCCTTTCAACTAAAGGGGGTCACCAAATAATTGTACTGAGATTATCACGTGGACTTGCGCCAGGATGCGTGCAACTCTGTGCTGCGTTACACGGACATGTAGAGGTCGTCCTTCAGAGTTTTCCAACTGTTCGACATCAACAAGTACGAGCATCTTCCAAAAGGTCTGTTTTTATTGTCCTCGTCGAACGTTCAAACGTTTCGGCAGCGGTTTTGCCTAATTTCGGCAGAACTTGACGTTTGCCTGTTGCTCAAACTGCGACTTGTCAAGGCTCGACTGGCGCAATCAGCTACCGCCAGAACAACAACCATTGGTCTGATTCCAGTGCATACACCCAATTGTGTCCTTCATGAACGAGAGACAAACTCACATGGTACCATACCTATGCGCTGAAGAGCACCACAGGGCCGTCATGCCATCAGTCTCAGAAATTATTGATTATACCACGTATATGTATACAATGTTGGAAATAAAAATTTGTACACCCTCTTAAAGATATTTGTTTTTCTATTCACTCAAGATTTATTGTTGAAACAGTGCATATGGAATACATCGAATGATTACGTTTACGGCTTCAGCGCTAGTGAAGTACCATATGTGTCGAACCATGCTGAAACACCCATATCAGCACTTGGTGTAAGTCTCAATGATCGGCAATTCAGGCGGTGGTTGCGGCATCTTTTCGATCATACACATGGCGTATACTGTAATGGTAAGAATTATTGCTCAGCCTGTTACGTAGGTCTGCTAGCGTTGTGAGGTGGCCCGTCTCTTGTATCAGTTATGGACCAGCATAACCCATGGTCTAAAGCGTCTCGCTGCGGAGCGCGCGGTTGCTCGCCGTGGAGGTTCGAGTCCTCCCTGGAGCATGGGTGTTTGTGTTTGTCCGTAGGTTAGTTTACCTAGGTTTAAGTAGTTTTTGTAAGCTACGGACTGATGACCACGCAGTTTGGTCCGATAGATTTAAAAACATTTGAGCATTTAGCATATCCCACACACACTCGGTTAGAGAAAAATCCGTAAATCGTACTGATCAGGCAAGTTGCTACAGGGTAAGTTGGTACAAATTCGATATAGGTACAATTCCGATCAACAGAAGGTTACGCGTCGTTTGTCAGTCTTGAACTTGCTGCTGTGTGGCGTTGTGGTGTAGCAGGTTTCTACAGCACCATCTGTCTTTTCTAAGAATACACCACTTTGTGCTACGGAGATATACATTTTTTCCTTTCAAGAGGTACGTGGAGCTACTTAGTCTAACGCACTCTTATAACTTTTCTAGTTAAGGGTGACTGGATTCGGTGTCAAAAATGCGATGTTTGGTTCCACGAAGTTTCTGTTGGCCCGAAGGAAAACAAATTTTTGTCTGGAAGAAGCCAGTGGTCAAAACTGTACGACGAAGTGATCCCAACTGAACCTAATATGGTACATTTTCGATCGATTTCGATTTTTCTCAATTCTCTAACCTTTTTGTGTTATACAAATATTTGTACTTGTTTAATATTTATTAAGCATCCAAGAACAAGTGCCATAGTTAAAATTATTTCTTTTCTCAATATATTTCCAGTTACAATAACATTTGTCCGAAATGATCGCAATTGCACCACCTTACCCTATGTCTTGCAGAGCCTGTTGAATTTCTCGCGTATTGTCTGTACGAGTATTATCCTATTGGAACGACTGAAAATCTTCCTGTTGCAAGATTGCAAAAGAACAAGTCTTAGAAAATTCTTCACTAACCGAGTGGTGGTCAGCATTATTTCCAAAAACACCATCGGAGCAAGGTGTTAAAACGCAAAATCTATATGTCTGTCCGTAAATTCATGACCTCAGTCGTTTGGAACCGTAAAGAAATATTCTCTTCGTTGAAATTTTGTCTCAGAAGGGAAACATTAGCGCTGCTTGGCACTGTCAAACCCCAAAATGAACAAAAGAAGATTGTTAAACAAGGTTGTGTTTCTTTTAGATAGCAACGATCGTCCTCACACAACCAGCGCTTCACGCCAAATCTTGCATTCATTCGCTTGAGGCATCGCCAACCACCTTTTTCGCAGCACTGATGTACAACCCCTTTTTCATCTGGTCATATCTCGCAAGTTCTCTTTAATGGAATGGGGTTTTAATCGATGATGAGGTGCATACCGCCTCAAATAATAGAGACGCATCTAATAGTTTCCAGAACAGAAATCCTGTCACGTAATTTGGTAGAGAATACTAAGAAATTATGGACGTATGTACAGTATACTAGCGGCAAAATACAATCAGTAAATTCACTACTTGATAGCAATTGTGATGCTACTGATAACAATACTGCTAAAGTAGAATTGCTCATTTAAGCTTTCCGAAATTACTTAACCGCAGAAAAGGAAGCAAATACTGCAGAATTATAATGAAGAACAGCTACCAGTATGCGTAATTTAGAAGTGGATATCCTTGGAACATTAAGTCAACTTAAATCACTTCGCAAACGCATGCCTCCGGATCCAGATTGTATACCAATTACCTTCCTATCAGAGTATGCTGATATAAAATTTCCTTACTTAGCTATAACGTACAACCGCTCGCTCAGCTTAAGATACGACCCGAAAGACTGGAAAGTTGCACAGATCACTCCAAAATAAAATAGGAGTATTCCGCAAATTCACAGGCCTTTATCACTGACGTCGGTTAGCAGCAGGATTTTAAAACATATACTTTCCTCAAACACTATAAACTACTTGTAAGAGAATGACCTATTTACTCACAGGCAACAGGTAGTTAGTTACTTACTCACATGAAATGATGAGTGCTATCAGAAACGGATCTCAAATAGATTCCGTATTACCAGATTTCCGGACGGCTTTTGACACTGTACCTCACAACCGCCTTGTAATCAAATCGCGTACTTACGCAATATAGCCACAGTTGTGCGATGGCAGAGAGTTCATACAAGTGCTTTTACGAAATTTGACTACCGTTCCATTCTCTAATAATGAGCGGAAAAAAAGAACATGTCGTTCGATTTTCGACCTGATTTCTCTTATTATATTATCATGATTATGTCTCTGTAGGTGGATGCTAACAAAATATGTTTTTATGCGGAAGAGAAAATTGTTGAAATAAATATTGCGAACGAATCTCGCAGAAACGAATAACGCCATTCCTTTAGTAATTTTCAATCAATTCTTGCATGATTTCCATGACACACTCTCCTCTATATATTTTCAATCTAGAACGAGCTGCCCTTCTTTGAACTTTCTCTAAATTATCAGTCAGTCTCACCTGCTGTGGATCCCACAATGCGTAGCAACACTCCAAAATAGAACGCACATGTGTAGTGTACGCAGTTTCTTTAGTAGCACTATTGCATCTTCTACGTGTTCTGCCAATGAAACGATGTCTGTGGTACGCCTTCCCTACAATTTTTCTATGTGTTGTTCGCAATTGCTATTCCTAGGTATTTAGTTGAATTTACGGCGCCTATATTTGACTGATTTATCGTGTAAATGAAGTTTAAGGGATTTCTTTTGGTGCTCATATGCGTGACTTTACAGATATCATTATTTATGGTCAATTATCAGTTTTGAAACCATGCAGATATATTATCTAAATCATTTTGCAGTTGCTTTTGATCTTTTGGTGACTTTACTAACCGATAGATGAAAGAGTCATCCGCAAATAATCTGAGAGAGCTACTTAGATTATCTCCTGTATCGTTAATAAAGATAAGGAACAGTAGGGGCCCCATAACAATTCCCTGGGGAACGCCAGATATGTGATTTGTTTTACTCGATGGCTTTTGGCCAATTACAACATACTGTGTCCTTTCTTTACATGAAACCGCGAATCGAATCGCACAACTGTGGCGATATTCCATAAGTCATACTTTGATTATAAGCCGCTTGTCAGGTACAATGTCAAAAGCCTTTCGGAAATTTCGAAATATGCAATCGATTTGAGGTCCGTTGTTGGCAGCACTCATCACTTCATGTGAGTAAAGAGTAAAGAACGATAATTTTTTAATCTGTGTTGTCTATAGTTCAATAGATAGTTATCTTCGTCGCAGTTATAACGTTTCAGAGACCGCCTGGCGTTTCTTTCAATATTTACTTAATTATTCTGGATAATTAATCTCTTGTATTTCTTACGATTATTCTGTGTTTATTTCATGCAAATTATTACATATCGATAAGACACATATCTTATGCAAAGAAAGTACAACGTTAACAAGCACATTATTATCTGTAAATTTATGCCTATCATATGTTTTACTTAATAAGAAGGAGCAGCAGTATCCTTTCTTCCTTCTTCTTGGTCAAGCATTCATAGGTTTCGGACGTAATAGAGCATTACTCTTTGTTTAATTTGTCTCAATTGTAATTCCTGTCAAGCACAGAATGGATGTAGGAAATTATTGTAAGTGTATGTTCAGTATTTTGAAATTATATACCAACTAATTTCGTTTAATGAAAATTTGCATTTCTCAACATTTTTTATTTAAAAGCTACCTCATTATTCCTTACTGTTCAATATCTTAATAGTGTGTGAACTTTTCTTACAGATTACCACCGGGCACCATTCTCTTGCAGTGTGCGAAATTAAATGTTGGAACGATGCACAATACTCCGTAATTATCTTCGAATCTTTTGTTCTGCAGTAAACGTCACTGAGATATACGCCAGATTATCGAAATTTAGCTTTTTTTTAGCTAGCCCTGGACTTACGATAAATTTAGGCAGGTTACGAAAATTAAATATTTTTGTGCCATTTACCAGCTCCATTTAAGTTGCAGAAAATTTTTGCAGGCACATTTTTTTTAATAAAAATGATTTGCAACTCAGCCACAACATTGAAATATTTCTCCCGCCGTAATTTTAGCGCCCTAATTTTTATTAAAAAATTTACGATCAATTTCAAACTTTATTTGATTTCGCTGTAAACTTTCTTTTTGCGGAACAATCTTTTCTCAGGCGCTACCTTTTCTAAATTTACATCATTACATCGAACTATTACTTTGATTTTATCATTTTAAATAATAAAAAATATTTATTTATTAATATTTTATTATTTTTTAACCAATCAATTAGGGAGAAATAATTCACAGTTTATCGTGTTCTTTTTTTTTAACCCTGCTGCAAACCGACTTGAATTGTATAGGCCTGTAATTTGGCGGATCACTCCTATTGCCTTCTTCATCTACATGGGAAACTCACATTTAATTGCCTGGCAGAGGGTTCATCGAACCACCGTTATACTATTTTATCTCCCATTCCATTCTCGAATAGCGCGCGGGAATCTCTCCGTTCGGGCTCTGATTTCTCGTATTTTATTCTGATGATCATTTCTACCTATGTAAGTGGAAGTCAACAATATATTTTCGCATTCGGAGGAGAATGTTGGCGATTGGAGTTTCGTAAGTAGCACACGCCGCAGCGATAAGCGTCGTCGTTGTAATGATTCCCATCCCAGATCCTGCATCATTTCCGTAACGCTGTCTCCCCTGTATCGCGACAATACGAAACGAGCTGCCCTTCTTTGGACTCTTTCGATTTCCGCCGTCAAACCCACCTGATAAGGATCCCACGCTGGGCAGCAATATTCCATAAAAGGAAGGACAGCATAGTGTGTATGCAGTTTCTTTAGTAGTTCTGTTGCATGTTTTAAGGATTCTGCCAATAAAACGCAGTCTCTGGTTCGCCTTTCCTACGACATTATCTACGTGTTCTTTCCAATTTATGTCGGAAGTAATTATAATTCCTAGGTATTTTGTGGAGTTTACGGCCTTCACATTTGATTGATTTATCATTTAAACAAAATTTAACGGATTTCTTTTTGTATGTCTTTCTCGCATATTTAAGTGACCTGTGTAACAGTCCAGTCTTTGGGTACGAATCTATCGCGAGGCGAGCAGTTGTGGCTACGATAGCTGGAGATGTTCTAAGCAACAAGTAGAATGGTGGTCAGAGTCAGTAAGTTTCGTACGGAGAGTGGAAGTAACATGACGACAGCTCGCTGCCGCCATCTTGCGTGTAGCAGTCAGCTCTGGCTGTCAGGGGCATGTTAGCTTTGCTTCCAGCCGACTAACCCCACCCCCTCTTTCCCTCCCCACTCCCTCAGCTCTCTCTCTCTCTCTCTCTCTCTCTCTCTCTCTCTCTCTCTCTCTCTCTCTCTCTCTCTCTCTTCTGTCTCTCTCTCGCTCGCTCGTTCACGGTCGACATTTCGCCACGTTATCCGTGCTGTCGGATGCTGACCTGCTGAACTGGTAATTGGAAATTCTTGTTGCAGCGCACACTTTTATAACTTTTAATTGGCAATAGCTGTACCCGGTCCACGTTTCTGTGGCTGATTACAGATACTCTGCAAAAGGAATAAAGCACACATTTCTAATTGGTGCAATTTCATAATGCTTTCTGAATGGAAATTCGATGTACGTCCTACACTCTTTAGCTTCCATATGGTGCGCACTATAGTGGTTCTTCGTGTATCTCTTTTATATTTGGCTTTCCACCAGTGCAAAACCGTTTATATTTAACTATTAACCAGTAAAATATCGAAATAGTGTGTGGAGCGCTTTAGTGAGCAAATAAACGCTAATTGTAGAAGAGACCGGAAGATGAGGGTCGCCTTGCATAAAAAATAAAATAATAAATAAAAAAATACTCACACAATATATGAAATCAATTGCGAATTGGCAAAGCTGAAAATATGTAGCCAGACGGGACCCGAACCCGGGCCTTCCGCTTTCTAGGCACTTTTTTTATTGTACAAAGCATTTATACACAATATGTAAAAACAAATTATCAACTATTGCTCCTGAAATCTATTTTATACTTTCAATATGTTGTTCATCTTCTGTTGGTTTGTTGTAGCTTCAGAAAATCATCGTTGCATAACTTGTGATACCTTCTTATATTTAACTTATTTACATTCTTAGTTCAGGGTATGAAAGAGGAAATTTTTAAATTGTTGTTTATATTTGGGTAGCTTCTGTAATTTGTTGTGTTCTTCTTTAATATACATCCACAAATTTTTCTAATGTTGTATTCTTGTTTCTAATGATGTTTATAAATTTTCCAAGTAGCGAAAGATAGCTGTTGGGTTTCATACTGGTCTATAGACTCTAGTCTGCATATATTATATCCTCCACCGATATTGCGTTTTCCGACGTCCTGTTGATAATTGCTAGCTTCTTTCTGGACCAATTCCATATGGTAATTCGGTCTCTGCAAACAAAGGTATATGCTATTGTGTCTACCAATTGGCAGTGGTCACAATATGGGTCAGGCTTCATTTTAATTTTATACATTTTCTCCTGTTGGAACTTTTTCATTAACAATGTCATACCACAAAGATTGCTCATCTGTCATAAGGATATTATTTAAGTTTTTCCAGATATTTTTCCATTTTATGTTTGAATATTTTAGCTCTATAGGGTTTCGTGGGTGTCCCTTAATCAGTGAAATGTGCAACTTCGAAGTGGTATATCTGGGAGCAGATTCTTGTAAATAACTTAATTCTCTATAATATTTACAGACATAGGCTACTGTAGGCAGGATGTAGCTGGGAATTTGTATCTGCCGGGGGGCGTTCTTAGGTAATCGTTACAGGTGCGGTGATCACTGTGTCCCCAGTGGTGTATTGGTCAGCGCAACTGCCTAGAAAGCGGGACACCTGGATTCGGGTCCCGGCTGGGTACACATTTTCAGCTTTGCCCATTCGCAGTGGACGTCATATATTCTGTGAATGGGAAAGAACAACAACTACAGGATCAGACGCCTTATGTATACAAATAAAAAAGTATTGCGGTTTTGACTTTTTTACATTATCGATCAGGATAATTCGCCTTTACTTTATCCAATTATCTCCATTGTGCAAAATTTGAACCCATCCGAACAAATTAGAAATTTTGCAGTGGTAATCTTCAAAAATCCCAATTATAATTATTTTTTAATATAAAATAGAAATAAAATTGGTATGTTCCACATAAAACGGGTTCCTCTAGAGAACATTAATCTCAGCCCAGTTGACATATTTCGCAAAAAAGAATTAATCGATACGCATGATTTGCCTGGACACCAGCTTCAGTTCGTAGATCAAATTTCCTTATTTATTTATTTATTTATTTATTTGTTTTTTCTGTTCCATAGGACCCACTTGAGGAGTAAGACTCCATGGTCATGGAACAAGTCAATACATTGTTACACAAGAATGGTAATAGAAAAATTTTAAGTAGTCCTTTGCACACGACAATCTTAAGACAAAGTGAAAAGAATCAATAAAGAAAAAATGAATTAGCTTAATTGTTTAACTTTTCTAGGAGCTCCTCGACAGAATAAAAGGAGTGAGCCACGAGGTAACTCTTCAATTTAGATTTGAAAGCATGTGGATTAGTGCTAAGATTCTTTAGTACTTGTGGCAGCTTATTGAAAATGGATGCCGCAGAATACTGCACCCCTTTCTGCACAAGTGTTAAGGTGGTGTGGTGCAAATGTAGATTAGACATCTGTCTAGTATTCACCGAGTGAAAGCTACTAACTCGTGGGAATAAGCTGATATTATTAACAACAAACGACATTAAAGAAAAAACGTATTGTGACGCCAGAGTAAAAATTCCCAGACTACTCAAAAGGGGTCGACGTGACGTTCGCGAACTTCCACCACATATTGCTCGAACCGCCCGTTTTTGAGTTTTGAGCCAGAAATATCCTTTTTGCATCAGGCGAGTTACCCCAAAAAACAATGCCGTACGTCATAAGTGAGTGAAAGTAAGCGAAATAGACTACTTTTCGTGTTGAAAAATCACTTATCTCAGATGTTGTTCTAATGGTAAATATAGCAGAATTTAGTTTTGGAACAAGATCCTGAACATGGGCTTTCCATGACAGCTTACTGTCTATATGAACACCTAGAAATTTGAACTGTTCAGTCTCACTTATCACATGCCCATTATGTGTAATCATAATGTCAGATTTCGTCAAATTATGTGTTAGAAATTGTAAAAACTGAGTTTTACTGTGATTTAACATCAACTTGTTTTCTATTAGCCATGAACTTATCTCTTGAACTGCATTATTTGATACTGTGTCAATATTACGAGCAACATCCTTCACTCCAAGCTGGTATCATCAGCAAACAAAAATATTTTACAATCACCTGTTATACTCGAAGGCATATCATTTATATAAATAAGAAACAGCAATGGTCCCAAAACAGACCCCTGGGGCACCCCATACTTAATTGTGCCCCATTGGGATTGCACGTCATAGCCATTTCCTACACTGCGGAGAATTACCTTCTGTTGTCTATTATTAAAGTACGAGGTGAACCAGTTGTGGGCTACTCCCCGTATTCCATAATGTTCCAACTTCTGCAACAATATTTTGTGATCAACACAATCAAACGCTTTTGTTAAATCAAAGAAGACGCCTAATGTCCGTAGCCTCTTATTTAACCCATCAAGTGCCTCACAGAGAAACGAAAATATAGCGTTTTCAGTCGTTAAACCACTTCTAAAACCAAACTGTACGTTTGACAGGAAATTATGTGAACTGAAATGATCAATTAATCTTGAATATACAGCCTTTTCAATAACTTTGGAAAAAACCGATGGCATAGAAATAGGTCTATAGTTGTCTATATTATCCCTTTCTCCTTTTTTATAAAGCGGTTTCACTACTGAGTACTTTAATCTGTTAGGAAACTGACCATTCTGAAAGGAAAAATTACAAATATGGCTTAGTACTGGGCTAACATATGGAGAACAGTACTTTAGAATTCTGCTAGATACCCCATCATATCCACAAGAGTCCTTAGTCTTTAGTGATTTAATTATTGACTCAATCTCACCTATGGAAGTATCATGAAGGACCATTTCAGGTAACAGCCTCGGAAACGCATTTTCTAAAAACGTTATATGATTACCTCTAGAAACTAGAGTTTTGTTTAGTTCCTCTACTATATTCAGAAAGTGATTATTGAATATTGCACATATATCTAACTTGTCAGTAACAGAAACATTCCTACTACGCACTGGGGACGTTATAACTTCTACCTGCTGCTCCTGACCAGACACTTCTTTCACGACTGACCAGATAGTTTTAATTTTATCCCGAGAGTTTGCTATTCTTTTTGCATACCACATACTTTTTGCATTCTTAATGACTTTTTTCAGAACCTTACAGTACTGTTTGTAATGAGCTACTGCATCTTCATTCTGACTGCTTCTAACATTTTGATACAACTCCCGCTTAGTTCTACATGATACTCTTATCCCATTTGTCAGCCACCCTGGCTGTCTGTTACTGAAAGTACCCTGTTTTGAGCGTTCTAGCGGAAAGCAACTTTCAAACAGCATAATAAATGTGTTCAGAAAAGCACTATATTTATCAAATGCATTATCAGCACTATAAACATCCTGCCATTATTGTTCCTTAATTAGGCTTAAAAAGGTCTCAATTGCAACTGGATTAACTTTTCTGAGTAGTTGATATTTATGTTTAACATTTGTTTGAGAACAAATACTTTTTAGAATTAAAAGTTGGGCATCGTGGTCTGACAGGCCATTTACTATTCTGCTGACAGAGTGCCCCTCTAATAATGAAGAATGAACAAAAATATTGTCAATGGTAGAACTGCTATTTCCTTGCACTCTCGTTGGAAAAAATACTGTTTGCATCATGTTATAGGAATTAAATAGATCTAACAGCTGACTTTTCCTTGAGCTATCACCTACACAATTAATGTTGAAATCTCCACACACAATTAAATTTTTATACTTCCTGTACAGTGAACCCAGAACCAATTCCAGCTTGGGCAGAAACATTTTAAAATCTGAGTCAGGGGATCTATAAATAACAACTATTACTAGTTTAGTTCCATTAACATTAACAACTCCTGCACAACATTCGAATATCTGTTCTGTGCAGTGTTTAGAAAAATCGATTGACTCCGATGAAAAATCGTTTTTTACATACATGGCCACTCCCCCACACTGCAAGGAACTCCTAGAGTAGAAGGCAGCTAACCTGTATCCTGGCAAAGGAAGTCTCTTAATTGTCACACCACTTAAAAAGTGCTCTGAAATTCCAATAATGTCAGAATCAGTATCAATAAGCATTTCATTAACTTTATCTCTGATACCCTGTATATTTTGATGAAAAACAGTAATTCCCTTATTACTTATATTCTTAGATTAGATTAGATTAATACTTGTTCCTTAAATCATGTATACGACATTTCGTAATGATGTGGAACGTGTCAGTTTAGTAAATTATGTCTATACTTGACAATCTATATTTTAAGAATTTTTTTTTGTAAATTTTTTTTAATTTTTTTAAATTTATTTTTATATATTTTTTTTATGTTTTATCTAAAAATTCATCAACATTGTAGAAGGAGTTGCCATTCAGAAATTCCTTTAATTTCCTTTTAAATACTAGTTGGCTATCTGTCAGAGTTTTGATGCTACTTGGTAAGTGACCAAAGACTTTTGTGGCAGCATAATTCACCCCTTTTTGAGCCAAAGTTAGATTTAACCTTGAATAGTGAATATCATCCTTTCTCCTAGTGTCGTAGCTATGCACACTGCTATTACTTTTGAATTGAGTCGGATTGTTAATAACAAATTTCATGAGTGAATATATATATTGTGAAGCTACAGTGAGTATCCCTAGATCCCTAAATAAATGTCTGCAGGATGCTCTTAGGTGGGCTCCAGCAATTATTCTGATTACACGCTTTTGTGCAATGAATACTTTTTTACTCAATGTTGAATTGCCCCAGAATATGATCCCATATGAAAGCAGTGAATGAAAATAGGCGTAGTAAGCTAATTTACTGAGATTTATATCACCAAATTTTGCAATGACTCTGATAGCATAAGTAGCTGAACTCAGACGTTTCAGAAGATCTTCAATATGTTTCTTCCAATTCAGTCCCTCGTCAATGCAAACACCTAAAAATTTTGAATATTCTACCTTAGCTACAGATTTATGTTCAAAGTCTAAATTTATTAATGGTGTCATGCCATTTACTGTATGAAACTGTATATACTGGGTTTTATCAAAGTTTAATTAGAGTCCATTTGTAGAGAACCACTTAATGACTTTCTGGAAGATATCATTTACAATTTCATCAGTTAATTCCTGTTTGTCAGGTGTGATAGCTATACTTGTATCATCAGCAAAAAGTACTAGCTTAGCATCTTCATGTATGTAGAATGGCAAGTCATTAATATATATTAAGAACAGCAAAGGACCCAAGACCGAACCTTGTGGGACCCCATTTTTAATAACTTCCCAGTTAGAAGAATTAATTGTGTCATCTACATCATGTGAACTGCTTATTTCAACTTTCTGCACTCTTCCAGTTAAGTATGATTTAAACCATTTGTGCACTGTCCCACTCATACCACAATACTTAAGCTTATCTAGAAGAATCCCATGATTTACACAATCAAACGCCTTTGAAAGATCACAAAAAATCCCTACTGGTGATGTCCGGTTATTCAAAGCATTTAATATTTCATCAGTGAAGGTGTATATAGCATTTTCAGTTGAAAAGCTTTTTTGAAAACCAAACTGACATTTTGTTAGAACTTTATTTATACTAATATGTGAAGCAATTCGAGAATACATAACTTTTTCAAAAATCTTTGATAAAGCTGTCAGAAGTGAGATGGGCCGGTAGTTGTTGACATCGTATGTATCCCCTTTTTTATGCAAAGGTTTAACGATAGCATATTTCAGTCTATCTGGGAAAATACCCTGCTTTAATGAGCTATTACAAATATGACTGAGAATCCTACTTATCTCCTGGGAACAAGTTTTTAATACCCTGCTGGAAATGCCATCAATTCCATATGACCGTTTACTCTTGAGAGAGTTTATTATTTTCCTAATTTCTGAAGGTGAGGTGGGTGGAATTTCAATTGTATCAAATTGTGTGGGTATGGCCTCTTCCATTAATTGCCTTGCTCCTTCTAATGAACATTTAGATCCTATTTTCTCCACAACATTTAAAAAGTAATCATTAAAAATGTTTTCAACTTCTGACTTTTTGTTGATAAAGTTTTCATTTGTTTTGATGGTAATACCCTCTTCCTCTGCTCTTGGTTGCCCTGTCTCCCTTTTAATAATATTCCAAATTGTTTTAATTTTATTATCAGAGGAGCTAATCTCAGACATGATGCACATGCTTCTTGATTTTTTAATAACTTTTCTTAATGTAGCACAGTAGCTTTTATAATATTTTATTGTTTCTGGGTTATTACTCTTTCTTGCGGACAGATATAGTTCCCTTTTTCGGTTACACGATATTTTTATACCTTTAGTAAGCCATGGTTTTTTGCATGGTTTCTTAGAATTAAATTTTACTAATTTCTTGGGGAAACAGTTATCAAATACCCTTACAAATGTATCGTGAAATAAATTATATTTTAAATTAACATCAGGTTCCTTGTAAACCTCATCCCAGTCTAACTGCTGTAGACTTTCTTTGAAATTTTTAGTTGTTAAGTCATTAATCGAGAGCACTATTCTGGTGGACAGTTTCGAATTACTGAACGGAGCTATTTCATATACTGTTACTAGCTGTGCACCATGATCCGAAAGACCATTCTCAATGGGACAAGCATTTATGTTGTTAAACTTATCTTGGTCTATAAAAAAGTTATCTATCAATGTACTGCTGTCCTTTACTACCCGAGTAGGAAAATCAATAACGGATGTCAGATTGAATGAGCCAAGTAAGACTTCCAGGTCTTTCTTCCTATTACACTCTTTCAGTGAATCTACATTGAAATCACCACAAATAATAATTTGCTTCCCCCTATCTGACAGATAGCACAACAAGGCATCCAAGTTTTCCAGAAATAACTGAAAATTCCCTGAAGGGGACCTATATACTGTTACAATTATAAGATAATCATCATTAAGTTTAAGCTGGCAGGCACATGCTTCAATATGCTGCTCTACACAAAACTTTTTTGTTTCTAAATTTTTTACACTGTGATAGCTTTTGGCATATATGGCAACTCCTCCTCTTATCTTATTATCTCTACTTACATTTGAGACTAATTTATATCCACTGACATTCACATTTTCCATACCGGTGACAATGTGATGCTCAGACAGGCATAGTATATCTATTACATTATCAGTTTCTATAGCATCTAAACAAACTAAAAGCTCATCTATTTTATTCTTTAGTCCCCCAATATTCTGGTGAAAAATGCTAACATTTTTTTTTACTTTACTTCTCTGAGAAATATTTGATTTTTCAACATTTTTAGCACCTGCCTGCCTGAGCTTCTCACTGGACACTGATCTTAGCCTGAGAAAGAAGTACCTTCATGAATTGCCGTGTCCCCCCTTAAGGACTTTGCTATCAACCCAGCTAGTTTCCCCTTCCCTTTCCTATTGAGATGTAGGCCATGTCTAGTGAAATCCCACCTATCAATAGCATCCACAGGAACCAAACCGATGTCCGACAGAGTGTCCGCCCTAAGCAGTTGATCAATCTCCATATTGACTCTCCTGACGATGCGGTTCAATTGGGGTTGATCGTACCGCATGAAAGCAGGCAACAGTCCAACATTTGTCTGAGTCGTTGCAGAAGCTATTTTAACCAGGTCACACTCAATATTGTAGCCCTGATCCCTATCAATGCTGTTTCCCACCCCACCCACTATAACAACATGATCCTGTTTTGTGAAACCCTTACACAAGGAACCTATATCCTCTACCACCTGGCTTAGACCTGCACTGGGCTTGAAAAGTTTGACTTTGTTAGACTTTGTCAAAGGTGGTTCATTTCTTAGAGGGACTTCCTTTAAGCAGGAATATCCATCAGCTGTCTTCAGTCTAAAAAAGGTGCAGCCCTAACACCAACTACTACAGGAATTTTTCCACCCCCTACTACACTGTCACCTATGAGCTTTGCCAACCTCCCCTTCCCATACCTATTGAGGTGCAGACCGTGCCTAGTAAAATCCGACCTTTGGATAGTCTCAACTGGCACCACTGCAATGTGATCCATGCCCTCCGTCATCAGCGCCTTCTCAAGCCCCATGTTAACACGGCTGACAGCCGTATTAAGACAAGGCCTATCATGACGCTGAAACAGCTGCACGAAATGCACATTCGTGCCACCAGTTTCAGTTGCTATCCTTTCCAGATCACCACCTATATCATATTCCCCGTCCCTATCAAGACTATTCCCGGCCCCACCCACTATAACTACCTGATCCTCTTTTGAAAAATTCCTACATAAGTCCCCTATGTTACAAGTGACCTGAGCTAACCCTGCACTAGGCTTCACTATGCTGGTGACCTGGTACTCACTCCCAAGTACTTCCTGCAACTGTTGGCCAACACCTCTGCCATGAGAACTACCTAGCAGCAGAACCTTCTTCTTCCTAAGAGACCTCTCTACAGATTTCGGCTTACCAAAAGCTGAGGTCTGCTGCGTACTTCCTACACCTACAGCTACAGGAGGTTCATCTCCACTCAACTCCGACAGTTGGTCAAACCTATTTGCAACTTGCAATGTAAAGCTATCTGAATACCTTCTCCTAGCTACCTTCTTGCCAACTGCCAGTTCCCATTCCCCAGCCCCCCTTCCCCTCCTCAACCTACCTAGTTCCTCTTCGGCGTTTTTCAACTGCACCTGAAGGGCGCAGATCAAACGCTCCTGCTCCTCAATAAACTTATTCCTGCTGCAAATCCTACAGTTCCAGGAGAGAACCTCACCACAAAGCCCACTGTCTTCCCCACTGCACTCCCCCCCCCCCCCCCCCCATGAAAATACTTACTACAAATCCCACACTGCAGCCCACTACGCACGACCCTACGACAGAGCCCACACATTTCACTCATGGTAAAATTTTACAATAATTTGTTAAGAAAAACTAGACGTCTACGTTATGAAGTTTCTACAAAATAAATAGGAAGTACCTTTTAACTACAGCAATCAACAAACCTCAGTCTCTACAAATCAAGTAACAACAACTAATAGTATCAGAAAAGAGCAAATAACACTACCACAGAAACTTTACACTGTTGCTTGTATAAACAAGTTCAAATTCAAGCGTCACTAATAAAATAACTAAACACTGTGAGAGTACAAGAGTTCTCAAATACCGTAACTTAAAGTTTCCCAACCTCAACTACGTTAAAAACAGCAAGTCACCTGTTGAAAAGTACTAAAGTTAATAAACAACTAGCGCGATAACACCTCCTGAAATCTAAAACTTTAATAATTTAACTACAATACACAAACACTTATTGGAACTTAGCTTTCGGAGACCGCTACGGCTGGAACCACTCGCCACCAGATGTAAACAAAGCAGTAAGACGTCGATGCC
Organism: Locusta migratoria; assembly: GCA_026315105.1. NCBI lineage: Eukaryota > Metazoa > Arthropoda > Insecta > Orthoptera > Acrididae > Locusta > Locusta migratoria. The sequence continues at coordinate 283,967,019 of CM048750.1, read as the reverse complement.
GGCGCACACGCGAACACAAATAACACCACTTAAAGCAATTACGGCACAACAAACGCTAAAATAACTGACGAACCTTTACTAGAACACCTCTAGATTGAATATTGTCACGTAATAACAATTAAAATAATTTTATTAATCCTAAAATTATATAAAAAAATCGAGAGCGATGTGCACAGCAGTCCAGCACTCGTGACGTCACGCCAAAGACGTGAAGATAATCTGTAACACAGCTACAGTAAGACAGATGTTTTGATGGCCGTACAAATTGGTGCTGGTGCGAGCTAAATCCAAAAAAAAAACATCTCATGTTCCTGGCTCCAACAGTACATAACACCAAGACCCCAAAAATCGCGAATCTGTCCTCTGGCGTTTTACTAAAAGGGAGAGGACGGGGCGTTACATCTATGGGCAGAGATGGGGACTAGGGTTGGTAGGAGGCGAGATACCGGGACGGAGGGTGTCGTCAGGGATGGGGAAAGAAAATCAATTTTATATTTTTTATTATTTTTTTTCTTTATTATTATTTTAAAGCCTTCCATGATGGCAGGCTGGCAGCAGCTTCAGTGCTGCTCTTCAGCCGATAGACTTTACAAAGTTGGACAAGTCGATACAAAACATTGAATGGTGATAAAATGCAGAATGAAACAGTTTGATAGAGGATTAAAACAAGGATACTGATACGCATAACGAAGAATTGTAAAACATATATTCAGAAGTAAACCAGCCACGGTGGTTAAAATCACATATATGTACAAGTTCAAAATCCAGGGTAGTTTAAAATTTAATGGCGGAGCACACAGGACAACGACGAACGCACTGCTTAAAAACACACGGCAACACGAATATCCTGTCTTCGTGGAGGTCGCTTACGTTTTAAAAATACTTGCAACACTAACACACAGACACTGGCAAAACACTAATGGTGCTCTGTTAAAATTGGAGGGCACAGGTACCCCGCAGGGGATGAGGAAGGGAGGGGAGGCGCGGAGGAAATGGACTGGTGGTGAAGGGGTGGGAGGGGATGGAGGAGGGAGGTGCAAAGACTCCACGGGATGGGGAAGGAGGGGGAAGTCAAGCGTGGGAGGGATTGGGACAGGAGGGGGAAGGGGAGGGGGCGTACAAATACCGGGATGGACTAAAGGATGAGTAGATGGGACGGAGGGCGTCATCTGGGAGGGGTAGATGACGGAAGTAACCCTCGGAGAGGATGTGGAGAGTGTGGAGGAGAAGGGAGGGAGGATAACAAGGAAACGGCTTGACACGGGCAACAATAGGTGGGAGACAAGCGAGTGCCGGCCGCGGTGGCCGAGGGGACTGAGGCGCTCAAGTCACGGTCTGCACGGCCACTACGGTCGGGGGTTCGAATCCCCCCTCGGGCATGGATATTTGTGCCGTCCTTAGGATTAGCTAGTTCATAAGTAGTTTGTAAGTTTAGGGACTGATGACCCCGTAGTTAAGTCCCATAGACTATACAAACATTTGAACATTTTGGGACAAGCGAGTGGTGGGAATCCAGTTTTCGGGTGATGCAAGAGATGCAAAATGGACTTTTGTTAATTATTTGAATCAACCTCAATCTATTCGTCCAACTTCCATTAAACGACTTACAAAAAAAATAATGTAACGTTACATCCATAAGACGAATTATATATTTAGAGGATTTCACCAAGTTTCAGAGTCAAGAAATGGTAAAAAATTACAAGCATACGTCATCCGATGTTAGATTCTGAACAACTTTTACTTGCAAATTTTACCGATACGACGCATAATAGCCGAGACAGGGAATAGCGTCACCCCCTAGCGCCGACAAGTTATGCCGACAGAGGGCGGCTCTGGTCACTGTCGGCCAACAAATACGTCTGTACAATTTGCTGCCTATCGGTTGAACGACGCGAACTAAACATGGGGAAAACGTTACAGAAAATGTTCAAATGTTTGTATAGCTTATGGGACTTAACTACGAGGTCATCAGTCCCTAAACTTATAAACTACTTATGAACTAACTAATACTAAGGACGGCACAAATATCCATGCCCGAAGGGGTATTCGAACCTCCGACCGATGTGGCAGTGCAGACCGTGACTGGCGCGCCGCAGTCCCCTCGGCCACCGCGGCCGGCAAACGTTACAGACCCACAGTGTCGAATCGAATATGTTTTTGTAAATATCTATGAAACTGTGCTAGATGTGCAAGAAAAGAAAGTTGTAGACAGCAGATAACTCTCTTCTCTAGAAATTCGTTTATACAGTTTTCGTCTCATATTACCGGTTAAGACGTTAATTACAATTAAATTTGGAGTTTTTAAAAGGCCATCGCAAACAGCCTGCTTTTAGTGTTGCATTCATTATTTTAGATTTGGTGTTGTAAAGATTTGTATTAAATACCGCTTATGGACTTTGTGACCGTGACCGTCTTATGCAACTGTAAGTTAGTCTACTTGAGACCAGATGCGTTTCGCTTTATTTTAAAGTATCTTCAGTTGTCAACTGTACGATGAATGTTTTCTTTTACATTATATGTTTGTTTTTTACAACATTCGATCGATAACAGTTATCATGCAATAGTATTATTTTGATTGTGAATGAAATTGACTATTAATATTACTCACGTATTTTTATGTTGTCCTCTTCACGTGTGTTTTGCATCAAATTGTCACTTGCTGTCACTGTTTATATTTACACCATTTACAATCACACTTCCTTACAGAAGTTTCTGAAAAATCGCCATTTCTGTGGCCTGTGATGCTATGTATGTCGTATGTTTTTATGTTGTTGTAGTTGTTGTTGTTGTTGTGGTCTTCAGTCCGGAGACTGGTTTGATGCAGCTCTCCACAATACCCTATCCTGAGCAAGCCTCTTCATCTCCACATAAGAACGGCAACCTACATCTGTCTGAATCTGCTTACTGTATCCAACTCTTGGTCTTTCTCTGCGGGTTTTACCCCACACACTTCCCTCCAACGCTAAATTCACCATTCTTCAATGTCTAAGAAAGTGTCCTACCAATCTATCCCTTCTTTTAGTCAAGATATGCAAGAAATATTTTTTCTCCCCAATTCTGTTCAGTACCTCCTCATTAGTTACGCAATCCACCCACCTAATCTTCAGATTTCTTCTGTAGCGCCATATTTCAAAAGCCTCAATCCTCTTCCTGTCCGCACTGTTTATCGTCCATGTCTCACTCCCATACAAGGCAACACTCCATACAAATGCCTTCAGAAAGGACTTCCTTAGGCTTAAATCAATATTCGATGTTAAAAGATTTATCTTTTTCAAGAACGCTTTTCTACCCATTGCCATTCTGCATTTTCTATCCTCTGTACTGCGACCATCATTTGTTATTTTACTGCCCAAGTACCAAAACTCATCTACCTCCTTTATTGCTTCGTTTCCCAATCTAATTCCTTCAGCATCACCTGATTTCCTTACACTGCACTCCATTACCCTAGTTTTGCTCTTGTTAATGTTCATCTTATATGCACCTTTCAGCACACTGTCCATTCCGTTCAATTGCTCTTCCAGGTCCTTTGCTGTCTCTGACAGAATTACTATGTCGTCGGCAAACCGCAATGTTTTTAATTCTTCGCCCTGAACTTTAATTCCTTCTCCAAATTTCTAATTGCTTTCCTTTATAGCTTGCTCAATGTACAAATTGAATAACAATGGAGAAAGGCTACAACTTTGGCTTACACCCTTTCCAACCACTGCATCCCTTTCATGCCCTTCAACTCTGACAACCGCTGTCTGCTTTTTGTACAATTTGTAAATAACCTTACGCTCCCTATATTTTACTCCTGCTTGCTTCAGAACTTGAAAGAGTTTATTCCAGTCAACATTGTCAAAAGCCTTCTCCAAATCTACAAAAGCTAGAAATGTAGTTTTGCCTTTTCTTAATCTATCTTCTAGGATAAGCCGTAAAGTGAGTATTGCCTCCCGTGTTCCTACATTTCTCCAGAACCCAAACTGATCTTCCCCGAGGTCGGCTTCTACAAGCTTTTCCATCCTTCTGTATATAATTCGTGTTAATATTTTGCAACCATGACTTATTAAACTGATGTTTCTGTAGTTTTCACACCTGTCTGCACCTGATTTCTTTGGACTGGAGATTATAACATTTTTTCTTAAAGTCTGACGGTACTTCACCTGTCTCATACATCTTACACACCAGGTGAAACAATTTTGTCATGGCTGGTTCTCCAAGAGACTTCAGTAGCTGTGAGGGAATATCATCTACTCCAGGGGCCTTGTTTCCACTTAGGTCTTTCAGGGCTCTGTCAAATTCTTCTGTCAGTACAGTATCTCCTGTTTCATCTTCATCTACATCTTCTTCCCTTCTTACAATATTGTCTCGAAGTTCATTTCCTTTGTAGAGCCCCCCTATATACTCTTTCCACCCTTCAGCTTTTCCTTCTTTGCTGAGAACTGGTTTTCCGTCAGTGTCCTTGATATTCATAGAGCTGTTTTTCTTATCTCCAAGTGTTTCTTTTATATTCCTGTAGGCTGTATCTATTTTTCCCCTATTTATACATTCTTCTACATCCTTGCATTTGCCTTCTAGCCACTCCTGCTTAGCCATTTTGCACTTCCTGTCAATCTCATTTCTTAGTCGTCTGTACTACATTTTGCCTGTTTCATTTACTGCATTTTTATATTTTCTCCTTTCGTCGATTAAATTTAGTATCTCCTGCGATATCCAAGGATTTTTTGTTGTTCTTGCCTTCCTACCTATTTTGTCGTCTGCTGCCTTCACTATTTCATCTCTCAATGCTACCCATTCTTCCTCTCCTGTTTTATTTTCTCCCGTTTCTATCAATTGTTGCCTAAAGCTCCCTCTGAAATTCTTAAGAACTTAAGGTACCTTCAATTTATCCAGGTCCCATCTCCTTATTTTCCTACCTTTTGTAGTTTCTTCAGTTTCAGCCTACAATTCATAACAAACAAGTTATGGTCAGAGTCTATATCTGCCCCTGGGTATGTCTTACACTATAAAACCTGGTGCCGAAATCTATGTCTTACCATTATAAAATCTATCTGGTATCTCCCGGTGTCTCCTGTTCTCTTCCACGTATACAACCTTCTTTTGTGAATCTTAAACCAGGTGTTTGTTATAACTAAATTATGTTCTGTGCAAAATTCTACCAGGCGGCTTCCTCTTTCATTCCTTTTGCCCAGACCATATTCACCTACTATCTTCCCTTCACTTCCTTGTCCTACTACCGAATTCCAGTCTCCCACAACAATTATGTTTCCCTCTCCCTTAATTGTCTGAATAATTTCCTTTAGCTCCTCATATGTTTCTTCGATTTCCTCATCATCGGCAGAGCTAGTTGGCATATAAACCTGTACTAATGTTGTCGGTGTTGGCTTCGTATCTATCTTGACAATGATAATGCGATCGCTATGCTGGTCATAGTAGTTTACCCGCATTCCTATTTTCTTATTCATTATCAATCCTACTCCTGTGATACCTCCAACTGATTTTGTATTTTTAATCCTGTAATCACCTGACCAGAAATCCTGTTCATCCTGCTACCGAACTTCACTAATCCCCACTATATCTAACTTCAACCTTTTCTATTTCCCTTTTTAAATTTTCTAATTTTCCTACTCGATTAAGGGATCTAACATTCCACGCTCCGACCCGTAGAATGCCAGTATTGTCTTTCCAGATGATCACATCCTCATGAGTAGTCCCCGCCCGGAGATCCGAATGGGGGACTATTTTACCTCCGGAATATTTTACCCGAGAGGATGCCATCATCATATGTTCATACAGTAGAGCTGCACGTCCTCGGGAGAAATAACGACTGTAGTTCCCCTTGCTTTCAGCCGTTTGCAGTAACTGCATGGCAAAGCCATGTTAGCTGGTGTTACAAGGCCACCTCAGTCAATCATCCAGACTGTTGCCCCTGTAACTACTGAAAAGGCTGCTGCCCCTCTTCAGGAACCACACGTTTGTCTGGCCTCTCCATAGATACCCCTCCGCTGTGGTTCCACCTACGGTACGGCTATCTGTATCGTTGAGGCACTTAAGCCACCCCACCTCGGCAATGTCTGTGGGGAGTTTTTATAAGAAACTGTAATTGTAAATAGTGTAAATATGTAATAGTGTAAATAATTCTATTTCTTGAAAACTATATTCTCTATCGAATGTAGTAGAAATGGAACAAATACTGTAAAAACAAAATATTTCTTGTATAGTTGATCACTGAAGATGATTTAAATTAAATCGAAACGCATCTGGTCTCAAGTAGACTAATTTACAGTTGCATAAGACGGTCACCTAACCTATACAAATTGTATAACTGCAACTGCGGAGAAAGGACAACCGCTTACGGAATTGAATAAATTTCGGAATATCTGCAGGAATTCAATTTCTAAAGATGATGTGAGACTAGAGCAAGGAAAGTATCACCAAAAAAATAGCGGCAGTTAAGACATTAGAGGATCATGCGTGGATCAACATTGTTTTGTGCTGGAATAGGGAATGAAATTAAATTATCCGCCGTAAATCGATGCTTGGTGATCTTACGCTTCGCGTAACAAAGATTCACAATGCCGTTAAGTTATTAACACAGTAAATGGTAGAATATCGGACTTCGTCGAATATAAAAATCAACTGCAGTTTCTGAAAATTGAATGTGGGAGAGGGTTGACTTTGAACCAAACTTATGCAAGCGCGAAACGAATTGCAATAACGACCAAGAATCTCTATACGATTGACAGCAGCTTAGTGAAAACAATGAATAAAAATTGTTGGGAATAAGAGAAGTTCATATTGAATTAAAAAATATTTGAAATCCAACTGGGGTTTCTTACAATAGGAATGGATAAATGATGGTCACACTTACATTGTCGTAGGAGAGAGTAAGAGAGGCGTGTGATCGGTACAAGAATGCAGAACAGAAAGACGAAACGCTCCAGGACGATTAAAAAAATTGATATCGTTAAAACAAAAAGTCAGAGGTATATATTGAAGGGAGAACAGATACTAAGCGGCAAGCCTCGCATAGATAATTTTAGTAAAAAATTTGATGTAATGGTATGGGTTAGTAACCTAAAATTTACCGAAACGCCGAAATAGACAACAATATTTTTATCTACATGTTTCAAAATGACTATATATACGTAATATTGTGTCTCGTCTTTTAATACTAAGGTAAAGAAGAACTTTCACAAACATCAACATCACAACGCGCCACTGAAAGCGCAGAGAATAAACCGCTTCTTATCATAGAAGATGGGCAAAGAGAAAAGTTTCCCGTAGCCTGCTTAAGATGTAGAGTAAGAGCCCGCTGCGACCGGCGGACGTATTTTATAAAAGCTGCAGGTTTTTTCCGCGCATGCCCCCAACACAGCCAGCAACGATCAGCTTCTATCAAATGTGGCTTAGACAGGTAACAGAGGGCAAATATGTTAGAAAGAGCGGTTTAATTGTATTAAAGTCAACAGCCTAATCATTTCAAAATGTTCTACAAATAACAGGTATTTATTTACTCTGTCAATAACAGGCTTTCGGCTTCATAGGTGAAATGTTACTTCTGTTTTTTTATTCTTTCGAAAAAAAATTTCTTTGAAGAGAAAGAATTGAGAAAATTATTTTGCTATTTTTAATTTAAAGTTGCGGAGGACAAGTGCCGAGCAGGAATGTATGATAACTGTTTTATTGCGATCTCATTCTGCGCAAGCCGAAGTAACACTTCAACGTGTTGATGCAGCGTGGAATTTCGTTCGTCAATCCTGAAATAAAGTTAATTTACGAGCGCTGTAAATTTTTACCAAATTTTCCGGATCACCGTAAGTTCGACGATTATCATACAAGCGCTTATGCATAATCATTACAGCAAAGAAAAAAAAAAGCATGTTAAATGAAATTATTCCGGCTAGCTAGAGTTCAATTTTATTCCACGAACGGAAGAAATAACTATAACAAAATATCTCTGGGACGTTATTGAGCTCCGATAAAGGTATGAATTGAAATAAAATACAAAAGTTCAATTACCCCGTCCTCAAATTACGCATCGGTTGATCGATGATGGCATGACCATTTCCTGAAAAATAATTTTGTTAATTCATATCAATGGAAAATTAATTAATTAATTAGTTACTTATTTTTTGGTAAAGAAATAATGTGCGCAAATGCAAGAATTTTAACTTTAAATAAGCAACGTCATTAAGTAGAAAATCAACTGAAACTTTCATATTCCATCAAATCTAATGGCGAACAACAACAACAACAGTGAGTACACCGCTGTTCGATAAAAGAATGATACGTCTATATTGTCTTCTTTTTCTCAGTGGTATTGTTCTGCGATATCTTAGGTAATTTTAATTAATCTTCCAACAATGTCACAGAAACAATTTATGTTTTTCAGTGAACTGAAATCCATTAAAAAGAAAATCATTTTTAAACTTCCGTAACATTATATAGGACATGTTCGTATGACTGACAGCTGAATTTCGCGGACATAGATGAAACATGTGACTTACAAAGATATTAAGAGATACAAATTTTGACAGTTTAATACAATTCATTAAATGTTTAGGGCTCGTCCATTTGCCGCGGTGGAGTAGCCGAGGGGTCTAAAGCACCTCGCCGCGGAGCGCGCGGTTGCTCGCCGTGGAGGTTCGGGTCCTCCCTGGGGCATGGGTGTGTGTGTGTTCGTCCGTAGGTTAGTTTACCTAGGTTTAAGTAGTTTGTAGGCTACGGACTGATGACCATGTAGTTTGGTCCGATAGATTTACTGACATTTGATTTGATTTGCCTCGTCCATTTATTACGTGAGATGTTTGGGAGGGTGAAGTGGTCGACCCGAATTTTGTCAATCCCACGTGAGGGACAGGGGGAAGGGTGCTTCTTGGCAAACCTCACATAATATTTTTAAGCAAGAAACAAAATAAAACTGCGAGATATCTGGATTTATTTAAGTAAAACTCGTTTCACATATAAAATATGACTAAATTCTGCAGAATAATATTTATCGCCGTTATGCAAACAACGCATAGCAACACACTAGTCCCTCGATTGTTTCAAATACACGACTTTTATACGTTTGTTTTTATCGCACTGGAACACAACATGCACGGCAGCAACAGTGCTGTCCACACGGGGCCTCTCTCACGTGAATCTGCTTGAATAGAAGACCAACAGTCCACTCGGCTACGGCCATACCAATGTTCTTTTCACGCGCCCCAACTCCTTCATTTATATTTATATTTTTTTCTGATTCTATAACTTCTGTATTAAACGTATTAATTAGTCTAAAATAGCATAAAAATAAGCAAATTACGTTTTAAATAAATACGACGTATTAAAATACAGCTAAACGAATTAACACGAAAATACCATTTTGAAAAATCTCACGTGAGATTACGACGGGGCAGGTTGTCAAGCAAAATCTCACACCTCAACAGGGGGTTGAGCGTCGAAAACACGGCAGAATTCCCCACGTAATTAAGAAACACCCCCTTAGAATAATAATTCAGTTAACTAAAAATTAAAACCAATGTTTTTTACCTTGACGCACATTTAACAACTAGAGGACCAGGACAAATACTTTGCACCGTAAGTGGAATAAAAAAATTGGGAAAATGAAAGTAATGTTGAATGTTACACATAGCTTTCTTCAGTATCAATCAATGCAAGTGTTTAATAGCACAAATGAAAGCACTTGATCCGCTGAGTGTTGTTAGCTCAAAAAGAATTGCGTGCCTTAATTTGAACGGGATATCGTAAAAAAATACCGATTAAAATATTCAATGCGAGGAGAGAAGTATACCGCGTTTGAATATAAAATAAAGGATGGAGAGACTTTTGGTTCAAAATGTTCAAATGTTTGTATAGCTTATAGGACTTAACTACGGGGTCATCAGTCCCTAAACTTAGAAACTACTTATGAAGTAGCTAATCCTAAGGACGGCACAAATATCCATGCCCGATGGGGGATTCGAACCCCCGACCGTAGTGGCCGTGCAGACCGTGACTGGAGCGCCTCAGACCCCTCAGACACCGCGGCCGCCGAGAGACTTTTGACCCACTTTACGTTACGGTAGTAACACTAAAAGTGGACTTTGCGATCGCCTTTTGACAGCTCGAAATTTAAATCAACATAACGACTTAACCGTTCATCTGACACGGAAATTGAATAACCGAATTTTTTAATGAGAAAATTCTCAACAACTTTACTCTGTTACGTTTTCTACATATCTCGTATGGTTTCAGAGATATTTGCAAAAATAACGGCGATTTGACGATGTCCGCCTGTCTATCCGTCTGTCTGTCGGTAACTTTTTAAATTTTACAGACCTAGTTTTTGGGCTCCAGAGACCAGAACCTCCCTTTTCCAAATAATTCGGACAAAAGCTACGTTAGTAACACTAAAGAAAGCCCTTTGTAATGTAATTATGCCAAGAAACCGTTCATCTGACACGTAAATTGAACAAACGAATTTGTAGAGGAAAAAATTCTCTACAACTTTCCTCTTATCTTTTTTCGTAACTCGCACCGTTACATTGATATTTGCGAAAATAATGGCGATTTGACACTGTCACTTGAGTTTACGTAAACCAGGCGTTTGGAAATGTCACATGACAATCCTCGCCCAGAACTCTTTCTGGCATACGCTATCTTACTTCCTGTATTTTATGATTTTCCTATTATAACTTTCGCGTTGTCATTTCAAAGCAATGGCGCACTGAAGAATTAACTAAAACTCGTCGCTCTTCGTATGATAAATGATAATCTATTGTCTAAAATTGCATATTAGCATCGGTTAACAACTGTCATCAATAGTAGAAGAATTAAGAAACGATTTGGCAGTAGTTCGCCGTAGTGCATCGGGGCCGCGCGTGAGATTGTAATTGAAAGGCACGTGGGTGATCTCACGGGAACAGTTGTATCCACTGAGCTATGACGGCCGTCATGCCTCATTGCTTCCGCCCTATGCCGATAGTTGGCGACTTCGCAGAGTAGCGGTAGAAAGAAACAGATCGCAAACATCATACAGTCAGCTTGGACCTCGGTCAACTGAACCTCATTCAAACATTAGTCGATTTGTGTCTGCATCATAAAGTTGTTCTTGATTGAAAAAGTCAGTTTACGAGCCTAATTCTCCTCATTTGCATGAAGTGTTACTGTGTTGTTTCAATAAGAAGAAAGCAGCGGCTGTGTGAATGCTCTCAAGTACGTATGGTAAGGACGCTATTAGTCAAATAACGTGTCGTGAGTGGTTTCATCGCTTCAAGAACGGTGATTTTAACGCTGTAAACGGTTTCAAGATAATGATCTGCATTTGGTGGGACCATCTCGGCGTCGTGTACTATGAGGTATTAAAACCAAGTGAAACAATCACAGTTGCTTGTTATCGAACACAATTAATGCGTTTGAGCAGAGCTAAAATACGAACGGCCGCAATACTGCGAGAGTCACCATAAAGTGATTTTGCAGCACGAAAACGCTCGACCCCACGTGTCAAAAGGCACATGGCGCATGGCAAATTGCCTGGCTGACCAACACTTCTAATCTCAAGAAGAAGCCACATATTGGATCGATTCGTGGATCGATTCAAATTTTTTCGACGTAGGGTTCGTACAGTGCCAGAAAGATGAGAGAAAGTACTGGTCAGCGATGGGAAATATTTTGAATGGTACATGTGTAAATATGTTTGTTTCATTGAAGCCTCAAATGTTGGGGACAAATGGCGGAAGTTTTTCCCTGTCAGAGAGGGCACAGTTTGTAGTAATCGATATAAGGAATCGATTAAAACAGAGGTGATATCGGACGTTCCACAGGGTAGTGTTATTGCTCTTTTGCTGTTCCTTATTTACATAAACGATTTGGGAAAATATCTTAGCAGCTCTCTCTGGTTGTTTGCAGATGACGCTGTAATTTACCGTCTAGGGAAATCATCTGAAGATCAAAACCAAATGCACAAATATCTAAATAAGATATCAATTTGATGTAAAAATTAGCGATTGACTCTAAATAATGAAAAGGGTGAAGTCGTTCACATGAGTACGAAAAAAAAAAATCGTTATACTTTGTTTACTACATAAATCAATCACAAGTGAATCAAACATCATTTGAAATGCGAACCAGAGACTGCAACAGAACTACTAAAGAAACTACATACACTACACTTGTCCGTACCTTTTTGGAATATTGCTGCCCAATGCGGGATCCTTATCGGGTGGGTTTGACGGAGGACATCGAAAGAGTCCAAAGAAGGGCAGCTCGTTTTGTATTGTCACGATACACGGGAGACAGCGTTATGAAAATGGTACAAGATCTGGGATGGGAATCATTACAACAACGGCGCTTATTGCTACTGCGTGGGATACTTACGAATCTCCAATCGCCAACATTCTTCTCCGAATGCGAAAACATATAGTTGACTCTCATTTACATAGGTATAAAAGATCATCAGAATGAATACGAGAAATCAGAGCTCGAACGGAGGTATTCAGGTGTTTTTTTTTTTTTCTCTCCACGCGCTATTTGAGAATGGAATGGTAGATAAATAGTATGAATGTGGTTCGATGAACTGTCTGCCAGGCCCTTAAATGTGATTTGCAGAGTATTCCATGTAGATGTAGATGTACACCTTGTATGACAACCGCCATGCCTCAGTGTTACAACGGGTCCACATACACATATATCCATAATTTATTATAATCATACATTCAAAATACTATAACAAAAGGAACCTCGAGACGAAATGCGAAATGACTGCAGGTTTAAACTGAACATACTTGACGAAGAGGGAAACGCAATGGCATACACAGAAACTACAAATAAGCAAAACAGTTACTAATTTTATTAATAGCTGACGCTGTAAACGTCATAAGGGAAGTGAATGCCGTCAAATGACGTCCACATCAACTTGTGGTACTGTTAGTGGAAAGGATATCCAGCACGACAAGGACATACCACATATGGGGAGAAGAAATGGTTTTTAAGTGCCCTTGTGCTAAAAACCTCTGAAAAATCACACAATTGCGCGGTTTAAAATTGTCCTTGGGCTTTATACCACAGAAAACGCACGTTATGTAAAATATGTTAATTATCACTGGACTTGCACAAGTCATGTTCAGTGTGCTGTCCAAACTTTTCCACTAGTAGTTGAAATCGACAAACCGCATTGTGTCAGGTACAAATATGTTGCATAATGCGTGCCTTCAATTCAGACAAATTCGCCATGTGGCCGCTGAAAACAACACTTTTCAACTAATCCCACAGCCAGAACGTTAGTCTGCTGTAAGTATCTAAACAAATCCTGAAACTATGGGCTGAAAACTGCAGTGCAATCGAACACAAAGAATAGTATTTTGACCACAGTATAGGTGTTTCGTCCTGTACTTGCCATTCATGCAGTCATGAATTAATGGACATGTGCGATAAAACGTATGTAAACTAATATTGAACTTCTTATCTCTCCGCAAAGCAGAGTTTGATAATTATGATACATCCGACGTTAGATGTGTCGTGCCGCACCATGGAGGAATATGTTGAATGGGTAGGTTTTCGTAACGTCATATACAAAGTTTTCAGTTCCCACGAATCTCTCTCCGAGATCTGGGATGTTCTTCCATCCATTTCTTCCGAATACGTAACGGCATCGTATTTTTCATCTCGGAGAAACTGCGCTCGTAATGCGTCAGAGTGATATACAGGTCAAATGGATTCTCTGACAGCTGAAGATCAGAGTGATATAGCATGGTAGCTGGTAATGTCAGAGACTTCGCACCGTGGTGTCCATACAGCGGTGCATCAACCGTAATGTATCGCGAAGGATCATACTCACTTGCTGAGAAATCTTCATATATATATAAGTTCCTTTTGAACTATCGCACATCTAACGTAACCCATCAAAGAATTATTGTTGTGGTCTTCGGTCCGGAGACTACTGTGTTGCAGCTCACCGCCCTACTCCACCCTGAGCAAATCTCTTCACGAACTATTAAGAACGGCAACCCACATTATGTATTTACAGTACACGTCTCGTGGTATCCATCTGAGATTTTTACTCCACATACTTCCGTCCAATGCTAAATTCATGATTACTTGATGTGTATGTCCTATTAACTGATCTCTTCTTTTAGTCAACGTACGTCAGCAATTACTTTTCTCCACATTTCTATTCAGTAGCTCTTCATTAGTTACGCGATTAGGGACTGGTGACCCCGTAGTTAAGTCCCATAGACTATACAAACATACAAAAGTTATGCGATCTACCCAACTTTTCTACAGCGTTCTTTTTTTGCACTAGATTTCAAAAACTTCTATTTTCTTCTTCTCTACAGTATTTATCGTCCATGTTCCACTACCGTACAAGGCAACATTCCACACAAAAAACACCAGAAAAACTCCCATAACTTAAAAAAATATTCGAAGTCAACAAATTTCTCTTTCTGACATACCCTTTCCATGCAGTTGCCATTCAGCATTTTATATATTTTCTCTACCGCGATCATAATATGTTATTTTACTGCCCAAGTTACAAAACTTATCGCTAATTGTTATTGTTTCCTTGCCTAAACCAATTCCTCCAGCACCGCCAATTTTGTTACATTACATTCCATTATTATTGATTTGCTCTAGTTAAATGTTCAAATGGTTGGATAGCTTATGGGACTTAACTACGGGATCATCAGTCCCTAAACTTACAAACTACTGGAGCGCCTCAGTCCCCTCGGCCACCGTGGCCGGCTAACTACAACGTCTTGTGTTTTTTTCTTTACATAAACACTGCCCAGCATTGTCTAAGCTTTTTAAATATTACGAGCAGCAACTAGCTTGTCACCAGATATCCAAAATTACAAGAAATTATAGCCAAACTGACCCTGATTCGCCACCACTATACCGTAGTTTTTTCTGCGGAACAGATATATGTCCCCTCACGATCCGTTAAAAGTCGTTTATATTTGTATGTCCGTTTCCCCCTCTCCAACAAATCAGTACCTAGTGACACCTGTGGTATTGCAGGAGAGATGCACCGCTCTCTTAATAATCAGGCGGCGCCCATGGGCCCCAAGGTAGCTAGCCTTCCTGACACTGACCCTGATTCGCCACCACTATACCGTAGTTTTTTCTGCGGAACAGATATATGTCCCCTCACGATCCGTTAAAAGTCGTTTATATTTGTATGTCCGTTTCCCCCTCTCCAACAAATCAGTAGCTAGTGACACCTGTGGTATTGCAGGAGAGATGCACCGCTCTCTTAATAATCAGGCGGCGCCCATGGGCCCCAAGGTAGCTAGCCTTCCTGACACTGACCCTGATTCGCCACCACTATACCGTAGTTTTTTCTGCGGAACAGATATATGTCCCCTCACGATCCGTTAAAAGTCGTTTATATTTGTATGTCCGTTTCCCCCTCTCCAACAAATCAGTAGCTAGTGACACCTGTGGTATTGCAGGAGAGATGCACCGCTCTCTTAATAATCAGGCGGCGCCCATGGGCCCCAAGGTAGCTAGCCTTCCTGACACTGACCCTGATTCGCCACCACTATACCGTAGTTTTTTCTGCGGAACAGATATATGTCCCCTCACGATCCGTTAAAAGTCGTTTATATTTGTATGTCCGTTTCCCCCTCTCCAACAAATCAGTACCTAGTGACACCTGTGGTATTGCAGGAGAGATGCACCGCTCTCTTAATAATCAGGCGGCGCCCATGGGCCCCAAGGTAGCTAGCCTTCCTGACACTGACCCTGATTCGCCACCACTATACCGTAGTTTTTTCTGCGGAACAGATATATGTCCCCTCACGATCCGTTAAAAGTCGTTTATATTTGTATGTCCGTTTCCCCCTCTCCAACAAATCAGTACCTAGTGACACCTGTGGTATTGCAGGAGAGATGCACCGCTCTCTTAATAATCAGGCGGCGCCCATGGGCCCCAAGGTAGCTAGCCTTCCTGACACTGACCCTGATTCGCCACCACTATACCGTAGTTTTTTCTGCGGAACAGATATATGTCCCCTCACGATCCGTTAAAAGTCGTTTATATTTGTATGTCCGTTTCCCCCTCTCCAACAAATCAGTACCTAGTGACACCTGTGGTATTGCAGGAGAGATGCACCGCTCTCTTAATAATCAGGCGGCGCCCATGGGCCCCAAGGTAGCTAGCCTTCCTGACACTGACCCTGATTCGCCACCACTATACCGTAGTTTTTTCTGCGGAACAGATATATGTCCCCTCACGATCCGTTAAAAGTCGTTTATATTTGTATGTCCGTTTCCCCCTCTCCAACAAATCAGTACCTAGTGACACCTGTGGTATTGCAGGAGAGATGCACCGCTCTCTTAATAATCAGGCGGCGCCCATGGGCCCCAAGGTAGCTAGCCTTCCTGACACTGACCCTGATTCGCCACCACTATACCGTAGTTTTTTCTGCGGAACAGATATATGTCCCCTCACGATCCGTTAAAAGTCGTTTATATTTGTATGTCCGTTTCCCCCTCTCCAACAAATCAGTACCTAGTGACACCTGTGGTATTGCAGGAGAGATGCACCGCTCTCTTAATAATCAGGCGGCGCCCATGGGCCCCAAGGTAGCTAGCCTTCCTGACACTGACCCTGATTCGCCACCACTATACCGTAGTTTTTTCTGCGGAACAGATATATGTCCCCTCACGATCCGTTAAAAGTCGTTTATATTTGTATGTCCGTTTCCCCCTCTCCAACAAATCAGTACCTAGTGACACCTGTGGTATTGCAGGAGAGATGCACCGCTCTCTTAATAATCAGGCGGCGCCCATGGGCCCCAAGGAAGCTAGCCTTCCTGACACTGACCCTGATTCGCCACCACTATACCGTAGTTTTTTCTGCGGAACAGATATATGTCCCCTCACGATCCGTTAAAAGTCGTTTATATTTGTATGTCCGTTTCCCCCTCTCCAACAAATTAGTACCTAGTGACACCTGTGGTATTGCAGGAGAGATGCACCGCTCTCTTAATAATCAGGCGGCGCCCATGGGCCCCAAGGTAGCTAGCCTTCCTGACACTGACCCTGATTCGCCACCACTATACCGTAGTTTTTTCTGCGGAACAGATATATGTCCCCTCACGATCCGTTAAAAGTCGTTTATATTTGTATGTCCGTTTCCCCCTCTCCAACAAATCAGTACCTAGTGACACCTGTGGTATCGCAGGAGAGATGCACCGCTCTCTTAATAATCAGGCGGCGCCCATGGGCCCCAAGGTAGCTAGCCTCCCTGCCACTGACCCTGATTCGCCACCACTATACCGTAGTTTTTTCTGCGGAACAGATATATGTCCCCTCACGATCCGTTAAAAGTCGTTTATATTTGTATGTCCGTTTCCCCCTCTCCAACAAATCAGTACCTAGTGACACCTGTGGTATTGCAGGAGAGATGCACCGCTCTCTTAATAATCAGGCGGCGCCCATGGGCCCCAAGGTAGCTAGCCTTCCTGACACTGACCCTGATTCGCCACCACTATACCGTAGTTTTTTCTGCGGAACAGATATATGTCCCCTCACGATCCGTTAAAAGTCGTTTATATTTGTATGTCCGTTTCCCCCTCTCCAACAAATCAGTACCTAGTGACACCTGTGGTATTGCAGGAGAGATGCACCGCTCTCTTAATAATCAGGCGGCGCCCATGGGCCCCAAGGTAGCTAGCCTTCCTGACACTGACCCTGATTCGCCACCACTATACCGTAGTTTTTTCTGCGGAACAGATATATGTCCCCTCACGATCCGTTAAAAGTCGTTTATATTTGTATGTCCGTTTCCCCCTCTCCAACAAATCAGTACCTAGTGACACCTGTGGTATTGCAGGAGAGATGCACCGCTCTCTTAATAATCAGGCGGCGCCCATGGGCCCCAAGGTAGCTAGCCTTCCTGACACTGACCCTGATTCGCCACAACTATACCGTAGTTTTTTCTGCGGAACAGATATATGTCCCCTCACGATCCGTTAAAAGTCGTTTATATTTGTATGTCCGTTTCCCCCTCTCCAACAAATCAGTACCTAGTGACACCTGTGGTATTGCAGGAGAGATGCACCGCTCTCTTAATAATCAGGCGGCGCCCATGGGCCCCAAGGTAGCTAGCCTTCCTGACACTGACCCTGATTCGCCACCACTATACCGTAGTTTTTTCTGCGGAACAGATATATGTCCCCTCACGATCCGTTAAAAGTCGTTTATATTTGTATGTCCGTTTCCCCCTCTCCAACAAATCAGTACCTAGTGACACCTGTGGTATCGCAGGAGAGATGCACCGCTCTCTTAATAATCAGGCGGCGCCCATGGGCCCCAAGGTAGCTAGCCTTCCTGACACTGACCCTGATTCGCCACCACTATACCGTAGTTTTTTCTGCGGAACAGATATATGTCCCCTCACGATCCGTTAAAAGTCGTTTATATTTGTATGTCCGTTTCCCCCTCTCCAACAAATCAGTACCTAGTGACACCTGTGGTATTGCAGGAGAGATGCACCGCTCTCTTAATAATCAGGCGGCGCCCATGGGCCCCAAGGTAGCTAGCCTTCCTGACACTGACCCTGATTCGCCACCACTATACCGTAGTTTTTTCTGCGGAACAGATATGTGTCCCCTCACGATCCGTTAAAAGTCGTTTATATTTGTATGTCCGTTTCCCCCTCTCCAACAAATCAGTACCTAGTGACACCTGTGGTATTGCAGGAGAGATGCACCGCTCTCTTAATAATCAGGCGGCGCCCATGGGCCCCAAGGTAGCTAGCCTTCCTGACACTGACCCTGATTCGCCACCACTATACCGTAGTTTTTTCTGCGGAACAGATATATGTCCCCTCACGATCCGTTAAAAGTCGTTTATATTTGTATGTCCGTTTCCCCCTCTCCAACAAATCAGTACCTAGTGACACCTGTGGTATCGCAGGAGAGATGCACCGCTCTCTTAATAATCAGGCGGCGCCCATGGGCCCCAAGGTAGCTAGCCTTCCTGACACTGACCCTGATTCGCCACCACTATACCGTAGTTTTTTCTGCGGAACAGATATATGTCCCCTCACGATCCGTTAAAAGTCGTTTATATTTGTATGTCCGTTTCCCCCTCTCCAACAAATCAGTACCTAGTGACACCTGTGGTATTGCAGGAGAGATGCACCGCTCTCTCAATAATCAGGCGGCGCCCATGGGCCCCAAGGTAGCTAGCCTTCCTGACACTGACCCTGATTCGCCACCACTATACCGTAGTTTTTTCTGCGGAACAGATATATGTCCCCTCACGATCCGTTAAAAGTCGTTTATATTTGTATGTCCGTTTCCCCCTCTCCAACAAATCAGTACCTAGTGACACCTGTGGTATCGCAGGAGAGATGCACCGCTCTCTTAATAATCAGGCGGCGCCCATGGGCCCCAAGGTAGCTAGCCTTCCTGACACTGACCCTGATTCGCCACCACTATACCGTAGTTTTTTCTGCGGAACAGATATATGTCCCCTCACGATCCGTTAAAAGTCGTTTATATTTGTATGTCCGTTTCCCCCTCTCCAACAAATCAGTACCTAGTGACACCTGTGGTATTGCAGGAGAGATGCACCGCTCTCTTAATAATCAGGCGGCGCCCATGGGCCCCAAGGTAGCTAGCCTTCCTGACACTGACCCTGATTCGCCACCACTATACCGTAGTTTTTTCTGCGGAACAGATATATGTCCCCTCACGATCCGTTAAAAGTCGTTTATATTTGTATGTCCGTTTCCCCCTCTCCAACAAATCAGTACCTAGTGACACCTGTGGTATTGCAGGAGAGATGCACCGCTCTCTTAATAATCAGGCGGCGCCCATGGGCCCCAAGGTAGCTAGCCTTCCTGACACTGACCCTGATTCGCCACCACTATACCGTAGTTTTTTCTGCGGAACAGATATATGTCCCCTCACGATCCGTTAAAAGTCGTTTATATTTGTATGTCCGTTTCCCCCTCTCCAACAAATCAGTACCTAGTGACACCTGTGGTATTGCAGGAGAGATGCACCGCTCTCTTAATAATCAGGCGGTGCCCATGGGCCCCAAGGTAGCTAGCCTTCCTGCCACTGACCCTGATTCGCCACCACTATACCGTAGTTTTTTCTGCGGAACAGATATATGTCCCCTCACGATCCGTTAAAAGTCGTTTATATTTGTATGTCCGTTTCCCCCTCTCCAACAAATCAGTACCTAGTGACACCTGTGGTATCGCAGGAGAGATGCACCGCTCTCTTAATAATCAGGCGGCGCCCATGGGCCCCAAGGTAGCTAGCCTTCCTGACACTGACCCTGATTCGCCACCACTATACCGTAGTTTTTTCTGCGGAACAGATATATGTCCCCTCACGATCCGTTAAAAGTCGTTTATATTTGTATGTCCGTTTCCCCCTCTCCAACAAATCAGTACCTAGTGACACCTGTGGTATTGCAGGAGAGATGCACCGCTCTCTTAATAATCAGGCGGCGCCCATGGGCCCCAAGGTAGCTAGCCTTCCTGACACTGACCCTGATTCGCCACCACTATACCGTAGTTTTTTCTGCGGAACAGATATATGTCCCCTCACGATCCGTTAAAAGTCGTTTATATTTGTATGTCCGTTTCCCCCTCTCCAACAAATCAGTACCTAGTGACACCTGTGGTATTGCAGGAGAGATGCACCGCTCTCTTAATAATCAGGCGGCGCCCATGGGCCCCAAGGTAGCTAGCCTTCCTGACACTGACCCTGATTCGCCACCACTATACCGTAGTTTTTTCTGCGGAACAGATATATGTCCCCTCACGATCCGTTAAAAGTCGTTTATATTTGTATGTCCGTTTCCCCCTCTCCAACAAATCAGTACCTAGTGACACCTGTGGTATTGCAGGAGAGATGCACCGCTCTCTTAATAATCAGGCGGCGCCCATGGGCCCCAAGGTAGCTAGCCTTCCTGACACTGACCCTGATTCGCCACCACTATACCGTAGTTTTTTCTGCGGAACAGATATATGTCCCCTCACGATCCGTTAAAAGTCGTTTATATTTGTATGTCCGTTTCCCCCTCTCCAACAAATCAGTACCTAGTGACACCTGTGGTATTGCAGGAGAGATGCACCGCTCTCTTAATAATCAGGCGGCGCCCATGGGCCCCAAGGTAGCTAGCCTTCCTGACACTGACCCTGATTCGCCACCACTATACCGTAGTTTTTTCTGCGGAACAGATATATGTCCCCTCACGATCCTTTAAAAGTCGTTTATATTTGTATGTCCGTTTCCCCCTCTCCAACAAATCAGTACCTAGTGACACCTGTGGTATCGCAGGAGAGATGCACCGCTCTCTTAATAATCAGGCGGCGCCCATGGGCCCCAAGGTAGCTAGCCTTCCTGACACTGACCCTGATTCGCCACCACTATACCGTAGTTTTTTCTGCGGAACAGATATATGTCCCCTCACGATCCTTTAAAAGTCGTTTATATTTGTATGTCCGTTTCCCCCTCTCCAACAAATCAGTACCTAGTGACACCTGTGGTATCGCAGGAGAGATGCACCGCTCTCTTAATAATCAGGCGGCGCCCATGGGCCCCAAGGTAGCTAGCCTTCCTGACACTGACCCTGATTCGCCACCACTATACCGTAGTTTTTTCTGCGGAACAGATATATGTCCCCTCACGATCCTTTAAAAGTCGTTTATATTTGTATGTCCGTTTCCCCCTCTCCAACAAATCAGTACCTAGTGACACCTGTGGTATTGCAGGAGAGATGCACCGCTCTCTTAATAATCAGGCGGCGCCCATGGGCCCCAAGGTAGCTAGCCTTCCTGACACTGACCCTGATTCGCCACCACTATACCGTAGTTTTTTCTGCGGAACAGATATATGTCCCCTCACGATCCGTTAAAAGTCGTTTATATTTGTATGTCCGTTTCCCCCTCTCCAACAAATCAGTACCTAGTGACACCTGTGGTATTGCAGGAGAGATGCACCGCTCTCTTAATAATCAGGCGGCGCCCATGGGCCCCAAGGTAGCTAGCCTTCCTGACACTGACCCTGATTCGCCACCACTATACCGTAGTTTTTTCTGCGGAACAGATATATGTCCCCTCACTATCCTTTAAAAGTCGTTTATATTTGTATGTCCGTTTCCCCCTCTCCAACAAATCAGTACCTAGTGACACCTGTGGTATCGCAGGAGAGATGCACCGCTCTCTTAATAATCAGGCGGCGCCCATGGGCCCCAAGGTAGCTAGCCTTCCTGACACTGACCCTGATTCGCCACCACTATACCGTAGTTTTTTCTGCGGAACAGATATATGTCCCCTCACGATCCTTTAAAAGTCGTTTATATTTGTATGTCCGTTTCCCCCTCTCCAACAAATCAGTACCTAGTGACACCTGTGGTATTGCAGGAGAGATGCACCGCTCTCTTAATAATCAGGCGGCGCCCATGGGCCCCAAGGTAGCTACCCTTCCTGACACTGACCCTGATTCGCCACCACTATACCGTAGTTTTTTCTGCGGAACAGATATATGTTCCCTCAAGATCCGTTAAAAGTCGTTTATATTTGTATGTCCGTTTCCCCCTCTCCAACAAATCAGTACCTAGTGACACCTGTGGTATTGCAGGAGAGATGCACCGCTCTCTTAATAATCAGGCGGCGCCCATGGGCCCCAAGGTAGCTAGCCTTCCTGACACTGACCCTGATTCGCCACCACTATACCGTAGTTTTTTCTGCGGAACAGATATATGTCCCCTCACGATCCTTTAAAAGTCGTTTATATTTGTATGTCCGTTTCCCCCTCTCCAACAAATCAGTACCTAGTGACACCTGTGGTATCGCAGGAGAGATGCACCGCTCTCTTAATAATCAGGCGGCGCCCATGGGCCCCAAGGTAGCTAGCCTTCCTGACACTGACCCTGATTCGCCACCACTATACCGTAGTTTTTTCTGCGGAACAGATATATGTCCCCTCACGATCCGTTAAAAGTCGTTTATATTTGTATGTCCGTTTCCCCCTCTCCAACAAATCAGTACCTAGTGACACCTGTGGTATCGCAGGAGAGATGCACCGCTCTCTTAATAATCAGGCGGCGCCCATGGGCCCCAAGGTAGCTAGCCTTCCTGACACTGACCCTGATTCGCCACCACTATACCGTAGTTTTTTCTGCGGAACAGATATATGTCCCCTCACGATCCGTTAAAAGTCGTTTATATTTGTATGTCCGTTTCCCCCTCTCCAACAAATCAGTACCTAGTGACACCTGTGGTATCGCAGGAGAGATGCACCGCTCTCTTAATAATCAGGCGGCGCCCATGGGCCCCAAGGTAGCTAGCCTTCCTGACACTGACCCTGATTCGCCACCACTATACCGTAGTTTTTTCTGCGGAACAGATATATGTCCCCTCACGATCCTTTAAAAGTCGTTTATATTTGTATGTCCGTTTCTCCCTCTCCAACAAATCAGTACCTAGTGACACCTGTGGTATTGCAGGAGAGATGCACCGCTCTCTTAATAATCAGGCGGCGCCCATGGGCCCCAAGGTAGCTAGCCTTCCTGACACTGACCCTGATTCGCCACCACTATACCGTAGTTTTTTCTGCGGAACAGATATATGTCCCCTCACGATCCTTTAAAAGTCGTTTATATTTGTATGTCCCTTTCCCCCTCTCCAACAAATCAGTACCTAGTGACACCTGTGGTATCGCAGGAGAGATGCACCGCTCTCTTAATAATCAGGCGGCGCCCATGGGCCCCAAGGTAGCTAGCCTTCCTGACACTGACCCTGATTCGCCACCACTATACCGTAGTTTTTTCTGCGGAACAGATATATGTCCCCTCACGATCCGTTAAAAGTCGTTTATATTTGTATGTCCGTTTCCCCCTCTCCAACAAATCAGTACCTAGTGACACCTGTGGTATTGCAGGAGAGATGCACCGCTCTCTTAATAATCAGGCGGCGCCCATGGGCCCCAAGGTAGCTAGCCTTCCTGACACTGACCCTGATTCGCCACCACTATACCGTAGTTTTTTCTGCGGAACAGATATATGTCCCCTCACGATCCGTTAAAAGTCGTTTATATTTGTATGTCCGTTTCCCCCTCTCCAACAAATCAGTACCTAGTGACACCTGTGGTATCGCAGGAGAGATGCACCGCTCTCTTAATAATCAGGCGGCGCCCATGGGCCCCAAGGTAGCTAGCCTTCCTGACACTGACCCTGATTCGCCACCACTATACCGTAGTTTTTTCTGCGGAACAGATATATGTCCCCTCACGATCCTTTAAAAGTCGTTTATATTTGTATGTCCGTTTCCCCCTCTCCAACAAATCAGTACCTAGTGACACCTGTGGTATTGCAGGGGAGATGCACCGCTCTCTTAATAATCAGGCGGCGCCCATGGGCCCCAAGGTAGCTAGCCTTCCTGACACTGACCCTGATTCGCCACCACTATACCGTAGTTTTTTCTGCGGAACAGATATATGTCCCCTCACGATCCGTTAAAAGTCGTTTATATTTGTATGTCCGTTTCCCCCTCTCCAACAAATCAGTACCTAGTGACACCTGTGGTATTGCAGGAGAGATGCACCGCTCTCTTAATAATCAGGCGGCGCCCATGGGCCCCAAGGTAGCTAGCCTTCCTGACACTGACCCTGATTCGCCACCACTATACCGTAGTTTTTTCTGCGGAACAGATATATGTCCCCTCACGATCCGTTAAAAGTCGTTTATATTTGTATGTCCGTTTCCCCCTCTCCAACAAATCAGTACCTAGTGACACCTGTGGTATTGCAGGAGAGATGCACCGCTCTCTTAATAATCAGGCGGCGCCCATGGGCCCCAAGGTAGCTAGCCTTCCTGACACTGACCCTGATTCGCCACCACTATACCGTAGTTTTTTCTGCGGAACAGATATATGTCCCCTCACGATCCTTTAAAAGTCGTTTATATTTGTATGTCCGTTTCCCCCTCTCCAACAAATCAGTACCTAGTGACACCTGTGGTATCGCAGGAGAGATGCACCGCTCTCTTAATAATCAGGCGGCGCCCATGGGCCCCAAGGTAGCTAGCCTTCCTGACACTGACCCTGATTCGCCACCACTATACCGTAGTTTTTTCTGCGGAACAGATATATGTGCCCTCACGATCCTTTAAAAGTCGTTTATATTTGTATGTCCGTTTCTCCCTCTCCAACAAATCAGTACCTAGTGACACCTGTGGTATTGCAGGAGAGATGCACCGCTCTCTTAATAATCAGGCGGCGCCCATGGGCCCCAAGGTAGCTAGCCTTCCTGACACTGACCCTGATTCGCCACCACTATACCGTAGTTTTTTCTGTGGAACAGATATATGTCCCCTCACGATCCTTTAAAAGTCGTTTATATTTGTATGTCCGTTTCCCCCTCTCCAACAAATCAGTACCTAGTGACACCTGTGGTATCGCAGGAGAGATGCACCGCTCTCTTAATAATCAGGCGGCGCCCATGGGCCCCAAGGTAGCTAGCCTTCCTGACACTGACCCTGATTCGCCACCACTATACCGTAGTTTTTTTCTGCGGAACAGATATATGTCCCCTCACGATCCTTTAAAAGTCGTTTATATTTGTATGTCCGTTTCCCCCTCTCCAACAAATCAGTACCTAGTGACACCTGTGGTATTGCAGGAGAGATGCACCGCTCTCTTAATAATCAGGCGGCGCCCATGCGCCCCAAGGTAGCTAGCCTTCCTGACACTGACCCTGATTCGCCACCACTATACCGTAGTTTTTTCTGCGGAACAGATATATGTCCCCTCACGATCCTTTAAAAGTCGTTTATATTTGTATGTCCGTTTCCCCCTCTCCAACAAATCAGTACCTAGTGACACCTGTGGTATCGCAGGAGAGATGCACCGCTCTCTTAATAATCAGGCGGCGCCCATGGGCCCCAAGGTAGCTAGCCTTCCTGACACTGACCCTGATTCGCCACCACTATACCGTAGTTTTTTCTGCGGAACAGATATATGTGCCCTCACGATCCTTTAAAAGTCGTTTATATTTGTATGTCCGTTTCTCCCTCTCCAACAAATCAGTACCTAGTGACACCTGTGGTATTGCAGGAGAGATGCACCGCTCTCTTAATAATCAGGCGGCGCCCATGGGCCCCAAGGTAGCTAGCCTTCCTGACACTGACCCTGATTCGCCACCACTATACCGTAGTTTTTTCTGTGGAACAGATATATGTCCCCTCACGATCCTTTAAAAGTCGTTTATATTTGTATGTCCGTTTCCCCCTCTCCAACAAATCAGTACCTAGTGACACCTGTGGTATCGCAGGAGAGATGCACCGCTCTCTTAATAATCAGGCGGCGCCCATGGGCCCCAAGGTAGCTAGCCTTCCTGACACTGACCCTGATTCGCCACCACTATACCGTAGTTTTTTCTGCGGAACAGATATATGTCCCCTCACGATCCTTTAAAAGTCGTTTATATTTGTATGTCCGTTTCCCCCTCTCCAACAAATCAGTACCTAGTGACACCTGTGGTATCGCAGGAGAGATGCACCGCTCTCTTAATAATCAGGCGGCGCCCATGGGCCCCAAGGTAGCTAGCCTTCCTGACACTGACCCTGATTCGCCACCACTATACCGTAGTTTTTTCTGCGGAACAGATATATGTCCCCTCACGATCCTTTAAAAGTCGTTTATATTTGTATGTCCGTTTCCCCCTCTCCAACAAATCAGTACCTAGTGACACCTGTGGTATTGCAGGAGAGATGCACCGCTCTCTTAATAATCAGGCGGCGCCCATGGGCCCCAAGGTAGCTAGCCTTCCTGACACTGACCCTGATTCGCCACCACTATACCGTAGTTTTTTCTGCGGAACAGATATATGTCCCCTCACGATCCTTTAAAAGTCGTTTATATTTGTATGTCCGTTTCCCCCTCTCCAACAAATCAGTACCTAGTGACACCTGTGGTATCGCAGGAGAGATGCACCGCTCTCTTAATAATCAGGCGGCGCCCATGGGCCCCAAGGTAGCTAGCCTTCCTGACACTGACCCTGATTCGCCACCACTATACCGTAGTTTTTTCTGCGGAACAGATATATGTCCCCTCACGATCCTTTAAAAGTCGTTTATATTTGTATGTCCGTTTCCCCCTCTCCAACAAATCAGTACCTAGTGACACCTGTGGTATCGCAGGAGAGATGCACCGCTCTCTTAATAATCAGGCGGCGCCCATGGGCCCCAAGGTAGCTAGCCTTCCTGACACTGACCCTGATTCGCCACCACTATACCGTAGTTTTTTCTGCGGAACAGATATATGTGCCCTCACGATCCTTTAAAAGTCGTTTATATTTGTATGTCCGTTTCCCCCTCTCCAACAAATCAGTACCTAGTGACACCTGTGGTATCGCAGGAGAGATGCACCGCTCTCTTAATAATCAGGCGGCGCCCTTGGGCCCCAAGGTAGCTAGCCTTCCTGACACTGACCCTGATTCGCCACCACTATACCGTAGTTTTTTCTGCGGAACAGATATATGTCCCCTCACGATCCTTTAAAAGTCGTTTATATTTGTATGTCCGTTTCCCCCTCTCCAACAAATCAGTACCTAGTGACACCTGTGGTATCGCAGGAGAGATGCACCGCTCTCTTAATAATCAGGCGGCGCCCATGGGCCCCAAGGTAGCTAGCCTTCCTGACACTGACCCTGATTCGCCACCACTATACCGTAGTTTTTTCTGCGGAACAGATATATGTCCCCTCACGATCCTTTAAAAGTCGTTTATATTTGTATGTCCGTTTCCCCCTCTCCAACAAATCAGTACCTAGTGACACCTGTGGTATCGCAGGAGAGATGCACCGCTCTCTTAATAATCAGGCGGCGCCCATGGGCCCCAAGGTAGCTAGCCTTCCTGACACTGACCCTGATTCGCCACCACTATACCGTAGTTTTTTCTGCGGAACAGATATATGTCCCCTCA
Source organism: Locusta migratoria (assembly GCA_026315105.1). Taxonomy (NCBI): domain Eukaryota; kingdom Metazoa; phylum Arthropoda; class Insecta; order Orthoptera; family Acrididae; genus Locusta; species Locusta migratoria. The sequence goes on along the minus strand of CM048750.1, from coordinate 283,939,101 downwards.
CGATCCTTTAAAAGTCGTTTATATTTGTATGTCCGTTTCCCCCTCTCCAACAAATCAGTACCTAGTGACACCTGTGGTATTGCAGGAGAGATGCACCGCTCTCTTAATAATCAGGCGGCGCCCATGGGCCCCAAGGTAGCTAGCCTTCCTGACACTGACCCTGATTCGCCACCACTATACCGTAGTTTTTTCTGCGGAACAGATATATGTCCCCTCACGATCCTTTAAAAGTCGTTTATATTTGTATGTCCGTTTCCCCCTCTCCAACAAATCAGTACCTAGTGACACCTGTGGTATCGCAGGAGAGATGCACCGCTCTCTTAATAATCAGGCGGCGCCCATGGGCCCCAAGGTAGCTAGCCTTCCTGACACTGACCCTGATTCGCCACCACTATACCGTAGTTTTTTCTGCGGAACAGATATATGTCCCCTCACGATCCTTTAAAAGTCGTTTATATTTGTATGTCCGTTTCCCCCTCTCCAACAAATCAGTACCTAGTGACACCTGTGGTATCGCAGGAGAGATGCACCGCTCTCTTAATAATCAGGCGGCGCCCATGGGCCCCAAGATAGCTAGCCTTCCTGACACTGACCCTGATTCGCCACCACTATACCGTAGTTTTTTCTGCGGAACAGATATATGTCCCCTCACGATCCTTTAAAAGTCGTTTATATTTGTATGTCCGTTTCCCCCTCTCCAACAAATCAGTACCTAGTGACACCTGTGGTATTGCAGGAGAGATGCACCGCTCTCTTAATAATCAGGCGGCGCCCATGGGCCCCAAGGTAGCTAGCCTTCCTGACACTGACCCTGATTCGCCACCACTATACCATAGTTTTTCTGCGGAACAGATATATGTCCCCTCACGATCCGTTAAAAGTCGTTTATATTTGTATGTCCGTTTCCCCCTCTCCAACAAATCAGTACCTAGTGACACCTGTGGTATCACAGGAGAGATGCACCGCTCTCTTAATAATCAGGCGGCGCCCATGGGCCCCAAGGTAGCTAGCCTTCCTGACACTGACCCTGATTCGCCACCACTATACCGTAGTTTTTTCTGCGGAACAGATATATGTCCCCTCACGATCCTTTAAAAGTCGTTTATATTTGTATGTCCGTTTCCCCCTCTCCAACAAATCAGTACCTAGTGACACCTGTGGTATTGCAGGAGAGATGCACCGCTCTCTTAATAATCAGGCGGCGCCCATGGGCCCCAAGGTAGCTAGCCTTCCTGACACTGACCCTGATTCGCCACCACTATACCGTAGTTTTTTTCTGCGGAACAGATATATGTCCCCTCACGATCCTTTAAAAGTCGTTTATATTTGTATGTCCGTTTCCCCCTCTCCAACAAATCAGTACCTAGTGACACCTGTGGTATCGCAGGAGAGATGCACCGCTCTCTTAATAATCAGGCGGCGCCCATGGGCCCCAAGGTAGCTAGCCTTCCTGACACTGACCCTGATTCGCCACCACTATACCGTAGTTTTTTCTGCGGAACAGATATATGTCCCCTCACGATCCGTTAAAAGTCGTTTATATTTGTATGTCCGTTTCCCCCTCTCCAACAAATCAGTAGCTAGTGACACCTGTGGTATTGCAGGAGAGATGCACCGCTCTCTTAATAATCAGGCGGCGCCCATGGGCCCCAAGGTAGCTAGCCTTCCTGACACTGACCCTGATTCGCCACCACTATACCGTAGTTTTTTCTGCGGAACAGATATATGTCCCCTCACGATCCTTTAAAAGTCGTTTATATTTGTATGTCCGTTTCCCCCTCTCCAACAAATCAGTACCTAGTGACACCTGTGGTATCGCAGGAGAGATGCACCGCTCTCTTAATAATCAGGCGGCGCCCATGGGCCCCAAGGTAGCTAGCCTTCCTGACACTGACCCTGATTCGCCACCACTATACCGTAGTTTTTTCTGCGGAACAGATATATGTCCCCTCACGATCCTTTAAAAGTCGTTTATATTTGTATGTCCGTTTCCCCCTCTCCAACAAATCAGTACCTAGTGACACCTGTGGTATTGCAGGAGAGATGCACCGCTCTCTTAATAATCAGGCGGCGCCCATGGGCCCCAAGGTAGCTAGCCTTCCTGACACTGACCCTGATTCGCCACCACTATACCGTAGTTTTTTCTGCGGAACAGATATATGTCCCCTCACGATCCTTTAAAAGTCGTTTATATTTGTATGTCCGTTTCCCCCTCTCCAACAAATCAGTACCTAGTGACACCTGTGGTATCGCAGGAGAGATGCACCGCTCTCTTAATAATCAGGCGGCGCCCATGGGCCCCAAGGTAGCTAGCCTTCCTGACACTGACCCTGATTCGCCACCACTATACCGTAGTTTTTTCTGCGGAACAGATATATGTCCCCTCACGATCCGTTAAAAGTCGTTTATATTTGTATGTCCGTTTCCCCCTCTCCAACAAATCAGTACCTAGTGACACCTGTGGTATTGCAGGAGAGATGCACCGCTCTCTTAATAATCAGGCGGCGCCCATGGGCCCCAAGGTAGCTAGCCTTCCTGACACTGACCCTGATTCGCCACCACTATACCGTAGTTTTTTCTGCGGAACAGATATATGTCCCCTCACGATCCTTTAAAAGTCGTTTATATTTGTATGTCCGTTTCCCCCTCTCCAACAAATCAGTACCTAGTGACACCTGTGGTATCGCAGGAGAGATGCACCGCTCTCTTAATAATCAGGCGGCGCCCATGGGCCCCAAGGTAGCTAGCCTTCCTGACACTGACCCTGATTCGCCACCACTATACCGTAGTTTTTTCTGCGGAACAGATATATGTCCCCTCACGATCCTTTAAAAGTCGTTTATATTTGTATGTCCGTTTCCCCCTCTCCAACAAATCAGTACCTAGTGACACCTGTGGTATCGCAGGAGAGATGCACCGCTCTCTTAATAATCAGGCGGCGCCCATGGGCCCCAAGGTAGCTAGCCTTCCTGACACTGACCCTGATTCGCCACCACTATACCGTAGTATTTTCTGCGGAACAGATATATGTCCCCTCACGATCCTTTAAAAGTCGTTTATATTTGTATGTCCGTTTCCCCCTCTCCAACAAATCAGTACCTAGTGACACCTGTGGTATCGCAGGAGAGATGCACCGCTCTCTTAATAATCAGGCGGCGCCCATGGGCCCCAAGGTAGCTAGCCTTCCTGACACTGACCCTGATTCGCCACCACTATACCGTAGTTTTTTCTGCGGAACAGATATATGTCCCCTCACGATCCTTTAAAAGTCGTTTATATTTGTATGTCCGTTTCCCCCTCTCCAACAAATCAGTACCTAGTGACACCTGTGGTATTGCAGGAGAGATGCACCGCTCTCTTAATAATCAGGCGGCGCCCATGGGCCCCAAGGTAGCTAGCCTTCCTGACACTGACCCTGATTCGCCACCACTATACCGTAGTTTTTTCTGCGGAACAGATATATGTCCCCTCACGATCCGTTAAAAGTCGTTTATATTTGTATGTCCGTTTCCCCCTCTCCAACAAATCAGTACCTAGTGACACCTGTGGTATTGCAGGAGAGATGCACCGCTCTCTTAATAATCAGGCGGCGCCCATGGGCTCCAAGGTAGCTAGCCTTCCTGACACTGACCCTGATTCGCCACCACTATACCGTAGTTTTTTCTGCGGAACAGATATATGTCCCCTCACGATCCTTTAAAAGTCGTTTATATTTGTATGTCCGTTTCCCCCTCTCCAACAAATCAGTACCTAGTGACACCTGTGGTATCGCAGGAGAGATGCACCGCTCTCTTAATAATCAGGCGGCGCCCATGGGCCCCAAGGTAGCTAGCCTTCCTGACACTGACCCTGATTCGCCACCACTATACCGTAGTTTTTTCTGCGGAACAGATATATGTCCCCTCACGATCCTTTAAAAGTCGTTTATATTTGTATGTCCGTTTCCCCCTCTCCAACAAATCAGTACCTAGTGACACCTGTGGTATCGCAGGAGAGATGCACCGCTCTCTTAATAATCAGGCGGCGCCCATGGGCCCCAAGGTAGCTAGCCTTCCTGACACTGACCCTGATTCGCCACCACTATACCGTAGTTTTTTCTGCGGAACAGATATATGTCCCCTCACGATCCTTTAAAAGTCGTTTATATTTGTATGTCCGTTTCCCCCTCTCCAACAAATCAGTACCTAGTGACACCTGTGGTATCGCAGGAGAGATGCACCGCTCTCTTAATAATCAGGCGGCGCCCATGGGCCCCAAGGTAGCTAGCCTTCCTGACACTGACCCTGATTCGCCACCACTATACCGTAGTTTTTTCTGCGGAACAGATATATGTCCCCTCACGATCCGTTAAAAGTCGTTTATATTTGTATGTCCGTTTCCCCCTCTCCAACAAATCAGTACCTAGTGACACCTGTGGTATTGCAGGAGAGATGCACCGCTCTCTTAATAATCAGGCGGCGCCCATGGGCTCCAAGGTAGCTAGCCTTCCTGACACTGACCCTGATTCGCCACCACTATACCGTAGTTTTTTCTGCGGAACAGATATATGTCCCCTCACGATCCTTTAAAAGTCGTTTATATTTGTATGTCCGTTTCCCCCTCTCCAACAAATCAGTACCTAGTGACACCTGTGGTATCGCAGGAGAGATGCACCGCTCTCATAATAATCAGGCGGCGCCCATGGGCCCCAAGGTAGCTAGCCTTCCTGACACTGACCCTGATTCGCCACCACTATACCGTAGTTTTTTCTGCGGAACAGATATATGTCCCCTCACGATCTTTTAAAAGTCGTTTATATTTGTATGTCCGTTTCCCCCTCTCCAACAAATCAGTACCTAGTGACACCTGTGGTATCGCAGGAGGGTTGCACCGCTCTCTTAATAATCAGGCGGCGCCCATGGGCCCCAAGGTAGCTAGCCTTCCTGACACTGACCCTGATTCGCCACCACTATACCGTAGTTTTTTCTGCGGAACAGATATATGTCCCCTCACGATCCTTTAAAAGTCGTTTATATTTGTATGTCCGTTTCCCCCTCTCCAACAAATCAGTACCTAGTGACACCTGTGGTATCGCAGGAGAGATGCACCGCTCTCTTAATAATCAGGCGGCGCCCATGGGCCCCAAGGTAGCTAGCCTTCCTGACACTGACCCTGATTCGCCACCACTATACCGTAGTTTTTTCTGCGGAACAGATATATGTCCCCTCACGATCCTTTAAAAGTCGTTTATATTTGTATGTCCGTTTCCCCCTCTCCAACAAATCAGTACCTAGTGACACCTGTGGTATCGCAGGAGAGATGCACCGCTCTCTTAATAATCAGGCGGCGCCCATGGGCCCCAAGGTAGCTAGCCTTCCTGACACTGACCCTGATTCGCCACCACTATACCGTAGTTTTTTCTGCGGAACAGATATATGTCCCCTCACGATCCTTTAAAAGTCGTTTATATTTGTATGTCCGTTTCCCCCTCTCCAACAAATCAGTACCTAGTGACACCTGTGGTATTGCAGGAGAGATGCACCGCTCTCTTAATAATCAGGCGGCGCCCATGGGCCCCAAGGTAGCTAGCCTTCCTGACACTGACCCTGATTCGCCACCACTATACCGTAGTTTTTTCTGCGGAACAGATATATGTCCCCTCACGATCCGTTAAAAGTCGTTTATATTTGTATGTCCGTTTCCCCCTCTCCAACAAATCAGTACCTAGTGACACCTGTGGTATTGCAGGAGAGATGCACCGCTCTCTTAATAATCAGGCGGCGCCCATGGGCTCCAAGGTAGCTAGCCTTCCTGACACTGACCCTGATTCGCCACCACTATACCGTAGTTTTTTCTGCGGAACAGATATATGTCCCCTCACGATCCTTTAAAAGTCGTTTATATTTGTATGTCCGTTTCCCCCTCTCCAACAAATCAGTACCTAGTGACACCTGTGGTATCGCAGGAGAGATGCACCGCTCTCTTAATAATCAGGCGGCGCCCATGGGCCCCAAGGTAGCTAGCCTTCCTGACACTGACCCTGATTCGCCACCACTATACCGTAGTTTTTTCTGCGGAACAGATATATGTCCCCTCACGATCCTTTAAAAGTCGTTTATATTTGTATGTCCGTTTCCCCCTCTCCAACAAATCAGTACCTAGTGACACCTGTGGTATCGCAGGAGAGATGCACCGCTCTCTTAATAATCAGGCGGCGCCCATGGGCCCCAAGGTAGCTAGCCTTCCTGACACTGACCCTGATTCGCCACCACTATACCGTAGTTTTTTCTGCGGAACAGATATATGTCCCCTCACGATCCTTTAAAAGTCGTTTATATTTGTATGTCCGTTTCCCCCTCTCCAACAAATCAGTACCTAGTGACATCTGTGGTATCGCAGGAGAGATGCACCGCTCTCTTAATAATCAGGCGGCGCCCATGGGCCCCAAGGTAGCTAGCCTTCCTGACACTGACCCTGATTCGCCACCACTATACCGTAGTTTTTTCTGCGGAACAGATATATGTCCCCTCACGATCCTTTAAAAGTCGTTTATATTTGTATGTCCGTTTCCCCCTCTCCAACAAATCAGTACCTAGTGACACCTGTGGTATCGCAGGAGAGATGCACCGCTCTCTTAATAATCAGGCGGCGCCCATGGGCCCCAAGGTAGCTAGCCTTCCTGACACTGACCCTGATTCGCCACCACTATACCGTAGTTTTTTCTGCGGAACAGATATATGTCCCCTCACGATCCTTTAAAAGTCGTTTATATTTGTATGTCCGTTTCCCCCTCTCCAACAAATCAGTACCTAGTGACACCTGTGGTATTGCAGGAGAGATGCACCGCTCTCTTAATAATCAGGCGGCGCCCATGGGCCCCAAGGTAGCTAGCCTTCCTGACACTGACCCTGATTCGCCACCACTATACCGTAGTTTTTTCTGCGGAACAGATATATGTCCCCTCACGATCCTTTAAAAGTCGTTTATATTTGTATGTCCGTTTCCCCCTCTCCAACAAATCAGTACCTAGTGACATCTGTGGTATCGCAGGAGAGATGCACCGCTCTCTTAATAATCAGGCGGCGCCCATGGGCCCCAAGGGAGCAAGCCTTCCTGACACTGACCCTGATTCGCCACCACTATACCGTAGTTTTTTCTGCGGAACAGATATATGTCCCCTCACGATCCTTTAAAAGTCGTTTATATTTGTATGTCCGTTTCCCCCTCTCCAACAAATCAGTACCGAGTGACACCTGTGGTATCGCAGGAGAGATGCACCGCTCTCTTAATAATCAGGCGGCGCCCATGGGCCCCAAGGTAGCTAGCCTTCCTGACACTGACCCTGATTCGCCACCACTATACCGTAGTTTTTTCTGCGGAACAGATATATGTCCCCTCACGATCCTTTAAAAGTCGTTTATATTTGTATGTCCGTTTCCCCCTCTCCAACAAATCAGTACCTAGTGACACCTGTGGTATCGCAGGAGAGATGCACCGCTCTCTTAATAATCAGGCGGCGCCCATGGGCCCCAAGGTAGCTAGCCTTCCTGACACTGACCCTGATTCGCCACCACTATACCGTAGTTTTTTCTGCGGAACAGATATATGTCCCCTCACGATCCTTTAAAAGTCGTTTATATTTGTATGTCCGTTTCCCCCTCTCCAACAAATCAGTACCTAGTGACACCTGTGGTATTGCAGGAGAGATGCACCGCTCTCTTAATAATCAGGCGGCGCCCATGGGCCCCAAGGTAGCTAGCCTTCCTGACACTGACCCTGATTCGCCACCACTATACCGTAGTTTTTTCTGCGGAACAGATATATGTCCCCTCACGATCCTTTAAAAGTCGTTTATATTTGTATGTCCGTTTCCCCCTCTCCAACAAATCAGTACCTAGTGACACCTGTGGTATCGCAGGAGAGATGCACCGCTCTCTTAATAATCAGGCGGCGCCCATGGGCCCCAAGGTAGCTAGCCTTCCTGACACTGACCCTGATTCGCCACCACTATACCGTAGTTTTTTCTGCGGAACAGATATATGTCCCCTCACGATCCTTTAAAAGTCGTTTATATTTGTATGTCCGTTTCCCCCTCTCCAACAAATCAGTACCTAGTGACACCTGTGGTATTGCAGGAGAGATGCACCGCTCTCTTAATAATCAGGCGGCGCCCATGGGCCCCAAGGTAGCTAGCCTTCCTGACACTGACCCTGATTCGCCACCACTATACCGTAGTTTTTTTCTGCGGAACAGATATATGTCCCCTCACGATCCTTTAAAAGTCGTTTATATTTGTATGTCCGTTTCCCCCTCTCCAACAAATCAGTACCTAGTGACACCTGTGGTATCGCAGGAGAGATGCACCGCTCTCTTAATAATCAGGCGGCGCCCATGGGCCCCAAGGTAGCTAGCCTTCCTGACACTGACCCTGATTCGCCACCACTATACCGTAGTTTTTTCTGCGGAACAGATATATGTCCCCTCACGATCCGTTAAAAGTCGTTTATATTTGTATGTCCGTTTCCCCCTCTCCAACAAATCAGTACCTAGTGACACCTGTGGTATTGCAGGAGAGATGCACCGCTCTCTTAATAATCAGGCGGCGCCCATGGGCCCCAAGGTAGCTAGCCTTCCTGACACTGACCCTGATTCGCCACCACTATACCGTAGTTTTTTCTGCGGAACAGATATATGTCCCCTCACGATCCTTTAAAAGTCGTTTATATTTGTATGTCCGTTTCCCCCTCTCCAACAAATCAGTACCTAGTGACACCTGTGGTATTGCAGGAGAGATGCACCGCTCTCTTAATAATCAGGCGGCGCCCATGGGCCCCAAGGTAGCTAGCCTTCCTGACACTGACCCTGATTCGCCACCACTATACCGTAGTTTTTTCTGCGGAACAGATATATGTCCCCTCACGATCCGTTAAAAGTCGTTTATATTTGTATGTCCGTTTCCCCCTCTCCAACAAATCAGTACCTAGTGACACCTGTGGTATTGCATGAGAGATGCACCGCTCTCTTAATAATCAGGCGGCGCCCATGGGCCCCAAGGTAGCTAGCCTTCCTGACACTGACCCTGATTCGCCACCACTATACCGTAGTTTTTTCTGCGGAACAGATATATGTCCCCTCACGATCCTTTAAAAGTCGTTTATATTTGTATGTCCGTTTCTCCCTCTCCAACAAATCAGTACCTAGTGACACCTGTGGTATTGCAGGAGAGATGCACCGCTCTCTTAATAATCAGGCGGCGCCCATGGGCCCCAAGGTAGCTAGCCTTCCTGACACTGACCCTGATTCGCCACCACTATACCGTAGTTTTTTCTGCGGAACAGATATATGTCCCCTCACGATCCGTTAAAAGTCGTTTATATTTGTATGTCCGTTTCCCCCTCTCCAACAAATCAGTACCTAGTGACACCTGTGGTATTGCAGGAGAGATGCACTGCTCTCTTAATAATCAGGCGGCGCCCATGGGCTCCAAGGTAGCTAGCCTTCCTGACACTGACCCTGATTCGCCACCACTATACCGTAGTTTTTTCTGCGGAACAGATATATGTCCCCTCACGATCCTTTAAAAGTCGTTTATATTTGTATGTCCGTTTCCCCCTCTCCAACAAATCAGTACCTAGTGACACCTGTGGTATCGCAGGAGAGATGCACCGCTCTCTTAATAATCAGGCGGCGCCCATGGGCCCCAAGGTAGCTAGCCTTCCTGACACTGACCCTGATTCGCCACCACTATACCGTAGTTTTTTCTGCGGAACAGATATATGTCCCCTCACGATCCTTTAAAAGTCGTTTATATTTGTATGTCCGTTTCCCCCTCTCCAACAAATCAGTACCTAGTGACACCTGTGGTATCGCAGGAGAGATGCACCGCTCTCTTAATAATCAGGCGGCGCCCATGGGCCCCAAGGTAGCTAGCCTTCCTGACACTGACCCTGATTCGCCACCACTATACCGTAGTTTTTTCTGCGGAACAGATATATGTCCCCTCACGATCCTTTAAAAGTCGTTTATATTTGTATGTCCGTTTCCCCCTCTCCAACAAATCAGTACCTAGTGACACCTGTGGTATCGCAGGAGAGATGCACCGCTCTCTTAATAATCAGGCGGCGCCCATGGGCCCCAAGGTAGCTAGCCTTCCTGACACTGACCCTGATTCGCCACCACTATACCGTAGTTTTTTCTGCGGAACAGATATATGTCCCCTCACGATCCTTTAAAAGTCGTTTATATTTGTATGTCCGTTTCCCCCTCTCCAACAAATCAGTACCTAGTGACACCTGTGGTATCGCAGGAGAGATGCACCGCCCTCTTAATAATCAGGCGGCGCCCATGGGCCCCAAGGTAGCTAGCCTTCCTGACACTGACCCTGATTCGCCACCACTATACCGTAGTTTTTTCTGCGGAACAGATATATGTCCCCTCACGATCCTTTAAAAGTCGTTTATATTTGTATGTCCGTTTCCCCCTCTCCAACAAATCAGTACCTAGTGACACCTGTGGTATTGCAGGAGAGATGCACCGCTCTCTTAATAATCAGGCGGCGCCCATGGGCCCCAAGGTAGCTAGCCTTCCTGACACTGACCCTGATTCGCCACCACTATACCATAGTTTTTTCTGCGGAACAGATATATGTCCCCTCACGATCCGTTAAAAGTCGTTTATACTTGTATGTCCGTTTCCCCCTCTCCAACAAATCAGTACCTAGTGACACCTGTGGTATTGCAGGAGAGATGCACCGCTCTCTTAATAATCAGGCGGCGCCCATGGGCCCCAAGGTAGCTAGCCTTCCTGACACTGACCCTGATTCGCCACCACTATACCGTAGTTTTTTCTGCGGAACAGATATATGTCCCCTCACGATCCGTTAAAAGTCGTTTATATTTGTATGTCCGTTTCCCCCTCTCCAACAAATCAGTACCTAGTGACACCTGTGGTATCGCAGGAGAGATGCACCGCTCTCTTAATAATCAGGCGGCGCCCATGGGCCCCAAGGTAGCTAGCCTTCCTGACACTGACCCTGATTCGCCACCACTATACCGTAGTTTTTTCTGCGGAACAGATATATGTCCCCTCACGATCCGTTAAAAGTCGTTTATATTTGTATGTCCGTTTCCCCCTCTCCAACAAATCAGTACCTAGTGACACCTGTGGTATCGCAGGAGAGATGCACCGCTCTCTTAATAATCAGGCGGCGCCCATGGGCCCCAAGGTAGCTAGCCTTCCTGACACTGACCCTGATTCGCCACCACTATACCGTAGTTTTTTCTGCGGAACAGATATATGTCCCCTCACGATCCTTTAAAAGTCGTTTATATTTGTATGTCCGTTTCCCCCTCTCCAACAAATCAGTACCTAGTGACACCTGTGGTATCGCAGGAGAGATGCACCGCTCTCTTAATAATCAGGCGGCGCCCATGGGCCCCAAGGTAGCTAGCCTTCCTGACACTGACCCTGATTCGCCACCACTATACCGTAGTTTTTTCTGCGGAACAGATATATGTCCCCTCACGATCCTTTAAAAGTCGTTTATATTTGTATGTCCGTTTCCCCCTCTCCAACAAATCAGTACCTAGTGACACCTGTGGTATCGCAGGAGAGATGCACCGCTCTCTTAATAATCAGGCGGCGCCCATGGGCCCCAAGGTAGCTAGCCTTCCTGACACTGACCCTGATTCGCCACCACTATACCGTAGTTTTTTCTGCGGAACAGATATATGTCCCCTCACGATCCTTTAAAAGTCGTTTATATTTGTATGTCCGTTTCCCCCTCTCCAACAAATCAGTACCTAGTGACACCTGTGGTATCACAGGAGAGATGCACCGCTCTCTTAATAATCAGGCGGCGCCCATGGGCCCCAAGGTAGCTAGCCTTCCTGACACTGACCCTGATTCGCCACCACTATACCGTAGTTTTTTCTGCGGAACAGATATATGTCCCCTCACGATCCGTTAAAAGTCGTTTATATTTGTATGTCCGTTTCCCCCTCTCCAACAAATCAGTACCTAGTGACACCTGTGGTATTGCAGGAGAGATGCACTGCTCTCTTAATAATCAGGCGGCGCCCATGGGCTCCAAGGTAGCTAGCCTTCCTGACACTGACCCTGATTCGCCACCACTATACCGTAGTTTTTTCTGCGGAACAGATATATGTCCCCTCACGATCCTTTAAAAGTCGTTTATATTTGTATGTCCGTTTCCCCCTCTCCAACAAATCAGTACCTAGTGACACCTGTGGTATCGCAGGAGAGATGCACCGCTCTCTTAATAATCAGGCGGCGCCCATGGGCCCCAAGGTAGCTAGCCTTCCTGACACTGACCCTGATTCGCCACCACTATACCGTAGTTTTTTCTGCGGAACAGATATATGTCCCCTCACGATCCTTTAAAAGTCGTTTATATTTGTATGTCCGTTTCCCCCTCTCCAACAAATCAGTACCTAGTGACACCTGTGGTATCGCAGGAGAGATGCACCGCTCTCTTAATAATCAGGCGGCGCCCATGGGCCCCAAGGTAGCTAGCCTTCCTGACACTGACCCTGATTCGCCACCACTATACCGTAGTTTTTTCTGCGGAACAGATATATGTCCCCTCACGATCCTTTAAAAGTCGTTTATATTTGTATGTCCGTTTCCCCCTCTCCAACAAATCAGTACCTAGTGACACCTGTGGTATCGCAGGAGAGATGCACCGCTCTCTTAATAATCAGGCGGCGCCCATGGGCCCCAAGGTAGCTAGCCTTCCTGAGACTGACCCTGATTCGCCACCACTATACCGTAGTTTTTTCTGCGGAACAGATATATGTCCCCTCACGATCCTTTAAAAGTCGTTTATATTTGTATGTCCGTTTCCCCCTCTCCAACAAATCAGTACCTAGTGACACCTGTGGTATCGCAGGAGAGATGCACCGCCCTCTTAATAATCAGGCGGCGCCCATGGGCCCCAAGGTAGCTAGCCTTCCTGACACTGACCCTGATTCGCCACCACTATACCGTAGTTTTTTCTGCGGAACAGATATATGTCCCCTCACGATCCTTTAAAAGTCGTTTATATTTGTATGTCCGTTTCCCCCTCTCCAACAAATCAGTACCTAGTGACACCTGTGGTATTGCAGGAGAGATGCACCGCTCTCTTAATAATCAGGCGGCGCCCATGGGCCCCAAGGTAGCTAGCCTTCCTGACACTGACCCTGATTCGCCACCACTATACCATAGTTTTTTCTGCGGAACAGATATATGTCCCCTCACGATCCGTTAAAAGTCGTTTATATTTGTATGTCCGTTTCCCCCTCTCCAACAAATCAGTACCTAGTGACACCTGTGGTATTGCAGGAGAGATGCACCGCTCTCTTAATAATCAGGCGGCGCCCATGGGCCCCAAGGTAGCTAGCCTTCCTGACACTGACCCTGATTCGCCACCACTATACCGTAGTTTTTTCTGCGGAACAGATATATGTCCCCTCACGATCCGTTAAAAGTCGTTTATATTTGTATGTCCGTTTCCCCCTCTCCAACAAATCAGTACCTAGTGACACCTGTGGTATCGCAGGAGAGATGCACCGCTCTCTTAATAATCAGGCGGCGCCCATGGGCCCCAAGGTAGCTAGCCTTCCTGACACTGACCCTGATTCGCCACCACTATACTGTAGTTTTTTCTGCGGAACAGATATATGTCCCCTCACGATCCGTTAAAAGTCGTTTATATTTGTATGTCCGTTTCCCCCTCTCCAACAAATCAGTACCTAGTGACACCTGTGGTATCGCAGGAGAGATGCACCGCTCTCTTAATAATCAGGCGGCGCCCATGGGCCCCAAGGTAGCTAGCCTTCCTGACACTGACCCTGATTCGCCACCACTATACCGTAGTTTTTTCTGCGGAACAGATATATGTCCCCTCACGATCCTTTAAAAGTCGTTTATATTTGTATGTCCGTTTCCCCCTCTCCAACAAATCAGTACCTAGTGACACCTGTGGTATCGCAGGAGAGATGCACCGCTCTCTTAATAATCAGGCGGCGCCCATGGGCCCCAAGGTAGCTAGCCTTCCTGACACTGACCCTGATTCGCCACCACTATACCGTAGTTTTTTCTGCGGAACAGATATATGTCCCCTCACGATCCTTTAAAAGTCGTTTATATTTGTATGTCCGTTTCCCCCTCTCCAACAAATCAGTACCTAGTGACACCTGTGGTATCGCAGGAGAGATGCACCGCTCTCTTAATAATCAGGCGGCGCCCATGGGCCCCAAGGTAGCTAGCCTTCCTGACACTGACCCTGATTCGCCACCACTATACCGTAGTTTTTTCTGCGGAACAGATATATGTCCCCTCACGATCCTTTAAAAGTCGTTTATATTTGTATGTCCGTTTCCCCCTCTCCAACAAATCAGTACCTAGTGACACCTGTGGTATCACAGGAGAGATGCACCGCTCTCTTAATAATCAGGCGGCGCCCATGGGCCCCAAGGTAGCTAGCCTTCCTGACACTGACCCTGATTCGCCACCACTATACCGTAGTTTTTTCTGCGGAACAGATATATGTCCCCTCACGATCCTTTAAAAGTCGTTTATATTTGTATGTCCGTTTCCCCCTCTCCAACAAATCAGTACCTAGTGACACCTGTGGTATTGCAGGAGAGATGCACCGCTCTCTTAATAATCAGGCGGCGCCCATGGGCCCCAAGGTAGCTAGCCTTCCTGACACTGATCCTGATTCGCCACCACTATACCGTAGTTTTTTTCTGCGGAACAGATATATGTCCCCTCACGATCCTTTAAAAGTCGTTTATATTTGTATGTCCGTTTCCCCCTCTCCAACAAATCAGTACCTAGTGACACCTGTGGTATCGCAGGAGAGATGCACCGCTCTCTTAATAATCAGGCGGCGCCCATGGGCCCCAAGGTAGCTAGCCTTCCTGACACTGACCCTGATTCGCCACCACTATACCGTAGTTTTTTCTGCGGAACAGATATATGTCCCCTCACGATCCGTTAAAAGTCGTTTATATTTGTATGTCCGTTTCCCCCTCTCCAACAAATCAGTACCTAGTGACACCTGTGGTATTGCAGGAGAGATGCACCGCTCTCTTAATAATCAGGCGGCGCCCATGGGCCCCAAGGTAGCTAGCCTTCCTGACACTGACCCTGATTCGCCACCACTATACCGTAGTTTTTTCTGCGGAACAGATATATGTCCCCTCACGATCCTTTAAAAGTCGTTTATATTTGTATGTCCGTTTCCCCCTCTCCAACAAATCAGTACCTAGTGACACCTGTGGTATTGCAGGAGAGATGCACCGCTCTCTTAATAATCAGGCGGCGCCCATGGGCCCCAAGGTAGCTAGCCTTCCTGACACTGACCCTGATTCGCCACCACTATACCGTAGTTTTTTCTGCGGAACAGATATATGTCCCCTCACGATCCGTTAAAAGTCGTTTATATTTGTATGTCCGTTTCCCCCTCTCCAACAAATCAGTACCTAGTGACACCTGTGGTATTGCATGAGAGATGCACCGCTCTCTTAATAATCAGGCGGCGCCCATGGGCCCCAAGGTAGCTAGCCTTCCTGACACTGACCCTGATTCGCCACCACTATACCGTAGTTTTTTCTGCGGAACAGATATATGTCCCCTCACGATCCTTTAAAAGTCGTTTATATTGGTATGTCCGTTTCCCCCTCTCCAACAAATCAGTACCTAGTGACACCTGTGGTATTGCAGGAGAGATGCACCGCTCTCTTAATAATCAGGCGGCGCCCATGGGCCCCAAGGTAGCTAGCCTTCCTGACACTGACCCTGATTCGCCACCACTATACCGTAGTTTTTTCTGCGGAACAGATATATGTCCCCTCACGATCCGTTAAAAGTCGTTTATATTTGTATGTCCGTTTCACCCTCTCCAACAAATCAGTACCTAGTGACACCTGTGGTATTGCAGGAGAGATGCACCGCTCTCTTAATAATCAGGCGGCCCCCATGGGCTCCAAGGTAGCTAGCCTTCCTGACACTGACCCTGATTCGCCACCACTATACCGTAGTTTTTTCTGCGGAACAGATATATGTCCCCTCACGATCCTTTAAAAGTCGTTTATATTTGTATGTCCGTTTCCCCCTCTCCAACAAATCAGTACCTAGTGACACCTGTGGTATCGCAGGAGAGATGCACCGCTCTCTTAATAATCAGGCGGCGCCCATGGGCCCCAAGGTAGCTAGCCTTCCTGACACTGACCCTGATTCGCCACCACTATACCGTAGTTTTTTCTGCGGAACAGATATATGTCCCCTCACGATCCTTTAAAAGTCGTTTATATTTGTATGTCCGTTTCCCCCTCTCCAACAAATCAGTACCTAGTGACACCTGTGGTATCGCAGGAGAGATGCACCGCTCTCTTAATAATCAGGCGGCGCCCATGGGCCCCAAGGTAGCTAGCCTTCCTGACACTGACCCTGATTCGCCACCACTATACCGTAGTTTTTTCTGCGGAACAGATATATGTCCCCTCACGATCCTTTAAAAGTCGTTTATATTTGTATGTCCGTTTCCCCCTCTCCAACAAATCAGTACCTAGTGACACCTGTGGTATCGCAGGAGAGATGCACCGCTCTCTTAATAATCAGGCGGCGCCCATGGGCCCCAAGGTAGCTAGCCTTCCTGACACTGACCCTGATTCGCCACCACTATACCGTAGTTTTTTCTGCGGAACAGATATATGTCCCCTCACGATCCGTTAAAAGTCGTTTATATTTGTATGTCCGTTTCCCCCTCTCCAACAAATCAGTACCTAGTGACACCTGTGGTATCGCAGGAGAGATGCACCGCTCTCTTAATAATCAGGCGGCGCCCATGGGCCCCAAGGTAGCTAGCCTTCCTGACACTGACCCTGATTCGCCACCACTATACCGTAGTTTTTTCTGCGGAACAGATATATGTCCCCTCACGATCCGTTAAAAGTCGTTTATATTTGTATGTCCGTTTCCCCCTCTCCAACAAATCAGTACCTAGTGACACCTGTGGTATTGCAGGAGAGATGCACCGCTCTCTTAATAATCAGGCGGCGCCCATGGGCCCCAAGGTAGCTAGCCTTCCTGACACTGACCCTGATTCGCCACCACTATACCGTAGTTTTTTCTGCGGAACAGATATATGTCCCCTCACGATCCGTTAAAAGTCGTTTATATTTGTATGTCCGTTTCCCCCTCTCCAACAAATCAGTACCTAGTGACACCTGTGGTATTGCAGGAGAGATGCACCGCTCTCTTAATAATCAGGCGGCGCCCATGGGCCCCAAGGTAGCTAGCCTTCCTGACACTGACCCTGATTCGCCACCACTATACCGTAGTTTTTTCTGCGGAACAGATATATGTCCCCTCACGATCCGTTAAAAGTCGTTTATATTTGTATGTCCGTTTCCCCCTCTCCAACAAATCAGTACCTAGTGACACCTGTGGTATTGCAGGAGAGATGCACCGCTCTCTTAATAATCAGGCGGTGCCCATGGGCCCCAAGGTAGCTAGCCTTCCTGCCACTGACCCTGATTCGCCACCACTATACCGTAGTTTTTTCTGCGGAACAGATATATGTCCCCTCACGATCCGTTAAAAGTCGTTTATATTTGTATGTCCGTTTCCCCCTCTCCAACAAATCAGTACCTAGTGACACCTGTGGTATCGCAGGAGAGATGCACCGCTCTCTTAATAATCAGGCGGCGCCCATGGGCCCCAAGGTAGCTAGCCTTCCTGACACTGACCCTGATTCGCCACCACTATACCGTAGTTTTTTCTGCGGAACAGATATATGTCCCCTCACGATCCGTTAAAAGTCGTTTATATTTGTATGTCCGTTTCCCCCTCTCCAACAAATCAGTACCTAGTGACACCTGTGGTATTGCAGGAGAGATGCACCGCTCTCTTAATAATCAGGAAGCGCCCATGGGCCCCAAGGTAGCTAGCCTTCCTGACACTGACCCTGATTCGCCACCACTATACCGTAGTTTTTTCTGCGGAACAGATATATGTCCCCTCACGATCCGTTAAAAGTCGTTTATATTTGTATGTCCGTTTCCCCCTCTCCAACAAATCAGTACCTAGTGACACCTGTGGTATTGCAGGAGAGATGCACCGCTCTCTTAATAATCAGGCGGCGCCCATGGGCCCCAAGGTAGCTAGCCTTCCTGACACTGACCCTGATTCGCCACCACTATACCGTAGTTTTTTCTGCGGAACAGATATATGTCCCCTCACGATCCGTTAAAAGTCGTTTATATTTGTATGTCCGTTTCCCCCTCTCCAACAAATCAGTACCTAGTGACACCTGTGGTATTGCAGGAGAGATGCACCGCTCTCTTAATAATCAGGCGGCGCCCATGGGCCCCAAGGTAGCTAGCCTTCCTGACACTGACCCTGATTCGCCACCACTATACCGTAGTTTTTTCTGCGGAACAGATATATGTCCCCTCACGATCCGTTAAAAGTCGTTTATATTTGTATGTCCGTTTCCCCCTCTCCAACAAATCAGTACCTAGTGACACCTGTGGTATTGCAGGAGAGATGCACCGCTCTCTTAATAATCAGGCGGCGCCCATGGGCCCCAAGGTAGCTAGCCTTCCTGACACTGACCCTGATTCGCCACCACTATACCGTAGTTTTTTCTGCGGAACAGATATATGTCCCCTCACGATCCTTTAAAAGTCGTTTATATTTGTATGTCCGTTTCCCCCTCTCCAACAAATCAGTACCTAGTGACACCTGTGGTATCGCAGGAGAGATGCACCGCTCTCTTAATAATCAGGCGGCGCCCATGGGCCCCAAGGTAGCTAGCCTTCCTGACACTGACCCTGATTCGCCACCACTATACCGTAGTTTTTTCTGCGGAACAGATATATGTCCCCTCACGATCCTTTAAAAGTCGTTTATATTTGTATGTCCGTTTCCCCCTCTCCAACAAATCAGTACCTAGTGACACCTGTGGTATTGCAGGAGAGATGCACCGCTCTCTTAATAATCAGGCGGCGCCCATGGGCCCCAAGGTAGCTAGCCTTCCTGACACTGACCCTGATTCGCCACCACTATACCGTAGTTTTTTCTGCGGAACAGATATATGTCCCCTCACGATCCGTTAAAAGTCGTTTATCTTTGTATGTCCGTTTCCCCCTCTCCAACAAATCAGTACCTAGTGACACCTGTGGTATTGCAGGAGAGATGCACCGCTCTCTTAATAATCAGGCGGCGCCCATGGGCCCCAAGGTAGCTAGCCTTCCTGACACTGACCCTGATTCGCCACCACTATACCGTAGTTTTTTCTGCGGAACAGATATATGTCCCCTCACTATCCTTTAAAAGTCGTTTATATTTGTATGTCCGTTTCCCCCTCTCCAACAAATCAGTACCTAGTGACACCTGTGGTATCGCAGGAGAGATGCACCGCTCTCTTAATAATCAGGCGGCGCCCATGGGCCCCAAGGTAGCTAGCCTTCCTGACACTGACCCTGATTCGCCACCACTATACCGTAGTTTTTTCTGCGGAACAGATATATGTCCCCTCACGATCCTTTAAAAGTCGTTTATATTTGTATGTCCGTTTCCCCCTCTCCAACAAATCAGTACCTAGTGACACCTGTGGTATTGCAGGAGAGATGCACCGCTCTCTTAATAATCAGGCGGCGCCCATGGGCCCCAAGGTAGCTACCCTTCCTGACACTGACCCTGATTCGCCACCACTATACCGTAGTTTTTTCTGCGGAACAGATATATGTCCCCTCAAGATCCGTTAAAAGTCGTTTATATTTGTATGTCCGTTTCCCCCTCTCCAACAAATCAGTACCTAGTGACACCTGTGGTATTGCAGGAGAGATGCACCGCTCTCTTAATAATCAGGCGGCGCCCATGGGCCCCAAGGTAGCTAGCCTTCCTGACACTGACCCTGATTCGCCACCACTATACCGTAGTTTTTTCTGCGGAACAGATATATGTCCCCTCACGATCCTTTAAAAGTCGTTTATATTTGTATGTCCGTTTCCCCCTCTCCAACAAATCAGTACCTAGTGACACCTGTGGTATCGCAGGAGAGATGCACCGCTCTCTTAATAATCAGGCGGCGCCCATGGGCCCCAAGGTAGCTAGCCTTCCTGACACTGACCCTGATTCGCCACCACTATACCGTAGTTTTTTCTGCGGAACAGATATATGTCCCCTCACGATCCGTTAAAAGTCGTTTATATTTGTATGTCCGTTTCCCCCTCTCCAACAAATCAGTACCTAGTGACACCTGTGGTATCGCAGGAGAGATGCACCGCTCTCTTAATAATCAGGCGGCGCCCATGGGCCCCAAGGTAGCTAGCCTTCCTGACACTGACCCTGATTCGCCACCACTATACCGTAGTTTTTTCTGCGGAACAGATATATGTCCCCTCACGATCCGTTAAAAGTCGTTTATATTTGTATGTCCGTTTCCCCCTCTCCAACAAATCAGTACCTAGTGACACCTGTGGTATCGCAGGAGAGATGCACCGCTCTCTTAATAATCAGGCGGCGCCCATGGGCCCCAAGGTAGCTAGCCTTCCTGACACTGACCCTGATTCGCCACCACTATACCGTAGTTTTTTCTGCGGAACAGATATATGTCCCCTCACGATCCTTTAAAAGTCGTTTATATTTGTATGTCCGTTTCTCCCTCTCCAACAAATCAGTACCTAGTGACACCTGTGGTATTGCAGGAGAGATGCACCGCTCTCTTAATAATCAGGCGGCGCCCATGGGCCCCAAGGTAGCTAGCCTTCCTGACACTGACCCTGATTCGCCACCACTATACCGTAGTTTTTTCTGCGGAACAGATATATGTCCCCTCACGATCCTTTAAAAGTCGTTTATATTTGTATGTCCGTTTCTCCCTCTCCAACAAATCAGTACCTAGTGACACCTGTGGTATTGCAGGAGAGATGCACCGCTCTCTTAATAATCAGGCGGCGCCCATGGGCCCCAAGGTAGCTAGCCTTCCTGACACTGACCCTGATTCGCCACCACTATACCGTAGTTTTTTCTGCGGAACAGATATATGTCCCCTCACGATCCTTTAAAAGTCGTTTATATTTGTATGTCCGTTTCTCCCTCTCCAACAAATCAGTACCTAGTGACACCTGTGGTATTGCAGGAGAGATGCACCGCTCTCTTAATAATCAGGCGGCGCCCATGGGCCCCAAGGTAGCTAGCCTTCCTGACACTGACCCTGATTCGCCACCACTATACCGTAGTTTTTTCTGCGGAACAGATATATGTCCCCTCACGATCCTTTAAAAGTCGTTTATATTTGTATGTCCCTTTCCCCCTCTCCAACAAATCAGTACCTAGTGACACCTGTGGTATCGCAGGAGAGATGCACCGCTCTCTTAATAATCAGGCGGCGCCCATGGGCCCCAAGGTAGCTAGCCTTCCTGACACTGACCCTGATTCGCCACCACTATACCGTAGTTTTTTCTGCGGAACAGATATATGTCCCCTCACGATCCGTTAAAAGTCGTTTATATTTGTATGTCCGTTTCCCCCTCTCCAACAAATCAGTACCTAGTGACACCTGTGGTATTGCAGGAGAGATGCACCGCTCTCTTAATAATCAGGCGGCGCCCATGGGCCCCAAGGTAGCTAGCCTTCCTGACACTGACCCTGATTCGCCACCACTATACCGTAGTTTTTTCTGCGGAACAGATATATGTCCCCTCACGATCCGTTAAAAGTCGTTTATATTTGTATGTCCGTTTCCCCCTCTCCAACAAATCAGTACCTAGTGACACCTGTGGTATCGCAGGAGAGATGCACCGCTCTCTTAATAATCAGGCGGCGCCCATGGGCCCCAAGGTAGCTAGCCTTCCTGACACTGACCCTGATTCGCCACCACTATACCGTAGTTTTTTCTGCGGAACAGATATATGTCCCCTCACGATCCTTTAAAAGTCGTTTATATTTGTATGTCCGTTTCCCCCTCTCCAACAAATCAGTACCTAGTGACACCTGTGGTATCGCAGGAGAGATGCACCGCTCTCTTAATAATCAGGCGGCGCCCATGGGCCCCAAGGTAGCTAGCCTTCCTGACACTGACCCTGATTCGCCACCACTATACCGTAGTTTTTTCTGCGGAACAGATATATGTGCCCTCACGATCCTTTAAAAGTCGTTTATATTTGTATGTCCGTTTCTCCCTCTCCAACAAATCAGTACCTAGTGACACCTGTGGTATTGCAGGAGAGATGCACCGCTCTCTTAATAATCAGGCGGCGCCCATGGGCCCCAAGGTAGCTAGCCTTCCTGACACTGACCCTGATTCGCCACCACTATACCGTAGTTTTTTCTGTGGAACAGATATATGTCCCCTCACGATCCTTTAAAAGTCGTTTATATTTGTATGTCCGTTTCCCCCTCTCCAACAAATCAGTACCTAGTGACACCTGTGGTATCGCAGGAGAGATGCACCGCTCTCTTAATAATCAGGCGGCGCCCATGGGCCCCAAGGTAGCTAGCCTTCCTGACACTGACCCTGATTCGCCACCACTATACCGTAGTTTTTTCTGCGGAACAGATATATGTCCCCTCACGATCCTTTAAAAGTCGTTTATATTTGTATGTCCGTTTCCCCCTCTCCAACAAATCAGTACCTAGTGACACCTGTGGTATTGCAGGAGAGATGCACCGCTCTCTTAATAATCAGGCGGCGCCCATGGGCCCCAAGGTAGCTAGCCTTCCTGACACTGACCCTGATTCGCCACCACTATACCGTAGTTTTTTCTGCGGAACAGATATATGTCCCCTCACGATCCTTTAAAAGTCGTTTATATTTGTATGTCCGTTTCCCCCTCTCCAACAAATCAGTACCTAGTGACACCTGTGGTATCGCAGGAGAGATGCACCGCTCTCTTAATAATCAGGCGGCGCCCATGGGCCCCAAGGTAGCTAGCCTTCCTGACACTGACCCTGATTCGCCACCACTATACCGTAGTTTTTTCTGCGGAACAGATATATGTGCCCTCACGATCCTTTAAAAGTCGTTTATATTTGTATGTCCGTTTCTCCCTCTCCAACAAATCAGTACCTAGTGACACCTGTGGTATTGCAGGAGAGATGCACCGCTCTCTTAATAATCAGGCGGCGCCCATGGGCCCCAAGGTAGCTAGCCTTCCTGACACTGACCCTGATTCGCCACCACTATACCGTAGTTTTTTCTGTGGAACAGATATATGTCCCCTCACGATCCTTTAAAAGTCGTTTATATTTGTATGTCCGTTTCCCCCTCTCCAACAAATCAGTACCTAGTGACACCTGTGGTATCGCAGGAGAGATGCACCGCTCTCTTAATAATCAGGCGGCGCCCATGGGCCCCAAGGTAGCTAGCCTTCCTGACACTGACCCTGATTCGCCACCACTATACCGTAGTTTTTTCTGCGGAACAGATATATGTCCCCTCACGATCCTTTAAAAGTCGTTTATATTTGTATGTCCGTTTCCCCCTCTCCAACAAATCAGTACCTAGTGACACCTGTGGTATCGCAGGAGAGATGCACCGCTCTCTTAATAATCAGGCGGCGCCCATGGGCCCCAAGGTAGCTAGCCTTCCTGACACTGACCCTGATTCGCCACCACTATACCGTAGTTTTTTCTGCGGAACAGATATATGTCCCCTCACGATCCTTTAAAAGTCGTTTATATTTGTATGTCCGTTTCCCCCTCTCCAACAAATCAGTACCTAGTGACACCTGTGGTATCGCAGGAGAGATGCACCGCTCTCTTAATAATCAGGCGGCGCCCATGGGCCCCAAGGTAGCTAGCCTTCCTGACACTGACCCTGATTCGCCACCACTATACCGTAGTTTTTTCTGCGGAACAGATATATGTCCCCTCACGATCCTTTAAAAGTCGTTTATATTTGTATGTCCGTTTCCCCCTCTCCAACAAATCAGTACCTAGTGACACCTGTGGTATCGCAGGAGAGATGCACCGCTCTCTTAATAATCAGGCGGCGCCCATGGGCCCCAAGGTAGCTAGCCTTCCTGACACTGACCCTGATTCGCCACCACTATACCGTAGTTTTTTCTGCGGAACAGATATATGTCCCCTCACGATCCTTTAAAAGTCGTTTATATTTGTATGTCCGTTTCCCCCTCTCCAACAAATCAGTACCTAGTGACACCTGTGGTATCGCAGGAGAGATGCACCGCTCTCTTAATAATCAGGCGGCGCCCATGGGCCCCAAGGTAGCTAGCCTTCCTGACACTGACCCTGATTCGCCACCACTATACCGTAGTTTTTTCTGCGGAACAGATATATGTGCCCTCACGATCCTTTAAAAGTCGTTTATATTTGTATGTCCGTTTCCCCCTCTCCAACAAATCAGTACCTAGTGACACCAGTGGTATCGCAGGAGAGATGCACCGCTCTCTTAATAATCAGGCGGCGCCCTTGGGCCCCAAGGTAGCTAGCCTTCCTGACACTGACCCTGATTCGCCACCACTATACCGTAGTTTTTTCTGCGGAACAGATATATGTCCCCTCACGATCCTTTAAAAGTCGTTTATATTTGTATGTCCGTTTCCCCCTCTCCAACAAATCAGTACCTAGTGACACCTGTGGTATCGCAGGAGAGATGCACCGCTCTCTTAATAATCAGGCGGCGCCCATGGGCCCCAAGGTAGCTAGCCTTCCTGACACTGACCCTGATTCGCCACCACTATACCGTAGTTTTTTCTGCCAAACAGATATATGTCCCCTCACGATCCTTTAAAAGTCGTTTATATTTGTATGTCCGTTTCCCCCTCTCCAACAAATCAGTACCTAGTGACACCTGTGGTATCGCAGGAGAGATGCACCGCTCTCTTAATAATCAGGCGGCGCCCATGGGCCCCAAGGTAGCTAGCCTTCCTGACACTGACCCTGATTCGCCACCACTATACCGTAGTTTTTTCTGCGGAACAGATATATGTCCCCTCACGATCCTTTAAAAGTCGTTTATATTTGTATGTCCGTTTCCCCCTCTCCAACAAATCAGTACCTAGTGACACCTGTGGTATTGCAGGAGAGATGCACCGCTCTCTTAATAATCAGGCGGCGCCCATGGGCCCCAAGGTAGCTAGCCTTCCTGACACTGACCCTGATTCGCCACCACTATACCGTAGTTTTTTCTGCGGAACAGATATATGTCCCCTCACGATCCTTTAAAAGTCGTTTATATTTGTATGTCCGTTTCCCCCTCTCCAACAAATCAGTACCTAGTGACACCTGTGGTATCGCAGGAGAGATGCACCGCTCTCTTAATAATCAGGCGGCGCCCATGGGCCCCAAGGTAGCTAGCCTTCCTGACACTGACCCTGATTCGCCACCACTATACCGTAGTTTTTTCTGCGGAACAGATATATGTCCCCTCACGATCCTTTAAAAGTCGTTTATATTTGTATGTCCGTTTCCCCCTCTCCAACAAATCAGTACCTAGTGACACCTGTGGTATCGCAGGAGAGATGCACCGCTCTCTTAATAATCAGGCGGCGCCCATGGGCCCCAAGGTAGCTAGCCTTCCTGACACTGACCCTGATTCGCCACCACTATACCGTAGTTTTTTCTGCGGAACAGATATATGTCCCCTCACGATCCATTAAAAGTCGTTTATATTTGTATGTCCGTTTCCCCCTCTCCAACAAATCAGTACCTAGTGACACCTGTGGTATTGCAGGAGAGATGCACCGCTCTCTTAATAATCAGGCGGCGCCCATGGGCCCCAAGGTAGCTAGCCTTCCTGACACTGACCCTGATTCGCCACCACTATACCATAGTTTTTCTGCGGAACAGATATATGTCCCCTCACGATCCGTTAAAAGTCGTTTATATTTGTATGTCCGTTTCCCCCTCTCCAACAAATCAGTACCTAGTGACACCTGTGGTATCACAGGAGAGATGCACCGCTCTCTTAATAATCAGGCGGCGCCCATGGGCCCCAAGGTAGCTAGCCTTCCTGACACTGACCCTGATTCGCCACCACTATACCGTAGTTTTTTCTGCGGAACAGATATATGTCCCCTCACGATCCTTTAAAAGTCGTTTATATTTGTATGTCCGTTTCCCCCTCTCCAACAAATCAGTACCTAGTGACACCTGTGGTATTGCAGGAGAGATGCACCGCTCTCTTAATAATCAGGCGGCGCCCATGGGCCCCAAGGTAGCTAGCCTTCCTGACACTGACCCTGATTCGCCACCACTATACCGTAGTTTTTTTCTGCGGAACAGATATATGTCCCCTCACGATCCTTTAAAAGTCGTTTATATTTGTATGTCCGTTTCCCCCTCTCCAACAAATCAGTACCTAGTGACACCTGTGGTATCGCAGGAGAGATGCACCGCTCTCTTAATAATCAGGCGGCGCCCATGGGCCCCAAGGTAGCTAGCCTTCCTGACACTGACCCTGATTCGCCACCACTATACCGTAGTTTTTTCTGCGGAACAGATATATGTCCCCTCACGGTCCGTTAAAAGTCGTTTATATTTGTATGTCCGTTTCCCCCTCTCCAACAAATCAGTAGCTAGTGACACCTGTGGTATTGCAGGAGAGATGCACCGCTCTCTTAATAATCAGGCGGCGCCCATGGGCCCCAAGGTAGCTAGCCTTCCTGACACTGACCCTGATTCGCCACCACTATACCGTAGTTTTTTCTGCGGAACAGATATATGTCCCCTCACGATCCTTTAAAAGTCGTTTATATTTGTATGTCCGTTTCCCCCCCTCCAACAAATCAGTACCTAGTGACACCTGTGGTATCGCAGGAGAGATGCACCGCTCTCTTAATAATCAGGCGGCGCCCATGGGCCCCAAGGTAGCTAGCCTTCCTGACACTGACCCTGATTCGCCACCACTATACCGTAGTTTTTTCTGCGAAACAGATATATGTCCCCTCACGATCCTTTAAAAGTCGTTTATATTTGTATGTCCGTTTCCCCCTCTCCAACAAATCAGTACCTAGTGACACCTGTGGTATTGCAGGAGAGATGCACCGCTCTCTTAATAATCAGGCGGCGCCCATGGGCCCCAAGGTAGCTAGCCTTCCTGACACTGACCCTGATTCGCCACCACTATACCGTAGTTTTTTCTGCGGAACAGATATATGTCCCCTCACGATCCTTTAAAAGTCGTTTATATTTGTATGTCCGTTTCCCCCTCTCCAACAAATCAGTACCTAGTGACACCTGTGGTATCGCAGGAGAGATGCACCGCTCTCTTAATAATCAGGCGGCGCCCATGGGCCCCAAGGTAGCTAGCCTTCCTGACACTGACCCTGATTCGCCACCACTATACCGTAGTTTTTTCTGCGGAACAGATATATGTCCCCTCACGATCCGTTAAAAGTCGTTTATATTTGTATGTCCGTTTCCCCCTCTCCAACAAATCAGTACCTAGTGACACCTGTGGTATTGCAGGAGAGATGCACCGCTCTCTTAATAATCAGGCGGCGCCCATGGGCTCCAAGGTAGCTAGCCTTCCTGACACTGACCCTGATTCGCCACCACTATACCGTAGTTTTTTCTGCGGAACAGATATATGTCCCCTCACGATCCTTTAAAAGTCGTTTATATTTGTATGTCCGTTTCCCCCTCTCCAACAAATCAGTACCTAGTGACACCTGTGGTATCGCAGGAGAGATGCACCGCTCTCTTAATAATCAGGCGGCGCCCATGGGCCCCAAGGTAGCTAGCCTTCCTGACACTGACCCTGATTCGCCACCACTATACCGTAGTTTTTTCTGCGGAAGAGATATATGTCCCCTCACGATCCTTTAAAAGTCGTTTATATTTGTATGTCCGTTTCCCCCTCTCCAACAAATCAGTACCTAGTGACACCTGTGGTATCGCAGGAGAGATGCACCGCTCTCTTAATAATCAGGCGGCGCCCATGGGCCCCAAGGTAGCTAGCCTTCCTGACACTGACCCTGATTCGCCACCACTATACCGTAGTTTTTTCTGCGGAACAGATATATGTCCCCTCACGATCCTTTAAAAGTCGTTTATATTTGTATGTCCGTTTCCCCCTCTCCAACAAATCAGTACCTAGTGACACCTGTGGTATTGCAGGAGAGATGCACCGCTCTCTTAATAATCAGGCGGCGCCCATGGGCCCCAAGGTAGCTAGCCTTCCTGACACTGACCCTGATTCGCCACCACTATACCGTAGTATTTTCTGCGGAACAGATATATGTCCCCTCACGATCCTTTAAAAGTCGTTTATATTTGTATGTCCGTTTCCCCCTCTCCAACAAATCAGTACCTAGTGACACCTGTGGTATCGCAGGAGAGATGCACCGCTCTCTTAATAATCAGGCGGCGCCCATGGGCCCCAAGGTAGCTAGCCTTCCTGACACTGACCCTGATTCGCCACCACTATACCGTAGTTTTTTCTGCGGAACAGATATATGTCCCCTCACGATCCTTTAAAAGTCGTTTATATTTGTATGTCCGTTTCCCCCTCTCCAACAAATCAGTACCTAGTGACACCTGTGGTATTGCAGGAGAGATGCACCGCTCTCTTAATAATCAGGCGGCGCCCATGGGCCCCAAGGTAGCTAGCCTTCCTGACACTGACCCTGATTCGCCACCACTATACCGTAGTTTTTTCTGCGGAACAGATATATGTCCCCTCACGATCCGTTAAAAGTCGTTTATATTTGTATGTCCGTTTCCCCCTCTCCAACAAATCAGTACCTAGTGACACCTGTGGTATTGCAGGAGAGATGCACCGCTCTCTTAATAATCAGGCGGCGCCCATGGGCTCCAAGGTAGCTAGCCTTCCTGACACTGACCCTGATTCGCCACCACTATACCGTAGTTTTTTCTGCGGAACAGATATATGTCCCCTCACGATCCTTTAAAAGTCGTTTATATTTGTATGTCCGTTTCCCCCTCTCCAACAAATCAGTACCTAGTGACACCTGTGGTATCGCAGGAGAGATGCACCGCTCTCTTAATAATCAGGCGGCGCCCATGGGCCCCAAGGTAGCTAGCCTTCCTGACACTGACCCTGATTCGCCACCACTATACCGTAGTTATTTCTGCGGAACAGATATATGTCCCCTCACGATCCTTTAAAAGTCGTTTATATTTGTATGTCCGTTTCCCCCTCTCCAACAAATCAGTACCTAGTGACACCTGTGGTATCGCAGGAGAGATGCACCGCTCTCTTAATAATCAGGCGGCGCCCATGGGCCCCAAGGTAGCTAGCCTTCCTGACACTGACCCTGATTCGCCACCACTATACCGTAGTTTTTTCTGCGGAACAGATATATGTCCCCTCACGATCCTTTAAAAGTCGTTTATATTTGTATGTCCGTTTCCCCCTCTCCAACAAATCAGTACCTAGTGACACCTGTGGTATCGCAGGAGAGATGCACCGCTCTCTTAATAATCAGGCGGCGCCCTTGGGCCCCAAGGTAGCTAGCCTTCCTGACACTGACCCTGATTCGCCACCACTATACCGTAGTTTTTTCTGCGGAACAGATATATGTCCCCTCACGATCCGTTAAAAGTCGTTTATATTTGTATGTCCGTTTCCCCCTCTCCAACAAATCAGTACCTAGTGACACCTGTGGTATCGCAGGAGAGATGCACCGCTCTCTTAATAATCAGGCGGCGCCCATGGGCCCCAAGGTAGCTAGCCTTCCTGACACTGACCCTGATTCGCCACCACTATACCGTAGTTTTTTCTGCGGAACAGATATATGTCCCCTCACGATCCTTTAAAAGTCGTTTATATTTGTATGTCCGTTTCCCCCTCTCCAACAAATCAGTACCTAGTGACACCTGTGGTATCGCAGGAGAGATGCACCGCTCTCTTAATAATCAGGCGGCGCCCATGGGCCCCAAGGTAGCTAGCCTTCCTGACACTGACCCTGATTCGCCACCACTATACCGTAGTTTTTTCTGCGGAACAGATATATGTCCCCTCACGATCCGTTAAAAGTCGTTTATATTTGTATGTCCGTTTCCCCCTCTCCAACAAATCAGTACCTAGTGACACCTGTGGTATTGCAGGAGAGATGCACCGCTCTCTTAATAATCAGGCGGCGCCCATGGGCTCCAAGGTAGCTAGCCTTCCTGACACTGACCCTGATTCGCCACCACTATACCGTAGTTTTTTCTGCGGAACAGATATATGTCCCCTCACGATCCTTTAAAAGTCGTTTATATTTGTATGTCCGTTTCCCCCTCTCCAACAAATCAGTACCTAGTGACACCTGTGGTATCGCAGGAGAGATGCACCGCTCTCTTAATAATCAGGCGGCGCCCATGGGCCCCAAGGTAGCTAGCCTTCCTGACACTGACCCTGATTCGCCACCACTATACCGTAGTTTTTTCTGCGGAACAGATATATGTCCCCTCACGATCCTTTAAAAGTCGTTTATATTTGTATGTCCGTTTCCCCCTCTCCAACAAATCAGTACCTAGTGACACCTGTGGTATTGCAGGAGAGATGCACCGCTCTCTTAATAATCAGGCGGCGCCCATGGGCCCCAAGGTAGCTAGCCTTCCTGACACTGACCCTGATTCGCCACCACTATACCGTAGTTTTTTCTGCGGAACAGATATATGTCCCCTCACGATCCTTTAAAAGTCGTTTATATTTGTATGTCCGTTTCCCCCTCTCCAACAAATCAGTACCTAGTGACACCTGTGGTATCGCAGGAGAGATGCACCGCTCTCTTAATAATCAGGCGGCGCCCATGGGCCCCAAGGTAGCTAGCCTTCCTGACACTGACCCTGATTCGCCACCACTATACCGTAGTTTTTTCTGCGGAACAGATATATGTCCCCTCACGATCCTTTAAAAGTCGTTTATATTTGTATGTCCGTTTCCCCCTCTCCAACAAATCAGTACCTAGTGACACCTGTGGTATTGCAGGAGAGATGCACCGCTCTCTTAATAATCAGGCGGCGCCCATGGGCCCCAAGGTAGCTAGCCTTCCTGACACTGACCCTGATTCGCCACCACTATACCGTAGTTTTTTCTGCGGAACAGATATATGTCCCCTCACGATCCGTTAAAAGTCGTTTATATTTGTATGTCCGTTTCCCCCTCTCCAACAAATCAGTACCTAGTGACACCTGTGGTATTGCAGGAGAGATGCACCGCTCTCTTAATAATCAGGCGGCGCCCATGGGCTCCAAGGTAGCTAGCCTTCCTGACACTGACCCTGATTCGCCACCACTATACCGTAGTTTTTTCTGCGGAACAGATATATGTCCCCTCACGATCCTTTAAAAGTCGTTTATATTTGTATGTCCGTTTCCCCCTCTCCAACAAATCAGTACCTAGTGACACCTGTGGTATCGCAGGAGAGATGCACCGCTCTCTTAATAATCAGGCGGCGCCCATGGGCCCCAAGGTAGCTAGCCTTCCTGACACTGACCCTGATTCGCCACCACTATACCGTAGTTTTTTCTGCGGAACAGATATATGTCCCCTCACGATCCTTTAAAAGTCGTTTATATTTGTATGTCCGTTTCCCCCTCTCCAACAAATCAGTACCTAGTGACACCTGTGGTATCGCAGGAGAGATGCACCGCTCTCTTAATAATCAGGCGGCGCCCATGGGCCCCAAGGTAGCTAGCCTTCCTGACACTGACCCTGATTCGCCACCACTATACCGTAGTTTTTTCTGCGGAACAGATATATGTCCCCTCACGATCCTTTAAAAGTCGTTTATATTTGTATGTCCGTTTCCCCCTCTCCAACAAATCAGTACCTAGTGACACCTGTGGTATCGCAGGAGAGATGCACCGCTCTCTTAATAATCAGGCGGCGCCCATGGGCCCCAAGGGAGCAAGCCTTCCTGACACTGACCCTGATTCGCCACCACTATACCGTAGTTTTTTCTGCGGAACAGATTTATGTCCCCTCACGATCCTTTAAAAGTCGTTTATATTTGTATGTCCGTTTCCCCCTCTCCAACAAATCAGTACCTAGTGACACCTGTGGTATCGCAGGAGAGATGCACCGCTCTCTTAATAATCAGGCGGCGCCCATGGGCCCCAAGGTAGCTAGCCTTCCTGACACTGACCCTGATTCGCCACCACTATACCGTAGTTTTTTCTGCGGAACAGATATATGTCCCCTCACGATCCTTTAAAAGTCGTTTATATTTGTATGTCCGTTTCCCCCTCTCCAACAAATCAGTACCTAGTGACACCTGTGGTATCGCAGGAGAGATGCACCGCTCTCTTAATAATCAGGCGGCGCCCATGGGCCCCAAGGTAGCTAGCCTTCCTGACACTGACCCTGATTCGCCACCACTATACCGTAGTTTTTTCTGCGGAACAGATATATGTCCCCTCACGATCCTTTAAAAGTCGTTTATATTTGTATGTCCGTTTCCCCCTCTCCAACAAATCAGTACCTAGTGACACCTGTGGTATCGCAGGAGAGATGCACCGCTCTCTTAATAATCAGGCGGCGCCCATGGGCCCCAAGGTAGCTAGCTTTCCTGACACTGATCCTGATTCGCCACCACTATACCGTAGTTTTTTCTGCGGAACAGATATATGTCCCCTCACGATCCTTTAAAAGTCGTTTATATTTGTATGTCCGTTTCCCCCTCTCCAACAAATCAGTACCTAGTGACACCTGTGGTATCGCAGGAGAGATGCACCGCTCTCTTAATAATCAGGCGGCGCCCATGGGCCCCAAGGTAGCTAGCCTTCCTGACACTGACCCTGATTCGCCACCACTATACCGTAGTTTTTTCTGCGGAACAGATATATGTCCCCTCACGATCCTTTAAAAGTCGTTTATATTTGTATGTCCGTTTCCCCCTCTCCAACAAATCAGTACCTAGTGACACCTGTGGTATTGCAGGAGAGATGCACCGCTCTCTTAATAATCAGGCGGCGCCCATGGGCCCCAAGGTAGCTAGCCTTCCTGACACTGACCCTGATTCGCCACCACTATACCGTAGTTTTTTCTGCGGAACAGATATATGTCCCCTCACGATCCTTTAAAAGTCGTTTATATTTGTATGTCCGTTTCCCCCTCTCCAACAAATCAGTACCTAGTGACACCTGTGGTATCGCAGGAGAGATGCACCGCTCTCTTAATAATCAGGCGGCGCCCATGGGCCCCAAGGTAGCTAGCCTTCCTGACACTGACCCTGATTCGCCACCACTATACCGTAGTTTTTTCTGCGGAACAGATATATGTCCCCTCACGATCCTTTAAAAGTCGTTTATATTTGTATGTCCGTTTCCCCCTCTCCAACAAATCAGTACCTAGTGACACCTGTGGTATTGCAGGAGAGATGCACCGCTCTCTTAATAATCAGGCGGCGCCCATGGGCCCCAAGGTAGCTAGCCTTCCTGACACTGACCCTGATTCGCCACCACTATACCGTAGTTTTTTTCTGCGGAACAGATATATGTCCCCTCACGATCCTCTAAAAGTCGTTTATATTTGTATGTCCGTTTCCCCCTCTCCAACAAATCAGTACCTAGTGACACCTGTGGTATCGCAGGAGAGATGCACCGCTCTCTTAATAATCAGGCGGCGCCCATGGGCCCCAAGGTAGCTAGCCTTCCTGACACTGACCCTGATTCGCCACCACTATACCGTAGTTTTTTCTGCGGAACAGATATATGTCCCCTCACGATCCGTTAAAAGTCGTTTATATTTGTATGTCCGTTTCCCCCTCTCCAACAAATCAGTACCTAGTGACACCTGTGGTATTGCAGGAGAGATGCACCGCTCTCTTAATAATCAGGCGGCGCCCATGGGCCCCAAGGTAGCTAGCCTTCCTGACACTGACCCTGATTCGCCACCACTATACCGTAGTTTTTTCTGCGGAACAGATATATGTCCCCTCACGATCCTTTAAAAGTCGTTTATATTTGTATGTCCGTTTCCCCCTCTCCAACAAATCAGTACCTAGTGACACCTGTGGTATTGCAGGAGAGATGCACCGCTCTCTTAATAATCAGGCGGCGCCCATGGGCCCCAAGGTAGCTAGCCTTCCTGACACTGACCCTGATTCGCCACCACTATACCGTAGTTTTTTCTGCGGAACAGATATATGTCCCCTCACGATCCGTTAAAAGTCGTTTATATTTGTATGTCCGTTTCCCCCTCTCCAACAAATCAGTACCTAGTGACACCTGTGGTATTGCATGAGAGATGCACCGCTCTCTTAATAATCAGGCGGCGCCCATGGGCCCCAAGGTAGCTAGCCTTCCTGACACTGACCCTGATTCGCCACCACTATACCGTAGTTTTTTCTGCGGAACAGATATATGTCCCCTCACGATCCTTTAAAAGTCGTTTATATTTGTATGTCCGTTTCCCCCTCTCCAACAAATCAGTACCTAGTGACAGCTGTGGTATTGCAGGAGAGATGCACCGCTCTCTTAATAATCAGGCGGCGCCCATGGGCCCCAAGGTAGCTAGCCTTCCTGACACTGACCCTGATTCGCCACCACTATACCGTAGTTTTTTCTGCGGAACAGATATATGTCCCCTCACGATCCGTTAAAAGTCGTTTATATTTGTATGTCCGTTTCCCCCTCTCCAACAAATCAGTACCTAGTGACACCTGTGGTATTGCAGGAGAGATGCACTGCTCTCTTAATAATCAGGCGGCGCCCATGGGCTCCAAGGTAGCTAGCCTTCCTGACACTGACCCTGATTCGCCACCACTATACCGTAGTTTTTTCTGCGGAACAGATATATGTCCCCTCACGATCCTTTAAAAGTCGTTTATATTTGTATGTCCGTTTCCCCCTCTCCAACAAATCAGTACCTAGTGACACCTGTGGTATCGCAGGAGAGATGCACCGCTCTCTTAATAATCAGGCGGCGCCCATGGGCCCCAAGGTAGCTAGCCTTCCTGACACTGACCCTGATTCGCCACCACTATACCGTAGTTTTTTCTGCGGAACAGATATATGTCCCCTCACGATCCTTTAAAAGTCGTTTATATTTGTATGTCCGTTTCCCCCTCTCCAACAAATCAGTACCTAGTGACACCTGTGGTATCGCAGGAGAGATGCACCGCTCTCTTAATAATCAGGCGGCGCCCATGGGCCCCAAGGTAGCTAGCCTTCCTGACACTGACCCTGATTCGCCACCACTATACCGTAGTTTTTTCTGCGGAACAGATATATGTCCCCTCACGATCCTTTAAAAGTCGTTTATATTTGTATGTCCGTTTCCCCCTCTCCAACAAATCAGTACCTAGTGACACCTGTGGTATCGCAGGAGAGATGCACCGCTCTCTTAATAATCAGGCGGCGCCCATGGGCCCCAAGGTAGCTAGCCTTCCTGACACTGACCCTGATTCGCCACCACTATACCGTAGTTTTTTCTGCGGAACAGATATATGTCCCCTCACGATCCTTTAAAAGTCGTTTATATTTGTATGTCCGTTTCCCCCTCTCCAACAAATCAGTACCTAGTGACACCTGTGGTATCGCAGGAGAGATGCACCGCTCTCTTAATAATCAGGCGGCGCCCATGGGCCCCAAGGTAGCTAGCCTTCCTGACACTGACCCTGATTCGCCACCACTATACCGTAGTTTTTTCTGCGGAACAGATATATGTCCCCTCACGATCCTTTAAAAGTCGTTTATATTTGTATGTCCGTTTCCCCCTCTCCAACAAATCAGTACCTAGTGACACCTGTGGTATTGCAGGAGAGATGCACCGCTCTCTTAATAATCAGGCGGCGCCCATGGGCCCCAAGGTAGCTAGCCTTCCTGACACTGACCCTGATTCGCCACCACTATACCATAGTTTTTTCTGCGGAACAGATATATGTCCCCTCACGATCCGTTAAAAGTCGTTTATATTTGTATGTCCGTTTCCCCCTCTCCAACAAATCAGTACCTAGTGACACCTGTGGTATTGCAGGAGAGATGCACCGCTCT
This sequence comes from Locusta migratoria, assembly GCA_026315105.1. Taxonomy (NCBI): domain Eukaryota; kingdom Metazoa; phylum Arthropoda; class Insecta; order Orthoptera; family Acrididae; genus Locusta; species Locusta migratoria. The sequence goes on along the minus strand of CM048750.1, from coordinate 283,903,191 downwards.
CTTAATAATCAGGCGGCGCCCATGGGCCCCAAGGTAGCTAGCCTTCCTGACACTGACCCTGATTCGCCACCACTATACCGTAGTTTTTTCTGCGGAACAGATATATGTCCCCTCACGATCCGTTAAAAGTCGTTTATATTTGTATGTCCGTTTCCCCCTCTCCAACAAATCAGTACCTAGTGACACCTGTGGTATCGCAGGAGAGATGCACCGCTCTCTTAATAATCAGGCGGCGCCCATGGGCCCCAAGGTAGCTAGCCTTCCTGACACTGACCCTGATTCGCCACCACTATACCGTAGTTTTTTCTGCGGAACAGATATATGTCCCCTCACGATCCGTTAAAAGTCGTTTATATTTGTATGTCCGTTTCCCCCTCTCCAACAAATCAGTACCTAGTGACACCTGTGGTATCGCAGGAGAGATGCACCGCTCTCTTAATAATCAGGCGGCGCCCATGGGCCCCAAGGTAGCTAGCCTTCCTGACACTGACCCTGATTCGCCACCACTATACCGTAGTTTTTTCTGCGGAACAGATATATGTCCCCTCACGATCCTTTAAAAGTCGTTTATATTTGTATGTCCGTTTCCCCCTCTCCAACAAATCAGTACCTAGTGACACCTGTGGTATCGCAGGAGAGATGCACCGCTCTCTTAATAATCAGGCGGCGCCCATGGGCCCCAAGGTAGCTAGCCTTCCTGACACTGACCCTGATTCGCCACCACTATACCGTAGTTTTTTCTGCGGAACAGATATATGTCCCCTCACGATCCTTTAAAAGTCGTTTATATTTGTATGTCCGTTTCCCCCTCTCCAACAAATCAGTACCTAGTGACACCTGTGGTATCGCAGGAGAGATGCACCGCTCTCTTAATAATCAGGCGGCGCCCATGGGCCCCAAGGTAGCTAGCCTTCCTGACACTGACCCTGATTCGCCACCACTATACCGTAGTTTTTTCTGCGGAACAGATATATGTCCCCTCACGATCCTTTAAAAGTCGTTTATATTTGTATGTCCGTTTCCCCCTCTCCAACAAATCAGTACCTAGTGACACCTGTGGTATCACAGGAGAGATGCACCGCTCTCTTAATAATCAGGCGGCGCCCATGGGCCCCAAGGTAGCTAGCCTTCCTGACACTGACCCTGATTCGCCACCACTATACCGTAGTTTTTTCTGCGGAACAGATATATGTCCCCTCACGATCCTTTAAAAGTCGTTTATATTTGTATGTCCGTTTCCCCCTCTCCAACAAATCAGTACCTAGTGACACCTGTGGTATTGCAGGAGAGATGCACCGCTCTCTTAATAATCAGGCGGCGCCCATGGGCCCCAAGGTAGCTAGCCTTCCTGACACTGATCCTGATTCGCCACCACTATACCGTAGTTTTTTTCTGCGGAACAGATATATGTCCCCTCACGATCCTTTAAAAGTCGTTTATATTTGTATGTCCGTTTCCCCCTCTCCAACAAATCAGTACCTAGTGACACCTGTGGTATCGCAGGAGAGATGCACCGCTCTCTTAATAATCAGGCGGCGCCCATGGGCCCCAAGGTAGCTAGCCTTCCTGACACTGACCCTGATTCGCCACCACTATACCGTAGTTTTTTCTGCGGAACAGATATATGTCCCCTCACGATCCGTTAAAAGTCGTTTATATTTGTATGTCCGTTTCCCCCTCTCCAACAAATCAGTACCTAGTGACACCTGTGGTATTGCAGGAGAGATGCACCGCTCTCTTAATAATCAGGCGGCGCCCATGGGCCCCAAGGTAGCTAGCCTTCCTGACACTGACCCTGATTCGCCACCACTATACCGTAGTTTTTTCTGCGGAACAGATATATGTCCCCTCACGATCCTTTAAAAGTCGTTTATATTTGTATGTCCGTTTCCCCCTCTCCAACAAATCAGTACCTAGTGACACCTGTGGTATTGCAGGAGAGATGCACCGCTCTCTTAATAATCAGGCGGCGCCCATGGGCCCCAAGGTAGCTAGCCTTCCTGACACTGACCCTGATTCGCCACCACTATACCGTAGTTTTTTCTGCGGAACAGATATATGTCCCCTCACGATCCGTTAAAAGTCGTTTATATTTGTATGTCCGTTTCCCCCTCTCCAACAAATCAGTACCTAGTGACACCTGTGGTATTGCATGAGAGATGCACCGCTCTCTTAATAATCAGGCGGCGCCCATGGGCCCCAAGGTAGCTAGCCTTCCTGACACTGACCCTGATTCGCCACCACTATACCGTAGTTTTTTCTGCGGAACAGATATATGTCCCCTCACGATCCTTTAAAAGTCGTTTATATTGGTATGTCCGTTTCCCCCTCTCCAACAAATCAGTACCTAGTGACACCTGTGGTATTGCAGGAGAGATGCACCGCTCTCTTAATAATCAGGCGGCGCCCATGGGCCCCAAGGTAGCTAGCCTTCCTGACACTGACCCTGATTCGCCACCACTATACCGTAGTTTTTTCTGCGGAACAGATATATGTCCCCTCACGATCCGTTAAAAGTCGTTTATATTTGTATGTCCGTTTCACCCTCTCCAACAAATCAGTACCTAGTGACACCTGTGGTATTGCAGGAGAGATGCACCGCTCTCTTAATAATCAGGCGGCCCCCATGGGCTCCAAGGTAGCTAGCCTTCCTGACACTGACCCTGATTCGCCACCACTATACCGTAGTTTTTTCTGCGGAACAGATATATGTCCCCTCACGATCCTTTAAAAGTCGTTTATATTTGTATGTCCGTTTCCCCCTCTCCAACAAATCAGTACCTAGTGACACCTGTGGTATCGCAGGAGAGATGCACCGCTCTCTTAATAATCAGGCGGCGCCCATGGGCCCCAAGGTAGCTAGCCTTCCTGACACTGACCCTGATTCGCCACCACTATACCGTAGTTTTTTCTGCGGAACAGATATATGTCCCCTCACGATCCTTTAAAAGTCGTTTATATTTGTATGTCCGTTTCCCCCTCTCCAACAAATCAGTACCTAGTGACACCTGTGGTATCGCAGGAGAGATGCACCGCTCTCTTAATAATCAGGCGGCGCCCATGGGCCCCAAGGTAGCTAGCCTTCCTGACACTGACCCTGATTCGCCACCACTATACCGTAGTTTTTTCTGCGGAACAGATATATGTCCCCTCACGATCCTTTAAAAGTCGTTTATATTTGTATGTCCGTTTCCCCCTCTCCAACAAATCAGTACCTAGTGACACCTGTGGTATTGCAGGAGAGATGCACCGCTCTCTTAATAATCAGGCGGCGCCCATGGGCCCCAAGGTAGCTAGCCTTCCTGACACTGACCCTGATTCGCCACCACTATACCGTAGTTTTTTCTGCGGAACAGATATATGTCCCCTCACGATCCGTTAAAAGTCGTTTATATTTGTATGTCCGTTTCCCCCTCTCCAACAAATCAGTACCTAGTGACACCTGTGGTATCGCAGGAGAGATGCACCGCTCTCTTAATAATCAGGCGGCGCCCATGGGCCCCAAGGTAGCTAGCCTTCCTGACACTGACCCTGATTCGCCACCACTATACCGTAGTTTTTTCTGCGGAACAGATATATGTCCCCTCACGATCCGTTAAAAGTCGTTTATATTTGTATGTCCGTTTCCCCCTCTCCAACAAATCAGTACCTAGTGACACCTGTGGTATTGCAGGAGAGATGCACCGCTCTCTTAATAATCAGGCGGCGCCCATGGGCCCCAAGGTAGCTAGCCTTCCTGACACTGACCCTGATTCGCCACCACTATACCGTAGTTTTTTCTGCGGAACAGATATATGTCCCCTCACGATCCTTTAAAAGTCGTTTATATTTGTATGTCCGTTTCCCCCTCTCCAACAAATCAGTACCTAGTGACACCTGTGGTATTGCAGGAGAGATGCACCGCTCTCTTAATAATCAGGCGGCGCCCATGGGCCCCAAGGTAGCTAGCCTTCCTGACACTGACCCTGATTCGCCACCACTATACCGTAGTTTTTTCTGCGGAACAGATATATGTCCCCTCACGATCCTTTAAAAGTCGTTTATATTTGTATGTCCGTTTCCCCCTCTCCAACAAATCAGTACCTAGTGACACCTGTGGTATTGCAGGAGAGATGCACCGCTCTCTTAATAATCAGGCAGCGCCCATGGGCCCCATGGTAGCTAGCCTTCCTGACACTGACCCTGATTCGCCACCACTATACCGTAGTTTTTTCTGCGGAACAGATATATGTCCCCTCACGATCCTTTAAAAGTCGTTTATATTTGTATGTCCGTTTCCCCCTCTCCAACAAATCAGTACCTAGTGACACCTGTGGTATCGCAGGAGAGATGCACCGCTCTCTTAATAATCAGGCGGCGCCCATGGGCCCCAAGGTAGCTAGCCTTCCTGACACTGACCCTGATTCGCCACCACTATACCGTAGTTTTTTCTGCGGAACAGATATATGTCCCCTCACGATCCATTTAAAGTCGTTTATATTTGTATGTCCGTTTCCCCCTCTCCAACAAATCAGTACCTAGTGACACCTGTGGTATCGCAGGAGAGATGCGATAATCAGGCGGCGCCCATGGGCCCCAAGGTAGCTAGCCTTCCTGACACCGGTTTTCTGTGATCTCTACTAGTGAGAGTGAACCAGTCGACTGTCCCAACAGCTCTTAAGCCACACTGCCCCACAAAACCGACTCGATAGTCAGGAAAGAATTGGAATTAGAAGCACTATATCGAAAGAATGAGTAAATGAACCGATACACCCGCATCCTCATGCAATTCTTCCTACCCATAACAGAATATAAAAGTAAGGAAACATGTAAAATAAATTAAATTCGTGCAAAAAACATCAAAATTAAGCAATTGAAAATAATAGACACAGGAGGCATGAAAGAAGAGAAATGGAAGACAGAAAAAATGACCACCACCTCTCATTATATGGGCGTTTCCGTCGCAGCGCCGTCTTCTGAGTGGTTACAAAAATGTTTCAAATGTTTGTATAGCTTATGGGACTTAACTACGGGGTCATCAGTCCCTAAGAGTGGTTACATCTCTCCTTGTTTGCATGCGTATTCCTACACCAGTTTCTTTGGCTTTATAGATTAGATTAGATTAAGGCTTGTTCCACTGATCATATATACATTTAGTAATGATGTGGAACGTGTCAGTTTAGTAAATGTTGTCTACACTTGACAATCAAATTATAAGTATTTTTATTACATATTCTGCTGTTTTTTATTTTATTATTATTATTTTTTTAAGTTCTATCTTGAAATTCATCTACATTGTATAAGGAGTTGCCATTCAGAAATTCCTTTAATTTCTTTTTAAATACTAGTTGACTATCTATCAGACTTTTTATGCTACTTGGTAAGTGACCAAAGACTTTTGTGGCCTTGAATAGTGAATATCATCCTTTCTCCTAGTGTTGTAGCTATGCACACTGCTATTACTTTTGAATTGGGTCGGGTTGTTAATAAAAAATTTCATGAGTGAATATATATATATTATGAAGCTACAGTGAAGATCCCTAGATCCCTAAATAAATGTGTGCAGGATGCTCTTGGGTGGGCTCCAGCAATTATTCTGAATACACGCTTTTGTGAAATGAATACTTTTATACTCAATGTTGAATTGCTCCAGAATATGATCCCATATGAAAGCAATGAATGAAAATAGGCGTAGTAAGCTAATTTACCGAGATGTATATCACCAAATTTTGCAATGACTCTGATAGCATAAGTAGCTAAACTCAAAGTTTTCAGGAGATCTTCAATATGTTTCTTTCAGTTCAGTCCCTTGTCAATGCAAACACCTAAAAATTTTGAATATTCTACCTAAGCTACAGATTTATGTTCAAAGTTTAAATTTATTAATGGTGTAATGTCATTTACTGTATGAAACTGTATACACTGGTTTTTTTCAAAGTTTTCATGTGTACATGTGTGTGGACGATTTGCGAATGAGGCGCGATTTGTGTATTAGCCCATTATTGAGCCATTGGCCAGTATAAAACCGCCTAAAACCCACGGTCAGGCTGCAAGGAACGCCGGCTGTTGTCTAAAATACGACTGACGCGCGAAGCGTACCGTAACCGAAATAGAGAAGAACTTAATGGTAATGTGTGTATTTATTTGAGGCCGACGGGGTTTGACATTGATGTTTTCTGTTATAAAGTCTGAAGTAAATTGTACTCACTACGTTCACAGGGATATGAGCAATTAAGTTTCATTTCCACTAGCAATGCTACAAAAATCACGAAACACGTTTAGCGAGTAACGCTGGATAATTACATCTTTAAGTGTCTATGTAATAGTATCATTATTAACGTTTTCTTCGGCATTCCTACATAATCCACTTCCAACAACTAACAGGACGGTATGTGAGTCGAAAAGCCGAAGCAAGTCGCCATAGCGTATTAATGAATTTACTGTCAAGTTGTGTGAATCATAAAGTTTCAAATGCATTCACCTGAAAGAAGTGTAATAAACTGGCTTTGTACTCCTGGAAATGATAATTGTTTGAAGTCCCAAAGTACTGCTTCTATGGCATACTTAGTGGGTTTTAAAGACGGTATGAAGATCTCTCGTAAAAGCCAACCACAGATTTCATATGCTTCATGGGTACGTTGAATGTAAGTAAACTCATAAACTAACCAGATCGTAAAGTCCCTTATGCAGGGCACCTCGTGTTATGACTTGATGTGCAGAACACTTAACGAACAGTACTACCGCTGCTACGACACGTAGAATTCATATATGTGCCAAACTACGGGCAGACAATGAGCGACAGCTTTTGTGTCAGGTGATGTATACCAAACTCCTTTGTTTTCTTACCTTATATATTATAAATGTAATTCATACGATATGCACATGCATAACGTATCTCAACGCAGTATTCGTCATCTCCATGATAGAATGGACGTTAGAATCAGCGTCAGCATTGCCCCCAGTGGAGGCTACGCCACGTACTATTACTGGTGCTTCAGTGTTCTCTCTCTCTCTCTCTCTCTCTCTCTCTCTCTCTCTCTGTGTTTATCTTTTTTTCTAAAAACGTGTTATATTTATGCGACAATATACAAAAAATATGGCTGTCTTTCATATCGTTCTAGATTATAAGTGCAGTGTCCTTACAAAGAAATATATGGGGGTTGGAACATTGGTAGTGACAGCTACTTATTCACAACCGATACAAAAGCGTTACATGCTTGCACCTGTTACTGTCCTCAAAGTAGTCACCGACGTGGTGTAGAAACCGTTGCCAGCGATGTGGAAGGCGTAGTGAACCGTTAGCGGAGCCTGTTCTGTTGATGGGGGGAATGGAGCGGTCTACTGCCTGTCTAATCTCTGGACCAGTTCTGAAGCGAATGCTACGAAGTGGTTCTTTCATCATCGGAGTAAAAATCAAAGTCACAAGGACGTAAGTCTGGTGGATGGTACAGTTTCTATCTATATAAATGATCTGATGGACAGAGTAACTGGGAATTTGCGGCTGTTTGCTGATGATGCTGTGGTGTACGGGACGGTGTCGTACATAATTGACGGCAATAATATACAGGATGATGCAGATTAAATCTCTAGTTTCTGCGAAGAATGGCAGCTACCTCTTACTGTAGAAAAATGTTAGATGATGCGCATGAGTAGGAAAAACAATCCCATAATGTTCGAATATAGCATTACTTCTTGATGCAGTCGCGTCGTTCGAATATCTAGGCGTAACATTGCAGAGCGATATGAACTGGAACGAACATGTAACGACAGTTGTAAGGCGGGCCGCCGACTTCGGTTTATTGGGAGAATTTTTGGAAAATGTACTTCATCTGTAAAGGAGACCGCGTATAAAACGCTTATACGACCACGTGTTGAGTTATGCTCAAATGTTTTGGACCGCAACAGATCAGTTTAAAGGAAGTCAGAAGCAGTTCAGAGGGGAGTAGCTAGGTTTGTTACTGGTAGGTTCGACCAATGCGTGAGTGTCACGGAAATGCTCCGTGAACTCAATTGGGGATCGCTGGATGAAAGACGACGTTCTTTTCGTGAATTTCTGTTGAGGAAAGCTGAGTGTAGTACGATCTTCCTGCCGCCTACTTACATTTCGCGCAGTGATCACAAAGACAACATAAGAGAGATTAGGGCACGTACGGAGGCATATAGACATTTTTTCCCCTCGTTCTATTTGGGAGTGGAGTAGGAAAGGAAATGCTTACATCTACATCTACATACATACTCCGCAATTCACCGTAAGGTGCGTGGCGGAGGGTACACTGTACCACTACTAGGCATTTCCTTTCCTATTCCACTCGAAAACTGAACGAGGAAAAAAAAGATTGCCTATATGCCTCCGTACGAGCCCTAATTTCTCTTATCTTGTCTTTGTGATCTTTACGCGAAATGTAAGTAGGCGGCAGCAAGATCGTACTACACTCAGCTTCAAATTTCGGCCCTCTAAATTTCCTCAACAGAATTTCACGAAAAGAACGTCGTCTTTCTTCCAGCGATCCCCAATTGAGTTGCCGGAGCATTTCCGTGACACTCGCGCATTAGTCGAACCTACCGATAACAAATCTAGCTGCTCGCCTCTGAACCGCCTCTATGTCTTCCTTCAAACCGATTTGCTGCGGGTCCCAAATACTTGAACAATACTCAAGACGTGGTCGTACAAGCGTTTTATACGCGGACTCCTTTACCGGTGAAGTACATCTTCCCAAAATTCTCCCAATAAACCGAAGTCGGCTGTCCGCCTTACTCACAACTGTCCTTACATGCTCGTTCCATTTCATATCGCTCTGCAATGTTACGCCTAGATATTTGAACGACGCGACAGCATCAAGAAGCTCACGACTAATGCTGTATTCGAACATTATAGGATTGTTTTTTCTACTCATGCGCATCACCTTACATTTTTCTACATTGAGAGCTAGCTGTCATTCTTCGCACCAACTATAAATTTTGTCTAAGTCATCCTGTATGCTATTACATTCAGTTACAGACGACACCCTCCCATACACCACAGAATCATCAGCAAACAGCCGCAAATTACAACTTACTCTGTCCATCAGATCATTTATATAGATAGAAAATAATAGCGGTCCTATCACACTCCCCTGGGGCACGCCTGACGATACACTCGTCTCTGATGAACACTCGCGGTCGAGAACAACGTACTGCGTTCTATTACTTAGGAAGTCTTCCAGCCAGTCACAAATCTGTGAACCTATTCCATAAGCTCGTACCTTCGTTAGCAGTCTGCAGTGTGGCACCGCGTCGAACGCCTTTTTGAAGTCGAGAAAAACACAATCCGCTTGTTGCCCTTCGTCCATGGCTCGCAAGATGTCATGTGAGAAAAGGGCAAGCTGAGTTTCACATGAACGATGTTTGCTAAACCCGTGCTGATTCATGGAAAGAAGCTTTTTCCGTTTCAAGGAAATTTATTATATTCGAACTGAGAATATGCTCCAAAATTCTACATGAAACGGATGTCAACGATATTGGCCTGTAATTGTATGGGTCAGTTCTCTTTCCTTTCTTATACACAGGAGTCACCTGCGCTTTTTTCCAATCACTAGGAACTTTGCGCTGAATTAAAGATTCGCTATAAATGCAAGCTAAGTAGGGGGCCAACGCCGCAGAATAGTCTTTGTAAAACCGGACCAGCAGACTTTTTCGTATTTAGCTCTCTCAGCTGCTTCTCTACACCGGAAATACCTATTGCTATTCCCCCATTTCGGAATTAGTACGTTGATCAAATGATGGTATATTTGTGCGGTCCTCCTGCGTGAAATATTTCTTAAAGGTTAAATTTAGAACTTCAGCTTTCCGTTTGCTTTCTTCTATTACTGCCCCGGAATGATCAACTAGTGACTGGACAGTGGGCTTTGACCCGCTTATCGATTTTACATAGGACGAGAATTTTTTCGGGTTCTCGGAAAGATCTTTTGGTAAGGTATGGCTGTGATAATTATTGTATGCTTCACGCATCGATCTTTTTATAGACGTACAAATCTCTACTAACTTTTGCCTGTCATCATTTGCGTGTTCTTTTTTGAATCTAGAGTGCAACAGCCTTTGCTTTCTCAGCAGCTTTCTAACATCATTATTATACCATGGTGGATCTTTTCCATCCTTAATCGTCTTTACTAGCACATATTTCTCTAACCCTTTATTTACAATGCACTTAAATTTAGTCCACAAATCCTCTACATCCATAGTCCCGGAATTAAACGATGCCCATTCATTTTCTAAGTGCGATCGTAACATTTGCTTGTCGGCTCTTCCCAACAAAAACACGCTCCTAGCCTTCTTGATTGGTTTATGAACTTTGGTCACCATCGACGCTATGACGATATCATGATCACTAATTCCTGTCTCTACACAGACATCGTTAATAAGGTCAGGCCTGTTTGTGGCTATAAGGTCTAGAATATTTCCATTGCGCGTGGGTTGCCGGTTTAACTGCTCAAGACAGTTTTCGGAGAGTGATACAGTATACCCTCCGTTACGCACCTTACGGTGGATTGCGGAGTATCTATGTAGATGTACTTCCAAATCCTGTCGACCCAACAGAGTAGCCACAGCTTGCGCTGTATGCGCCCACACATTGTCTTGAAAAGTAATGGGTGGGTTGCGCAAAAAGTGATGCCGCTTCTTTCGCAAAGAGGGTCGCAGGTGCTGCTCCAAAAACAAACAGTTGTGCCAATGTTCTGTACGGCAATGCCGATTCCCCGCTTGCTACATGAAGACATTGATGACACTGTCGTGCTGTACGACCTGTGGCACATTCAGTCTTGATCCAACTCTATTGTTCTTGTTTCGAAAATATAGTTACAGCGTTACGTTAGACCGATCGCTCACAAGTGATTGTGTTTCCCTCAACTGTGAGTATACTGGGGACATGGGAAATTACACCTTCAATAATCACTCAAGTGTTATACCTCACGTCACCTGTCTGTTAAATTTCACGTCTGTAGCACGTCATATTCGTGGTGTAGCAATTTTAATGGGAGGAGTGTATTATCAATTTCTGGTACAAAAATTATAAATGTATTTAAACATTTTAGAATACGAAAATATACGCCGTTGGAAGTTTTTCTGCATAAAAAGTTAAAAAAAATTATGAAAAGTGAAGTTAGTCGTTTTGGCTTCTGAGTGGCGCAGTTGAGGGGTCTAGTGAGAGAAGGAGCTATACCACATTGAGGAGAAATGGAGATAAATCTAGTTGTCTAAAGCGTTGTATAAAGGCATTGTTTTTATAGTAAATGGGTCTGTTTTTTCGTCTTAACGCATCGTTATGTAAATTATGCAACAGGAAAAACATTAATTTCAATGCAAATAGCAATGATTATGACCTTGTAGGCTTTCATTAATACAAAAACAATACAAAACACAAATTTTTTACACATACCAAGACGTTTTATCGTGGTTGAAATACTGTTACCCAAGATTAAATCATCAGGCCTACACACGAACTCCAAACAATCGTATACAACTTCATGTCTCTTCTGGAGTATCCTCACTGTCCACTGTTTCTGGGGATTTCAGTTTTTGGTAAACACCATGAAAAATTAGAGGAATATGTGGCATAAGGTCATGAGGGCTTTTAACTTCAAGGCTGATATAGACATTCTGTGCAGACAGACCAGTGGTATTTCCTCAAGAAGTGTAGGATGATCTACCACAGGGTTTTTCCTGTTTTTGGAGCAACGACCTGGTATCTTCTTGAAGAGCGATATGAAGCAACAATTACAGTTTTGAACAAAATGTTCTTCGGTTATCACTGATCAACAAATCTACAACACTTCTGGGTTGGTGCGTCAGCAACTGAAATAGGGGACGACATCGATAAGTGGTATAGCTCCTCCTCTCACTCAAAATAATCGCAGGGGCGCATTAAAAATCTTAAACAACTGCTCCAGTAAGAGCGGGAGTTACGCCACATGATTCTAGTTCACCAGTTTGGCACAAGATGGCATGAGCGTACTGAAAATGACCAAAGCTGAATTTTTTATGTTATGTGGCATAACCCAATCTCTCACTAGACCCATCAGACTAAATGTTTATTCTTTTGTACTATACATCTATGTGGATTGATGTATGTGATCTTTTTATATTATGATAATAGATATTTGGTATTAGGTTAATAGAAATTTAATGTCGCACTAAATGAGATAAACTGTCAAATATTACTGTTATGGTGAATGATGGAGATGACAAGATGATGCGTAAATAACTCCAAAACCGGTTACCAAATTAAATAACAGCGATCTTGGCTGGAAAGCATTGTAAAATAATTCACTTGGGTCTTCGCTGTACAGTTTGATAATGGACATATTCATCTTATGCAGCATGGCTGATTAACGTAGTGTGAGACGGTATTTGGAGTGTCCAATTTCTTAATATTTGTCTTGTTTTATATGAGGAAATCGTTGTGCACTGAAAGACCACCGTTAATTGTAAAACTAACTGTACTCCAAAGAAACACTAGTACCGTGAAGCCAGCAGACAACGACGAAAATTCTCATACATACACTCAGACTCCCATGCTAGAAGATTCTCATACATGCAGATACAGAATAAAGCAAGTACACATTCTCACAGGGACAGCGGCCTCATGGAGAAACCGTTCATATTGCCACATTCATAGACACAATGATAAATTATTAGCATAATAAAATCCCAGCAATATTACAGAAACTAACATTTAAAAACATGAAATGAAATGAAACTTCCTGACAGATTAAAATTGTGTGCCGGAACCGGCACTCGAACCTGGGACCTATGCCTTTCGGGGGAAAGCGCTCTACCGACTGAGCTATCCCGACACGACTCACGATGCCGCCTCACAACTTTACTTCCGCCAGTACCTCGCCTCCTACTTTCCAAACATCACAGAAGCTCTCCTGCGAACCATGCAAGACTAGCACTCCTGGAAGAAAGGATATGGTGGAGACATGGCTTAGCCACAGCCTAAGGGATGTTTCCAGAATGAAGCTTTCACTCTGCAGCGGAGAGTGCGCTGATATGAAACTTCCTGACAGGTTAAAATTGTGTGCCGGAACCGGGACTCGAACCTGGGACCTATGGGAAAGTAGGAGGCGAGGTACTGGCGGAAGTAAAGTTGTGAGGCGGCATCGTGAGTCGCGTCGGGATAGCTCAGTCGGTAGAGCGCTTGCCCGTGAAAGTTTCATTCATGAAATGAAATGCTATTCCTCATGCCTCCGAACGACAGGGGTTCTAGTTTAGCAAAAAGGGCCGTCTAGTGAAATTAGACAATTTACAAAGTTAAAAACCTAGGGAAGACGGCAGACAGCCGTCTTTCAGCACACACTTAAGTGTTACAAGTCGAGAAGCACGCTCCCCTACGGACCCTGAGCACGTCTGTAGCGGCCTGGGGACGAATGGCTCTTGGAGTCAGCTACTGTGCTCTCACTTTGGCCAGTTTCCAGGACGTGCGAGTGCGCTGACTTCTCACTGGTCGATGGCGCCTCCAGGGACCCTGATAAAAGCGACACACTAACTACACTACTGGCCACTGGTAGAGTAGCCTGAATATAAAGTACATCGAACAGAAGTGTCAATATATAAATTATAAATAGTGCAATCACAACCGTAAACAGTTTTTAGAAGTAACGCCATCTACATCTCCCCCCCCCCCCCCACTCTCTTTCATCGTACCTCTCGTACAGGCCGTTTCCATAAAAGCGTGCAAAAATTTAACGGCAAATAGAGGATGTTTCTCGTATTTAACTTTCCACAACTCCAAAATGCATGAAATGCTTTGTAATTAAATGGCCATTAGAGCTGCGTTTATTATATTAATTTAGGAATGAAGATAAATAAGGAATGAAAGTAATACACAAAACACACACACCTAAAAAAATACGATCAGACAGGTATATACAAAATTAAATGTAGTAACTGTGACATGTTTTATATAGGACACACAGGACGAAAATTTACGACAAGGTACAAAGATTGTATTAGCGGAAGTGAAAACAACTTCTCAACATTTGGTATACATGTATGACAAAACCAGCATTCTACATTCGATGTAAACAGCTATCTCCTCATTCTTCACAGAGACAAAAAAGAAGAAGAAGAAGTTACAGGAACTTTTAGGAGGAAATCGAAATTTACGCACATTTAGCAGAATGTCTAGATGAAATCCTAAACTAACGAACCTAACTCAAAAAGTATGTAACTTCGACAAAATTCTTATCCATCATAAATTATTCAGAACAAAACCAGATCTAAATATAAAGGCATACAATATTTTTTGTCATTAATTTCACTGCCCCCAGGGGGCTCGCGGTTCTTTCGTGAGTATGTGCGTGGCGAGCACGGGGTCCCGAGCTAAAGCAATCTTCCTTCCTTCCTTACTTCCCGGACTGCATTTCCTTTTCCCTTCCCCTCCTTTCCTATCCCCACTCCTTCCCCTCCCCACCGGGGGACTGATACCCTCAATTGTTTAGTCCACCTATCCCAACCAAACAACTCAACCCAACCATAATTTAACTTCTTATCTCTGACAGAAATCGACATTATAAAACACAAAGAAAATAAGGGCACATAGTTAATAAATGATATTTGCTATCATATTGCCTAAGTAAAAACTATAACAGGCATATATATATATATATATATATATATATATATATATATATATATATATATGAACGCAACCCTGGCGTTGATTTAGTTACACTAAATTTTGTGAAGGATCCTGAACTCGATAGTATTAGGTAGGAACCTTTCGTCGGAAAGCCTGTAAAGGAGATAATAGGAATACAATCACACTACGGTACATTTTTTGTTTACATTGGTTGCAATTAACTGTATATACCATCATTGGCATAATGAAAGTTTCACTTTCACTGCATTTTACAAACTATGCTGCAACTGAGGGTCATCATCCTGAATGCTAGCGTTACATCACCGAACAAGATTCTGACGCAGCCTCACAAATACCCGTGGTGTGTTTCGAATCACATCACTACTAACTACAAATGTGGCAACTAATAGCATCTCTGTATCCAATGGGGTCTGATACAAGACACATTAGATAGGTTGGTTGGTTGTTTGTTTGGGATGGGGGGACCAAACTGTTAAGATTCAAATATTCAAATGTTTGTTAAGCTTAATGGACTTAACTGTGGGGTTATCAGTCCCTGAACTTACAAAACTGCTTTTGAACTATCTTATACACAAACATCCATGCCAGAGGGAGGGGTTGGAACCCCCGACGGGGATCGAAACTGCTAAGATTATCAGCCCCATGGTGAGGAGGGGAAGGAGTGAGATTAAGGAAGGAGGGAAAGGGAAAGTAAGAAATGCAGTCGAGGGAGTATAGAAGGAAGAAAGACTGCACCAGCTCGGGGCCCCATGCTCGTCACACACGTATTCACGAAAGAAGAGTGATACCTCTGGGGGTACATAGGATAAGACTTCAGATATCTCTATAGGATATTACCAAGGGGGTTTCAGATAGGTGATCTCGCAGGCCATAGAATAGGAGATCCCCATCATTCCAGCAACCAGAAAATACAGCATCGAGATTGTGACAAAATGGTTCAAGAGTTTGTAAATCAAAGGGACTTAACAGCTGTGGTAATCAGTCGCTAGGCTTCCAAACTATCTAATCTAACGTGTGCTAAGGACAACACAGACCCATGCCCGAGGGAGAACTCTAACCTCCGACGGCAAAGGCGCCTTAAAGCGCTCGGACACTTCACCGCGGAATAGATGGTTTCGAACACCAACACAGGAGTGAGGAAGTAAACCTCATGTTATAACAATTGTCAAGGGACAATGTAAATCTATATAAATGATCTAATGGACAGAATAACTTGTAATTTGCGGTTCTTTGCTGATGATGTTGTGGTGTATGGGGGGTCGTCTTTAATTGACTGTAATAACATACAGGATGACTTAGACAAAATTTCTAATTTGTGTGAAGTATGACAGGTAGCTCTAAACGTAGAAAAAATGTTCAATTGTTCAAATCTTTGTAAATTTATCGGAGTTAACTTCCTGGACATTAGTCCGTAGCCTACAAACTACTTAAACTAATGTAAACTAACCTAAGGACAACACAAACATCGACGCCCGATGGTGGATTCGAACCCCCGACGGTGAACGGCCGCACGCACTGCAGCACGGCGCTCCAGAACGCACGGCTAATCCGCCGCGGCAGATATAGAAAAACGTATGGTGATGCACATTAGTAGGAAAAACAGCCCCATAATGGTCGAGTAGAGCACTATTAAGCTTCTTGAAGCAGTCGCGTCATTCAAATATCTATGCGTAACATTGCAGAGCGGTATGAAATAGAACGAACATGTAGGGACAGTTGTGAGTAACGCGGACACCCGGCTTCGGTTTATTGGGAGAATTTTGGGAAAGTGTACTTCTTCTGTAAAGGAGACCGCGTATAAAACGCTTGTACGATGACGTCTTACGTATTGCTTAAGTGTTTGGGACTCGCAGTAGATCAGATTAAGGAAAGGCATAGAAGTAGTATACAGGCGTGCAACTAGGTTCGTTACTGGAAAATTCAATAAAAGCGCGAGTGTTACGGAAATCCTCCGAAAACTAAAATGGGGATCGCTGGAGGAAAGACAACGTTCATTTCGAGAAATTTTGTTGACGAAAATTAGGGGACCGGAAATTAGTTTGAGTGTAGAAGGATCTTCCTGGCGCCTATTTACAATGACAAGATAAGAGAAATTAGGACTCGTATGGACATTCTTTTTTCCCTCGTTCTATTTGGGAGTGGAATAGGAAAGGAAAGTCTTGTAGTGGTACAGTGTATCCCCCGCCAAACTGCAGAGTATTAAAAAAATGTTACAACATAGCCAGCTCATGGATCCTCCTTGTTTCCTTGCATGACTCTTCCATCTCGATAACTCAGCTACACATTAATCCAGGTTGGTGCTTGACTATTACAGAAAAACAAAACCACTGTTCTGTCTCACCGTACGTACTCTCATGTCCTGGCAATTTCCGACATTTTTTTTTAAATTAAGAACTTGAAAACCCTGTTGACTGGACGAACTTGCGCAACGACAGACGAGCTAAATGAAAATTTGCAAGCGGTGTGCGATGCAGTAAAAGACATACCGAGATTACTTCAGAAAGTGGAAACGGTATTGCGAACGGTGTATCAATTGTAAAGGAGACTATTTCGAAGGAGACAATGCACAGTAAGTAAAAGTTAAGAGTTGAAAAAATGCGTGGAGAAAGTTGGGTAATTTTTAAAACAGAACACTGCCGAGGGTATTTAAATGGCCCGCTACCGGGCTAGAACCCAGTTCCCTTCGAGCAGCCGTAGCGTGCGGATCTCCGTGCCGGCGCGTTTCCAGGAGCTCAGTCCGTCAGTTCACCTGATGATGGCGACATGTATGATCGCCGAAATATTGTGCCCGTTGGACACTATAGACCGGCAGTACACCCGTAGATATTTTGATCAATATTTATAATCTTTCCACAGTTTACATTATCGCCTAATTTTGTAACATAATTGTAATGCAATACTATTTAATGTTTTAATCAACCTACATTAATTGTAAAATGGTTTTGCAGATATTAGACATTATAAAAAGAAGTATTATTATTAAAATTTGTATTTGCTGGAAACATCTTGTTTTAAATAAGTTAAAGTTCTTTATGACGTAATTGGTAATATTTCGTATCACTGATTATGCATAAAAATATTATACTTTTTAGACGTTAAACCCTAAGTTTCCTTCCTTCATTAAAACGAAAAAACGAATGTGTTCCTGCTGTACAGGACTCTTTGACTGGTGAGTCTCATATGAATAAGTTATTGACTGACGCTTAAACTTTAGAGCCCTTTTACTCGGAACTGTCCGGATAGTGCACTCCTAAAACTTCCATGAGCGGATGCCCTTGACGCATACTACTAACACGGGACGTCTGATCCCAAACTGAATTTTGAGACCCTAAAGTCTCCTTGTGAGCATTACGGCTGTAAAAATTCCCTATTAAATGTTACACCCAAATTTCACTCTGCCATTATGTCAAAACACTGTCTCTGTGGGGAAGACGTCGAAACCGTTATCTGTACATCTAACACCCCCCAGGTGGTTTCCGACCGCAATCAACGACGTCTTTGCAGCTAAGGGTAAAAGGTAAAGCAGTCAACAATCCGAAGATTGGTTAGAACACCACAGCTTTACTAGGCATGGTCCTGTTTGGTGGTGGTATGCAGTTGCCTTCCTCCGACCATCGAACTGAAATGTTCAAATGTTTGTAGAACGTATGGGACTTAACTACGAGGTTATCAGTCCCTAAGCTTACAAACTACTTACGAACTAGCTAATACTAAGGACGGCACAAATATCCATGCCCGAGGGGGGGATTCGAACCCCCGACCGTAGTGGCCGTGCAGACCGTGACTGGAGCGCCTTAGTCCCCTCGGCCACCACGGCCGGCCATCGAACTGACATACCGAACCATTTATAAGGGGACCTACAGTTTAACGTGGGTTCCGAACGACGGTGCTACTCGGTATTTTTCACATCAGCAACACTGCCAGACGTGAAAGAAATTGAAAGTGACAGATAAAAATCCTAGGACGCGGTGGGAATCGAACCCGCGAGCTTTGGATTGGGATCTGGCGCTCTATCACTGTGCTACGGAGCCTTTGGCTTTGCAGCTACTCATTTGTTATGTATTTATTTATTAATGTATTTTATTTTATTTTACTTTATTTTGTTTATTTATTGTTTATTGATTGATTTATTTATTTTTCTGGCCGTTAGTGTGGTTATATTATAGAGCAACACACGTAGACTGACGACCAAGAATATGTTATAATTTCTCGGTGAGGGCCAGAGATCAGTGTAACGTAATCGAATAAGTGGAGAAGTTGCTTATAGGCATGTGGCAACTTACTACATGCCATCGCTCAGCGAACTCTTGGTTCGTTAGGCCAATAAGGGCGTTAATATGAAATCTCACCATTGGCAAATTGCCGATAAAAATCCGTCATAAAAATGCAGAAGCGGATGCGGAAGCAGACGCGGAAGCGGAAACGGATATGAAACAAAAAATTGCGGAACTTCTGCGATTGGGAAAGCGAAAGCAGAGGTGTGTCCCATCACTAGGTCGTATATTTATTTACAGAGGAAATGTGGGGATGTGGTGAGGAGAGAGCGTCAATTGCAGGTGCAAACGACTGCAGGAACTGTCGCCTAGGGTTGTGTTGGCGGCCCGGACGCCCTCTGAATGCCGAGAGCTGAGTGTGGAGCGGCCGCCTGGCGCGGCGCCAGCGTGACGTCACACCGCGGGGCTTTCCCTGCAGGCCGGCCGGCCTGCGGAAGCTGTGCTCTGCTGTGCTGTGCTGTGCTGTGCTGTGCTGACACAGCACCGACGCTGTCTCGCCTCTACACGGCTCTGGCAGGCCTGAAGAGCGGGCAAAAAGCCGCCTCTGCTAGAGTCTGCACGATCGACAGGCTCTCGTTGAAATCATGCAGTGAAGGCTTTCACGACCGGCTGAAATAATTGCTGTTGAATCTTCCGGGTTATGTGGTCGCGGTCGAAGAAACGTGTCGTCCACAGCTGCGCTGGACATCTTCAGAGGTGCTACTGGTAGCGGGGATTCTTGCCGACTGACGAGTCGGGCGTCGGATAGCGATATAAAAACTGTCCAAAAGGGGGCGTGGCCAAGTGTTCTCGTGCGCAGCAGAGATAAGCCTTGTCAAAGATAAAACATAACTTTCCATAGTCGATGGTCAAAGATAAAAGCGTTGAAATGCCATCAACAGCCTAGTACAGCATTTTGAAAAAGTGAAGATTTCCTCTGTGGGCTAGACATCCTGTGGTCTTCAGTCCGCAGACTGGTTTGATGCAGCTCTCCACGCTACCCTGTCCTGTGCAAGTCTCTTCATCTGAGCATACGTTCGGCAACCAAAATCCTTCCGAATCTGCTTACTGCATCCGTCCCTCTGTCTCCCTCTACGATTTTTACCCCACACGCTTCCTTCCAATGCTAAGTTGGCAATTCCTTGATGCCTCAGAATGTGTCCCACCAATCTATCCCTTCTCTTAGGTTGCGCCAGAAAGTTCTTTCTCTCCAATTCGGTTAAGCATCGCCTCTTTAGTTACGTGATCTACCCATCCAATTTTGCATAATTCGTCTGTAGCACCACATTTCAGAAGCTTCCATCATCTTTTTGTCTTAACTCCTTATCGTTCACGTTTCACTTCCATATAATGCTACACTCCACAAAAATGCTTTCAGAAAAGAATTCCTAACGTTGAAGTTAATATTCGATGTTAATAACGATCGCTTCTTTAGAAACGCTTTTTTCTCCATAGCCATTCTACATTTTATATCTTTTTTACTTCGGCCATCAGAAGTCATCTTGCTACCTAATCTGATTCCTTCAGCATCGCCTGATTTTCTGACATTGCCCTCGTTTTAATCTCGTTAATGTTCATCTTTATCTTCCTTTCAAGACACTGTCATACCATTCAATTGTTTTTCCAGATCCTTTGTAGTCTGCGACAAAATTACTATGTCATCGGCAAACCACAATGTTTTTATTTCTTCTCCCTGAACTTTAATATCCTTTCCTAATTTCTAGTTACATTCCATCACTGTTTACTCAATGTAGATATTTAACAATATTGGGGAAAGACTACTACCCTGTCTTACTCCTTTCCTAACCTCTGCGTCCCTTTCATGCCTGCCCCTCGACTCTAATAACTGCTGTCTGGTATTTGTACAGGTTTAATATAACTCTTAGCTCTCTGTATTTTACCCCTGCTACCTTCAGAATTTGAATGAGTTTATTCCAGTCGACATTGTCAAAACCTTTCTCCAAATCTACAAACGCTAAAAACTTAGGTTTTCCTTTTCTTAGCATATCTTCTAAGTCGTAATGTAGGATTGCCTCCCGTGTTCCTACATGTCTCCTAAATCCAAACTGATCTTCTCCAAGGTCGGATTCCACAATTTTTTTCCATTCGTCTGAAAATAATTTGTGTATTTTGCAACCATGACTTATATTAAACTGATCGTTCTGTTATTTCCACATTTGTCTGCACTTGCTTTCTTTGGAATTGGAATTACAATATTCTTCTTGAAGTTGGAGGGTATTTCCCCTCTCCCATACATCATGCATACTACGTGGAACAATTTTTTTCATGACTGGCTCTCCTAACGATATCAGCAGTTCAGACGGAATATCATCTACTCCAGGGGCCTTGTTCTGACTCAGATCCTCCACGCTCTGTCAAATTCCAATTGCAGTATCATATCTCTTATCTCATCTTCATTCACTTAGTCTTCCATTTCTAGAATACTGCCTTGAAGTTTATTTCCTTTGTATTGGGCCTCTATATATTCCTTCCACAGATCAGCTTTCCCCTCTGTGCTTAGTAGTGGTTTTCCGTCTGAATTTCTTGATATTCATACAGCTGATTTTCTTGTCTCCAAATATCTCTTTTATTTTCCTGTAGGCGGTATCTATCTTACCCCTAGATATACAGTCTTCTACGGTTCTGCATTTATCGTCTAGCCTCTATTTCTTAGCCAATCTGCACTTCCCTTCAATCTCATTTTTCAGACGTTTGTACTCCCTGTTGCCTGCTTCACTTGCTGAATTTTTATATTTTCTCCTCTCATCAATTAAGTTCATTATGTCCGGTGTTATCCAGAGATTTCTATTAGGTCTTGTCCTTCTGCCTACATGATCCTCTGAGGCTTTCACTGCCCTATCTCTCAGAGCTGCCCATTCTTCCCCTTCTGTATTACTTTCCCCCGTTTCAGACAATCCTTGCGCAATCCCCCCTGAAACTGTCAAACACCTCTGGTTCCTTCAATTTGTCCAGGTTCCATCTCCTAACTTTTCTACCTTTCTGTAGTATCTTAAGTTTTAGTTTGCAGTTCATAACCAATAAGTTATGGTCAGAGTTTATATTTGCCCCTGGATATGTCTTATAGTATAAAACCCGGTTTCTAAATGTATTACTTACCTTTATAAAAACAATCTGCTATCTTCCAGTGTCTACTGGTCTCTTCCACGTATACAGCCTTCTTCACAAAGTGTTGGTGATCATTAAATTGTGCTCTGTGCACAATTCAGCCAGGCCAACTCCTCTTTCATTCCTTTCTCCTCGCTTATATTCACCTACTGCATTTCGTTATCTTCCCTTTCCTACTGCCGAGTTCCAGTCCTCCATCAAAATCCAGTTTTCGTCTCCCTTAACTTTCTGATCGACATAATAGCACCTATATATAACACTTAAGTGCCCAAAAAACGTGACAGCAGGGATGTCGTCGATCGCATAACATCATCGATCCCAATTTTTCTGGATCTTTAATGATTGGATCCGCAACAGTTGTTAATTTTAAACGTTTTAGTTGTGTACACTACCGGAGTTTCGGGACCTATATTTCATCATCAGGTGCATCTGCAAATTACAATAAAATGAAATAGGGACGCCTGCCATATATAAAAATGGCTACCCTACATCTTCACTAAAATTATTCAATACAAAGTGAGTATCTACGTATTCTGCATCTGCAACCTAAGGGGCTGACACTCAACATCATAGAAGAAATCGGCATTCTGATGTACAGACCCTGAGAGTGAACTGAATGATTAAATTGAATTAAAGCACAAGAGCATATTAAGTAACTATATACAATGTTTTCAGAGTATGAAATATTAGTGATCTTCACATATCCCAATTGCGGTTACTTCACCTTCCCTTCATACATTATTATATATTGTTTATTGTAGCTTCTGATAGTCCTTTCCTCC
Organism: Locusta migratoria; assembly: GCA_026315105.1. Taxonomy (NCBI): domain Eukaryota; kingdom Metazoa; phylum Arthropoda; class Insecta; order Orthoptera; family Acrididae; genus Locusta; species Locusta migratoria. The sequence continues at coordinate 283,880,413 of CM048750.1, read as the reverse complement.
CTTGACCATATTTTAGTGGTCATAATAGCATTTCGGATTAATGAGTGAATTTATCATTAATTCTAGCGCCACCCATTTACATCGTTTCGTGGCTTTCTGCAGTATTACTTTCTTATTCGTCATCTGAGTCAAGTTTTTTTTTATCCATTAGTTAATTTTGGATCCTATCTCTCCTGGTGTAATTTCGTGTTACTAGTTCTTCACTGTTACATTGAAACGTGTCCATAAAAAAATTGTAAAAAAATGTCTAATATTGTGCCTCCTGTTTTGTGTCGAGTAACTTGCTTGCAAGAAAATGTATAATATTGCTTCTACTGTGTATATCGATATGTGTACTTAGGTCTGTGAAGTTTCATCTTTGACAAAGATTATGCATTGTATAGCATTGTAGCTCGCGCAGAGAGAGAGAGAGAGAGAGAGAGAGACTGGGACTTGTGGTTTAGCTCGCTTAGAGAGCGGTTGAGTTGTGTGTATGGCTCCGATGTAGAGCAGAGGCTGCTGTGCGAGCAGGTTCATTTGATTGTATTTGGAATACATATTGTATTTTTTATTACTATCACCGCTGGAATGAAGGTAATTGCATTTGATGTCATTAGGAAAAAGTTGTATTATGTAGGTAATGCAATGCTGATTATTAATAATAAGTAACAAAGTTGACCTTTCTTTCCTGTTTCATTAACATAGTTAGAAGATTAACCTACTTCCTTCATTTGATAATTAGTTATTAGTGGATTTAAAGTGTAGCATTGATTTTGGTAATCTTGTTAAACAGAGTTCATTATTTGTGCTATAGTAAATGATTGTATTGCAACACTGCAGTCAATTGATTAGGATACTGAATTTTGATAATCAGGTACTGATCTGCATAAAATTCCCGCAGTCAAGCATTGAGAAAGTGGTTTGTGTGTGTGTTTTTTTTTTTTTTTAGCTTTCTCGCAGTCAAATATTTTGAGTATAGTCAGTGTCTGTTTCATATGGTGACTTGCCACAGTTGTTTTGTTAAAAGATCCGTTGCGCACATAATCAGTTTAATGCACTGTTTCTTATTTAATAGTATATACATCAATATCAGGGCCATAATTAAACCAAATTGCTGTGTTAATGAACAATATGTTTTCTGATTTAACGATAGGTTCAACATCCACAACACACACACAGCTTTTAACGTGAATACAGTCGGGTCGACTTTCAGGGGCACAGGGCGCTAGTTATTAAGTTCATCATCGTACAATTACGAGCACAACAATTGGCCGCGGTGGAGTAGCCGAGCGGTGTAAAGCGTCTCGCTGCGGAGCGCGCGGTTGCTCGCCGTGGAGGTTCGAGTCCTCCCTGGGGCATGGGTGTGTGTGTGTTTGTTCTTAAGTTAGTTTACCTAGGTTTAAGTAGTCTGTAAGCTACGGACTTATGACCACGCAGTTTTGTCCTATAGATTATAAACATCTGAACATTTTGAACACAACAATTGAGAGTTTGTCCGTTGGATGGTGCCACTAGCGCATGTTTGTCGATACCGCTGCTTGCCTGCCTGTCGGCAGTTCAACTGCTGCGGTGACGGTGCACTTGCATTTCTACATGGGCCTCACATTTTTGTTTCAGTATAGTCAGGCACAAGGAATAAACACTTTTATGTTCTTAACAGTGCCGATTTTCTATATTTTAGGTGTTTCGCTTTTTAATTATGTGACTTATTGTTTTACATTCAGACCCTGCCTTATGAGCGGCTATGTCGTGCCCAAGTTACCTACAATGCCTTACTGCTTACTGCACGTACCAGAGACTCACTATTTTAATCTGTTCCTACATCTAACAGATTTACGGTCTCACTAGGTATGTATACTCCCTTTGTATTGAATAATTTTGGTAAAGATATAGGGTACCGATTTTATTACATAACAGACGTCACTATTTTATTTGCTTGTAATTTGCAGATGCAGAGATATAGGTATCGAAACTCCGCTAGTGCATACAAATAAAAAGTTTAAGAACAACTGCCGGCAGCGGTGGCCGAAGGGACTGAGGCGCTTCAGTCACAGTCTGCACGGCCACTACGGTCCGGGGTTCGAATGCCCCCTCGGGCATGGATATTTGTGCCGTCCTAGTCCGTAAGTAGTTCATAAGTAGTTTGTAAGTTTAGGGACTGATGACCCCGTAGTTAAGTCCAATAAGCCTCACAAACATATGAACATTTTTTGAACAAATAACTACTGTTGCGGATCCAATCATTGAAGACGAGGATGGACGGTTTGGATGTCCCGAAGGACAAAAATTGTGTCAAATTTTCATGGAGTTTTTACAGATGCGATTGTACAATGGGTGGTAAAAGGATTACCAGGTATGAAAATTTTGAAGTCCAGGAATAGAACATTGCGTATTCCCAAGATCATAAAGCGCGAGTGCTACTAACTACAGCGGTCTGTTCAGTTTCAGCTTGTTGTTTACATAATCAAATAGAAGCAATACGATGGTTAAGATCATTCATTGTACTTCAAGTGGATGAAGGCACGGAGTTCAAGGCGCTGCAGTTCCCATATTGACAACACCACCCGGTTGCACAAGATACTGTCAGCCACTAGATGTATTTGGCTTCCGTGTGTTCAAGTGTTTTGTCCGGAGGTTCACCAGCTATGTAAGACTTCTGGGTGCCAGTATGAACTTTGTGATATTCCTGGCCTATGGCCACTTCGTATTTCTGGCCGCTGGCCGTTTCTTTGCTAACATCGCACGTGTCTTAAACGCGGAAGAAGACAGAAGTGCAGCATATGTTGAAATGTGGGGTGGGGAGCAGTAGCATATGGCACATTAGGTGCTGGTTCCCGTGGGAAAGCCCGCCTATGTTACTGGTGCTCTCCTCGCATTGGTTGCTGCATTTCACGTCACGTGATTTCTTTTGAAATTCAACTGTTTCAAATGTTTGTATAGTATATGGGACTTAACTACGGGTCATCCGTCCCTAAACTTACAAACTACTTATGAACTACTTACGAACTAGGACGGCACAAATATCCATGCCCGAGGGAGGATTCGAACCCCCGACGTAGTGGCCGTGTAGACCGTGACTGGGGCGCCTTAGTCCCCTCGGCCACCGCGGCCGGCTTTTGAAATTAGTTTTTTTATTATATACTAAATATTAATTATTCAGAGCTGAGAATTTATGATAAATATCTATCAAGGACAGGCTAGGTTTTGACAGTTTCAAAAGTTTAAGGTGCCTTCTCTTATTGTAACAAGAGAAGATCGATTTTGCAGAAGGCGCGCGACGGCCCTGTTTTGGCGCGAAATGAGCGTCAGGTGCCCTCTCGCAACGCGCCGCAGTTTCAGCCTCGAGCTTACCGCTATACGCGCCGGACCGGACCGCGGCGGTCATGAGTTAAGATTTTTGTAATAGTGATAACAGTCGAGGTCTCAACATGAGCTATGGGCAGCATAGGCCGTGTCATATTAACTATAGTTGCTCATATTATATTATTTAATTAATAAATGGCATCCCTGAAAAATAAAAATCTTGCGAGTACTAACTTCTCCGTCCGCAAATAAAACCCTAGGATGCTTGTAACTTCCGTTAGCGTAATACCATCGTGCAAATTCTGTCGCTTATTCGCAGGCATTTATGTGAACCAGTGTTTAGGTCGTGTTACACAATCCTTGGTATCAAAGCGGCTACACCAGTGACCGGCCAGAACACTGTTAATAAACTGTGAAAAACTATTTTGGCACTGGTGGAGTGCAATGTTCATTATGTCAAAGTGCGCGATTTCTAACGTTTAGCTGGTGACGAACGTGTCTTAGCGTTGAACATTTTTATATCATGATTCAAAACTGCATTGAAAACGAATGAGACGGTTTTTCAACAAGCAGTGTAACGTAATTTAATTTTTAATACCTTTTATGCACATCGTTTTGTTACATGTAAACCTGAGTCTACTGAAGTGGAGTAAACTTGAAAGAGTTACAGTTCATATGTTTTATTTTGTGATATTATTTCCTCCTCCACTTCCCTAGCTGTTCAAATTTCACATTTCTGGGGACTCACTGTTGTCCGTTCATTGCACAGCGCTTCACGTACGGGCATTAAGCGGCAGCAGTGAAGCAGGCCGAGTGAGGAACAACCCGAGCGCGCGAATGTTTAAAAGCTGTACTTTGAAGAGGCCGTAACTGCGTAGTATCTTAATAATGGCCTTAATTTTCATGTAATATCGATTTCTGTGCTTTATATCTAGCTCATGTATTTTTATCTCAAGAAAATACGAGGTCGAGGTAATGATGATCCCTTGTAAGTGTGAAGGTGTGAATGCTCTTTATTCAGAAGAAGGCCAATAGCCGATTACTTAGTGTTCTATATCTAAGTGTTGTTTTATTGATTATTTATATGGTGTCTGTTATTTCCCACATGTTCGAAATAACAAACACAGTTTGTTGAAATTAACGGCCGTAATATCACAAATTCCAAATCTTGAAACATTTCTAGCCGACCGCGGTGGCCGCGGGGACTGAGGCGCTCCAGTCACGGCCTGCACGGCTACTACGGTCGGGGGTTCGAATTCCCCCTCGGGCATGGATATTTGTGCCGTCCTTAGTATAAGGTAGTTCGTAAGTAGTTTGTAAGTTTAGGGACTGATGACCCCGTAGTTAAGTCCCATAAGCTTAACAAACAATTGAACTTGAAACATTTCTACTGTTTCGGGGCGTGGAAATAAATTCAGCGGCGAAGTGGAAAGTTTATGCTGGACCGGAATTCGGACATGTTTTTCCCGTCTATGGTCGATTCCCGAAAGGTTTCGGACGTTTGAGTGCGCGCGCATTGAAATTGAAAATTGCCTCGTGATACGGTGTCTGTTATTTCGGACATGTGCGAATGAACAGACTCCAATTGAACTGGCAGAGAAGCGTGCTGGAATAACCTAGTCGGTTAAGACGATCGCTGGCCTGAAGCAGGATATCCGGGTTCGAATCCAGGTCCAGCCGAAATTTGCAACTTCCCCGTTGAATTTATTTCAACGCCCCGAATCGGTCGAAATGTTTCAATATTTCGAATACTTTTTAATGCGCCTGACGCAGCTCGTTGTACGTCTTAACGGTGTACTGAAAACTGTCATTATTACATTCTTAACACACATAACGCTGATATATGCAAACTGTATATAACTGTAACATTAAGCAGTACCTCATTTAACGTAATTACATACCTTTCAATATTTGTATCACGTAAACACAGCAGACCGGTGTTGCCTGGCCAGTATTCTAGGGTTTCATTTCATGATCCATTACATAAAAATGGATCAGAGATATGCAAAAACAACTTTTCAGTTCTCTTTATTGTTGACTAGATGAAAACCCGGCGTTGCTCGGGTAGTTATTTATTTATTCAAGCGTTGAGTCAGTACTTCTATCTTTTCTCTCTCTGTCCATTTTTTTTTCTTCTAATGTTCAAATGTTTGTAGAGCTTATGAAACTTAACTACGGGTCATCAGTCCCTAAACTTACGAACTACTGATGAACTAACTTACACTAAAGACGGCACAAATATTCATGCCCGAGGGGGGATTCGAACCCCTGACCGCAGCGGCCGTGCAGACCATACTGGCACGCCACAGACCGCTCGGCCACTGCGGCCGGCTTTTTTTTTCTTATTAACATGTTATATTTAACAGGGAGTATGTAAGGAATGAGGCTGTCTTGCATAACATACAAAATTGTAGGTACAGTATCCAAACAAAGAGAGACAGTAATCAAAATACAAGTTATATGTAACATTCGTACATTTATTTAATTCACAACTATGCTATAAACAAGGTTTCTTGTGTCTTCTCCAGAATATAATAGAAAAAATTTCCCTGAGTAAGTGACAATGTTGTCAATGTGAGAAACATGGACATGTCAAATCCACTCCATAGTACTGAATAGACTGCCCTGTAAAAATGTATGCGTTGTACGTGAGTCTTCATGACTCGAAACTACACTGAAGTTGTTCATTCAACGAATGAATCGGATTTTGGATATTTTTAAATAAATATTTTATATCATACCACCAAGTGGAATTCTTTTGATTAACATCACAGTTAATGTACAATTTGTGTCTATTTGTGCCATATATATCTTACAAACTTGAAGCTGGATTCAGATTTGCCGGTACAGTTATCATCGAGGGAATTTTAACAAGCGATCTTGGCTTCTTTACCTACTCTGCTTTCAATTATAAGAAGCTAGTTTGCATGCCTGCCTTCAGCGATGCACACATAGTATTTCAGGATGTTTTTATTCGTCTACATTTTCAGAGGTGGTATATTTCCTCGTAACGATGTAGCAACGCTGGAACGGGGCACACTTACTGCCTTTGGGAGATCGGCGGTGTCGTCTGCACAAATAATCTGCCGTCATTCCCGAAAGATACGACGCATGGACGAATCAGCGTTCGATCGGGTGTCTTTACACGCATCATACCCGCATCGTGAAATGGCCAATAAAACAGTGTAAGAGGAATAATCTGGCCTCTAACAGGCCACTTCACACGTGAATAATACCGTCTCATCGTTCGATTACAGATACTTTAATCGCACCTTTCTAGCTTAACGGTCAATTACCTAAGAGACTTTTGATTCCATTCCATGATGGTGGTGGTGGCGGCTGGTGCAGCAACAGTGTTGAATAATTAAAAAAATGTTCAGTCTCTGTTGCAATATTTTATTATCCAATTACGCGTTTCGCGCTGTTAGCGCATCGTCAGACTGGGAAAACTAATTTTCTCCCCGATTCAGTTAAGCACCTCCTCATTAGTTAAGTGTTCTACCCAGTCATTCGATACCTGCGAAACCGTACATTTCAGCAGAATAATGTTGCAGGTCCTGTACGGGCCTTTCTGGATACGGAAAATGTTCGACCTCTGCCCTGGCCATCATATTTTCCAGATCTCTCACCAATTGAAAACGTCTGGTCAATGGTGGCTGAGCAACTAGCTCGACACAATACGCCAGTCACTACTCTTGATGAACTGTTGTATCGTGTTGAAGCTGCATAGGCATCTGTACCTGTACACGCCATCCGAGCTCTATTTGACAACCGAGGAGTATGAAGGCCGTTATTAGAGCCGAAGGTGGTTGTTTTGGGTACCGATTTCTTAGGATCTATGCACCCAAATTGCGTGAAAATGTAATCACAAGTCAGTTCTAGTATAATATATTTGTCCAATGAATACCCGTTTTTCACCTGCATTTCTTTTTGGTGTAGAAATTTTAATGGCCAGTAGTGTATTAAGATCCCTAGTACCCTAGCTGTGCCCGTTGATGAAACGAAAACATTTGCAAACTCTTTAGGTTTCACTGCTGTTCGCCTCACGAACAAACTGCCCAGCTTTCTCCGCAAAATTCAGTTTTCTACTACGCTTAAGAAAACGCGGAAGCTCTTCCACCTATCATCCTCTTAAAACATTCCCCAAAACTCGCGAATATAGTCAAATTCTTCTCTGTCTGATAGTAAAACCAATTCTCTTCTCTCTCTCATTCCTCTACTACCTCTTTCTTTCACCATAAATCACGTCACCTGCTTTTCCGTTATATCTCTTTCGTTGTATATTATTATTCTCAATTTTCTCCCCGTCTTACACCCTTTTCTCTATGCCCGTTGCTTCTAGTAATCATAATTAAAATCCTTCCCTTTTTATTTATCAAATACGTAGATAAACAGTGTGTATGTCTTTTTGTTACCTGTAGTGTTTGAAACTTTTAGTTTTTCTGGTTTTAGTTCAACTACTGTAATATTAGAACTGTAAATTATAGGTTACATAAGTCAGTAAATTAATTAATTAATAAATAAAGACACTTCGCAGTTTTGCAACATTCCACTGTAAGTACATCGAATTTTGCATTACTGTATGACACATAGTTCATCAACTATGACGTTATAGGAAGTGCAGGAAAATGGAACTACAGGAAGAAATTCGTTACTGGTACAGGTCAATTAGAAAGTGAGTGGAGCAGAAAATCATGAAGAGAGGGTTGCGACGGAGATTTACAAAAAAAAGAATGAAATAAATACGAAATCGGGCAATGACTGGTACTAAGACTAGTTGTAATAATGAATGTAACGATTATCAAGCCGATGAGAAACCGATAGAGTACCAAAGTCGAGTCACATGCCGAAATGTCTCTTAGGTAATTAAAAATGTTCAGTCTCTGTTGCAAAATTTTATTATCCAATTACGCGTTCCAGCTGTTAGCGCATCATCAGACTGGAAAAAGACAAATGTTTTGTTACAGTCCGTGCACCTGGCGGGCAGCGAATCTAATGTGGCTAAGGTGAGTCAATTTGAAAATTCAGACTTACTTGGGCGGAGATGGAGCCACAGAGCTATCTATAGCTGTGTAGGAGGAATCTTAACAATTGTTGTCATTGGGCGCCTGCAAAGAGGTAAACAGAGCGGTATGGGCAGTATTCTCCTAGGGGCATTAGGAAAAGCCACCTAAAACCACATCCAGGCTGGCCGGCACTCCGACCTCTTCGTCAATCCGCCGGGCGGATTCGAACTGGGGACTGTATGCCTCCCCGTCGCAGAAAGCGTGCGTTAGACCACCCGGGTAACCGAGCGGTTTCAAAATATGTCATGAAAACAAGACCTAAAACTGAGCTAAACTCCGTCCGAGAGGTCTCGTGAGGCTCACTGAGTACCGACCGGCCGCCGTGCCATCCTTCATTCAAATCAAATATTTGTAAATCTATCGGTCCAAACTGCGTGGTTATCAGCCCGTAGCTTACAAACTAATTAAACTAAGGTTAACCTAAGGACAACACACACACACACACACCCATGCCCCAGGGAGGACTCCAAACTCCGACGGCTAGCAACCGCGCGCTCCGCAGCGAGGCGCCTTACACCGCTCGGCTACTCCACCGCAGCCCATCCTCCGTCCAAGGGCCTCTTCGGATGCGGTGTGGAGAGGGACATGATCAGCGTCTCGCACTTCCGGCCGAGGTGTACGTTTTCGTTCAAATGTTCAAATGTTTGTAGAGCTTATGGGACTTAATTACGGAGTCATCAGTCCCTAAACTTACAAACTACTTATAAACTAGCTATCACTAAGGATGGCACAAATATCCATGCCCGAGGGGGAATTCGAACCCCCGACCGTAGTGGCCGTGCAGACCGTGACTGACGCGCCGCAGTCCCCTCGGCCACCGCGGCCGGCTACGTTTTCGTGATCGGAGCCGCTACTTCTCAGTCAAGTATCTCTTCAACTGGCCTCACAATAGCTGAGTGCACCACGGTTGCCAACAGCGCTCGGCACTCCCGGACGCTTACCCTTCCAAGTACCAGTCAACCCAGACAGTGGTTAATTTCGGTGATCTAACAGGATCGCTGTGACCATTGCGCCAGGTCCGATGGCCTATTACAGCTCCTACTATATTGTTTTCCGACGTCGAATGCTGTAGTTGTTCGCGTGAGCAGGGGAAACGTATTCAGGGAGGAACAAGTATCCATTCATCGTTTTGAAGTAGTTATCAACGAAAAGGCTTCCTAAAGTCTTGCCAGTTTCTGTAAAAGGGGTTAGACAAAATAATACGAAAGAAATAGTACAAACATCTGACACAGAAATATTATTTATTTATTATTAAGGAGATTGACTGATAACTGGCCTTAACAAGGGCTGCAAATATACAAGGAACAAATTCGTAAAGTGTCTTAATAGTTTCAAACAAAATGTTATCCAATAATGATTATGCAGTCAAGATCGCATTTTTCATTTATTACGTTACCGGTTTCGGCGTGCTCGACGCCCTCTTCAGACCTGTCGTAATTTACATAATGTCACGACATTTTTACATACATACAATTATGTAAATTATGACCGGTCTGAAGAGTGCGTCGAGCACACCGAAACCGATAACATAATAAATGAAAAATGCGATCTTGGCTGGATAATCATTATTAAACAATTATAGATTGCCCCATTTAACTATGAGTTCCTTATAGAAAAATGTTATCCATTCTTATACCACATCATTCGCCAATTACCTAACGATGCTGGAGTTGTAAATTTGCTCCTCTCTCTCTTTCTCTCTACTCTGAAACCCCCCATAACAGTTCATTCAAGTTGTTGGTGATTGTGCTGTCAAGGGAAGATGTTTGACAATTTTCTGGTGCTGTAGAAGCACGCCAGAAACTTTTCAACTGTATTTTCGTGCGCATAATGACCTTGGAATATAGCAGAGTCTGTTAGATAGATATTAGTCACAGTAACCAGTCAGTTACTGAGGACGGTGAGATATTCATCCACAGTTACGCTGCTAGTTCAGGTAATATTAGAAAGATACAGATGCCTAAATCGCGGCGAAACTCCCACATTCTTGAGTGTAGGAAGCAGGCATGCCGTGACGAATCGTACGCTTCTTTCGGGTTTTGCGGTACATGAAACTTGTTGTTTGCGGGAAGCAATGTAAGTGATGATTCATCGCATGGTGCCACATACTGCCTGGACAGTACTTTACCCTCCACCATACTCCCCAGATTTAGGTCCTTGGTACTGTGATTTGATTCCGAAGATGAAGTAACCACTTAGTAGCATTCGCTTCAAAACTGTCCCAGAGATTCGACAGGGAGTACACCGCTCCATCAACGAAGCAGGCTCTGCTAATGGTATACTACGCCTTCCACATCGCTGGCAACGGGTTGTACACAACGCTGGTGACTACTTTGAAGGACAGTAACAGGTGCAAACATTTAACGCTTTTCTATCTGTTTTGAATAAATAGTTGGCACTATTTAATTTCTAACCCTGTTGGGGCCGGGGTATATGGGGTGCAGCCAAGACTGGAGGGCGTCATCTCTCTCTAGGAAAACTGACCTCAGTATTCCAGGCCGAAATCACTGCCATCAGGGCATGTGTGGAGGAGACTTTGCGTAGGTGCTACAAAGATCGTAGCAGCTATATCTATTCAGACAGCCAGGCAGTCCTGAGATCACTGGCAGCTCCTGCAACAAGGTCTAAAATTCTTGCAGAATGTCACATGGTTCTGGTGGAGCTAGGGGAAAGCAATAGAGTAAACCTATTGTGGGTCCCTGGCCAGTCGGGGATCAGTGGCTACGAACATGCCGGCAGATTAGCCAGAATGTGGGCAGAGACTCCATTTATTGGACCGGAATCTGTCCTGACAATCACCAAGGCAATGATCAGATTGGAGCTACGTAACTGGCTCAGAAGACAGCACGTAGAATATTGGACCAAAGTCCATCAACAAAAACATGGCGAGGTAATGATGCCAAAGCCATGTTTTAAAAGAAGCTCTGCAATCCTGGGTCTGAACAGGAGAGAGATTAGACTCATGGTTGGATTGCTAACAAGCCATGGGAATTTCAAAAAACACCTACGTGCAATGGGAATAACAGAAGAGGACCCTAAATGTAGGATCTGTGATGACGGTGATGAAACTGCATCACATCTAATCTTCGAATGCATTGCATTGGAGAATAAAAGGCACAGAATATTTCGGACAACCAGACCCGAAGAAATTGTGTCTAATAAAGAACTGGCAAAGGGACTCCTTGCACCGTTCAAGGGCATTGGTTGGCTTTACTAGATATACAGGGAGCGATACCGCACAATAAACTTAATTTCGGTGCGGGCAGTGGCGGGTTGTACCAAGACTGCTTTGGCTTACCTGGAAAAAAAAATCAGTCAATCAATCAAGTTCCAACCCTCTATTTAAGTTTTCCAGATCCCTTAAGAACAGTTATTTCTTAAACTCATGGGAGCAGGAAAAGAAGGGTGAAAAATTACGGTTTAACTTTGCATTAGAGACCGATGTGGTCGTTGGCAGTAATTGTAATCAGTTGTACGTTGATGCACTACCTGTTTGTTATTCATTCTCTTTCCATCTTAAGTTCTTCGCCATTTCTCCCGAGTTCTTTGCCTTCTGGTAAATATTAAAATAATTGATTTAATGATTTAAGATTCTATCGAAGTTGCCATTACTAATGATCATGATGGTTGTCGTTGAGGTAAATTTCGATCTCCATAAATGTCATAAAACACGAGCACAAAAAGTGTTCCCAAAATCTGCGACAGGCAGATTCCAGACTTATGGGACCATAGTTTTGCGCATCTGCTCAATGACCCATTTTGAAATTGGGAATGCCCTGCGATTTTCTTTTCGTCATTAGGAAGAACTTGGAGACGTACGGTACACTGCTCCTAAAGGGGGGGGGGGGGCAAGTTCATTTACGTACTCGATGTTCTGTCCGATTCAGTTACCTTTTCTGAGTGGTTTCATTTGCTGTCTGTCCGCTTGCTATTTGCAGCGCAGAAGGGAGCGCTTCGTTGTCTACCCTGGACGTAAAGAGTCCAGGCGCCGGTGGTACAAGCTCTTTCATTCAGCAGCGCCTGAATTACTCCAGGCGACTCTACTCGGCGACAGCTGTTCGTTTTTTCCCGTCCCTATCGCTCAGATCTCGCCGTCTGCCTTCTAGGGCACTCGACAACGTCAGTGCTCCAGTCTGATTACCTTCTTCGTTAAAATGCAAAGAGCGCCCCTGGAACTCTACAAATGTGTGGAACCAAATGAAAGTTCATTCAGCTCAGTATTAGTTCGCTTCTCGTATTCGAATAATCTTGCGAGGCAGGTCTTCGGATACTATTACTTTTCTATTTCAAGTATAAGTCTCACGGCTTCATTGATCGAGGCGCATTTTTACCCCTTTAATACGTGACTTTTTATTTGAAGCTACAAAACTATACGAAAATGTATAGTGCGTATATACTGAGAAAAATAATTTAAGAAATTGTTGGGCCTGCAGTGTCATAAATGTCGTTGAATGACATTGTAATGAAAGTTCCGGATTACTGCTTATATTTTATTCAATAGCGCTACAGCTGTTTCAACATTTTGTCATTATCAAGCGCGTCTACAATGTTTAGATGCTAGCACGTGACGTGACTGTTGTGTAAACTGTATTGCAATATTCACGTACTTCGCAGTTGGATACGTTTTTTTTTTCGCAGTTGGATACGTTTTTATCTGCCAGGTTTTATGCAGCTTGTTACGCTAAAACGTTAAATTAAGGAAAACTTTTATATTCTGCGTAATTAACAACAGCTCTTTCAAAGATGTTTACATACATATATATGAATGTAAACATCTTTGGCAAAGCTGTTATGCATATGTATGTAAACATCTTGGGCAGAGCTGTTGTTAATTACGCGAAATATAAAATTTTTCTTTAATTTAACGGTTTATCGTAACAAGGTGCATAAAACCTGGCAGCTAAAAACGTATCCAATTGCGAAAAAACGTATCCAACTGCGAAATACGTGATTATTGCAGTACAGTTTATAAAAAAAAATCACACCGTATGTTAGCATATAACCTCCAAATATTGTAGACACACTTGATAATGACAAAATTTTGTAACAGCTGTAGCGCTATTGAATAAAATATAAGCAGTGATCCGGAACTTTCATTACAGTTTCTTAAAATTATTATGCACTACTAGCTGCAAAAAGTTCATAGCTTGTCAGCTATATAGTGCTTCCATGATGTACCCAATGTAGGAAACGTAACTATTATGCCTCTCATCTTTCCAAAATGTAACTCATAATGCAACAGTAGTATGTGATTAGTTTATGTGGTTACGTGATTAGTTTTACATGGCAATGGACTAATACTAATGTAAACAAACACACATGTTAGGAGTAACTCAATGCAGCTAACTTTTCAAATGATTCAGTAGCTCCATGCGACTTTTCTATTTCTATGACGAGCTACTATCATATATAACACTATGTAGACAAGCAGCTACGAATGAATTTGTGGTAAAATGTTTATCAGTTTAACAGATAATGGAAAAAATAAGATACGTAGCTGACCAGATACACAGTGCATAGAAGGGTTAATTAGTGTTAACACTAGCTGAAAACGCGGCGTTGTTCGGATATTAATTTATTCCACACTCTTCTGTCTCCTCCCCCCACAGCTGCATTTATCCATTTCTTCCTTTCCCCTTGCTCTTTTTATCTCATTCTACGTCTCCCTCTCTTGGCCAGTGTCACCCCCCCCCCTTTCTCGTCGTCCTGACTCTGTTCGACTCCGCCTCCTCTTCGTATCTTCCCTCTTCTTTCCTTCTTTTCCTTGTGCCCTTTCGCGATTTCGTAGGGTCGGCGTGGACTACTGTGAAACTGGCATCGCACATTTTGAGGAGCCGCTGAATGCACTTCTTGTGTAATCTCTACCTCCGCCACTCTATGAAAAATCACCTGTATATATCAACTTTCGCGGTGAACAGAGTATGAAATCTACTACAATGTACCGTCTGCAGTGCAGTACCTAGCTGAAAGTCAAGAGTGAAATCGGTGAAAAATGAATTTTTCTGAACTATGGACCTTAAATTCTATGGTTATTAGTCCCTAGGCCTACAAACTACGTATACAATTTACACTAACCTAAGGACAAACGCACACGCCCATGCTTGAGGGAGGATTCGAACTTCCGACGGCGAGCAGCCGCGCTCTCCTTAGCAAGGCTCTTAGAACGATCGGCCACTCCTTCGTGGCGATGTGAAATGTATTCTTCGCATTACACCACACGAAATTTAATAATACAGGGTGGTCCATTTATAGTGACCGGCCAAATATCTCACGAAATAAGCATCAAACGAAAAAACTACAAAGAACAAAACTTTATTAGCTTGAAGGGGGAAAACAGATGGCGTTATGTTCGATACAGATTAAATGGTGCCTTATAATTTAACGAATCATCGAATCAATGCTTCCGAACTCAGTCAACCGCTGGTAATGCTCTCGCGGTGGCGTTACTTACCCAACAACAGAATTACCAGTCTGATGGATCCCCTGTTGTAGCTCCTTACTTTTGCAGTGATCCATTATTCCCGACATCTTAGTACATTTAACGTCTGCCACTACAGAACAATGTGAGATAACTACATGTCCGTGAAAATATCCGTGTATCTCGTACCACGTAATTCATTTGGAAACATAACGCGGGCCGGCCGCGGCGGCCGAGGGACTAAGGCGCTCCACTCACGGTCTGCACGGCTACTACGGTCGGGGGTTCGAATCCCCCCTTGGGCATGGATATCTGTGCCGTCCTCGTGCGCCTCGGTTGCACAGTGGTAGAGAGCCAGGCTACAAATCCGAAGGTCGCGGGTTCGATCCCCGCCAGGTCCTAGGAGTTTTATCTGTCACTTTCCACTTCTTTCACGTCTGGCAGTATTGCTCATGTGAAAAATACCGAGTAGCACCGTGGTTCGGAACCCACGTAAAACTGTAGGTCCCCCTATAACTGGCTTGGTAAGTCAGTTCGAAGGTCGGAGGAAGGCAACGGCATACCACCTCCAAACAGGACCATGCCTAGTAAAGCACTGTGGTGGTCAAACCAATCTTCGGATTGCTGACTGCTTTACCTTAAGTAGTTTTTAAGTTTTGGGACTGATGACCCCGTAGTTAAGTCCCATAAGCTATACAAACATTAATATAATATAATACATAGCGCGGAAAATTCTAAGTACTTCAGACATTACTGTGTTATACTAGTCATACCACACGAATACAGTAAGGTGACAAATGTCGTGGGACTTAAGTCAGTCTAGTGTGTCGTACACATGGAATAAAAGGGCTGTACATTATTAGGGATGTAATTTGTACCAAGGCGGTGAAAATCATGCCGCGGTGGAGTAGCCGAGCGGTCTAAAGCACCTCACTGCGGAGCGCGCGGTTGCGCGCCGTGGAGGTTCGAGTCCTCCCTGGGGCATGGGTGTGTGTGTGTTTGTCTGTAGGTTAGTTTACCTAGGTTTAAGTAGGTTTAAGTAGTTAGTAAACTACGGACTGATTACCACGCAGTTTGGTCCGATAGATTTACAAACATTTGAAAGGTTTGTGAAACTGATGTAAATGTTTCCGATAACACGACCTTCGTTGCCCCCTCCCCCCCCACCACCTACCTCACCCACTCCACATCCCACCACTCTCGCGCATACATGGATGGCTACAAAATGTCCAAATGTTTTTTTTTAAGCTTAAGGGACTTAACTACGGGGTCATCAATCCCTAAACTTACAAACTACTTATGAACTACCTACAACTAAGGACGGCACAAATATCCATGCCCGAGGGGGGATTCGAACCCCCGACCGTAGTGGCCGTGCAGACCGTGACTGAAGCGCCTCAGTCCCCTCGGCCACCGCGGCCGGCGGATGGCTACAAGTTCATATCAGTTAATATTAGTGTCTCATCTCGGTTTCTCATTCGTTGTTTTAGATGATTCTATACCTGTTTTCGTTTCGTTTAAATAATATCGTGTTTCTCACAACGACTTTGTGAGTGTGTTTACTATACTGCTTGAATTGCATTACGATTTGTTACTGGAATTGCACTTGTTTCCGCTCGCACTGGTAACATTGCGTGTATACAATGATTCCATATTCCATATTTGTTCATATTTCGTGTCAAACAGAATGTGGTATCTTCGCATATTATCTGTGTACACTCATTGTTGTTGTTGTTTACGAATCTGTGTATGAACCGCTCGATTTAAACGTGCTGCAAATATTCCGTCTATGGTCTGAATTATTTTAAATTGCATCCTTTTTCGGTACTTTAATGCACTGAACAGAGAACCTTATATTAGCAGCTGTTGACACAATTGTTATTAAACTTTATTGCATTTATTCTTTTAATGTAGTGTAAACGTTTACTAGAATTGGAGAATGATTCAAGTAAGTAGTATTTTGACTTTTGCTGAGAAGTATTATTTGTGGCGCCCATCTGCTAATGTTGCTAATGACGTGAAGACTTATGGGAAGTACCTACTTTTGCATTTCTCAGTTAGAATGCGTTTAGTCACAAAAGCTGCAAAGCATAGTTACTGACAGAAACCAACACCATTCTGTGACTATAATTAATGAAATACAGTAATATTTTTAATAGTCTTTGACAGTGAGTTGTCCATTAAATACGATAAAGTATGAAAAACTGGTGGGAACAAAAATAAAATAGGATACGAACAGTATAATTACAAATCCTTTTAATCGAGCAGATCGGACAGATTTTCCTATAGAAGAAAAAATGTACACTACTCAAATAAATAAATAATAATAATGTTATCAGCTGAGGTATCATACACAATATACATACGGTAACGTATTTTATTCAGATACTAGCTGACCCTGCAACGTTTTGCAATATGTATTGCTTCTAGTGAATATTTTGCTTGTTAGTATAAAAGTAACGAATGGATAGTAAGTGTGTTGGTATGGGACCTATGAGAGAAAGAGGAATGGAGTGTTGTAGACGATGATAGCCCATTAAACAAAGACACACCAAACATTCATTTTGTCAATACAATGTATTTCATTAACGTAACATACGTATTCATTCGTTGATGTGTAAAACATTACACATCAATTAAAAAAAAAGTAATACTTTTTTATCCCATACTATTTAATATCTGGTTCGGTCTCGAATACGAGACGAAGGAACGAAGCTATATAAATGCTCGGTGTACTTGTTGGTCCTTTCCATAATGCGTGCCATCGTATGCTGCTTCCACCCTGCATGGATTTCCGATCCCCCTGCCCACTACCAATCCCTCCGGGTTCTTGAACGCCATGCCTTCCGCCTCGCCTACCGCATTCGTCTCCCCTTCCCCACGCGGATCCTTTACGACCTTATTCCTTTCCCACATCTGCTCAAGTTCCTCGAACACCTCCGGCTCCGCTATGTAACCCGCAAACGTGACCCCCCAGCACCTGATTGTATCCCGTCTCTTGCTGTATCGCTGGCTCCCCCAGGGGGCCCACAGTTCTTTTGTGGGTACGTGTGTGCCGCGCACGGGACCCCGAGCCGGAGCAGCCTTTCTTCTGCCCCAGGTTGCTTCACTTTCCCTCCCGGTTCACGCCTTCGCCCGGAGACGGGCTTCCTTTGCGAATGAAGGTGGTTTGTAGTCCCAGTTTCTCTTTTTCCTTGGTTTCTTCCTTTCCTAACCTTTGCTTCTGTCTTTTTCTCCATGCTGTACTCTCCTAGCCTTCCTCTCTTCCTCATTAGTCTCCGCTTTGGCGTTTGAGACACTTCTTTCTCTTCACTTCCTCTATTCATCTTCTTTCCTCCCTGTGCGTGTCTGATGGCCGGCCCACGCATTATCTTGCGTAGCAGGTGACGGGGTAACGCGTAATTCCCCGCCCTGGGTAGACAAGTAGGGCACGTACGTACCCCCTGGTAAAGGCCAGGCCCACGGAGGGGTGATTACCCGAGCTGGTACCTTCCGAACATGCCGATTGGTCCCTCCGTCAGTTCTCGAGAGGTGTGACCTGAGGTGTGAACAATCACCTAAGGCGGGTAAGCCCTCGGAGAGGGCCCCCACTAGGAAGGAGCACGCCATCGGAGACGCCGGTAATCACGGGGAACACTTCCGCAATGACTTCCTTCTCTTATTCTGTGAGGTTGACCCAGAAACGAAAGATAGATTCGCCTCAGCAAAAGAAAAATTTGCCTAATCTACCGAAATTTCTCGTTGTCTCTCGAACCGACGGTAAAGATTTCACTTCTGTAAATCCTTTCGTCATTCAGAAAGGTGTTGATGCAATTGCTGGCCCTGTTGAAACCTGTTCGCGTCACCGCAATGGCACATTGTTGCTGGAAGCGGACAGTGCCTTCCAGGCCCAAAAACTGATACGGACTACATTGTTACAAACATTAGTTTTTACGAGATCCCTTGACGGGTTGTCTGACGAAGACATACAAACCTATATGTCCTATCATGGTGTAACAGCCGTGCATAGGGTGTTGAAAAAGATAGATAACCAGCTGACACCGACTCGTACTGTGTTTTTGACGTTCGACAGAGTTGAACTCCCGTCGAAGGTCAAAGCAGGGTATGAAGTTATCTCCGTCCGCACTTATGTACCTAACCCAACGCGCTGTTTCCAATGCCACAGATAAAACCACACCCGTCAATCTTGCCCTAATGCAGCAAAATGCGTCACGTGTGGTAGGGACGCTCATGAGGGGGATTGCCCACCTCCGTCCCCTCACTGCCTGAATTGCAACGGTGACCATGCGGCTTCCTCTCGAGACTGCCCTGTATATAAGGATGAAAAGCTCATCCAGCAAATTCGGGTTACAGGAAAGGTATCAGTATCTGCCGCTCGAAAGTTGTTGGCGAGTCGAAAGCCCACTGTCCTCTCAGCGGGCACATACAGTAAGGTCCTCACCTCCACTCGACCTACTAAGGATGCAGGTACGCAGACCTGTGATTTCACTTTCGCTGACACAGTTGTGCGATCGGCCAGCCGAAGATTGCCCGTTCCATGACCCCGCTTCCTCCTGCTGCTTCTGAAGTTCAGTCTTCGTCAACCTCTAATAAACCGCGGGCACCTAAACAAGATGCCCGGACTTCGAAAAAGGAACCCGTCTGTGAAGATTTTCTGGGTCCTCAGGCTTCTCAACCGTCAACTGCCTTTTCTCACCGTCACTCTTCCATAAGAGCCAACAAGAAAAAAAATTCCTCTCCTTCCCCGCAGAGGCGAGACCCATCCGTCACGCTGTCCAACAGTAGTCGGCCCCGATCATCTTCTGTCTCACCGGGACGCACTACTGTTAGCCGGGCAACCGGAATTTTACCGGCGGCGGAAACTGCCCCTTCTGATAAACTGGGGAAGCTGGCAGATGACTCGTTTGAACCTATGGAACATGACTCTCTGCCTCTAGATGGCGCCAGTAGTGCTCCCTCGAAACCCGGTCCTCGGCGGCCGTCGAGGTGACCCCACCTGCTTGTTCCTTTTTATATTCCTTTCTTCTCTTATTTTTTTTATCATGGCGCTCCTTCAATGGAATATTCGCGGCTTTCGTTCCAATCGGGAGGAATTAGAACTACTCCTTCGATTGCACTGCCCGCTTCTAGTTTGTCTCCAAGAAACTAAGTTACATCCAAGTGATCGTGCAGACTTCCCCCACTACACATCTGTGAGTTTTGACCTGCCACCTGTGGAAGGTACCCAAGCCCATGGAGGGGTTCTGATGCTCATTCGGGACGACGTCAATCACCATCCCATTTCATTGCCGTCCGCATAACTCTCCCCACCTTCTCCTTTTCCCTTTGTAATATCTACTCGCCATCGTCATCCGTGTTACTCCCTCCTCGGTTGTTTGGGGTGGCCTACGCCGTTTATCCGGCATCAAGGTCCACTCCCCGATTTCTGGCCTGACTGTCGAGAACGCAGTCCTTGTGGACAACGTTGATGTTTCCAACGCACTGGGCCGTTCCTTTGCGGAGGTTTCGAGCTCTGCCCATTACCACCCTGCCTTCTTCCCTCGCAAACAGGCAGAGGAGGCACGGCTACCTTCTATCCACTCTTTTAATCGTGAAAATTATAATGTCTCCTTCACCATGCAGGAGCTAGACCGTGCGCTCGCCCTGTCCCGATCTTCTGCTCCCAGCCCCGATTCCATCCATATTGAGATCCTAAAGAACCTCTCTCCTGCGGGCAAGTGTTTCTTACTTAGCACCTATAACAGCATATGGACTGAAGGTCATGTTCCCACAAGTTGGCGTGAAGCCATGTTGTCCCCATCCCCAAACCAGGAAAGGACAAACATCTTCCTTCCAGTTACCGCCCCATTTCTCTGACGAGCTGCGTCTGTAAGGTGATGGAACGCATGGTTAACGCTCGGTTGGTCTGGCCCCTCGAAACTCGACGCCTTCTGACTAATGTCCAATGTGGTTTTCGTCGACACCGCTCTGCTGCTGATCACCTTGTTACGTTGTCGACCTTCTTTATGAACAACTTTCTAAAGAAGCGTCAAACAGTAGCAGTATTCTTCGACTTGGAGAAGGCATACGATACCTGTTGCTCGAACTTCACGGCTGAGCTTCTTGCCCTCCACCAGGCCGTTTTGTATACCTGCCGCCACCTCGAACCTTTTTATGTCATCTGTTCGGACTCCCTTATTGCCCTACAGAGTCTTAAGGACCCTTTCTCAAACCATCCTCTCGTGTATCGGATCCAACGCTCCCTCCAGTTGGTAGCAGATGACCGCTGTCACGTTTCTTTTCTGTGGGTCCCTGACCACGTGGGTGTGCCTGGGAATGAGACCGCCGACATAGCAGCCAAGGCAGCAGCTCTTTTGCCTCGCATGGCTACCTTTTATGTCCCAGCGGACGGTGTTCAACAGGCTCTTCGCCGGAGTATTGTGTCGTCCTGTCACAGTTCGTGGTTCTCACTTACGGACAATAAATTTAGAACTGTAAAACGGATCCCTACAGCTTGGGGGACCTCCTCACGCCCCTCTCGGCGAGAGGTGGTCATCCTGGCCCGGTTGCGGATCGGTTACTGCCGTTTCAGCCACCGTCATTTGCTAACCGCCGACCCTGCACCGCTGTGCTCCTGCGGTGAATTGCTGATGGTGCGACATGTTTTACTGTCTTGTCCCAATTTTAATCATCTTCTTGTAGCCCTTCACTTTCCGTCTACTCTGGAGGAACTTTTAGCTGATGACACACGAGCAGCTGCCCGAGTATTGCGATTTATCAACATGGCCAATCTGTCAAAAGATATTTAACCCTTTTAATTGTTTTTATCTTTCGTTCTTAGCCTTTTTTTAATACTCTATCTGGTAGTTAGTAATTTTTTCGAGATCTAGCAAATCTTTGTTCTTATCTGGGCGCTGATGACCTTAGCAGTTGTGCGCCCTAAAACCACAAAAAAAAAAAAAAAAAAATGTATCCCGGGCCTCTGCCACGCCAATACCTTGTTATCCCACCCTCCCTTCATCTCCACACTCTCCACATTCTCTCTGAGGGTAACTTCCATCACCTTCCCCTTCTGGATGACGCCCTCGTCCCGACATTTACCCAGCAAATGTTTAGATGTTCAAATGTTTGTTAAGCTTAAGGGACTCAACTGTGGGGTCATCTGTTTTGTGTCCCAGCCTCGTCGCCGCTTTTGTGTCTCATCCACCTGTTGTCGTAGTTGACGGCACAGGTTCACCAACAACAAAACCAGCCATCACTTCAGCTGCCCACACCTGCCGCTGCACTGCTCCCTACGTTCCGCCAGTACAACGAATGTGAGGAAGAATGGAGTGATTATTTGGCGCAATTTCAAGAACTCGATGCGGCTCATGAAATTACAGGTCAGACCGTTAAGCATATGTTCCTCTCTGTGGTGGGAACCAAAAACCTTCGTGTTTCTGCAGAAACTTTTCCCCCACTCATCTCCTCGCGATCTAGAGTTTGATGCAATAGTAGAAACACTGAATGCTCATTATGACAGAAAAGTTCTTGCATCTGCGGCTCGGTACCGATTTTTCAGACTTAAAAAAATCACCTTGAAAAGTAGCGGGCAAGCCACACGTTCCTAGCACGGGAATATTTTGACCTGTATAAGCTGTTAACACTTGCTGGTCACCTCCATACCTGCACACGCGTGCATCCTTTATTCCTGTGTCGGTCTCATTCTACTCAGCCACCGACACCTACGAAAGGCGACGGAAATGGGACACAAAAGTGGCGACGAGGATGGGATACAAAAATCTGTCCCTAAACTTACAAACTAGTTATGAACCACCTTATATTAAAGGAAACACAAATATCCATGCCCGAGGGAGGATTCGAACCCCTAACGGGGAACGGCATCATAGCATAGCGCCTCAGTGTGCTTGGCCACTCCGGCACGGTATTTACTCATCCTACCAACCTTAATCCTACCTCGTATTTTCACGCCCCCTCTCCCTCTCTTCTCCCCCCCGCTCTTGGATTTTCCCCTCCATCCTGTTCCTGAGGAGTCGTTGCGTCATCCTCCCCTACCACCCTCACTTCTTGTCCCTCCATTCCCGTGCCTCCGCTCCCATCCTTACCCCCTGCAGGTAACCTTTGCCATTAGTTTCAATCAGTGTTTAATTTGTGTTTAAGTGTCAGTGTCAGTGCCAGTGTTTTGTGTTCAGTACTCCAGCCAGCAAGTGCCGAACAGGCTGAATATTCGAGTTGCCATGTTCTTTTAATTGTGTGTTATCGTCGCCGTCACCTGTCCTCCATTGCAAGTGTTTCAATCTCCGAAAGTATTAATGCTCCATGTATGTCTGTTTTAAGCACCGTGACCAGTTTAAAATTCAGAATGTTCAAATTTTCAAATGTTTGTTAAGCTTATGGGACTTAACTACGGGGTCATCAGTCCCTAATCTTACAAACTACTTATCAACTACCTTATACTAAGAACGGCACAAATATCCATGCCTGAGGGGGGATTCGAACCCCCGACCGTAGTGGCCGTGCAGACCGTGACTGGAGCGCCTCAGTCCCCTCGGCCACCGCGGCCGGCATTCAGAATGTGTTTTACTTTCACTGTAATCTTGTTAGATCTCCAATTTGTCTTTTTTAGAATGTTTTAAATTTTGCTTACTTTCACTGTAATCTTGTTAGATCTCCAATTTGTCTTTTTTAGAATGTTTTAAATTTTGCTTTGTTCTCTCCTTTTATGTTTCAGTTCTTCATGACAAATCCGCGCAGTGGCTAATGGGAGCAACCGTAAATATAAGTCGCATTTACGACTGTTCGCCGGGTATCAACTTAAATTCTACAAACAGTACAATGTTTTTCAAAATAAAATTTTCTTGTGAAAACAATAATTTTAAATTATCTGTGTAATTTTCGTCATTAGTGGCGAAGGAAACCTTGAAAATGATACCTTAATTATTAATGATGAGTTATTAATATGCGAGATATGGCGTACCCACAAAAAACAGCGATGAGAAATAGTATCCCTGTGTGATTTTCTTTCTTTTCCATCCTATTTTTTCTCTTTTGCCATGCTTCCTCCATTTTCGTCTCCACAACACAAAAGTTGCTTTAATAATGCTGCCTAAGCCACTCAACAAACAATTCGCAGACGACACTACCGAAATAGTGTATAGTAGCAGGACACCTACGACTCCTCTTGGAATAACCATGGACTAGTCCGCTTTTTGTAAACCAGTCATATTTTCAAATGGATATATCATTGAATCTGTATGGCTTTTGCTGAAAGAAATTCCACCAGAATATAAATGTCATGACAGGAGAGCCAGGTAATGTTAGCTCAAAAAGTACGTTTTTGGACTCGTCTGGCTTTTGTAATAAATCCTTAATATATATTAGTGTCAGCTTTTCAGAAATATCATATGTCCCATAAAAAAAAAAAAAAAAAAAAAAAAAAAAAAAAAAAGAGCCACTGATTCATTACCCTCTTGAGGCGGATAGTATTCGAAAATATCTGAAAAATGTATGTGAATTTACAACATAAATACGAATGGGAATTCAAAAAATTCAATAGAGAAAGTAAATAATTTGCATTCCAGCAGGGATTCGGACACGGGTGTTCCTACTCAAGAGGCAGACGCGCTGACCACTTTTTTCGTTCAACGGTTTGAATGGTCCTTTGCGGACGATAGCTCTTTTTGTTCTGTGTCGATCGTATCGTCTGCCATTCTGTTTTTATTTATTTATTTATTTTTTATTTTATTTATTTATTTATTTATTTATTTTGTTACAGAGCGCGTTTAGTCTTCATTATGAGCCCGCTGAGCTACCATACCGGCATCACTAAACAGTTTTTTCCTTAGTTAGGTTGGTAACTCGCGGTCTTGGTATAATGCTCGTTCGGTGTTCAGGTGACTGTTTCACACCACCGCGAACAAACGGCTGCACGCGCTACCCTTTTCACCTCCCGCTAGATGGAAATTTTCAATCGTTAGCTACACATTCCTGTTTCTTAATCTATGTAACTTGACTACTGCGGTTATCAGTCCCTATAACTACTTAATCTAAGGACAATTCACACACACACGCAAACCCATTGCCCAGGATGACTCCAAAGTCCGACGGGGACCAACCAGGCGTCCCGCAGCAAGGCGCCTTAGCGAGCACGGCCAACCCGTTATCACTGATACTCCCGGCATGCAGCCGATTCACGCACGAGTTAGGACCTGAGTATACATCCACTGAAGAAAGGTTCATCTGCCTTCATCTCCTAAGTTATATTAAGGGATATGTTGATTGAAAAAAATCACAGTGGCATGTTTTACGGTTCACTTTACGTTTTTCTGTAGTTCATAAGGAGTTTTGAAACGTAGTCTCCAACAAAGCAAAAATCACATGCAGTTGTGAATGTAATAAAATGTCGGAAAACCGCTAAAAATTAAAGCTACACTCATGAAATTCTTGCTCTGTATTCCTGTCACATTTTATGTCATCATACTTCACTCCTATGAATCTTTTCCAGTTCCGTAGTAAGAAATCATTGTGTATGAAGTCTCAGTAAAAATAAATGCTGAACTGTGCAATAGGGCCTCATTTGCTTCTTCCGTTGTATAATAATAAACTAGGCCGTTTGAAACACTATACTATATTATATATGCAATACAAATTAATGACAAATATATTGAGCACCTGTGATAGTATAAGTATCGGAAATTAAGACAATTCCTACTACAGTGGGGAAAACTCCTTAGACCTGTATTAGGAGAAGTTAACTGAAAATTTGGTTTGTTGCAGTACATATGTACCATATATGATAACCCATACTAAATGCTAGTCCTACTAAATCTATAATTTTTGTTGCAGCGCTATGCATCCTAAGCATAGACAGCAGACTAATTCAGATATACTCTACTAGGATACTAGCAAGTTGCTATAACCCATACTAATTATGACTCCATAATGGAAATTGTGCCAGCCCACTGCAATGTTGCAATACAAACAGGATATTTCCGGCTTGGTTGTGCGATATGAAGTATTTATTTATAAAAACTATACCCCTTGATTTCGTTTCCATGATGGAACATCATCAGTGCAGATTGCAACTCATGATTACTCATGTACTCTGCATACAATATTTAAAATCCAGATCCATAATAAAATCACTAAAAAGATCCCCCTAGTACATGTTACAAGATAAAAACGTCAAAACGTGTAACATGTTCTAGTTAGACCTTTTCAGTGATTTCATGCATCTGACTCTTAAATGTTTTATGCGGAGTACATGACTTGCAATCTGCACTGATTTTGTTCCGTCATTGGAACGAAATCGATACGTAATTTTTAAACTAATATTTAATATCGCACGACGTAGCTGGAAATTCCTTGTTTTTGTTACACATACTAAAACTGGTGTGGTTTTCGTCAGAACCAGCGTTTGCTGAATTTAGAGTATTTTTATTTGAGAAAGAATGTGAAGTCATTAGCTTGCCACTGCCGTATTTTTGTCCTTGGTGATCATGAGGATAATTTTTTAAGAGAAAAGATGCGTGTAGACATTTTTGCCTCGTTCAGTAATCTAATGGTACAGAACATCTAACACTAGTATGAAGTACCATTCATTATTGACTGTACAGAGGTTTTGCGAGAATATATGTAGATTATTGTAAATGCGACATAAAGTCACTGAGGAGGTAGGCGACCATGATGAAATGATTAGGTAGTACTGCTGTGAAGCTGGTTAGGTCGCAAACTATTTATTATTGGTCACACTTGATGTACAGCGTGCCCTCAAAATGGCGCGTTTCGGAATAACCATCATCAGATTAGAATCTAAAAACATAAGAATATAAAATAATAAAATTAATAAAATTCCTCACATGATAGAAAAAGTAGTAGGTTACAATTCATATTGAAAATTATGATTTACCGTGCCATGTGCTCTCGTGAACAGATGGAAGATGTTCTTCAATATACATACGAACACCTTTGACAATGTTCTGGATTTGTTGAGCTGTCTATCTCATTTTAAATGTAATATTATTCTGTCACTTTTTTATTAATTTTATTTTTATGTGGTTTTAACTTTGACTACATAGTGCTTAATTAGCCTATCATGATTTACAACAAAGGTTTAGCAGATGACAAGTGTTTTTTAAAAGCATATGTATAATTGTTCTTTTAAAAAAATTATATTTTATACTTTGTACAACAATTGCACAGTTGGCCTATGTAAATTGATACGCATACCTTATGTGATATGGCGCCACTATACACATTGTAATGCCACCAGGTGGCAAAAATGTCTACTTGGACAGTATCATGTGTGTTAAAACTTGTAGTCTGCGTTTGTATGTATATTGAAGAACATCTTCCATCTGTTCACGAGTGCACATGGCACGGTAAATAATAATTTTCAATATGAATTGTAACCTACTACTTTTTCTATCATGTGAGGAATTTTATTAATTTTATTATTTTATATTCTTATGTTTTTAGATTTTAATCTGATGATGGTTATTCCGAAACGCGTCATTTTGAGGGCACGCTGTACATCAAGTGTGACCAATAATAAATAGCTTGCGACCTAACCAGCTTCACAGCAGTACTACCTAATCATATGTAGATGAAAACTGGCCGACGTTTTGGGTAGCACTAATTACTTAGAAGTACACTCCATATCTATTAAGCTCATCTTCTACTGACCGTTCATTTTTAAAGTTGTTCTTCTCGTTAGTAAACACGAAATTGTTCATAGAATTATCCCAGTTTAATCATCTAAGAATGACTTCACAAATTTGGCACATTTTAAGATATTAAACGTCTTACTTACAGAGAAAACAAAACTCAAGACTGAGACCGCAATTATGATTGTCATATGCACCTAACTCATTAACTGATTCCCCGATTAGGTGCTGGTTTTATTATTGACACAAATCTTCATTTCGAAATTTTAACACTTTTTTGTGTATTTGATACACAAATTAAGGCATATTTTGGAGATAAATATTCTTATAATCATATAACACGCATTAAACTTTATATCTAACTGATACATTCATTTTTTTCGACTCAAACTCCATAATGTTTAATTTATTATCCTTCAATACAACCTATTATCTAAAGATTACAAAGCGTCTTAATGAGATACCTTACAGTCTTCATTCATTGTGATATTATTGTTACTTCCAAACCATTGCTACTTATATTCTAATTTACATAGTTTACAGTGTTGCATAGTGTAATTTGCTACTTCAGACCACTTGTTCAAAATGTGCAAATGTCTGTAAATCTATCTGACCAAACTGCATGGTCATCAGTCCGTAGCTTACAAACTACTTAAACCTAGGTAAACTAACCAACGGACAAACACGCACACCCATGCCCCACGGAGAACTCGAACCTCCACGGCGAGCAACCGCGCGCTCCGCAGCGAGACGCTTTAGACCGCTCGGCTACTCCACCGCGGCCAGACCACTTGTTGCTACAGTTTGCATTACACTTATGTTACTTAGATTTCAGTTATGTTACTTTCTTCAGTTTACATTGTTGATACCTTGTAATTTGTTGTTTAAAACCACTTGTTCTAGGTCATTATAGTTTTCAGTGTAAATTATTTAATTTCTTTCTGAGTTACACTTAATTATCTTGTATTTACCAAAGTTTAAGTTGCGCGCTCACCCATTACACAAAGGTAACATTTAATTCAAATTTTTCTCCCTCTCCTCAAGACTGACAACGGCGACACATTCCTGTAAACAACAGCATCAGCAGCGATGAATCAAAGTAATGGTAATGTTATTTAGTAAATCTTTTGTCCAAATAAAGTGGGGCAAGATTGCGCACTTAAGGTTTAATTAGCGATATAATGGACAAAACTTCACAAATTACAGTCATATTTTAACTGGCAATTCATCTGACTTTTGCCTGTTATATAACAGAGTCCAAACGTCATATGTATAATCTAACCTTTATTTCGCATTTAATAAAAAAATGAAAATGCGCAAACTTACCCAACCGTGGGGTAAGAGTGTGTTTCCAGTAGGCTAAGTTTACACGTTATTATTCAAATGATAAAACATAAGTGTCACTCAATACTTTTTCTTTATATAATTCATCGTATACATTAATATAATGCCCATTGTTTCTCGGAATATAATAATGAGTTTTAGTACAAAGTATGATTAACTGAACAATTGCGGAGCTTGTGAAACAGAACCTGAAGGATATTCCAATTAGAGGTAATGCTGTTTAACACAGACCGCAAATGAAGTGTCCAGAACCTTCATAACAAGAACAGGATTCATGCCACCAATCCTCGCATTTTAGAGACTGAATCCAATCGTCTGTTGGCGGATTATTGTAATCTTCAGCACAGCTGGGACTGTGAAAAGTACGTGGACTTTCGATCCATTCTTTTTGTTTCCTTGATTAGAGTCAATTATTCCAAACTCCCTCGCTAGTTGTCGTTTAGACTTTCCGTTTATCAGGCTCTCTTTTGCAGTATTTATAGAGTGCATGCCTTCCGTTAAGTTTCTCTTTGTTAAACGCTACAGTAGCAAAAAAGAAAAAAATCTCTTTTAAGACTACTATCCATGTACAATATCTACCTGTAATGATCACAAACGTTTCTAGCTGATGGGCTAAGATTACGCACTGCGCAGTTTTACCTCACCCAAAACGCATAAGCTCGCTCCGTAGTACGGGACTGTAGCTTTTGTCTGCACATGGTAACGCTTTGCACGAAATTATATGTTTCCATATATCACAAGACTGACAAGAAATCATAGTTCACTGTATTATAAAGTTAAACATCGGGAAGTCATTATTGTCTAAGGTAGAGCTTATTTTCGCAAGACAAAATTTTATATGAAAATAATGTAAAACATTTCTTACCGCATTGCACAGCCGTTAACACTACAACAAGAATCAAACGATGGCAACAAAGAATCAGCAACATAAACTGTTTCGTGCAATGAAGAGCAGCCAACTGCTGAATCTTTAAAACTGAGATACATGCCAATTTAATACAAATAAACAATCCCTGAGACGTATTTTCGTCTCAAATATGTCAAAGACATTATTGATAAATATGAAGCATTAAATTAAAGAGCCTTGGCAGTAGTGGCAAATATCTTTGGAACACAGAATCTGAATTAAAGTTTGTGATATGGAGGGAAATCGTACTTAGACTATTCCAAGCCGCCTTAATCGTTAGTGGTGTGGTAGTCTAACGGTTAAGACGTCTGCCTAGTAAGCATGGAGGTCTGGGTTCGATTCCCAGCCGCAGCACAAATTATCATTTAATGCTTCATATTTATCAATAATGTCTTTGAGATACATGCGTTGCGCAGCCTTAACCGCTGCGCAGACTTACCCCATTCTACTCTAACTATCCACGTAATACTTTTGTATGTTTAGTGAAAACAATTTGAAATTGATCTAGGAATTCGAATTCTGTCCTGCTGATATTATTTTCAGTCGTTTAACCCTTTATACGTAACCATCATAGGGATGCTAATTAATAAGAAACATTACGTCATGTTGGAACACGTAGTTAGTTATAGCTTATGTAAGTAACTATGAACGATGAATCATGAAGTGCTTCGCGCAATGCCCAAATTGTAGACAACTTTAATAATGGCGTCTATGTTTCTTTGCCAGGAATCGGCCGCGAATGTTTTTATGGGGTCTTCGGTTAGAATTGATCGCGTTCCGTCCCGCTCGCTGCTGCACTCTATCATCTGAGAATCCACACACACAGAGGGAGTTCTCGGCGGTGTATTTCTGCAGTATTGCCTCCATACATTCCCCCGTGAATACCTCCGCATACCAGCAGTCTCCTCCTAAATTGCCTGGCGTGGTCTCTGCCGTGTTGTGCTTTTTCATTATATTCAAATATGCCGGGCTGTGCTTCAAGAATGGAGGCCCAGACTCGTATCTGTGACAGCAGAAAGGAAGAAAACAGGTCGCGAAAGAGAGTGGCTTTTCATTCATAGAGTAAAATGGGTCGCGAACTGCTGATACAGCGACCTCAATAGCATTCGATAATTCTCCAGTATCACGGCTGCGAGAATACATATTTAAAAATGTCAATTCTGTATTCAATTTATTTCAGTTTTGGGGGAAAGGGAAGCGGGGCGGGAGATGAAGAATAGTAGTTCCTATGTTGTCTCTTACATGTCATATTTAATGTAGAAACACGTCCTTGTATTTTCACGCATTATATGCCAATGAGCGAATAAAAGAAAATAAAAATAAACGAGAGATGGATATTTATTGGTATCATGAGTACTAATATCACAGGACGAAACAATGGTACATTCAGTAGTACATGTACACATTGTGAAAATGTCTCACGAATACTGTTGATAGCGCATCATACTAGTGCATTAACAGTGGGAAATTACGCTCAGTATCCAAATTTTTTTAAGCACAAAGACAACATAGTTACAAGACCTTCCTATATATTAAAAGAATCTACTAAAACGGTATCAGTCGGCGAAGACCAAACTATTTCATAAATGATTTCCTTCATTTTTATTTTAAACGAAAGGTATTAATTCACAGATATGTCGCCGAGTATCAGAGTTTACATAACTATCGCCTTCCTTCTTCTATAATCAAACGCGATTTCCTTCTGTATATGTATTATAGGAATGTCCTTGTGCTGTATACTAAAGTCAGTCGGTCTGGCCGTTCTACCGGAGCGATTTCCTTCATTTTTGCTTTAAACGGAAGGTATTCATACGCAGATTTGTCATCAAGTAATCAAAATTATCTTATGTCTCTCCGTCCTTTATTTTTATTCAGACGCGGTATCATCCTATTCTTGCACTAAATATTTTAATCGGTTTGTTGTAAGATATCTTCGGTTCTAATTAAGGTACGCATTTTTTTTTACCTAACAACACTCAGCGGATCAAGCTTTTTCAATTGCGCTTTTAATCACTTGCACTGATTGACTCTGAAGAAAGCTATGCGTGAACATTCAACTTTACTCCCATTTTTTACAAACATTTTTGTTATTTTACAAACGTTGCGAAGTATTCACACTGGTCCTCTGTTGGCATCACATCTGATTTTTTTTTCATTTTTATTATTATTTTTTGTTTTAATAGGAAAACTCGCACTAAGCGATGTTATCATTTTGCTGTTGTTACAACAAGAAAAAATTTCCGTAAGCTTTGAATTTTTTCGAAAAGTTCATTTCAAGTCGCTCATTGCTGACATTCTGTTTTCCGTCGCATGATGCACTATTTTCTTCCGCATATTATTGTTTTGACGTCATATTTGCCATAGGATTTTTTCCACCCCACAGTCATTGTCTTTAGACGACGAGCAATATATGTACCAAGTTTGAGTGAAATTGATCCAGTAGTTTAAGAGGAAAGTGGTACAATCATAATACTTTTTCTAATATATATATTTCAGGAGATACACTGTCAAAGATATTTAGATGTGTAAAGAAATGGCTTCAGAGTTGCAGTAAAGCGTCGACATCAAGCTCGAGAATATAATGTATTACTTCATTATTACTAAGTCCATTGGGAATAGACGTTTCAGACAGTATCACTGAACGTTTCTAAAAAATTATGTGATTGTAGGACAAATATTTTAGTTTCGTAAATATCTTGTAATGAACAGCGATACGCTCAGTTTCAAAGCCTTAAGATATCATCTTATTTGTAAAGTTTTCACACTTTAGAAGTCGTTATACACACAGGACTGCGATTATTTAAAGAATCTCGTTTTTAATGGGAGTTATTAAATGCAACTGTTTCCTATCTTTACACTGAAATTAAATGTTTGTAAAGCATATGGGACTTAACTGCGGTGTCATCAGTCGCTGAACTTATGAACTAACTTATACTAAAGACAACACAATCATCTACGCACGAAGGAGGATTCGAACGTCCAACGAGGGAGGGCGCGCGATCCGCAACGTGGCGCTCCAGGCCGCTCGACTATTCCCGCGCGCCGAACTTAACACTCACTGTCAAGTTTATTATGATTCTTCTCCTATATGCATAGCTGTTTAACTTTTGTCTTACTTTCAGCCAATTTCACCCCCAACGTTTGCTTAGGCTAACGTAATTTAGGCCTAAGAGTAACATGTATAATTAAAGCTTCACTCTGGCTTAAAGCCGTTTCTGGTAACTTGTCTGTCAACCCATTCACACAGCTCCAACTTGGGCTCCTTAATTCAAACGTTAAAGCTTAAACAGGCAACTGCACCATTAATTATTCTTACTCTTCATAATAAAGTTAAGTTTCCGGTATCTTTGAGAAATACTAATTAGTTCAAATTACACTTACTAAAGTAATCGTGCGTTATTAAATTCTGAGTAAAGAAAGTTAAAAGTTTACTCTCTGTGTCTGTTTCAGGTAAGCGCAAAGTTTTCTCGAGAGCCGCGTAGCAGCAGGATATTCCTCTCTGGTGAGTTAAAAGTTACCAGAATATATACAATGTAAATTGTGCGTTATTCATTTGTTTGATTTTTCAGCGATTTCACAGGAAGCTTGTTACGCTTAAGTTAAATATTGGTTTCAGGAAAAAAATATAAATCCTGGTACTTTTATATAGTATTATTAATTTCAAACGTTCTGCAATGTTTGTTAATAATTTGTCCATTTATTTCAAAAGAGTTTATTTTTACTGTGAAATGAGTAGTTCAATGTTTGTATGGTTCGTATGCTGGATGTGTGCAGCAAAAGTGACCTTTCTGTATCGTAGAAGTCCACACGGGTTAAATTATTTTTGTATAATGTGCGACAAGGTAATAATTTGGAATCATTGTTCGTCGCTAGAGAGTGATCTTAAACATCATATTGCACTAAGGTGTCGTTGTCCTAAGTGCTACTCTTTACCCACGCTTTAGAATTTAAGCTACCGCTGTATCTAGTGACCTTCATAACTTGCGTTATTAGTACACGTTAATAGAATCCGCATGCTCCATAATTTTGAGTTAGAAAATTTTTCAGACATTACTAGCTCAGAACCAGGCGTCACCGGGGCACTTGTTCGTTTCAGTCTGAAGTTAGTGCATATCCCCTTTCTTTCCTTGAGTCTTCACCTCGTCCTACACTTCCCTCTCTCTCTCTCTCTCTCTCTCTGTTTATTTCACCCCTCTCTATTCACCTCATCCTGCTACCCCTGCCTCTGCTCATCTCGAACTTCTACATCTACATCTACATACATACTCCGCAGTTCACCGTAAGGTGCGTGGCGGAGGGTACACTGTACAACTACTAGGTATTTTCTTTCCTATTCCACTCCCAAATTGAACGAGGAAAAAATGAATGCCTATATGCCTCCGTACGAGCCCTAATTTCTCTTATCTTGTCTTTGTGATCTTTACGCGAAATGTAAGTAGGCGGCAGCAAGATAGTACAACACTCAGCTTCAAATTCCGGTCCTCTAAATTTACGTAACAGAAATTCACGAAAAGAACGTCGTCTTTCTTCCAGCGATCCCCAACTGAGTTGCCGGAGCATTTCCGTGACACTCGCGCATTGGTCGAACCTACCGGTAACAAATCTAGCTGCTCGCCTCTGAACCGCCTCTATGTCTTCCTTTCAACTGATCTGCTGCGTGTCCCAAACACTTGAGCAAGTGTTTCTCCCAATAAACCCAAGTCGGCTGTCCGCCTTACTCACAACTGTCCTTATATGCTCGTTCCATTTCATATCGCTCTGCAATGTTACGCCTAGATATTTGAACGACGCGACTGCATCAAGAAGCTCACTACTAATGCTGTATTCGAACGTTATGGTATTGCTTTTTCTGCTCATGCGCATCACTTTACATTTTTATACATTGAGAGCTAGCTGCCATTCTTCGCAGCAACTAGAAATTTTGTCTAAGTCATCCTGTATGCTATTACAGTCAGTTACAGACGACATCCTCCCATACACCACAGCATCATCAGCAAACAGCCGCAAATTAAAATTTACTCTGTCCATCAGATCATGTATAGAGATAGAAAATAATAGCGGTCCTATCACACTCCCCTGGGGCACGCCTGACGAGACACTCGTCTCTGATGAACACTCGCCGTCGAGAACAACGTACTGCGTTCTATTACTTAGGAAGTCTTCCAGCCAGTCACAAATCTGTGAACCTGTTCCATAAGCTTCCCCTTCCTTTGACAATCACCTCCTCTCTGTCGTACTCCTCCTCCACTTCCTCTGTCAATTGCCTCCTCCAGTTACTATAAGTTGTATAACGTAACATACGGTTTGATAAGTGATATAGTGTTTAAGTTTATTGCAAGGTACCCTTCGTCACGCAATAAAATCTTACGTAGACGCTGATTTTCCACTTGTTTTGATGATTAAGTGTGGAAAATTTCACCACGATCGGGATAAACCGTAAATTTTGTCGAATTTCGTAGGTGAAGTACCGCTATTACGTACACCGTGAGAGTCCGCTTTTTCTGAAGGTAAAGTGTGCAGAGTTTCATGGCAAGTGGATGAATGGTACGGCAGCGGATAAAATAGGAAGAAACATGAAGCAGCAGTTTCCCACGCGTATTAGCGTTTGTGACGTATATCTAGTAAAATGTAAGTCATACAATAATATAGTTTTGTAGGTATATTAATTGCTATAAACAGATACTGTTTACAAACTGTGTTGCGAATGTATTTAGTAGCAAATATATCAACAAATAATACAATTCCATGAGACAAAATTGTCTCCTTATACCAAAATTATTAAACATAAGGATTGAGACGCATTTCACAGGGAACATGACGCAGAATTAAAGTATATGGTGTAGAGCGAGACGTGCTTTAAGACAGTCCGTGTAGTTGCTTTAGGTACAACGATGTGTTAGCTGAGTGGTCTAAAGCACCTACCTGGTAAGTAGCAGGTCCGGGTTACGACTCTCTGGGACTCAGTGGTAAAAGAAGCAACAGGGTGTTTTCCTGTGTTAAAAATATTGTTGGATTTGTTGTTATTCTGAATGATTATAACATTCAGATAGCATTATCGCTCATTATTCTTACAAAACATCTCTTATTTTTACGTAATTCAAGCTTAAAAGCCATTAAATTTCACAATGAAATCACGTGATCGAAATGCTCTGTTATTGGCTGAAGAACTCGTGACGTCACAGGTCACTAGGAAGTGGCAACTAGAGGACGGAGCTGTATCGTTTTCAGCGTTTCCTTCATTTCTCAGCGTAAAGTATAGTTTGTTCTTGATATAAGCGCCGTTGCAGCTTTTATACCACAATGGAAAAGAATTATGTGAAGACGGACAAGGAAATCTCTCTAAAGTTGATGCATTTATGGAATCTTCATTCTTCAAAAAACAATCTAAATTTTTACGTGGCAGAAATAAGAAACGTGGAAACTGCATTGTAAGAAACGCATACCTACATTTTAAAGTTAATTATTGCTAGAGATACTTTATGCAATTGGTAAAAATTACCCTACGTACAGAAGACTTACTCTGAAGTCACATACTACGCAGTAAAGAGGAAAAATTTTAATTTCTAACTAGGCGGCCTCGAGTGATTATGTTGACAACAGCATCAACACGATAGAAAATCTTTGCATAGCTGCTCAGACCACATAAAATGACTCGATTAGTGTTTCGTACAGACCATGACGTAAATAAATAATGCCGTTCCTGCTCTATGATTGACAGGTTCTTGTATGCACCCTTGTCCGGTCAGTAAAAGTAATTACCCTCGTAAAACCAAAGTTTCATGATAAAACGTTTGCGTTGTCACGCGATTGGCTAAAGGCGACGTTATATGATTCTGGCTATTCAGCATCTGTTGCCAACATTATCACAGGAGGCCGCCGGGATGGTTGGTAAAATTTAACCCAGTAAAACACACAGTTAATTTCATTTTTAACTACTTCAATACTGGTAGCAAGATGTAACATCAAACCTGAGAAGTACATCAAAATGTCTTGTGTATATTTATACAATATCTCTAAATAAACGCTTTTTTGGGTAACACTTATAATCGTATTTACACTTGCATATTACGAAAGTTTAAAGGCTAACTGAATCGGCGCATTAAAGACATCTCCCATATACGTATTTTACGATAGATTATGTTGTAATAACGTAACCAGAAGGGCGATGTCGATGTATAAAACGGTTACCCATCATTGAAACGGTTGTTTGAATAACGTCTGCTGGCGATAAAAGCGCACTTACTCGAGATGAATAATCAGTGCTATACTTTATAGTTGGCTAAAACAATATTCATGTTGTAATTTCACGAAATATATTACGAAACGCCTTGAATTAGAGATTAATCTTAGGCGTGTAACATTATGAAGTTTTACTTCGCAAATATAAACGTCAGCTCATTAACCTGCACTTTATACAGTAATACACCTTTGCGATAGAAAATGATCCTCAGAGTAGAAACAAGCATATGAAGTGGCCTATATTTCATTTGGACCTCCTGGAGCGAGTGTGAACCATATTTTGCGTATCTTCCACTTTTTTTGAACTTGCAAAAACAATTTTCTGGTGTCTTTATAGATCTACACAATATTTTAGGTCATTTTGCGAACTTAAATGGTCAAAAAATATACTACTATATGTGTATCTTACGAGAGCATTGCAGCTTCGTGGTTTCTGACTCAAATGTAGCGTTTTAGCGGGCTTTCAAATTATTTTGAATTTCATTTCGTTTTTATGTTTAAAGTACTGAAATTCACGAGGTAAAAAAGCATGTTCGGAGCATAATATGACATAATTAACAATTTAAAACGAATTCCAGAAAACAGTCAAATACCCTATTGAATTTCGCTTGAGGACGAATTCAGTTAACAGAGACAGCGGTTCCAGTTTACATAAATGTTGGAATCCGCCACTTTCCATAATAAATTTCCATAGACGCCGCCACAGCACAGATCATAACACATCGATTTCTCCGCAATAATCGACCATGCAGCCACAGACATAATTTACACATACGTGTACTTCTTTCCCGCTGAGTAACGTCTTTGCCGCCTTGTTGTATCTGTGGCCGCATGGGCAGTAGCGCGGTCCGCGCGCTTATAAGCACGAAGCGCGTGCTGGAGCGTCAGTCGTCGACTCTTTCTGAAGATGGCTGAGCGGTTCACAGCCGAAATATTAGATGAAGTCCACTTTATGTGACTGCATGCCCGAAACGTCTTTGAACATTCATTGCGCCGCGAAAACATGAATATGAACACCATAATAGAAATTTATTGTTCTCTATTGTTGATATTCTACTTTCTTTCATCGGAACAAGCAGCATGTACAAACATATTCGTAAGTATTTGCTCATGACGAAGTTGTTCTTTACACCACTGAATTCGGCTCTTTTACCTTAATTTCCGTGTTATGTATGTCTTTTGATATTTTACTAATGCTTGTAAAGCAAAATTTATACTAACTATTTCGTTAATTACATTAAGTATAATTGCAAACAATCACTACTTCGGCGGCTTGCCCACCGCTAGGAGAGCTTGTGTCCTTGCAACTGTTGGTTGGTAATACGTATTACACACAGACATATATTACTAGACTGGCAATGCCATATACAGTATCACTGGTGTCAGTGAAGTCTCGCCGCCATATTTCTCTACTACAAACGTGTAAACAGTCGTGTGTGTTGTTACAAAAAACAGTCGTAAAAATACTGATGAACTGACGTAACTATGCTATCTTT
The DNA here is from genome assembly GCA_026315105.1 of Locusta migratoria. Classification (NCBI taxonomy): domain Eukaryota; kingdom Metazoa; phylum Arthropoda; class Insecta; order Orthoptera; family Acrididae; genus Locusta; species Locusta migratoria. The sequence continues at coordinate 283,842,017 of CM048750.1, read as the reverse complement.
AGACTTTTGACATACGGGAAATTCGTGTGTTGTATATGGCTATAATTTTTTCAGCTGGTGTACGTTTCGACACTTACATTAATGAGTTGCATTGATTCGCTGTTATTATTAATCTGTACCAACTTCGTTCAACTTCGGATTTTCTTTCAGTGGTATCGTCGTCATAAAAGTGTTGTTTATCGTGGATAACACATATACTTGTTCTTTCGAGAGTTCTTACGAAATCTATAATCTGCTTTGACATACACACTAATGAGTCGCGTTTCCTGTTTTTATTAATCGGTTACCACTTTCGGTCAAATTTGGCTTTTCTTTTAATAGTATTACCGTTATAAATATGCTATTTTTCGTGCATAACACATATCTTTATTTTTACAGTTTGCTTTAACTGTGTGTACGTAACTGTAAAATTTTAATTCCCATCCTGGCGGCCTCGCATTATTATGTTGGCAACATCAACAAAACGGTAGAAAGCCCTCGCCAGGACCTTAATATTCTAGAAATCCACAGAGAGTGGAGTAAATAAATGATGCTGTTCTTGCTCTATGGTTGACAGGTTCTTGTATGTGGCCTCGTTCACTCGGCAGAAGTAATTGCCCTCGTAAACGAAAACTTCATGACAAAAGATTTGCGTTGTCACGCGATTGGCTAATGCCAACGTCACATGATTGCCAACATTATCACACGAGGATGTCAGGATGCTTAGTAAAATTAAACCGTACGTAACACGCTCTTCTCATAACAAGTTTCGACAGTGTACGCTTATGTGTTAAATTCAATCATTGCGGAAGTATTAGCTCAAATGCAAATCGTGTTCAAACCAGCTAGTGAAGCTGACAACGTCATATCGTATCAGAAGATCATAGTAGTTTCGAACGGAAACTTTTTGACTTGAGGTGACGCAAGATGGCGGCGTCAGGCTTCAATAACAGAGGGACGTTTGCCAGTCTAGTAATGTATGTTTGTGGTTTTACTGGAGTGAGTTTCGCGACTGTATATGTTAGACTATGGTAATACTCTGGAAGGCGTCTTATACGGACAGTTCGACTGGTTAGTGTATATAATATTCACAGAATATATGACATCAACTGCGATTGGGCAAAGCTGAAAATGTGTACCCAGCCGGGATTCGAACCCGGGTCTTCTGATTTCTAGGTAATTGCGCTGACCCCTACACCACTGGGGACACAGTGATCACCGCACCTGCAAGGACTACCTAAGCACGCCTCCCGTCAGATACAATTCTCATCTTCGCACTGCCTACAGTACTCAAACTCGTAGTTATGAAACTAATTTTCAAATTATGAAGGAGCGATAACATCTCTCTATCCGAATAAGCAAGCAGACTGCGCATGCGCGATGAGTCAGGACTAGGAGTGCGGCGGCAGCGGATTTGCAGAGGCAGCTCCGACACGCGCCAAAACCCGAGTCTGATTGATTATCGGCGCCCGGACAGTCGGGATAAAAGCGAGAAAAATGAGTGGCAGCCCGCACGCTGTAACTCATCCGGCAGGCTCGTAAAAATGGCGAAACGCATTTAACGCTCCGCTAGTAACTCATTTTTTACGGCAGGTGCTCTGCTTAATTATGATTGAGCAGTGGCATAACCGACCGTAGGCAGCAGGGTAACGCAAAATGTATCATCGTTCTCTAGCCGTCACAAATAGAAATAACTACTCTTTGAATACCTTTGTTACTGATGCATTCATAATCTGTTTCAGGGTTTTCTTTCTCAAAAGTACTACTAATTGGTACAGAAAGTAATGTAAGGATCATTGACGAAATTTTTGAAGCTTTCGTGGCTATTTGTTGATGTAGAGCCTATATGTTTAGTTTTTTAGGGTGAGATGGACCAGTTCAAAAATGTTCAAATGTTTGTATAGTCTATGGGACTTAACTATGGGGTCATCAGTCCCTAAACTTACAAACTACTTATGAACTACTTACGAACTAGGACGGCACAAATATCCATGCCCGAGGGGGGATTCGAACCCCCGACCGTAGTGGCCGTGCTGACCGTGACTGGAGCGCCTTAGTCCCCTCGGCCACCGCGGCCGGCATGGACCAGTGACGTACTTCATAAACGCGCCGCTAGAGAGCAGCACCTTTCAATTGTAACTCATTTTGTACGCATATGTAGTCCAAAAGTGTTACTGTATTTATCGTGTGAATTCTGGAGAAAAATCACATTATCTGTTCTCGTAAGGCGAAAAGTTTTCTCATGTAGTTATTTTCTCTTTGTATTAAGACCAAAATTAAATTTATCCTGCGTGTATTCTGATAATTGATGGAACAACATGGTTTTGCGCAGTAAGATACATCTATTCGAACAAATGGAAGAACAGAATCTCGCATACAACCCTACCATCTAGTTCACAACTCATCAGCAATACTGGTGACCCGAAGCATATCAAAAGAGCTGAGATTCTTCGTTGACACGTCAATCACCACTACTATAAAATCTGATACTTCTGCGATTACCTCATCAAACGTAAATACTCAAAGTCCTGAGCGAATACCGACAAAACGTTTGGATGAATACCACCTGTTCCTTCTATACATGAATCAAATAATTTTAAGAGCAAGGCAACAAATGTGTCCAAACTGTTAAAATCTGTTGAAAATGTTGAACGTGTGAAGAAAATGAGGGATGAGAAAAGAAAGACACAAGAAAACAGGGAAGAAAAAATATCACAAAATCTAAGAGGAAAAGAGACCCAATAAGCCTAAAGAGAAAAATATTGCAAAATGTTTACCGTGTTCATCAGATTCAGAAAGCTGCAGCATTGCAGACTTTGTGGATGACGACCAAAATAGCGTTCATGATTGGGAGGAAGAAGAATGTGTGGCGTGTGGTGAAATATATTACAAAACTAATAATAAAAGGCGACTGAATGTAGTGTATTTCCTGATTTCCTGTTCATGTTGGTCACAAGAATGTTGTTCGTCATTTGGTGACAAGTATAATAGCAGTGTGAGAAAAATAGCCACATTTTTTAACAAATCCAAGAAATCAGTCAAAACCCGGTGTTCACTCACGATGTTTAGTAAACTGAAAAAATTGTTTTGGGCAAAAATGTTTTACAGTATTCATTACAACATATTCTAATAAAATATGAAATTTTAACTGATTCTTGTTTTCACGTCTAAATATTGCTTTCCTGGTTCGTCTCTTCCAGAACACGGATCCATACACCTATGGATGATCTGGACCACTGATGCATATTTTCATTTCGTTATATGTCTTGTATTGTAAATAGGTGGGCTTAAATAATGTATTGTACGTAATTTTGTATGGCAGTTTATGGGAACATGCTGCCAGAAGACATAATAATAAAAAAAAACGAAGAATCAGAACCTAAAGTAGAAAACTGGTCAAAGTGCCTCTGGGTTAATAATATTCCCGACGTTTCAGCTGCCCCAGTGATCAACATTTTCAAAGATTCACATGCCACTGGTAGTGGCCTTGGTTCTTCAGCCATTAGCACTGTAAATCTTCGCACTGCCGCACATCCCTGTAATTAATACGGAAAGCATAGCTCTAGATCTTGCTTGAGATGGGAAAACTCTTAATAGAGGTAGAATGACTTCATTTTTCATAGACGTTTCTGATTTCTCTTCTACGTCTGAAAATCTTGAACCATAAGCTTCCATTGTTCAACCGACAGAGTAAATACGGTTTATCGCCTGGCGTGATTTGGCATTCAAATGTGAATGTCGTAAGGAACTGTCACACTACTGTCACAATTGTTTTATTAAGTAAAATAGTACGTGTATAGATTAGAAAACTGTTTATTTTTGCTCTTGAGACACTGATAGTTTCAGCTTTTTGTTTCAATAACGCAATATTGATGGTTTTCATGTGAGTCATGAACTGTTAATAGCCGCGGTGGAGTAGCCGAGCGGTCTAAAGCGCCTCGCTGCGGAGCACACGGTTGCTCGCCGTGGAGGTTCGAGTCCTCCCTGGGGCATGGATGTGCGTGTTTGTCCTTAGGTTAGTTTACCTAGGTTTAAGTAGTTTGTAAGCTACGGACTGATGACCACGCAGTTTGGTCCGATAGACTTACATACATTTGAACATTTTTTTTTTTAATGTTAATAAAATACAAGGTCTAATGGCGGTAGCTTAGGTCTGTCGAAACGGGTTATAAAGTTTTTTTGGAGCCATCTTTGCTAAACTGTGCATTTTTCAGTTCTTTTTACTATTTTTTTAGTTCGCTACCAGATGCGGACCCAACGTCTGAATACTGACACATACGTAAAACATAGAATTGTTAGGCTTATAACAGTCGATAAGACCTGAACTGCTAACTGAACTGTTCGATACCATTTTAAGAAGTGATCGATCAGTTATTTTTCAGTATATTATTATATTATAAAGTAAAGAGGCATTGAAACCTTACCTTTTTTTTACGTAAGTGGTGGGATAAATGTATAACCAATAAAATATCCTAGAAACAGAACGTCCATGTGCATCTCGTTTTGGCTGAGACAGACAAATAAAGTGTCCATGGATTGAGGTGATTTCGGACACATGAGTATTTTCAATCTCTGACCGGTGTTTCGAAGTGTATGGGGGTGATTTCGGATACAGATTGACTTTTTTTATTCTACTTCCATTATATTTGATTTTAGTGACTTTTAACATATTTTAAGGGCTTCTATCGTTAAAATAAGGAATAAGGACTGAAATAAGGAATTTTATTTGTTACAGGCTTTTCTATGCGTTAATTTGTCACACTAAATATCTGGAACTGCTTACTTTAAAATTTCCTGGTCATAATTACACCAACCTTGAACACCTTTCTTACTTTTATACGTTCTCGGCATTGTCCGAAATAACAGCACAAAGTACACAAATTCGGAAAAAAAAAAAAAAAAAAAAAAAAAAAAAAAAAAAAAAAGTTACTTTGAAACTTTACACAAAGCTCGTGATAAACTGGCACAAAACTTCTCACAGTGCCGCAGCCTACTGATCTCGTTGGCAACTGACGCTACAATACTTTTCCGCCAGTCGCAACAACATAAAGTTCATAACTACGGGGTCATCAGTCCCTAGACTTACAAACTACTTATGAACTACTTACGAACTAGGACGGCACAAATATCCATGCCCGGGGGCGAATTCGAACCCCCGACCGTAGTGGCCGTGCAGACCGTGACTGAAGCGCCTCAGTCTCCTCGGGCACCGGGGCCGGCACTCCTTAACACAGCCAGAACTTTCGACAATGAGACTGTCAGACTGATTTTTCAATTATTGCGTCGTTAAACAATCGATCTAAAGGCGGAAGTGCGGGACGCGCGAATTAAAAAAAATGTTTGTATAGTCTATGGGACTTAACTACGGGGTCTGCAGTCCCTAAACTTACAAACTACTTATGAACTACTTATGAACTAGCACGGCACAAATATCCATGCCCGAGGGGGAATTCGAACCCCCGACCGTAGTGACCTTGCAGACCGTGACGGAAGCGCCTCAGTCCCCACGGCCACCGCGGCCGGCGACGCGCGAATTATAGTCTCGTGCATAATATCAGCAGATTGCGAATGTGGAAATTAAGCGCTAATTCATTGTTATGCAGCGGGAAAGAGAAGATAAACCATAGCGTCCGAAATCACCCCTTACTTTAAAGGCAGAATCAATCATGAAAACACATGTACAACGTAAAATGCGAAAGTAATCATGATGCTACATACCTGGTGTCATCAGAGCAGATAAATTGAAATTATCAACACCTATTATTTCACTACGACACTGAGTGTGATTGCATACTGATTTCATTATTGTTTTGGAATCTTACACATGTAATTACACTTTTATTAATAGCGGATGTACAAAATAAATTAAGTGTAACATTTGACGAGTTGACAAATAGAGCATTTTCATACTAACTTTTTACTTCACTGCTTGTTTATAACTGTATCTTTGCATGTCATAACATTTATTTGGAATATCACGGCTTACCTTATAATTTCATAATTTCATTTTGTAATTATATATGTTAGTTTTATGAAAAAATCCAAAGGATACACCACTTTTTGACGATCCTATAGGAGAAATTTGCTGAACTGGCTCAGTGGTGTTGTTTGGAGAGTACATATTGTGCTTAGAAAGTAATCAGATATACGTGACCAAAGCAGTCACTAGACAGATATCACTGTTTTATTTACTTACGTGTTTTGCCAAACATGGCTCCTGTTTGAGTTTCGTTTATATTTGAGCTACGAAGTGAATAAAAATAATAAAAATTAATTCACTAATTTGCTGGCACTTTTATTACCGGTTTCTATAAAACTTGGAACTCATCATTTCAGAGAAAAGCGATATTTAGACATCGAGACCACCATAGCTTCAATACTCAGTAACATCGATTTGTTAGCACAAGGTAGATTTTGTAACCTCAGTTTCTCCACTTAACTCTTGTGCCACACTTACTGCATTATTGTTGAAACGAGCGTAGATGAATATCGCGATTATTATGAAAATTACGAAACTCAGGCTCCATCATTACAGAACCACAGTAGGATAATTTATTGTTTGTACGATATTGATGTAAAAATTTTGAGACGAAACGAAATTTAGAGCTACAGTGATTTAAAGACATTAAAGATAAAGGTCATGCAATGAATTAAAATTTGTGATGCGGCCAGGAATCGAACCTGGACCTCCAAGCTTTCTAGGCAGACGTCTTACCACTTCTTTTTTTTTTTTTTTTTTTTTTTTTCCATGTAGATCTGTACATTGCGGTCGTTGGTTTTGTTGGGTCTTGGTTGTTCGCTGAATATTTTGCTCAGATTTTTTATTACAGAAATCGTTTAGCCCCCTGACCATGTGCGCTGAGCCACGGCGCCCGTCACCACTAGACTACCACACCACTAGTGATTAAGGCGCCACAGAATAGTCTAAGTACGACTTCCCCCCATGTCACACACTTTAATTCATCTTCCGTGTTCTGTGTGGGTTTATGTATTTCTATTGACAGTGATTTAAATTTCAGGAACAGCATTTTATTTGACATAACCATCAAATATTTCAAGCTAACGAAATGAATACAATGAATATTTAGTCTTGCTTGTACGATGCACTCAGAATCAGTAGAATATATATTGCTGAAAGCCGCATGAAGTTGTATTCGTTGCTGCCAAAACACACTGTGTATGTACGTGTGCACGAACGTTATTTAAATACTATGTAAATTTATTCGTTACAGGCCAGTGAGTGTTATCTGACTGGATGATTTATAGTCTCGTTTCACAGTAGGCGCGTTTGTTAACGTAGCGCAATACTGGCGTCATTTCGAAGTAGCTCTCATAAGGCCCGTCCATTTTCAGCTGCGGCCGTTGATTGCCAATTAATAATTCATGACGCGGACGGCAAAACACACAAGTGGGTCGGGGGAACTGACAGCGATGAAGATTGATGAGAATCCCGTTAAGAGTCGTCCTCCTCGCGACTGAAAACGTCTGCGGCAGTGTGAAGTGAAGGCTGTCACTGTAAAGTGTTAAAGTCTTCCATGTTCCATTTATCTCATCACGTTGATCGATGGTGCCGTATTTACCGACTTCGTGATAATGTTGGTGCAGGCGAGTTGGCAGAGGGCACTGCGGCACAATTAGACTAACAAGTACACGGGTGGAAGTGTCAAATCTCTGTAATGCGATAATTTGATATTATTACGGCTGATACAAAGTGATCAAATTTCGTAGTTCGTTTTCATATAGTTACACTGTGTTCTACGTTTTCACTGTTTATCCCGACACTGAGAACATATACCAACGTAATTAATGTATTTGATTACATAGGAGCTCCTATTACGAAACAGGTTTTTATCGCGAACGTAAATGGGCTCTCGGTCATTATCGGTAGTCAGTTAATAATTATGAGTTCCGTCGGAAACCGATCGCGACTGTAGATATTTTTAATGCAGCTGTAGCTGTTATTTAATCAGACCTGATATCGACAGTTATTACTGCTCTGTGTTCAACGTGGTCATCATATTAGGCATAGTTATTAACCAGGTGTTACTCAGGCCCATATAACAGGTGATAAAATGTTCGCCGCAAATTGCGAGGTATTTCTTTTTGTTCCAAATATTTGTAATTGCTGTTACTCTTATCAAATCGCTTATCAAAACAAATATCCGAGGATCTGTAATTAGACATATCGTCGCTGGGACCAAAGAGTGGAATAATTTATAAAATATTTACTTCAGCATTCAAACAGATTCGACAGCGACTACATTTAATTAATATTATAGGACTAGTTTCGACATACCAAGCTGCATTTTCAAATGTTACAATTGCACTACTGTTACAAAATGAAAAACTCAATATATACCGAACGGTTTAAATATTTTGTTACAGTCGCTAATCGTGTACACATTGTTACTCCGAAAATCATTCTTTAATTTATCCGGGAACATTTCATGTCCTTCACTCAGTCATTATGTTTCTTACTCTAGTGAACTTTCTTCTCTTAAACATGCAAAACATCTCGTTTTGACCTTATGCATCGTATCAGATGGAATATTGAGTAAGAAATATGACGACTGAGCAAAGGCTATCACATGTTCCTAAATAATTGCTGATTGATTTTCATAGTAAATATATGTGTACTCGTTTAGCCACTGTAACAAAACATTTAAATCCTTTTGGTATAGAGGGCTTCAGAATTTTTCTATTTTTCACTTAAGTACATTATTGTAACACTTGAAAACTACGGTTTAGTCTATCGGAAGTAGTCATGTAATGTTAATAAAGAGAGTGACTGTGGTACATCAGTGGTGAAGTAAATAGTTGATAATTATATGAAGATTTAAGCAATATGATAAACTGCTTCCTTTTATTAGAAGACCAGAACATTTTTATCACCAAATATTTTCAAAATGTTAATTAAACTTATTCATTATCTAAATCGCCTATCTTCGGTATCAGACTTCGTAATTCTGACCTATATGTTGTGTTTGTATTCCTACACCTTAATTAACTAACAGTAATAGATCTACAAAAAACGTGGACAAATTCTACCTTATACTTTCTAAATATTTCGTCATAGATAGTTTGTAATTGTTTGACCTTTTTCATTACTGTGTTTTTTTTATTTTTTATTTTTTTCTTTTTTATTCCAAAGACTGGTGTTATGTACATCTCCAAGTTAATATATCCTATGGGAGCCTGTTCATCCCTGAATAAGTATGATATCCGCATTTAAGCCTGCTTACTATACTTTATGAAATTTACTCAGCAAAAAATGTATAGCTTTTTCAAATGTTCAAATGTTTGTATAGCTTATGGGACTTAACTACGGGGTCATCAGTCCCTAAACTTACAAACTACTTACGAACTAGCTAATACTAAGGATGGCACAGATATCCATGCCCGATGGGGGATTCGAACACCCGACCGTAGTGGCCGTGCAGACCGTGACTGGAGCGCCTCAGTCCCCTCGGCCACCGCGGCCGGCTGTAGCTTTATACCGGGTGATCAAAAAGTCAGTATAAATTTGAAAACTTAATAAATCACGGAATAATGTAGATAGAGAGGTAAAAATTGACACACATGCTGGGTATGACATGTGGTTTTATAAGAACAGAAAAAGGGGAAAAAGTTTTAAAAAAAGTACGACAGGTGGCGCTTCATCTGATCAGAAAAGCAATAATTAGCATAATAAATTAAGACAAAACAAACATGATGTTCTTAATAGGAAATGCTCAATATGTTCACCATAATTCCTCAACGTTATTCGAGGAATAACGTTGTGAACAGCACTGTAAAGCATGTCCTGAGCTATGGTGAGGCATTGGCGTCGGATGTTGTCTTTCAGCATCCCTAGGGAGGTCGGTCTATCACGATACACTAGCTACTGCAGGTAACCCCAAAGCCAATTACCTCACGGACTCAGGTCTGGGGACCTGGGGGACCAAGCTTGACGAAAGTTGCGGCAGAGCACATGATCTTCATCAAATGACGCGCGCAAGAGATCTTTTTTTGAACTTTTTTTTGTTCTAATAAACCCCCATGTCATACCAAGCATGTGTGTCAATTTATGCCTCTCTATCTACATTATTCCGTGATTTATTAAGTTTTCAAATTCATACTGACTTTTTGATCACTCGGTATATCTTACACGTTTGTATCTTCATTAGATGAATGATTAATTTCAGTTTTGTTATTCGTTTCCATTACTGTTTATTATCAAATTAATAAAGTATGGTAACGTACTGCACAAGAAATGGAAACAAGTACATGTATGCAGTCTCTGACACAAAAGTGGAGAAGCACCTGACTGAGTCGTCATTCCTCACCGAAAACTTTGCCATGAGAACATATAGGTGATTGTTTTGTCGTGAAGGAGAATACTAAAGAATGAGGTAGATTGCGTGTGGGAGAGAAAGACAGAAAATCTCATGGTAGAAGAGAGAGAGTGGTTGTAAAAGTGACAATGAAATGCACATACTAGCAGTAGGAGTAAAATAATGAGATAGTGGAATTTTGAATGGGCACCTTACATTATATTATGGGGTCTGGAAGTGAAATAAAATGTCCACTTTCCCCGTTTGCTATAGTCAAGATGAAGCTTCTACGACTTTCGTTAGTGGTCATAGTGCGAAATCGTTGGAATTAACAAACCTCGTAACTCTTCTATTTTGTCAAAAATTCAGATTTTGAGAACCGTATACGTGGTAGTGTGGTGTCGCACAAGTACAAAGTGCGCGCCACCTACTTTCGCCGCGCGCCGCCATGCACACACGGCGCGGCGTTCTCACGACAGTCACGAGCGCCCTCTGCTGCAACCCCGCTCGTGGCCACCACGGAAAGACATCGGTCACTTGGGACTGAGTTAGTAACCAGTAAAAACTTCGTAATCAGATAGGCACCAGGAAGACTTTGCTATTGTACAGGCACTAGGCAGGCCTCTAACAACTATGTATCAACATTCTGCAGTACTATGTAAAAGTTAAGTATTGTTACATTCTGTGCAATATATATCTCTTTCTAATTTACTCTAGTGTTTGTAGTTTCTGGCTGCTCCCCTCCGTACCTGCACCGGCGTGCTGTCTTTGTTACTGTGTCGGTCTCGTTCCACTCGGCCACCGACACCTACGACGAGGCTGGGACACAAAAGCGGCGACGAAGTTGGGACACAAAAGGTAGCATGACGTTTATAATTAAAACAGCGGCCAGCCACAAATATAGTAGTAGAAGTAGTAGTCGTTGTTGTTGTGATGGTCTTCAGTCCGCAGACTCGTTTGATGCAGCTCTCCACGCTACCCTGTGCTATTCAAGCCTCTTCGTCTGAGAATACGCACGGAAACCTAAATTCTTTAGAATCTGCTTAATGTATCAGAATGTGTCGCACCAACTTAGTCAGGATACGCCAGAGAGTCTTTTTCTTTCCAATTGGGTTAAGCACCTCCTCATTAGTTACGTGATCTACCCATGTCATTTTCATAATTCGTTTCTAGCACCACATTTCAAAAGCTTCTATCATCAGCAAATTTCGAATCTTCAGAAATGCTTTTCTTCCCTCAGCCATTTTGCATTCTACATCTTTTTTACTTCGGCCATCAGAAGTTACCTTGCCACCCAACTAACTAATCTCATCTACTTTTATTGCCTTATTGCCCTCGTTTTACTATTGCTGATGTTCATCCTATACCTAACTTTCAAGCCTCGTCAATTCCTTTCATTTGCTCTTGTAGGTCCTTTGTTGTGTCTGACAGAATTACTTTGTCGTCAGCAAACCGCAAGGTTTCTATTCCCTCTCCTTGGTCTTGAAATCCCTCTCCTAATGTCTCCCTACATAGTAACAACTTGTAACACAGTATTTAAAGGTCATCTGCTTTACATATAGGTATAACAACTGAAAGGTGTTTGCAGAACTGTGTTTAGTTCTATATATGAATATCACATACTCTGGATGCACATTTTGAATTTGAATCCATTGACGGTAGTTGTTGACTTTTGACCAGTTTACGCTAATGTAAGATATTCGACTTACAACATTAAAAATTCTAATCTTCTTGCTAGATAATCTAATGCTAATATTAGATGCACTTAGTTAAGAAAACTTTATGGCATACGTCGTGTTTTTAAAAGAATTTGGTAGTGGCTAGTTGCTGTATTCACAAGTTAAGAAGCCATTTTATAGTTACGTACCTGATGGGATATATTCCATTTCCACCGTCGATTTTTTAACATCAGCTGTTTCAAACAGCCCTCTTTCATTTTTTGATGCTATCAAATATTTCAATATTGGAGAAGACAGCTGGCATTCAAGCAAAGACGTAAAATGTTGTGAAACTCTACCGAAATTGTGCAAAAGTTTCACCATCGTAGAATATACTGAGAAAGTGCCAAAAAATGTCTCACGATAAATCCTGTTCATATTCTGCACTTCGAAAGCCAAAAAGCTAAATGTCATAATTCGGTTTCGTTAGGAAGAAGAATAGCTGTTGGCCGATTTCTACACTGTATGTATAATAAATTAACACACAGCCGATAGTGGCTGTATATTCATAGAGTCTGAAGCTGTTTCCTTGTTATATATTTAAATGTGTCATAGTTTACACGACTTAACTCCAATGAATATACACGCTAATGAAAAGTGTCTTACGCAAATTTTTTTTTTTAGATCGCGCGGAGGTTTGCCACTATAATGGCCGCCGAGGCACTCTTTTAATTTGCCCGCTGTCCGCAGTCGGCCGCTTACGCGACTGTGGAGGCTTGCTCTGTCCAGAACAGATGCGAAGACTTCCAGCAACTGGCGCGTGGCCGTTCTCATTCTAGTTCCAGGAAGGCCACGCGGTCGGTTTCGTTTCGGTCACTCTTTCAGTTCCAGGTCACTGCTCCGTATTGAGCTGTCATTCGTTTCGTTCACTGCGCCCGCCCATTCTCATTGTCTTTCAGATTTTTTTTTTTTGAACTACTGGTTCTTCGCATATACTGTTTAGTTTCCGTTACCAGTATACACATTTTACAAATATTTTATTGTTTTGTATATTAAAGCGCATAAAAATTGCATTTTATGTAATACTCAAGTTTTTCAGGCCTAATAAAGGCAAATTTGCTTATTTCTCCCTAATTTTTATCTACGCCAGAACTCATAATTCTGGGAAGTTTTTAATTTATATATACAGGGTGTTTCACTAAGTGTGTTTGCCTCTGTAACTTATAAAATAATAGGTGACGGGAAATTTTAATGCGGAGGTCAACACAAGAAATGTTAAACTTTCTGCGGAGCTATGAACATAGTTTATTGTATCATTTTCCAAAGAGTTACAGCAGAAAGATATAATTTTTAATGGAACAATAGTTTTTTTATCGTGCATTAAATTCGTTGAAACCAGCTGCGTCCAAATCAATTTAGACTACATTACTATCACTGTTAGTTTGGGAGCTACAACCCTTCAAAGTTTAGGGGGCGGAGGCTACGACAGCGTAGCTCACTTGCTGGTGGTCATGAGACAGTGGGCCGTGCCCCAGGGGATAGCCACTCGGCCAGTTAGCTACGCTATCGCAGCCTCCGCCCCCGGAACTTTGACAGGTTGTAGCTCCCAAACTAACAGTGATAGGAATGTAGTTTAAATTGATTTGGACGCAGCTGGTATAAACGAATCCAATATACGATAGAAAAAAACTATTGTTTCATTTAAAAAGTTATATCTTTGTGGTGGAACTCTTTGGAAAATGATACAATAAACTATGTTCGTAGCTCCGCAGAAAGTGTAACATTTCTTGTGTTGACCAACCGCATTAAAATTTCCCGTCACCTATTATTTTATAAGTTACAGAGGCAAACACACTTACTGAAACACCCTGTACATCTATATCTATAAATGTGAATGTCTGTGCGGTGTACTTTTATCACGTCTGAACCACAAGACATAAATAGCTAAAAATGTGTTCAGTTACTAATGTATACCCGGGGAAGGCTTCAGGCACGGTTTTATGGCGATCGGATAGCTCTCTCTCTCTCTCTCTCTCTCTCTCTCTCTCTCTCTCTCTCTCTCTCTCTCTCTCTCTCGTGTGTGTGTGTGTGTGTGTGTGTGTGTGTGTGTGTGTGTGAATGTCTGTTCGGTGTATGCTTATCACGTCCAAACGACAAGACGCACAGACCTAAATATTTGTACAGATAATAATTTATACCTCAGGAAGGTTTTAGGGCTCGGTCTTATAGCGATCACATAGATATTTAGCAATTTGAAGAATATAACGCGAAATGTGGAACAATAAATACTCTTTGAAAATTATATTTACTCTTTGAAAATGGTTTTATTGGTTGCATTGTTGCTTGAGGGTTGATAATGATGAAAGGGTGGAGTATAGTGGGATAGTAAGTTATCGGTGTATATACAATTCTACGTGTGTGTGTGTGTGTGTGTGTGTGTGTGTGTGTGTGTGTGTGTGTGTGTGTGTACGAGGGAGGATTCGAACCTCCGACGGCGAGCAACCGCGCGCTCCGCAGCGAGGCGCCTTTTAGACCGCTCGGCTACTCCTCCGCGGCGAAAACTACAGAACGCAAACGAATAGTATGTGTGATATTGTTGTCCAAAGGCACCCGTTGTACACCATAGCAGTTCCATGCCGATAGCTATAAGTGGGTGGAAGGTGCGTGGTCACCAGTCCGTAGCTTACAAACTACTTAAACTAAGGTAAACTAACCTAAAGACAACACACACACACACACACACTCATGCCCCAGGGAACCGGCCGCGGTGGCCGAGGGGACTGAGGCGCTCCAGTCACGGTCTGCACGGCCACTACGGTCGGGGATTCGAATCCCCCATCGGGCATGGATATTTGTGCCGTCCTAGTTCGTAAGTAGTTCATAAGTAGTTTGTAAGTTTAGGAACTGATGACCCCGTAGTTAAGTCCCATAAGCTTTACAAACATTTGAACATTTTTCTAGACTGGTACAGCACTATGACAATAACATTGAAATGAATTATTGTGGTTGAAGTAAGAATAAATATTATGACTAACCAGCTTGGCATAGACTGATTGCTATATATAAGGCCCTCTTATTGCTCGTAACTATCAGGAACATCTGTCTGGTTGAATAACAGACTCATTTAATGAGAAGTCCCGTTGCAGCTCAAAGTAGAATGACAGTCAAGTAATTCAGTAATTAAATAGAGTACAGACGAATGTTTAACACGCATGTGGTACCGAATATAAATGTGATCTTGGTTGGAATGACAATGTCTAACAGTGACTGATAGAAACTGATTACATGGATGTAGCACGGGGTTAAAAATTCCAAAGTTGATAATTATGAAATTCCTTCATTGTAAATAATAAAAATAAATGTTCAGGGTAAATATGAAACTGCACTTAGCTGACAAGACAGGTGATTGAGGTTTAATTTCACTAATAAGTAAATCACTATGTTGTAATTAATTTTAGTGTATGAAGCACTTTCCACAATTGCTAATAAACGGTGATAGCTACCTGACAAACTTGTTGGTTACAATTTTTGGTTAAATAACGTAAGAGCACAACAAACGGGAATACCACATAGATGCACAATGATTAACAGATACACAGCAAGCTGCCTCCCTAATTGGAATACCAATCATAAATAAATTTAATTTCTCTCACCGTTTCCTGTTGACAGGAGCCACACTTCATGTAGTGCATTAACAAATTGGGATCGTATGTAAACGTGAATTATACTCTGGGCACTCAAAACTTATATGTACCCTGCCGTTACTCCCAAAAATAACAAGACAGGATTGCTCGCTAATAATGCAAAACATCATCATCAACGTCGTCATTAGAGACTGATTATGTCTTTCAGCGTTCAGTCTGGAGCATAGTCGTCATAATAAAATTCCTCCATGATCCCCTATTCAGTGCTAACATCGATGCCTCGTCTGATGTTACACCTTTTACTTCATAATCATTCTGCACCGAATATACTTTCTCCTTGGTCTGCCTCGACTCCTTACCCTCCGCTGCCGAGCTCATGAGTCTCTTAGGTAACCTTGCTCCTCCCACGCGTGTAACACGATCCCAACATCTCAGCCTGTTTGCTCTAACTGCTTCATCTATGCTGTTCATTCCCAATTTTTCTTTGATTTCCTCGTTATGGACACCCTCCTGCCATTTTTCCCGTCGATTAGTATCCGCAATCATTCTTGCTACATTCATATCTGTAACATCAACCTGATCAATAACGTAACCTGTATCCATCCAGTTTTCATTCCCACACCAAAAAAATTGGTCGAAAGGTAGAGCGGTGCACTGCATAGTCTGGGTACTGACTTCCTCCTTGTAGAAGAGAGAAGATCTAAGCTGAGCACTCACTGTATTAGCTTTGCTATACCTTGATTCAAGTTCTTTCACTGTGTTGGCATCCCGTGAGAAAATGCATCCTAAGTATTTGAAAATCTCCAGCTGTTCTTTGTTTCTCTGTTTTGGCACGCAATCTGTTTAAATTTCTTTCCCACAGAAATTACATTGGTTTTGGAGACGCTGATCTAATTATCCTGGGTATATTAATTATGCAGTTCCTGAATATCGTAAAAGAATCTGTAGGACGTATGAAAATGCTGACTGTGAAAGTCCTTTTACTGACACTGTCGTGTATCTGATTGCAACAATTATAAAAATTACTGGCTTTCAAATCAGAAAGGAAACGTAGCTCTCGTCTAAAATAATGTTTGAAGAGGAATGATCTTGATCTTGAAATGAAAAAGACAGAAATTGTAAATTTGAGCTTGCTTATTATTAACTGATACAGAGACAATCACTACTGCAATAAACAATAAAAGAACGAAGTTAATTACGACGAATTTCACAATCACGTGAAGATTTCATTTCCAGAGTCGTTATCTAGAATAAAGACATTGTACCCAAAATATGCATTTCAGTACAAAATATATTCCACATCTCTCTTCAACAAACAGGACCAGACTCTCCCTCTTACTCCTAAGAACTCCCTAATACTACTACTCACTACAGACACTTAACTGCTAACTGCTACAACCATTGATCTCTATACTACCTGGATGTTAAACTTCAGTTGTCTGAGAGTGTCACCCATAGATGGTCATATTTAGTTTCTTGCCAAATTCAAATATGGCTGCTATGAAGTATTACAAGGAAACGAAAAGGAAATACGTTTCGATTCCGCTCTCATATCGGCCTGTTACATTCCATATGGACCTAAATTCCAAATCAAGTCATAAGTAAGCAATTCTTTGTCATGTAATACCTGATGGAAAATCGTTTGCCAAATTTAAACAAGGCGGACAATGCGAAATCTTGTGATAACATATGAATGTGCAGGCACGCTGTAATTCTGATGTCCGACTTCAGAGTTATACATCCTGTTTCTATAGAAATCACAACAGACGCCGGCCACCGCCGTCTCCTTCGACCATAGATACTAAGCAGACCGTACAAACAGCACAGCGGCTATACACATGGCGTTGTTCAAACATAGCACCACGTGACTGTTGGCAAACAGTAGCCGAATATAATACACAACTCCACAGTTATCAGGAAATACCTTTTTAAACTAATAATCCTTTTACTGAAAATGTAATGTTACTTGTCTTCACAAAAAGCTCTGCATAATCCCATGCAAAACTGTACCACAACTGTACACTGCCATGTGACTGTTGGCAAAGCAATGGTTTAGCTGCAGAGATGTTGGTGACATGGAAACGATGTCATGCTCATTCTATCAATATCTATGGTCGAAGGTTGTCTCACAGTTCGTGGCAATAAATCTCTCTAACCAAAGTCAATGACAGTAGTAAAATGTTTACGCCTGGCACTTGGAACGATTGGAGATCCCGTAGCAGAGAAAAAATCTACCGTAGTCGACTATCGACAAGGTCACAGAAGCGATGCTAGCACTCCTAGTGGCAACACAGAAGAATGACATTAAACTAACGACTGGCTCGTTCTCCGCTAGCGGAGCTACACGTCTTCCAAATTCCAGACGTAAATTTTCGCGCTTACATTAATAAATACCGCATTTACTCAGCTATAGTACCCCATCGCCTATAGTACCCCCTTAATATTTTAGACCAAAATACGAAAAAAATTCGTGAATTATTTTGTGTGATATTTGGCAGTTATAATTTCTTCTAGACACTCACTGCCACTGCCACGTAAATAAAATATGCATTCCACATAAAATGTATAAAATAATTAACAAATTTTGTCCATCTTGAAGGAATCGAAGGTATCATTGAATTTCAAAAGATGTTCAAATGTTGGTTAAGCCTAGCCGCGACGGAGCGGCCGAGTGTAATGAGGGGCTATGCTATGATGCGCGAGGCCTTCCCCGTCGGGGTTTCGAATCTCCTCTCGGGCATGGATGTTTGTGTCGTCTTTAGTATAAGCTAGTTCATAAGTAGTTTGTAAGTTTAGGGACTGATGACCACGCATTTAAGCCCCTTAAGCTTCACAAACATTAGATCATTTGTTAAGCTTATGAGACTTAACTGCGAGGTCATCAGTACCTAAACCTAAAAACTACTTATAAAGTACCTTGTAATAAAGACAACACAAACATCCATGTCCAAGTGAGGATTCGTACCTCCGATGAGGAACAACCACGCGCTTCGGAGCATAGGGCCACTCCGCAGCGGAATATTCGATTTTACTACGTTAGGGAGTGTAGTACCTTCCCCTATATCAGGAATTAAAAAAAATTGAAAAAATTCGGGTAAAATTGGGGTAATATAGCCGAGTGAATACGGTATCTTGTTCTGATCGCGGGGCTAATCCGATAATTTACTGAATATTGCATCAAAATTGCTCCATCCTTCTTGGAGTACATAGGTAATATACACACATTTACGAGGGGGAGAGGGACAATAAGGTTGCTCTGTCGACTGCGGGCAGAGTTGTCTATGAAAGGAAATAAAAGGAATGAAACATAAAAGATAAGACATATCTTTATTTTCCTACATAATTTCCAAATACATCGAGACATTTGTCAAACCGCTTTATAAGCTTCACAAAACGGCCCATGGAAAAAATCTGGACGTTTAACGGCTATGGGCGAAAGACGACACAGCAGGTGAACATCGATACACCATTGGCTAGATATCGACCATGAATATGGCAATGAGCTTCTGTTTAGCATTGTGGCGGGGGATGAAACGTGGGTCCACCACTCCGTTTTCAGGTAAAGTGCTACTCACCGTTTTCTGGAAGGCATTGCTTCTTCCATATACAATGCCTTGATTTTTTCTTTCTTTATAAGTATTTGGTACTTGCTGTCGTCTTTAGTATACGTTAGTTAATAGGTAGTTTGTAAGTTCAAGGACTGATGATCCCACAGTTAAGTTCCATAAGCTTTACAAACATTACAAAATTATGTAGAAAAATAATTTCTTATGTTTAATATCTCATTCTATCTTCTTTTTTCTTTCATGCCCAACTCCGACCACAGTAGACAGGGAAAACTTATTTTTCAGTTTTCACTCTGAAAGACGACTGTCTGTCGTCTTCCATATATATTTTTTTATATTTCTGTAACGTTATAATTTATTTTATGTCGCTAGATTATCATTTTGTTGAAACTTGAACCCCATTCTTTACAAGGCTTGAGGAATAGCATTTTCATTTCATGTATTAAAATATTAGTTAATATTGCTAGGTTTTTCTTATTTTGTTATGTTAATAATTTATTATTATATTAATTAATGTGGCATAAGTACGGCTTCTCCGCTACGCCACTGTCTCTGTGAGAATGTGCAGTTGTTTTACTTTTAAGTGAGTGCGAGAATCTGTGGCTGTCTGAATGTGGGTAAGAATAGCTCGCTATGCATCGTTCTCTCTGGCTCAGTGTCGTTAGCTGCTGATACTACACCCTTTGGTTACTAGTCGGCGAGCCCTCTCCAGCTCAACTCTCGCTGTCCGTCCCTACCGCCGCTGTTTCTTGGGCTTTCCAGCTTCCGGTAGCTTTTCGTACCCCGTGGCCACTCGGTTGCCCATTCTGTGCTGCTCTTCTGGCAAGGTAAGGTTGGTTCTGCTCTTGTGTTTGGAGATGGTAGCGTTTCATTGTCTAGCACGGTTAGCTTAGACTCGTGAATTTAGAATCATTTTTGGAATATTTTCCCGATCGTGTGCGGAAATGTGTTCTCGTCTTTCAATTCAGTGTTTTCCAATAGATAAACGCGGTGTGTCAGATTCTAGTTGCAGTTTGATAACGGCCTAGTATGTTAAAACGTTTTATGAACATGTGGTGGTGTATGAACTCTGTGTAAATACTTTCTAGCTTCGTGGGGCCCGATTTCTAATAGGCGATATGTTCATTTTTTTTAACAATTAACTCTTATATAAATACAGATAACGCAAGGGAAAATTATTTGTTTGTTTCATCTACACTCCTGGCCATTAAAATTGCTGCACCACGAATATGATGTGCTACAGACGCGAAATTTAACCGACAGGAAGCAGGTGCTGTGATATGCAAATAGCTTTTCAGAGCATTCACACAAGGTTGGCGCCGGTTACGACACTCGCATCGTGCTGACATGAGGAAAGTTTTCAAACTATTTCTCATAAACAAACAGCAGTTGACCGGCGTTGCATGATGAAACATTGTTGTGATGCCACGTGTAAGGAGGCGAAATGCGTACCAACACGTTTCTGGCTTTGATAAAGGTAGGATTGTTGCCAAACGCGATTGCGGTTCATCGTATAGCAACATTGCTGCTCGCGTTGGTCGCGATCCAATGACTGTTAGCAGAATATGGAATCGATGGGTTCAGGAGGGTAATATGGAACGCCGTGCTGGATCCCAACGGCCTTGTATTACTAGCAGTCGGGATGACAGGCATCTTATGCGCATGGCTATAACGGATCGTGCAGCCACGTCTCGATCCCTGAGTCAACAGGTGGTGACTTGTAGGACAACAACCATCTGCAGGAACGGTTCGATGACGTTTCCTCCAGCATGGACTATCAGCTCGGATACCATGGCTGCGGTTACCCTTGACGCTACATCACAGACAGGAGCGCCTACTATGGTGTACGCATCGACGAACCTGGGTGCACGAATGGCAAAACGTCATTTTTACGGATGAATCCAGGTTCTGTTTACAGCATCATGATGGTCGCATCCGTGTTTGGCGACATCGCGGTGTATTCGTCATCGCCAAACTGGCATATCACCCGGTGTGATGGTATGGGCTGCAATTGTTACACGTCTCGGTCACCTCTTGTTCGCATCGACGGCACTTTGAACAGTGGTCTTACATTTGAGATGTGTTACGACCCGTTGCTCTACCGTTCATTCGATTCCTGCGAAACCCTACATTTTAGCATAATAATCCACAAACGCTTGTTGCAGGTCCAGTACTGGCCTTTCTAGATACGGAAAATGCCCTGGCCAGCACATTCTCCAGATCTCTCACCAATGGAAAACGTCTGGTCAATGGTGACCGAGCAACTGGCTCGTCACAATACGCAGAACTGTGGTATAGTGTTGAAGCTGCATGGGCATCTGTACCTGTACACGCCATCCAAGCTCTGTTTGACTCAATGCCCAGGCGTATCACGGCCATTATTACGGCCAGAGGTGGTTGTTCTGGATACTGATTTCGCGCGATCTATGTACCCAAATTACGTGAAAATGTAATCACATATCAGTTCTGGAATGATATATTTGTCCAGTGAATCGCATTTCTTCTTGTTGTAGCAGTTTTAATGGCCAGTAGTGTATCTAAGTAAGCATCTAAGTATACCTTATTATGCTGTAAGTTGAAAGATGAAAACATTAGTTCAAACACGGAGTAGCTATTTTCTCCACTAGGTTCCCCAATATAGATATGTCAATCATCATCAACACCCTTATCTTTTTCAGTCTGCCAGTCGTCAGACGCAAATGTTCAAATGTTTGTATAGCTTATGGGACTTAACTACGGGGTCATCAGTCCATAAACTTACAAACTACTTATGAACTACCTGACACTAAGGACGGCACAAATATCCATGCCCGAGGGGGGATTCGAACCCCCGATCGTAGTGGCCGTGCAGGCCGAGAGTGGCTCGCCGCAGTCGCCTCGGCCACCGCAGCCGGCAGACGCGAAATTGCCTCGTTCTGGAATAGGGAGATTGTTATTACGTCCAATGGGATATTTACCACGCCATGCTGATGGAAACCGCTATACAATCACTCGTCATTTAGGCCTACAGTTCATCGCGTGATTTTTTTTTTTTCTTTTAGGTAAGCATTGGCCAGTCCGCCAATAGGCGGCCTTCGCGGGTGATAGGATTTTTTTACTGCTACACAACTGAGGCACCCCACGGAGTGGTTTTTATGCGAATATAGAGCGTATTATTCTGTAGGGGCGTGTTTCACACATCGACTGTTGCGTGTTAACACGTTTTCCGTGTCCACTTTGCCCGTGAGCGGTGCTTCGCATGCAAATTCGAAAAGGTTAAAGTGTCACGTGACACATTCGAACCGCAGTGTGTTGGTGTCATGTATATAGGGCTACAGATTACATCATTTTCATTCTACGCCGCTCAGCAAACATGTCAAACCACTTCATCTTCACACCTAGTTACCGTCCCCGTACACGCAATTACAATTGACGTTAAAATGCATCGTCCTGTCGTCTGCATTGCTCGAGTTGTAATAGTCGCACTATGCTGCTTTGCAGCTGAACATAAAGTCATTTGAAAGCGCTTATTGCTTCCCGCTAGATTTACATCAGTATCCACGTTTTGCTAACCACTGTAACTTTCACGGCAGTCGAGTTTGTTGCGAGTCTTTTTATTTACGATTGGCTGCATAATTGCTCTTTCGAAAACTTTAATTACTTCAAGCGGAGATTTTTCACTTGGCACTGGCTCTAGAAACTTTCAAAATTAGTTCGTTGCAGAAAAATTGGCTTCGTAAGTATATCGGTGAAAAGCAGCCGTTGTGAAATCATTTCATCATCCGTCTATATGTCCGTATAACTGCATTTCCGACTGTTGAGACTCCTCCTTTCTCAGAAATGGTTAGAAGCATTAAGTTGAAGTTAATGTCACGTATACATGCAAGAAATTGAGTTTAGTAATTTGATAAGAAAATTAGTTGCAGAAACAAAGTGAAGCTGTACAAGTCTGTACCATGTTCTATAATGCAGATACTTGGCTAATCATAAAAGCCCAACAGAGAAAGATTTAAATGGATGAAATGAAAGTGGATGAGTGAAGTTACAGCATATGACAGAATGAGGAGGGATTACATCAGAGGAAGGATGAAGGTGAAAGAACGTTTAGGGAAGTACGCTAATATGGTATGGAACTGTGCAGAGGAGAGTGGAGAAATTAGTGGGAAGAGAAATTGAATATCTGTTAATCAGAGGGACAAGGAGAAGGGAAAAAAAGTGAGGTGGAAATTCAAGTTAAAGGAGATGTAAAAGAAACAGTTTGGAAAAAGTTTGCGATAGATATCTACGAAAGAATAGCACCCTATAAAGCCGACACCACTTGATGTGGGAAAAGACTAGATGTAGAGCCGAGACTTCCCAGCCGCAGGCGCCAGTGCAACACCATATTCAGTCTTGCTGACAAAGTGAGTGCGCATTACTTAAGTGGAGATTAACGTTTTGATTAAGGATTCATACAGTACGTAAAATTACGACACGACTGATATGTCATGCCGGCCGCGGTGGCCGAGGGGACTGTGGCGCTCCAGTCACGGTCTACACGGCCACTACGGTCGGGGGTTCGAATCCCCCCTCGGGCATGGATATTTGTGCCGTCCTTAGGATTAGCTAGTTCATAAGTAGTTTGTAAGTTTAGGGACTGATGACCCCGTAGTTAAATCCCATAAGATTTACAAACATTTGAACATTTTTGATTTTCTAATGTCACAGGATGCTTGCCTAACCACAGAACCGCAGCTGCCAATTAGCCGTACGCACTGGGGCGCCGTGCTGCGGTTCACGCGGCTTTCGCCGTCGGGGGTTCGAGTTCATCCTCGGGCATTATTGTTTGTATTGCCTGATGTTAGTTTAACTTAGATTAAGTGGTTTGTAAGCTACAGACTATTAACCCAGCAGTTAAGTCCCATAGATTTACAAACATTTGAACATTTCTTAACCAGAGAACCTTCGTCTCCTTACGCTGGAATGTTTTTCCGATCTCAAATTAATTACGATTAAAAATTAGCAATATGCCGAACAGCCACAAGGGCCATTGAAACCTTTATTTTGAACGATTGGACACGGCTTCTTCTCGGCGGAAGGACACCACTTGGTCACGGCGGTGCGGCCGAGCGCTTTGAGGCGCTATGCTCCGATGCGCGAGGCCGTTGCCCGTCGGGGGTTCAAATCCTCCCTCGGGCATGTATGTTTGTGCTGTCCTTTAGTGTAAGCTATTTCATAAGTAGTTAGTAAGTTTAGGGACTGATGACCCCGTAGTTATGTCCCATAAGCTGGACAAATATTTGATGTTTTCGACACCACTTTCCCGCCCTCACTTCGGACATTTCCCGCCTCTGCAGGACAACAACCTAAGAAGGGTGAATCTGCACCGCACAGGTCCGAACTAGACTCCCCACTCTCTCTATTCATCTCCTGGTGCTCTTTCCCCTTTCCTCCACCTTATTCTTTTCATGTCCTCCTTCCGCTATCTCTCAAAAGTTCTCTCTCAAAAGTTCTCTCTCAAAAGTTCTCTCTCAAAAGTTCTCTCTCAAAAGTTCTCTCTCAAAAGTTCTCTCTCAAAAGTTCTCTCTCAAAAGTTCTCTCTCAAAAGTTACATGTATCTTCCAACTTTTATAGTGAACGAAGAAACAGTGGCAACATTAATGTAAGGTTTCTGCCGACGTGCTCATTACAGTGCCTTCTGTGAGGTAACCTGAGTGTTTATTGACGAAACAGGCTACCTCAAGTCCATATTTGATTCGTATCCAGCGACTTAATCGAATAGTAGGAAGAAACATAGATAAAAACTTCCACATTTAAACACTACTTGCCATTAAAATTGCTACACCTTGAAGATGACATCCTGCAGACGCGAAATTTCACCGACAGGAAGAAGATGCTGTGATAAGCAAACGATTAGCTTTTCAGGGCATTCATACAAGGTTGGCGCCTGTGGTGACACCTACAACGTGCTGACATCAGGAAAGTTTCCAACCGATTTCTCATACGCAAACAGCAGTTGGCCGGCGTTGCCTGGTAAAACGTTGTTGTGATGCCTCGTGTATGGAGGGGAAATTTGAATAAAGGTCGGATTGCAGCCTATAATAATTGCAGTTTATCGTATCGCGACATTCCTGCTCGCGTTGGTCGCAATCAATGATTATTAGCAGAATATGGAATCGGTGGGCTAAGAATGGCAATACGAAACGCCGTGCTGTATCCCAACGGCCTCGTATCAGTGGTAGTCGAGATGACAGGGATCTTATTCGCGTGGCTGTAACGGATGGTGCAGCCACGTCTCGATCCCTGAGTCAACAGATGGGGACGTTTGCAAGACAAAACCATCTGCACGAACAGTTCGACGACGTATGCATCAGCGTGGACTATCAGCTCGGAGACCATGGCAGCGGTTATCCTTTGATGTTGCATCACAGACAGGAGCGCATGTGATGGTGTACGCAACGACGAACCTGCGTGCACGAATGACAAAACGTCATTTTCTCGGATGAATCCCGGTTCTGTTTACAGCATCATGATGGTTGCATCCGTGTTTGGCAACATCGCGGTGAACTATTTCAAGCGTGTATTCGTCTTCACCATACTGGCGTATCACCCGGCGTGATGGTATGAGGTGCACATTGGTTACACGTCTCGGTTACCTCTTGTTCGCATCCACGGCACTTTGAACAGTGGCCGTTACATTTCAGATGTGTTCCTACCCGTGGATTTACCCTTCATTTGCCGGCCACAGTGAACGAGCGGTCTGCGGCGCGCCAGCCACAGACTGCTCGGCCGCTACGATCGGGGGTTCGAATCCTCCCTCTGGCATGGATGTTTGTTTCGTCTTTTGTGTAAGGTAGTTCATAAGTATTTTGTAAGTTTAGTGACTGATGACCTCGCAGTTAAGTCCCTTAAGTTTAACAAACATTTGAACCCTTCATTCGATCCCTGCGAAACCTATATTTCAGCAGAATATAGCACAACCGCACGCAGGTCCTGTACGGTCCTTTCTGGATGCAGAAAATGTTCGACTGCTGTCCTGGCCAGCACTTTCTCCAGATCTCTCACCAACTGAAAACGTCTGGTAAATGGTGGCCGAGCAACTGGCTCGTCACAATACGCCCATCACTACTCTTGATGAGCTGAGGTATCGTGTTGCAGCTACATGAGCATCTGTATCTGTAAGCCATCCAAACGCTGTTTGACTCAATGCCCAGGCATATCACGGCCGTTAATACGGCCAGAGATGGTTGTTCTGGATACTGTCCTCTCAGGATGTATGCACCCAAATTGCGTGAAAATGTAATTACATGTCAGTTCTAGTATAATATATTTGTCCAATGAATACCCGTTTATCATCTGCATTTCTTCTTGGTGTAGCAATTTGAATGGCCAGTAGTCTAATATACAGGGTGAGTTAGTAGAACAAGTACGTGCTTTGAGAATTTAAACTACTGTTAATAAACGTGTGTCCTTTTAACGTTTTTTGAGAAGTGTAGCTCCTCTGAGGTCGTGTTTGCGTCCTTTTACGAGCGTTGCGCTTCTCATAAACAGATCAAAACGACCCTTGTGTTTACTTTTTCCTTTGTAGCATGCGGTTTTCAACCCATAGGAAAAATTCCACACGAGTAATGTCCGTAAAACTTGGTGGCTAATCTGTTGTTGTTGTTGTTGTTGTTGTGGTCTTCAGTCCGGAGACTGGTTTGATGCAGCTCTCCACCCTACTCTATCCTTAGCAAGCCTCATCATATCCTCATAAGACCTGCTACCTACATCCATTTGAATCTGCTTACTGTATTCACCTCTTGTTCTCCTTCTGCGATTTTTACCCTACACACTTCTCTCCATTGCTAAATTTACGATTCCTTGATGTCTAAGAATGTGTTCTACCAATCGATCCCTCCTTTTAGTCAAGGTATGCCAGAAATCCCTTTTTCTTCCCAATTATGTTCAGTACCTCTTCATTAGTTACTGGATCCACCCACCTGGTCTTTACCATTTTTCTGTAGCACCATATCAAAAGCTCTTCTTGTCCACACTGTTTATCGTCCGTGCTTCACTCCCATACAAGGCAACATTCCACACAAAGCCTTCAGAAAGAACTGCCGTATTCTTAAATTATTATTCTATGTTAACAAATTTGCCAAATCTACCCATCTATATTCTTGGAAACGTCAAGTGCAGATCATGTGTCACCTGACAACTAGAGCGTGTAGGAACCCGTCATACTGGAAGGATATACACATGTGCAGAGAAAAACAATGCGATAACACAACAGTGTTAATGATGCCGTCACTATTGCAGTGGCTTCATCAGTGAAGAGTAAAAATGGGATTACTTGGCGATTTTCAAATGATCTACTGGTAGAGGAATCGACTGCAAATGATTTGGAAGGAATCCGTGCATACGTTTTGTCGAAGCATAATTTTGTATGTGGAACACCGATACGAGCAGAAATTCTATGTGTGTCTGTTGAAAGGCTATACTCCACCGACTGCATATTATCATAATATTTCATCCACTTTCTCGTTTCATTTACAAAACCGATACACAAACACCTTATATACATCCCCTCAGGGGACTCACCGCTCTGTGGTGAGTACGTGCGTGGCGAGCACGGGGCCCCAGCCTTTGTAGCACTCTTTCCTTTCCGTGCTACATGACGCTTCTTCTACTGTCCTTTTCCCCTCTCTTGGGGACCGAGTCTGTGCATCCTTCGGGGAACCGAAGTTCTGACCCTTTTGGCTTTACAGTCTTCTTTCACCTCTTTCTTTGCCTCCGCGTCTGCGTTTGAGGCTTCTCCTCCTACTATTTCTCTCTTCCTCCTCCCTGTACGCACTTGAAGGCCACCCATATGGGTGACTGGGTAATGCGTAAGTCCCAGCCCCGGGCTGGCATGTAGGGTGCGTGCGTACCCCCTGGTTAAGGCCAGGCCAGGGGAGGGGCGATTGCCTGCGCTGATACCTTCCCGATTCGCCGATTGGTCCCTCCGTCTGTAGATCGGGAGGTGTGACCTGGGGTGTGAACAATCACCCAAGGCGGGTGTGCTTCCATTGGGGGCCCCCAGCAGGAAGGAGCGTGCCATCGGAGACACTGGCAATCGTGGGGGATACAACCGCGATGGTTCTAAAAAAAAGAAAATGTAAAGAGTCTTTAGAAATTGATGTACTAGACAATAGTGTGTCTGAACAGAAAAATTTACAGACATCGAAGTTCCTTGTGGTGACCCGTACCGAGGAAGGACAATCCTTTTCGTCGGTGAACCCATTTATTATTCAAAAAGGGGTTGATGCCATTGCCGGCCCAGTTAAGACCTGCAACCGCCTACGTAATGGAACACTACTGTTAGAAACAGAAAGTGGCTCCCAGGCACAGCGGCTGCTTAAGGCTACTCTGCTCCACAGCTACCCGGTTCGTGTTGAGCTCCATCCGACCCTCAATTATTCCCGAGGGGTAGTCTTCTCGGCCAGTTTGGACGGTCTGACTGAGGATGAACTGAAAGAATATCTGGCAGCTCAAGGCGTCGTCGCAGTACACAGGGTGACAAAAAAAGAGAACAATGTTGTAGTACCCACTCGCACAGTGTTTCTGACCTTCGACCGAGTGGCTCTGCCGCCGAAGATCAAGGCAGGGTATGAGGTCATCACAGTACGACCTTATATCCCTAACCCTACTCGGTGTTATCAGTGCCATCGATTTAACCACACAAGCCAGTCTTGCAAGAACCCAGTCATATGTGTCACCTGTGGTAAAGAGGCCCATGAGGGGATTTGTCCACCACCGTCCCCTCATTGCATCAATTGTAACGGGAATCATGCTGCTTCCTCCCGGGAATGTCCCGTGTTTGCCGATGAACGAGCCATCCAGGAAATCCGTGTAAAGGAAAAGGTTCCCATACCAGTTGCACGTAAGATGTACGCCAGTCGTAAGCCTAAGACCCCGCCGCGTGGTAACTACAGTACTGTAGTTGCAACGCCTCCAACAACACGGGATATGGCCACACAGACTTGTGACCTACAGTTTACGACAGTAGTTGTCAAACAGTCTACATCGACAACGGCGTCACGTTCAACGAAAAGTGTGAGTACCTCTTCCAAGTCTTCATCTTCATCTTCAGCTGTGAAACCACAGATAGAGACGCGAAAGTCTAAGAAAGAGCATTCGCGCGAGGATTTCCTCCGCACCCCTACCAAAACGTTGAGCTAACCAAGGAGCTTCACCAGGGCTCCAAGAAATCAAATAGGGGGAAAACTCTCCCCCCTCCTACCTCACAATGTGACGATGGCATCCCCTGGAAGCCTATAGTCTCTCCAGGTGCATCAGCCAAAGATGGGGCTGCCGACCACACTCACGCAGCTGCTGTGGTAACCTCTGAGAATATGGAGCAAGACCCTCCTGTCTCAGACACCACCAGTTGCGAACATTCGCACTGTGGCCCGCCGCCTTCGTCGGGCTGATGTCCACCTTCATCTCATTTTATCCCATTATGGATATTCTTCAATGGAACATTCGTGGTATCCGGTCGAATTGGACAGAAATGCAGCTTTTAACGCGAACATATCATCCAATCATCTTCTCTCTACAGGAGACAAAATTGCTCCCTGGTACTCGAATTACTTTCCCACGCTACACTACCGTTCGCTTTGACCTTCCTCCAGTGGCAGGAATTCCAGCCCACGGGGGCGTAATGTTGCTTATTCGGGATGACGTACACAGTACACCGGTCCCTTTGTGTACTCCAATACAAGCTGTTGCTGTCCGGATATACCTTCCTGGATTTGTCTTCACACTGTGCAATATTTACGCTCCTTCCTCTTTTCCCGTCACTAGATCAGATCTCCTAGATCTTATTGACCAGCTTCCGTGTCCGTTTTTGTTGGTGGGAGATTTCAATGCCCACCACCCCCTTTGGGGCTCCCCACGACCATGTCCACGGGGCTCCCTCCTGGCAGATATACTGAACCACCTTCAGCTCATCTGCCTTAACACTGGTGAACCAACTTATCTTTCAGACACCACAAATACTTTCAGCCATATAGATCTAGCTATCTGCACTGCTCAGCTGGCACGGCGTCTTGAATGGTCTGCTCTCTCAGACACACATTCGAGCGATCATTTTCCGTGTGTAATTCACCTAATGATGCCTGACACCCTTGAGCATCCACGCCGCTGGCAGTTAACGAAAGCGGACTGGGAGCTCTACACGTCACTGGCGGATTTTGGTACTTACCATTATCCTAGTATAGACGACCAAGTGGAACACATTACCACAGTTATTCTGACAGCCGCAGAATGTTCCATCCCCTGCAAGACTTCCCACGCACGTCGTCCCCTTGTCCCGTGGTGGACCGCGGAATGCCGTGACGCTCTGCGAGCACGGCGACGTGCCCTTAGAATCTTCAAACAACGGCCCACGCTCGACAACTGCATCCGATACAAACGGCTGCGGGCCTATTGTCGTCGCCTCTTTCGCGACTGTAAACGCGCCAGTTGGCGCTCATTCACGAGCTCTTTTAATAGGTCTACCCCTTCCTCCATCATTTGGGGTAACCTTCGAAAAATTTCGGGCACTATGGCTCATTCCCCAATTCCCGGTCTGTGTGTCGCAACTGACACCGTCGTCGATCCTCCACAAATAGCCAACGCACTGGGTCGACATTTTGCAGAGGTCTCTAGCTCTTCACATTACACTGACGCTTTCCTAGCTAGGAAACGGACGGTGGAGGCGACTCCATTGCCCTTTACCTCTCAGAACCGTGAATGCTACAATACCGAGTTTACTGTACGAGAGCTTCACCACGCACTCTCGTCTTCGCGGTCCTCCGCTCCAGGACCAGATGGCATTCACGTGGCGATGCTGCAACACCTTTCACCAACGAGCTTGCACTTCCTACTGGCCACCTACAATCGCATATGGATAGAAGGCACCTTTCCGCGACGCTGGCGTGAAGCCATAGTCATTCCCATACCAAAGCCTGGGAAGGACAAATGTCTTCCTTCCAGCTACCGCCCCATTTCCCTCACCAGTAACATATGCAAGGTGATGGAACGCATGATTCACGGGCGCCTGGTATGGTGGCTTGAAACGCGACATCTCCTGTCTAATGTCCAATGTGGGTTTCGCAAGCACCGTTCTGCGGTGGATCATCTTGTTGCCCTATCTACCTCAGTAATGAATAACTTTTTACGGAAGCGCCAGACAGTAGCGGTGTTCTTTGATCTGGAAAAGGCATACGACACCTGCTGGAGGATGGGCATCCTCCGCACTCTGCATACATGGGGTTTTCGGGGGCGCCTGCCAATTTTTATCCGCGAATTTTTAACAGACCGTGTTTTTAAAGTGCGTGTTGGTTCGGTTTTATCGAGCACTTTTAATCAGGAGAACGGAGTCCCCCAGGGCTCGGTCCTGAGCGTTGTTTTATTTGCAGTGGCAATCAATTCTATAGCCGATCACCTTCCACTGGGAGTGTCGGCGTCCCTATTTGTTGACGACTTCGCGATCTACAGCAGCTCTGAGCAAACGGGTCTCCTGGAGCGGCGCCTCCAGCGGTGCCTAGACAATCTCCACGCGTGGAGTATGGACACTGGCTTTCGATTCTCAGCCGACAAGACAGTCTGCATGAACTTCTGGCGGCGGAAGGAGTTCCTTCCCCCATCCCTTCGACTGGGCCCCATAGTACTTCCATTTGTGGATACCACGACGTTCTTGGGACTTGTTCTCGACAGGAAGTTAAGTTGGTCTCCCCACATATCCCGTTTGGCAGCTCGCTGTACCCGCTCTCTCAATGTGCTGCGGGTGTTAAGTGGCACCTCGTGGGGAGCTGACAGGTCTACTCTCCTCCATCTGTATCGCACCATAGTTCGGTCCAAACTGGACTATGGTAGCATCGTTTATTCTTCGGCTCGACCGTCCATACTGCGCCGCCTTAATACAATCCACCACCAAGGACTCCGTCTGGCGACAGGAGCGTTTTATACTAGCCCCGTTGAGAGCCTCTATGCCGAGGCCGCCGAACTACCCCTTTCTTACCGTCGGGAACTCCTGCTTAGCCGTTACGCTAGTCGTTTGTCGTCCATGCGAGGACACCCGACGTACGCAGTTTTTTTTAACGACTCACTTGACAGTCTCTTCACTCTGCGCCCGTCTGCTCTGCTACCACCGGGAGTACGCTTGCGTTCGCTACTCGGCCAGCTTGGCGTTACAATGCCTGCTATCTTCTCGACTGGAGAGAGCACCTCTCCACCGTGGCGAAGCCCCGAAGTCCGTGTTAACTTTGATCTTCATTCTCTTCCAAAGGACTCCACACCTCGTTTCGTCTACCAGAGAGAATTTCACGCACTCCGGTTTAAATTTGATGACAATTTGTTCATTTACACTGATGGCTCAAAGACAGACCAGGGTGTTGGGTGTGCTTTTGTACTTGGCAACGTCTCTTTTAAATATCGTCTTCCTGAGTGGAGTTCCATTTTTACAGCTGAGCTGTATGCATTATACCAAGCCACACAATACGTCCGGCGCCACACGCTCAGTAAGACTGTCATTTGCTCGGACTCAATGAGTGCTTTGTTGAGCCTTCGCATCCTATATCCGGCCCATCCCCTGGTACAAAGCATCCGCAATTGCCTTACTTCTCTTTCAACGAGCGGAACTACGGTGACGTTTCTGTGGGTCCCTGGCCATGTGGGAGTGTTGGGGAATGAGGCTGCGGATATGGCTGCCAAGGAAGCAGTTCTCCTTCCTCGGCTATCTACCTTTTCCACCAGCTCTGATGACCTTCGTGCTGGTATCTCCCAGCGTATTATCTCGCGTTGGTATCTACATTGGTCATCCCTGTCAGGGAACAAATTGCGAGCCATTAAACCTGTGCCTGATATCTGGTCAACGTCATCTCGACCCTCCCGCCGAGAGGAGATTGTTCTAGCCCGGCTTCGTATTGGCCACTGCCGTTTTAGCCACCAGCATTTATTACGTGGTGGTCCTGCTCCCTTATGTGAGCACTGTGATGCACCTTTTACTGTGAACCATCTTTTAGTGCAATGTCCATTTTTTAACCGTCTCCGTCATGATCTGTGTTTCCCATTTGAATTGTCTGCCATTTTAGCTGATGACCCGCAATCGGTTAACAGAGTTTTACTTTTTATACATCGTGCAAATATGGCGAAAGCCATTTAATTTCTAACCCCGGTTCTTTTTTACTTTGGGCAGTGTTGGGCGCTAATGACCACAGCAGTTGTGCGCCCTAAAACCACAAAAAAAAAAAAAAAAAAAAAAAAAAAAAAAAAAAAAAAAAAACCTTATATACATAATCAAAGTCTGTAGGCCTAAATACGTGCAGTATCTTTACACGCTATATTACGGCCAATAAATCACAACGAAAACTTCAAAGGAAACTAAAGCACGAGATCTCAACTTGAACATGAATACTCTACTTCTGACATTCGATAAATGCGCCCTAGCACTATAGAATATTCATTGGACTTAGCAGCATCTATTTACGCCACAAAAACTGGACATTTGTTGGGTGATATTTTTATTGCAATTCGCCCCTACTGTCACCTTCTAAAATATTTACTGTACCTCCTGAAACACCGTGTATAAATAAGCATTATATATATTAAAATCTATACTGCCTATGTTTTTTTGAATGTTAAGTGGAATAGAACTACATCGATCGTGACTGTTGTTAAAATTTTCTATACTGTATACTTTGCTCCTGTTGATGTCCTTGCATACGTCTCAAAGAGCACCGAAAGTAGAATAATTTGGCAACTTTGTTTTTAAGTTATCAGCAGGATCATCAGGATAAAAGTAAAATTTACAATTTTCCGGCTTAAATATAAACCGTGATTTGAATAAATGTAAATACTGTAAAAATATGTAACTTTGACAGGTTTTCTGCATATTTGATGCTCTGAAAAGAAAACTATTCACGAGAGAAACTTGGCTCATGTGTCATCGTAATATTTAAAGCCTTGTATCTCTTTAGTAGAAAAAGTATATTCCTCTTACGCGCGCTTACCCCACATTTTTATTACTTTTTGGTGTTGAAGTTACCCCGGGTTGGGGGTAACTTCGATATTCCGCATAATTGAGCGTAATGTCGAAGTTAAAGTTCTCGGGTTCTTCGACATCAAAATAGTAAAAGTTATCGTAGCAAATCAATCAGATGTAATAGCCGATAGTCTAAGAGGGCTTAGTTAGACAAATGAGATAATGAAAACAATATGTACTTGTCAGCACACATGGACGACCTGTTTTCAAAGATGAGATGCAAGTATTTCATCAATCGAAGTTGTTCTTGGAACCTTGACCTATTGACTTGTCTCTGAATTTGGACATGGCCTTCTTCACGCTTCAACGGCTTTCTCTATGTTCTCCTTTTCGTAGTTGAGGTTAGGTCTACTTCCCAGCGGTTTTAATTAGTTGCGTGGTATCTTCTAACGTTGCCTATTTCCTCCCTGATATATGGAGAAAAAACTAACCTAAAAAATTAAGGAAAAAATTTAAATACTTGTGATAATCATAATAACAAAAAAGATAGTATGTATAAAAAAGGAATAATAAAATAATAAAACATCAATAGACAATTATGAAAAATCAAAACCCAATTTTTTTGCAAAAAAACATGCATCATAATATGCATTACGAAGTTAGCCCCGCTGTCGAAATTACCCAGATTTACGGTATTTTTCCTTTTTAACGAGACGAAAATGAAGATACTAAATACGAAAAGAATCTCTGGTTTTAACATCTTGACTAAACTGGTGACTGAAGAACCTATACGTTACACAACTTATAAATTATGCAGGATTCAAATGCCAGCGAAGTCGGTTCGGTGGTTTGAAGATGTTGTCGTCTTGTGAAAGCACTGCATTTATTATGTTGAATCGCATTACTTACAACAAATCAACCATGAAAGTATTTTAACAAATGTGATAAATTTGAAATTCCAAAGAACAAATAGCTTTTCCAATGAGTCTCCAAGCGTTTCAGAAGCTGTAAGAGAAACTTTGATCCTCAGCTGTTCCACATTTCGAGTAATGTACTTTAAATTAAAGAAAATCTTGAAATAAATACTTTTTAGATTTGATGATGTCTTTATTTTCGTTCCTAATTTCATCGAAATCGGTTCAGCTGGTTAGTCGGGAAAGGTCAACAGAGGATGCGTCTTTCGCATATATTAGTATGGATTTAGGTAGCCGATGTCCATTGGAATGCCGCTAAATGTATCGTGTAAAAATCCATCAAGCACATTCCGAGATGTTTGGTAACATAGCTGAAGAACGACTGTTCTCTCTTTATATGATTTTCATTGTAGCATATAGCATCTCATAACTCTTATGGCAGATCGCGTGGGCCAGGATAAAAGGGGGAAACGATTAATTGAGTCACCGTTGAGCATGTGGTAATTTACAACATTTATTAACCAATATGTACAAGAGAGATTGAAATTTCTGATAGCATCAAACTTATTACTTAAAGCTTCCGGGTTGAGACACCGTGGTCCATACATAAAACTTTCCCTGAAATTTCGCCCTCGTCTGCGGAAGGCATCCGCGGAGGTAAAGCGGCGTACTGCAGCGAGAGCGCGAGTGGCAATAGCAGAGACCATAGCACAGCCGACACCACGTGACTGACAGCGGCGCCCTCTGTTTTGCCTATATATACGGCTGTTACTCGCGATCTCGTTGCAGTACGCCGCTTTAGCTCCGAGGATACCTTCCGCAGACGAGGGCGAAACGTCAGGGGAAAGTTTTATATATGGACCATGGCATCTCAGCCCGAAAGCTTCAAGTAATGACGATACCTGCCGTGAAAGCCTTCATTCTATGAACATCAAATGTTTCAAATGTTTGTATAACTTATGGGACTTAACTACGGGATCATCAGTCCCTAAACTTACAAACTACTTACGAACTAGCTAATACTAAGGACGGCATAAATATCCATGCCCGAGGGGGGGATTCGAACCCCCGAACGTAGTGGCCGTGCAGACCGTGACTGGAGCGCCTCAGTCCCCTCGGCCACCGCGGCCGGAACTCTATGAACATCAAACTTAATTCACTACGTGTATCAACAAATCAATATACGTTACAAGATTTATAAACTTCATTAATAACTGCTCATTTATTATATGCAGATCAATCATCAAACAGAACATAAACAATAAATTAAGAACGTGTGCTTCCCTTGGTAATTCTTCTCACGATCAGTCTTCAGAAACAAGTACTTCCTCTAGGATTACACCATTACTATAAGTGCAAGACTATTTACTTGACTCTGAATTGAGGCCACACAAGTTAGGCCAGTATAGTGAGCCATTAGATACAACGTTACCAGCAAAAGGCGTACCTGCAACAAACTCGTATTAACAATAGTTCTAATGAGTCACAATACATAACTACAGCTTCACTGGCACCGCATAGCCTATCTAACACGCCGTTTGACGTACAATGCATGAACTATAGAACACAAATCCCTGACAACACCGTCACCTAGCTTAGACAGCTTAAAGGACGTTAACCATTTAGACGACGCGACGTGGTGTAGCCACAGAACTGTTTGCAACCCACACACTGAAATGCACTGCGTTTTGTGTTGTGGAGAACCAATAATTGAAACAGTCAACAGAACCCGTCCTATCATATCACCTGTGCCAAACGTGTATTATCCTTCCTCGACTTGTACCTTGGCATTTACTTTCACATACCGGTCACATACACAGAATAGTTTGGCCAAATTATATTTCCACATGCCACTTATCCAGATAACGAAAACATCTGTCCTCCAACAAACTAGCAACCGTAACTGCTTGCGTTTTGCCGTGCTAACTCTCTCGGTAGTACAGGCCGCAGCGAACAACCACAACTCATTCACACTCGCTGACATGCAAAACGTACGCTCTAACTCGTCCGATCCCCGACTGGTCACTGCCTCATCCACTCCATAGATGTTTTCCTCATACCAGAGATTTGTTAGCGGATGGCAAAACAAGGTAGCCAACCGGCACAACTGTCATAACGTAATATCATCAAACTAACCTCCAGAAAGTATCTGTAGCACATATATCCTTCGACTTGCATACACATGCGACCTTCCTATCAGTACTCACAAATAAGAATTGCGTAATACATAACTCAGGGTAATAAGAGGTTAGTGGGTCGTTGTGTTCGTTCATAGGCGTGAGTTATGTATGTCAGCCTCTAAGTCCTAAACAGCTACCCAACCTGATTAAACAAGATAAATAATTAATCTGTAGTTTTGCCTGTCTATCAATCTGCATTTGATGACGCCAACATACATTTAAACAAACATAAACTAAACCTCTGAATAACCAACAAAATGGAGTCTGAGATAAAAGAAGTGATTCATTCACGAAGTAATTCTTTATAAATGGAATTTATTACCATTTTGGGACATTAAAATGCGGAGGTGGTCCTACTTTATACATCGGTGAATAACTGAATATTTCCCCAACTATTGTTCATGAGAGGCCAATAAGTATCAAACGCACTCGAGAGTAAAAGTTCCAAATTATCACTCGTAAATTGGAGAAGTCCATCGAACATTACAGCTCCAGATTAATTTCAGTATTTGTTATAAAACACAGTTTATCACCATACGAGTACACGATTGCTCAATTAACACCGTTCCACAGCCTACTACCGACCATAGTTTATCACGTTTCACCAGAGACAAGTTCTGCAGTCACAGTCCCGTAAATTTTCTAAGTCCACACATGCTTCAAATCAAGTTTATAGCGCGGCTTCAGACCGCCCAGCGTCACAACTTTTCACCACCACGTCCACATTACAAATCCATTCCCCAGCGTTCGAAAGCGTGCTCTATCTGCTCCCAAAATTGTATCCTTCCGCGCATCCTAACGCCTCATCTTTAAAATACAATTTCCCTTCCAAACTTTTATACATTTGAATAGCACAGAATTAAATGCTTTGACCACCTCCCAACAAATGTTGTTTACATTTAACAAACAAATACATATTTAACAATACTAAAAACGGTTGAGACTGAAGCTCGTTGCTCAGGTAGCGTCTGAGTGTTCAAATATACTGCCGCCATCGAAGTATGGTTACACAATTAATATTTAATTTATCATGCCTTTTTATGCAAATATATTCAGTTCTCGTACCCAAATACATATAATTATTTATATATAAATTATCTGCTGTATATCTACTATTTTTAGTCGGCCATTAAATATTTAAGTGGCAATCTACAACATAAAACGAACGTTACTAAGAATAATGTTAAATACAATAAAATACATATGTAAGTCTAATGCTCTTTGTTGGGTTAATTTTTTGTGTATCTGTGGTGGGATATATGCTCTGACACAAGAATATTACTACCTCAACGAAAAGCAGAACAAGGAGAGTAAGATAAAGATTATTGAAAGAATAAGGAAATAACGCGGCACGTCTTTTAAGATAGGTAGCCTGGTGCAATGCTGCCCATTCGCTTCTTAACTGTTACTGATAAACACTACGTATCAATGATTGTAAATGTAAGTCTTATAATATTATTATAGTACTGAAATTTGTCGACTTTTTATCTGTAATGGATATTGAAATTGAAATTACGGCGTTTGATTTTCACAAGTCTCCTGAATCCTTTCATATAATTATATTTGTCGTATTATCATTTCCTGATTTTATATGGATTTTTAGAATAACGTGTGTGGCTATATTGTATTTCAGCTGTAATCTGGAAGAGCCGCCCTCGCTCAGCCAAGACCGTCGTTTCCGGTTTCCGAGCAGATTAGGAAAACCCGAACTACCTGTATTCCATTCACTAGGTCCAAACTGTTAGTCGGCCGACTGGTGTACCCAACAGCCTGACAAATCCTGCCTTTCACATGGAAACAATCAGCTTCCCCCTGTATCTGTAATGTCACTCACAGATGCTATATGTAAGAACAAACAGCGAAATACCACTTGAGAATGGCATAAAGCCGGAGCGACGTAGGTGGGAAAAATAAAAATTTTGTAACAGCGTACAAGGGAAACAGTAATACAGACCAAAGTCTAATGCAACAGAATGAAAAATAAGTCATTTAAAATATCTTTTTAGTTGCTTAACTTGGTTAAAAATTCATTATACTGAATTGTATAAATTTTTCACTTGCTTGTATGTATGTCGTCGTAGATCCTACAAGTGACGAGCAGATGCAAAATTCGTGTAAATCACGACACAGCACGATTGTAGTGTGGAATTTTAATGATATATGGAGAGCTGCTGTAATTTGAAATATAGAATTGCAGAGCCGAAGACGGAAACAAATTTTTGCTTATGAATCCACTATCGTTAGATCTTGAGAACATACTCTGAACCCCTTAATATACGAAAAGTTCCTAATGTGCAAGACTGAAGTTATGATACATTCACATAAAAACATGCTGCCTCGTTGCTACTGAGCTCGTATTTCGCGTGACGGTGCGGCGGTATCGATGCGTCCGTAGCCAGTCTCATATTGCAGCCAGCAACCATAATCTATCTCAGGGACGCCGTGATGCACGGTCGCTTTTTCCTTGCTCTAGGGGGAAATAGATCTTCGACCAGACCAAAAGATAAATGGCGCGGCCGTACGCAGTCAGGGAACGCTTTTGATACATTGGCGGGCGAAAATACCCGAGTAGGATGCTGCACGTTATTCGTGAAAACATGCGCACGCGAGCTATCTTTCTCACATTTCTTGCTACTGACCCTACTCAAGGAGGAAATTTATAAAGGGTTTAGAGGAACACACTGCTAAATTTAATTCATACAGAAAACAAAACAAAAAATATAATTGATTTTACATGACATCCATCTTTGCTAATGATCCATTGATTATCAGTAGCCGGCCGCGGTGGCCGAGGGGACTAAGGCGCTCCAGTCACGGTCTGCACGGCCACTACGGTCGGGGGTTCGAATCCCCCCTCGGGCATGGATATTTGTGCCGTCCTAGTTCGTAAGTAGTTCGTAAGTAGTTCATAAGTAGTTTGTAAGTTTAGGGACTGATGACCCCGTATTTAAGTCCCATTGACTATACAAACATTTAAACATTTGATTAT
The DNA here is from genome assembly GCA_026315105.1 of Locusta migratoria. NCBI lineage: Eukaryota > Metazoa > Arthropoda > Insecta > Orthoptera > Acrididae > Locusta > Locusta migratoria. The sequence continues at coordinate 283,801,827 of CM048750.1, read as the reverse complement.
CAGTATTTACCAGATTTGGTTAAGTACATTTCTTTTATAAACATACACAACACATTGTACTACATAATGGCATAATACCTCTACATGAGATACTCTGCAAATCACAGTTAAGTGCCTGGCAGAGGGTTCATCGAACCACCATTATACTATTTATCTCCCATTACCTTCTCGAATAGCGCACGGGAAGAAAGAACACCTGAATCTCTCCGTTCGAGCTTTGATTTCTCGTATTTTATTCTGATTATCATTTCTACCTATGTAAGTGGGAGTCAACAATATATTTTCGCATTCGGAGGAGAATGTTGGCGATTGGAGTTTCGTACGTAGCCCACGCCGCAGCGACAAGCGTCGTTGTTACAATGATTCCCATCCCAGATCCTGTATCATTTCCGTAACGCTGTCTCACCTGTATCTTGACAATACAAAACTAGCTGCCCTTCTCTGGACTCTTTCGATGTCCTCCGTCAAACACACCTGATAAGGATCCCACACTGGGCAGCAATACTCCAAATGTGGACGGATAAGCGTAGTGTATGCAGTTTCTGTTGTAGTTCTGTTGCATGTTTTAAGGGTTCTGCCAATAAAACGCGGTCTCTGGTCTGCCTTTCCCACGACATTAACTATGTGTTCTTTCCGATTTAAATCTGAAGTAAGAGTAATTCCTAGGTATTTTGTGGAGTTTACGGCCTTCACTTTTGATTGATTTATCTTGTAAAGAAGGTTTAACAGATTCCTTTTCGTACTCATGTGGACGACTTCACACATCACATTATTTAGAATCAGTTGCAAATTTTTACACCATAGTGATATTTTATTCAGATATTTCTGCAGTTGGTTTTGATCTTCATATGATTTTACTAGACGGTAAATGACGGCGTCATCTGCAAACAAACTAACTCGTTTATGTAAATAGGGAACAGCAGAGGACCAATAACACTACCCTGTGGAACGTCCGATATCACCTCTGTTTTAGTCGATGCCTTACCATCGATTACTAAGAACTGTCTCCTTTCTGACACGAAATCCCCTATCCAATCGCAAATTTGGGGTGATATACCATAACCACGCAATTTGATTAAAAGCCTTATGTGAGGTACGGTGTCGAAAGCCTTCTGGAAATCGAGAAATAAGGAATCGATTTGCGAACACTTGTCGATAGAACCCATCACTTCGTGTGCATAAAGAGCTAGTTGTGTTTCGCATGAATGATATTTTCTAAATCCGTGTTGATCGAGAGTCAATAGATCGTACTGTTCGAGATAATTCATAATATTTGAATACAGGATATGTTCCAAAATCCTGCTGCAAATTGACGTCAATGAAATAGGCCTGTAGTTTAGTGGGTTACTCCTACTGCCTTTCTTGATACAATCCGATACAAATCTAATGGGTATACAGTCCAGACGAGAAGAATTGGTCTTGTAAAGTGATTTTAGTTGTTGCACTACTCCGATGATATCTACTTCTACGTTACTCATTACGGCCTCTGTTCGTAATTCGAAATCTGGGATATTGGTTTCGTCTTCTTTGGTGAATGAGTTTCTCAAATCTATGTTTAGTAACTCTGCTTTTGTAGCACTGTCATCGGCAGAATCGCCATTACTATCACCTAGTGAGGGTATTGTTTGTGTTTTGCCCCTAGTATATTTAACATATGACCAAAATTTCTCTGGGTTTTCAGTCAAATTTCGAGAAAGAGAATCGTTGTGGTAAGTATTGTAGGCATCTCGAATTGACATCCTCGCTACTCCTCGTACTACAAGAAATGTGATAATTAACTCTTCAATAGGTTTTACATTGAATTTAATGTTTTCCTGTGTCTTAATGCTACAAATGAGTTTTGAGAACTGTCGTTCTTGTGGTCTTCAGTACGGAGACAGCTTTTATGCAGCTCTCCAGCCTACCCTATCCTGCGCAATCCTCATCTTCGCATAACAAAAGCAAGCAACATTAATTTGTACCTGCTTAGTATCTTTACATCTAGGTCTCCCTCTGAGATTTTTTCATCCCCACCCCCGTAAACACACACACACACACACACACACACACACACACACACACACACACCTTTCTCCCCAATTTTATTCAGTACCTCTCCATTAGTTACATGATCTACCATTCTAATCTTCAGATTCGTCTGTGACGTCACATTTCAAATGCTTGTGTTATCTTTTTGACTGAGCTATTCATCTTTCATATTTTATGCTACATCTCACACAAATGGCTTAAAAAAGGCAATTTAAATTAAAGTTCGATATTAACTATTTATCTTTTCCTCATAAACGCTTACATTCCCAAGGCTGATTTTTTCTGCCCAACTGACATATACAGGATGAAGCACTTAAAACTGTTGTTCGGCATATTTGGAAAAATGCAAGTCGAATAAAACACCAGATGCAATAAAAACTATTCACATCTGTGAGGGACATCCATTAACAGGAAGATAAACACCCCTACAACTCTCTGGAAGACGGGAGCAGGGGGATGGTGACTTTGAAATCTCAAATATGAACCACTATTTCTGATAACATACTTTTCCACGGAGACTCAAAGTATGTAATTTTGTAGGAAAGATTTCTTTCGTTTCGTGATAGATGGCACTGTAATTGGCAAAAATAAAAACTTGAAAACTCATTTTCAGACCAAATCCGCTTCGACTGCAATGAACTTTATTTCAAAAAGCGCTACCGGTTTTTTGTCCTGGTGCTTAAAATTTCTTAGAAAAACATGTCTGCCATTTAGCCTTCACATAAAATTTAAAACAAAGCTTCCTAACTTTACGTCCTCGTTAAAAATATATATATAACTTGAACGCTGATGCGTTAGTCGTAGTTTTAAAAATATACTGGGGGTGGAGGGCAGGTGAAACCGTGCCATATGGAAGCGGTGTTGGCGCAGCAGTACTGCTGAACGCGGGGAAGGCTAAATGGCAGACATGTTTTTCTAAGGAATTTTAAAAACCTGATGATGGGTCTACAGGTCAAGAAACCGGTAGTGTTTTTTAAATAAAGTTAATTGCAGTCGAAGCGGATTTAGTCTCAAAATGAAAACATTTAGCTGCGGATGCCCGAAATTCAAGATAACAAATTGAAAACTGTTTAAAAACTGTAATATCCCGAACAAATAGATATCTCACTTCCTCTACCATTAACACTTACATTTTCAGCAAACAGTTGGACAATACCGCGAAAAGTTATTGCAGAAGAAACATTCAAAAAAAAAAAAAAAAAACCTGTTCAAATGTTTGTATAGTCTATGGGACTTAACTACGGGGTCATCAGATCCATGCCCGAGGGGGGGATTCGAACCCCCGACCGTAGTGGCCGTGCAGACCGTGACTGGAGCGCCTCAGTCCCCTCGGCCACCGCGGCCGGCAAGAAACATTCCTATCATGCAATAGATTAGTACACCCTTAAAGAGACATTCAATATTTCTATGAGCCTCAAAATACGAGGAACGTATGTATACTCTCCTTGCAACAGTTAATATCGTGGAACAATTTCGTAGATATTGTACAGTCCGAATCACTGAAGTAGAATGACCAGTCTCACCATAGACTGAGGGCATGTTCCAGAAATGTGCTTCATTCAATTGTGGGAGGTGACACATATCATTATCAAAAATATCAAGTACTGTGTTTTGATATGTTGAGTATTTCATTGAAATATTGCCGTTTTTCAACAATTTTCAAATTTTTCGTTTTTGCTGATTGTAGCGCAATCGTTAGGGTGCGTCAATAATCACCCCGAAAGTATGATAGGCGCTGTAAAGTTTGTGGGACAGTTGGGGCCAGAATATGACGTTGGTTTTTGTTGCTTGGTGGGGTCGCTTCAGAGATATTGAAGTTGGCTTTGTTTTCATAAATGAGATGCTATAGCTTGGTAATTAATTTCTGATAGGGGCTATCGAGACGAAGCCAATGAGATTGTAACGGTAAGGTCTTTGAAGGTCAAAGAATTTCAAAGGGGTGGCACGAACATCCATTTACAGAAGGTGCTGGAATTGATGACTAGTGGTATCAATGCGGCGCTGCAGTATTCTTATCTTGGACTGAGTTGTATTCCGTATCACTTCGGCACTATTACTATTATTCTCGAGTCAGAAACATACAAATTTACGGCAGCCATACGTATCATAAATTGATAAATAGGTACAATTGTAATTATATTACGTGTGACAAATACTTCGTAACCTCAAAGGCGTTTGGAGTGGCTTGCAGGAGATCAGTCTTTGCGCAGGATGTAGAGACCAAAGGGCACTGGAGCATATGGCTTATGGTTTGTTGTTCTCAACAGTCACAGGAAGTGTCTTCTATCTTGAAACCCTATCTCTTCAAGCTGTCTCAGGATCGTCCAACTCCTGATCGTAATCTGTTCAAAGCTTTCCACACGAACCAGTTATCATTGTGTCCAGGTGGTAGTTCTTCGGTTTCGGGCGTCCATCCATGAAGGTGAGGCGTCATCTTCTTCCATAACTCCAGCCTTGCCTTCTCTGGTGAAACGGTGAGTTTCTCAGATGTCCTTAGGAAGTTCTTTCGTGAGCTCAGCCGTTGCTGTGGTGGATTATATCCGTGCAGTGGGTGGGCACTGTTCACTTCCACTTTCAGTCTCTCCTTGTTGGCAGCCACTTCACTGCGTACACTTGGTGGTGCTATTCCATTCGGATAGTAAAGCTTCTCGGTTGGAGTAGGTTTTAAACAACCAGTGATCAACTTGCAGGTTCCATTGAGAGCAGTTTCTACTTGTCTGGCATGAGATGACCTGTACCAGACTGGGGAAGCATATTCGGCAGTAGAAAAGCACAGTGCCATTGCAGAAGAGCGGATAGTCTGTGGAGCCCCACTGTGTCCCCGCTAGTTTGTGAATTAGGTTATTTCACGTGGAGATTTTCATTTTGGTACTCTTGCAGTTCAATAGCGTTTCCGGACATGGGTTTCTATGCTCACTTTGTTCCTCAAGACACCTCCCACATCACCCAGAAGTTTGATGGTGTGGTAGTGTAATTCTGAAACACACTGACGCATGGGACACATACCCATATTAATCTTCGACGTCCATTTACTGCCAGAAGTATGCGCAGGACGAAATTTTGTGTGAGACTTTTTTTTATTGCTAGCATGTAAGGAATCACACTGCAATACAACGTTAATAGGAAGTATGCGAATGCGAGTAATGTATTCCTTCGAAGGAAAGTCGATATGCTTCTCATTTACGTAGAATGCCAACGAAATTCAGTGAGACTTAGAGACTTAAACGCTGAATGTTATCCTCAACGTACTCACCCTACACGTCGTATATTTAAATATGTGTATGATAAATTGAGAAAAAATGAATCTTCAGCGTATAGTTAGATTGGACGCGGAGGAGACTATCCTATCCAGGAGGAGATGTGTCGTCGCCGGTTCGTTCGCCAGACTTTGACACCTATGGATTACTTCTTGTGGGGATTCGTAAAGAAAAATGTTTGTAAAGAAGTTCTAACTACACCTGAAGATATGCAAGAGAGAATTGTCAGAGGATGTGCTTAGATAATTGCTAACGAGATACGGAATACCATTGAATCCAAGATACGAAGTATGTCCACAAAGTAAGTTCCGTTTGGTTATACAGGGTGAATCTAAATTCGCACAATCGGTCTTCGCAGCGCGATTCCTCACATGCTACCAATAACAGAATGTCTGTCACAAAATTTCGTCCTGCGCATATTTCCGCCAGTAAATGGCCATCGAAGATTGACATGGGTGTGTGTCCCATACGTCAGTGTGTTTCAGAATTACACTACTACACCAACAAACTTCTATGGAATGTGGGAGGTGTCTTGAGAAACAAAGTGAGCATAGAAACCCATTCCCGGCAACGTCATCCAATGACGCTACAGGGCGTCGAAGTTGTTGGAGGGGATGTCTAGCGGCAAGAGCTGGTGCCTGTAACTTCGACTCCTCGTAGCGTCGTTCAGTGGTGTTTCCGGAAATGGGTTTCTATGCTCACTTTGTTCCTAAAGACACCTCCCACATCCCCTAGTAGTTTGATGGTGCAGTGCAATTCTGAAACATACTGACGTATGCGACACACACCCATCTCAATCTTCGACGTCCATTTACTGCCAGAAATATGCGCAGGACGAAATTTTGTGCCAGACTTTTTTTATTGATAGCATGTGATAAATCGCGCTGCGAAGCCCGAGTGCGCGAATTTAGATTCCACCTGTATAAAACAAAGGTGTATAGATACAGAAAAAATAGTTATTGCGCAAAACTCTACAACTGTTAAACTACGTTTCTACGTAGCTTCAGAAATTTTGCTGGCACGTGTCATAGCGAGCGCAAGTTTTTGCATGCGTCTCCATAGAAGTTTGCCGCCTGTGTATTCAACCATGTGGTAAGATGTTCCTTCACCTTATCATCGTTGAAGTGTTGATCCCAACGGACAGATTTTAAGTATAAGAAGAGGTGAAAGTCGCTAGGAGCGAGATCTGGGCTGTACGGAGGATGAGCAAACACGTCCCAGTGAAATTCCCGTAAGAGTTGTTTGGTCACATTCGCCATGTGAGGTCAGGCATTATCATGGGATCACTCATAGCATTTTGTCTGTCAACCTCGCCGATGAATTTCCTTTGGTTTAACTTTATTTGCATTAAGAAAAAGAACCAGAGATATTATTTCACACGTGGCGTCATTTTCAATTACGGTTTTCATTATAACGAAGCTGCATTGATACCACTGGTCATCAAATCCAACACCTTCTGTATCTGCCAACTTTTTTTTACACCATTACACATCATTGGACTGGTCTCGATAGCCTCTATAAGAAAATAAATACCAAACGGTAGCATCCTCTAAAAAGTCTCTGAAGTGACCCCACCTAGCAATAAAGATCGAACGTCATGTTCTGGTCTCCGTTGTCCAATGCAACTTTTGTCACATTATCTTTATAGCTCCTACATATTTTCAGAGTTAATCTTGTTGGTAATAATAATTTCGTGTGGCTCATTGGCCTGGTGCAAATCTTTCAATTGGACGCCACTTCGGCGAGTTGCGTGTCCCTAGCCTACCACAGTTATCCAACCGGGGAAAGGGGACCTACAGCTTAACATGGAATCCGAACCACTTGTCGTTTCTGGCTACTCCTCAGATCTTTGAGAGGCGAAAGATGGGTTAAAACGTAGACTGAAAAATTCCGCCGTCCGACCGCGTTTCGAACGCGCAACCCTAAAGTTTCCAGCGCTTTACCTTTTTTGTTCTCTTTTTAGTTTTATTTATTTATTTTGCTCTATGGGTAGTTCTGTTCTTTGCGGTCACTGATCGTGTTCGTTCTTGGTGTTCTTTGAATATTTTGATCAGTTTTTTATTACTGAGAGTGTTCAGCTCTAAATGTTCAAATGTTTGTATAGCTTATGAGACTTAACTACGGGGTCATCAGACCCTAAAGTTACAAACTACTTACGAACTAGCTAATACTAAGGACGGCACAAATATCCATGTCCGAGGGGGGACTCGAACCCCCGACCGCAGTGGCCGTACAGACCGTGACTGGAGCGCCTCAGTCCCCTCGGCCACCGCGGCCGGCTGTTCAGCTCTGTGAACGGGAGCGTTTTTGTTGTTGTTGTTTTTCTTTTCTTTTTTTTACGTTTTTTAGGTGGAGCTATGCTTTGCGGTCGTCGGTTCAGTTCGTTCTTGGTCGTCGTTGAATACTTGGCTCAGCTTTTTTTTATTACAGAGAGCGTTTAACCCCCTGACCGCGAGCGCTGAGCCACGGTGCCCGGGCGTCCCCAAGACCACCGGGCCCGACATTCTTGGTCGTAATAGTTCGTGACTCACCCTGTATAATGGAAGGAAAAAATGTTTCGTACAACAGTTACTTATTTCTTCATGGAGAATCCAAACCTGCAATAAAAAGTAGGGTATCTTATTTAATATTTCAAACTACACACCTTCTACCGTCCTCGGAGTCTTGCAGGGGGTGTGGGGGCGAGGGGGTGGGGGGACGGATCGAGGTTTCCGTTAATGGATGTTCTTCTTCAAGGAGATCAACTTTTATTGCATGTCTTATAGTTATATTTCTATTTTTTCCAAATATTCCAAAAATGTTTAAAGTGCCGTATATATAAAATCACAGTTAATTTTTCATATAAATAAGTAGGTAATCAACGTGGTATCGAACGTTATAAATGTTCAAATGTCTGTAAATCTATCGGACCAAACTACGTGGTCATCAGTCCGTAGCTTACAAACTACTTAAACCTAGGTAAACTAACCTAAGGACAAACACACACACCCATGCCCCAGGGAGGACTCGAACCTCCACGGCGAACAACCACGCGCTCCGCAGCGAGACGCCTTAGACCGCTCGACTACTCTACCGCGGCGAACGTTATACAAAGTGTAAATATTGTTTTAATTTAATCAACGTCTCGCCTTTAATATGTGTATAACATTATCATAAGAAAACCCAGAACATGAATTCTAGCTCGCAAGGTAAACCAATAAAAATCGTCAAAATTAACATATGCAAGAGATGTAGACGGCTTTTTAATAGATACTCAAAACGCATTTAAATAGTACGCCGAATCCATTTAAATACGAATTCGAAATATTGAAACATGAAGCGGAAAATCCGGGTTCGAATCCCGGTCCAGCACAAATTTTCAACTTCGTCGTTGAATTTATTTCAGAGCCCGAAAAGTGTCGAAATGTTTCAATAATTGTGTTTCGTAAAAGTACAGCTTTTAATGTCAGAAAATAGTGTCTGTTATTTCGGACATATCCGAAGGAACAGTCACCATATAAGTAATTTCGGTTAAGTAAGCTGAGCACTTTGATTTTAGTAACATTAATTGTTTACTGTGCCCCTATCCCTATATTGGTTATAATTATGTGTGCATAGTAATTGTGTCCGTCTATGCAACTTAAAAGATCATCTTGCTTTAGCATTTCACCTTCCTTTATTGACAAGTCATTGACAGTGTCAGTTTTTGTAGATAATGCTATACATGTGCGGCTTAGTGTTGGCTACTACTTTCCTTTTGTTTGTGACCTGCGCTGTGGGAAAACTTAATATGTCATACAGAAAAGAAACAGCTAACAGGAAGCATCAGAACCGTGTGAAGCATCGTCTACAAAAACTCTTGCAAACAAAGAATGGCAAAACGCGAAAGGCAACAGAAATCTTTTTTAGTTGCATAGACGAACCTAAAATAATAAATATCTACTTTAACTATGCAAATGCAGTCGGAGCAAATACCATTACTCTTGTTATGTAAACGTATGAAGTGTTCTCAGTGCCTGCGGCTTTCATAGTTGCTGAATAAACACGAACTTCAGACTATCTTCGTTACAACATCTCATGCATATTTTACACTTCATTTAAGAAGAAGAAGGTTAAACAGAAGCAATTGAACTTCCTTCCTAGAACGAAAGGCAGTGTGACGCAGTATGCTAACTCAAGACAGAGCAGAAATGAAGACAAGCAGTCGGATGTTCTTACTCTACTGGGGCACTGGAAATCAAACACTCGTGCTTGAGCTTTCCACAACTGCCACCAAACCGAAGAAAAATTACAGAACTAGTAGACCATATCACTAATTAATATAGTTCTTTAATCTTCTTAACGACTTCAATCGTTTTACGTAGGCTAATATGCTTTTATGATCTCTGATGAATTCACCAGTTCATCCAAGATTTCTAGAATCTTTACAGAAAAGAATTATGAAACATTTTTAATTCCATTTACTTTGCCGACTTCTTTATATCTGCTATATACATCTTTCATGAACAGGAATGTACGACAAATTTCGACCCTTGTTGCACAACACTTATTTTTTGAGCAAGCATATTAAAATGGTGAAGAGTTTTAGAATTACATTATAATGAGAATATTAAAAGTCATTATGATATATTACAGAAACATTTTTCAAAACCAGTGCCGGCCACGGTGGCCGAGGGGACGGAGGCGCTTCAGACACGGTCTGCACGGCCACTACGGCCGGGGGTTCGATTCCCCCCTCGGGCATGGTTATTTATGCCGTCCTTAGTATGAGGTACTTGATAAGTAGTTTGTAAGTTTAGGGACTGATGACCCCGTAGTTAAGTCCCATAAGCTTAACAAACATTTGAACAAAAACAGTGGTGGTACATAAAGTTACATGACATTAATTGATACAGGCTCGTGTTTCGCGTAATACTTCAAGCAGCAATACAGTCCTGCAAGAAAGACTTTTTTTTTTCCTAAGCAGAGGGGCTCTACAAAGTAAGTTTTGTTGTTTGTAGTTTTTTCGTTTGGTGCTTATTTCTTGAGACATTTGGCCGAGTCACTATCAATGTACCATCCTGTATTAAGCAAATAAAAGTGACCTGGAGAACAGTTCCAGCAGAGGAAATTAAATACAACACCTGACTATAGTAAATGTTGAAAGTGACCACAATCCTCTGTTAGCACTTTTGAGCCCTGTCAGCAAGTTTCTGAAAGTGGATTGAAGTTGAACTGTTCGACTTACTGCCATATCATCGGAAATTTTCTGCTGCAGTTGTTGCGGAATGTGATGGTTACTGTAATAGGCTTCAGGACTCGCCACACAAAGTAATGGCCCCCTGACAGATCAGGTGACCTGGTTGGTCAGCTAGCGCCGCGACCATATGACGTCCGCTAACAACTTTGTCAGGAAAGAGGGTTGTGCAAACGTCCTATGAGGCCGGCGGACTGTATGAGCAGGCGGGCCTCCCTACTGGAAGTAAGTGTCCATTTTTAAATCATTCGTTAATGCAGCCATAAATCGGTGCAAAATCGTATCCACTCGTCGAGGTCACTGTTCTCAGCGTGTTTCTAAATGATACTGGCAAACTTCGTGAGGTGGTAGAGGATGACTTGAGGAACAAAATGAAGTAGAGTCTGGTGTCGCACAAGTCTGAAGTGCGCGCCTCGTACTTTAGCCGCTCGCCGCCATGCAAGCACGGCGCGGCGTTCTTACGACGTCAGCCACGAGCGCCCTCTGCAGAAATCCCGCTCGTGGCCACCACTGAACTGTATCGGTCACTTGGCAATAGGACAGGCACTAGAACAGACTCTCATCAGCAGGCAGCCCCTAACCTAGTTAAACTATGCATCAGCATTACACTAGTCTGCAGTAATGAAACATGTAAAAGATAAGTATTGCAATGTTTATATATTGTTCTAATCTAGCTTAGTGAGTCTAGTTTCTGCTATCCCACTGGATGGTCACTTTGAACTCCGTATCCGTACACGCGTGCATACAACTTCCCGTGTCGGTCTCTATACTCTGCCACCGACACCCAGGGCAACCGGCGGCAACGAGACACAAAAGTAGCGAAACACAAAATAGAAAACCCATTTACGGAGACGTCAATCAACGGCGCTACCGATCGACAAAATTATAGGTGGTGGCGCCTGATGACTGTCGGTGTCTACACGTATTGCTCTTCTTCATTTTCTTGCATTTATGTTAGCCATCCATTATAGGTATCTATAAATGTGAATGTCTGTTCGGTGTACGTTTATCACGCCTGAATCACAAGACATAAAGAGATAATCATTTGTACAGTTACTAATGTCTACTCGGGGAAGGCTTTAGGCACGGTTTTATGGCGATCGGATAGCTATTTATCTGTATATATTAATGTGAATGTCTGTTCGGTGTACGCTTATCACGTCCTAACGACAAGACGCAGAGACTTACATATTTCTACAGTTACTAATTTTTACCTGAGGAAGGTTTAAGGCACTGTTTTATAGCGATCTGATAGATATTTAGTAATATGAGGAATTAACGCGAAATGCGGAACAGTAATTATTCTATGAACATTATATTTACTCTTTGAAAATGGTTTTATTTGTTGAATTGTCGCTTGAGGGTTGTTAATGATAAAAGGGTGGAGTATATTGGTTTGGAAAGTTATCGGTGTATATAAAATTCTACGTGTATGTTTGTGTATGTTAATATTTCGATCTGCAATGAAAACTACAGAACGCAAACAATGGTTTGTGTGTAATTGTTGTCCGAAGTCTCCCATTATAGACCATAGCAGTTCCGTGCCGATAGCTTTAAGGGGGTGGAAGATATAATGGTTGAAAGTCGTCAAACTATAAAAATATTCGGACTGAGGGTCAGCGATGAATTTGGACATTACTCTCACCATACGTGTTGAGATAATGCAACACAGGCTATAAGGAATAGTGTATGTATTATTTATTGTAAATCACTAAGAACTTCACATAATTTTATTTTTTATTTGAATGTTGATAAAAATGTTTGTTTCTAAAGAAGGTATTGTATTTCATTTCAATACCCAGTGTCATAGCACACTACTGAAAGATAGCTTATGTATCATAATCAACCAACACGCGAGCGGAGCCGCGGGTTTAAGCTAGTATACAATAAAGGCGTCGACATCACGAACTGTCTACCCTTATTCATATGATGTGGCCCATCGCTGTACACTCCAGCAGCGTAGATGGTGATGTCTGCTGCACAAGACGACGTTAGTCTACAAAACACAAAACACAGTACCGCTATCATTCTCTGTCAGTTACATGCATTATAACGTGCTATAGCGTACAACATCGGAGATTGTGTTGGAGGTATGGAGAGGCAATAAACCATGGGGAGAAGGCCAAGTACGTCACCATCAGCCATCACGGCAAAAGAGCATTGCATTCATAGGAAACAGGGCCTGCCCATACAGCTGCTAGCTCCATTCTCTCCATCGGCGATCGTTGCAACCACTCGCAAACCCCGAATATCAAAAACCACATATTACAGACATGGCGACTGTCTCTGTGTGCATAGAACGCCGCGTTCGCCGCCCAAGAGTGGCATAGCGGCAACTATAACAACTATGATTTTGACGCCCGGTAGTGCTGTTGCGTGACGTTTCCGATTTCCCTTCCTAATTTGATTCCACAGGCCATTCTCTACCACCCCACGGTGTTTGTCGCTGTCATTTAGAAACACCTTGTATGTATAGGGTGAATCACCTAACACATGCACCGCAAATATTGCAGACACAGAAAATGCGATTGATGTGCGGTTTTCACAGAATGGATTAATAGTCAGGGGCTCGCAATTTTAGCTAACAAACAGATTGGAACTTCCTGGCAGATTAAGATTGTGTGCCGGAACCGGGACTCGAACCTGGGACCCTTGCCTTTCGCGGGCAAGCGCACCACCGACTGTGCCATCCCGACATGACTCACGAATGCCGCCTCAAAACTTTCCTGCCGCCAGTACCTCGCCTCCTACTTTCCAAACTTCACAGAAGCTCTCCTGCGAACCATGCAAGACTAGCACTCTTGGAAGAAAGGATATGGAGGAGACATGGCTTAGCCACAGCCTAAGGGGTGTTTCCAGAATGAGAATTTCACTCTGCAGCGGAGTGTGCGCTGATATGAAACTTCCTGGCAGATTAAAATTGTGTGCCGGAACCGGGACTCGAAGCTGGGACCCTCGCCTTTCGCGGGAAAGCGCACCACCGACTGTGCCGGTTCCGATACACAATTTTAATCTGCCAGGAAGTTTCATATCAGCGCACACTCCGCTGCAGAGTGAAAGTTTCATTCTGGAAACAGATTGTAATTTACTTAGAAAGTGTATTTTTATCCAAACTTACAGTTTTTTAAATGGAACAATGCCTGTAGACATTAAGAAACTAAAAGTAGGGTGCACTAGAATATCAGTAGTGTTACTTGCAAGATTGTAGAGCGTCGTTAGCAAAATCGAATAAATAAAAAATTAAAAAATATTAAATAAATGCGTGTATTAATTAGAACCGAAGATGTGTGACAAACGATTGAAATATACATAACAACAAGAGAAGGATATCACGTTTGAATATAAATAATGAAAATCAGAACAGAGTGAATTCTGATACTAGTGGAAAAGTCTCTGAATGAATACTTTTGTTCCGTTTAAAACAAAAATGAAGGAAATCGGCTGGAAAGAACGGCCTGCGTTAGTGACATTCATTAACTTGTTTTCAATATAAAAGAAAAATATAACATTGAGATTCTTAATATAAATAAAAGCTGTCCTATCTTTTAAGGTATGTATCATACACACTGTGCAAAATTTCATTAGAATAAGTGGAGCTTCTCGGTATTTAATACGTCAGATAACTTACAAACACCTCATATGTTTACCGGTTCGCTCACTATCAGTTTAATCGAGGGCTGGAACTTAAATAGTGGCAACACTACTGTGGAGACACTATGCAATGTAATCTACTAATGTGAGTGATAGCACACGTTATTGATATACATACCTTACTCTTAGCAAATAGACTCGCCCGCCACAGGTCTCAGGTGTGCGCACAAACGAAGGGAAACACAGTCACTTGTGAGCGAGCGGTCTAACATAACGGAGTCACTGTTTTCAAAACAGAAACAACTGAACTGGATCGAAATTTGATGTGCCAGAGGTCGTACAGCAAGACAGTGTCATCAGGGCCTTCAGGAGGCGTGCGAGGCATCGGCATTGCCGTACAGAACAGTGGCACGTTGGGTAGAAGCCTTCAACGAAGGTCGGCAAAGTGTGGCAGACCGTCAGTGCACTGTATTACTGTTCGTTTTCGGAGCATCAGCTGGGACCAGCTTTGCGAAAGATACGGCAACACTTTGTACGCAACCCACCCATCATTTTGCACATCAGTGTGCGGACGCATACAACATAAACTGTGGGTGCTCCGTTCGAAAAAAGCAAGGAAGCGTAGCGTTAAACGCCCCGTCGACAGCGTGGTCATTAGAGGCGGCTCTTCGGTAGATGCGCCAGGGAAGTACTGTATCGTCCACCATATTTCCTGGACTTAAGGCCTTGTGACTATGATTTGATTCCGAAGATGAAGGAACTTCTTGGCATTTGCTTCACAACTGCTCCAGAGATATGACAGGCAGTAGACCGCTCCATTCGCACCAGCAACAGCACATGCTCTATTAACGGTATATTACGACTTCCGTAGCGCTGGCAACGGGTTCTACACAACGCTGGTGACTGAAAGACAGTAACAGGTGCAAACATGTAACGCTTTTGTATCGGTTGTGAGTAAATAATTACTACTTTTTTAAGTTCCAACTGTTGTATGTCAGCTAGTCTCACCGCGAATAAGCTATGGGATTTATTCAAAACTAGCGTAATTCCCGCTGCTTCGTACGCGCAGAGTGGATGGTTTGCATTGGTTGTTTCTACTTCTAAATATAATTTCTCATAGATTTAGCTTTAAAAAATACTTTGCTTATCAAGTATTTTGAAAGAATTTACCACCCCCTATTGCACCATCAATGGCAGGATTGCCGGCCGCGGTGGCCGAGGTGACTGAGGCGCTCCAGTCACGGTCTGCACGGTCACTACGGTCGGGGGTTCGAATCCCCCCTCGGGCATGGATATTTGTGCTGTCCTTAGTCTTAAGTTAGTTCATAAGTAGTTTGTAAGTTTATGGACTGATGACCCCGTAGTTAAGTCCCATAGACTAAAAAAAAAAAAAAAAAAAAAAAAAAAAGGCAGGATTCAAATATACCGCAATTCTTTTTTCATTCAAACCATGGTTCGAAATCCAAAGTTTCGCATTTATAGTATCAAAATAGTCTTAGTAGCACCGTTAAAAGGTTTCCCTTATTTCACCCGCTTAGTGGTTGACATTCCAAAAATACCGACACACGTGGTTTTAAAATTCCAACGAAAAATCTAGATCTGAAGATTTGTATTTCTTGCTTATAAATTGCCTGAAGAACAACGTATTTTCAAAACACCGTTCATCCCCTATTTCACCCCCTTAGAGGTTGGAATATCGAAAAATCGCTGATGCCTGCAGTGTAAGATAAACAACGTCTACAAATTTCAAGTTTCTATCGTTTGTAGATTTACAATTCAGCGCCGATTTCTGTCTTTTAGAAACGGATCAAGATCGCGAAATTTCTTTCTAATGCTTTGGCATCTTTCTTGGTAGTTTTACTTTTCAAACTGCAATATGTACTTTTATTTATTTCTTTTATTCAAATTTTTTATTTTTTTATTTTTATTTTTATTTTTATTTATTTTTTTATAGTACGCTTGTCACAGGAAAACAACTGAAGAATTTACATCACGTTTCGCTGAATATAAGCTTCTTGGTATTATAGTGTCAAAAGTCATCGCTGGTCTTCAACCAAAATTTTATCACAGACATACCTTAACGTATGTCTACAGTCTGTGTATTGCAGTGAGCTCAAAGATAATATGGAGATGATACTATGTATTATGAAACCGTGACGCTCGGCGTATATTTGTCTCTTTTATCCAGTTGTCAGTATTTAAATCCTAAGGAATATAGTAGTCTTTCCAGTGTTTATATTGAGATCATTGGTGTATTGCCAGTGTAATTAATGCTCACTTAATGTATGTCTGTTTTTCCCAGTGTTTTATCTTTGAGTCTTTTTAACATTGAGCGTCTGTTGATCGTCGTATTGCTCCACATTTTACGCATTTCTGTTCGCCACAGTCACCCACCGCCACAAACCGCGACCAAAACACCATAGTACACACCGCGAACCTAAAGGCTACTCTCACGCATAACCGCCATTGGTCTGCAATGAATAATTCTGGCTACTAAGTGAAATATATGGTCACACGTCCCACGTTTCATTTTTATATACAGGGTGTTTCACTAAATGTGTTTGCCTCTGTAACTTATAAAATAATAGGTGACGGGAAATTTTAATGCGGTAGGTCAACAAAAGAAATGTTACACTTTCTGCGGAACTATGAGCATAGTTTATTGTATCATTTTTCCAAAGAGTTACACCACAAAGATATAATTTTTTAAATGGAACAATAATTTTTTCTGTCGTGTATTGGATTCGTTGAAACCAGCTGCGTCCAAATCAATGTAAACTACATTTCTATCACTGTTAGTTTGGGAGCTACAACCATTCAAAGTTCCAGGGGCGAAGGCTGCGATAGCGTATCTGACTGGCCGAGTGGCTATCCCCTGGGGCACGGCCCACCGTCTCATGACCACCAGTCAGTTAGCTACGCTGTCGTAGGCTCCGCCCCCTATACTTTGAAGGGTTGTAGCTCCCAAACTAACAGTGATAGGAATGTAGTTTAAATTGATTCCGACGCAGCTGGTTTCAAAGAATCCAATGCACGATAGAAAAAACCTATGCTCATAGGTCCGCGGAAAGTGTAACACTTCTTGTGTTGACCCACCGCATTAAAATTTCCCGTCACCTATTATTTTATAAGTTACAGAGGCAAATACACTTAGTTCAAAAAATGTTCAAATGACGGCCGCGGTGGCCGTCGAGACTGAGGCGCTCCAGTCACGGTCTGCACGGCCACTACGGGCGGGGGTTCGAATCCCCCCTCGGGCATGGATATTTGTGCCGTTCTAGTTCGTAAGTAGCTCATAAGTAGTTTGTAAGTTTAGGGACTGATGACCCCGTAGTTAAGTCCCATAAACTATACAAACATTTGAACATTTTTTGAATGTTCAAATGTTTGTAGAACTTATGGGACTTAACTACGGGGTCATCAGTCCCTAAGCTTACAAACTACTTATGACCTAGCTAAGACTAAGGACGGCACAAATATCCATGCCCGAGGGGGGATTTGAACACCCGACCGTAGTGGCCGTGCAGACCGTGACTGGAGCGCCTCAGTCCCCTCGGCCACCGCGGCCGGCAATACACTTAGTGAAAATGTTCAAATGTTTGTAAAGCTTATGGGACCCAACTACGGGGTCATCAGTCCCTAAACTTACAAACTACTTATGAACTACTTACGAACTAGGACGGCACAAATATCCATGCCCGAGGGGGGATTCGAACCCCCGACCGTAGTGGCCCTGCAGACCGTGACTGAAGCGCCTTAGTCCCCTCGGCCACCGCGGCCGGCACACTTAGTGAAACACCCTGTATTTATATTGATTGAAACGGGATGTAGGTCAACGCGGACGAAATTCCTAGTGCTGCTATAAACCGAGAAAAACTGAACTCGTTTGATTCCAACCCCGAAAAAGTCGCATCACGTATTTGCAGCTGCCGTTCATGGTATTGTTGAATGTACCGGGCGCGGCTGGGCTCGGATGTTATACCTAACACTGTTGGGAGACAGCTATATGGACCGGCGATGATTCAGCATTGTAGTTTACGAAATGTTCTTATTTTATGGGACGGCTAACGGGAAACTGGTCACTGCAATGTGGTCGCGTGTCAATTTCCGATAAAATATCAGTGCAGTGTCTCTCGCTTAGACGCTTCCGGTCCAATCACAGTTAAAAGGTGCGGTTAATTACTCGCAGCGGTGCCGAGGCTTTATAACCTGCAAATGAATTACCGCACAATGTGGCGCTCTGCCGACTCCCACTGAGCTATTAAATTAATTGAGGAAAGGCCCCCTGGTCGGCGCTCGTCTTGCCAATAAGAAACCCTCCCACGAGGATGCTGAGCACTTAATTGGAATTTGTCTACATTGCCGTAGCATAATGTAATAGTTGCAATAACATTTACCCCACCTCTTACTTTCAACACTGAAAAATGAAATTAGAAAGGTAACAAAAGCCTGGTAGGATTTATTTTCCTCTCTCGCTCTCTCCTTCCCTCTGTCTATTATGTTTTCAATGAGTTTTCTCCGTTCCCCTCCCAACCCAAATACAGACACACACACACACACACACACACACACACACACACACACACACACGCACGCACTCACAAAATATCGCTTCTAATAACTCCGTCGACGGCACGTTCGACCCTAATCATCTTCCTTTCTTTCCTCTTTCACACACAATACAGTTCACTGGTCACGAAGACTGATGAAAGTGTTTGTCTACTCGCAACAAAAGGCCGCCCCGTTTGATGAATCGTTCCATCGGCTCTGTTTCCGGAAAGCACCTTTTCATGCGACGTGACAAAGGCGAGTGCACACTTTCACAAAAGGAGAAAACGGAGAGCGAAAATTGTTCTTAAGACATTTGCGAGGACCACGTTCCTCTAGGAGCGGTACCGGTAGTCTCTCAAACGTCAACGTTAGAACTTACATGGTCAGCAGTTAGTTATTTATTTTATACTGGTGTCACCCGGACATGTAATTATATCTTTCTTTCATTTTGACTGATTCTTCCGTCGCTTCGTGGTAGAACATAATCAAATAAATTAAAAACACAATTTTGTGTGTGTTCTACAAGTTTATTTTTGCTTACTTAACCGGTTTTCGGCTTATTAGGCCATCTTCAGAGTATTTACTGCTGTGTCAAAGAGGTTACATTGTTTAGATACAGTATGGTAAGAGATGACAAGTGACTACACTTAGATCGACATACATACTATAACACTTCTTTGACATTGTGTTATTACAGTTATGAACTTAAAAACTAAACTGTAATACAAGAATATACAATATGTGGAGGATAAAACAAGGAATAAATTTGAATATAATCTGGGAACTGAAACTACCTGCTATTACAAACAAACTGATAATGCTGATAAATAAATATATATAAGTGCCTTGTTAATAATTCTACACTATAATTATAGGTGGTGTTACATATGACAGTTGTAAGGCCAGGTTTGGAATGGAATCAAGAACTTAAAATGAAGTAACTATTCATTTTAAGTTCTTGATTCCACTCCAAACCTGGCCTTACAACTGTCATATGTAACACCATTTATAATTACATATGATATTTCTCCTTATCTCGGACCAGCGCCCAGTTTATGGTCATTAGATAATAGTTATTCCTGTAGCCTTGTTGCAGTATACATGAAAAGTTCCAAGAGGAGATCTGGCTCAATGGAAAATTATTGAAATCAATTGACTTACTTATGCAAAATAGAATGAAAATTACTTACAAGAAATTGTCTATTACCATTTATTCGGCAATATTGCTCTCGAATAACATTAAAATGGGCTACGGATTTTTGCAACATTTTTCAAGTTTAGCCCATGGGAAATAGTCTTGCCACATTTAAGCTTTCCTATGTAGCAATGTTCCATTGTCGTTTGCGAAACGTATCGAAGTAGTCTGAAACTTTAGCAGCCCCTGGCAGCATACGTTACCGGTGTGCTGGATTCTGTCGATTTTATGGCGCTATTCAGTTTTTATGCCTGGAAAACTTGCTAATAAAAGCTATGATGAAGACTCGAAGGTTCGTTATTTGGCAAAAGTGTAAACAATTTCTTACCTCGAACATTCGAAATGGATTGATATTTATTGGGAAACTGCGCCGTGACAGACTACTATGGAATGGGCAACCAGGCCAGAAGAAGGAAAAGAAGAAGAAAACAGCGTCTCCTGAACAATGATATACGGTACAACATTATTGGTCACTTGGCGATTGTGGTACAATAAGAAATCAGTTTCCTTTGTATTCCGCGGTACTTAACGGATAAACGTTGAAATTATGGATTGCTTTGTTCTTTGTACCAAAAACGACCTGTTTTCAGAAATTTCGCACGAAATAGTGCAAAATAGAAAAATTTTTACAGCCTCAGGAACAGCACTCTAGTAATAATAATAATAATAATAATAATAATAATAATAATACTTTCGTGTGGCTCATTGGCCTGGTGCAAGTCATTCAATTGGACGCCACTTCGGCGACTTGCGTGTCCCTAGTTTGCCCCAGTTATCCAACCGAGGTAAGTGGATCTACAGCTTAACATGGAATCCGAACCACGTGTCGTTTATGGCGACTCACACATCGTTGAGAAGTGAAGTATGGGTTGAAACGCAGACTGAAAGTAAACCGTGGTCCTACCAGGTTTCGAACCCACGACGTTTCGTTTAAAGTTGAGTGCTTTGCCCCAAGATCAACAGGCCCGAACGAACCGTAGTGCCTATATTATAACACGCATGCGTCTTTTTTGGGCAACGTTGCTTACAGGCAAGATCCTATATTTTGAAAAATTTAATATTGATCACGCGGCCACATACGTCAAATATTCATGAATTTTATTCACACGATTTCGATATGCGCCATATGAAGGGTTACGTTGGGTAAAATAGCCAATATCTTATTACAAAGACGAAATCCATGGCCGCGGTGGAGTAGCCGAGCGGTCTAAAGCGTCTCGCTGCGGAGCGCGCGGTTGCTCGCCGTGGAGGTTCGAGTCCTCCCTTGGGCATGGGTGTGTGTGTTGTCCTTAGATTAGTTTACCTAGGTTTAAGTAGTTTGTAAGCTACGGACTGATGACCACGCAGTTTGGTCCGATAGATTTACAAACAAAAACGAAATCCATGGTAATTTTCGGGCACCAGTGGATGCGCGTTGAAATTGAAACTGAGAAGCAGATCAGTCAACAAGTTAATACATTTATTTAGTGCGCAGTTTTACATATGGGGTTAACAATCAACTCCAGAACCAGACAGACATACTAAATTATTTGTCTGGAATTCTACGAAGAATATGTAGGAAGAAAGGCTAGACTTTTATTCAATGCAAATCATCAAAATTTTTCCCATTCGTTGTTAAAGTAGTATTCTCGAACTACGTTCTTCAGATTTTTAAATTTTATTTTATCCGTCAACGAAATGCAAACGTTCAAATCTACCGTGCATAAGCGCAAATTTACAAAAATAGGTTTTATCCGATTTTTCACTGTGCAATACAATTGTTTAAATAGATAACCATAGAAACTGGCTTCAGTTCCTACTATATATTCTATACACAATTACCTAGAATCCGTTTTCGAAAATATCTATCCGTTATCAAGATACGCCCAAAGAACCATGATGTTACGAAACTTAACATCCAGAAAAATTCAAATGTCTGTAAAGCTTATGGCTTTGTAAGCTGAACTTACAAACTACTTACGAACTAGCTAAGACTAAAGACGTCTATACCCGAGAGGGATTCGAACCTCCCACCGTAGTGGCCGTGCAGAACGTGGCTGTCGCGCCGCAGACCGCTCGGCCTTTGCGGCCGGCTTAGCATCCATCTTCAAGAAATTTTTACGACGAAAAAAAATTTATATCTGCGCTTCTTACAATTGAGTATCCTCTCCCGATAAATTATTGATTTCATTCTCAAGCCGTGTAGCATCAAATTACGTAAAGTGTTGCAACATATTTTAAAACGGTTACAGGGGTAAAAACACAGCATATACTGTCCGTATGGTCTTACGTCATACATATAAGCGTATGAAATGCAGAAAAAATACCGAAATTTTATTGAAAACGGAGAGCACATCAGTATCTCATTACGTTCTCGAGATATTGGTTTTACTTCCGGCGTTCGAATCCGCACGATTTGTTCACTACTATGCAAGCGGACTTGGTGGCCGTTGCACTTGAAGAAAATTATTTTGATTAGTAATTTAATTTTGGACATCGTCTCTCGTTAAATCACAATATGTCGTTTTTTTATTCTTTTTTTTTTTTTTTTTTATTCGTGATAACCTGTATATTCTTGGATGATTCCTGTACATCGACCTTTAGATTTCTTGTCGCATCATTATGAAAACAATCAAAATGTTTGTAAATCTAATGGAGCAGACTGCTATGGTCATCAGTCCGTAGACTTAAACAAAACTTAAATTACCCTAAGGACAACAGACTCATGTGCGAGGGATGACCCGAACCTCCACAGAGAATGGCCAAGTCCGTAGCATGACGCCTTAGACCGCGCAGATGAAAACAATCTTAGCTTGTGTTTATGCTCTAATAACCAAGCTGTTGACAGACATATATTACAATCACTCTTACTTTCTTTCCTTATTTTTGGTCAGTACTATTAGTTTTTATATGCAGCATATCCTTAAGCAGCAAGGAAAAGGCGGGAACTATCTGAAAAATACTGCTGAGGAATGCAAAAAGACCTTTTATATCCATTTATAAAAAAACTATGACAAAAGTGGGATACCAGCTCTCTTAGTTCTCACTGCGCCTTCCGCACAAAAAATATCATCTTGCGAATATATTCGCGCTTTTATTTGATAAAAGATAATAGCAGAAAGTAACTGTGAAAGACAGAGATAATCCAGTCAATGAGTGCTCTAAAGTGGGGTGTAGAGTGCATGGAATATGCGAGAATTTTTGACTTCAGGACTTCTTTAGGGAGAGTTAGGAGGTGAACATACTAAAAGTCCCCGACCCTGGGGGGTGAGATAAATCAGGGAGGGGTTGAAAGGTACCATTTTTTGGTTTTCTGCTTATATCTCGAAAATGGTCGGCTTTAGGAAACAATTGTTCCAAATAAAAATGAAAGATAATTGAATTTGCTATAAAATTGTTTAGATACATATATGTCGAATTCCCGACGGTTTTCGAGATATACGTTATTGAAAATTGACAATTTCGGAAAAATCATCTTTACCTCACTAATTTTGTCAAACATATACTTCTAGGTACTCACTCGATCGTTTCTCAGAAAATTTGTTAGAAAGAAAGTTGTAGAGCATTAAATTTACTTTAATTTGATATTCACATTTGCTACCTTATCTTCAGCCAATCAGATGTTACATAATTTGTAAGATGTGCTCTCAGTTTCGATTTCCTGCTTAGAAATGAGTATTTTGAGAGGCTGTAACGTTTTTACCTTATGAAACTGCTAGCATAGTAAATAAACACTTTAACAATGACAAGAAGGTACTTACAATTGAAATCTTTTCATAGTTGTAGCTTTTATTACAATATTATGAATCATACAATGAAAGGTTTTAGAAACACTGATATTGATTCAGAATGAAAAATTGAAAGCAACAACTCTGTTTTTCTGAGGAGGCATGATCAAGATTCATTCATCTTCGTCAGTAGTGGAGACGTCGTCCAACGAGATTGGTGGAGTCACGCGATGTCACTGTCGCCGTTTTCATCCTGAATAAATATTCCGACTCCGTTGTTGCAGTTGCTCTTGCAGTTCATGCATGTAACAGACGAGCGTAACAACGCTTTACTGCATCCACATCTGCCACTGTCACATTCTTTCTTGCATCGACAAAAAATCATCGTCAAGATTTCGTCAGGGGCAGCATCTAAGTCTGAGAGTTTCGGAACTAGTTGGCCATTCCAACCCCAACCCTCTCCTAAGCGAAGGCGTAAGTTCGGGATTCATGCTGCTTAACAGCTCCTTCAGCTGGAGGGAGACACGAGAGATTAGGCTTCATGTTCCCTGCTGCTTTTATAAATGATTTGTTGCGGAACTCGATGAGATATTTTGTGGTGGCTGGACCTCCATACCATTATAGAATACTCGTGATTCCCTCTGTCTCAGTGGAGTTGGGGAAAGAAGAACTGTTGGCAAATATCTCAGCAGCATGTTGTATGATTTTGGACTTCTGGTGCATTTTGACAAACCCCACTTTACTCTTGCAATACGCTACGGATATTGTGTCACTATCTGTAAGAGCATGTAAGAATAATGGTCATTGTCCTTCATTTTCAATTCCTGTTGCAGCTATTGTGAAAAACATAAAAACGTCATAACCTTTCCTTTTCCTGGTTCTACAAGCAGAATGTTAAGATCAGAGATTTTTCTATTAAGAGAACAGCTAAGTCGACATACTTTCCAATAATGGCAATCGAGGAATTGTGTTATCTGTTGATAGCTGTCTCCAAAATATCAACGTCAGCATCACCTGAAGCTTCAAGGCCATATATCCTATTTTTCTGTAATTGCACCATCAAAAGGTTTACCAGCTGATTCTTATTGTTAAATTTGGAGAGGAAATCTTTTGTGTCCCAGCCTCGTCGCCGCTTTTGTGTCTCGTTTCCGCCGGTGGTCCTGGTGTCGGTGACCGAGTAGAGAGACCGACACAGGAATAAAGGATGCACGATTGTGTAGGTACGTAGGTGACCAGCCAGTGGAACATCAGAAACTAGAAACACTAGAGTAAATTAGAACGATATATATATATTTCTTAAAGACTTAGTAATACTTAACTTTTACATAGTTCTTGACTGCAGAATGCTGATACATAGATTAGATAGAGGCCCGTCTACTGAAGAGTCCTAGTGCCTATCCGATAGCTAAGTCTTCCCTGGTGCCTATCTGATTCCGAAGTGTTAACTGGTTCTTATCTCAGTCCCAAGTGAACGAAGTCGTTCAGTGGTGGCCACGAGCGGAGTTGTAGCAGCGGGCGCTCGTGGCTGACGTCGTAAGAACGCCGCGCCGTGCGTGCATGGCGGCGCGCGGCGAAAGTAGGTGACGCGCACTTTAGACTTGTGCGACACCACAAAATCCTCTTGCTTCACTGTAATTTTAGTTTCTAGACTGACATTCATTTCTCCACATCTCCTGAGCCGATATCGTAGACTTTGTTCAGCTGCTTTTATGCTCTCTGATATGTCAGAGTACCCATTAAAAAAATACTGTACAACCTCTCCCAAGACAATTGGTCTTCAAAAATCTAACATAACCATTGTAACCTGATGTAATTTTTTGGACATTCAGTATGAAACAGAAGGATGTCCGAACCTTCTAAAGATGAGCCAGTGGTATCTCCCCTTTCTATTCTAGCTTTGATGAGTGATAGTATTCCTTTTTTTGTCACTGTGGAAACACCTGGTCCATCTAGTGTTTCATCACATACAAAACACCGAGTAGCCATTGTGCGCACTACACAGTCAACATTTTCATAAATAAATAAAAAAAAAAAATCTCGAAAAGCTGGCACACAATTGCGACACACAAACTTTCTCTACGGTTGACGAACTTTTGAAGTGAATTGAAGCAGGAAGTGAGTGAGAATACTCCATTCCACCCCTCACCCAGTGACAGGCCTGCGATGTTCGTCTTGGGGCTTCCCCATCGTTAACCCTCTCCCGGGCGTTAGATACTGACGACATTGACAATATATCGACTGCAGGTGACAATAAATGAGCCTCAATTACTCCGCCTCAGAAAAACGAAGATGTTGCGTTGAATGCAATTTTTCTCTTCATTCTCAATCACTTTCAGTGTTTGTAAATACTTTAATTGTATCATTCACGATATGATCAGAAAAGCTACATATATAAAAAGGTGTTCTGTTTGAAACACAAGTACCTTCTTGTCATTGTTAAAGTGTTGTTATTGACCCTGCTAGCACGTTTCATAAGATAGAAACGTCACAGCCTCTCAAAACATTCATTTCTAGAAGGACATCGATAATGAGCGCACATATTATAAATGATGTTACTTCTGATTAGCTGAAGATAAGGTAGCAAATGTGCATATCAATTTGAAGTAAATTTAAGGCTCTACGATTTTCGTTCAAACAAATTTACTGAGAAACGATCGAGTAAGTCACTAGAAGTAAATGTTTGACAGTATTAGTGAGGTAAAGATGATTTTTTCCGAAATTGTCGATTTTCAATAACGTATATGTCGAAAACCGTTGGGAATTCGACATATATGTATGGAAACAATTTTATAGCAAATTCAATTATCTTATATTTGTATTTGGAACAATTCTTTCGTAAAGCCGACCGTTTTCGAGATATAAGCGGAAAACCAAAAAATGGTACCTTTCCACCCCTCTCTCCGCTTTAGCTAACCCCCCCCCCCTGGGGCAGGGACTTTTAGTATGTTCACCTCCTAACTACCCCTAACAAAGTCCTGATGTCAAAAATTCTCTCATATTTCATGCACTGTAGAATACATTCGTTTACTGGACTAAGGAGTCAGGAGCGAAACGGGTGGCAGTCATGGTGGGAGATACCGACAGAAGAAATGATGTTCAAACGTTCAAATGTTTGTATAGTCTATGGGACTTAACTACGGGGTCATCAGACCCTAAACTTACAAACTACTTATGAACTACTTACGAACTAGGACGGCACAAATATCCATGCCCGAGGGGGGATTCGAACCCCCGACCGTAGTGGCCGTGCAGACCGTGACTGGAGCGCCTCAGTCTCCTCGGCCACCGCGGCCGGCCGATCCACAACGTCGACCCCAAATTTTGTTTCATTATAAAATTGCACTGTTTCAGGAGTCCTCTTCTGACTTTCAGACACAGATACATGAGAGTGAAGTGAACTCAATAATAAGACATTTTTATTTGTTTTCCCTTGATAAACTGTTAGGGTTGTACTATCATCATTTTTATACACAACAGTCGAGTGGAGTGGTTGTTTTCGTGTCTTTGCTGTAGGAGGCACCTCCCTTCGATTACGGTTCAGTGTACCTACTAAAGTTGTGGATGCTGCCCTCAAACGTTTTGCAAGTTTTAGCGAAGTAAAGTAGCTATCAGTAGTAATATTCACACCTTTGCCTAGGTATGGTTCCATAAGCCTAAGAACGACGTTTTCACCTATGCTTTGGTCAGCTGGTCGAAGGGGATCGGCACCAGTGTACGGGAATCCATTCAGTATGTGTTTACTAGAAACACATGCAAGTAACCACAATTTTATACCAAACTTGTCTGGCTTGCTAGCAATGTATTGTGTGAAAGGGCATCTTGTTTTCGAGGGCAAAAGTTTTTCATCAATTGTAACGTAAGGTTCTGCTTTATAGCATGACCTACTGTTTTCAATTAAAGAATTCCAAATAGCTGAGGCAAGAGCAAATTTGTCTGTCTTGAGACGTTCAGATCTAGTGGACTTTATGTCAAACCTAACATACTTCAGTATTTCAACAAATCTATTGCGCCCCATAGTTTGTCTGAAAAACGGAGGACCCCATACTGTTGACCAAAGACCTTTCAGAGGAAAATTATTTGCCCCATACACCCCTCTTGCATACATTATGGCGACAAAGGCATCCAATTCTTCAATGTCTACTGTCCAGGAATCGTCTTGTGTTCGACGACGAGCCTCAGTTTCAGTGCAAAGCTTGATGTGGCGCATCATGGAGGCACTGAAAATAAGCCGCCAAGCACTAAGGAGTTTCCCATTTTGAATGTTCCTTTTAGCATATGATGTTGGTCCTGGACTCTCTCGCAGAATGTTACAATTTTGCAGACGACCTGAAAATGTACAGAAGAATTATATTTTTGTAATGTGTATTGTAATAGTATTATACATATATATTTGTTCTTATATGCTATCAAATCTAGTTATATTATGCAAAGCTATATCAACTTGTTGTTACTGTTATTTATCATACATATTTTGTATTTAACTAGTGTTTATTTCAATTTTACCAGGTATAACTCTATCTAAAGACCAGACATATTACTGACCTGGGTTAGAGCCCACTGGTACAACTTTCCAGACAGTTCCATCTTTTGCTGTTTCTTTTTTCTCTTCACTTCCAGAAGAAGAAGCCTTTTTCTGGGTTGTTGATCTTACAGAGTTAGGATTTCGGACACTAGAAGGGAGACTAGCTGTAGAACCTTCATTTTGTTCCAAACTGGTTAGAAAACTAACACTTTCGTTAGAAGAATCACTTCCTTTATCTGCAGACACTGAAACTACCATACGTTCTTCACTGTCCTGATCGCTATCGCTATCAGAAACCTCAAATTCTTCACCTGAGCTTTCATCTTCTATTTTTCTTAGTTCTTCTAGTATTTCTGCGTCCGTTAGACCTTTCTTGAATTTATAGGTCATGTTTGCAGGGACGACTATCAGATACTGTGACAGACAATAATCGAGAGTATTGCTTCAACAGTCCAACAATCAGTGCTGGAATGTATTGCATTGTTGTCGCTTATTGAAACAACAAAGCTAAAACAGATGGTTTTATTTGCTACACATTATTACAAGGCAAAATGCTGAAAATACAGAGAAACGCTAAGAGGGGCCAAATTGGCCCTGCGGTCCTTCTAGGTAGTAATCTTAATATTTCGGAATCTAATAAAAGTAGAACACTCTAAAAGAGGGTACACAATAGTTTATATGAATGATGAAAAGTCACAAAATGTCAACTCAAATCAGTTAACGGTTTGCTCAGGACACAAGGGAAAAATCGTTACAGGGGCCAATTTGGCCCCTCGGTCCTTCTAGTGTTAAACACAGTAACAATGGGAGAAAGAGAAGACAGTTGGAGACACACTTAAAATACTCTGTGAGAAGTGTTTGAAAGGATTCTGAATGTTTTGTGTTAGAAGTGCACGAATGTATTTACATGCCAAAATATTTTTTGAGGAAGACAGAGTGAGACCTAAGGGTGTCCCACCTTTTTTTAAACTGGAATATATCTCCCTATTTTGTGTTCCGACAGGAACATCTTTCAGCTGGTTTGCTAATGACGGTAAATTCAGGGTCGCTTCTACATGTTGCCCTAAAAACCACATTCTGCCGCCAATAGCGACTCTTTGTTATTGCATCACGTGTTGAGTGAGTGGATGTACAATTTGAGAGGTGCTTGTTGAGTTAACAGGTTTATCAGTCACAGTTAGGGATGGTTAATTTCTGTGTATATATAAGTATGAACAATGTCTTTCTGATGTCACCGAGCGAGATGGCGCAGTGGTAACACACTGGACAGGCATTAGGAAGGACGGTGGTTCGAATCCCCCTCCGGTCATCCTCATATACCTTTTCCGTGATTTTCCTAAATTACATCAAGGAAATGCAGGGATGGTTCCTTTGAGAGGTCACGGCCGATTTCCGTCCACATCCTTACGCAAACTCTCCGAGCGTAAGCTACGTTACTAATGACCATGTTGTCAACAGGTCGGTAAACTCCAAGCTGCCTTCCTTGATTCCTTTTGGTGTCAGAGATCGCGTATCCGTATGTTACGAAGCGGTTCTATAACCTTCGCGAAGTAATGCAATTATATGTAGTTTTTCCATAACGAAGGTTTTTGCCCTGGGCAGATTTCTTCATTTACCACGCCTATCCTATTCCAGTCCATTCACGTTTTTTGTTTGTTTGATTTATTCGACTTTTGAAAAATTATTATTATTGTATTACATATATCT
Source organism: Locusta migratoria (assembly GCA_026315105.1). Taxonomy (NCBI): domain Eukaryota; kingdom Metazoa; phylum Arthropoda; class Insecta; order Orthoptera; family Acrididae; genus Locusta; species Locusta migratoria. The sequence continues at coordinate 283,772,054 of CM048750.1, read as the reverse complement.
TAGTATTTTTATCATTATTCCTGAACAGATTGTCAGGAATTAAATGACCGATAAATATTCAAATTAAATACGAGGGTTGCAACTTAAATAGTGCCAACACTGCTGTAGAGACACTATGCAATAGAATCTACTATTGTCGCTGATAGCACACGTCATTGATATACCTACTTTACCTCAGAGCAAATGGACTCGCTTGTCCGGTGTCACAGGCATGCACACAATCGAGGGAAACATAGTTACTTGTGAGCGGTCTAACGTAACGGTGTCACTGTTGTTGATGCAGCTCTCCACGCTACCCTGTCCTGTACAAGCCTCATCAGCTGAGAATACGAACGGCAACCCAGATGTATTCGTCCCTCGGTCTCCCTCTACCATTTTTACCCACACACTGCCTCCTGATACTAAGATTACGATTCCTTGATGTCTCAGAATGTGTCCCAACAACCTACCACTTCTCTTAGTCAGGATATGTCAGAAACCCCTTTTTTTCCTAATTCTGTTGAGCACCTCCTCATTAGTTACGTGATCTACTTACCTAAAAGCTTCCATCGTCTTTTTGTCTGAACTATTTGTCCTACACTTTTCATTCCCAGACAAATTCTTTCAGAAAGGTCTTCCTAACATTTAAACCAATATGGTATGTCAACAAATTTCGCGTCTTCGGAAGCGCTTTTCTTCACATGGCCATTCTGCATTTTATATCTTCTCTATTTCGGCCATCAGAAGTTATCTTGCTACTCAAATAACAAAACTCATCTACTACTTTTATTGTCTCATTACCTAATCTAATTCCTTCAGCATCGCCTGATTTTCTGACACTACATTCCATTGCCCTCTTTTTTCTCTTGTTAATGTTCATCTTATATCTTCCTTTCAAGACACTGTCATTTCGTTTAATTGCTCTTCCAGGTCCTTTGCTGTCTCTGGCAGAACTAACGCAAGCTTTTTATTACCTCTCCTGGACCTTAATTCCCTCTCCAAATTTCTCCTTGCATTCCTTCAGAGCTTTCTCAGTGTACAGATGCAGCAAGATTGGGGAAAGCCTACAAAACTATCTTACTCCCTTCCCAACCGCTGTGACACTTTCATGCCCTTCCACTTGTAAATATGGCTGTTAGTTTTTGTACAAGTTGAATATAGCTGTTCGCTTCCTATATTTTATCTCTGCCACCCTCAGAATCTAAAAAAGTGTGTTCGAGTGATACAATGTCACTATGTTTTCGAAACAGCAACAACGGAGTTGGATCAAGATTGAATGTGCCAGAAGTCGTACAGCACGACAGTATCATCAATGTCTTGAAGAGGCGTTCGGAAAATTTTCGTACAGAACAGTGGCATGTTGGATAAAAGCCTTAATCGAAGGTCGGTAAGCCGTGGTAGACATCCACCGGACCGTTCTTCCTGTGCCCAGTTAGTGGACCGTGATCGATTTTCTGCGAAACCCATCCAACATTTAGCACGACAACGCTGCCTTGTTCGATCGATAGGACTAGGAAGTGCTGTACTATCCACTATAGTCCACAGACTAAAGTCCTTGTGACTTTGATTTGGTTCCGAAGATAAAGGAACCACTTCGTGGCATTGGCTTCAGAACTGTTCCAGAGATTCGACAGTTAGTAGACCGCTCCATTCGCACCATCAACAGAACAGGCTCTACTAACGGTATACTACGACTTTCATATCGCTGATAACGGGATCTACACAACGCTGATGACTTCTTTGAAGGACCGTAACAGTTGCAAACATGTAACGCTTTTGGATCGATTGTGAATACGCTAAATAGTTGCCACTATTTAAGTTCCAACCATCGTATATAGTCCGTTAGCTTCTTTTAGTTTCACAGCATACTTTTCAATTGTCTTCATGTGAAATCAGTACATACGTTAAATTCAAATCGCGATACTTAATTGATACAAAGCAGTCAGGGCAGATAACTATTTTATTAAATGCAAATTAGGGCACATTATATTCCAATATACTGCACACCAAACCATGCCCAGATTCACTAAATGGATAAGAGTAGAAAGAGAGCCGTCTGTCAGTCAGCACCACACCACCACCAATACCGCAATAACACGTCACATCCCTCCAATGGCCTCGGCGGAATAGCCGTGCGCACTGAGGCTCCGTTCTGCAGTGGGCGCGGCCATTCGCCGTCGGAGGTTCGAGTCCTCCCTTAGGCATGGGTGTTTGTGTTGTCCTTAGGTTAGTTTAACTTATTTTAAGTAGTTAGTAAGCTAGGGACTGATAACCAAGCAGTTGAGTCCATAGATTTACATAAATCTGAACATTTGATTTCACTCTTATGTCCCCCGATCTCGCAGATCGGATAACGTTTTCCTCGATGAACCACCACTACTTCACAGAAATAGTTCAGAGTTTATAAGCAGACCAACACACACCTTCAGTCTTTAATGTTATAAATCCTTTATTAATACTTTCGGTAACTCCTTGTTACCATCTTCAGATCTCTGCTTAGTTGACTACTACCACATAACCAGGGGCCATATAGATCTCGTACTATTCCGATCTTTTATAAGTGCCTAACAAAGAGCATTATCAGGTATCAGTAGGCGACTTCAGTGTTTTCTTTGGACCTTCCATAATTCATAGAACAGTTTGCTACTAATATTTAGGCCTATAATTTAGTCTTTTGTGGATCTTCTAAAAATGTGTAATTTGTTCGTGAGATATAGCAGCAATTAGTAACAAAGTTGATTTATTTTATTTCGACCATACCTGTTCGGTCAAACATATCGAACACCAAGTTGAGAATCTGCTTTTAGGTTTTCCAAACAACATATTATGTATGATGTACATCATACTTGTTCGTGCCAGTTTGTTTTGGTGTTCTAGAGCGTCACACGTGGCACAAATACCCTTCTTTCGGTATTTTAACGATTCAGATCTTACTGATACATTTTCTTGTACCTGAGTGGGTAAAGCAGTTTCTACTGCGGTTTGTATATAATATTAAAGAGGAGTGGTTTTGTTTATAGAAAGTTTCTCCTTGAAGATGCATAGAACACGCGCTTCTCATACTCTCAGTGGTTGAGCTCATAGCTAGTTCTGTTTAATAATTTCTTTTCTTACGTTATACGTGCTTACTATGTTCTTCTGTCTGACCATCCCTTAGATACTGAGCCCTGAACGCAGTTCACAATATACGTACCAAATGTTAGACGTTACCCTGCAGTACATTTCAATTCCAGTTCTGCATCGGCAAACACAAATGATCGGCGAAATGCGTCATCTCTCAGATATCCAAAATTCCAACAAGATGGTGAGCAGTGGGAGCACCTGTGACGAATACGGAAGCACTGGTTGTTTCACCAGCAACAGTATTCTTCGTAATGACAGCGTATACTCTGACATAAACTATTATCTCGTAATTTTTATGTTACTCTTCCAATTATTATTATTATTATTATTTTGTATTGTGCAATGGAATGATACTCGTCTTGCCCCAGGGGAGTGTGATAGGACGGCTATTATTTTCTATCTATATAAATGATCTGATGGACAGAGTAACTTGTAATTTGCGACTGTTTGCCGATGATGCCTTGGTGTATGGGAGGGTGTCGTCTTTAACTGACTGTAATAGCATACAGGATGACTTAGACAAAATTTCTAGTTGGTGCGAAGAATGACAGCTAGCTCTCAATGTAGAAAAATGTAAGGTGATGCGCATGAGTAGGAAAAACAATCCCATAATATTCCAATACAGCATTAGTAGTGAGCTTCTTGATGTAGTCGCGTCGTTCAAATATCTAGGCGTAACATTGCAGAGCGTTATGAAATGGAACGAACATGTAAGGACAGTTGTGAGTAAGGCGGACAGCCGACTTCGATTTATTGGGAGAATTTTGGGAAGATGTACTTCATCTGTAAAGGAGACCGCGTATAAAACGCTTGTACGACAACGTCTCGAGTATTTCTCATGTGTTTGGGACCCGCAGCATATCAGTTTAAAGGAAGGCATAGAAGCAGATGAGAGGCGAGCATTAAGTATGTTTAATGGTAGGTTCGACCAATGCGCGAGTGTCACGGAAATGCTCCAACAACTCAATTGGGCATCGCTAGAGGAAAGACGACCTTCTATTCGTGAATTTCTGTTGAGAAAAATTTAGAGGGCCGGAATTTGAAGCTGAGTGTAGTACGATCTTGCTACCACCTTCTTACATTTCGCGTAGTGATCACAATGACAAGGTAAGAGAAATTAGGGCTCATACGGAGGCATACAGGCATTCATTTTTCCTCGTTCTATTTTGGAGTGTGGCAGGAAAGGAAATACCTAGTAGTGGTACAGTGTACCCTCCGCCTCACTCCTTACGTTGGATTGCGGAGTATATATGTAGATGTAGATGTATCTACAAATGGTGAAACTTCATCACTTAATCAGAGATAAACTTCGATGACATTGTAACAAGTGAGGCTCAGTTCGGGTACCAAGAGATGTCGCTAGTTACTGAAAGAAAACACTTAGAAAAAGTGAAATCTTGATGATAATTAAAGAGCATTTTTTGTATAAGATGAAGTTAAGATTTAATATAATTAGCAATCCCAGGTGGCAGGATGGAAATCACTGTCATTAGGAAGACTAAAAAGAAAAAAAAAATTAGCAGGAAGACTGAAGTGTGGTGCCCACTTGACTTTAAAGTAATTAATTTCCGTAAGTTACGGTCGAGTGCGTCGTAGGAAAAGTTGTGAAGTATCGTAAAATTGCGGTCTGTAATTACTTACTGGACGGGATCGGTGAAATTCTCCTAAAGTGTTCGCACACTGTACCATTAACAGTGAGTCGTGGCCGCTGGCTGCGTCATCTCTGCTGATTAGAAAGCTATTATTTTTCTTTACCTTGATCTATTACAGTCAATCGCACTTTCCCTATATCTTGATGAAGTTAAGGACGTCCTCTCAGCCCCAGTCTTTCTATCCGTTTGCGTGGTACGTCGAACCAACCCATCACAATGCCACGCAAATGCGCTCACAAGTATTAGCTACTTTCACCCCGGATATAATGGACAACACAGTGAACAACACTGTGCCATCAAAAGTATCCTCCACTGAAGTCATACCAAGATTTCGACAGAAGTGCTCTTTACTGTGGAGTACTGTAAAGGAGTCTGTTTCTCAACGTCCTCGCTCTGCAGAAGAGCGCAGTGAAAGAGGGAGTCACCCTGAATTTGCTTGTCTGGCTGAGTATATACGGCAGCATTCCCACACTCAACTTTTCTTTGACGACATGTCGGGGGCCTTGCCGACCAGTGGACAGTTAGTTTTAAAATTCGGCATGGCATACTGGCCAACAATGTTCAGTTAACATTCCTGTTCGGATGGTTCTCCGTATGTTAGCTTTGCTCCCTCTCGCTCTGTCGCCAGCGCCATGGCACAGTAAGCGACTCTCGTATTTTTCCTCCAGTGCCGGACCCGCCTAGTGAACTGCGACGTAAACATCCATTGTCTCTTTTGTTCCCCTGATTCTAAAAGGGACAGTGTTTCCCGTGAGGTGGATGGGGTTTTCAATGTGCGGGCCCTCCCCGAGACCTCCTGAGTGAATCAGGTGGAAACTGGAGCTATTGTGTTGCTGTCCTAACACCTGGCTCGAATTTAAATAAATTGTTGTAGTTGTGACATGATCCCGTAATTTATCAATTCAAACGTATTTATTTTTCTTGAAAATGATCGTACCCCATCGAGTTTAGGCTCAAATGACTTGTCTTAACGATTACAATATGATTATTATCTCAGGATATGTAGGAAATGGAAGTCAGAAGAACACGACTCCTTACAACATGAAGTAAGTGAAAATATCATTCGCGAACAGAAATAGTGGACAAAACCCGACGGGAACTGTCAACGACCGACGAGCATTAAGAATGATTGTAGCCAAAAAACAAAAGACTAGCTTCAGTAATAAAAACAGTGCAGCTGGAGCATAACATTAATTGGAGGGCTGCAGCTGCTTAACCCTCCATAACGGTCGCCAACGCAAAGCTGCCATGATCGTGAAACCTGCACACTTAATGACTGGAAGCATGTGTCATGGTCTCATGAATCATACTTTTCATTGCTTCCTACAAACAACCGTGTACTTCTGCCGACAAACACCAAAAGAATTTTACAATACATCATGTCTGTTTTCTACAGTGAATTTTTGGGAAGGTTTCGTCATAATTTGGGCATCTTCATCGCAGTATTGAACAGTTTATACCATTACCCTCACTTGTCTGATTACTGTGAATGGACATCGCTCCACCCTCGGAATCAAACTGCTTACTATGATTAATGTGTTGCTAACAGTCACTGCCATAATGCAAAATAATAATGCTTCCCGATGCACTGCCAAAAAGGTTCAGAAGCGGTTGGTATGGCATCAAAACATCGACAGTGTCGTGTCTTCACACAATTTAAGGTTTGGGGCAGTTTTAGAGCACACACACGATCAAATTTATAACTCCAACATCGTTCAATTGGCGAAACGTTTGTGTTCAACAATGGATAGCATTCTGTTTACGAGTCCCTTCCTCTAAAGCCGGATCCACACCCGCCTCTCCGTGCCTCGCAAAACCCAAGCCCCAACAATCGCGTAAGCGGCCGACTGCGAACAGAGGACAAATTGAAGAGCGCCTAGGCGGCCATTGTGGTGGCAAACTTCCGCGCGAACTTTAAATTGTGCGTAAGATTCTTTTGATTAGACAGAGTATTAGTTTGAGTTAAGCCGCGAAAACTATGTCTAATTGAAATATATAACTACAAAACAGCTTCAGACTCCTTTAATACGCAGCAACTATCTGTTGTGTGTAAGTTTATTACACATACGGTGTAGAAATTGGCAACAGCATTTCCTTTACATAACGAAACTGAACTATAACGTACAGATTTTAGCGTGCTAAATGCAGCATATGAACAGAATTAATCGTCAGATATGATTTTTGTCACTTTCTCATTCTACAATTGTGAAACTTTTGTACAAACATTAATTTCTGAAGAGAGTCACACTTTACGTCTTTGCTTTAGTGCTGAATTCTCCAATATTGCCGCGAGAGACGACGAACACCAACTGCCAGCGTGGCGCAGGGGATAGCGTCACGGACTGCGGAGCGGAAAGTCGCCGGTTCAATCCCGCCCACCGGCAAAAAACTTTATTTCTTTGTAATTAACAATTCCAGAAGGTTCTACATCTTTCTTATGTTCACTTGTAAATTCTACTTGTTTCTTATGTTAACTGTTCTTCTAATTTCTGGTAAATTCTGTCTGTGTATAAATAGCAGAGCACTCTGAGAGGCAGTCAGTGCTGTGTGTATGTTGAGTTCGTAATAAACGTGCTTTCAGTATAAGTGCTGCGTTTAGTTGCCTTCGAGGTCAAACCTGCTTCCATTGCAACGCGAAATGGTTTTGGTGGAGGCGCCGGGTACATTGTGCAACAGCTGCATCACCGTGGCTCCGATTAGGCAACGTAAAAGCCGTCGCTTACACGGACTGGGACACAAGGGATACACCGAGTACGTCCTTCCAAGAGTCCGTATCATCAGACGAACTATGGAAACGAAACCAGCAGTAAGCCAGCTACACATCAGACACCCGTCGGTGTTCTCCGGGGACGCTGGACAGGACCCAAACAAATGGCTAAAAGGGTTCGACCGAGTCGCCAAGTACAACAGGTGGGATCATACGATGTGCTTGGCCAACGTTTACTTCTATCTGGACGGAACAGCCCAGAAATGGTTCGAAAACAACGAAGACAAGTTGAATGACTGGGAGACGTTCCAGGAGGAACTGAAGAAGACGTTTGGAGACCGCCAGCAACAAATCCGCACAGCGGAAGAACAACGGAAGAACCGGGCCCAACGACATGGTGAGCCGACACAATCGTACATACAGAGTGTTTTGGCCCTGTGTAACGTAGTCAATCCGAACATGACTGAAGCGGACAAAATCACGCACCTGATGAAGGGAATTGCAGAAGATATGTACCAAGCTCTTCTGATAAAAGACGTCGCTACGACAGAAGAGTTCATCAAGTGGTGCCAGCGTATTGAAGAGATGCAACAAAGGAGGGTTGGACGCAAGAAGTATGACAGATTCCCAAATGTAGTCCCTATGGCCGTTGTGGAAGACCAGCAGGACTTGGCTTCTCTCATACGACAAATCGTGAGAGAAGAATTACAACAGTGCATGGCAGCCGGGACTATTAGACCGAGCGAGCATCAGATTATGGCCATGGATGTGAGCCCTGTAAGTCACGAGGTAGCCGACCCCGCTGAGGACGAGGTATTTCAAACATTAGCTCCTGTCTGCGCCGTCAATCGCACCCGACGTGGAGAATGGCGTCGCCCTGTTATGACTTACGCTGCAGCCGCCAAACGGCAGCCCATGAACCGACCGACACGACCACAGCCAACTCCCCCGGTAACTATGACGCCCCGCAGAAGAACAGACGTCTGGAGGACAGAAGACAACACACCACTGTGTTTCCACTGTGGACGCCCTGGACATGTCGTACGCTACTGCAGAGAGATGAGGCGAGTATTCGATGATTATTTTGCCGCAAGACGTCAGCCGTCGGAGCAGTTCTATCCAAGGCAGTCACCTGCTGATGAGTTCAGTCGACCTATGGGAAGAAGCCCATCGCCATACCCTAGACGAGGTCGCTCCCCGACGCGCCGCAGCCGTTCACCGTCGCCGTACAGAGGTACCAGCTGCTCCCCTAGCCGCCGCGCCCAGGAAAACTAAGCGAGGCGACCATCTATGGAGGTGAGGCCGCCGCAGATGAAAATCCTCCATGGACGACAGTCGCCAAGATGTCGCGAAATCTCATCGATGTCATAATCGACGGCCAACCTGTCCGGGCACTTGTTGATTCAGGAGCCTCTTTTTCTGTATTATCGGATAATTACCGTCGCACACTAAAGAAGACAATGTTCTGTGATACGGGAGCAACTGTGCTGAAGGTCGCGAATGGAAAGTACGTCCATCCAGCAGGAACTTGTGTCGCAAGAATAACCATGAACAACAGGACGCAGCCGTTTGAATTTGTCGTGTTAACAGAATGTAGTCACAATGTCATCCTCGGATGGGACTTCCTTCAGGCATCCCAAGCTATCATTGACTGTGGGAGATCTGAGCTGCAAATTGAAGAAGTTGCTCCGCCGGATACACGTAATACAGAATTTTCTGGGAAGTTATTCGTCGTTGACAATGTGACGATACCGCCATTGACAATGAGAAGAGTTGCAGTCAGAAACGCAGATGACTGGTTAAACTGTGAAGTTCTTGTTGATAGTAAAAAGTTTATCAGGCTCACAAAAGAAATTTACATACCGGCGGCTATCATAAGCATTACCGGTGGTCAAGGAGAGATTTGGATAACAAATTGTCACGAGCAGTCACAACTTATCCCCAAGGGAATGTGTATCGGGACAGCTGAACCAATCCAGGACGGTGAGCTCAACGTCATCAATGAAGATCCATGCCCTGCTGTTAGTATACACAACACGCTGGAGGAAACAAACGTGGAACTGCCACTAGGGCCTGGACTGACAAAGGAACAACGCCAGCAGGTGTTAGGTATACTACGCCAATTTTCGGGTGCATTCACACCTCAGCAGGGGAAAAGTCAGCCGAAACGGCCCATGATAAAGCACCATATCAATACTGGGGATCATCCGCCAATTAGCCAGCGTTCGTATAGAGTGTCGCCAGCTGAAAGACGAATAATTCGGGAGGAAGTGGAGAAGATGTTGCGAGATGACATTATTCAAACTTCGGAGAGTCCTTGGTCGTCTCCGGTGGTCCTCGTAAAGAAGAAGGATGGCACATGGCGATTCTGTGTCGACTATCGGCGGCTGAACAGAATCACAAAGAAAGATGTCTACCCATTGCCGCGTATTGACGACAACTTAGACTGCTTGAAAGGAGCTACATACTTCTCAACTATGGACATGCAGACAGGTTACTGGCAAATCGAGGTTAACGAAGCTGACAGGGAGAAGACGGCTTTTATTACACCTGACGGTCTCTGAGATGGACTGAGAAGCAATCAGTACTGCGTTGAGTTCGGAATAAACGTGCTTTCAGTATAAGTGCTGTGTTTAGTTGCCTTCGAAGTCAAGCCTGCTTCCATTGCAACGCGACAATATTTAGATATTTCATAGCATCAAAAAAACCAAACAGGACTGCCTGAAACAGCTGATGTTAAAAGTCCATCGTGCAAGTGAAATATCACATCAGACACGTGACTGAAAAATAGTTTCTTACTTTGTGAATACAGCAACCAGCCACAACCAAATTCTTTTAAGAAAACAAACTATGCCATAACTCTTTCTTAACTAATACATCTAACATTATCACTAGCGTATCTAGCAATAATATTAGCATTTTAATGTTGTAAGCCAAATACCTTACAGCAGCTTGAACTGCTCAAAAGTCAACTACTGTTGTCATAGGGTTCAACTTTACAAGGTGCATCCATTGTGTCATTCATCTATGGAACTATACTGAGTTCTGCAAACCCCTTTCCGTTGTGTAGCAGATTACCTTTAAAATATGCGTTACAAGATGCTAATATTAATTTCATAAACAAAAATTTGAACTGCAATGACGCAAATATTTTACACGATCTTAAAAGGAAACGTTTTGAACTCCCTGTCCACCATTACTGCGTGAAGTAGCTCCTTTTTAAGAGCTACCAGTATTGAAAAATTATATTATTTATTGCATTCAGTTCCTGTATTGTCTTGACTAACAGTCTGTTAACCAAGAGTAACTATCTCTGAACACAAGTAGTAGGGCTACTTGTATTCTTGAGAAATATAAATGGGAAGACAGTATTCGATCTATTTATTCCTTTCTTAAATGTATTTTTGTGTTAAAACGCTGACCAGCTCTTCACCATCATGCTCCATGTACACTGCAATAGTCAAACAATACAGACGTGACTGTCAATTGTGTATATGTCTCGCTGTAGCTATTTAATACACGATTTACCTGCTAACAACACTCATATTTAACTGTCGCTTGCCACTACCATGGCCGCCGGGCGTAGGTTCAAATTATTCCGCGATAATTTTTACAAGGTCTTTGGCAAAACCAAGAAACGATGTTCGGTGCAGCGTGGTGCAGCGGAAGTGGAAGTCAAACCGCGCCGCTCTGCGCATTATGGCACAATAACGAACAAGTTCCTTTCAGTGTCAGTAAATGAAAGGAAAGGGCTAGTTCTGGCGTGCTCTGTTTACAAGGTGTTTGCAGCTTCGGAGCTAGGACGCCACGGAAGGCGGTGGTGTGATATTTACGTTCTAATACAAAATGAGTCTACAGTGGAATGACACTGAAATAGAAAAGTTTATATATCTATACTTAAATAAACCAGAATTGTGGACAGAATGAAACTTTCACTCTGCAGCGGAGTGTGCGCTGATATGAAAGTTTAGCACACTCTGCTGCAGAGTGCAAGTTTGATTCTTGAAACATCCCTTAGGCTGTGGCTAAGCCATGTCTCCACCATATCCTTTCTTCCATGAGTGCTAGTCTTGCAAGTTTCGCAGGAGAACTTCTGTGAAGTTTGGAAAGTAGGAGGCGAGGTACTGGCGGAAGTAAAGTTAAGAGGCGGCATCGTGAGTCGTGTCCGGATAGCACAGTGGTAGTGCGCTTGCCTGCGAAAGGCAAAGGTCCCAGGTTCGAGTCCCGGTTCTAGCAAACAATTATAATCTGCCAGGAAGTTTCAGAATTGTGAAATCCGAAACAATGATTATCACATAAAAAAACACCTGATGCTTAGCAGTACATTACAGCGAAAATGTTGTGCAATACTACTGAAGCAAGAAACAAAATGACATATTTGCTGTCCTCGTGTAGAAGACAGAGAAAGAAGAACAAAGATGATTCAGTCAGTGGGCAGGAGATTAGTTAGGTAATAAAAATAGCCATTTCTACCGTAACAGCCTAACCCATTCGTTTGTAAGTTTACTAATTTCCATTTACACTGGGTTATGCTAAACTTCCCATTACTACCTATACGTAAATCAGTTGAAAGATTGTGATTCTTTAGTTTCGCCCGGCGTATTTGATAATCAAAATATCCACGGGTGTACTGCAGGTCTATAGTGTCCAACGTTGGACACTGACGACTTTTTCTACGTTCTACCCCCTTCAGCTGATGGAAAATTACTAAGATCGCAGCACTTATAGTGTTTAGAGTTTGGTCGTCCATGTCTACTGAGGCATATGCGCAGGCTGGAACCTCGGTGGTAGCAACACGACTATCCCTTCCGCGCCGTTTCCTGCTGCTATGCGCCGTTTGTACGCGGATGGGAGCGTCTGGTGTGGACCCGCCTTTACCAATGGCTAATTGTAAGGTTTAGGTAACTATAATAATGTCGTGCTTCGTACTACTAGTAGGTAGTCATGTTTTAGAATTTCACGAAACGGCGACATTGGTCTACAGAAGCGACTTCTCAGTAACTGGCCATCCTGCTTTGGGCTGCCAACGGCTGAGCATACGAAAACTGTAATTCGAAAACCTGTTGTAAACATAAGTAAAAATGAGGGGAAAGACCACACATCTTGACCGCAGGTGCGAAAAAACCGTTTGATCTCATGCGAAAATTGGGAATCATAAGATAGAAGACAATGCAGGATTAAATTAGGTTAGTTGTTCTTTCCATAGATCCGTGTTGAGGAAATTCTCGTGAATGTACAACATGCCAATTTTTTTTTACTCACAAGCTGACGATATAATAATACTAATAGGATCAATACAGATATATGCATCGTTTGGTTCTATTTAAGAATTCGTCAGTGGGATTGTTCTCATAGCCAACGGTGGCCCTATATCTTACTAATAAATTAAAACTCTATGTTACGTGCTGATATTATTTTGTCCTTCCGTTATTCATATTCCGTTATTCATACTATTCATGAATCATATGTTAAAATAGGTCGAAACAAAGACCTCGCATATGCAAATGACTTAGTTGTAATGGCCGATTCGATTGAAAGGTTGCAAACTAATATTTTAGAGCTCGATCAGAGGTGCAAGGATTATGATAAGAAGATCAGCATCTCCAAAACGAAAGTAATGTTTGTGGGTAAGAGATTTAAACAGATTGAGTGCCAAATAGGAGGAACAAAGTTAGAACAGGTAGAAAGTTTCAAGTACCTGGGATGTATTTTCTCACAGGATGGCAACATAGTGAAAGAACTGGAGTCAAGGTGCAGCAAAGCTAATGCATTGAGTGCTCAACTAAGATCTACTCTCTTTTGCAAGAAGGAAGTCAGTACCAAGACTAAGTTAGCGGGCCGACCGCGATGGCCGAGGGGACTGAGGCGCTTAAGTCACGGTCTGCACGGCCACTACGGTCGGGCATGGATATTTGTGCCGTCCTTAGTGTTAGCTAGTTCATAAGTAGTTTGTGAGCTTAGGGACTGATAACCACGTAGTTAAGTCCCATAAGTTCTACAAACATTTGAACATTTTTAAGTTACCGGTGCACCGCTGTATCTTTCGACCAACTTTGTTGTATGGGAGTGAAAGTTGGGTGGATATAGGTTACTTTATTCATAAGGTAGAGAGGTTACAGATATGAAAGTGGCAAGAATGATTGTAGGTACTAATGGATGGGAAGAATGGTAGGAGGGTGTCCATAATGAGGAAATCAAAGAAAAACTGGGAATGAACACCATAGTTGAAGCAGTTAGAGCGAACAGACTGAGATGGAGGGGTCGAATAAAGTACTTAGATTCGGTGCAGAATGATTTTGAAGTAAAAGGCATAACACCAGAAGAGGCATCAATGTTAGCATTGAATAGGTGACCATGGAAGAATTTTATTAGAGGTACTATGCTCCAGACTTAACGCTGAAAGGCATAATAATTCTCTAATGATGATGATGATGATGTTATATAGTCATACGAGACCATTCAAGATCAAGTGTTTGTTAAGCTTATGGGATTTAACTGCGGGGTCATCGGTCTCTAAAACTTACAAACTCCTTATCAACTAACTTATACTGAAAACAGCACAAACATCCAAGCCCGATGGGGGATTCGAACCCCCGACAGGGAGCGGCCTCGCGCATCGGAGCATAGCGCCTCAATGCGCTCCGCCACTCCGCCGCGGCCAAGACGACACAGCTGACAATGTTTATTGCCCTAACGCAGTGGTTTTCAAACTTTGTGTCGCGACTCCTAGGGGGCTGCAGAGTCAGGACATTGCCGTCACATGAGGCAGTACTTACAGCATAAAATAACTAGCGCAGAGTATGTGATTAGGAACCGATCTATATGTAAAATAACAGAACAGATAAGTCATTCTGAAAAATTCTACTTCTTTAAAAATTGTCTATACAGTGGGACCTTTTTCAATGAGCATAATTCGCTTCTGAATCTTGGTTGAAGTTAGAAAAACTGTCGGGAATCATGTAAACCCCTCAGGGGCTCAGCATTAATTTGCTGAGTACGGGCTTGGCGAACCCGGGGTCCTGAGCCATGGGCTGTGTCGCGCCAACAGTCCGCTACACCGTAAGCTCTGTGCGTGCCTCAACGACCATCGTTCGGCGCGACGGTGAAACGTTGTACGTTTCAGAGCCCGGGGACCTTGGCTTAATCGCCCGGGTCGCGAGGACGGTACAAACCTCTATAAAAAAACCTCAATCTCAAGGTGTGCTACGTGCCGAGGAGATGCATGGCTGTTGAGGTTGAACAGCCGCTAGCGAGCAAACTCTGAGGAACCTGCCGCACCTCTGTTGTATAAGGCTTACCCAGGCAAGCGGGGCTCTGTCTGGGTGGACGCTTATTTCCATAGCTGCTCGTGGGAACACCATGAAACGAACACGAAACGTTGGCGGACGTACAACCGCCGTCTCTAAGCGTGGTCGAGGCGATTACAACGCTGCAAGCTATGATCCCCAAACGTTTCCTTCCTTGTCCACACCATGGGAGGAACGTCGGGCGAAAATTCAGGGTGAGGCTTATGCCCCGAAATATCTGGTCTGCACACGAAATGATGGGGAATCTTTTATGACGACGAAGCCGATGTTCTTCGTCGAACATTTAGAGGATAAGTATGGAGAGGTGGAGGGTCTGTCAAAGATGAGATCTGGATCGGTTCTGATAACGACGTCATCCCCAGCGCAGTCACGGGCTTTGCTAGCCTGCGACAAGCTGGGTGATGTTTCCGTTTCTATTACGCCACACAAAACCTTAAACATGGTCCAGGGTATCATTTTCCACAGGGATCTGCTGCTGCAATCGGATGACGAATTGAGAGCTAACTTGGAGCGGCATGGTGTGCATTTCATCCGCCGTATCTATATGGGTCCAAAGGACAAGAGGGTTGCCACCGGTGCCTTCATCTTGGCTTTCGAGGGCGATTCATTGCCTGAGAAGGTCAAGGTGATGGTCTACCGGGTCGACGTAAAGCACTATGTTCCTCCCCCTATGCGCTGCTTCAAGTGCTGGAGATTTGGGCACATGTCCTCCCGATGTGATGCCAACCCAACATGTCGGGAGTGCGGGCGTGCGGGGCGCCACTACTTCGGTTGCTTCCACACTTTTCACGTTGGGAGCAACAGATAAACCATCACAGGGGACGTCGGTCCCCACCCCACAGCCGGAGAAACAGCAGCCCTCTCCGGCTCCTCTCGCCCAGAAAGCGTCCCAGGGGACTCTCCCTTCCGAGGCTTCTCTTCGTGGGAAAGTGGATCCCAGCAAATGGCTGAAGGATCCACCGGCTGCTGATCGAAGGGCCTCCTGCTCTTTGTCAGCTACTGCCACCCCTTATGAGAAGCCCCCACGGGCCTCAACACCGAAGGGCCAGCGAGAGGGCAAGAAAAGAGACAAGAAGAAAAGGGATACTTTGGTGGCTTCCAAGCTACCCACACCCACATCCTCTGCCTCAGAGGATGAGGTCGAGATCCTCGCTTCCGCTGAGGATCTCACACTTCTTGATTCACCCGACCATAGGAGATCTGCACAACCGGAATCACCTGATTCTATGGTCATAGATTCTGTTGAGCCTGACCATCAGGCAGCAGACGCTCCTATGGACTGATCTTCTTCTTTTCTTTCCATTTATGGCCTTAGTGCGTGGAGAACGAATTATTCTCCAGTGGAACTGCAGCGACTTCTTTAACCACCTGGCTGAGCTGCGGCAATTACTGTACCGCTCCCCTGCACTTTGTATCGCCGTACAGGAAACATGGTTTCCAGCACAGCAGACCCCTGCCCTTCGTGGGTATCGGGGCTATTACCGTAACAGGCCGATATACGATAGGGTGTCTGGTGGCGTCTGTCTGTACGTCCTGGACACTGTACCCAGTGCCCCGGTGCCGCTCAACACCACTCTTGAGGCAGTGGCTGTTAGAATCCGGGCAACTCAGGAATTCACTGTCTGCAGCTTGTACCTTCCTCCGGATGAGGCCGTGTCTCTCAACACCCTTACCGCTCTGGTCTCCCAACTTCCCCCACCATTCCTCCTTTTGGGGGACTTCAACGCCCACAACCCCTTGTAGGGTGGACTCCAGACCACAGGCCGCGGTAGGGATGTTGAGACATTAGTGGCGCACCAAGACCTTTGCCTCCTGAATACAGGTGCCCCCACGCATTTTAGCGTGGCACAGGGCACGTATTCAGTGATCGACCTCTCCGTCTGCAGCCCCAGCCTTCGACCACACCTCGTTTGGCGTGTGCATGAGGACCTGTGTGGCAGCGACCACTTTCCAATCTTTGTGTCGCTCCTGCGGTACCAAGCAGAAAACAGATTACCCCGTTGGTGCCTCCGTAGGGCTGATTGGACTGTGTATGCTTCAACCGCTGTCATTGCTACACCACTGCCAGATGACATTGACAACGCAGTCCAGCAGGTGACTAATAGTATTATCATGGCCGCTGAGGCGGCAGTTCCACAAACCACCGGTTCCACTAGGCGTAGGTCCGTGCCTTGGTGGACACCGGAGATTGCTGAGGCCATCCGGGAACGTCGGCGAGCGCTCCAGCGCCATCGACGCCACCCTTCTGTGGAGAATTTGGTGGCCTTTAAACGCCTCCATGCGCGTGCACGACGACTCGTACGGTAGAGTAAGCAGGATTCCTGGGAGCGGTATGTAGCCAGTATCAGCTCCCGCACCTCCCTGACTCAGGTATGGACGCAAGTCCGACGCGTCTTTGGATACCGCCCGCCGACAGGAATCCCATC
Organism: Locusta migratoria; assembly: GCA_026315105.1. Lineage (NCBI taxonomy): Eukaryota > Metazoa > Arthropoda > Insecta > Orthoptera > Acrididae > Locusta > Locusta migratoria. Next base: position 283,754,860 of record CM048750.1, on the reverse strand, counting down.
CCTCACCATCCAGGGTGTGCTTTGCACGCTCCCGACAGTTATCGCCGAGCACGTGGCAGACCACTACACACAATGCTCTGCGACTGCCACGTACAGTGCCGACTTCCGCTCCCTCAAAGAGCGGGCCGAGCGGAAACAGTTATCTTTCCGCACTCGTCGTCGGGAAGTATACAACGACCCGTTTAGCGGGTGGGAATTCCGAACTGCCCTTGCTGCGTGTCCTGATACAACTCCAGGACCAGATAGGATTCACAGCCAATTCCTACGGCCCCTTTCACCAGAGTTTCAACGCCGCATTCTCGCCCTGTTTAACCATCTATGGGCAGAGGGCGCTTTCCCGTCGCATTGGCGGGACAGCACTATCATCCCAGTGCTGAAACCTGGTGCAGATCCCCTGGTGGCTGACAATTACCGTCCGATCAGCCTCACCAACGTTCTCTGCAAGCTTTTCGAACGTATGGTGAGTCGGCGGTTTATGTGGATCCTAGAAGAGCGCGGACTCCTTGCTCCAGAACAAGGGGGCTTTCGCAAGGGCCGTTCTACCATTGACAACCTCGTGTCATTGGAGTCGGCCATTCGCACTGCGTTTGCTAGGCGTGAGCATCTGGTTGCTGTATTTTTCGACCTTCGAAAGGCGTATGACACCACCTGGCGCCACCATATTTTAACAACTCTTCATGACTGGGGCTTACGGGATGCCCTTCCTCTTTTTATTCGCAATTTCCTCTCCAACCGCTCGTTCCGGGTGAGGGTTGGGGCATCATTTAGCTCCCCCCGTATTCAAGAGAACGGTGTCCCCACAGGGCTCCGTCCTCAGCGTTCCATTGTTTTTAGTGGCGATTAACGGTCTCGCTGCGGCTGTGGGGTCATCAGTCAGTTGCTCCCTGTTCGCCGATGACTTCTGCCTGTATTTCAGCTCCGTTTCCATCGGCGTATCTGAACGGCGGCTGCAGGGTGCCATCCGAAAGGCCCACTCATGGGCCTCTTCTCACGGATTTCAGTTCTCCACACGGAAATCCCGCGTGATGCACTTCTGTCTCCGTCGGGTAGTTCACCCTGATCCAGAGCTCTACCTGGGTGGTGAACTACTTCAGGTTGAGGAAACACATCGCTTCCTGGGCATGGTCTTAGATGCCCGGCTGACATGGGTGCCACACCTACGTCAGCTGAGACAGAAGTGTTGGCGGCATTTAAATGTCCTTCGATGCCTCAGCCATACTAGTTGGGGAGCAGCACGTTCCACCCTTCTTCAGCTCTACAAGTCTCTTATTCTGTCGCGGCTTGATTACGGGAGCTTGGTGTACGACTCAGCAGCCCCTTCTGCCTTGCGGGTCCTAGACCCCGTTCACCACACAGGCGTGCGGCTCGCAACAGGGGCTTTTCGCACCAGTCCCGTAACGAGCCTTCTAGCTGAAGCTGGTGTTCCCCCTCTGCGGTATCGCCGGCAACGGCTGTTGGTGAGCTACGTTGCCCGGGATCATGCTTCACCCCGCCATCCGAACCACAGGCTTCTCTTCCCACTTTCTGCACTCCCTTCCCCTCGGCGTCGGCCCAGGTCGGGTCTCCCGATTGCGGTCCGCGTCCGCTCCCTTCTCTCCTCACTTGATTCCTTACCGCTTCCTCCGCCTTACCATTACTCCCCCCGTCTCCCCCCCTGGAAAATTCCTCGCCTGGAGCTTCGGATGGACTTGTCCCGGGATTCGAAAGCCTCGATTTCACCACTGCTTCTCCGTCGCCGGTTCCATGCACTGCTTGATTCGTTTCACGGAGCACCCATCATCTACACGGACGGTTCTTTGGTCGATGGCCATGCTGGATATGCCTTTATCTATGGTGACCACATCGAACAGCGGTCATTGCCTTGTGGAAGCAGCATCTTCACTGCAGAACTGGTTGGTATTTTGAGAGCTCTTGAACACCTCAGAGCGCGCCCCAGGAGGTCGTTCGTCATCTGCAGCGACTCCCTGAGTGGCTTACAGGCCTTCGACCAGTTTCTACCGAAACACACTGTGGTGCAAGCCATTCAAGATGCTGTCTTCGCCCTTGGCGAATCAGGCCGTTCTGTCGTTTTTGTCTGGACGCCAGGGCATGTAGGTATACCGGGCAATGAACGTGTGGACCAGCTGGCCGAGCAGGCCACAACTTCGCGGTCCCTGGACATTGGCCTCCCAGTTTGCGACCTCCAAACCCAGTTGACCCGCAAGGTCTTAGGGGTTTGGAATTCTGAATGGGCATATACCACTGAACCAAATAAGCTCCGTGCTATCAAGCCGTCTACCGCTGCATGGAAGACGTCCCTGAGGGCTTCTCGCAGGGAGTCGGTTGTCCTTTGCCGACTCCGTATAGGCCATACCTGGCTTACGCATGGTCACCTCCTGCGTCGCGAGAACCCTCCTCAGTGTCGATGTGGTGCGCCTTTGACGGTCGCCCACATCTTACTTGAATGTCGCAATTTAGCCAGAGGCACGACGCTATTTTAATGTTTCTTACACTTTGCAGCTAGCATTAGCTGACAATACCTCAACGGTTGACTCAATTTTAAATTTTATGCGTGAGTGTGGACTTTACAAGTCCATTTAACGTTTGTGTTTGTCATTGCTCTGTCCTCCACCTGCTTAAGTCTGTTAGGTAGGTGGTTTTAACGTGTTCCAGAGTGGCTGGGTGTGTTCCTTATATCCTTGTGACCACCCAGCAAAAACACTCTTGTACTGTTTCAGCTGTTTTATCCCTTCTTCGTTTTTAATCGTATCCTTTCTTTCTATTAGTCTGTAAGTTTTAAACTTTGACTTGTTACAACCTTTACTTCGGATCCCTTAACAAAATGTTTTATCTCTTTGACTGGAACAAGGGACCGATAACCGTCGCTGTTTAGTCCCTTCCAAAACCCAACAACAACAACAACAACAACAATGATGTAAAAATAGGATAATGTATTGCATTCCGAAAAATACACGAACAAGCTTCGTGCAACACATTAAAGAAAGCTGAAGCAAAAGAACGAAGATCATATTTGTTTCTTTTGAGATAACAGGTATGTTACCGTTCGTGAGTTGAAAGGTCGCTAGAATACTTTTAATTTTGAAGGGGGTCACCAGAATATTTTTCCTTGGAAGGGGGTTGCATATTCGAGAAGGTTGGAAGCGCTGTACTAACGAATACGAAGTAAATAATTCAGTGCAACAGATCAAGTATATCGTTGCCATATAGTACTACGACTCCATGCTGAAAGGCTACATGCTGTAGTGTTGCACATACACACTTATCTTCACAGCAACGGCTATATGCGAGTCCCATATGGCTGCAACATACTGCCCAATGCTGTCGTTTAGATTTATTTTTGGACCGACTGTATCACGAGAGGTGGTAAGCCAAAGGATCGCTCTGAATACTAACAAACGATCAATACCTGTTCTGAAAGAGCGTACCAATAAAACGACCCTTTTTTATCAAACGCTTTGTGAGAATGCGTTCCTTTACACATGACGTTTGTTGGTGTTGTATGGAATACTAAAGGCTTTCCACTGTGAGCGTCGCTCACCAGCACAGTTAACTGAAACAACCTACAGTGCCTCTAGCAATATTTGGGGCAGGCGTTGTGCACAGAAGGCCTGGGTACGAAATAATTTATAATGGTTAATATGGAAGATGCACGCTCGTAAGTTTTACCTGTAATTATGGACTATGATAAGTGTAGCATGTTTGTTGATTTACAACTGAAAAAGACCCATTCCTTTCTGTGAGATATGAGAATGAGCACTTCGAAACGTTTGGGGCAAATGCTGGTGACCACCACAGCGTTCGCCATATTTATATTATTTGTTACTTTTTGGTATATCTATTATCACAAGGAAACAAAATGATTCGTAGAGGTGAAATCAGCACTTCTGAACAAAGGCAGTTACTAATGTTCAATCACCAAAGCGAAAAACATTACGAGACATAGCAACGTTATTGAAAAAATTAAAAATAAAAATAAAATAATAATAATAAAAGCGGTACTGTAGGGAACATAAATATTCTGTCGACATAAATATTTATTTATTTTAGGAATGGCTTATATGTAGCTTTAACATGAAAACAGATAATACTTTCACAGGTTAGAGGTCATAATATATACACAAAAAGTACAACTATCTAAATTTTAATATCTAAGATCCTAATCCAGGTAAGGGCTGCAGGGTCAGCCCTCAGGAAATCACTCCACGTCCCTTGGAACGCTCGCAGACGGCATTCTTCTCTAAAGTGCCTGATGGTCTGTTTCAAATGTTCAAATGTTTGTAGAACTTATGGGACATAACTATGGGGTCATCAGTCCCTAAACTTACAAACTACTTGAGAACTAGCTAACACTAAGGACGGCACAAATATCCATGCCTGAGGGGGGGATTCGAACCCCAGACCGTAGTGGTCGTGCAGACCGTGGCTGACGCGCCGCAGTCCTGAAGACTCCACACAACCCTATTTATGCAGTGAGTTATGTGACCGTGTCCCGTACGCGTTCCGTTTAATTTCACCAAGAAGTTCCTTTCTAGTTATGCGCCGTTAGTGTCGTGACTGTAGTCAAAAAATCATTTACGGATCTCGAGGTTTTCAATGGTTTAACGTTTCTCCTCCCGCAAATCTCTTATTTTTATGTTTCCAGATAGTAGCTGTTCAGCTATCTTCAATTGTGGATTTCTTGAGCGGAGTATGTTTCAATGCAGAGCCGGTATATCGTCATGAATAGGAAGGTCTATGTTTTCCTGAATTTTCTGTAATTCCCGAAACAGTTCCGATGTTCTGTGGATATACAGTATATTACACAGCAACGGAAGCCAGTACGAAGGTGTTGATCTCATGGTACCGGATATAAGGCGCATAGTTCTATTCAGCTCAACAGCTATAAGGTTGGTGTAGCAACTGTTCATCCACACTGGAGCACAGTATTCAGCAGCTGAAGAAACCACCGCTGTTCACGTTATTCGCACAATTTTTGGATGACATTATTCTGTGTCCTAATCTTGGCAGCTGTATTTTCAAGGTGTTTTTGAATGAAAGAGTGCGGTCTAGGGCGTTTTCAAGATATTTTGGAAACTTTTTATTGCTTAGTACAGTTCCATTAAAGAGAAATCCGAATGTAGCATGTGCCTGCTTGTTGTTTAGGTGCAATGCACTACTCACTCCTCTGTTTTGTATCCTGCGATGATGAAGGTCGACCAGTACCTATATCTAGAAAAGAAGACGTAACTATGAAGGCAAGATGAATGTCACAGGCACGCCATCCAAGGATATTTGTGAGGAGAGACGAGAGCGCCATAGTACGAAATGTCAAAAAGATCCACGAAGCACAGCTACAAAAATTTCCATTGAGGCTGAGGAAACGTTTGGGAAGAATACCTGTCCTGGCACAATCAGTCGAGTACTATGAGAGAAAGCGAACAGCCAGAACGAAGCCTTCCACCAGAGAAAGAAAATGCTAATATAAAAATTTATGCCCTAGCTGTTGACTGTTTAGAAATCGAATGTTCAAACGTTTATAAATCTACGGGACTTAACTGCGTTCGTCGTTAGTTCCTAGGCTTACTAACTACTTACACTAAGTTGAACTAACCCAAGGACAACACACACACACACACACACACACACACACACACACTATATATATATATATATATATATATATATATATATATATATATATATATATATATGCCCTCGGGAGGACTCGAACCTCCGACGGCGAGCAACCGAGCACTCCGGAGCGTGGCGCCTTAGACGCTCGGGACCGTTTACAGATCTGACTGCTTGTTATGAGAAAGTTTATAAACCAACTGTAACTAGTGTTCCCATAATTCAGAACAATTACTGTTCTTTATATTATACGCTGCTACATAAGAACTCGAAAACCAAAGCAACGCTTCTGACGAATATGATAATTGTAACTGAATGTCCTTAATTTAAATCACATAAAATGTTTTCACATATTCTGAACTTAATACTGATACCAAGTATCTTTTAAAAATTGTAAATTGTGATCACTGTTATCTATTTTCTAAAAATTACCCGCAACACTGAAACAATTTTATGTCTTACCCGTGCGAAAACGGATCGTTGCTATGCAGTTACTGAAAACAAATATCTGCTTGTTCAAAACGAAATATCTGGGAACTCGTGAAGTGGAAAGGCAGTCTGTATTTCAAGCGCAGGTCAGAAAATTGCTCGGTGCTAGTCATGTGTATCGCAATTTGATTGTGAGATTCCGCAATGAACAGTAGAAATTTTCATCAAAGTATTTGAATAAAAGTGAAAAGTATTTTCTTGAAGTTTAATTAACGTTTAATTAAAATTCACTTTATGAACTCACTCAAACAATTATAACTAATGTTTAATTGTCAAGACAGTTTTTAACCATTTATTTTACTCGTATTCAAATATGAAATAAAAATTCTTGATTCATTTACTTTAAAACTGTCAAGTGATGTTACAGTCTCAACCAGAGATCATTACACTACAATCAATTGCAGTCGCAGTCATGGCTGCGGAAAAACAGACAACTGTCAAACGAAAGTTCTGGATTCCTGTTACATGCCGCGCAACTTACGTAGGTTATCACGTGTGTCTAATTGGAGTGGCGGAAGTACAGTTAAATAACAGACACATACGGCCTGTAAGAGTGTACTTCGCTTCATCAGAGACTGTATCGCTTCGACGAAGCTGTGACCTAGCATCGTGTTCCGCGGTGCCTCAACAATTCTCGCTACACTAACAGTCGATGTCACTTGTTTGCGAGTAAACACTTCGAAATATCGCCGATGGAAGAACTAACTGTAAAATATCGCTCACTGTCTGGGATGAACTTTATCAGTCTGAAAAGCCTGTAATTTCTCTAACGCAAAAAGTTGAATAATCATATCTGAAATTGGATTTTTCAGTCTTAACTGGCAGTAGGCAATGTATTACAGTATGTACAAATGAAATTCCTACAATGGCCGGAATTCTAACCTGGAACTTCCTGCTGACTAGGCAGCAGCTCAAAGCCCAATTTACGGTACACAGTGTAATTAACATAGTTACAAATCTAATCGAAACAATTACAATGAATCAGAGAATTGTCTAATATTCCACAATATTTATTAACTGACTAACCGGCTTTTCGCTGTTATGCCAATGTCAGGTATTGCACAGACAAATGTGTGGCTGAAAACGTTTATCTTCACAGACCTTGCACTGGTGTGTGAGAAGTATCCTAATTAATTTTCGGAGATTACAGGTGTCATGGCCTTAGAACGTAATTGAGAGGAATGATGCCATTGAAATTACTGCATAAAATTACTAAACGTAAGTGACGCGTTAAATGTAACAAATTATGACACTTATGCTAAGAGGAAATATACATTGCAATAATTAACTTGGTTGGTATGGCAAAACGTAACCGAGACGGATTGCGGACGCAACTGCAAGAATCTGAAGATCTTGTAATGTAACAAAACAATTTCAACTGTTGACGCACAATAAAATATAACAAATTATTTTGTTGCCCTGTTTTATAGTAACTGGATGAGCAAATAATCTTATCTTTAACAGTTTAAATAAAAGGAACATAAGGTGAGTTATGCCAAATGAAAATGCTGCGATTATGTAGAGTGAAAAGTAATTTAAATAGTGAAATTATACTATAGTTCCTGGCGTGTCAAGTATTACAAACAAAGAACGAAACGAAACATCTCTGGATGTATTAGGTAAGTTTCTAACTAGGCCACGAAACTGTAGTAGGACTTTTCAAACTGAGCTATGAAACTGATTTAGAAACATGGGTAAATGAGTAATGTAGACAGGGTGAAGTGGCTAAAGAGGGGATAGGGGGGGGGATTTACATCGTCTCGATGCGGTTATGAGCACATTTTCCATCCAGAAGTGATGTGTATGCGAATTCTCTGATCATTCAATACCAGGTTTTGGAAACGGGACACATGTTTATTAATTTCAATTATTTAAAGTAAGTGCATCTTCCTCTCTTTCTGGATATAATATTGGACTTCATGCCTCAACTGCAGCTTTGGCCTTCTATTATAAGGTAGAATGTACAATTTGCTTACCAAAGGTTCCAACGTATGTGCTGTTGTTTCAGACTAGCGCATATTGCCCTGCCTGACTGATAAATGTACAACTTGCCACAATTACAAGTAATTTTCTATATCCCATTATTTTTCTAGGGCGGAGTGTTATCTTTACTGTTAGGCACAAATGATAAAACTTTTGTAAACCGAAGGCACCAAACTGCTAAGGTCAGTGGTTCCTGGACTTAGAAACTATTTAAACTAACTTACGCAAAGGACAACACACACACACACACACACACACACACACACACACACACACACACACACACACACACACACACACACACACACACGCCCGAAGGAGGGCCCGAACCTCCGACGGGAACGGTCGCGCAAACCATGATCACACGGCCTTTCCGTGGCAGGTAGAGCATTAAGTGACCGATGGAATTGTGTACATAAAATGAGGTCTTAAAATACCTTGGTCTGATGTTTTCTTACATTCATAGAAAAGTTTTCTAAATATGGAATCGCGCACCAGCTAATACTGTTTTGAGGCGTTAAGATGAGTGTAAAGGTAGGTGGAATCCTTTGTTCCTGTTTTGGTGCTGAAAGCTACTAGAAAGGAAAATAAATTCAACTCTTAATATGGGAATCGAAGGGTTGGGAAGAGATAAGAAACATGTTTGTGATTTTTAAATTTACAAAAGTTCATTTCATTTCTTAGAGAAGAATTACATCCAATTAAAATTCCTTTAACCCTACACTGCATGAATTTTTATTTTAGCACACACACACACACACACACACACACACACACACACACACACACACATATATATATATATATATATATATATATATATATATATATATATATATATATATATATATATATATATATATATGGTAGTAAATGTTCGCCTGTGCAAGAGAAAAATATTGAAGAAATTATATAACTCATTTAAGAATGTGAAATTATTTGTTGCCACTGTCAAAATCACGCATTTAGACATATGTCACTCTCCAGGAAAATACTGGTATCTAACATGTTGTTTGTGCTCCTACTAGATGTCTGTAACATGATAATTTTTTTTTCTTTTTACTTACAGAACTAATTACATTAACGCTAGTAAAATCCGCTGGAGCGCTCATTGTTGCATTTCTCCTAAATTCATGACTGCGCTGCCTTCTATGTAGAAAACGATCAATTAAATGCTTAGAAAAGACTCCAATATATACGAAATGCATGGTGTTGCCATATGTCAGTAAGTAAGCCTGAAAAAGCAACAAAAATTTACGTTACAAAACGGCAACATCCTGCAGTGTACGGTTAATTACAATAACCTCATGAACCAAGAGAAACACTAATTTTCCAGTTACTTCATTAATAGGATAAGTTTTAAATACATTAAATTAGAATAAATTTCTTACTAAAGTTTATATTCAAATTGAATACACAATAATGAAAGAAATCATGCTAGTCACAATATGCCCGCAATAAACCATTGGAGAATCCAAGTAAAAATTTTAAAAAAATACGTACACTTAATAACCGAGCTGTATATTTTATGGCTTGGGACAGTTTTAAATGGAAAATATATTTTGCCTAGACATTAATCACAGTGGGCGTGATTTAGAAAAAGATGGCTTCGGACAAAAATGCCATTTAGACTATCAGGAGTGGCGTTTAGATACCCAATAAGATAGCGTGTTTCAGGTCTACATGAAATGGGCCAGTTTCGTGACACGCTAACGTTGTGCTTGCCGAGGCGCAAGTTATAAATTAAAGATACTGATCAATATTTGAAATGCGTGTTTCTGCGGGGAGTTACACTACTTTTTCACTGTTACTGACGGTCAGGCGGTGGTTACCCGAGTCTTTCATTAATTAAAAACATTGATTGAGGTTGACGTATGCCTAGCGGTGAAAAGGAGCTCACCCGTGTAAAATGTCGTAAATTTAAACATTCGTTTTGAACTTATCATGTGAAACACTCACGAACACTAACGATCAGTTGGCACTATAAAATTACAAAATCTCTTGTGCACAAGTTGTTAACAACAACCCCTTCTGAAAAAGTTTAACGTTTGAGATAAATTTAAAATGAAAATGTATTTTGTCTAGAGATGAACCATACATACTTTACAGGAATCATATATTCTTTCCAGTGAGCAGTCGGCAGGCTATGAGATTACACTAATGCTTTATTTTTTATTTTTTTATTTTATTTTTTATTTCATTTTTTTTTTTTTTCTTTTTCACAAACACCTCTCGCTACCAAGCCTTTAATGTGGGTATTCACCTTATAGACCACGAAAGGCAAAGGTCCCTAGTTCGAGCTCCGGTTCCGACACACAAGACGTTTCACATCAGCGCACACTCCGCTGCAGAGTGAAAGTTTCACTATGTAAACATCCCTTAGGCTGTGGCTAAGCCATGTCTCCACCATAGCCTTTCTTCTGTTTCACTTGATGATGGTCTAAGGAGCCGAAAGCCTGTTTGTGGCGAATAAATAAGTTTTGCAGAACATCCGGAAGTTGTTCCTTTTTATTATCATGTTCTTTCAAGTACCGACGGAAAATCAATTAATTTTCATTAAATAGACCAACGTGACACACGACTAGCACCGGCATGTTCAACAAAAATCACAGAATGGCAGCTTAAAAATATTTCAGTCAGTTGCAAACATTTCAAAGATCTCACTCTACCGATCAAGGGCACTGAGCATAACCTGGAGGTACATAGGGAAACCCATTCAGAATCTTGAAATACCAAAACTGAGACACGTAACGCTTCTAACAACACACCAAAACAACGGGCCACCTAAAAACAAAACTAGTGTTATGAATGAAATACACAAGATTCTGCAAATTTATTGATTTACGAACCGGTTTTCGGCTGTTACACCATCATCAGGTAAATATTACTAGTTTAAAAGGTCTTAACTTGATAGATATATAACTTTCAAAGGAGACTATTGTTTTGGTTTCTAACTAACCTGGGGGAAATATTACAATTCAAGTTATGGTGTAAAGTCCTGACATGGATAAAATGCGTGATAATATAATAGATTATGACGTTATCCTAAGAAATATTTCTTAGGATAAGGATAAATATTTCTTGGGATAACGTCATAATCCATCATATTGTCACGTATTTTTTCAATGTGAGGAATTACACCACAACTTGAATTGTAATATTGTCACGTTGAAATGGGAGCAGGTTTGACTTCGAAGACAACTCAACACAGTACTTATACTCAATGCACGTTTATTACGAACTCAACCTACACCCACCACTGACTGCCTCTCAGGCAGAGTGCTCTGCTATTTTACACAGACAGAATTTACCAGAAATTAGAACAGTTAACATAAGAAACAAGTAGAATTTACAAGTAACCATAAGAAAGATGTAGAACATTCTGGAATTGTTAATTCCAAAGAAATAAAATTTTGAACCGGCGACCTTCAACACAGCAGTCCATGACGCTATCCCCTGCGCCACGCCGGCAGCCAAAACACTAGTCTCCTTTGTAAGTAATATATCTAGCAAGTTAAGATCTTTGAAACTTAAACTTGTAATGTTTACCTGATGATGGCGTAACAGCCGAAAACCGCTTCGTAAATCAATAAATTTGCAGAATATCTCACAGTTATCTTGTGTATTTCATTCATAATGTATCAAATATTCTGTCAAGAACCGACGGAACAGTCAGTGAATATGACAACGCTAGTGGCTTAAAATAATTAATAAAAATACATTGAAGCACGTTAGTTTTACAGAAGAAAGGGTGTTTATGGAAGAGAGAAGGGTGCCTAATTGAAAACTTCCTGCACCTTACGTAGCGTGTGTAGTGCAGCCACAGCAGTCCGTGGCGTCATGCAGCAACGCCGCTAAAAAACAACAAGCGAGCAATTGGGGTAACACGGGAGTTAATATACACCCAATAAAAGGATTTACCGCAACATATCAGAATTAATCAGAAAAAAACAATACTGTCCCTAGCTGGTCTCCCAACGCAAACCATATGCGAGAGAAAGAAAAAAAGAGGAGAGAGAAAAGGAATGCTCCCTTTGAATAATCCCACGAACTGGGGTAGCTACGGCAGCGTGGACGGTCACGAGGCAGAAGAAACCGCTAGATTAATTACACGCTCAAAGGGCCCCAACAACATTACGCAATTAACGATGAACACTGAAATAACATTGTAAATAGCTGCGCGACTTATTTAAGTGCCTAATAAGCGAAAGTAATCACTGCCTAAGCCAGTAAGAGAAGCACCTGCAACTCCGGAGGGTTGCGACGCCAGAATGAAATGACCACCAGCTGACACTCTGCCCCTCTTGCCAGATAGGAGTAATAATTAACTGCAATATTTGTGCTGATCCAGACAGCAGCCCGACCGAGTATGTAATCCCCGTCTCTGGCAAAGACACGCTCGTCCCGCTGACAGGCAATAAATCAGAACGTGACGTGCTTCAGCCGTCAGCCGTCCGTTTCCTGATCCGGTATTCCAGTCCACACCGCTCGGTGCCCTCTGCCATGTACCGGTGGCTCGCTGACCAGTGGACAACCCGCAATGCAGGATACCAGCATATGGATGCATACCAGTGAGGCGTAGGGATGGGAAAAACCGATCGGTTAAAACCGATACCGGTATTTTAGTTTTCAATAACCGGGTTTTTCGGTATTTTTTTGGAGTCGGTTGTAACCGGTTCTTTTTAGTTATTGCCAAGAACCTGGTAAAAAAACCGGTACGACTACTTCCTGTAGTAGTGGTTCAAAATGTGGTTTTCGTAAATAATTTAACAAAATTAAAACTAGTAGACCCTAATATTGAGGGCTATTCCCAAACTTTCCACTGCTGTGCAATATTAGGTTATCGCAGAAACTAAGAAAAGCAATCAGTGATAATTTAAGAACACTCCCGACAGTCATAAACGCTCAACAAACTCATGGCATAAGAACTTAAGAACTGGTGCAGCTATTGCCGTGTGGCGTGGCCTATTAGACGACGCGCGTGCACCGGCAGTGTACAAGACTTGCCTCCGTCTGGTCATGCGGCAGTTCCTTGCTCTCGTCGCCAGACATCGGTTGTGTCTTAAATGGCACCATCCCGAGTGTGGGAGTACTTCAAGAACTACGGGAGCAGTAAGGTACAATGCTCCATTTGCTTTAAAAATCTGAAAACGGGTGGAGGTACTACAAACATGCTGTGTCATTTAAGGAGAAAACATCCACAATGTTCCTTGGAAGAGAAGATACATTCAATTCATATACCTATTATGTAAGTGATTTACTATAAGCCGCGGTGGAGTAGTCGAGCGGTCTAAAGCAACTCGCTGCGCAGCGCGCGGTTGCTCGCCGTGGAGGTTAGAGTCCTCCCTGGGGCATGGGCGTGTGTGTTGTCCTTAGGTTAGTTTACCTAGGTTTAAGTAGTTTGTAAGCTACCGTCTGGTGACCAGGCAGTTTGGTCCAATAGATTTACAGACATTTAAACGCTTGATTTAATATAAGTTTGGAATAATAACTTTTAATGCATTATTATATTGTTATGCTAACAGATTCCTTGAAAGCGAGGGGCTTTTTAATAATCAATATGGGTTTAGATAACATTGATCATGTGGTGCCTCGCGAGCTGAGCTGCAACTGAGCTGGATGAATGCTAAACTGCAATCACCTTTCCATACTAGCTGGACCATTAGTATAAATAACGAAATAATATATTTTCCCTTTTTTTTACAGAAAAAGGCATTGTTAATGGCTCGACATCATCTTCATATAACGGCCAGTTTGTTATTCTTTGGTGCGTGCCGCAGACTTCCTGTCTGCCCGTCACGGTGTCTGTGACGGCATACTCAGTAAATTCACGTGTATTATAACATACAAAATTAACAGAAATTACTACAAAAATTAAAAAAAAGAAGTTTTCACACTCAAATATTCGTAATTATAACTAAAACTCGTAATAAGTTGCAGCGATCGGTTGAGGCTTCCGTAACGTCTTAATAAAACGTCCCGTTACACCTCTCAACTGTCTTACGCCATCTTGGTACCAGCGCCTGTATACCCGCACAGTAAACGGGAGTCATCATCTTCAAACTTTGTTCCACAAAGAGAATCTTTCAGTTTCCCAAAGAGATGATAGTCGCATGGAGCCAGGTCAGGACTGTAAGGCGGGTGTTTCAGTGTTGTCCATCCGAGTTTTGTGATCGCTTCCATGGTTATTTTACTGACATGTGCCCGTGCATTGTCCTGAAGCAGCAAAACATCCTGCTTTTGCCGATGTGATCGAACACGACTCACTCGAGCTTGAGGTTTCTTCATTGTCGTCCCATATTCATCAGAATTTATAGTGGTATGTTGTCCACCAGCAAAAGTCTTTCGAAATCGAAAAACACAGTAATCATATCTTTTCCAGCAGAATGTGTGGTTTTGAATTTTTTTCTTGGGTGAGTTTGCATGACGTCACTCCATTAATTACCTTTTTGTCTCTGGTGAAAAATGATGGATCCATGCGATAATTCTTTCAAGAAATGTATCTCCACCATTCCCGTACTGTTCCAAAAGTTCGCTGCATACCGTTTTCCTGAAAGTTTCCCACTGTCTAGTTTTCAAAGCACAGGAATTCAATGACAGCACGTTGCTTCTGACGAACGTCAAGTGTAGCAGCCATCTTGCAGACATGCTGTGACGGCGCCACCCACGGGAATAGGTTGAACTAAGTTTGAAAATAAGCGGGATGGATGTATCTACACACAGTAAAATTTTCAAACATGCATAATGAAAATTGTATTTTAAAAAAAGGAAAAAAAGGTGCATTTCTTTTGGTGTGACCCTCGTAGTTGACCAAGAAATGACGAAACAGTCAGATACTGTAATAGAAATAAAGAAAACAGTGGGACTCTGGGCAAGTAAGACAAGTAACCTGCTTACCAGGTACTTCGATATGATGCTGCCGACAAGCAGAGGAAAATGCGTCGGTGTTTTAGAGATGACAGACCAGGGACTCCTCAGATGCGACAGTGACAAACGATCTGGAATGAGATGAGGAGCTACTAATATCAATAGGAACTACACCATCAAGACGTATGAAGCTGGAAGGAAGATGGGGTTAGATGTCTTAGCTGTTAGTGACGTCAGCGTAAGGGGAGAGAAAGAGGACGAAATGGGAGAATACAAGGTTTACCTGTCAGGAGCCAAAGCAGTAAGAGGACAATGTGTTGTAGGGCTATACATAAGGAAAGCAATCGAACCCAGCATAATTGCAATAAGGTATGTAAATGGACGACTGATGTGGATAGATTTGGCCATCTCCAGCAAGACAATTACGTTTATGTCAGTGTATTATCCCCTGAATATAACGCAGCAATATAGTTGTCAAAGGACAAGTGCAGCGTTTCGCTCATTGGGTGACTTCAGTGCCAGGAGAGGAGATCGAACAGAAGGGTATGAAAAGGTTGTGATTTGGAGAGGATATGGAAGCCAACAGGAACAGCTATTGGATATCTGTGCCCGTATGGGCTTGGTTATCACAAACTCCTGTTTTAAGCATAAGAACATTCACCGATATACTCGGGAAGGCAGGGGAACCAGATCTGTCATTGACTATACAACAGATCAAGAGTTCAGGAAGGCAGTTACGGACTCCCGCGTTTTCAGAGGAATCTTTTTATGAAAGTAATCATTATTTAATTTGCAGTGAAATTTATGTAGTTATAAGTCGGAAGTCGTCCGACACAGTGGTACATTATATCTCAAATGGTTACACAGGATAATTAAAAAGGCGTGAGAGTCGGGAGAGGTTTCGTCATACTGGACGAAAGCGGTAATCACGCCAATTTTCAAATATGGAAGCAGAAAAGTTTGTAGCAACTATCGAAGTATCTCTTTAATTAGCATTGTGGGGAAAATATTCTCGGGTATTATTGAAAGGAGCGTGCGAGTATTAGTTGAAGACAAGTTGGATTAAAATCAGTGATTTTTAGGCTTCTTTAGAGGCTGTCAATATCACATGTGTAGCGTACGGCTGATAATAAAGAACTGCTACAGGATCAGAAAAGGCTTATCACCTTGTTCCTAGGCATAAGCTGTTCATAGTTCTACAAAATTATGGAACAGGAGGCACATTTCAGCAGGCAATTAAAGGTCGTTACGTAGACTGTCAGGCAGTGGTTACAGTAGACGGTACATTGAGTTCATGGTTCAGGATAGTTTCAGGGGTAAAGAAATGCTGCACCTGTCAGAACTGTTGTTCATACTATTTATGGATTATATGTTGAAATCTGTAGACTGGATTAAAATAGGTGGAAACAAACTAAGCAGGCTCGCATATGCAGACGACTTAGTAGTGATGGCAGATTTGATTGAAAGGTTCAATATAATACTTCAGAGTTCGATCAGACGTGTAAGGGTTATGATATGAACTTCAGCATCTCCAAAAACAAAGTAATATCTGTGGGAAAGAGATTTAAAAAGATTGGGTGCCAAATAGGAGGAACAAAGAACAGTAGGACAGTGTCAAGTACTTAGGTTGTAAAATTCTTCGGGTATGAGACCGCGTCGTCATTTTATAAACTGTACCGACGTTTCGGCCACTGTTGCAGGCGGCCTTCATCAAGGTCTGTGTCTGACTGCTGAATGTACGATCGCTTTGGGTTTATATATCAGTGGATGACGGAGAGGAAGGGGGGTGTTTGTTCAAAATGTTCAAATGTTTGTAGAGCTTATGGGACTTAACTACGGGGTCATCAGTCCCTAAACTTACAAACTATTTATGAACTACTTAATACTAAGGACGGCACAAATATCCATGCCCGAGGGGAGATTCGAACCCCCGACCGTAGTGGCCGTGCAAACCGTGACTGGCGCGCCTCAGTCAGCTCGGCCACCGCGGCCGCCGGCGTTTGTTGTCCTTTATTTGTAGTTATATTATTTTACGCCATTGGTTGAAAGGGGCGTTTCTGATTGGTGTTTTAATGGCTGGTTTTTGGTATGATTGGAGGTTGCATTCTTCTCCCTTATTGATCCAAATGGACGTTTCCGATTGGCTTTTGAATTAAAAGTTGCTATTGGCGGAATGGACCTGGGAGAACGGACAGCAATCATATCAAAAACCAGTCATTAAAACACCAATCATCAACGCCCCTTTCCACCAATCGCGTGACATAATATAACCTCTAATGAAGGAAAACCAACGTCCCCCTTCCTCTCCCTCATCCACTGATATGATATATAAACCCAAAGCGATCGTACATTCGTACATTCAGCAGTCAGACGCAGACCCAGATGAAGGCCGCCTGCAACAGTGGCCGAAACGTCGGTACAGTTTATAAAATGACGACGTGGTGTCATACCCCGAAGAATTTTATTGGTAGTGACAACTGCCGCGGAAGCCTACGTTTGTATTTACTTATGTTGTATTTACTCACAGGATGGCAACATAGTGAAAGAGGTGTAAGAAAGCTAATGCAGTGAGTGTATAGCTACGATCTACTGCGAGAAGAAGGTTAGTACCAATACTAAGTTAGCGGTACACCGCTACATTTTTCGACCATTTTTTATTTATTACAGACACGAAAGTAGCGAGAATGATTGCAGGTACTAGTATATGGAAACAATGGCAGGAGGATAACCATAATGAGTAAATCAAAGACAAACTGGAAATGAACACCATAGATGACGCAGTTAGAGCGAACAGGCTGAGATGGTGTGGTCATGTTACACGAATGGGAGAAGCAAGGTTACCTAAGAGACTCATGAGCTCGGCAGCGGAGGGTAAGAGGAGTCGAGGTAAACCAAGTAGAAAGTACTTAGATTCGGGGCAGAATGGTTTTGAAGTAAAAGGCTTAACATCGGACGAGGCATCATTGTTAGCATTGAATAAGGGATCATGGAGGAATTTTATTAGGTGGATTATGCTCTAGACTGATGGCTGAAAGGCATAATCAGTCTCTAATGACAATATTGGTCTAGTATTGTTTTATAGTAACCAGGTTGTAATTTGTCAAGAACCAGGACATCTATGGCTTGCGTGTTCAAAAAGGTAGTGTAGAAATCAATAGTCTAGCCACATAGCTGTGACGAAGTCCATAGCTCCAAAGAGTAAGCATTGTGCAAGTTAAGTTTCGACCTTAGTAAGTAGTAGACTATCGTGGCTCATACATAAAACGACGTGACTGAAGGCAAAAATTAACTGGATACAATAAAAAATTTAATATTTTCCTAGAAAACGCGATGTTTTTCAACACATAGTACTTGCACGTGAAATTTAATGTTACATCCCTTCACAATAGTCTCTGCATAATCACAAGGACAACAGTCACGTGGCTTCATCTAAGAGACGTGTAAGCTACGGAAATGAGGTTATGCCTTATCTATTTGAATCTATGGCTGAAGAACGTGAGCAAGGACATGATATCATGGCAAACATGTACAAAATTTGCCGTTACAGAATATCATAGGAACGTTCTTTGCAGATCGTGTTGTAGAAAATGGTCTGAGCGACCAGTGCCTTTAAGATTCTGCCATGTAAATCTCCCTTGCAGTGTTCTATATCTACTAATCATTTTGAGAATTCAAAGTCACCAAATTTATTACATATTTAATATTGGAATTTGGAACAGTTGCTGAAATTTAAAAATTTATTTGTGAAAGATATGCACTACCCGAGTTTCGATACCTAAATTAAATCTAATCATCAATTGCATATAATGAGTCCATGAAACTGCTGCATGTAAAAAGAAATTAAAATAGTGGTTCCCTGTTACATGTCACAAGCCGGGAGACACCGTTGACAGGGTCTGCATGTAAAAGATTAAGTCTCATAATGTAGCCGGCCGCGGTGGCCGAGGAGACTGAGGCACTCCAGTCACGGTCGGCACGGCCACTACGGTCGGGGGTTCGAATCCCCCCTCGGGCATGGATATTTGTGACGTCCTTAGTATTAAGTAGTTCATAGGTAGTTTGTATGTTTAGCGACTGATGGCCCCGTAGTCGAGTCCCATAAGCTTAACAAACATTTGAACGTTTTTTCTCATAATGTAATGGATACGTCGCGTCCAAGTTGCCATCGGTATCTACCGGTTTGTTACATCTAGCAGGAAGCCACTGTTTTAATATATTATTACATGCAGCAGTTTCATGGACTTATTATATGCATCTGATTATCAAATTTAACTCAGGAAGTACTTACCTTTAACTGATTATATATATAATTTCTACAACTGTTGCGGATTAGAATACAAAAGGTGAGTATGGCCGGTTGTCAACGTACTGAAGGAAAGAAAAAACTATGTCAAATATTATTGCATCTGCCTTTTATTAGATAATTATATCTTTTGTAGCAAAAAATTGGCTAATGACGTAAGTTAATTCAAATAACACATATACTGGCTTAAAATTTCAGGATCCAAGTCTCAATCTTCTCGAGAGATATCCTTCATTTTCGGCGGATAATTCGCACTCTTAAAATATTCAAATGTTTGAAGAGCTTATGTGACTTAACTCCGGGTTAATCAGTCCCTAAACTTACAAACTACTTATGAACTAGCTAATACTAAGTACGGCACAAACATCCATGCCCGTGGGGGGATTCGAACCCCCGACCGTAGTGGCCGTGCAGACTGCGACTGGCGCGCCGCAGACCGCTTGGCAACCAATTCGCACTCTATCCAGTTCAGTCACCGATTGGTATATATAGTAACGGAGAAAAGGCAGATGCAAGTACAAATGTATGAAAGATAATAATAATACTGCATGCATTGTAAATTAGTTGGCAATTAAAAGTTAAAGAAATTATTATAAGTTATAAAAGTAACCGGTACTTACCCGTGATGATGAACGTTAAGGTAATTCGATATATTCGCGATTTGCACAACGCTTGCTTGAACAAAATGAACAGTTCCAACAACGGTTGTGAATCGACGCGTGAAACAGAAATCTCGTTATAAACTATGCTTTCGTAAAGAGTTGAAACAACTGCAAGAGATGGGCTGCTAAATTAATTTTTTGTGTATTTTTCGTCGTTATATCGAAGTGTATAACCGAAATCGTGTGATAAACTATGCTTGCTTGCATCAAAGAAGGTCTTTGGCTTGCATAAAGAATCGAAACAACTGCAAGTGCTGTCGTTCATGTTAGTTAACCATATTGTCAGTAGATGGCACCTTCCACGTTGCTTTTACGTCGGCCGTGCAAACCAACGAGATTAAATTTCATATAGTGGCGATAGGTCTGCCATTTTTGAGGCAAATTGAACTTGCGTCCCCTATGTTATTTGGGGTATCGGCTGACAGCTCGTATGCCACACCCACTGAAGAATTTTACCTATTTACAGTTCCACGTTTTAAATAAAAATTAACTATTGAATATGGATGTGCATCAAGTTCCGTCACACTTTTTCGACTCTCCGAATTGACGAGCCTGGTGGTATATTTTCTAAAAATGCGGGGATGAAATATCACGAACCAGTCAGTATTACAGTTGCAGTTCGAATTAAAATAGTTAGATTCCGTTTGCAATAACAACGAAAGTGCCGCTGTGAAAATATTTGTGTAGATTTTAATGCAAGTACATGGTCTAAACGAGCTGCGAAATATACAGTGAGTAGTACTTGTAATGACGAACAATCATGACCATGGATTTGCATCTATTGTTAATGTGTTGTAACAACTGCTTTTATGAAGTTCCGTAAACATTTATCTTTTGTTTACTAAACCTATTAAGTCTACAAACTTGTGAAATTGCTGTTAAAGGGCTTAGTTATGAACTTTGGAGGAGAAAATTTGGGTGCAAAAACGAAAGTGACAACAAAATACTGCAGTTAAAAATGCGCCTAGGTCATCTGCCACAAAAGCATTCCACGTCGAAATAATAATAATAATTTCGTGTGGCTCATTGGGCTGGTGCAAGTCTTTTAATTGGACGCCACTGCAGCGACTTGCGTGTCCCAAGCCTACCTCAGTTATCCAACCGGGGATAGGGGACCTGCAGCTTAACGTGGAATTCTGGTGACTCCTCACATCGTTGAGAGGTGAAGGATGGGTTAAAGTGCAAACTGAAAAAATCCGAGGTACGACCGGGTTTCGACCCCTCAACCCTTCGGTTTCCAGTCGAGCACTTTACTCCAAGACCACCAGGCCCGACCACGTCGAAATAAGATGCCGTTAACAAGTTTTTTGTTGCCATGCTGAAACAAGTAACGTTTGGTACGTGAAATTTGAGTACCAAGACGAAATTGACAATAGAATATTGCAATAAAGATGCGCCTGGGTCAGCTGCCATAAAAGCATTCCACACCGAAATAACGTATCATTAATAACTTTCGTTGTTGCCATGCTGAAATAAGTACATACTTGTTGCAAAGAACACAGACATATACAAGTGAAAAAATTCTGGCTGTCACTACTGCTTTTACTCTTTATACTGGTTGCATGTCAACCATGATCGATGAAGCATTGTCAACAACAAATGAAAATACTTTTAAAGAAAGTGTAGACAATATATTGAACCTATCTGTGAATTTTCCGTCATTAGTGAAGAACGAAGCCTTTAAAACGATACCTTAATCATTGATTTTGGATAGGTAATACGGGATATATGGCGTACCCACAAAAAACACAGATGAGAAATAATATATTTGATGATTCTAATGGAACAGAAGTCACTTCCGCAAGCTCAGAATCCTCATTATTCGACCTATTGGTATTTTAGATATAAAAAAAACTCTCTTCATAGAGTAAGGTACGCGATCTGCCGTTACGAGATGTAGGCCATATTTAACTAGTAATTTTAGGTAACATTACAAAATATTACTAATACCAGTTTTTGATGGACTCTGGTGTAATCGGCTACGATGGAGGCAGTGATTCTAAATGAATAGTTAATATGTTTTATCTACTGTTTTGTCACTGCTATGCAAATGAGTTACTGGGACAATTTTATTATAGTGTAATACGTATAGAGTGCAAAAAAAAAAAAAAAAAAAAAAAAAAAAATGAAATGCTTTTGTCCATAATACGTATCGACAGGGAATCTGTGCAGGATTCCGACAAAAGTTGTAAAAACAGCGTCAGCATCGACCACAAGATAGCGTTTATTCTCCACTGAGAGCGAACATAGGACACATTTTTCGATATTTTTTCGCATCAAAGTTTTATACCAATATACAATATAATGTACCATCCGGTGTGCCTAGAACTTGTTTTACTTTGCGCACGAGCTGTAATGAAATCACTTGATGGACGGTGGGAGCTTTGTCGACTCTCTAGCTAGATTTTATAAGGATGTAACAGACCTTCTGTTCACTTCTGATAACAGGGGAGAGCGTTTTTCGCACAGATATTTTTTTTCTTTTTGCTCTGTGTGATAACTGCTGCTCTTTCTTTAAAGTGACGGCCCCAATCAATGAATGCATTGCATCGGTGCATAAAATCTGCCACACCCACCCGTTTCATCCTGATGACAAATGAAATATTTTACCTCGAATGCCCGGAAGCGCACCAAGTCATACATAAAATAACAATCAATCACAAAAATACGATTGTATCTATCATTTACATTCGAAACATTGCGTTGTAGCTCAACTAACATTTCAATGTAGAGAAACAAAGTAACAAGGTATCTACACCAAGGTAGGGAAAATAGTACGTAATTCAAAAATACCAGATTATCATTACATTTTCAATAATCAGTACCAAAAAAAAGTGTTCGTAAAGTAATAATAACAGTGCAAAAATCATACGAACTATGCACCCCACTGTGAGTTTATTAATCCTTAGAGTGCAAATACCGGATTTCAATGATATGGTTAAAACAAAGTCAGGGATAAATGATTATTATTTAATCACCAAATCATTCTCCAAATAATGTAATCCCACATGACACGACTCTGGCAAATACTTCGCACCGCTGGGTGGTCCGTAATTTAAAGTGGAAATAATGTAAATATATGTCAAGTTAAAATATTTTGTTATAGATATTAACAGAATATACAGTATCATATGCGCGTGTTTTTTTTGTTTTTTTTTCGATTTGATGAAATTTATTTACAATCAATATTTCTTCTCCGTAGCATCATGCTTTAGATGTTATGAAGATAACAGACACGGTACTTCCACAATGTAGTTCCTTCCAGAACAATATTTCTACTTCGTTGAGCTTTAGCTTCAATTTATAACTCAACGGTTGAAACTTCTCAGTATACAAAAATTCTCAAAAAGACGGAAGTGAAATTGGAATGAGCACTCAGAAATTTTTAGAGCTAAAAATCTGAAATGAAATATCTTGATTAAGTAAGTTGAAATTTAAGTGAATTCTGATACTTAATGGCAAATCTGTGGATGAATACCTTAAAATATTTTCCATATTATTTTCACCTTAGCAAGAAAACAGGATAAGAAAACTAAAAAATGGCGCTTTTTACTGCATTTTCAGTATTGTTTCTTGTATTTGTCAGTATAAATTTTCTTCAGCAAATAAATATATAAATTTTCATTATTTACGTCCTCAATTGTTTACAAAATTTGCTACAAGACATTTGAGGAGAACATCATCTATGCATTGCCTTTTCATCATTAATAAATTGCCGGCCGCGGTGGCCGAGGGGACTGAGGCGCTTCAGTCACGGTCTGCAAGGCCGCTGCGGTCGGGGGTTCGAATCCCCCCTCGGGCATGGATATTTGTGCCGACCTTAGTCTTAGTTAGTTCATAAGTAGTTTGTAAGTTTAGGGACTGATAACCCCGTAGTTAAGTCCCATAGACTTTACAAACATTTAAACATTTTTTTTTCATTAATAAACTCATTGATCCTTTTTCTGCTCGTAATTAAAAAGTGCCCCCATAACCTCACTTATTCGTTCCGTTGCGAAACTATATAGCAAACAAACTTTACAGTTTTGGTGTAAACGTCTGAACGAAAAGACTACTCCAGCCAGGCGAGATGCAGTACAGTAATGGCACGCCAGGGTCGCTGCAGTAAACACACTCATCTCGAGTAGTCAACTGAGGCAAGAAAGTTAGTCTTGTAAATGGGGCTTAAGGCGCGTCGCTGCTCGCCGTTGATGGTTTCACTGGGCGCCGTGGCTCAGCGCGCCCGGCCAGAGGGCTCAACTCCCTCTGTAATAAAAAATAGCTGAGCCAACAACACATTGAACAAAGACGAACAAACACAAATATCGACTGCAAGTTTCAGAGATACCTATTTTTTGAGCAAAAAAAGAAAAACAAAGTGATAGTAAAATGAAAATAAAAATAAAAAGGAGGTTCGAGTCCGTCCTCGGGCATGGGTGTATTCTTTTTTCCTTATCATAAGTTAGTTTAAGTAGTTTGTAAGCCTAGGGATTAATGACCAGAGCAGTTAAGTAAATTTACAAACATTTGATTTAGTGGCACCGCTGCTTTTCGGTGCAGTTTGCAACTGAGTAGCAAAATATACAGGGTGATGTAATTGAAACTGTTTTTCTGAAAATTTGGAAAAATACTAACCAGGTTAAAAAAAATTGTTGACCCCAAGATGGACATCCATTAACATAAATCTCGCCCCAGTTTCGTCAACCTCCATAGGCGGGAGGGGGAGGATGACCATCAAATCTTAAATACAAATCCCTGATTTATATTGCAGATTTTGATTCTTCAGGAAAAAAAAAAAAGGTAACTCCGATATGAAACTTTGTTCATATCATGATAGATGGCGCTGTAGTGGGTAAAAATTGAAATGACATGAAACTGGTCGATAAACGATAAAACCTCAAACAAATACACGTCAGATTACGAAAATCGAAATACATGTTTTGATGAAACTTCCTGGCAGATTTAAATTGTGTGCCGGAACCGGGACTCGAACCTGGGACCTTTGCCTTTCGCGGGCAAGCGCACTACCGACTGTGCTACCCCGACACGACTCACGATGCCGCCTCACAACTTTACTTCCGCCAGTACCTCGCCTCCTACATTCCAAACTTCACAGAAGCTCTCCTGCAAACACGCAAGACTAGCACTCCTGGAAGAAAGGATATGGTGGAGACATGGCTTAGCCACAGCCTAAGGGATGTTTCCAGAATGAAACTTCACTCTGCAGCGGAGTGTGCGCTGATATGAAACTTCCTGTCAGATTAAAATTGTGTGCCGGAACCGGGACTCGAACCTGGGACCTTTGCCTTTCGCGGGCAAGCGCACTACCGAATGTGCTACCCCGACACGACTCACGATGCCGTCTCACAACTTTAGTGCGCTTGCCCGCGAAAGGCAAAGGTCCCAGGTTCGAGTCCCGGTTCCGGCGCACAATTTTAATCTGCCAGTTAGTTTAATATCAGCGCACACTACGCTGCAGAGTGAAGTTTCATTTTGGAAACATGTTTTGATATTTTCAATAATCCTATCATGTGACATCTCCCACAGTCTATTAAAGCGGACGCAGTCTCGAATCCTCCCGAGACCAGGTAGGAAAGCAGGTAACAGGACCGAATCCTCCCAAACTGACGAAACGTGACAGAGCATTGTCAGCGGTACTGGCCGCAGCTCCGGGCCGCGCCCCAGCTGCAAGGCCCAGCAATTTCTATTCGTTGATATCCTGTCATTTTATGTGGAGCTGTGCTAGGGCTGTTTTTCGGTTTAACAGATCCTGAGGAGTAAACAAACGAAAAGAATCCCCTTGTCAATGATATCAGGGGATGTCGTGATTGTTAATGTAAAATACGTGCCACGATATGGCTGGATGGTTCATAACCAAGACAAAAAAGAAAAAAAAAAAAAAAAAAAAAAAAAAAAGAAAAAAAAAAAAAAAAGAAGAAGGAAAAGCGAACCCTGCGGTGTGCATACGCCATAGCCGTAGTAGCTAAGGTCACAAATCACCACTGGTAATATTTGAAATTTGTGCCTCCGCCCCCCCCCCCGTCCCAACCCAGATGAAAGGACAAAACTTATTTCCTAGCGAGAATAACAATACAAAAAACTGTAAAAATTTATTTAATTTATCTGATAGAAGTTCATTCATTAAAATAACTTATAAGTAGGCCTTCAGTATTCGGACTTTTTCTGAGTCTGATTTATCAATTAGAAATTCAAGGTATATGCTTCTTGCAATATTGTGTTCAATCCACAATAATTGTGTGCCAGTGCCCCACAGGGGTGCTGCCAGCGGGTGGCGTGTGCTGACCATCTTGACACCCCCTAGCTTCGACACCGGCATCCGCACACGGTAAAACTGTTATAACTCTGAAACTTCCTGGCAGATTTAAATTGTGTGCCGGAACCGGGACTCGAACCTGGGACCTTTGCCTTTCGCGGGCAAGCGCACTACCGACTGTGCTATCCCGACACGACTCACGATGCCGCCCCACAACTTCACTTCTGCCAGTACCTCGCCTCCTACTTTCCAAACTTCACAGAAGATCTCCTGCAAACACGCAAGACTAGCACTCCTGGAAGGAAGGATATGGTGGAGACATGGCTTAGCCACAGCCTAAGGGATGTTTCCAGAATGAAACTTCACTCTGCAGCGGAGTGTGCGCTGATATGAAACTTCCTGGCAGGTTAAAATTGTGTGCCGGAACCGGGACTCTAACCTGGGTCCTTTGCCTTTCGCGTGCAAGCGCACTACCGACTACGCTATCCCGACACGACTCACGATGCCGCCTCACAACTTTACTTCCGCCAGTACCTCGCCTCCTACTTTCCAAACTTCACAGAAGCTCTCCTGCAAACACGCAAGACTAGCACTCCTGGAAGAAAGGATATGGTGGAGACATGGCTTAGCCACAGCCTAAGGGATGTTTCCAGAATGAAACTTTCACTCTGCAGCGGAGTGTACGCTTTCTTCCAGGAGTGCTAGTCTTGCGTGTTTGCAGGAGAGCTTCTGTGAAGTTTGGAAAGTAGGAGGCGAGGTACTGGCGGAAGTAAAGTTGTGGGGTGGCATCGTGAGTCGTGCCGGGATAGCACAGCCGGTAGTGCGCTTGCCTGCGAAAGGCAAAGGTCCCAGGTTCGAGTACCGGTTCCGGCACACAATTTTAATCTGCCAGGAAGTTTCATATCAGCGCACACTCCGCTGCAGAGTGAAGTTTCATTCTGGAAACATCCCTTAGGCTGTGGCTAAGCCATGTCTCTACCATATCCTTTCTTCCAGGAGTGCTAGTCTTGCGTGTTTGCAGGAGAGCTTCTGTGAAGTTTGGAAAGTAGGAGCTCCACCATATCCTTTCTTCCAGGAGTGCTAGTCTTGCGTGTTTGCAGGAGAGCTTCTGTGAAGTTTGGAAAGTAGGAGGCGAGGTACTGGCAGAAGTGAAGTTGGGGGGCGGCATCGTGAGTCGTGTCGGGATAGCACAGTCGGTAGCGCGCTTGCCCGCGAAAGGCAAAGTTCCCAGGTTCGAGTCCCGGTTCCGGTCACAATTTTAATCTGCCAGGAAGTTTCATATCAGCGCACACACCGCTGCAGAGTGAAGTTTCATTCTGTTATAACTCTGCTTCTAGGCTGTTTATAAAGAAGAAATATGTTCCATGTTTTACAATAAGCCCGCAACAATATAAGTGTCAAAACAGCATCCAACTTCGTGCATTACTGTTTGCACAATGCGAGTACAAACAGGCAAGCAGAAGAAATTATAAAAATACTTTTTTACCGTCTATTGCGATTATATAGACCCTTTATCTCTCGTATATTCATACATCGCACAGTTATCAATTTGTTGTATGTGTAGATTTGTTGGAAATATCTTTCTATATAAAAGGAAAAGACACTCATTCACTCACTCACTCACTCACTAAACACGAAATCTCAAAAATTACTTCACCTATGAAGATGAATTCTTCCAAGAATGTAGTTTACAGATAGAAGACGTCAGCTAAGAGAGGATTTCGCGAAATATGACGTCATAAACAATGGAAACTTCCATGTCTTGCGGTACGTGGTAGTGTGATTTTATGAGTCCACTATTTGAGAAGGAGAGCACTTAGCGACTTTAAACATAATTTTAAACCTTCAGGAAACTTTCTCTTGCTGACAACCCCGCAAAGTGATGAAAGGAAAAACGTTTGTCGCTTACTACTTTTTCGGCGTTCATGCAGTACAATTAAGGCATTTGGCATGACCTTAGAATTTATTATTCGTACACTATAAATTGTTCTCGTGATAAATGTTACGGACACAATACACACATACCACTGAACGCAAGTTCGAAATTATATCACAGTTAACGAGCTATGACGTTATAAACAATGATATGCAAGAAAAGCTGGTTACATCACGCGACAATATTGTGCATTTCTTCCTAAACCAGTGGACCGATTTAAACGAAATTTGATACACATATTCGTTACCGCAAGGTAACAGTTCTATCAGGATAAAGAATCACATACGACACATGATTCACGAGATATGACGTCATAAGGAATAGGAATCGCAGAAAACTGCCATATAATGCGACGAGAATTAATTCATAAACTCTCTGGGAATGAGAGTACTTATCGACTTGCAACAAACTTTAAAAATAATTTCAAACCTTTATTAAAGTTTTTATCGCTGACAACTACAGTAAAATAATGAAAGGAAACAAAGTTTCTCGCTTACTACTTCTTCGAGAAAACGTACGGTATTCGTCATGACGACACAATTTATAATTTATACGCTACAAATTGTAGCAGCAGGAAATTTTACAGGCAGTATACCACATATAGCTGAATGTACCTTCCATATTGTATCATAGTACGACACGTATTTCATGATATATGAGCACATAAATAATAACCTCATGGAAAACCACTCCATCAAGCACCAACTTTTAATCTATTACTTGGTTATTATTACTATTAACTTTATTCGTAACAGATTTTACAAACATATAGCACTTATACAAATGAATATATACCTGAAAAGTTATACAATTGTACAACATATGAATCAATAAATATGAGATCGTACGAATTTTATATGTCATTTACATTTTGATTACTATATTTCTTTGTTTGGATACTGCTCTCATAATTTTTTGTACTACGCAAAACAGTCTTATTTCTTAAAATATTATCCCATAAATATAACATGCTTTTACGAGAAAAACGAGAATCACACATACACACACACACACACACACACACACACACAGACAGACAGACAGACAGACAGAGAGAGAGAGAGAGAGAGAGAGAGAGAGAGAGAAGGTATAGGAGAAGTACTAACTCAAGGTTGGCATAATAAATAAATAAATAACCGGGCAACGTCGGCTTTTCAGCTAGTGTAACCATAATTCATAAAGTGAACACTGAGGTCGAATGTATATTGCGAAGTCATTATTTACTATGTTAATAAAATAATTATGAAGAAATCAAGATTATAAATGATTTCTGTTTCTAAAAGTAAGTATCGAAATAAGATAAAACTATTAAAGATACAATACACGCGAAAAATATCTACATCTTCTACTGTAACTTCACATGGTTTCCTTTGCCTGTTTGGAGTATTCATAAGGTTTGGAACTACTACCTGCTTGATTCGATTCCACCGTTTTTCATACCCTTGCGGGGTTGGGAGGATTCGGTACCGTTTCTTCTGGCAGCGGGAGGATTCGGGGTTGCGCCCATTAAAGTACAGATTGCGTTCATCCGTGGTTAGACTATTCATTGTACTTCAATAATCCAGACTGTACACATCTCTACGCACGTTTTCCACAATGTTAACGATTGTAGAGAAAGTACATATTATTTTCTCGTATTTTAAGGCTCATAGAAATGTTGGACAAGCTCATGAAAGGTATGCTAATCTGTTCCCTGATAGGAATCGTCCTTCTGTAACCACTTTTCGCAGTATTGTCCATCTGTTTTCTGAAACTGGTTGTGTTAAACCAAGAGAAAGAGTCAGATATCTATTTGTTCGTTATACTTCCGTTTCTTAACAATTTTTGCATCATTTTTATTTTTGCGATATATCATGAAACGACAGAAATGTTTCATAAAGAAGTTACATATTTTCTGGCGAAGAATCCATATCTGCATTAAAAATAGGCGTCCCTATTTAAGATTTCAAAGTAACTGCCGTTCCGCACCAGGGGTTCGTGCAGGGTGATCGAGTTTTATGTTAATTGTTTCCACAGTTATTATAAACCATTATTTCATAATACGTGAACCTTATAATCCCTAGGTTAGCTCCCGTCTGCTTTCTCATGCATGAAAAAGTGACTGCGTCCGTCTTCCATGGATTTACAAAAGGGCTGGTAGAATAGTGCTTTCGTCTGCTATCGCTACAGTTCGACCAATGTTGGGTAACTTAACCAAGGCAAATATGCTTCTAACCTCGGCTTATGTCAGCCACAGGTCGTTCCGTTGGTGTCAAGAGGGACCCTTCTGATCACTTCCGTTAGCTATGCGTGTTTTTATAGCTAGATACCACGAGACGACAATCGGCTGCTGACCATTGCTAAGAACCGTTTAGCAAGCGAGATCTGGTTCACTAAGAAACGATTTGAAATTGTGTAAGGCTTTAAGATAACTGAAAATTTTTAATCGTTTCTTTCCCAGATCTAACTCTTAAATTATAATCCATGATTTATTTAGTGCAGGAAAATGCGTAATTTAGCGATTTTTCTGTGTTTTTCTAGTAAGTTAAATTTCCCTCTGGAACTTGTACCTGACCACAGAGATCGTTAGCCTTCATTTCACAGTGTGACTCTGCCTATGATTGTGTTTAGTGTGTGCGTCCTTATATTCTTGTCGGTTCCAAAATTGAATTTTTATTTTGTCTGTGATCTTATTTATGTACACCATGTACTGAATTCACGTGTCCATGATTTCAATGAATGTTCGAATGTTTGTAAATCTATCGGACCCAACTTCGAGGTCATCAGTCCGTAGCTTACGAACTACTTAAACCTAGGTAAACTAACCTAAGGGCAGCACACACGCACCCATGCCCCAGGGAGGACTCGAACCTCCACGGCGAGCAACCGCGCGCTCCGCGGCGAGGCGCCTTAGACCGCTCGGCTACTCCACCGCGGCCATGATTTCAAAAACTGAGCCATCAGCTAGATGCTTTCCCATTACATTCTGCAATACTTAATTCTTACGACTATTTGATTTTCTGAGGCTATGCTCACGAAACACATGTTTTGATTTCTTTTCACGTGTAAGTATTTCGATACCTATGATTTTGTCCAGTTGCTATCCCTTCATTATCTGGTTCATTCTTCAGAACGATTATACCGCATGTTTCTAGATCGAACATATTAATCCCTCAGATTGCTTAATAGTAGCTTTCAGATCCTCATTCTGTTCTCATATTGTTTCCACGTATCTCTCTACCATCTCTGTTAAGAATATATACACATTCAAGTAATTACGAATGTTTTCCAATACCGGTATATGCTCTGCTTGCGAAGAAATACCAATAAAAGCTTTCGTAGTAACATGAATGCACACGCTTCAATGAGAAAATAAATGAACAAAGGAGTATACACAGAACTCAGAGAATAATCCTCCAGTTAAATTAGTTTAATACACACATCCACATAAAATACGTTTTTCAATGACAAAGAAGTAAGAAGAGATATGAAATCGATTGCCATTCACAACTATATCTTGTGGATAAAAGAAACTATTTACTTGCATCAGTTCGCTATTTGCATTAGGGTCTATGAATAAAACTGTCATTAATTTCTAGTACGAATAAAACTGTTGTTAATTTTCAGAATGAATAATTTTCAGTGTTTTTAAGACGAATGAACATTACAGTTTAACGTCAGGACCGTTCCTTTCTCATCTGTCTACCATCACATCTAAAAACCTCTGAACATGAGATGGGGCAATGCTCGTCCTGTCCCAGCGAGATAAGCACCCTCCCAGACATCAAAGGATGCCGCCCTGGACAATTGACAATTTTTGTTTTTTGTAGAATATTCAAATTCAAATGTTTGTTAAGCTTATGGGACTTAACTACGGGGTCATCAGTCCCTAAACTTACAAACTACTTATGAACTACTTACGAACTAGGACGGCACAAATAGTAGAATATTCCCTCGGTACTTGGTGGAACACAGACAAATTATAAACTTCAACACTCTGTGTTTCTGTTCCACAATTTTTATTTATCGGTTTGTTGTGAACTGTCTTTCTGCTTCTTAGGCCATCATCAGATAACTTACTACTGTACTAAGTTATCTGATGATGGCCTAAGAAGCCAAAACCCGATTCATAACAAACTAATAAACAAATATTGTGGAACTGAAATACAAAGTATTAAAGTTTTTAATTGACACCTTATATGACTTGCACTACACCTCTCTATCTCCTTCTACCGGGCTCGATTGTGGGTGTCTAGCAGACACATATATGTGCCTAATTCTGTGTCGACGCAGGGTTGCTTTCCACCTTTTCGATCGAAATTTGGGGCCATTATCTGAAATCCGTGCTCGACATGGTCCACTTCCGTCAGGAAGTCTTATCTGAGCGCCCTACTCAGGGTCAGACCTGTTGTTTTCTGGAGAGAGGTGAGGGTCACGTATTTCGAAGTGAGATCGATGGCTACGGAAACGTAATAATACCCACAAATTGGTGCGTGGAATCGGTCCCAGTAGGTCTACTAGGGCAAGGTGTCTCAGTCCCTTGGGTTTGATGGGATGTAAGGATCCTCTCATAGTAACTGGTGCGTTTCGCCTTCTGGCAGGGCTTGCACATGGACAGTAGTACTTCACGAATTCTATTTTCCAAATTCCTAATATAGCACACAGTTCTCAGCGTCAGAAAGCACTTCCGTAGTCGCAAGTGCACATACGTAAAAGTGGGAGCAATACTACTCAGTCGGGATGCAAAGCCTACACGGTGTTTCCTGATCTCCCTTTTTAGAAAAACAATAAACTCTTTCTGAGCAGGTAGAATTGTCGGATTGCTGGATCTTGCTTCTTTCTCCACCTTTCTTTATGGCAGATAGGTCAGGGTCATTATCCTGCTCCTCGGCGATGTTTTCAGGATTGCTGTGAAACAATTTTCTAAGGCCACATGGTTGTAGGCCAATCGGCGATCTTGACAGTGTGTCAGCCATGGGTGTAAGAGATCAAAAAATCATAGTCCTATAGTGTTAGTGCCAATCACGTTAACCGTTTGTTTCTCAGTTTTGCAGTCATGGGAAACTAGAAGGCTGCGTCATCAATGTACACTCGAATATTCCTGGCAAAGAGAAAGAATTTAAACTTTCCAAAAGCCCACAAAACAGCAAAGGCTTCCAGCTCAGTTGCGGAATAAGTTTTTCGCTCTTCGTGATCACTCTGCTCCAGAACGCTATCGTTTTATGCACCATATTGCTTCCTCATTCGCCTTGTCATTCCACAGCCATGGTGTATTTCTTCGTGTGAGCGTACAGACGGTAGTGAGGGTTTTGCCAGTGTAGTCACGTAAAAAAGCGTTTAAAAATTTACGACCTCAGGAAAACCTCTAAGTTGTCTCTTCGAAGTGGGTCTCGGAAATTGGTTAATGGCTTATAATGTATCTGGATCAGGCGCAATGCTTTCCAATGTGATGATGTGACGTAGAAATTCGATCCCGTCAGTGCCTGTCCATGACTTATTAATATTTAATGTGATGCCACAGTTACAGAAAGTATCGAGAAGTTCTGCCAACACAGCACTGTGCTCTTCCCACGTGGCCTCTGCAATGAGTAGGTCGTCCACATAATTGGTGATGCATCTCTTGTTGGACTCCGAAAGGATGCTGTTGAACCCTCTGATAAAGGGATATCAGATACAATGACGAAAACACCTTTACGCCATGAACGTTCCTCTATCTTCTCCGCTCGATCCGTCTCTTGCTCAATGACAGTGTTTAGATGTCGAGAATCTAATGTGATTCGTACAGAGACGTCAATTTTCTCCACTATTCTGAGTCGGGAATTATAAGTTGACGTAGCGGGTTCGATTATTCCTTTTTCCAGCATTATTCGATTTCTCGGCCACCTTTTCGCGATAGACCATAGGAATGGCGTAAGAAATTACAAAGGATTTGCGGTGATCCCGGACTTTCTGATTTAGATAATTCCGATAGAAACACAGGTGATAGCGTAAGATTTTATTTTGTAAAATGATCTATTTCTATCTCAGAGAGATCATCTGCAGTTTCTTCAAGCACTAGTGGTGGACCTGCACCTTGAGAGATTTTCCATCATCAAGGAACAGACCTAAAGATGAAATGTTAGCGAATTTAAAAATATTACAATGGGGAATATATCATAAGTATTTTTGGGGCTGGGGCAAGATTAAGGTAAAGATAAGTAATTTGAAGTATATGCCTCATGATATTTTGTATCAGTTTTGCTGCCCTTGTTCAGAGAATATTTTAAGCTGAAGCCCCTTTTACTTTACCTAAATCAAGCATACATATTATAGACATTAAATCATAAAATTTAAATAGGAAAAAGACCAACACAAAAGTCACTCCCCTCTCCAATACAGTGAAGTTCGACTGTCTATGACGTCGATACTTTCGCTTTCCCAGCGTTTTCCCCATTACTTTGGGGTCTGCTTTACCGCTACGTCTCCTTCACAGAGCTCTGTTGTGGACGTCTTCTGACCTGAGATCCGCATCGCACATCTTCTCCTTGATGTTGTCCATACACCTCTTAAGCGGTCTACCACGGGGTCGGAGTGCTGTTTTACCCACCGAATCGCACTCTTTCCTCATAACGTGGCCGTACCACCGAATACGAGCTTCTCTTGCCTTCTCTATTATTGAGGCTACACAAACACTTTGACGGACATAGTTATTTGTTGTATGGTCATAGCGAGTCCATCCAAGGGACCATCGCAGTATTTTCATCTCCATTGTGTGGAGAGCCTGACACTTTTTTCTCGCCAAAGGTTGGCATTTTATCCCGTAGAGCGCTACTGGACGCACTAATTATTTATAAATTATTGCCATCAGATGTACAGGCATCCTTTTGTCACAGAGAATACCAGTGACCTGTCTCCATTTCAGCCATACTGCATTTACTCTTATCCGGGTGGATCCAGAGTGGAATAATTCGAAGATGTTATCATGGATGTAAGGTATTCGAACTCGGTGGTTCTGTCCAAAGCCTGAAGTCGATGCTGATGGTTCCGCTGGTTTGACAACGCTTTAGCAATAGGTCGTCTTCTGGAGATTCGGGCGCGTGTCATTCTCTGCTAGCCTATCATTCCAAGCTTGGGTTTGAAGTTCCTTACGGG
Source organism: Locusta migratoria (assembly GCA_026315105.1). NCBI lineage: Eukaryota > Metazoa > Arthropoda > Insecta > Orthoptera > Acrididae > Locusta > Locusta migratoria. The sequence goes on along the minus strand of CM048750.1, from coordinate 283,719,647 downwards.
TTTCTGTGACAGTACCACGTCGTCGGCATAGAGAAGCGTCGAGGGATGAGGGGTCTGTATATCGGCTGTTACTGTGTCCATGCAAAGGATGAACAGTACTGAAGAGAGTGCTGAAACCTGATGAACAACAGCGGTGGTTTTAAAAGGTGGAGAGACTCCAGCAGGATACCGGACTACACTTTTTACATCTCGATAGAGAAACTGGATCCAGTTCTCGTACGTTCCTGGTACTCTGTGGTGTCGTACAGCTCGCCAGATTAGATGCCTTCACGTATCATTCATTAAAATAATTCAGATACCGTACATTATTTATATCCATTATTTCTGTGAGGCACCGCCTCACCTTCATATACTCCACAGTCCTGTTACCTCATGAGTAAAATTCGACTTGCACGATCACGACGGTTTGTATTCAAATTATTTACAGTAACGTTGATTGCTGATTCGTGTGAACCATGTTCCACGTTGATGCAGCAAGCGACGAACGTCATTAGAACATTATTTCTCACTGTGCACGATTAAGGTTTGCTCTGGACAGAGTTATGCCATAGGAAGAGAGCCGCGCCGTAGTAGCCGAGCGGTATGGAGTGCCACGTTGCGGATCGCTGCCTCCCGAGTCGGAGGTTCGAATCCTCCCTCGGGCATGGATGTTTGTGTTGTCTTTAGTATAAGTTGGTTAATAAGGAGTGTGTAAGTTTATGGACTTATGACTCACAGTTAAGTCCCATAAGCTTTATAAATATTTGAACATTTTGTAGAAGTGGTACACAAGCATCGCAGTAGCATCTCTCAATAGCATTTTAAGAGGCCTAATTTATTCGTATTCGTATTATAACAACTACAGAGGAATTTAAATATTTAGGAGTGAAAATTACAAATGATGGGAAATTAGATCAAGAGTAAATGCAGGAAAGACCACAATTTTTGTTGTTGAATGGAATTCTCTAGGACAAACACATAACTACAGATAACAAAATAAGGATATATAAAACAATATTTCGGAGCATTATTACATATGGTTCAGAAGTGTGGACAACAAATTGGCAACTGAAAGCAAAATTATTAGCTACAGAAATGGATTTCTGGAGACGTTCAGCACGAATATCAAGAAGAGAAAGAATAAGAAATTAAGTAATCAGAGAGAAAATGAAATGAAAAAATTCAGTTATTGAATTCATCGAGCACAAACATCTAAAATGGTATGGTCACGTTGGAAGAATGGGACAAGAAAGGCTTCCAAAATACATACTCGACTGGACACCGAACGGAAGGGAAAAAAAGGGAGGGGGGACGACCACCTTCCAAAACCCTGCTGCAAATTGATGTCAATGAAATAGGCCTGTAGTTTAGTTGGTTACTCCTGATGCCTTTCTTGAATACAGGTGTGACATGTGCAACTTTCCAATCTTTTGGTACAGATCCATCTATGAGAGAGTGGTTGTATGTGACTGTTAAGTAAGGAACTATCGCTTCAGCATAATCAGATATAAATCTGATGTGTATACAATCCGGACCAGAAGACTTTTTCTTGTTAAGTGATTATAGTTGCTGCCCTACTCCGATGATATCTACTTCTACGTTACTCGTTACGGCCTCTATTCGTAATTCGAAATCTGGAATTATGGGAGGACAGAGAAGAGTGGAGAACAATTATTAGTAACTTAATGTAATCTAATGTAGGTGCTGGAAAAATGTACTGACGCTGTAAAACCAAAATAATAATAAGAATGATTGTGTTATTTTCTTGGAAATCAAGAAAGATTTGAAAATTACTGTGTTTCTGTTTCTCCGTGATCGTGTGTGTTCAAATATTTGTATAGCTTATGGGACTTAACTACTGGGTCATCAGTCCGTAAACTAACAAACTACTTATTAACTACTTTCGAACTAGGACGGTACAAATATCCATGCCCAAGGGGGGATTCTAACCCCCGACCGTAGTGGCCGTGCAAACCGTGACTGGCACGCTTCAGTCCCCTTGGCCACTGTGGCCGGCTCTCATGTGTGTGTGTGTGTGTGTGTGTGTGTGTGTGTGTGTGTGTGTGTGTGTGTGTGTAAGACGTAGTCTTGCACTGAATTTACGGACGTGACGTGGAAGAGAATATGGTACCGTAAACGGGAATATCGAAACTTGCGCAGCCATAAAGCGCGCTGCAGTAATAAAGTCTCCCCGGTGAGAGCGGCAGCGCCCTCTCCGCACTGGCACGGTGCACAGTGGTGGTGCAGTGGAGGGCCTTCTCCGCATCTGGAGAGTGCGTCAGGCGCCCAGCCGCCGCCGTGCAGTGCGGAGTATTGGGGTCAGGGAAAAACCCGGGGCTGTACCGGTCTGCGTGGGGCGCAGGGGGCAAACAGGCATTCGTCTCCATTAGTCGCGGCAGATAAATGGATTTTTGGATAAATTCAGCACGAATATCAAGAAGAGAAAGAATAAGAAATGAAGTAATCAGAGAAAAAATGAAATGTAAAAATTCAACTATTGAATTCATCGAGTACAAACATCTAAAATGGCATAGACTCGTCAGAAGAATGGGACAAGAAAGGCTTCCAAAACGCATACTCGACTAAACACTGAACGGAAGAAGAAAAAAGGGATGACCACCCTACCACATGGATGAAAGGAAGTTCAGTCAGCAATGAGGAAGACTACCATTCCTGAGGACTTACGGGAGAACAGAGAAGAGTGGAGAACAATAATTAGTAACTTAATGTAGTCTAATATAGGTGTTTGAAAAACGTGCTGACATTGTAAAACCAGAATAGTAATAAAAATGATTGTGTTATTTTCTTAGAAGGCAAGACAGATTTGAAAATTACTCTGTTTCTGTTTCTCCGTGTCTCGTGTGTGTGTGTGTGTGTGTGTGTGTGTGTGTGTGTGTGTGTTTACGTGTGTGTGTTTCTGTGTGTCTAAGAAGTAGTCTTGCACTGAATTTACGAACGTGACGTGGAAGAGAATATGGTATCGTAAACTGGAATATCGAAAGTTGTGCAGCCATAAAGCGCGCTGCAGTAATAAAGTCTCCACGGTGAGAGCGCCAGCGCCCTCTCCGCACAGTGTTGGCGCAGGGGAGGGCCTTCTCCGCATCTGGAGAGTGCGTCAGACAGGAGGGTGTAAATTTGACTCAGGCGCTTTTCCTGTGTGACGTCACCTGGCAGCAAGCGCCGAGAAGCTGCCGCAGTGCAAGCAGGAAGTTGTGTTTTGCGTGACCTGTTAAGTGTTCGGATAGAAAGTAGCTTTCTTGTATTAGGGAACAATTTTTCCATATATTCTTTATGTAATTATGAGTAAGAATACTTCAGTTGTGCTGTTGCGGAGTGCAATAACAGTGGACGCAAGACGAAAGGCATTTTGTACCATCGATTTCCAAAAGATGAGAAACCTCGGCGCATATGGATCTCTCGCTGTAAACGGCAAGACACGAGATAAATGTTAAAAATGCCAGAATTTGTCCAGAACATTTTTTGTGAAGCCGATTACAAAAGAGACTTGCAGAATGTATTGTTAGGATTCAGATCATCGATATTTTATTGATTAAATTGTATGTATGAAAGTAGTATGCAGTTTAATGTTCATAGTCATAAAATGAGTAATACAAAAGCGTTACTGCGAAAATCGGCTGCTAAGTTTGCGTTGTAACGAAAGTTTTATTTACCTAATATATAAAAATAAACGTCTCTGTTTGTTCGTATGCTATGCCTGCCAATGTCATTCAGTCCATTGCGATAAAACTTCGTCAACTTATTGCATGAACTAGCGTCACTGTTATAGCCATAGTAAAATTTCGAAATTCGCACTCTAAGTGGGTCAAATCATGATATTATGTAAAACAGAAGCACATTTTCTCTCTGTCTGTCCTTTTAACCTCCTATAACTCGAGAACTACTGAACGTATCGTGATGAGGTTTCTTTTAAAGTTTAGATCTCACAATGATCAAAAAAAAAAAAAAAAAAAAAAAAAAAAAAAAAAAAAAAAGAGTACCATTTTTCTCTCCCAAGGCGCTGGCACTGTATGGCTTCAGACTACATAAATAGTTATTGTGCGAAATCTATAAAAGTTACTCATGTGCTCTCACGGACTTTATTTTAAATCTTTAAGAGCTCTACAAGTTAAAAACAAACCTCATCATGATACGTTCAGCGGTTCTCGAGTTGAAGACGTTTAATTATTACCCGTGCCAAGTCGCGGGTCACGACAGATTAGCTGGTTGTTAATAATGTTTGAAGCTTTTCTTTTTCAGTCCTTTTAATGTTCGTATACATATATATTAATCACAAGCGTGTTCCACCGCTTAAAAGCAATGTTTTTTTGTCGAATGATAAAAGAAAAGACGGAAAATATGAGTTCACGGCGGCCTTACAATACAGCGGCTTGCTGCCAAGTGACGTAATACAGCGCTAACCAATGACAGTGAAGAAGTCCAAACTGGCATACCTTGGCGTCAGACGCCCAGGCGGCGCCGTGCAGCGCGGTGTATTGGGGTCAGGGAAAAACCCGGGGCTGTGTCGGTCTGCGTGGGGCGTGGGCAGCAAACAGGCATTCGTCTCCATTAGTCGCGGCAGAGCGCAAAACTGCAATTAGCGGCCGGCTGCAGTAGCTGAGGCCTGGGCTAGCCCCGGGCACGGTCGCAGGCAGAGATGCCCTGTGGGCTACGTCCGTGGTTTAGCCCTTTCAGGGGCAAAATAATATAAAAAAAAGATTTTATCTTAATTTTTGTTTTATGGTATTCGGATTCATACAACGAGACAGGAAATTTTAAAAATCAAGTGAAATGTATAATGTTCTTGTTGCGATCTTATGTTCGGAGACTGGTGTGATGCAGCTCTCCACCCTACTTTATCCTGAGCAAGCCTCTTCATCTCCTCATAAGAACGACACCCTACATCCGTTTGAATCTGCTTACTGTATTCATCTCTTGGTCTCCCTCTGCTGTTTCTACCCAAAACACGTCCCTCCCATGATAAATTCACGATTCCTTGATGTCTTGGAATGTGTCCCACCAATCGATCCCTTCTTTTGGCCAAGGCATGCCAGAAGTTCCTGTTTTCGCCAATTCTGTTCAGTACCTCCTCATTAATTACACTATCAACCCACGTAATCCTCAGCATTATTCTGTAGCACCACATTTCAAAAGCCCCTATACTCTTCCAGTCCGCACTGATTATCATCCATGTTTCACTCCCATACAAGGCAACAGTCCACACAACTGCCTTCAGAAAGGACATACTTATGCTCAAATTAATATTCTATACTAACAAATTTCTCTTTCTCAAAAACGTTTTTTTCCCATTGCCATTCTGCATTTTATATCCTCTGTGCTGCGACCATCATTTGTTGTTTTACTGTCCAAGTAACGAAACTCATCTCCCACCTTTATTGTTTCGTTACCTATTCTAATTCCTTTAGCATCGCCTGATTTTCGTTGGCTGCATTCCATTGCCCTTGTTTTGATCTTGTTAATGTTCATCTTATATGCTCCTTTCAACGCATTCTCCATTCCGTTCAATTGTTCCTCCAGGTCCTTTGCTGCGTCTGTCAGAATTACAATGTCATCAGCAAGACGCAAGGTTTCGATTTCTTCACCGTGAACTGTAGTTCACGTGTGATATACGTTTTTTGATGTGGAACAATAGTTTTGAATGTTTTGGGAAATGGATCGGTTTATTTGCTGGGACGACCAGGACTATGTTTGAAGACAATTATTGCTTACCATGCTTGTGGCAAACGTCTTCGAAAATCGTTTACCTTTTGTTTCTCTGTTGGCTAACTTTTCTTGATGGCTAATTTCTTCAATAGATACAGGTGAATAAGATGGTGGACAGAAACCGTGCTGAAAGGTTTTCCTTCAGTGTCATGCAGGAAATGCCATTAGAACGAACTTACCTGTCAAAATGTCTTAATTTCAAATCCTTGCCTGGTGGAAGCAAATGTTTAAAATGTTCAAATGTTCGTGAAGCTTGTGTGACTTAACTGCGGGATCATCAGTACCTAAACTTACAAACTATTTATGAACTGCCTTATACTAAAGACAGCACAAATATTCATGCTTGAGGGGGGATTCGATCCCCCACGGGAAGACGGGTAACGGCTGGTTGAAGCATATTAGGTCTACTCTACATGGGATACTCTGCAAATCACATTCAAGTGCCTTGTAGAGGGTTCATATTATACTATTTATTTCCCATTCCATTCTCGAATAGCGCGGGGGAACTCTGGTTTCTCGTATTTTATTCTGATTTCGTAAGTAGTCCACGCCGCAGCAATAAATGCTGTTGTTGTAATGATTCCCATTCTAGATCCTGTATCATTTCCGTGACGCTGTCTCCGCTTTATCGTGACAATACAAAACGAGCTGCCCTTCTTTGGACTCTTTCAATGTCCTCCGTCGAACCCTTTTCTCTATTATGTTTGTTCCACAGGCTAAAAGTACAGCATGTTTTATCTAACGCTGAGCAGTGGTTTCAGACGGTACCACCACAACAATCAAGGAAAGAAATGCGTTGCCTTAGCTATAATTGCAGTAAACATAGTACTCGTATTAACGTAAGCAGGACAGTTTTCTCTATTTACTAAATGCATAAAAGTTACCTAATATCAGGGTGAATATAGCCACAATTTGAGAACAAAGAGGATCGCGCACAGCGTACAAAAATGGCTCCTCAACTTGTCAGACTACTTCCTGGGGTTTCAAGGTTTCAAAGAGGTTCAATTGGCAGCTACCAGAGTTCAGCACCAACTGCAGGGTGTCCCCGAATGTGGCGACTGCACTCATGCCGCGAAAGGAGAAAGTTGTAAGTGGTTTCAAACGAATGCACTTCTCCTGAAAGGAATAGTGCTATTGAAACTTTTAAAAATATCTGGAATCCCGTATAAATCACATGTTTGCTTCCACAGGTAGTTGACCTCTGATAGTGTATGATAAGCCTGTGAGAGGCTATGAAGAAGAAGTGCTGGGTGGGTGGATTGGGAAAGTTTTGCTTCAGAGTCTTCCGCAGGGATACGATTCCTGTGATAAGCGATTGGGATTGGGAGAGGCAAGGGGATGGACTAGAACGTTGCGGAGTTTGGGTGGCCACTTTAGGAGGGACCGAAATGATTTTTGGTAGGATTTCACGATGAAAGAAAATGTTATCGGCCTTTGATGTGTCGGTGAAAAATATCGAATTCACATCATAAATGTACTGCCAGTTTTAATCCTCTTGTGTGGCTCAGTATCACAGTGGAAGAGTGTCAGATTATGAATCCAAAGATCACGGGTATCATCCCCGTTAAGTCCCAAGATTTCATCCCCGTTATGGAAGTGACACTAATTTCGACGAACTGTGTTTCATGCAAGACGAAGCTCGACTCAATCCAAGTAGAAATGCGTTTGATGTCCTGGAGAACCACTCAGAGGACCATATATCAGTCCTGCAGTACCCAGAGGCTCCTGGCTGGACCCCAATTAGCTGCCGTATTCTCCAGTTCTGAACACATGCAAATCCAGATGTAACTTTTCATGTTTTCCCGGCGATCTAGTGACATGATGGGTAGTCGGGTATTCTGACGGATGTCAGTGTCTACTCTGCAGAATATTTCAGCTACGTAGCTCGTAACCTTCATCATGTGCGATCTGAGACTGCCTTCTGAGTGGACCGGGTACAGTATTTATTTTCCTCTCGTGCAAAATATCTCTTGTTTTATTCATACGAAATCGGAGAACGTTCTTTGTTGTGAGCAACTTCCTCTATTCTTTTACTCACGCTGTAATCCGATTGATAATTTTGCATAAATTATACTGATGATTCGAAGTGATTCAGTTTTTTCACTTTCTTGGCAAACAGTATGTGAGATAATACCAAATCCTCGTTGGATTAAAATATACACTTCTGGATGTCCAAATAAACGCTTACTCAGATGAAGTACATTCTCTCACTCGATTTATTAATGCGAACCTGAGCAAGGTCTCTGGGAAGCAGATTCTGGTCCAGTGGCGCCGATAGTTCCAAACGATCCTCTGACGGCACCAGTCGAATGTTCAAATGTTTGTGTAGTCTATGGGACTTAACTATGTGGTCATCAGTACCTAAACTTACAAACTACCTATGAACTACTTACGAACTAGGACGGCACAAATATCCATGCCCGAGGGGGGATTCGAACCCCCGACCTTAGTGGCCGTGCAGATCGTGACTGGAGCACCTTAGTCCCCTCGGCCACCGCGGCCGGCGGCACCAGTCGAGCCGTGCACATCAATCCTTTTACGTAACTGGAAGACTGGCTAGACTATGGGTGACTTTAGTCCCACTCCTAGTAACCTGTTGCAAGACGATTGTGTTGATACTTCTGGGATCACAAGCCCTCTTGTCTGTGCTGTAGTATCTATACGATCTGTCACTGCTGCCATTAAAGTACGACGATCTTGAAGCCGTAAGTGTTGTGTGTATAGCCGGAACCTCGTCTTTTGGTGTGAAAATGTTCAATTGACAATTGCAACCAGTATCATTGCACAACTGACGCAGAATGTCCAACATGTGTGACATTTGTCCTAAAGGACAATTCCGCCACTCGGAAGACCACTTTCATACTTGTTCATTTTGATGCAAGAAACAAGACAATCTCCGTGGCATGGCGCCTTTTTGCTTCGCACATTCATCTCACAGCATTATCGCTGTAAACATTCCCTCTTAAATATGTCGCTCTGGCAGATACGCCACTACGCTACTCTTGACGGACGATGCTAAAACCAGTATCAGTAAATCTGCAACCCCCACCCATGTCATCATCTGATCCAAATCGAGATCGTCTTTGCTAAACTAATACATCGTTACTCTCTCGTATATCGCGATAATGGGAAATGAGGTGTCCTTTCTCTGAACTTCTTCTATACCCCCTATGACTTCCACATACTAGTGTTTCCAAAATGAGCAGCAATACGCTAAAACTGGACGTTCAAGTGTAGTGTAAGTTCTTTTAGTAGAACTATTGCATCTTGTAAGTGTTCAGCCAATGAAACTTAGTCTTTGGTTCACTTTCCCTACAATGTTTCAGGTATAATCTTTCCAATTTCAGTGGTTCGTAATTGAAATCCCTATGTATTTAGTTCAGTTTATGGCCTGTTATTTCAATGGTTCATAATTTAAATAAATTTGAATGGATATCTTCTCGCGATCAAATGGATGACTTCACGCTTTTCGTTATTTAGGGACAATTTTCGTCCCATGTGGATTTTTGATCTAAATGGTTTTGCAATTGCTTTTGATCTTCTGCTTATCTTACTGCGAACATTCCTTTATAAAGGAACAGTAGGGGCCCCACATCACTTCCTTGTAGAACGCCAGATGACGTTCCGTCAGTTACTATATATTGTGTCCTTGCCGCGGTGGAGTGGCCGACGGATCTAAGGCGCGTTGCTACGGATTGCGGGGTTGCTTGTCGTCGGAGGTTTGAGCCCTCCCTTGGGAATGTGCGTGCGTGCTGTCCTTGGGTTAGTTTGACTTATTCAAGTAGTTTCTAATCCTAGGGACTAATAACCAAAGAAGTTAAGTCCCATAGATTTATAAACATATATTTTTCATTCTGACCTTTCTGACAGGAAATAGCGAATCCAATCGCAGAACTGTGGCGATATTCCATATTCACGAAATTTGAAGACACTTCTGAGTTACAGTCTGAAAACCCTTCCGCAAATCTAGAAATATGGAATTGATTTGATGACCCTATAGATATTATTCATCACATCATCTGAGTAAAAGGCTACCTGTGTTTCACAAGAACGATACTTCCTGAATCCGAGTTCCCTATAGGTCAATAGGGAGTTATCTCTTTGACTCTGGGTCAAAGGTATACAGAAAGGACACACACACACTGCTCGATACCTCCACTAGAAATCAAACAATCATCCGAGGCAAAAAAGAGGTATCATTAAAACCTTGGTGGAGAGAGATAACAAAATCTGTGAGCCAGTTGACTTGGAGGATGAACTAAATCACCTACGGTCGGCCTTCGAGAAAAATAGATATGGTGGCAAGGAAATTGATCGAGCCCTCCATCGAAGAAGAGAAGAATCCAGAAGTTCCGAGCAACAACGGCAACCATCTGGAAGAGTTTTCCTTCCGTACATCAGCAGAATTACTGATCGAATCGGGAAGGTATTCTTCAAATATGGTGTCGATACGATCTACAGACCCACCAAGAAGATAAAAAAATAGTTGAGATCAGCAAAAGACGCATGTCACCCCATAGCAACACCTGTGGTAAACAAAATTCCTTGCAGCTGTGGTCAAGTATGTATTGGAACAACTAAAAGGAGTATCAACAGCCGCTTAACTGAACATAAAAACAACTGTCGTCTGGGCCAAACGGAAAAATGTCAGTAGTAGAACATATTTTTCAACATGGGAACCATCAAATAAAATTCAATGAAACGAGCGTTTTAGCGAGAACATCACATTACCATGCACGCATATATAGAGAACCAATAGAGATTCACAATCACCGGAACAATTTTAATAGAAAAGAAGAATGTCTGAAGTTAGATAAAATATGGATGTCGACATTGCATCAACAAGATGACAATCGATTACTTTTAATCGAGTATGTCGACGTTATCCAAAGATAGACAGTCAGCCTCACGTTGTGCCCTCTATAAATGAGAGAGCCCCTCAGACGACAGTGGCAGTTGCCGGAAGACCCTGGAAGATGGCTCCCGCAGTTGGAGGAGAAACGTCGGGAGGAAGTTTCATACCTGGACCACGGCCTATCAACCCGGACGTTTTAACTGAAGATAAGTTAAAGTAGTTTGTAAGTTTCAGTACCGATGACCCTAGCAATTTGGACTCATAGGTTCACAAACTTTTGTATTTGACTGAGTCTGTGTCCTTCTGCCCAGAAGGCACAGTGTGTTCTTCAAGTACTTATAACTTGTTCCATGATAGATGGCATCGACACGTATAGTGCTCGAATGAAATCTTATGGTACAAAAATTCTTGCATCATTCCCCTGGTACCCAGGTTCATCTATGGTGCTTGGCAGAGGGTCACAGCTCTGCACCGTCGCTTAACCATATCCACAGCGGCTGCTGGTGCTTCAGATGACTTCAGATGACTTCTTTCAGTGCCGTACCTACAATATTTCCGAACCGGGGGCGAAACTTTATAGTAGCGCCCCTTCTATCCTTACGCATACGCAAAGGTTGCTCTCCCCTACCTCTTTTCAAACAGTTAAATATTTAAATATAAATTCAGTAACCCTGAGACGGTTTTTCGTCTCGAATATGTCTAAGACATTACAGTAAAGGAGAAGCAATGAATTAAAATTTGTGATGCGGCCGGGAATCGAACTCGCACTTCCGTGCTTAGTAGTCAGACGTCTTAACGTTAGCCCACCGCACCACTAACGATTAAGGCGCCTCGGAATAATGTAAGTACGACTTCCCTCCACGTAACAAACTTTAATTCAGCTTCTTTGTTCCATAGATAATTTATATTAAAAGTGATATTTATATCATCTTAGCGGGAATGTTCCACTATGTCCATTGCCGAGGTGCTATTCCGCTGCATGGAGAGTGTTGGCAGTAGTGGCAATTATCTATGGAACAAATAAGCTGAATTAAAGTTTGTGACGAAGAGGGAAGTCGTACCTAGACTATTCCGAGGTGTTTTAATCGTTAGTGGTGCGGTGGTCTAACGGTAAGACGTCTGCCTAGTAAGCACGGATGTCCGGGTTCGATTCCCGGCCGCAATAGAAATTTTAAAATAATGTCTTTTATCCTGAAAATCGAGACGCATTTGCAAAAACGTCCAAAGATGTGTGGCAAGTAACAATCCAATAGTCATTGTTGTTCCCATATCTTTTAAAAAGAAGGTTAGATTTATTAAAAAAAAAAAGAAAAAAAAATGCTTGCAGTCAGACTCGAACCAAAAATGACATTATTTCACTGTAAGGTTTTAAAATAAATGCCTTTTGCTACTGCAACTGAAGGGTTTTATTTTTATATTTTTAATCACCCATACGCGTTTCGCCTTTCTCTCAAGGCATCATCAGTGGGTGTCAGCACTTGTTACTCCACTTCAGTCTTATTCTGGCAACCAGGTCGAAAGGTTACACTGTTTTTCGGACCATATTGCAGTTCTCGGATTCTGCTGTCACCTGCTGCCATACTGTGCCATTGAGTAGACACAGTATGGCAGCAGGTGACAGCAGAATCCGAGAACTGCAATATGGTCCGAAAAACAGTGTAACCTTTCGACCTGGTTGCCAGAATAAGACTGAAGTGGAGTAACAAGTGCTGACACCCACTGATGATGCCTTGAGAGAAAGGCGAAACGCGTATGGGTGATTAAAAATATAAAAATAAAACCCTTCAGTTGCAGTAGCAAAAGGCATTTATTTTAAAACCTTACAGTGAAATACATTTCAGCTACTGCTCAAAATGGCCACTGCAAGCAACGTATCAAAAATGACATGTTTATGATGCATCTTCAATGCGCCAAAAACAAATATGAAGGGCGGTTGTTGCCTTCATGTAGGATTTGTGAATGCGCATTGCGAGGTGCACAGTAGCTCCATTGTCCCCCCAGGGGGCCCACAGTTCTTTTGTGGGTACGTGTGTGGCGCGCACGGGGCCCCGAGCCGGAGCGGCCTTTCTTCTGCCCCAGGCTGCTTCACTTTCCCTCCCGGTTTATGCCTTCGCCCGGAGACGGGCATATTTCGTGAGATACGGTGGTTCTTGTTGTGCTTTTTCTTCCTTCGTTCCTTCCTTTCTTACCTTTCGTTTTCTGTCTTTCTCTCCTTGAACTCTCCTAGCCTTCTTCTCCTCATTAGTCTCCGCCTCGGCGTTTGAGACACTTCTTTTCTTTCCTTCTTTCTCTTCCTTTCTTATCCTCTTCTTCTTTCCTCCCTGTGCGTGTCTGAAGGCCGACCCACGCATTATCGTGCGTAGCAGGTGACGGGGTAACGCGTAATTCCCCGCCCCGGGTAGACATGTAAGGCACGTACGTACCCCCTGGTAAAGGCCAGGCCCAGGGAGGGGTGATTACCCGAGCTGGTACCTTCCGAACGTGCCGATTGGTCCCTCCGTCAGTTCTCGGGAGGTGTGACCTGAGGTGTGAACAATCACCTAAGGCGGGTAAGCCCTCGGAGAGGGCCCCCACTAGGAAGGAGCGCGCCATCGGAGACGCCGGTAATCACGGGGGACACTTCCGCGATGACTTCCTCCTTATCTTCTTTCATGACGTTGACCCACAAACGTAAGTTAGACTCGCCTCAGCCTAAAAAGACTCTGCCTAATGTTCCTAAATATCTGGTTGTCTCTCACACCGACGGAAAGGATTTCAATTCTGTCAATCCTTTCGTTATACAGAAAGGTGTAGATGCAATTGCTGGCCCTGTTAAAACCTGTTCACGTCAGCGCAATGGCACATTGTTGCTGGAAGTGGAAAGTGCCTTCCAAGCCCAAAAACTGATACGTACTACGTTGTTGCACACTTTTCCAGTTAAGGTCGAAGCGCACCGCACACTCAACTCGTCACGGGGGGTAGTCTTCACGAGATCCCTTGATGGGTTGTCTGATGAAGACATCCAATCGTATATGTCCGATCAGGGTGTGACAGCCGTCCACAGGGTGATGAAAAAGGTCGATAACCAATTGACACCGACTCGTACTGTGTTTTTGACGTTCGACAGAGTTGACCTCCCGTCGAAGGTCAAAGCAGGGTATGAAGTCATCTCCGTCCGACCTTATGTGCCTAACCCAACGCGCTGTTTTCAATGCCACAGGTACAACCATACCCGTGAACATTGCCCAAATGCAGCAAAGTGTGTCACTTGTGGTAGGGACGCCCATGAGGGGGATTGCCCACCTCCGTCCCCTCACTGCCTAAACTGCAACGGTGACCATGCGGCTTCCTCTCGCGACTGCCCTGTATACAAGGATGAGAAGGTGATCCAGCAAATTCGGGTTACGGAGAAGGTATCAACATCTGCCGCTCGAAAGTTGTTGGCGAGTCGAAAGCCCACTGTCCTCCCAGCGGGTACATACAGTAAGGTACTCACCTCAACTCGACCTACCAAGGATTCCAGTACCCAGACATGTGACTTGACTTTCGCTGACACAGTTTTGCGATCTGCCAGCCCGAAGATTGCCCGTTCCACGTCCCCGCTTCCTCCTGCTGCTTCTAGGGTACAGTCTTCGTCCAACTCTAGTAAACCGCGGGCACCTAAACAAGATGCCCGGACCTTAAAAAAGGAACCCGTCCGTGAGGATTTTCTGCGTTCTCAGGCTTCCCAACCGTCAACTGCCTCTTCCCGCCGTCACTCTTCCAGAAGAGCTGACAAGAAAAAGAGTTCCTCTCCTTCCCCGCCGAGGCGTGACCCATCTGTCGCGCCGTCCAACAGTTGCCGGCCTCGGCCGTCTTCTGTTTCACCGGGACGCTCCGTTTGCCGGGCGCCCGGCCCTTTACCGGCGGTGGAAACTGCCCCTCCTGATCAACTCAGGGAGGTGGCAGGCGCGTCGGGCGAACCAATGGAACATGACCCTTTGCCCCCAAACAGCGATAGCAGTGCTCCCTCGAAATCCGGTCCTCAGCGGCCGTCGAGGTGACCCCGCTCGCTACTTGGTTTTTATCCTTATATCTTCTCTCATTTTTATCATGGCGCTCCTTCAATGGAACATTCGCGGCTTTCGTTCTAATCGGGAGGAGATAAAACTACTCCTTCGATTGCACTGCCCGCTTCTAGTCTGCCTCCAGGAAACTAAGTTGCGTCCACGTGATCGTGCAGACTTTTCACACTACACCTCTGTGCGGTTCGACCTGCCACCCGTGGAAGGTGTCCCAGCCCATGGAGGGGTTCTGATGCTCCTTCGAGACGACGTCTATTTCCATCCCATTTCCTTGCACACTCACCTACAGGCAGTTGCCGTCCGCATCACCTTATCCACCTTTACCTTCTCCCTCTGTAATATATATTCGCCATCGTCATCTGCCCTTACTCGGGCAGATGTGCTAAACCTTGTTGACCAGCTCCCTTCACCTTTCGTGTTGGTAGGCGACTTTAATGCCCACCACCCCCTATGGGGCTCTCCGGCACCTTGTCCGAGAGGCTCCCTTTTGGTGGACATTCTCCACCACCTCGATCTTGTCTGCCTCAACACCGGTGCACCGACCTTCCTTTCTGACACAACACACACTTATTCCCATATAGACCTCGCAATATGCACTCCTCAGCTTGCCGGTCGGTTTGAGTGGTATGCACTTTCTGACACGTACTCGAGTG
This sequence comes from Locusta migratoria, assembly GCA_026315105.1. NCBI lineage: Eukaryota > Metazoa > Arthropoda > Insecta > Orthoptera > Acrididae > Locusta > Locusta migratoria. Next base: position 283,704,396 of record CM048750.1, on the reverse strand, counting down.
ACCATTTCCCTTGTATCATCCACTTCCTACATCAATCCCCATCTCCACGTCCCACCAGTTGGAACATTTCTAAAGCCGACTGGGGGCTTTATTCTTCCATGGCTGTTTTTCACAATCAGAATTTTCCCAACTGTGACAGTCAGGTCGAATACCTCACAGAGGTTATCCTCACTGCTGCTGAACGTTCCATACCTCGTACATCCTCTACTCCACGTCGTGTCCAGGTCCCTTGGTGGACTGCAGCCTGCCGCGACGCGCTTCGAGCCCGGCGCCGTGCTTTACGCACCTTCCGCCGCCACCCAACTTTGGAGAATTGCATCAATTACAAACGTATGAGAGCGCAGTGCCGTCGTATCATAAACGACAGCAAGAAAGCTTGCTGGACAGATTTTACTAGTTCTTTTAACCGTTTTACTCCCTCCACGGTTGTCTGGGGTGGCCTACGCCGTTTGTCCGGCATCAAGGTCCACTCCCCGATTCCTGGCCTGACCGTGGAGAACGCAGTCCTCGTGGACCCAGCTGATGTTTCAAACGCATTGGGTCGTTTCTTTGCGGAGGTTTCGAGCTCTGCCCATTACCACCCTGCCTTTCTCCCTCGCAAACAGGTAGAGGAGGCACGGTCGCCTTCTTTCCGCTCTTTTAATCGGGAAAATTATAACGTCGCCTTCACCATGCAGGAGCTAGATCGTGCTCTCGCCCTGTCCCGGTCTTCTGCTCCCGGGCCCGATTCCATTCACATTGAAATGCTGAAGAACCTCTCTCCAGCGGGCAAGTGCTTTCTTCTTAGTACCTACAATCGCATATGGACTGAAGGTCATGTTCCCACAAGTTGGCGTGAAGCCATTGTTGTCCCCATCCCCAAACCAGGGAAGGACAAACACCTTCCTTCCAGTTATCGTCCTATTTCTCTGACGAGCTGCGTCTGTAAGGTGATGGAACGCATGGTTAACGCTCGGTTGGTCTGGCTCCTCGAATCTCGCCGCCTCCTGACTAATATCCAATGCGGTTTTCGTCGACACCGCTCTGCTGCTGACCACCTCGTTACATTGTCGACCTTCATTATGAACAACTTTCTGAAGAAGCGTCAAACAGTAGCCGTGTTCTTCGACTTGGAGAAGGCATACGATACCTGTTGGAGAGCGGGCATTCTCCGCACATTGCACACATGGGGCCTTCGGGGCCGCCTTCCTCTTTTCATTCAAGCGTTTTTGGCGGATCGCAAGTTCCGGGTGCGGGTGGGCTCTGTTTTGTCAGATACCTTTTGCCAGGAGAATGGGGTACCACAGGGCTCCGTCTTGAGTGTGGCGCTCTTTGCCATTGCAATCAATCCGATCGTGGACTGCCTTTCAGCCGACGTCTCCGGATCTCTTTTTGTTGACGATTTCGCAATTTATTGTAGCGCCCAGCGGACGTGTCTCTTGGAGCGTTCTCTCCAACGCTGTCTTGACCGTCTGTATTCCTGGAGCATCGCAAACGGCTTCCGATTCTCCACTGAGAAAACTGTGTGTATCAATTTCTGGAGATACAAGGAATTTCTTCCACCTTCTCTACGTCTCGGCCCGGTTGCTCTCCCTTTCGTGGAGACTACAAAATTCTTGGGACTCATGTTGGATCGGAAACTTTGCTGGTCCAAGCACGTGTCCTACCTGGCTGCCCGTTGTGCCCGATCCCTTAACGTTCTTCGTGTCCTCAGTGGCACGTCATGGGGAGCGGATCGTACCGTCCTGCTTCACCTCTACCAGGCCATTGTTCAGTCGAAGCTCGACTATGGAAGCCTTGTATACTCTTCAGCACGGCCGTCGATTCTCCGCCGTCTCAACTCTATCCACCATCGTGGATTACGTCTGGCGACCGGTGCATTTTATACCAGCCCTGTTGAAAGTCTGTATGCCGAGGCTGCTGTATTACCCTTGACCAATCGACGTGACATACTCTTGTGTCGGTACGCATGCCGCCTACGGTCGATGCCCAACCATCCATCTTACAGATTATTTTTTGACGACTCACTCGATCGCCAATATCAGTTGTCTGCCATTGCCTTGCTTCCACCGGGAGTTCGGTTTCGCCGTCTGCTACAACGGCTCGATTTTACCCTTCCTTCCACCCTTCGGTTGAGCGAAATCCCATTGCCACCGTGGCATCAGGCCCAGGTTCACACACACCTCGAACTTAGTTCGCTCCCCAAGGAGAGCACTCCGGATTTGGTATTCCGCTCGAGGCTTGTCGAACTCCGTTCGCGGTTCGATAATGCCGTATTTATTTACACTGATGGTTCCAAGAGCGCTGCCGGTGTCGGATCTGCCTTCGTCGTCGGGGACAACCGTTTCCAATACAAGCTCCCTGACCGGTGCTCAAACTTCACGGCTGAGCTTTTCGCCCTCCACCAGGCCGTTTTGTATACCTGCCGCCACCGCCACCCTTTCTATGCCATATGTTCTGACTCCCTTAGTGCCCTGCAGAGTCTTAAGGACCCTTTCTCGAACCATCCTCTCGTGTATCGGATCCAACGCTCCCTCCAGTTGCTGGCGGATGACAGCTGTCAGGTTTCTTTCCTGTGGGTCCCTGGCCATGTGGGTGTGCCCGGGAATGAGGCCGCCGACACAGCAGCCAAGGCAGCAGCTCTTTTGCCTCGCATGGCTACCTTTTGCGTCCCATCGGACGATGTTCAACGGGCTCTTCGCCGGAGTATCGTGTCGCAATGGCACAGTGTGTGGCTTTCACTGCACAACAATAAATTGCGAACTGTCAAACCGATCCCGACCGCTTGGAGGACATCCTCACGCCCCTCTCGGCGGGAGGAAGTCATCCTGGCTCGGTTGCGGATCGGTCATTGCCGTTTCAGCCACCGTCACTTGCTATCCGCCGAACCTGCACCGCTATGCTCCTGCGGTGAACTGCTGACAGTGCGACATGTTTTACTGACTTGTGTTAATTTTAATCATCTCCGTGTAGCCCTTCACTTTCCGTCTACTCTGGAGGAAATCTTAGCTGATGACACACGAGCAGCTGCTCGAGTTTTGCGTTTTATCAATTTGGCCAACTTATCCAAGGATATTTAACTCTTTTAATTGTCTTTTATCTTTCGTTTTTAGCCTATTGTTGATGTTCTGACAGTCTACATTTTTTAGATCATAGCGAATCTATGTTCTTGGCTGGGCGCTAATGACCATAGAAGTTGTGCGCCCTAAAACCACAAAAAAAAAAAAAAAAAAAAAAAAAATAGCTCCATTGTCTTTGCTTCGGGACCATTCGTGCATAACTGCAAGAGCTCGAGTATCTACCATCTCCAACCGCAATGTTAAAAGAGGCGTTTCCCCTCGTCCTTCCCTTCCGCGAGAGCGTCCATATGCTGCCTCCAGGGGGTTCAGAAGAGAATTTGAACCGCAGCGGCGTATGTGCGTTGCGACACTGCGGCCTCTTCCGTCCGTGTTAAGCGGCCGCACTACGACTCGTATCCGTGCTGTCACCGCGAAGCAAAACATTTCTCATACGATAAAAATACTTTGAATGTGTGTATAAAATATGTGTTACAGGAATGAAACGAAGAGTGATAAATCAAACACACCTTTAATTTTATTTCTTTTTTCCGGGGGTTCACTGAACCAGTGGACACATATGACGCGCCGCTATTGGATGTCCCATACATTTTCGATCCAAAGACCAGGAAAAAATCTGACATCCTTTGATACCAAGAAGGCACTTGTCTGTGCAGCAGTATGTGCCCGTGCATTATCTTGATGAAAAATTGCTCCTGGTAAGTCGCGCAGGAAGGTTAAATCTACAGGTACCAGCATGTCATTCATGTAGGTGAAACTGGTGACAGAGCTCTGGACACTGTAAAGAAAGGAAAGAGTATTAGGATTTAACGTACCGTGGTCATTAGACATGGAGTACACGCTCGAACAGTTTTTCTCAGCGATGGAGAAGGAAATCGGTAGTGCACTTTGAAAGGAACCATTCTGTTACTGGTGGGAGAGATTCGGGCAAACGTAAATCGGCATGGTCGGAGGCCGGTATGAACCACCGTCCTCCAAATGCGAATCAAGTGTGTTACTACTGCGCCACCTCGCTCACCAACTATAATTTACAGCTATACCCAATAGGACCCCACACTATACCGTCTTTATCTGCCCCTCTGTATCTTGAGCGAATGACTACGCCAAACAAGAATGGGTTACATCAACATCTATATGTCATAGATACCCTGCAAGTCACATTGAAGTGCATCGCAGAGGATTTATCGAAACGCTTTTATGGTATTTCTCTACAGTTACATTACGTAATTTCTGTTTTCGATCTGATTTCTCTTATTTTATGATGATAATCATGTTTCCCTTTGTAGAGGGGTACTCACAAAATATGTTCGCAGGCCTCTAGTGGTTCGGTATAATAATGTTTTACATCTCCTTCTGATGTATCGCAGAGTGCTTAGTTGCCCCTGATCAGCTCGATAATTATGTCTTGCCTTTCTTCGTTCCTATCTATCCGCGCGTTACAGAGTGTTTGGTACAAGACATTGTATATGATCGGTGTGCGTCGCTTTAGGTTCGTTATTGTACTGCATGTGTATGTGAGTGTTTCCTATTGCTTTTCGTGAAGTTCTCCTAATCCTGTGACATATCGCTGTGATGGCAGATAATCTGCATGAAAACCATGTTTTCAACGATGTAAGAGATGTTCTCCTCCGCCTCCAAATTCCGCTAACTGTTGCTTAGGTTTCCTTTATTCTGTTGGACTACAGTAAATCAGCTCTCAATCAACGGAAAATCATATCCTCTCGGGTTTTTGGGATGACGACGTTTCCTTTTCTGCAGAGTGTAGCTCCGAAATATCGAAATATCTGGGTGTGGTGATAGCATATATTCCTTTACAAACACTGTTTTGTTTTCAAAGGCAGGAAAACACAGCAATAACTTGCCGTTCCAGACATGGTGGAAAAATGTATGAATTATTGTTTCTCAGTTCACTTTCTAAATAATTTTGTTGCTTATGATATTAACAGATGACCTGTGCGAATACTTCGCACAATTAGTGGCGAGATACGTCAAATGAAAACAAATTAACGTAAATATTTATCAATTCTAAGTATTGTATTGTTGATACTAACAGCATATACAATATTATGTGCTAATATGTTTCTTTAAATTAATTTGATAATCTTATTATCAATAGTACTACCATGCGCAAAAATTTCCGAATGATCTGAATGCGTTTCGCCTGATGTGCATGCAACACAACTAACGTACGTGTCTTGCGGGTGCTCTGCTCGCTCCGCGGTATAGTCTTTCGACTATTAAAAATGGATCCACTACAGACAACCGCTCTTTATGGCAATCATTCCAGTTGTAAATTAACAGTACGATTTTGCAAATAAAAGGAAACACGTTTTTAAGTCCTTAACGTTTATTGAATCCAATTTATTACAATGACATATCTTAAGAATTATCACACTTAGTCTGATATAACAAACTCCGTCACATAAAACATTAATTAATCATTAAACAACATTTAATATTGTTACAAACAACAGATTTTACTATAGTATCGGAAATCCTAAAGTCCTGTAGAAATTCGAAGTACTTTTGTTCTCTAAATCGTTTTCTCACAATTGCGAAACGTCGTTCCACTGGCGAGCGGATTTTTATTAACCGATTGTAGAACTAACCATATAATAAAAACTCAATTAACAGCAGCAAACGCACTATGGAAACTTCAATATTAACTGCGTATCACCAACATTTTCTCCGCATTCATACCTGAACTAATATTTGTACACATCTTTGAACTTGATATGACAAACACCTTCTTCTGGAATCAAACCAACCACCTGTAGCCATAGCTTACCAAGCAATGCATTCATGTGTTATAGATGCCTGATTATGACTAAGATTGTCACAGCTGACGAAGTATAAAGATGTGTGAAATATACGAGATTCCCTCACAAATATCAGAACGGGCAAATCAAATCATATAAAACGCCAATTCTTAAAATATTTTTATTTATTTACTTATTTTTGTACTGAACCAGGAACTTAATAATCACCGTTATGTCCCTAATCACAAGTTCCCAGACTCAGTGGTGTGTGGGACTGACATACGAGGCTGCTCCTGTCGGAGTTTCGAGTCCTTCCTCGGTCAGGGGTGTGTGTGTTGTCCTTAGATTAGATTAAGTAGTTCTAAGCCTAGGGACTGATGACCACAGTAGTTTGGTCCCATAGATTTACAAACATTTGATTTTGAGTTACACACCCGGTATCTAAATGGAAGATAACTAAGTGAAGTCAGATGTTAGTAGTCTAATTATTTCACCAGCAGCGGGACGTTTGAATCTGTAATCAGGATATAATTACGTTATGCGTCACCGGGAATCGAACCCCGAACCTACCGGTGTCCTTTCTAAGCACGAAAGGACGTTAAATCTCAAATGTTAACTCAACAGGAATGACGACGCGTGCGTGTCTGACTAGTAACAACAGCACATATCGTTGTGATAATAATAATAATAATAATTTCGTGTGACTCAGAGTCCTGGTGTATGTCATCCAACTGTGCGCCACTTCAGAGACTTGCATGTCCCTAACCTGCCCTAATTATCCAACCGGGAAAGGCGACGACTTAACTACGGGGTCATCAGTCCCTAAACTTACAAACTACTTAGGAACTAGCTACAACTAAGGACGGTACAAATATCCATGCCCTAGGGGGGATTCGAACCCCCGACCGTTGTGGCCGTGCAGACCGTGACTGAAGCGCCACAGTCCCCTCGACCACCGCAGCCGGCAGTTGTATAGTATTATTGTGTACACATCAGTGAACTGATGTTTATATTCTTGAAACGGGTGTTCACGATATATTTGTATTTTAAGTCGTTTACAAACGTAGTTGGTGGAAGTGTCAAATTTCATTATGGTTGTCTTTTCAATATTTACTTCGGTGAGGCAGTGTCTCGGTATATGATAAAGACATCAACAATTTGTCACAAAACGCCTTTTTAGTGCATATACTCAAACCAACTGGATTTGAACACTGAATGCAATATTTGTGAACGATACTGGAACCGCATCGCTACCAAGCTTATGTGGAACTGATTAAGTCTATTCGAAACTTCGACATTTTTTTCTTGGAATATTTTAATTTTGGCACGTAAGCCAAGATACTTATCCTTTTAATTTCATTCTTCTTTGACCTAACAAGTTCCGATTTAACTTGACAAATTTCTTTGTAACCAAACAGCACGAGAAAAATGCATAGTAATTTGTGGAAAGTGGCTAGCGCGCATGATTAAATTGCGTATACACATGAATTAATCGGAATCGGAAATGTAACTACGTAGTAGCGCACTTACCGTGTAATGTGTGCAATGGCTTTTATAACAGACTTAATTTAAATGTGAAATGCATTTGGTAGAAAAACGAAGACTTAATCTAAGACGCAATCCATATTTACACACGTTTATGGTGTGTAATAGTTCGTATCTTTGGACTAGAGTCAGTCTGTTGACATAAACAAATATACGTATATTTTACTTTAAATGCAACTTTCACCTTTCTTACTTACGGTACGTAAAAAACTGGATTGTTGTCGAGAAACTAAGATACCTTAAGCGCATCAACTTTCGGAAGGTTTTTTCACTATCAGACTTCACATAATTTTCTCCCTTCTTACAAAAAAGTTATAAATGCGTTTTCCATCACAAGTAACTTAATTGAACACAGAAAAAGTCAAGTAAAATTTAGTAACCTTCGCTAACACTGCTCTAACACGCATATGGCTTCTTCTTCCTCGTGTTGTGTGAAATCACCAGAGCTTAAGCCAATAACAGAGCGTCTTTGATCACGTGACCTAAACTTGAAATTTAATTATATTCATGCTATAATTTCAAAATAACAACAAATGTTTTGTAAGAACAACGACGGAAAATTCTATTTGAACATTACAATCATCCAGATTGAAAACAATTCGAACCCAATTTTAAACATAGCATAATAGCCTACTATATATGCCACATTCCAGATTTGGTAACCCATTTCAATGTGTAAGTAGGAAAAGGGGAACAAAATATTATGTTCTCATTAGACTGATGTATTTTCTCGGTACGTCTATGTTAGCAAGAATATTTTTGCTTACTGTCCCATTCGTTTCATACCAGACTGTGCTACAATAAAGCGTAGCCAGGTTTACCTAATTAACATGAAAATTTCGAATGTTGGTAAGGCAACAAAATTAGATGAAGTAAGGATGGTGAAATTAATAAAACATTTCGAAATGAAACATAAATCATTTCTTCCGTAAGACCTATGATTGTAAAATCTCTCCTACACAGATATTAAATGTCAAATGAGTAATTAACCCTTTAACTATAGTGAACTTCTAGAGACGTTCATTGTAATCGGACCTTGTAGGAGGTAGACTGCTGTAAAAGCTATGGAAAAGAAGTCCCCTCTGATGAACTTCCGTCTCTAATGACCACTCTGTCGACGGGACGTTAAACGCTAATCTTCCTTCTTGTTTTCGCGTGAACTGGTGCAGTCCTCTGGAGGGAAAGACTTTCCAAGGCAATTTCAAAAACAGTCCACCTCTGCAAGGCCATATTATTGTGGTATTTTAAGAAGTCAGCAGTTGTTACAGAGCTAAACGTCGCTCTTTGCGTGACATTCAAGTAAAAGCCTATAAACAACTGCATCGGGTGACCATTTGATAAATACAGGATCAATTTTAAGGCGTTAATATCACTTCTCACTCTAAAACAAAATGAAAATTATCGCTTTCCAGTAAGTTAGTCACCGAAAGTGCCATCGTTCCAATATTTCAGCGTATTGTAACAATTACATATCGATAATTACTGTCCGCGGTGGGCGTCAGACTAGAACTACCAACAAACTATACCAACTGCGAGATACTATACAGTAAACCCATCTCACGCACTCTTAGGGCAACCTCTTCCTGTTTCTTTCACACCTCTCTGTTTCTGGGAGACTGGAAACTAGAGAGTTCATTCATCAGCAGCTTTTAAACAGCATCACCAGCAGTTACACTGTAATCTTTACGAGTAGACCATACTTATGGTACCTTTCGATTTTATAGAATGAATTACATATTCTAAACATTACTTTCGCGACTTTTTTTTCTTGTCTCATATTCTTATCACAAACGCTTCTCCTGTCACTTATAAGCTTGACTCGAATTATCATTGAAATTGTTCAGATGCTTAATTTTTTCGCGGATGATCTATTTTTCAATCACTGGAAAAGATTTATTTGCACGGTTCGTCTGATTGGAAACTATGTGCTCGAAACTTATGAAATATGTTTGTGAAGTTTGCATTTTGTAATCAGGGTAATTCTATCTTTACATTTCTGCATTTATGTGTTAGAGGTGGTGTCAACGAAAAAATTCATAAGAAAAATAGTATTCAGGTATATAACATTAAAAAGTATTGTGCAGAAAATGTTAATAACGTCTCGTGATGCTATAGTTAAAGAAATCGCGCCTTCTAAGCCGCTATCTCCTTCAGCGCTAAGGCAGCGCGAAGAACACACACGCCCAGCAAACGTATTCTGCCTGTCGCTAGTCTAATGGAGAATTGGCAACATAGCAGAGTACGCTTGGCAACTCTGTAAGCGGGGAGTTACTTCCTAGTAAGCACAGAATTAAGCTGATAAATTCACTTGATTTTTCATGTCATTTCCATTCAATAATCTGAGTCATTTTCACTTAAGGTGTGACATAAAGTTATTCATTCATATTTTTGTGTCCAGGAAATTCGTTCCACATGAAAATTGCAACCAATCTCTTCTTTTAAAGTTACGCCTGATCTGGTCTCCTAACTTGTCGGCCAGTAAGGAGGAACCAAATACCCGAAGTCCTCGCTAGCCTTCGGGTAACGTAGTCGGCTGCGAAACGAACGTGCTGTCATCTTTCGATGCCAATCGTGGTGAGAGCAAATATTTTTAGCTCTTCTCTGACAGAGCTACAGGTATCCAGATTGAAAATCAATAGGTAATTCTTAACAAAACTACTCAGTCAAAAGGTGTTTAGCTGTGTCCAGGACGACATTCTCTCATATACTCTGAAAGTGACTTACAACGCTCAGATGGTTTACCGATTCCGTGCGTGTAGAAACCAATTCCTTTCGAGTTAAAGCTGTCGCCGAACCATGTTGAAGTCGATTTGTCGAGAAATACATTTTCTTGACGGTTGGACAACTACTTCCAAAAACGAGTAAAAAGTCTTAACATGAGACTAGTACAATTTCTGTGTCAGATGCTTGCTTATAGTTAATCATTTCATTGAGCAACAAATTGTCTTAACTGTGTCTAATCGATATGCTAAGTGCAGTTTCCGTTACATTGACGTAGTAGTCTGGTGGATCGGTTGTAGTTTAGAATCTGTCGTGTGCGTTTGATTGCACCCTTTAAGTGTATATTTTTAACTGGCACGATCATGTCTACTTCACCTCTTGTAACACCAAGTGAAGAACGTCAAGTTGCGCCGTAGTTAACAATCAGTATTAAACCGAATTATGTCGCCATCAGCTCGGACAGAGCCGATTTATCGTTGCCAGTAACAGGCAGAATACACGGCAACTAGTAACTCTGTCGCTAGAAAGCTTTTCTTAAATTACAAAACCTCATTTTATTTTATAAACCAATGGTCCTTTAATGTCATGTGTCTCGTATTGAATTTAACTTGAGACGTTAAAAATTCTGGTGCTGGATTGTAATTCGGATCTCCTCTTTTTCTCACTCGACCCTCTCGGAATCATATAGTTGAATCACTTCGTTGCTTTCTCCAAGACTGCCGACTCCTCTAGGTCTCCACGAAAGGCACGTATAGGGATTCGAATCCAGGTCCAGCACAAAATATTCATAATTTCATTTGACGCCCTAGATAGAGCACACTGGACTACTAACAAAAAATTATTTTGAATGTCTCTTCGTGCCCTATCTACGCAAGCTAAGGTGTTGCGGTGGTCTTGGGGTAAAGCGCTTGAATGGTAACTGAACGGTCGCGGGTTCGAAACCTAGTCAAATCACCGATTTTTTCAATCTGTGTTTCCACCCAGCATTCACGTCTCAACAATGTGTGTCATAAACTACACGTGGTTTGGATTCCACGTTAAACTGTAAGTCGCATGTCCCGGTTGGATAATTGGGGCAGGTTAGGGACATGCAAGTCTCTGAAGTGGCGCACAGTTGGATGACACACACCAGGACAACGGTCGGGGGTTCGAATCCCCCCTAGGGCATGGATATTTGTACCGTCCTTAGTTGTAGCTAGTTCCTAAGTAGTTTGTAAGTTTAGGGACTGATGACCCCGTAGTTAAGTCGTCGCCTTTCCCGGTTGGATAATTAGGGCAGGTTAGGGACATGCAAGTCTCTGAAGTGGCGCACAGTTGGATGACATACACCAGGACTCTGAGTCACACGAAATTATTATTATTATTATTATCACAACGATATGTGCTGTTGTTACTAGTCAGACACGCACGCGTCGTCATTCCTGTTGAGTTAACATTTGAGATTTAACGTCCATTCGTGCTTAGAAAGGACACCGGTAGGTTCGGGGTTCGATTCCCGGTGACGCATAACGTAATTATATCCTGATTACAGATTCAAACGTCCCGCTGCTGGTGAAATAATTAGACTACTAACATCTGACTTCACTTAGTTATCTTCCATTTAGATACCGGGTGTGTAACTCAAAATCAAATGTTTGTAAATCTATGGGACCAAACTACTGTGGTCATCAGTCCCTAGGCTTAGAACTACTTAATCTAATCTAAGGACAACACACACACCCCTGATCGAGGAAGGACTCGAAACTCCGACAGGAGCAGCCTCGTATGTCAGTCCCACACACCACTGAGTCTGGGAACTTGTGATTAGGGACATAACGGTGATTATTAAGTTCCTGGTTCAGTACAAAAATAAGTAAATAAATAAAAATATTTTAAGAATTGGCGTTTTATATGATTTGATTTGCCCGTTCTGATATTTGTGATGGAATCTCGTATATTTCACACATCTTTATACGTCGTCAGCTGTGACAATCTTAGTCATAATCAGGCATCTATAACACATGAATGCATTGCTTGGTTAGCTATGGCTACAGGTGGTTGGTGTGATTCCAGAAGAAGGTGTTTGTCATATCAAGTTCAAAGATGTGTACAAATATTAGTTCAGGTATGAATGCGGAGAAAATGTTGGTGATACGCAGTTAATATTGAAGTTTCCATAGTGCGTTTGCTGCTGTTAATTGAGTTTTTATTATATGGTTAGTTCTACAATCGGTTAATAAAAATCCGCTCGCCAGTGGAACGAAGTTTCGCAATTGTGAGAAAACGATTTAGAGAACAAAAGTACTTCGAATTTCTACAGGACTTTAGGATTTCCGATACTATAGTAAAATCTGTTGTTTGTAACAATATTAAATGTTGTTTAAGGATTAATTAATGTTTTATGTGACGGAGTTTGTTATATCAGACTAAGTGTGATAATTCTTAAGATATGTCATGGTAATAAATTGGATTCAATAAACGTTAAGGACTTAATAACGTGTTTCCTTTTATTTGCAAAATCGTGCTGTTAATTTACAACTGGAATGATTGCCATAAAGAGCGGTTGTCTGTAGTGGATCCATTTTTAATAGTCGAACGACTATACCGCGGAGCGAGCAGAGCACCCGGAAGACACGTTCGTTAGTTGTGTAGCATGCACATCAGGCGAAACGCAATTCAAGTCGTTTGGATATTTTTGCGCTTGGTAGTATATCGTGCAGCTCCTCAGTAATAAGTGTTAGGTGCTGATGATATAAAGATGACAGTGTTGAGACAATCACAGTGAAGTTCCTTAGAAGACAATATATGCCTTGCGTTGAACTGCAGATTCAATTTATAACTCATCATTTATGTGAGCCAATCAGATTGCAAATTCTCAGTTGAAAAAAATGAAAGTTAAGTTGAAAGCGCACTGAAAAATTTCTTCAGAATCACCGAATTTGAATGTTAAATGCTGAAATGTGTACAGGATAGGAGCTGTTCAATAGTGGGCATCCATGGTTACTTAAAGAACAGGTTAAATAAGAAGTCAGGAATGTGGTTAAAACGTAGCGGTTGCCACATTATTATTAGAAAAAGTTCATTTCCAACGGGGTACAATTATGGGAAAAAACAAAGTGATACGCCGGGAGGTCCCCGACAGGTTGGGCTGCAGGAGCAGGGAGGGAGCACGTCTGGACGGTCTGGAGGCTGGTCAGGCTCGCAAGAGAGCGATCGCCGTTGCCGGTTGGCCCTCGCCAGGCCACCCTGCAGTCGCCACGTGCCCACACCCTGCCTTCTGATTGGCTGGTTGGCTGGTTTCTTCCACAGCCAAGGCGTTACGTCATCAGCACGGCGTCCCACACACGGGCAGCACGTGAACACAGCCTGCCAGGAGGTGCTGACAACCAAGTTCCCAGCGCATCCGGCGAAGCCGGCCCCGTGGTCGCCTGCGTGTAGCCACGCCGGCCGCGTAATGAAACGGAAGAATAAAAAATGTTCATCCCGATTATTCTAATTTTCCCCAACCTGTCGGTCCACCATGCACAAATGGAAGATCGTAATCTTCTGAGTGTTCGTAGGCCAAACCGAACTGTGTATCTCAATTAGAACCGTAAATATCGTTGCTAGAATGAAAAATAACACTGGAGAAAACGAAAGTCGAGTTGAATGTGCAGTCATAACTTTCTTCAGTATCATCCAACTTAAGTATTTGAAGTCTCAACTGAAAGAACGTGATGCTTTGATTGTTATTACACCAAATGTAAGTGCTTTCATTAATTAGCACCGAAGATATACTCGCTGTAATGACAAATGTAAGGGAAAAAATTGAAGTCAAGTTAAATGTGCAATGATAACTCCCGCTAGAATCAATTAACGCAAGCGTTACAAGCTCAAATGAAAGAGCTTTAGCCGCTAAACCTTCTTCATCCAAAAAGAACTTTTGTACCTTAATTGTAACCGAAGATATCGTAAAAGAAACTGGTTAAAATATAAACAGCAAGGACAGAAGGAAATCACGCTTGAGTATAAATAAAGGAAGGAGAGAGGTAAGTGAATTCTGATACTTGATAAATCTGTGGATGAATACATTTCGCTGGCCGCGGTGGCCGAGAAGACTAAGGCGATTCAGCCACGGTCTGCACGGCCACTACGGTCGGGGGTTCGAATCCCCCCTCGGGCATGGATATTTGTGCCGTCCTAGTTCGTAAGTAGGTCATAAGTAGTTTGTAAGTTTAGGGACTGATGACCCCGTAGTTAGGTCCCATAGACCAAACAAACATTTGAACATTTTTAATACCTTTCGCTTAAAACAAAAACAAAAGAAAGCGGCCGGATATAAAGGCCTGGTCAACTGACGTTCGTTAATATAGAAGATTAGTTCAGATAATGCTAAATATATTTAACAAATTAAAAATGGCAATTTTCAAGCTAGACGGTGGTTGGAAACTTGTTAGTTACCAATAGAAACGTGTAATTTTAAAGTTTTTTCTACAATTCTCGATTCTAGTTTAAACACAGTTTGATATGAGTGATTTATACATCTAAAGAGAAGGGCACAACGATATAAATTAACAGTGTATACATGTGTCTATTAATCGCTCGTTTCTTATGATCACCTGTCTGTGGCTAAGATCGTGCCGCTCGCAGGGATATCCAGATGGGTATCTTTCTTTATGTCTACGAGTAGATCTGCTGTGACCGTTGCATCTACTGAGACACTGCGCTGCCGCGAACAATAGTTCAGTTCTTCTTCTTATCCTTCTCATTCATCATCATCTTCTTCTTCTTCATATTAATCAGTTTGCCTTATATATACAATAATACAAGAATTAGGATGCGATTCATAAAAGCTGCACGAAAATAGCCTAACCCTAACGATTCTAGCCGCTTGCTAGGAACTGCGAGGATGCTTCCCACAGAGGTTAGAGGCCCACCTTTGGCCGGGTTGTGTGTGTTGTCCTTAGGTTAGCTTAAGTTAGTTTAAGTTGTTTATAAGCCTACGGAATGGTGACCACATTTCTTTCGTCGCACAGATTTACAAACATTTGAATTTTCAAATTTCAGTTCATACAAAAAGGACGTTATCCGTTGAGGCAAGGTCTGCTTAAAAAATTTAACTATCTCCTTCAATTGTTAAAATGTATTGTTGACTCCTCGCTACACAGAAATAAATGATCATCAGAATAAAACAGGAAAAATCCGTGCTCCAGCGGAGTTATTTTAAAAATGTTCAAATGTTTGTAAATCTATCGGACTCAACAGTGTGGTTATAAGTCCGTAGGTTACAAACTACTTAAACTAAGTTAAACTAACCTAAGGACAACACACACGTCCATGCCCGCGGAAGGATTCGAACCCCCAACGCGAGGGCCGCGCGGTCCGCAACGTGGCGCTCCAGACCATGTGTTATTTCATTTCGCACTCTGTTCAACAGTGAGATGGTACGAGCTACATGAAACAAAACATAAATTAGTTACAAACTTCACGTGCACACACTTTATTCAAAGTTTAAAAGTGAGTACAGATATTACGATTTAGATTATCACGTGTTCGATGTGCCTTCCTTCCATCGCGATGATGTGGATCAGGCCAACAGAGCAATTCTGCATGATCTGCTGAAGTGACGGAACATCGATACTCTCAATGACATTCTGAATGCTTCACTACAGCACAGCAATAGTTTTTGGGTTATCGTTGTACACCTTGTCTTTTATACATCCCACAAAATCGAGTCGTATATGCTCTGATTCGGAGAATATGTCCTATGGCCTATGGGTACTGCAGAGCCAGAATGCGGTCCCCTAAGTTCTCCTCCATGTCATCGAACTCTCTCCTCCTTCGATTTTGTCGATCTCCGTCTTGCATGAACCATATCTTGTCGAAATCAGCGTCACTTTGGATAATGGGGATGAAATCAACTTCCAACAGCACTCGGTATCACTCGGTAGCCACCATGCCATCAAGGAATATCACGCCGATTATTCTGTAACTGGACAATGTACACCACATAGTCACCCGTGAGATTGAAAAGATTTTCCAATCGTAAAATGCGAATTATTTGTCCCCCAATGCGCTGACTCTGCTTAAGTAAGTCTCCTTGTCTCGATTGTATAACAATATTATGTTCCTTTCAGAGTTTGCTGATGCAGTAGCTTCAGACGTAGTCATCAAATACAACCGTTCACTCTGTGAAAAAGCCGTACCTAAAGACTAGAAAGTTGAACAGGTCACTCCGATAGTCAGGAAAGGCAATAGAAGAGATTCACAAAATTATAGACCTATATCACTGACGTACGTCTGCAGCAGGATTTACGTATACGTTCCTCAAATATTATGAATTAACTCGGAAAGAACGACGTATTAACCCATACTCAAAATCGAATTAGAAAGTTCTTGTGAAACACAGCTACCTCTTTGCTCATATTATGCGATCAGTGCTATCGATAAGGCATGTCAAATCTTAAATTGCTTGGTTATTAAATATCGTCACAGTTGTCCGATTGGATTCGTGATTTCCTGTTAGAAAGGATACCTTACGTTGTAACTGACAGTAAGTCATCGAAAAGAACAGTAGTGATAGCTGGAGTTCCCCAGGGAAGTGTTATAGGGCCCCTACTTTTCCTTTTTATTAACGATTTAGGAAACAATCTGAGTAACTCTCTTACACTGTTCGTGAATGATGCTGTCATTTATGGGTTAGTAAAGTAACCAGAAGATAAAAAGCAACTGCAAAATGACTTATATACCTGCAAGATGCAAAATGTGGCAATTGATCCTTAATAATAAGAAGTGTGAAGTCATCCGTCAGACCACTAAAGGAAACACGTTAAACTTCAGTTACACGATAAATCAGTCCAATCTACAGGCCGTAAATTCAACTAAATACCTAAGAGTAACAATTACGAACAACTGAAATTGGAAGTAGTACATAGGAAATATTCTAGAGAAAGGGAACCGAAGACTAAGTTTCATTGTCAGAACATTTAGAAGATGCAACATTTCTACTAAAGAAATTTTCTACACCACACCTGTGATTCCTATTTTCGAGTATTGCTGCGCATTGTGGAATCCACACCTGGAGAGACTGAAGTACAATTTAGAGAAAATTAAGAGAAGGGCAGCTCGTTTTGTATTATCGAGATAGAGGGGGGGGGGCGAGAGTCACGGAAATGATGCACGAGTTTCGTCGAGACTTATGTGCAAAATTTGTTTAACCAACTTTCTGCTCCGAATGTGAACATATTTTGATAGCAGCCACCTAGATAGGGAGACATGATCATTATATATATATATATATATATATATATATATATATATATATATATATATATATATATATATATATATAATAAACCAGAAATCAGATAAAAAACGGAAAGATTTGTGTGCTCCTTTTTCTCGCGAGTTACAAAAGAATGCAACTGTAGAAAAATATCATAAAAGCGGTTCGATGAACCGTTTGCCATGCAAATCACTGTGCCTTGTTGAGTATTTATGAATATGTAAATGGAGATTGACCATTTTAACATCAAAGTCCTGTTCGTCGGTTCTGTGGACAATGATGTTGGCGAGACACTAATGCTGTTAATGCATGACGGCTTTAAATTTCGTGTGCGAAAAATGCAGGTCTTCAACAACAATTTGTCGCAGTGTCTTCCAGTTCATACCCACCTGTTGTGCAGCTCGACTGATCTATTTCCTGTAGCTGGTTTGAAACACAGCGCGTGTATTCTCGGTCTACAAGCGTTTTCACCGACACTGACAACACTGTCATCACGAACACCACCCGTTCTCTGCAACTTCGAAAAAAATACTTGATTTTAAGCACACTCGTACTCTTCAGCTTGAAGTCGGACGTAAACATCCTTCGAGCCGCAGTTGGGCTGTTATTGGTCGCATAGTACGCCATCTCAGGCGCTATACCCTCAGACACGCTACACATTTTCACGTTAAAATGATTTATAACAAGGCGCATCCACATGCGCATACTAATTCCCACCATGCACCGCGGCCTACGGTAGAGCTGGGTTAGAACAAGACTCGAACTGTCCGAATAATTTACGTCACACTTCGGGTTATAACGGGAACTGTTCGAACATTCGATCACGATGTTATCTAGCGAAGTCAGGAGGTACTCTTTCCAAGACTAACAGTGATAATATGTTTATTGCTTCAAAACTGTTTCAGCACTGTGTAATAAACTATTTATAAAGGAAGTATTGACGTTAATTTACTATGGTGATTGATGGTAATCACGTATACAGCGGATTTTTAGGTCGTAAGAAGAAAAATTCAGGCGCCTAAAATAGGCTCTTGCTTTACCTAATTCAGTACAAATAAAATTTAAAATGGGCCATAAAAGGTATTAAAAATGTTCAAACGTTTGTTAAGCTTATGGGTCTTAACTGCGGAGTCATCAGTCCCTAAACGTACAAGCTACTTATAAACTAAGTTACAATGAAGACAGCACAAACATACATGCCTGAGGGACGATTCGAACCCTCGACGGGGAACGGCTTTGCGCATCGGAGCATAGCGTCTCAATACTCTCGGTCACTCCGCCGCGGCAACAGGTATTCATCAGAGGAAAAATACATAGGGTAAAATACGTAGCGTTGACTGATGATCAATATTTTTTTCATTTACAATAAGGAAAACGAACACGCGCGAAGTTCTTCAACACAGAAAACGTCACACAACAATAGTTCGAAACCTTTATAGTTTTTCGAAGATAAAAACAAAATGGAAATCTGGGAGCTTGTGTTTAACAAACGCGGAATAAACCAGCGATCGCAAACATTCAGGCCATAGTTGGCTTCACAGTAAACGAATGAATTTTTTTTGTAGGTTTTCCAGAGAAAAGCCACGGTGCTCGTCGGTTAGTATTGATTTATATGTCGAGAATGAACGTCCCTACGTCAACGGGTGTGACAGGCCCCCACTTCGCTTTCGGCACATGTTTCACAGGAACGCCGCGTACAGTGGAACAGGATTTTCCGCTGAATATGGACTCTGACACCCAAACGCCCTTCAGGCCGGTGATTTTCTGGAAAACCTACTGCATTTCCTCCACAAATTTTTCTCCAAATTCACCTTCAGTTCATTAATTGTCTTTTTCAATTTCTCCAGCAAAGCAATGTTCTTCCTGAGAATTAAATTCGGTTGTAATTACCGCCATAAATGTTCAGTTAACTCTCATATAAGACAACTTGAACTGAGGGATCTTTTGGTAAATGTGTTGCGTAAGTTGCAGAAGCGGCGCCCTCCGATTGGTTTTCTACTACCTTCTGGACAGCTGGAAGTTTCTTTCCGTAGTATTTTACTGCTGCTAACAACGTGTCCCAGTGGCGGCAAATTCAGGTGCAAGAGACATCTGAAAATTGTTATTTTTACTGCCTGCACCCTCAACGATGCCTCACGAATAACTTGTGCACCATGTAGATTAATAATATTTTTACTTATGTTACACAACTCTAGTCTTGCGAACTATGCTACACAATTTGTATCATGTGAAACATACAAGGAGAATCAAAGAGTTGCAAATTTGGAGCAATGAAACGCAGCAAGCATATGTGTAGTGGCATCTGTCAAAGTCAGAAGCACTTCATTTTCATTTACGCCATTTGAATAAAGCACTTTAAAAACGGCGTTGACAAAGTGTGGAATTATTTGTTCTTCAGTCTTTGGGAGTAGTTTCAACAAATCAAATAAGCTCTGGATTGAGAACAAAATCAAATGTTTGTTAAGCTTTTGGGACTTAACTAAGGGGTCATCAGTCCCTAAACTTAGAAACTACTTATGAACTGACTAAGACTAAGGACGGCACAAATATCCATGCACGAGGGGGGATTCGAGACCCCGACCGTAGTGGCCGTGCAGACCGTGACTTAAGCGCCGGCGGATTGAGAACAATCAGTTGTGCGATGTACCGGTAAAGATTGTCAGCCGTTTCCATATGCAGGACTCCACAATATCTTCTCCGATTCCTTGCTGTCGTTTATCGGTTAGTGAAGTCAACAGAGAATCAAAAGCAACTGCAAAGCGATTTAGACAAAATTTCTACATGGTGCGAAAATTGGCAATTGACACTAAATAAAGAAAAGTGTGACGTTATACACATGACCACTAAAAGAAATCCGCTGAACTTCAATCACGCGATAAATCAGTCAAATCTTAAGGTCGGAAATTCTACTAAATACCTAGCAGTTACAATTACGAACAACTTTGACTGGAGAGAACACACAGAAAATATTGTGGGGAAGGCGAACCAGAGGTTACGTTTCATTTGCAGAACGCTTCGCAGCTTCAGGCGGTACAGACAAGCAGTCTTGCGAGCTACTTTTGGACACATTCTCCGAAAACTGTCTTGAGCAGTTAAACCGGCAACCCACGCGCAATGGAAATATTCTAGACCTTATAGCCACAAACAGGCCTGACCTTATTAACGATGTCTGTGTAGAGACAGGAATTAGTGATCATGATATCGTCATAGCGTCGATGGTGACCAAAGTTCATAAACCAGTCAAGAAGGCTAGGAGCGTGTTTTTGTTGGAAAAAGCCGACAAGCAAATGTTACGATCGCACTTAGAAAATGAATGGGCATCGTTTAATTCTGGGACTATGGATGTAGAGGAATTGTGGACTAAATTTAAATGCATTGTTAATGAAGGGTTAGAGAAATATGAGCCAGTAAAGACGATTAAGGATAGAAAAGATCCACCGTGGTATAATAATAATGTTAGAAAGCTGCTGAGAAAGAAAAGGCTGTTGCACTCTCGATTCAAAAAAGAACACGCAAATGATGACAGGCAAAAGTTAGTAGAGATTCGTGCGTCTATGAAAAGATCGATGCGTGAAGCATACAATAATTATCACAGCCATACCTTAGCAAAAGATCTTTCCGAGAACCCGAAAAAATTCTGGTCCTATGTAAAATCGATAAGCGGATCAAAGCCCACTGTCCAGTCACTAGTTGATCATTCCGGGGCAGTAATAGAAGAAAGCAAACGGAAAGCTGAAGTTCTAAATTTAACCTTTAAGAAATCTTTCACGCAGAAGGACCGCACAAATATACCATCATTTGATCGACGTACTAATTCCGAAATGGGGGACATAGCAATAGGTATTTCCGGTGTAGAGAAGCAGCTGAGAGAGCTAAATACGAAAAAGTCTGCTGGTCCGGATGGAATACCAGTTCGGTTTTACAAAGACTATTCTGCGGCATTGGCCCCCTACTTAGCTTGCATTTATAGCGAATCTTTAATTCAGCGCAAAGTTCCTAGTGATTGGAAAAAAGCGCAGATGACTCCCGTGTATAAGAAAGGAAAGAGAACTGACCCATACAATTACAGGCCAATATCGTTAACATCGGTTTCATGTAGAATTTTGGAGCATATTCTCAGTTCGAATATAGTAAATTTCCTTGAAACTGAAAAGCTTCTTTCCATGAATCAGCACGGGTTTAGGAAACATCGTTCATGTGAAACTCAGCTTGCCCTTTTCTCACATCTTGCGAGCCATGGACGAAGGGCAACAGGCGGATTGTGTTTTTCTCGACTTCAAAAAGGCGTTCGACACGGTGCCGCACTGCAGACTGCTAACGAAGATACGAGCTTATGGAATAAGTTCACAGATTTGTGACTAGCTGGAAGACTTCCTAAGTAATAGAACGCAGTACGTTGTTCTGGACGGCGAGTGTTCATCAGAGACGAGTGTATCGTCAGGCGTGCCCCAGGGAAGTGTGATAGGACCGCTATTATTTTCTATCTATATAAATGATCTGATGGACAGAGTAAGTTGTAATTTGCGGCTGTTTGCTGATGATGCTGTGGTGTATGGGAGGGTGTCGTCTGTAACTGACTGTAATAGCATACAGGTTGACTTAGACAAAATTTCTAGTTGGTGCGAAGAATGGCAGCTAGCTCTCAATGTAGAAAAATGTAAGGTGATGCGCATGAGTAGAAAAAACAATCCTATAATGTTCGAATACAGCATCAGTAGTGAGCTTCTTGATGCGGTAACATTGCAGAGCGATATGAAATGGAACGAGCATGTAAGGACAGTTGTGAGTAAGGCAGACAGCCGACTTCGGTTTATTGGGAGAATTTTGGGAAGATGTACTTCACCTGTAAAGGAGACCACGTATAAAACGCTTGTACGACCACGTCTTGAGTATTGCTCAAGTATTTGGGACCCGCAGCAGATCGGTTTGAAGGAAGATATAGAGGCGGTTCAGAGGCGAGCAGCTAGATTTGTTACCGGTAGGTTCGACCAATGCGCGAGTGTCACGGAAATGCTCCGGCAACTCAATTGGGGATCGCTGGAAGAAAGACGACGTTCTTTTCGTGAATTTCTGTTAAGTAAATTTAGAGGGCCAGAATTTGAGGCTGAGTGTAGTACGATCTTGCTGCCGCCTACTTACATTTCGCGTAAAGATCACAAAGACAAGATAGATTAGATTAGATTAATACTTGTTCCTTAGATCATGTATACGACATTTCGTAATGATGTGGAACGTGTCAGTTTAGTAAATTTTGTCTATACTTGACAATCTATATATTAAGAATTTTTGTGTAATTTTTTTTATTTATTTATTTTTTTAATATATTTTTTATGTTTTATCTAAAAATTCATCTACATTGTAGAAGGAGTTGCCATTCAGAAATTCCTTTAATTTCTTTTTAAATACTAGTTGGCTATCTGCCAGACTTTTGATGCTACTTGGTAAGTGACCAAAGACTTTTGTGGCAGCATAAATCACCCCTTTTTGAGCCAAAGTTAGATTTAACCTTGAATAGTGAATATCATCCTTTCTCCTAGTGTCGTAGCTATGCACACTGCTATTACTTTTGAATTGAGTCGGATTGTTAATAACAAATTTCATGAGTGAATATATATATTGTGAAGCTACAGTGAGTGTCCCTAGATCCCTAAATAAATGTCTGCAGGATGCTCTCTAAGAGAAATTAGGGCTCTTACGGAGGCATATAGGCATTCTTTTTTTCCTCGTTCAATTTGTGAGTGGAATAGGAAAGGAAATGCCTAGTAGTGGTACAGTGTACCCTCCGCCACGCACCTTACGGCGAATTGCGGAGTATGTATGTAGATGTAGAATGCACAAGCTCCACCAAAGAGACTACGTACATCACACTTGTGCGTCCTCTCTTGGAGTACTGTTGCCCCTTGTGGGTCCCTCACCAGGTGGGACTGACGGAAGACATTAAGAAGGTTCAAAGAAGGGCAGCTCGTTTTCCTTTGTCACGTTACGGGGCAGGGAGGGGGGGAGCGTCACGGAAATGTTGCACGAATTGGGGTGGAAATCATTAAAAGAAAGACATTATTCATTACGGCATGATCTGTTTGCTAACTATCAGTCATCTACTTTTACTTCTGAATGTGAAAATATTTTGCTAGCACCCACCTACTTAGGGAGACATGACGATCCCAATAAAATAAGAGAAATCAGATCGAAAGCGGAACGATTTACGTGTTCCTTCTTCCCGCGCGCTATTAGAGAATGGAACGATAGGAAAAGAGAAATCAGATCGAAAGCGGAACGATTTACGTGTTCCTTCTTCCCGCGCGCTATTAGAGAATGGAACGATAGGGAGAAGTTATGAAGGTGGCTAATGAACCCTCTGCCAGGCACTTAAATGTGATTTGCAGAGTATCTATGTAGATGTAGATATTAAGTCCACACACTCTCTCTATGCAGCGTTAACTCTGCCGGTAGAGACCGTTGTCAGTTCTCCTTTCGTTGATTCATCGAAGTAAGTCTTTTCGAAATAAAAGGAATAGGTACCTATTAGAATTTCAAAACTGAAATAGGCTAAAATATGCGTTAACACACAAACAGGTTATTTTATATGCCATATAAGTACTCTTTCGGTTTTAATTACTCATGAAACGCACAAGTTTATTTGCAACAAGGAACTCAGGAAAAGAATAAATTATAACCTAAGGATCCGCTGTCTAGTAATCAGTGTGAAATAGAGATTGTAGTAGCTTCTAGGATGCAATTACTAAGGAAAACAGTAACAAATATACAAGTAAAATATATCAATCGCGATTTAAAATATTAGTGCTGTGATCTAGGGACATCTGGTGGTAGTATCTACATAGTTACTATTCCACTGTTTATTCCTGTGATCACTATTACTGTTTATTTTGATAAGACTTATTTCATTTACTGGGTATAAATTTCTAATTCCTCACTTATTTCACATAATTTAATCTTGTTTACAAGACGATTAAAAAGTGGTAACATTTTATCTGTTACTGTTGGGAAGGAACAGGGAATAAAATGCTCATTTGCAGCCTATCTGTTGTAACCACATTAAACGTAATTTCTACTTATGAAAGATGCACATTCATGTAATCTATTATTGAAAACAACCTCTTCCCTTTTGAGTGTTAGCTTTGCCGTAATTTGATCCAGTAGTTCCGTTACAAGTAGTCTCAAAGGGTGAAGGTGGACCACAGGAGAAATGTAGATCTAGGAACTATCGGTATAACAGTTGTAAATTGTCGTAGCTGTGTCGGGAAAAGACAGGAACTCCAAGGGTTAAGAGAAAGCACGGAAACACACATCATTACAGGCAGTGAAAGTTGGCTCAAGCCGGAAATAAGTTCAGCCGAAGTTTTCGCAAAATATCTGTTTTCAGAAGGGATAGATTAAACAAAATACATGGAGGCGTGATTGTCGCCATCAAAAGTAGTCTTTCAAAAAATGTTTGTAGAGCTTATGGGACTTAACTACGGGGTCATCAGTCCCTAAACTTACAAACTACTTACGAACTAACTTATACTAAGGACGGCACAAATATACATGCCCGAGGGGGGATTCGAACCCACAGCCGTAGTGGCAGCGCAGACCGTGACTGGAGCGCCTCAGTCCCCTCGGCCACCGCGGCCGGCAGTAGTCTTTCGTTTAGCGAAGTTCAAGTTGATAGTTGTTAAACGCTATTATGAGTAGAAGTTGTACCTGGAAATAGTAACAAGTTAATAATTGGTTCCTTATTACGGCCTCCCGACTCTGACGATACAATAGCAGAAAGGTTCAAAGAAACGCTGTGTCAAATTGAAAGCACACACCCGACTTGTACAATAATCGTAGGCGGTGATTACAATTTCCTCTCAATCTGTTGGCAAAACTATGTGTTCAAAAGGAACGCATAAAATTTCGTGCGAAAGTGTACACAACGCATTCTCTGAGAATTACTTCGAACAGTTAGTTCATGAATCAACTAGAATTGAAAATGAATGTCAAAACACACTTGATCCCTTCGCTACAAATAATCCCGAGCTCATAACGAGCATGAAAATGGATACAGGCATTTGTGAGCTTTCGTAGCGAGTCTGAAGATCGAAAGTCTCAAAGTTACCAAAAATAGACGAAAAGTATATTTATTCAGAAAAGCAGATAGAAATACACTTAACTCCTTCTTGGAAGATAGTTTCGACTCATTCCACACCCTAAACGTGAGTGTAGACCATATCTGGTCCCAATTCAAAGAAGTTGTATCGAGAGCATTTGTCAGTTTTTTACGAAATATATTGGTAAAAGGGGGTAGTGCTCCCCACTGGTATACTAAACAGGCCAGGACACTGTTGCAAAAGCAGCAAAAAAGGCATGGAAAATTTAAACGAACACAAAATACCCAAAATTGGCTATCCTACACTGTAGCTCGAAATTTAGCGAGGACTTCATTGGGAGATACCTACAATACTTTCCACAACGAAACTCTTTCTTTAAATTTGACTGAGAACCCAAAGAGATTTTGGTCATATGTCAAATATACAAGAGGCAAAACGCAAACAATACTCTCACTACATGACAGCAATGGCGAACAAAAAATGTTCAAATGTTTGTTAAGCTTATGGGACTTAATTGCGGGGTCATCGGTCCCTAAACTTACAAACTACTTATGGACTAACTTATATTATAGACAGCACAAACATCCATGCCCGAGGGAGGATTCCAATTCCCGACGGGGAACCGCCTCGCGCAACGGAGCATAGCGCCTCATTACCCTCGGCCACTCCGCAGCTTTTCGAAATTCATTCACCACAGAAGACGAAACCAATATTCCAGATTTCGAATTACGAATAAAGACCAGAAAGAATAACGTAGAAGTAGATATCATCGGCGTAATGAAGCAACTGAAATCACTTAACAAGAACAAGTCTTCTGGTCCGGACTGTATACCCGTTAGATTTCTATCTGATTATGCTCATGCGATAGCTTCTTACTTAACAGCCACATACAACCGCTTGCTCAAAGAAGTATCTGTACCAAAAGACTGGTATGTTGCACAGGTTACAATGATATTCAAGAAAGGCAGTAGGTGTAACCCACCAAACTACAGGCCTATTTCGTTGACGTCAATTTGCAGCGGGATTTTGGAACATAACCTGTATTCAAATATTATGAATTATCTCGAACAGAATAATCGATTGACTCAAAGTCAACACGGATTTCGATAATATGCGAAATACAACTAGTTCTTTATTCCCACGAAGTGATGACTGCTATCGACAAGGGATCTCAAATTGATTCCGTAGTTCTACATTTCCAGAAGGCGTTTGGCACCGTACCTCACAAACGGCGTTTAACCAAATTGCGTTGTTATAGAATATCGCACCAGATTTGTGACTGTATAGGGGATTTCCTGTCAGAGATGATAAAGTTTGCAGTATTCGATGGTAAGGCATCGATTAAAACAGAGGTGATATACGGCGTGCCTCAGGGTAGTTGTGTTGGTCCTCTGCTGTTCCTTATTTACATAAACGATTTGGGAGAAAATCTGAGCAGCTCTCTTAGTTTCTTTTGTAGATAACGCAGTCATTTATTGTCTAATAAAGTCGTCTGAAGATCAAAACCAACTGCAGAACGATCTAAATAAGATGTCAGTTTGTAGAGCTAAGACTTCACAGTACAAAGGTGTTGTGAACCACATGGCCAGCCTTTAGGACAAAGAGAGTGGGCATAAATAAAATAATTCTTAAAATTCTTACGACGGATTCCAATCTAACGAAAAATGACGATTCGTTTGAAGTATTACAATGTTAGTTCCTATTAATATTCAAGAAGTTGGCAAAATTAATCGCAAGTAAAATCTATAAAACTAATTTTCCCCGAAAATCTAAAATTGCCGTTTTCTTGCCTGACCAGAGGACCATCGTTTCGAGGGGACAAAATAATTTTCCGTGTCCTGTATTAATTAATATATTAAATTGGCAAAATGGCGATCAGCCACAAATGCTACCGGAGCCGTTAGGTTCAAACCCGGAGAGCCAACGTCTTTGCGGAAGAACACTTCTGTTCCCGCAGTTTTTGACGAGTTGCCGCCAAGACGGGCCGACACCCTAGGAGTCGTGAAACCGGGCCTTGCGGGCCAGAACGAAATCTAACTGTACTCTGGATAAGGTTGGTAACACGTCACTAGTTTTCCCGGTGGAAGAATCAGCGGTGCGAAACTCGCGTTAACAAAACTGGCGTGAGCGACGTGACCGCTCTCAGTTCGGCAGTTGCTTCAGATGCTTACAGTTCTTATGAGGACAGGTCCGCGATCACCTGTTGTGCAGAAGCCGCCGTGCTCAGTCCTGGTGGTACTTCGTTGACCGACAGGAACTTCACTGTTCCACCAGGCAGGATTCTCGTTTAAAGGGAAGTAATTGCATTCGGTCGCGAGTTTAATAAATATGTAACGGTCTGCATATCGGGCGATAGTCTCGATGATTACTAAGATGCTTTTTCTTTAGTTTTTATGCCGCCTGTGTTTCGGGCTCAGTCCACTGTTTTCATGACTAGCGGAAATTTTCATGAAACTCAAAACGCTCTCTTTCTCTCTCGTTAAAGGCTGGTCGAATGTCCTTTATTTTTGATGTTTGCTCTCTATTGTATGTCTTGTCCCGTAACAAGAATCAGTAACCGTTTAATAAGATGTAACAGGCTACATCGTAGTTCTATATGCTACTTTCAGAATACAAAGATCATTTCAATGAACTTCCCGACTTCTTGTCCGTAGCCTTCCGCTATTGCTGTCATTTTTATTCATTTACAAAATAAACGAAACCGCTGCTAGAAGAGAGGAGATCCTATGTTGGCAACGGTTACAGCAACAGAAGATTAACAGGTAGGTCACTTGTTAATTGGGAATCGAAAGTCATAGTCTCGTTTCTTTGTTCCCACAACCAACCATAGTAAGAGACAGGCGCTAAGGTTGGGTATAAAATTTGCAATTGACTTTAAATAATGAGATGTGTGAAGTCGATCACATAAGTACGAAAAGAATTTCGTTAAACTTTGTGTACAAGATAAATCAATCGATTGTGAAGGCAGTGAACTCCACTAAATATCTAGGAATTACTATTACTCCAGACTTAAACTGGAAAGACCACGTAGATAATGTCGTGGGAAAGGCGAACCAGAAAGTGCATACACCACTCTTGTCGGTCCTTATTTGGAATATTGCTGCCCAATGTGATATCCTTATAGGTTTGACGGAAGCCATGGAAAGAGTCCAAAGGGCCGCTCGTATTCTATTCTCAAGATACAGGGGAGACAACGGCACGGAAATGATACAGCATCTGGGATGGGAATCATTACATCAACGGCGTTTATTGCTGCGGCGTTGTCACTTACGAAACTGCAATCGCCAACATTCTCCTCCGAATGCGAGAATGTATTGTTGACTACCACCTACATAGGTCGTAATGATCATCAGAATAAAATACGAGAAATCAGAGCTTGAACGGAGAGATTCGAATGTTCTTTCTTCCCACTTGCTATTCGAGAATGGAATGGTAGATGAATGGTATAAAGGTGGTTCGATGAACCCTCTGCCAGGCACATAAATGTGATTTGCAGAGTATCCCATGTAGATGTAGATATTAGTATGGTAGTAGATATTTTGTTTATCAATGGAGGATATCTTGTATTGATAGTAGACAGGTCACTCACCAGCAGTACTTAACAAAATACACAGCTTTTCATAGTTATGTCGTTTTTTACATGTACTTCCAATGAAATTAGTTGTGAGCAAAGTAGCAGCACGGTTATTACAAAATTTCTCGCGTGTATTTGCACATACGCCCCGTAAGTCGTTTGTCACTTGAATGGTTCGAACACTGCGTTGTATCGGTAAGTTTGGAGCTTGTTCGAACGCGTGTATCGTTTTCCCGGCCTTAGCCTGCGTTGCAGCTCGGCAACCTAACGAAAACCATTCAGAAGTTATGACGATTTTATTACCTATAGTTCAATAATTATCACCCTTTAAATATCAGAAAGTGATTCGATGAAATACCTGCCAGGTACTTAAGTATGCTATGCGAGATAAACATGTAGATTTAGAAATAAATGTATGTGTTCCAGTGTTACCGAAACTTGCTTGGTGTTACATATTTTGTTCCTATAATTTCTTAAATTCTGTTCCGTGTGAAAGTCCTATCAGCTGTTTTTGTGAACAGTGTAATTTTTAAAATTTAGTCTTCTTGTGGTATTTGTTGGATCTCGGTGGTTTCCCTGATACGCAAAGTGATGAATAAGTTGCCCTAGAGCTCCGCCTCTTGAGTTTCGGTCATTGTGAAGACGTGTTTCGCCCTTTGGGCCTATCAAGCGTTCAAATGTTTGGAAATCTATGGGACCAAAGTGCTGTGGCCATCAGTCCCTAGTCTTATAAACTAATGAAACCTGAAACTTCCTGGCAGATTAAAATTGTGTGCCGGAACCGGGACTCGAACTGGGACCTTTGCCTTTCGCGGGCAAGCACTCTGCCGACTTTTTTGGTTCATCTGGTAGATCTATGGTTCGCAGTCGTTCGTTCAATTCGTTCGTGGTTGTTCGTTGAATGGTCTGCTCAGCTTTTTTATTACAGAGGGCGTTTAACCCCTGACCGGGCGCGCTGAGCCACAGCGCCCGGCTACTAAGCTATCCCGACACGACTTACGATGCCGCCTCACAACTTTACTTCCGCCAGTACCTCTCTACTGAAACCTACTAACCTAAGAACAACCCACACACCTATGCCGGAGGGAGGAGTCGAACCTCCGGCGGGAGCGGCCTCGCTCTCCCTGACATGGCGCCTAGAACCCGTCGGCCCTTCCCGCTCGGCTGCGACCTCTCGTAAAAACGCCGTTTATGAGTCGGTGGCCTCATAACACCTGGCGTTAATCCCAGGCCACTCGTAAAAGTTTAATGGCACCGGCAACGCAGCTACAGCCACGTACGGATGCCTTATCTTTCACACTGGGGACCACGCGGTGCCTATTAAACTCACCACCGTCAGGCGTTGGATATGGATTAGGAGTAGAGATATTACCCTCTAAAACCCAGCTCACACTAAATGATTCGTTGTTATTTATTTATTTCATGAGAGAAAAGAGAAATTTCTAATAGTTTGGTTCGGGCTTTGAAATCATTCATCAAATTTACTTTTGTTAATAGAGAACAGTCTAGAATGTACTAATTTATTTCATTCAACTAGTTTCAGTCTTATGTAGACCATCTTCAGGAATTTGTCTCCTTCGATGTTGTGGAGCTGGCAGGTAGCTGGGAGCCTTCCAGTGTGTCACTGGAGCAGCTCCACAACATCGAAGGAGACAAATTCCTGAAGATGGTCTACATAAGACTGAAACTAGTTGAATGAAATAAATTAGTACATTCTAGACTGTTTTTTATTAACAAATTTAAATAGAGTACTGTTAACCCAAAAATAGAGAAACAAAAATGTTTCCAAAAATATGTGAAATTTACTTTTGGTACGACCGTTTTAGAGCGTTGAAATAAATTCAACGACAAAATTGAAAATTTATGCCGGACCGGGATAGGAACCCGGATTTCCCGCTTCGGGCCATCGGTCGCCTTAACCAGTTAGGATATCCAGGCACGTTTCCATGCCCATTGGTTCCTCTTGCTCCCAGCTTACACTGTATTCCCGTAAGGGACCGAGCGTATCTATGCGCCCCCATTGGAGTTTTCATTGCCTGTTTTGGGCATATTTACAACTTATTATATCGGTGTGGTGTCTGTTCTTTCGGACGGGATGGAAGGAAGAAGGACTGGGAAAGAAAGGATTGACAGTGGCTGCATTAGGGCATTGAAATGAAACAACCGCAACAAGTGAAAATGTGAGTCGGGCTAGGAATCGAACCCGGTACTCCCGATTCGGACCAGCGGTCGCCTTAACCACTTGACTACCCGTGCTCGCCTCACTTCCGTCTCAAACTTCCACAAGTCCCACGCTTTGGCTGTGGCGCCGCTACCGTCCATGCCCTCTTACACTCGCCATTACGGATTCCCGCGCGAAATGTTCAAATGTTTGTAAATCTATCGGACCAAACTGCGTGGTCATCAGTCCGTAGCTTACATACTACTTAAACCTAGGTAAACTAACCTAAGGACAACACACACACACCCAGAAATATAACCGATTGGGAGGTTGCAAACTTGACGGCAAGTTGTATTTAGCATAGATTATTGTACGAGGAGGGCGGTGGGAGGAGATGGACAGAAAGGAGATGAGGAGATACAGTAACAAAAAGCTGAAGCGAATCCTCAGACTGAAAAAAAATAGGTTTTGATGAATACGTAAGAAACACTGAATTTTTGATCGTCATGAATTTTTTTTCCCTTCAATTCAAGAAGAAATTTTCAAATATTTGTGAAACTATGGGATCAAACAACAGTGTCCATCAGTCCCTGGACTTACATACTATTTTAAGTAACACACTGAGGACAACGCAAACACCCAAGCCCCTGGAAGGAATCGAACGTCCGACGGGGAACAGCGCGCACTTCCCAGCAAGGTGACTTTGAGCTCACGGCTATTGCTGCGCGGCTTCTTTCAATTCAAACAAGTTTTTAAGAAATGTTGTACTGGATGAATTCTCTCTCGACGAACAGACTGACTCACAGATAGACAACGCACCGTATATACCAGTAGATATATACACATTTTACATAAACGTAATTAAAATGTTTTGCTAAAAGCAACTTCTGTTATCTTCATTAGTAATATGCACCCTTGCGAAGCCTTAAAGTAAGACAATAGCGACATTGGCTTTCTAAAGTGTTGCTTTACTCATAAATATGTAAATCGCGCCGTAAATATGAATATCTGAACCATAAGCATCTATTGCAAGTTGATGTGTAGAGCAAAAAACGTTGCGGATGTCACTTTGAAGAATATGACATCTCCTTTTTATCTACTTCAAAGAGTGCTGTATACCGCGTATTTTTATTATTTACGTTGCTCCGTTTACCTGTTACGGTAAATCGGACTGAAAGTGAACGAAAGTAGGTTTCGATGCATCAAACTAGGTATGAGAGGTCGTTATATCGCTTTCTACTATTGAATTGCGTTGAATAAATCCAATTCTTTTATCTTCTTATTGTACCTTACTCTATTTTTGAGTCAGCATATGTTTGTAATAGGTTTCAGTACTTTTGTCTTTCAATTACTTTACTAAAGTGTTCAGATATTTGTTAAGCTTATAGGACTTAACTGCGGGGTCATCAGTCCCTAAACTTACAATCTACTTATGAACTAACTTATACTAAAGACAGCACAAACATCCATGCCCTAGGGGGGGATTCGAACCACCGTCGGGGAATGGCCTCGCGCATCGGAACATAGCGCCTCAATGCGCTCGGTCCCTCCGCCGCGGCATTACTTTACTGATGTGAAGTTGTAAACCTAATTTAAATTTGGTAAAGCCATTGTTTACCTACTTTCTGTGTTAATTCCAGTCTAGCTTCCCAAAGTATTACACATGTTTTGTATCTTTCTTTGTTAGTTCCAATATTCCAAATTATTCTGTACTCGGTCCTTACAATAATTTTTTATTTAATTTTGATCATTATAATTGAATATGTTTTTTTTCAGTTCGAGTGAATATCTCCGAATTGTTAAGCTGCACAATACTCCGATATACCCCACCTATACCCACCTATCTCACTCCTCTATTTTTTCTATTTGTCTTAGTTATAATAGTGTCCCAGGCTTCTTATATTTATTCTATATTTCTGTAGTTTCGTATTACCTTGCGTTTGGAACAACCCTTCAAACTTTATAGTATTGTTTAATTTAATTTTATTCATTGTCATTATTTCAAGAAATTGTTATCTTTGCATTGTTTCTCGATGTATGTTTCCTTATTTGCAGTACCATTAATTTACAGATTTCCATTTAATTATTTATTTCCAATGTAACTACTCCATCGAAGAAGATTATAATATTTCTCTGCATGTAACATCTCTTCTGGTTTGTTGACAATGCAAGTTATTTGACTACTATTCAGTAAATGTCTGATGATGGCCTAAGAAGCCGAAAATCGATTCACAAAATAAACAAACACAAATTTGTGTATTTTAATTTTCATATTGAATAAATGCATAACGACGAAATTGTTCAAAGTAACCAATTAACAACTGACTTAGAAGTTTTAGATTATCTTTCAGTGCCTTCTGTTATCCATGGGTTACTTGGTTCGGCCATGTTTACACATTCATGAGAAAAAAATAAATTTTTCTCGTTTGTGACCATTAGCTCTCCCAAGGCATTGCGTGCAATAAACATTCAGCCACAGATGTGTTCTCGATCGCGTGATGACATTCGTGACAGATACACAATTAATAAGCCGCGGCGGATTAGCCGCGCGTATTGGAGCGCCGTGCTGCGGTGCGCGCGTCCGTCCGCCGTCAGGTGTTCCAATCCCCCCTCGGGCATGGGTGTTTGCGTTGTCCTCAGGTTAGTTTACCTTACTTTAAGTAGTTTCTAAGATAGGGAGTAATAATCAAGTAGTTCAGTCCCATAGATCTATAAAAAGAAGGTCAGAGAAGGGCAAAGAAGCGTTCTCCTTAGGCTGTCCGAGGCTTTCCCAAGAACGCCAGGATTAGCACTGTGCGTTGGGCTTGGAATCCCACCAAAAGACCTAACCATCAGGTTAAGGGCGCCCTTGTACTGGCTTCAGACGGAGATACCTAATAAGGTTCTGGAGATAACAGGCCAAAACATCACTTAGAGGCACAACTCTTCAAATGGAGGATGAACACATGGCAAAGGGAATGGGACGTATCTGAAAAGGGACGCAGACTATAATTTCTTCCCAGACGCCAGGGAACGTCTGAGACTGGGCCATATCAATCCTAGCCGGGGTATGGTCCACTTTCTGACAGGTTATGGTCACTACCCCACGTACTTGAACTACATGGGGCTCAACGACAGCGTAGCGGGGAGTTTAGCTCCCCCGAACACACAGTCTTACACTGTACAATATACAGAACACCAACTCAGGCAACACTACCAGACGACCAAGACATACAGACGATCATCCGGGACAAAGACACATAGGAGATACTAAATCGGATAGTCGATGAGGTATCCACCCTCAAAGAATATCAATACAATAATAAATGCACTCAGCACCTACCTCGGTACGTACACAGAACACAACATGACTCATGGCACATCAGCTGCAGTGAAGGCACAGGCACTGATGAGGACTCCAGCACAGACTCGGACACCTCTGAATCATCTCTATAATAACTTACACATGGATTAGTCCAAATAATTAAGCCAGAATGGATAGAAATTTATCAAAGACTAAATAACGAGAATAGTTTAGGAAGAAATAAATTGCACATTAGACTGGCCAGGGTCACAGGGCTCGATGTTAATTCAGAGGACTCCGCCTCTGACTTGTCATCGAGAATAGTTTTCTCTCTCCAACTTACCACTATCGTGTCATATTTTCACCTCTTCTTGAAATTATAGCATTTAAGTTACTAACAGCACCCCACTTTTCCTATTTCCAAATTAGTTCTATTTTAATTACAACCATTTTTCTCTAACCGATAACTAAATTCAATATAAATATACCAAACTAACAATGAATATACTAATCAGCCTAATATTGTTTAGGTAAGAATTATCATTGTACTTAGATAAGAAGAGAATAAATTATAATATACTAAATCGTATGTAAGTATTGGCCACAATTCACGACCAGCTTTATACCCACAGACACCTGCTCTAAATGAAGGTTTTAATAAATAAATAAATTTAAATACATTTGAACACAATTAATAGCCAAAGAAAGCGGTACACCTGCCAAATATCTTGCATGGCCGGCGCGATCACGCAGAACTGCTACAACACTACGTGATAGGGATTCGACTAATGTCTGCAGCAGCGATGGAAGAAACTGACACCATTAAACCTATAGGGCTATTCATAAATCCCTGATTTTACGAGGGGGTGGAGTTCTGTTCTGAACATTAAGTTGCAAGACATCTCAGATATGTTTGGTAATGATTGTGCTACGGGGTTTGGTAGGCAGTTTAAGTGTTAAAACAGTCTTACTTGAGCCACTCCGTAGAAATGCTGGACGTGTTGGGTGTCCTGCTGGAATTCCCCAAGTTCGTCGGAATGCACAATGGACACGAATGGACGCAGCTAATCAGCCAGGATGAACACGTACGTGGCACCTGTCAGAGTCGTATCTAGACGCATCGCGTGTCCCATGTCCCATATCATGTGTCCCTGACATGCAGGGTGAATAGATTCATGAGTATGTCTCCGTACACGTACAAGTCCTCCTTCGGTACAGGGTTGGGTTGGATTATTTGGTTGGGATAGGGGGACTAAACTACTGAGGTTATCAGTCCCCGGACGGGGAGGGGAAGGAGTGGGGATAGGAAAGGAGGAGAAGGGGAAAGGAAATGCAGTCCGGAAAGTAAAGACGGAAGGAAGACTGCACTAGCTCGGGGCCCCGTGCTCGCCACGCACGTACTCACGAAAGAACCGTGAGCCCCTTGGAGGGTCCTTCGATACAATAGGAAAAGAGAACCACCAGAACAGGAAATATACAGGGTGAATCTAAATTCGTGCACTCGGGCTTAGCAGCGCGATTCCTCACATGCTAGCAATAGAAAATTTCGTCCTGTGCATATTTCCGGCAGTCGACGATTGAGATGAGTGTGTGTCCCATACATGAGTGTGTTTCAAAATTACGCTACTACACCAACAAACTTCTAGGGGGTGTGGGAGGGGTCTTGAGGAACGAAGTCAGCATAGAAACCCATGCTCGGAAACGTCATCCAACGACGCTACAGAGCGTCGAAGTAGCTGGAGGGGATGTCTAGCGGCAGGAGCTGTGCCTGTGACTTGGACTCTCCGTACCGTCGTTGAATGGCATTTCCGGGCATGCTGATTTTGTTCCTCAAGACGCCTAATACATTCCTTACAAGTTTTTTGGTGTAATTATGAAACACACTGACGTATGGAACACACAGCCATCTCAGTCTTTGACGTCCGTTTACTGGCGGAAATATGCGCAGGATGAATTTTGTGGGAGACATTTTTCATTGTTGGCAAGCGAGCAATCGCGCTGCGAAGCCCGAGTGTGCGAATTTGGATTCATCATATACATCCAGTCATCATCATTCCAGTGTCGGTGTTGACGGGCCCGATCGAGTTGTAAAGCTTTGTGTCGTACAGTCAACGAGGATACGCAATGGGCTTTCGGTTCGAAAACCATATATCGGTGATGTTTTCGTTACGGTTCACACACTGACACTTAGTGATGGTCCAGCATTGAAATCGGTACCAATTTGAGAAATGCTTGCACTTAGGTTACGTTGAATGATTTTCTTCAGTCGCCGTTGGTCTCTATTTTGTAGAGTGTTTTTCCGGCCGCAACAGTGTCGGTGATTTGGTGTTCTACCGATATTCACGGAGCACTCGTGAAATGATCGTACGAGACGATCCCCACCTATTTGCTCCTTCATGGATTCTATCTCTCGTGCGCCGCCTATAGCACCACGTTCAAACTCATTACCCGCCAATGTAGCAACAGTAACTCAACTAAAGCCTGCGCCAGTGACGTATTGTCTTCTGTGGATCACAGTACTGTCCTCTGATTGTTTACATGTGTTTTCATACGCAAGTCTATACCTGTGAAAACCTAACTTTTCCCGGCGTAATTAATTCTCAAACAACTTAGGGGTTTGCTGCCGGTTGACGTCATCAACCATCGCCGGTATTTCTATAGGAGCACATCCTGCCATTGCAAGAGACAACTTCACTCTATAAAGCAACGTGCAAGCTAATTTAATACCTCGGACTGCAAGAGGTAAACAAGGAAGATAACACACACACTACAAGTCACTACAGAGTCAACACAACCAATGATGACCAAACATCAAAAATATCGATAGTGACTAATAATCAAACGTCCGCAGCATTCAGCGGCAGTATAGAAACAGCCTGTTCAATAGAACTCATCCACCCAAATATTCAGTTCACTACGGAGGTGGAAGAGAATCGCTGTCTTCCTTTCCTTGATGTGTTGGTCAGAGGAAGGTCGATGGTACATTCGGACATGCTGTTCATAGGAAGCCTACTCAAACTGATTTGTATCTGCGAGCTGATAGTTGTCACCATCCAGCTCAGCGTAAAGAGTACTTCGTACCTTGGTTCACAGGGCCCATGTCATTTCAGCCCCTGAATGTCTGTTATCCGAGTTGTCCCATCTCGAGGTCACCTTTCGTCAGAATGGTTATAGTAACAGACAAATAATACATGCGTTATCAGACTACTATGCAATGAGTGAGTGACGATAGTAATGAAGTGACACATAAATCAGTGACCTTTTAGCCTTAAGCAGGAATCATTTTCAACACGATAGGTCGCATATTGAGGAAATATGATATGATATTTATTTGTCGACCACCTTCTAAGACTAAGGCCCTGTTGGCGTCAGTAAAGAATGATCTTGGTTTGCGTAAGGCTGGTGTCTATCGTATTCCTTGCAGTTGTGGCATGTTATATATTGGTTAGACAGTCAGGACTTTGGAACACCGCTGTAATGAACCCAAACGTTACACAGGCTTACAACAGCCAAACAAAACGGATGTTGCAGAACACTGTCTTGGCATCGGTAATCCTATGGAATAGAACAACACAGAGATTCAGGCATGCACTTCCACCTTTGGAATACTCGTCGTGATTTCGAATCACCCCCTCGGGCGTGGGTGTTTGTGCTGTCTTTAGTATAAGTTAGATCATAATTAGTTTATAAGTTTAGGGACTGATGACCCCGCCGCAGTTACGTCCCAAAAAGCTTTACAAACATCTGAACATTTTTTGGAATACTATTATTATGGAAATTATACAAGCAAGTGACCTCGTATAAACAGAGATGGTGGATTTGTTTAAATTGTGCTTGGAATCCGGCAGTGTCGTTAAAAACCAGAGGGGTAGAATTAATGCTGCCTCACCTGTTGATTAATAGTCACTATCGATATATTTTACGTCTGGTCATCTTTGGGTCTGCTGACTATGCAGTGACTTGTACTGTGTGCGTTAACTTCCTTCTTTACCGTTTGCAAACCGAGGTATTAATTCGCTTGCACATTGTTTCCTCGAGTGCAGTTTGTCCTTGAGAATGGCAGGGCGTCCTCCTATCGAAATATCGGCGGTGGTCGACGACGTCACCCTGCAGCAACCCTGGGAGTTTTTGAAAAGTCTATATCTGTTTTTCTGATGCTTCAGCGTATTCTTGAAAAATACCACCGGTCATATACTGGGTGAATCTAAATTCGCGCACTCTGGCTTCGCAGCGCGATTCCTCACGTGCTAGCAATAAAAAAATGGCTCTCACAAAATTTCGTCCTGAGCATTTTTCCGGCACTAAATGGACGTCGAAAATTGAGATATGTGTGTGTCCCAAACGTGAGTGTTTTTCAGAATTACACTACTACACCAACATACTTCTAGAGGATGTGGGGGGGGGGTGTCTTGAGGAACAAAATGAGCATGGAAACCCATGCCCTGAAACGCCATTCAACGACGCAACAGCCAGAGCTCCAGCCGCTAGACATCCTCTCCAGCAACTTCGACGCTCTGTAACGTCATTGGATGCTCACTTTGTTCCTCAAGACACCTCCTACATCCCCCAGACGTTTGTTGGTGTAGTAGTGTAATTCTGAAACACACTGACATATGGGACTGACAGCTATCTCAATCTTCGACGTATATTTACTGCCGGAAATATGTGCAGGACGAAATTTTGTGAGATACCTTTTTTCAATGCTAGCATGTGAGGAATGGTGCTGCGAAGCTCGAGTGCGAGAATTTAGATTCACCCTGTATAAAGTTCTTCCCCGTGATCTTATTAATTACTTAAGGTAAAATCGTTTGTGTAGCTATACTCGAATTGTTTGTTGGGCAACCAACAGTTCAGAATCAACTTACGGAGGTTTTCTAACGTTTTAGGATAGCTAGCATGTAAGGAGTAGCACAGTGGCGTCCTAGTTCCCTGCTTGTGGTCCATCCTATACGTTAAACCCCGTTTCACGATGAGCGACCTAGTAATAAACAGATCACGTTGCGAGCCAGCTAGCGACATAAACGCGTAACAACAAGCTATTCCTGAGCGCAGACGAAGTTTCGCACCAGCTAGTACGCTATTAGGAGAGGTTCTAAAATAAATATGCTAGTAGCGACTTGAGTGCACATGCACAGAATTGAGCTTGTCATGCTGCTCTCATTATTTCGTGTGGAATCTGTGGCGTCAATATTGAAATTTCTTGTCGTGTTGGAGGAATATATCCTGCATAAATGAAGTGCATGGCAGCAGGAATTGCGCATTTGATTGAGGCGTACAGGGATGAACCAATTATGTTTCATGCACCTATCCTGTCTATCATGATAAGTTACAAGTAATATTATTTACGAAGAAAATAATACGATAGGGTTTATTTAAAATGAAGCTTGAAAAGTCTTGTTGCTTAATTTTTTATGAAGTAAAGTATAGGTTCCCATTTCGTACTAAGCTGCAGGCCGACGTCCTTATTGAGGTTTTTTTTCAGAAATTCGGGTCTTTATGGCCTCATTTATTACGCTGTCCCAGAAGCTGTTCGTCCATTTGATAATAGATGTCTTATCGAAAGCAGTTCGGTGTCCGTTTTCCAAAGCATGTTCCACCACAGCTGACTTTTCGGGATTGGGTAATCATGCTCTATGCATCGCTGTTCAATAGTTAGAATAGTCCTGCGGACATAAAACTGCCCACACTCACACGGAATTATATAAACGCCTGGTGTTCTGAGACATACATCATCTTTCACAGGAATCATTAGTTGCCTGTAGATTGCATCATATTTTGTCTTCTTAGGAGCCACAAAACGGTAAATAAGCGGTCTTCTTGACGTCTTCTTTACATGTCTTCTGATTATGTGACTTCGATGAAACTGCCTGAGATACTTGTCTCTTTCTGCAGCCGATATTCTTAAAAACTGTAACATTTGAAAAAGTCGTAAGAGAAATTCTGCGTGCATACGAATGGCTTTCGAAAGGCTCCCCAGTGGCCAGAAACCGTAATTTTATAACGATCTTGTGAAAAAATAACAATTACAGGAATTAACTGACGCATAGATTAAACAAAACTGACAATACAACTCAACTGTAAAAAGTACCTTGCACCTTCGACTAAGCGAAATTGTCTCCTATCAACGCATTTTGTCCTTCAGTTTGTCCTTCGACGAACAACAGTAACTTGATAAAACACTCAACTTTCATTCGTAAAATATTTCGTAATTTAGCGGGTCTTCTGTCATGGGTTGCCTCATTAACATGTAGTACAAATTTGTTCTTGGCCCATTTTTGTCAGCCAAGGTTGTGAGGCGTCTATTCCAGATATTTTAATTTTCTTTTTCTTTTCAATCTTCATTTTCCCCTACATATGATACATATTCTGTTGCGGCAGTCTTGGCCAATTTCTGCATGTAGTTAGCGTTATTCCAACTGATGCCATTTGCGCAATCTAATGATGGGAGCCATGTGTAAAGTATAATGAAAATTTTGTTAAAAACCATTTGTGTATGAATAGAACTGTTACTCAGGGAGATGTCTCTTACGAATATTCAGTCTGCATAATGCTGTTGCTGAAATGTGAAGGCCACTAATTTTATATTTTATTGCGATTTTGTTGAATTGATTAATTATTGAAACGCATTTATCTAGAGTGATTCATCCTCATCCTTGATTTCTGTATCAGTGTGGGAGAATCGAGAATTTTAACTTTAAACATGAATTCTGCAAAAAAGAATTTAAATTAAGTGCACAGGTTGTGTTGTCCATTGCGCAGCTATAGATACACAGATGTAGTTGATCTCAAAAGTGTCTTTCTGCTTGATCTGATTACATTAAACAACACAGTTTTTAATACTAGGGCCAATATTAATTAAATTAATTTCATTTTGTTTATATGAACACAGTACTGGAAAGTGTCAGTCTTGTGCGATATAAAGTTTGCTCAGGTAGTTTTTTTATATTTTTATTTTGTACTAGTCAATCAGGGCTATCAGTGACTCAGAATATTGTTGATATTTTTGGTAATCACATCTGAATCAAATATTTCGTAATTTATCTCTACCAAACATGTAATGTTATCCCAGCAGTCTGCATGCTGTTTCCTTGTCGAGGTAGGAGTGCCTCATTTCTGTCACAATGTGTTCATTGAGTTTAGGTTCAGTTAGTTGGTTTGAATTCAGAAACGTTCCCAGTCCATTTTTTTATAATTCACAGTCGCTATTACATGACACAGATTTCACAGTTGCACATCATAGCCTATTACCGTTTCTTGAGTTGTATACAGTGTATCTCTCTCACATTCATACACTCATTCATCAGTTTTTCAATGTGTATTTTATTTCAAACAATTTAAGTTTGTCAGTATTAGCTTGTCAATCATTTTTGTCAATCGGAGAAAGTCCTGCAATCAATTCATCGGATCTACACACACATTCAGCCACACGTCAATTCATTTTTAAACCATTACACACACATTATTTTAACTTTATTTATGTTGTTAGAAACTTTGAGGA
The DNA here is from genome assembly GCA_026315105.1 of Locusta migratoria. Taxonomy (NCBI): domain Eukaryota; kingdom Metazoa; phylum Arthropoda; class Insecta; order Orthoptera; family Acrididae; genus Locusta; species Locusta migratoria. Next base: position 283,662,463 of record CM048750.1, on the reverse strand, counting down.
CGAATCGAACTTTTACCTTTTCCCTGGTGTGTTCTAAAAACAATGCCACATCTCCTGGTACCGCCGACAGTGTGCGTTATATAATTAATTTTATCAGCTGTGACATACACACAAACGTAACGTCAACAATTCCCATATCCAACTATAGTACGGCCGAAATTTCGCAGAAGGGTTGCTGTCAGTGTTTCTTTTCTTTATTGTATTTTAACCCTGTAATGCATGAACTACCAACAAATGAGGAGAAAATTTTGAAATGGCGTTTATATGGTAAAGAGCAATGTGTAATAACATAAAATACAAAAATTTATAGCAATTTTTCATCTACACGAAAAATTCAATTATGTCCACTGAAGTGGGCACTGTGCACTTGTAACCTTAAGAGTCATTTCTGTGAGTTTTTTTCCATTTCCTATCGCAACTTTAAAAGAAATTTAGACGTAAAGAATCCTTGCATTTAGAGCAAATTTCCTTGCCTCTTCTTTGTGCAACTGGTGAAATGCATTTCAAAACCGCTCGCTGTCACTTCACGCTCTCCATCTTGACACACTACTGCCTTTGGGCGAAAAACTGGCGCTTTCCAGTTTAACTGCCAACTCCTACAGTGCAGCACCTAGCTTAAGGGTCCCCTGGAGTGGACATCCTAAAAGGGTCTCAGATTAAACGAAATATGTCCAACAACAAACGTCCACTACAGTGGACGCTATGCGTCACAGGGTTAAAGCCACCGGATGGTGACAGTCTGGCAACAGCTTCAGTGCTGCTCTTCAGCCAATAGTACAACAGAAACTTGACATGAAGATTTAAAAATATATAAAAGAAGAGAAATTAACGTAGAATGTTGAGAATTAAAGGAGATAAAATCGAGGAAACAACAATGACATACATAGCAGTAAAACACATATTAGGTAGTTAGTGGTAAGTCACGTGCAAATTTTATTGTATAAACGCAACGAAGCCCGTATGATCACACGTCTTTAGTACGGAGTTAGGTTGCTTAGAGCGTTACAGCAGACCACAATATTTCTTGTGCACTCTCGATCTTTGTGTAAACCGGGCGTCAGAGACATTAAGGACGCAGCTGCAGGAAGCTGGTGAATCGCGTGAGGCATGACTTCCGGTACGTTTCCCCTCAGTGCTCAGTCGGTCTGACAGACGGCGCGCCACGCCCTTCTCGGACCCGAGCGTTTCCTAACGCTGACTTCAATATTACGACCAGATATATGACGTCTATTTCATAATAGCACCAAGCTGAAGCCCGACATTGCTTGTGTTTGTATTTATTCTAAACTTCTGGCTGTCAATCTCCTCCCTCTGCTTCTCTCTTTTCAAATTCAAATCTAAGGACCTAAACTGCTGCAATAATCAATTGCTAGGCTTACAAACTACTTAAATTTAACTTATGGTACGGACAGCCACTCCGTTCAAGTACTCGAACGCCACACCTTCCGCTTCGCTTACCGTATCCGTCTCTCTCGCACGTGGATCCTCTACAACCTAATTCCTTTCCTCACCTTTTACAATTCCTTGAACATACCCGCACCGCATCCTATAAATACTCCGTAAAATATACTCCCATAACCCCATGGCCTACCCATTCCTCAGCAATCCTGACGCCTTTACTACTGTATCCCTCCCTCCACCTCTACATTCTCCCCATACTCTCCCAGGGTAACTTCCGCCACCTTACCCTTCCGGATGACGCCCTCCATCCCGATGTCTACCCCTCCTAACAGCTTAATCCTTCCCACTCCCCTCCCCATGGATTCAACGCCACCACCCTATCCCTATCCCTTTCCCCACTTGGCCTCCCCTTCCTCATCCATAGAATCCTTGCACATCTCCTTCCCCTCCCATTCTCTCCCTTCCCCTGCCTCTCCTCCGCCTTTTCCTACCCCACCCACCCCCCGTGCCGGGCTCACAGTGCAACGGTTTCCTAACACTTGTGTACCGTCATAAGTGCTGTGAAAGGCGTCTATTAATTTACTCCAAGTGGCACCTACACCCAAACCCCAACAAAACAACCAGCAACATAACGCACTTTAACAACAGAGAAGCACATACAAAATTACAGCTGTCTATGAATGCTCAGCAGATTAGATATGAAATAAGCCTAAATGCTTGGGTGTGAAATTAGATCGCACCCTATCCTACAACTCACATTTATGGGACACAAAAAAGAAACTAAAATCCCGCAATGGTATCCTATGGAAACTAGTGGGAACGACTTGGGAATGTGGTGGAGCACTTTGAGAACATCAGGACTAGCTCTTGTCTACAGCGTAGCTGAAAATTGCTTGCCAGTCTGGTTGAGAAGCGCACACTTAACTAAAGTGGACGTCCAGTTAAGGGAGACGATGGGAATAATCTCGGCTTCACTGAGGGCTACTCCCTGTGCTTGGCTCCCTGTCCTTGCCAACATAGAGCCCCTGAAATCAGGCGATCACTGCTAGCCATACGATCATTCCAAAAACTCATAGGCCAACTCGACCTATCTATCCATGGAGATCTAGGAGCTAAAAACCGGGTTCAATCAAGGACAGGTATTTTGGAAAATAGCGAAGAGCTTCAAGACTCCTACTCGAAAACAGTCTGGAAAGAGCTATGGGCTAAAAGTGCACACAAGAACTGCAATTTGGTGGACGACCCCAACAAAAAGATCGAAGGATTCAGTTTTCCAAGGAAACTGTGGACAACTCTGAACCGCGTGAGAACAGGTGTCGGCAGATGTAAGCAACTAATGAAGTAATGGGACCTGAAGTAATGTGAGTGTGGTGAAACACAAACAGTGGACCATTTACTTGTGTGTGAAGTTTACGGCTACGATGGTGACTTGAAAGTCACACACAGACTCAATGATTCGGCTATAAAGGGGCTTGAGAGAGTATGTAATGTAGTGTAGTACTGTAAGAGCCTTGTATTGTTAGATTAGTTGTATAAGAATATTGCAATTAACTAAAGAATATTTGCCTTTGAATATGCCGAACGAATAAATAAAGTGCCTTTTTATTTCAATGCGCTGCGGTGGAGTAGCCGAGCGGTCTAAAGGGCCTCGCTGCGGAGCGCGCGGTTGCTCGCCGTGGAGGTTCGAGTCCTCCCTGGGGCATGGGTGTATGTGTTTGTCCTTATGTTAGTTTACCTAGGTTTAAGTAGTTTGTAAGCTACGGGCTGATGACCACGCAGTTTGGTCCGATAGATTTACAGACATTTGAACATTTGAATTTCAATGCGACAACTACATATAGTGAAATTGTCGCCAGTGTCTTTTATCCAGTGTTTCCGTTTCTTCTTTATCGCCAGTGTTTGATTCCATAAATATGCTTTTGTCACTGTGAACATTATTTTACTAAATACATGTTATTTTATCGCCTGTGACTGTCTAGCTACCTTCAAAAATCCACCATACATATTTTAAATTTCACATTTTTAATCTCTATTGTGTTTTATTTGTTCATCATGTCCATTTTCAAACGTCTGTAAGCTGAAGAGCGGCGCTTATGTTGCTGACAGCTTGCCGCCAGTAGCGATGGCTTAAAATAACAATTTAAAGGACAACCACACACCCATACCAACGGAAGGACTCGAAACTCCGACGGCGAGCAACCGCGCGCTCCACTGGAAGGCACCCTAGAGCGCACGGTTACTACACAGCGGCTCTCTCATTTCATCTCCTCATCTCCCCTCTCACTGTTTATCTCCTCCTCCCCCTCACTCGATTCAGATACTCCCCCCCCCCCCAAAAAAAAAAAAATCTCTGTTCATCAGCTCCACTTATCTCTGTTCCGCCTTTCTCAGTAGATTTGGGTGTGGCGGGAACGTGCAGGGAAGAGTTCTCTGCAGTCGGGCTGGTCACTGTGTCCTCGGTGGCGGAGTGGCCAACGCGACTGCCTAGTAAGCAGGAGAACCCGGGTTCGAATCCCGACCGGGCACAAATTTTCATTCGCCGCACTTTGGTTCCATCTAACCCTAGTATAGTGAAGCGATAACATCGCATATTGTGATTTATTTCAATATCCTAATCTCCCTGCCTGTCATTGCGATAGGTGAAACGATGATCGATGGTTACTGCAAGGTACCCTGTACCATTCCATATGCAACGTCTTGTGGAGTAAAAAAATCTTCTTCACGAAAATGTACAATAAGACGCAAAAAATTTACCCGGCATTGCTTACGCTGAAGTTCTAAATTGCCAGTTTTCCCAATTCTAGTGTTCTGTGGAGCTGCAGCTTGCTGTTGGGATCGCCAAGAAAGAGTTAGGATGCGGTATATATTGAGATTCATTGTAGCTAAACACGTGGTATCATTTTTTTTATTTACATTTCGAACACGTAGAAACAGTTACCTGTATCATTAACGGTAGAGCCTCGGGTCGTAACACATCTGAAATGTAACGGCCATTGTTCAAAAGTGACGTCGATGCGAGCAAGAAGTGACAGAGACGTGTAACCAATGTCACCCCAAACCATCACGCCGGATGATACGCCAATATGGCGCTGACAAATACACGCTTCCAATGTGAGTTCACCGCGATGTGGCCAAACACAGTTGCGTCCATAATGACGCTGTAAACAGAACCAGCATTACTCCGAAAAAATAACGTTTTGCCATTCGTGCACCCAGGTTCGTCGTTGCGTACACCATCGTAAGCGCTCCTGTCTGTGAAGTAGCGTCAAGAGTAACTACAGCCATGGTCTCCGAACTGATACTCCATGCTGCTGCAGACGTCGTCTAACTGTTCGTGTAGATGGTGGTTGTCTTGGAAACGTCCCCATCTGCTGACTCAGGGATCGAGACGTGCCTGCATGATCCGTTACAGCCATGCTGATAAGATAGCTGTCATCTCGACTGCTAGTAATACGAGGCCATTGGGATCCAGCACGGCGTTCCGTATTGCCCTTCTGAACTCATTTATTCTATATTCTGCTAACAGTAATTGGATCGCGACCAACGCGAGCAGCAATGTCGCGATACAATAAAGCGCAATCGCGATAGGCTACAATCAGACCTTTCTCAAAATCGGAAACGTGATGTTACGTATTTCTCCTCCTTACGCAAGACATCGCAACAACGTTTCACCAGGCAACACACCGGTCAACTGTTGTTTGTGGACGAGAAATCGGCTGGAAAAATTCCTCATATCAGCACGTTGTAGGTATCGCCACGACTGCCAACCTTGTGTGAATGCTCTGAAAAGCTAATCATTTGCATATCACAGCATCTTCTTCCTGTCTGTTAAATTGCGCGTTTGTAGCGCGTCATCTTCGTGGTGTGGGAATTTTAATGGCCAGGAGTGTATTTGGGACAAGTCGCATCACTGGAATTTAGTTTAATCACTGTCGACGAGTCACAAAACTAAGTGTTGCAACCGATTGGTAGCAGTGGGACTACGGGCGTAGACATCACTAGCCCGTCTTCTACGACACAGAAACTACGTGCAGGGCTCGAATAGGGTCGCCAGAGAATTACTTGAATTGATTTGCCGTGACTTTCATCGATGAAATCAGATTCGGCGTGAACGGAAATTGTGGACGCGTTCATTTACTACGTTGACCTGGCGATAGAGCTGTCTTGTAGATTGCGTTCGCCCAAGACATATTGACCCAATCGCAGGCATTATGTTCTGGGATGCAATAAGCGACAACACCCTTACTGTTTGCGGAGGGAACGGGGACCAGCGCACAGTGTCGTAAGTTCCGCTCTTTTGCCTTTCTTGCCACAGGAATTTGATTTGCTGTCCCAATAGGACACTGCTCGCCCACTCAATGCGCATGATATTCAATGTGCTCTACAGGTTATACACCAACTTTCCTGGCCAGCAGGATGTCAGGAATTGTCTCCCATCGAATATGATGGGCGTCAACTGACAAGTGCGGCTCCTCAACCCACAACTTGCAGAATGTGATGAGACGTAATTTTACATCACCCAGAAGAACTCGATTTGGCTTAATAAATAGGGTGTCAGTTATCCTATTCCAAGACTGTAATTATTATTGTTTAGTCCTTGATTTTTTGAATGTTTGTGACTGTTGTAGATAAATTCAGGTTCCATCTGTGATGTACACAAATGCAAAGAGTTCTCTAGCAATGCCGCCGTACAAGGAATAAACAGAGAGCTGGTACTTAGTAGCTAGTAGATTTACCTACGGCACAAATGAACAGTTAATTAATTGTATACATGTGGCCTCTTGTTTCGAGAGAACAGACATCACTTAGGATCCTGCAGTCGTTATTGTTTCATTTTCACAGAATATATGACATCAACTGCGAATGGGCACAGCTGAAAATGTGTACCCAGTCGGGACTCGAACCCGGGTCTCTTGCTTTCTAGGCAGTTGCGTTGACCACTACACCACTGGGACAGTCATCAGCGCACTTACAAGGACTACCTAAGCACGCCTAGCGTCAGACACAAATTCCCAGCTTTACCCTGCCCACAGTATTCAAACTCGTAGCTATGTAACTAATTCCCGTAAGGGCCCCAAAGTTGCCTACCCCTCCCCACTAACGAAAGAATCGTTGCCCATTACAATTAATTAATTGTTAATGGGCATAAAAAAGCTACTTCATTGTCTATTAATGGTTCGAATTCCTCGTCTTTTATGGTCTCTATAGCCAGTACTTATGTGGTCCAGCTGAAATCAAAATCACGAAATTTTACTACACGTGGAAAGCCTACTTGTTCTCTCTGAAATGCTACAACTATTAGTAACGCATTCTGAAGACAGATTCATGATTTATAACCTGACTGCAATTTTCCGTATCAAGTTCTTGGGGGATCAGAAATACTTCCTGAAGCCTAATATTAATTTATTTGTGCGACTTTAAAGTGGGATTTGTTGGTGAAGTAACGATGTTGTAAGTGAACAGTTGAAGAGAGTGTGTCTAGCCAGGTGGTTTGGTCGACAGCCGTTGTAATTTGCTGCTTAACGGAGATTAAAATGAGCGTTTTGATGTTTGTTGTTCGGAAGAAGAGGATTTTGTGGTCTACCTTTCAGAAACAGTAATGCTGCACGGCACTCGCGAAGTTACTCGGGTTGTTGGCGACTGTTTTGTACCATTTTGATGTTTATGAGGATTGTGAGAGTGCAGTGATGTCTCACGTGCTTTCTTTATTGTGGTAATTAAATGCAGGTTACGCTTCTGACTTTACGTGGGACCACATATGATAGTATTGTAGTAAACCCCTGTGCGGAATCACTGCTTATCGGTCTTATTTCACGACACTGAAAGGTACGCATCGCTTTGTAATATGATTCCATAATGAATTTATAATCACTGGAACTAACACTTTGCCCCAGTCAATTAAAATAGAACTGTATTGAAAGGGATATCGTAAGTAAACGAAATCATTGATAGCCAAACTACAGCGTTATTAACCTTTTTAAAATGATGTGTGGCGAGTGTTCATCAAATTGTTCAGTGGGATATGGTAGAATAGGTAGAAGCTTATGTGGCTGAGTTTTCGAATTTGCTAATTAAACTTATGAAAATGAGGCGGCAGCAACTATCTGGTTTTCTTCTTTTTCTTTGGGTAAGACATAGATTAGAAAATATTTAGTTGTGTTGAAGACGTCCACAGATCAGATACATAGTAGCCGCTGATTAGCTTCAAAGAAAAGAAATTTGACTTGCTGAAAGATAAGGTTTTATCACAGATTATTAATGAAGAAACAGCCAACCTATAGCTCGAAGTATTTGGAAAAATCATCTGTGATAACCGTAGTTAACAGCACTAAAAGTATAAACGGAATAAATTTTGAAATAATTTATTATATAATTATCGGCCAACAGTTGAGACTGCATTTTCTTTCTACATTAACATGTTTCAATCCTTCTGGATCATATGCAAAAGCGTCTGCAACCCGTCTCGTCTGTGTTGTAACAACTACTTGATCAGGTTAACAGCATCAAGTAAACACGCTTATATACAGCTACTAGCTGAAAACCCGGCTTTGTCCGGGTATTTATCTCTTTATTCCTGCCATTTTTCAGGTATATATTCATTTGTATAAGGGCTGTATGCCTGTAAAAATCTCTTGGAAATACAATGAGTAGTAAAGAAGAAATAGATTAAAACTTGGTGCGTGATGGGGCGATTTTCCATGAATGCTATTGTTTATGTGCTCATATAGAATGGACTACGTGTCGTACTGTGCTACAATTTAGAAAGTAAACTCAACTATATGTGCGTATACTGTCTGAAGAATTTCCTGAGGCTACAGTTTGTAGTGTAGAAATTATAAATTGTAACGTCATACCGAATTGCGTTAGTTCATGAACCGCGGAACGTTAATGTTTATGTGCTCATATCTCATGAACTACGTGTCTTACTGTGATACAATTTAGAAGGTACATTTAACTGTATCTGTGTATCCTGTCTGTAAAATTTCCTGTGGCTATTATTTGTAGCGCACAAATAATAAATTGTAACGTCATACCGAGAGCCGTAGTTTTACTCCATAAACAGCGGAAAAGTAGCAAGCGAGAATTTTTTTTTCCTTTCATCATTTTACTATGGTTACAAGCGAGAAAATGTTTAATAAAGGTTTGAAATTATGTTTAAAGTTTGTTGCAAGTCGCTAAGTACTGTCATTCTCATACAGTGTATTTCGAACGTCTCGCAGCATTATATGGCATTTTTTGCGATTTCTATTGGTTATGACGTATAACTTTTGAACCATGTGCATTATATGATTCTTAACCATGCATCGTTACCTCACGGTAAGGAATGTGTGTACCAAATTTGTTGAAATCGGTACAATGGTTTAGGAGAATTTTTTTTAAATCATAACGAACAATACAAATACCAATTTTTGTAGCTATAGCTTCAAAATTGTCTGGACAACAATGTGTTTTCGAAAATAATTTTTGATCCCCTCTTTTACCCCCTTAGTTGAATTTCCAAAAATACCGAAACACGTGTTTTTTAAAATTCTAACCCCGAATCCAAATCCGAAAATTGGTAGTTCGAACTTCAAAATTGCCTAAACAGCAACAGATTTTCGAAAAACATCCCTCTCCAATTTAACCCACTTCATGATTGAATTTCCAAAACTATCGAAATACGTATTTTTAAATCATAACGAACAATACAAATACCAATTTTTGTAGCTATAGCTTCAAAATTGTCTTGACAACAAAGTGTTTTCGAAAAGAATTTTTGATCCCCTCTTTTTGAGTTAACAGCAACATATTTTTGAAAATCAATTTTTTGCGTCACCTATTTTACCCCCTTATTTATCGAATTTCAAAAAAAAATGCTGAAACACGTGTATTTTAAATTCGAACCCTGAATTAAAATTCGAAAATTTGTAGTTCTAGCTTCGAAATTGCCTAAATAGCTACGTATTTTCAAAAAACGTTCCATCCTCTATTTCACACCCTTATGAACGGAATATCGTAAAATTGCTTCTTAAATGACGCCTACACGATAAGATCAACACCCTCCACAAATTTTAAGTTTCTATCTTCAGTGGTTTGGGCTGGGCGATGTTGAGTCTGTCAGTCAGTCAATCGGGACACTTCCTTTTATATATAAGAGATTAAACCGAATAATACTTTAAAATACTAATCACTTCATTGAAACAAAAGTAATATTACATAAAAGATTATATCCAAGCAGCTTGTCAGAGATTGTGGAATGACTGTCTATTGTAACTGAACGGAATAGATTCGTATCTTTGCTTAGCTACCAAACTAAAAATAAATGTATTAATACACCTTAACAACCAGGAAAATATTTTCCATATTGAGTACTGATTGCCGATATTCGTAAAAGAGACATTTTTTGATATACCGAGTGGTAGAGTATCAGACGGTTCTTTTACTAGTTTATTTGTTACGCTTAAAACGGTACATAAATCAAGTTGGTATCAGGAGACATTTGTTCTTCATAGTGTGATCTTCCCATGTTATTGATACCTTACTAGAACATCGTGAAGGTTAATTACAGAACTGTTATTTGTAAAAAGCTATATGATAGATTTTTAAGTTTCTCAGACAGTTTTAAATCAATAAATACTTTCTTCACATATCTTTGACGAAATAATTATTTCTAACCCAATATTTTATGCTCCGTAATAGAAGTCTCCGTGATAGCTAGTATCTCATTAGGCTACAGATTTAAAATATGGGAAATAGTTTTTCAGTTAATTATTGATAAACCTTTTTTGTGGTTATCTGAATCTAAAGCCAACCTCGAAGGTTATTTAATTTCAAAGATCAACAGCGCGGAGATGTGGCCTAAAGATTATATAGCCAGATCCTGAATTAATCTACAGTACTAGTGAATTCAGACCTCTATAAGATATTAATCTAAGCTGGATCTAAGGATAAAAAACGATATTAGTATTGGGACGGAAGACAAAAGTGCGTGCGTGTTGGAGTGTGCTTTCCTTAGAGGAACATTTTGTTTAGCCTTTCATTCCTGCAAGTGAAAACGAAAGTGTGATGATTTGGTTTTGAAATATCGTAAGAATTATAAGCATCTTCGTAAACCTTTGAAGTAACATAGTTGGTTATTCTCTATACCCCGGTATTTTATGCTCACAGATTATCCCCGTCCATCCGAGAACCCACAAGTAGTACGTGATCGGTTCGAGCATGTGTGAAATAATGTATCCCCAGAGAGTATCAGGCATCTGTATGATTGGATGGTTGCAAGAATTAGCACCTCCATTGTCCCCCGCGGAGGTTACACCACATACTAATATGGGTCTTTCAGCGCAGATGGACAGCTGGATCCTCAGTACCGCTTGATCTGTTGATGTGTAAATGTTATCATTCCATGTACTCCACATGGACCGTTTCAACAATAAATCTTGAGTGAACTGGAAGACTATAAAAGAGTGCTCTAATTTTTATTTAGCACATATTGTCTGGCACCAAAAGCTATTCAAAAACAGTTAAAAATTTCCAGCATGCTGGTGTGATAAAAATGTTTATTTAAAAATATCACATAAGATTTAGATCACGTGATTAAACATTATCAGTGCTGTAAAAACAAGTTCCAATAGTTAGGCATGAAAACATTACCAAAGCACAACAAGAATGTTAAAACTGTATAAAGAAATTACATACCAGATTTCGCATCCTGAGGCCTCGTATACACCGCATAAAATGTTTAACAATCAAATCCATTAACCATGTAAACAAAAAGGCATCTCCGCTGCATGTTACAAGTTCAAAATGGGCTAGGTTCTAACATTCACCTTCTCAGCTTAGCTTGCAGGCAGTTTGTGCCTGGCGCTCTCTTTATTTGAGAAATTTATCACACTCTTATATTTCAAAAGGCAAAAAATCATTAAATGTATAGGCAGGAATACACATCGATACAAGCTAAAAATAGAACTTAAAAAAAATACTGGACCAAAAATATTTTAAGAATTGAATTTATTATTTCTCAGCTGATAAAACATCAAAAGTCATTTACGTTAACCATAAGAATTTAAACTTTTCAGTATGTCTAGTGTATGTTTTTAAAGCGTCATTGTATGTAGAGGTAATAATTTGGGATTAAAATTTCCATACTAAAGTATTTGTAGAGAAACCACACTATACACCATCTCACGTACCTTTATTGCAATACCCTACTGGCTGACATTGTTTATATGTTACAGTGCTTAAATGCAGAATGCATTATAACACTTTTCTTAAGAAACTGTTACAACAGATGAGCTGAAATCGTTAAACTTGAACGCTTAAAGTAAGTAAAGTTTTATGATTTAACAAATGCTTTACTAGATACTCGTCTGTGTGCGCAGGGAAATGTTAAATTCAGTTTTTTTTCTTTTTTCTTTTTCTTTTATTATTTTTTACATTGTATATTGATATTTTTTATGTTATATTCTTAAATTGTATTACCCTGTACTGCTTCCTATACATTTAATTTTTTTAATATAACCGTGTAACAAACTTAAAAGAAATTGAAAAATAATAAAAGAAGAGAAAAGAGGCCGCCAGCCATCAACTGCCTGCTGCAGTGTAAGCAGCGTGGGTGAATGTAGTGAGCAGCTACCCCAGTTTTACCTTGTCACATGCATTCCACGGGCCTTTTTATTTAACCTTTTCATGGATTTGACTAGTCATTGTTTTATGCGTTGTACATGGGTCGTCAGGACTTGCCGCAGACATTAGTTTCGTTTTACAGATGATCTTCATACCGTAACCCTCACATTTCCATTGTAGCTCTGAAATATTGTACTGCAGCTTTTCAATCGAATGTACCATCACAACTAAGTGGCATCACCTGTTTCAGTCTCACACAGCTACTTTATTGTTTTCAAAATATGATCCATAAGTAGTACGAAAAACGGTGGCAACAGGTTACAGCGCAGTGCAGTGACCGAACGGTCTAAGGTACCTTGTTGTGGAGCGAGCGGTCGCTCGTCGTCAGAGGTTCGAGTCCTCCCTCGGGCATTGGATTGTGTGTCGTCGTTAGTGTAAGTTAGATTAAGTAGTTTGTAAGTCCATGGACTTATGAACGTAGCAGTTTGGTCCAATAGGCTTACAAACATTGTAACATTTGACAGGTTACTGCTTTGTCTTAATCCTGAATTTACCGTGAACCATGAACTCAATTTTATTTACGTATAGAACACATGGGTTCGTTGGGATCGATCTGGAATAAGTTTATAAAAGTTTTCAGCCAAGTTCGCTCATCTAGAAAAGTACACAAAATAAACAAATGGATTGCATAAACCACTACATAAAGTCTTTACCAGTGCAACACAATTGTAAATATAAGTATATACCGTAAGTCCAACATCACCTTAAATGGAATTGTTGACAGTATCTCTCACGAAACTCAGCTTGCCCTCCTCTCACATGGTATCTTGAGAGCCATTTATAAAGGACAACAGACAGATTGTGTTTTTCTCAATTTCAAAAAGACATTTGACGCGGTGCCACACTGCAAACTGCTACCTAAGATACGAGCATATTGAACATGTTCGCAGATTTGTGACTGACTGCAAGACTACCTAAGTCATAGAACGCAGTCCGTTGTTGTCGACGGCGAATGTTCATCAGAGGCGAGTGTATCGTCAGGCGTGCCCCAGGGCAGTGCAATAGGACCACTATTATTTTCTATCTATACAAATGATCTGATGGACAGAGTAACTTGTAATTTGCGGCTGTTTGCAGATGATGCTGTGGTGTATGGAAGGGTGTCTTCTCTAAATGGCTGTAATGGCATACAGGACGTCTTAGACAAAATTTCTAGTTGGTCTGAAGAATGCCAGCTAACTTTAAATGTAGAAAAACGTAAGGTGATTCACATGAGTGGGGTTGAAAACAATCCCGTAATGTTCGAATACAGCGTTAGCAGTGTGCTTCTTGATGCCGTCGCGTCGTTCAAATATCTAGTCGTAATAATGCAGAGCGACATGAAATGGAACGAACATGTAATAATAGTTGTGAGTAAGCCGACAGCCGACTTCGTTCATTGGAAGAATTTTGCAAAAATGTATTTCATCTGTAAAGGAGACCGCGTGTAAAACGCTTGTACGACAACATCGTGATTATTACCGAAGTGTTTGGACATACTAGATGTAAAGTACAAACTGATACATAACATTTTGTAGACAAGAATATCAATGATTAAGCACATGTTAAAGACCTGATAAAGTGTCATGTTTGATTTAGAGGGAAGTCATAAAATCCTATTTACTTATATATTTATGATATTGTACTCAGAAATAATTTACGGTATTATTTGAAAATAAAAATTACAGACTTATCCATACAATCGGGAGGTATATACAAATTTATCTGTAAGTATAATATGACATTTCTGTGAAACAAAGATGACGCTTTATCATGTCTTCGACTAAATAAGTGCACAAACTTTGACGTTCTTCTCGATAAGTTGTTATTTACCAGTTTGAACTTTACATCTAGTGGTCCTGTACCGCTGGCGTGATTTCTATTGAAGAAAATGTTGTGGTTATTTCAATACACCACTGCAGAATAGTACTACTATGTTAATTCGTGCTATGTCTGTGTACTATTTGGTTATCACCATGAGGCAAATATAATAATGTTCTTCATGAGAAATATGTCGGCAATTTCTTTAAGATAATGATGGAGGTACGGTACGTACTTACATTTAAAACTGTGATTCATTGGTAAAGACGTTAAGTTGGGGTTTATGCAGTCCATTTGTTTGATTTGTGTACCATTCTAGATCAGAAGGTGATGTCCACATGCACCGAAATCGCTCATCAATGTAAATAAATATCGATCACGGCTGAAACCACTATAAAATCAATATTATCTTAAAACAATTATTTTATATCACACCACCAAGCTGGAAATTTGTTCTTTTTATTATAGTAGTAGCTTAATTCTCGCTGCTTTGCACGCGTAGACTGGACGGTCTGCATTGGTTGTTTCTACTTCTAAATATAAATGTTCATAGCTTTAGGTTTAAAAATGCTTTCCTAATAAGTATTTTGATACAACTTGCCACCCCCTATTGCACCATTGGTGGCAGAATTCAATACTTCCCGAAACAATTTTTTTATTTTATTCTAACCATGTCCACAAATCCAAAATATGTCTTTTCTACCATCAAAATAGTCTTAGTAGCGCCCTTAAAAGATTTTCCCTTATTACAACCGCTTAATGGTTGAATGTACAAAAAATATCAAAACAAGTGTTTTTAAAATTCCAATTAAAAATCAGAATCAGAAGTTAAGTATTTCTTGCTTAAAATTTGCCTGAATAACAACGTATTTTCAAAAAAAAAACCGTTCATCCCCTATTTCACCCCCTTGAGGATGGGAATATCGAAAAACTGCTGGTGCCTACATTGTAAGATAAACAACGTCTACAAATTTCAAGTTTCTATCGTCTGTAGTTTCACCTTTCAGCGCCGTTTTCTGCCTTTTAGAAGCGGATGGATAATGCGAAATTTCTTTCTTACCCTTTTTATCTTACTTGGTAGTTTTACATTTCAAACTGCAATATGCACTTATTTCTCTTTATTCGTACGCTTGTTGCAGATAAACAACGAAGAATGCTCTTTGCTATTATAGTGTCAAAAGTCATCACTGGCCTTCAGTCCGAATTTTATATAAGCTGACGACTTTCAACCACTATATCTTTCACCCACTCATTGCTATCGACAGGGAACTGCTATGGTGTACAACGGTAGACTTTGTATTACAACAACACAGAGGTCGTCTTCATTGTGCTGATTTTGCTGCAGAGAGAAATATTGACAATCACATGTAGAATTTTATGTGTCGGTATCTTTCAAGTCCTATATCTTCCACCCCCTTATCGTTATCAACCCTCTATCACCACAGTGCACAATGGGAGACTGATACCTGCTACCACTTACAAACCATACTCGTCTGCGCTGTGTAGTTTTCGCTGCAGAGTGAAATATAGGCACAGACACCTCAATTTGTATATACAGGATAAAAATTATTTAAACCGACAAACTCTGGAAGTTTGTAGGGGACACCAAAACAAATATTTTTCCCTAATGTCATTTTTTCTTATGAGGAGTATTGAAACCGGTAGAAAGAGATTTCTCTGGCGGCAAATTAATTAAATCAACAAACACTTTTCCATTTTTTATTACCAAGAGACAACACTTTAACACAACCCAATTTAAATTACAGTAGATTTTCAAAAATGCCTGCATTGACACGTAAACAAAGGTTTCACCGTCGGATCATGTTCTGTCTGACACGAGGAAAAACCCAAGGAGTACCCTGAATTGTGCCTGCTGTTGCTACTATCCGGGCAACCACATGCTCTTCTGATGCAACAGGAGTTGGGCAAACAAGCTTGCACATCTCTTCCCACACAAAAAATTCTGAAGGGGACACATCTGGGGATCGAGCAGGCCATGGTACAGGACCACCTTTGCCACTCCACGTTTCTGGAAACCGTAGGTCCAGGAATCGACGCACAGACAAACGAAATGTGCCAGCGCCCGTCTTGTTGGAACCACATGTGTTGTCTCTCCTCCATCAATTCTGGCAATGCTCTGGCGAGAAAATTGTAATAGTGCCTAGGTAGCAGATACAGCCCAATTAAACAGTCCCCAACAACACCGACCCACACATTAACGAAGAACCGCACTTGAAGTGCGCTAGTAACTGTGGCAGGTGGGTTATCCCTAAACATGCGAATTGTGCATGTTGAACACTCCATCCTCTAACAACTGTTGAGCTTAATACGCCCTCCCACCGGTTTAAATACTCCTCATAGGAAAAAAATGACATTAGGGAAAAATATTTGTTTTGAAGTCTACATCTTCATCTATATGGGACAATCTTCCCATGAAGTAATAGTAATTCCTAGGTATTTTGTGGAGTTTACGGCCTTCACGTTTGATTGATTTATCTTGTAAAGAAAGTTTTTACGGATTTCTTTCCGAACTCATGTGGACGACTTCACACTTCTCATTTTTAGAGTCCAAGGCCAATTTTTAAATCGTAGTGATATCTTATTCAGATCGTTCTGCAGTTGGTTTTGATCTTCAGATGATTTTACTAGACGGTAAATGACGGCGTCATCTGCAAACAACCCAAGAGAGCTACTTAGATTTTCCCCTAAATCGTTTATGTAAATAAGGAATAGCAGAGGACCAATAACACTACCCTGTGGAACGCCCGATATCACCTCTGTTTTAGTCGATGCCTTACCATCGATTGCTACGAACAGTGTCCTCTCTGACAGAAAATCCCCTATCAAGTAGCAAATTTGGCGCGATATGCCACAACAACGCAATTTGATTAAAAGCCGTTTGTGAGATACGGTGTCAAAGGCCTTCTGGAAATCAAGAAATACGGAATCGATTTGCGAACCCTAGTCGATAGCACCCATCACTTCGTGTTAGTAAAGAGCTAGTTGCCTTTCGCATGAACGAAATTTTCTAAATCCTTGTTGACCTTGGGTCAAAATCATTCTGTTCGAGATAATTCATAATATTTGAATACAGGGTATGATCCAAAATACTGCTGCAAACTGACGTCAATGAAATAGGCTTGTAGTTGGTGTGTTACTCCTACTGCCTTTCTTGAATATAGGTGTGACCATGAAACTTGCCCATAGAAAATGTATATTGCTGAATTTTTAAGAAAATGTTTAATAGTGTGACTCCTGTTTTCTGTCGAGTGACTTGCTTGGAAGAAAATGTATAATATTGTATCTAGTGTGTGGGTCGATTCGTGTACATAAATTTTATATTCAGCAAAGGTTATGTATCGCATAACACTGTAGCACTGTAGCTCGTGCGTAGAGACAGAGAGTCAGACTTGTGGTTCAGCTCGCTTAGAGAGCAGTTGTGTTGTGTATGTGGCTCCGATGTAAAGCAGACACTGCTATGCCACCAAGTTGATTTGATTGTATTTGGAATATATTGCATTTCATATAACTATGAATATATATAATCTTTCTCACATCCAATTTTTTTGAGTAAGTGTGTGTTTCATGCAGGTTACGTGTCACAGTTGCTTTGTAAAAAGATCCGTTGCGCCCATAAACAGTTTAATGTACTGTTTCTCATATTACCGTGTATCCACCAATATCAGGGCCATAATTAATCCAAATTACTGTGTTAATGAATAATGTACGTGATTCTGTTAAATTTTGATGTAGTTATTTGATGAAGTAGTGATACTGACTGTTAAACATCAATATATGACAACTATTTGGACTCCAACTAGTACCAGATCAGGTTTTGAATGAGTAAAATAAACTACTTTTGCTGTCTGATTAAACGATAGATTCAACTTCAAACATCACGTACAACTTTTAACCTGCAACCTCCCAGAGTTTGTCGGTTTAAATACGAAGTATGTCCAGAAAGTAAGTTCAGTTTGCTTATATAAAACAAACGTGTACAGATACAGATAAAATATTTATTGTACAAGAATCTACAACTGTTTCTACATAGCTGTCGAAATTTTGTAGGCACTTGTCATATCGTGGCATAAGTTTCTGTATGCCTTCTTCATAGAAGGTTGCCGCCTGTGTATTCAACCACATGGTCGCATGTTCTTCCTGCTCGTCATCGTTGAAGTGTTGACAGGACAAATCTTAGGTATAAGAAGAGGATTTCCATCAAAAGTTGGTGTTTGTTTCCACGATAGTGCCCGACCTCATGTGGCGAATGTGACCAAACAACTCTTACGGGAAATTTCACTGGGAGGTGTTTGATCATCATCCGTACAGCCAGGGCCTCGCTCCTAGCCACTTTCATACAGAAACTTGTGCCACGCTATGACAAGTGCCTACAAAATTTCGGCAGCTATGTAGAAAAGTTGTTTAACAGTTCTAGATTTTTGTTCAAAAAATGTTCAAATGTTTGTAGAGCTTATGGGACATAACTACGGGGTCATCAGTCCCTAAACTTACAAAGTACTTATGAACTAGCTACTACTAAGGACGGCACAAATATTCATGCCCGAGAGGGGATTCAAACCCCCGACGGTAGTGGCCGTGCAGACCGTGACTGGCGCGCCGCAGTTCTCTCAGTCACCGCGGCAAGCGTTGCGTACATAATCGCAAGCGCTCCTGTTTGTGATGGACCGTCAAGGGTAACCGCAGCCATGGTCTCCGAGCTGACAGTCTATGCTGCTGCGAACGTCGTCGACCTGTTCGTGCAGATTGTTGTTGTCTTGCGAACGTTTCTATCTATTGGCTCAGGGATCCGTTACAGCCATGCGGATAAGATGCCTGTCATCTCGACTGCTAGTTATACGAGGCCGTTGGGATCCAGCACGGTGTTCCGTATTGCCCTCCTGAACCCGCCGATTCCTAATCCTGCTGACAGTCATTGGATCGCGACCCACGCGAGCAGCAGTGTCGCGATAAGATAAACCGCAATCGCGATGGTCTACAATCCGCTCTTTATCAAAGTCGGAAACGTGATAGTACGCATTTCTCCTACTTACACGAGGCATCACTACAACGTTTCACCAAGCAACGCCGGTCAACTGCTGTTTGTGTATGAGAAATCGGTTGGAGACTTTCCTCATTATGCAGTGAAGGCTTTCACGACCGGCTGACATAATTGCACTTGAATCTTCCGGGTTATGTGGTCGTGGTCGAAGAAACGTATCTGCTCTTGACGTTTCGTCCAGAGCTGCGCTGGACATCTTCAGAGGTGCTATTGGTAGCGGTGAGTCTTGCTGACTGACGAGTCGGCCGTCGGAGAACGGTATAAATACGATCTAAAAGGGGGCGTTCTCTGCTGCGCTCGTGAACACTTGACCACGCCTCCTTTTAGACAGCATTTATACCGTTCTCCGACGCCCGACTCGTCAGTCGGCAAGACTCACCGCTACCAGTAGCACCTCTGAAGATGTCCAGCGCAGCTCTGGACGAAACGTCAGGAGCAGATACGTTTCTTCGACCACGACCACATAACCCGGAAAATTTACGAGCAAATTTCCTCATTTCAGCACGTTGTGGGTGTCGCCACCGGCTCCAACCTTGTGTGAATGCTCTACAAAGCCAATTATTTGCATATCTACATCTACATCTTCATACATACTCCGCAATTCACCGTAAGGTGCGTGGCGGAGGTTACACTCTACCACTACTAGGCATTTCCTTTCCTATTCCACTCCCAAATTGAACGAGGAAAAAAAGAATGCCTATATGCCTCCGTACGAGCCCTAATTTCTCTTATCTTATCTTTGTGATCTTTACGCGAAATGTAAGTAGGCGGCAGCAAGATCGTACTACACTCAGCTTCAAATTCCGGTCCTCATATCACAGCATCTCCTTCCTGTCGATTAAATTTCGCGTCTGTAGCACGTCATCTTCGTGCTGTAGCAGTTTTAATGGCTAGGAGTGTAAATTAAGACTGTGGTGGTCTGACACGTTATGCATTGTATGGAGTCGCTATTCAGCGATCTTGCATGGCTACTCTATCACGTGTATGACACGGTTCCCTCCGTCCCGGCTATTAGCAGCCGTCAGTCAGCGGAGGCAATGTTCTGCTAGCACGTGACGCTGCGTTAATTGCCACGGAGGGATCCCCGTCGCCGCGTCCCGGCGTCGTGTTCCCAGGAGACGGGGACGCGCCAGCAGCAGGTAGCAGCCGTGGGTTGGGGGCCCGGGCGCGCGGCCCGCGCATGCGCAGAGCGCCGGCGTCCCGGCGGGGGCGTATGCCCGGGTGAGCGCGGCCTCCAGTCTCCCGCCGGCTCCGCGACCCGCCGCCTCCGCCGCCTCCGCCGCCCCCGCGTGACACCCGCGCCGCTACGGCCGCCTCTTCAGAAACCCGCGTCGGGCAGCCGGGCACCGTCTCGCGGCAGTACGCCCTCAGCCGGCTGCGTCTCATTGTAAACAAACAACAATCCGCGCTGCAGTGGAACACGTTACCGCGTTCTGTGCCGCAGACGATATTTCGATATAATAACATTTTAACCTGAAACAGACAAGGCATCTTACCCAGAAAATACGATAACTTACGCCTTACCACTGTCTAGACAGGGCGTCACTCTGTGCTCTTTACGACTTTTTTTGTTTTTATGTTCTACCAGTGAAACAAGTAACCACTTTCTGTGTTTCCGACGATTTATGGATAAAATACCGCTCCAGTCTCAAACAGACAAGGACTCTTTCTCTGAAAAATCGAAAATTTACAACTTAAACACTGTGTATTGAGGACGTCTCTCTGTGTATTTTAGGACTTTCTTATTCTTCCGGTTCTAGCAGTGAAATAGTATTCGCCTCCAGCGCTTCAGACGATAAGATACCGCTCTAATTTCAAACATAGAAGGATTCTTTCCGTGAAATTCCGATCAGTTACACCTTTTTATTCAGAACGTCTCTCTGTGTACTTTAGCACTTTCTTAGTTTCCCCTGTTCTTACAGTGAAACCCGTATCCATCCTCAGTGCCTCAGACAATATTTGGATAAAACAACATTGGAATCTCAAACAGACAATGATACTCGCCATTAAAATGCAATGATTTACTTCTTTACCACTGTGTATATAGTACTCACTCAGTGATTTTAGAACATTTTAGTTTCTCTGTTATTTCGACAAGTGGGGGACAGCTTCTGCTGCTATACATCCACAAAAAGTGCTCCAAACAATAATTCAAACCAGTTTTGTAAACAAACTCTAAATACAGTAGAATACTTTCAGTAATCCTTGAGATACTTCATTAATATACTACTTGTCGATCTAGATTTTCCAGTGCACGGCTGTTGCCGCTACAATGAAGCCAGCCTTATTCGTATGAGCAGTAGTTATCCTAGCAGCACAAAAATCTACAGAAATCTCTGTTCACTTTTTATAGCTATTATAACTACTTAAAATTATTATAGTCAGCTTTTTTCAATGCTGCAATAGCAGCTCGATTTTTCCTTATGACGAGTTGCTGCCACATTCTCCGCTAAGCGTAGTGTGTCAGTAATGTGTGCGGAAAAATCTCTGCGGCGAGGTAGAGAAAAAAATCTGAGCTCGATTGTTGCAGAAACGAATGAGCAGTTTCCACGGCATTTGTTGTCTTCCGTCGTGGCTGAAGAGTTTCACAGTGATGCTAGCAATG
Organism: Locusta migratoria; assembly: GCA_026315105.1. NCBI lineage: Eukaryota > Metazoa > Arthropoda > Insecta > Orthoptera > Acrididae > Locusta > Locusta migratoria. The sequence goes on along the minus strand of CM048750.1, from coordinate 283,640,936 downwards.
AAGGATCCTTCTGAAATCGTTGTTAACACGTTCGCTACACAGACATCTGTACAATCAGAACACATTTTTGTGCAAATTCGTCACCATTTGGAAGCGTAAGGGTTAGACTACCCATTTAATCTGAAAAGATATCGCGAATCGTATAGTGTGATAGTTATAGTACTGAATTTATTAGTATAACAGTAGGTCTTATACAATTTTTACTTTTCTAAAATTTTTCAGTCACAAGTTTTCACGGATTTTTCAGAAGTTTCTCTTCTAGTTTCTTAGGTATCTCGGTGAGGCATCTTTCGAAACAGCAATACTTTCTATAGAGATTACTAAGGAGACACGAGAGCTGCAGACGAAAATTTTGTTTTTAATATTGTAGAAAGTGGTTACTCTTACTTTGGTTTGGATTGGGGTATACTTCAGTCCTTATCACGAGCTGTTTGGTCATCTAGAGTTTTCAAACTTTCATCTACTGCCACTGATTAAAATCGCTTTGGATATTTTACTATATATATTCAGTGAAAATCAGTAGGGTTTTTGTCACCTTTTAAATGTCTCTTAATTCCAAGTGTTCTACATTTATGCGTGAGTTGTGCGTGCGTTATTCTTCCGTGGTTAATACCACCGACTGAACGGCTCCGGCAAAAGAAATCTCATCCGCCCCGGAACTAGTGGTGCTACAGCTATTGGGATCCAGTGCACGTTTAAAGTCATTCTCGGAGGAAGAATTCACCCGAAGAGCAAGACATCCGCCGCAGACGGCTCGCCTGCTTCCGTGCCGAGAACGGAGCGACCTCAGGAGCTGGATATGTGCCTCGCTGGCTCCGTCGCCATTGCCACCGCCACCACCGCAGTCTCCAGGAGCCGCTAACCATGAACACGGTTCAGAGCGGCGGCGGGCAAGGCGTCACCGCCAAGAAGGACACGGGATTCGAGGTGAGCCTCTCCGCAGTTTCTTGCATCCTGGGCGCGTAACTACTTTCGATTAGTACTGCCTAAACGTGCACCAAATGTGAATTTCTGCTTGGCCAGTTACGAGGTCTGTAGCTAGAGCTCCTCATCACATTTGCTTCGGTGTCGGCCACTCCATGCGGTCCCATCATAGACTTCATTGCCTTTTGGCCCACTTTAGGTTACGATAGTAACACCGAAAATGGGCCTTTGCGATCGTCTTTTGACAGCTCGATATTTAAATGAAAATAACGGCTTAACTATTCATCTGACACGAAAATTGAATAACCGAATTGGTAGACGAGACAATTCTCTACAACGTTGCTCTCCTATGTTTTTTTCATATCTCGTAGCGTTTCAAAGATATTTGCAAAAATAACGACGATTTTGGGATGTCTGTCTATCCATCCGTCTGTCTGTCCGTAACGTGTTCCCTGTTTTTAAGACAGACCGTTCAACCGATCAGCACCAAATTTTACAGACATGATTGTAGACTGCCAGAGACCAGAACCTCCTTGTTTCAAATTTTTCGGACAAAAAATCCGGTAGTAATACAAAAAAAGCCGTTTGTAATGTAATTGTAATTGCAAACGAATCGTTCATCTGACACGAAAATTGAATAACGTAATTGGTAGAGTAGAAAATTCTCTACAACTTAGCTCCCTTACGTTTTTTTTTTCATATCTCGTATCGTTTCAGACATATTTGCAAAAATCACGGAGATTTGACACCCTCCATTGAATTAACGAAAAACAGACGTTCGGAGATGTCAAGTGACATTCCTCGCTCAGAACTCTGTCTGGCATACGCCATCCATCTTGCGTTGCGTATTTGATGATTTTCTTATTGTAACTTACACGTTGTCATTTCAAAGCAATGGCACACTGAGGAATTAACAAAAACACATCGTTCTTCGTACGATAAATGATAATCTAGTGTCTATAAATGCCATATTAGCATCAGTTAAGAACGGCCATCAATAGTATGACAGAAAAGGACTCAACTTTTGATTGATAGCTGTTGCGTAGTGGGCAAGGCGTTGGACTATGACGCTAAAGGACGGTGGTTCGAACCCGCCACTACCTAATATTTTTTCCTAGCAGGTTTCAGCCACTCCTATTAATAAATTTTTTATTATTTTGGTCAAAAATGTTTGCAAAAACTTATAAAACGCTTATCTACATTTTTGTCACATGTTACTCAACATGATTTCTTTCAGAAGCAATTCTTAATATATTCATTCATCATGACAGTGTTTTCATTTATTTATTATTGTTGTTATAATTATTATTGAAAGCCTGAAACTATGTTATTCACAATTTATACAAAGAAAACGCACCAGTTACTTGTTTTTAATGTTCGACATTACGCGTTTCAAGGATTAATTCCCATCTTCAGATGCTTTATGTTACATAATTTGTATTTATTGTGATGTCTCCATTTGTGGTGTTCTGTTTCCCCTGCCATGCGGTGGCCGGCCGCAGTGGCCGAACGATCTGCAGCGCGCTAGTCACAGTCTGCACGGCCGCTACGGTCGGAAGATCGAGTCCCCCTTTGGGCATGGATGTTTGTGTCGTCTTTAGTATAAGGTAGTTCATAAGTAGTTTGTAAGTTTAGGGACTGATGACCCCACAGTTAAGTCTCTTAAGCTTAACAAACATTTGATCGTGCCATGTGGTTTCGATATAATGAGGTATTGTGCCTTCTTCATTGTACAGAATCCCACATATATAGAGAACATCAGTACACTGTTCTTGTGTAGTGAACAGAGTAGTGATGTTCTCTATATGTGGGAGAAAATTTTCAAATGCTAAAGCGCATGGGACCTAACTACGGGGTCATCAGTCCCTAAACTTACGAACTGCTAATAAACCAGCTTATACTAAAGACAACACAAACATTCATACCCGAGGGGGATTCGAACACCCGACGGGGAATGGCCTCGCGCATAGTAGCATAGCTCCTCAATGCGCTCGGGCACTCCGCCGCGGCCCTATATGTGTGAGATTCTGTACAATGAAGAAGGCATAATACCTCATCATATCAAAACCACATGGCAGGAGAAACGCTACAACGCAAATGGAGACATCACAATATATACAAAGTATGTAACGAAAAGCATCTGAAGATGGGAATAAATTCTCGAAACGCGTAATGCTGAGCATTAAAAACAAGTAACTGGTGCGTTTTCTTTACATAAATTCATAGTACTAGAACTTATGCTTTTACTTCCTCTCTTTTTTTTTTTTTTTTTTTTTTTTTTTTTTTTTTTTTTTTTTTTTTTGTCGCGACTTGTTCATTTGGAGATGTGACGGGACGATTCTTCCTAAACTTATTAGATTTTAATTCGCAGCAGATTTGACTGATGATGGTTTACCACAGACGTGTGTAGGAAGGGGAGCTAGGGAGCTTGCCCCGCCTCACCACCCCCCTCTCCGAAGAAATGAAAATAAACAAAAACAATTTGGTGGCTCAGTAATTAATGTAACGAAGTATGCCTGAAGGCATCGCCGTAGTAGACAGACATTCTTCCCTGTATTGGTCAAGGTAGTGGGTGTTAGTAGTGTGCCATTTGTTTAAGAAAGTAGCTACACTTTCTTACGATTGAATATCTGCAAGCAATAGCTTGACCTAGCTAAAGTAAAAGGGGCTTCTGCTGAAATTATCCCCTCAATATATACAAAATATGTTAGGGTGTCTACTTAAAATTTCTTATCGTTCCATTGGTCTTGGCTCCCTCCAAACGTATATAATATATAAAGCAGAGTGTTCGTATGTTTGTACGTGTTGCATACAAATCTACAATTTTGTTCCAATCTTTATGAAATTTTTACACGTAAGCTTCAATCCATGATGACGGCTGCCGTAAGTGTAGGAATCACATACGATATATAGTTCACGAGATATGACGACATAAACAACGAGATGTGCGAAGAACTGCTGCATTTTGCGACAATGCTGTTGATTTTCTCCTAAATCATTGGACCGATTTCAACCAAATTTGGTACACACATTCCTTACCGTGAAGTAACAAGTGCTGCATGGTTAAGAATCACATACAGCACATTAAGTCATAACCAATAGAAATCGTAAAAAATGACATATAACGCTGCGAGATTTTCGAAATACGCTATATGAGAATGACAGTTCTTAGCGACGCGCAACAAACTTTAAACATAATTTCATACCTTTATTAAACTTTTTCTCGCTGGAATCCGTAGTAAAATAACGAAATGAAAAACGTTTCTCGCTTACTGTTTATGGAGTAAACCTACGGCTCTCGGTATGACTTTAAAATTTATAATTTGTACATTACAAATTGTAGCCGTAGTAAATTTTACAGATAGTATACGCACTTATATTTTAATGTACCTTCTAAATGGTATCACAGTACGACACGTAGTTCGTGAGATGTGAGCACATAAACAGTAACATTCATGGAAAGCCGCCCCATCACGCACCATGTTTTAATCTATTAGTTCTTTACTACTAACTGTATTCATTTGTATTCCCAAGAGATTTTACAGACATACAGCCCTTATACAAATGAATTTATACCTGAAAAATGGCAGGAGTAAATAAATAAATACCCGGGCAACGCCGGGTTTTCAGCTAGTAGCCGCGGTGGAGTAGCCGAGCGGTCTAAAGCGTCTCGCTGCGGAGCGCACGGTTGCTCGACGTGGAGATTCGAGTCCTCCCTGCGGCATGGGTGTGTGTGTTGTCCTTAGGTTAGTTTACCTAGGTTTAAGCAGTTTGTAAGCTACGGACTGATAACCACCAAGTTAGGTCCGATAGATTTACAAACATTTGAGCATTTCAGCTAGTATGCTATAGTCGCTACTCGTTTACTGCAGTTTTTAAGTAAGTCTAGATTCCTTTTTTATCGTCTCGTAGATCAGGTCGCACAGCCTGGAGCTATGACACATATTTCTCTCCGTAAACGCACCCTCTTTTCCTATCATATCTATCTTCTTTATATGTAAAGCAGGGTGTCCGTGTGTTTGTATGAGTGTACGTATTGCATACAAATCTGCAGTTTTGTTCCAATTTTTATCAAATTTTGCACACGTAAACTTCAATCCATGAGGACGGTCACCGTAAGTGTAAGGATCACATACAACACATTCTTCACGGAATATGACGTCATAAACAATGACCTGCAAGACAAACTGATGCATTACGCGCCAATGTTGCACATTTCCTCCTAAACCACTCGACCGATTCCAACCAAATTCGGTACACGTGTTCCTTACCGTGAGGTATCAATTCTGTAATAGTAAGAACCATATACGACACATGGTTCAGAAGATATAACGTTATAAACCATAGGAGCTACAAAAAACCTCCCACATAATGCTACGAGACTTTACAATTACAGTATATGTGAACTAAATCACTTAGCGACTTAGAACAAACTTCAAACATAACATCAAACCTTTATTCAACTTTCTCTTCCTGACGACCATAACAAACGTTTGAAAGTAAAAAAGTTTCTCGCTTACTACTTTTCCGCTGTTCGTGGACTAAAACTACGCCATTCGGAATAGCGTTACAATTTATAATTTCTACACTACAAATTGTAGCCGCAGGAAATTTTACAGACAGTATACAAACATATAGCTGTATGTACCTTCCGAATTGTATTACAGTACGACACGTAGTTCATGAGATATGAGCACATATATAGTAACGTTCACTGAAAACCACTCTCGTAGATCAGATCGCACTGCCTGGAGCTATGACACACATTTCTCCCCGCACACACGCCCTCTTTCCCTATCATATCATATCCTCTTTATATGTAAAGCAGGGTGACCGTGTGTTTGTGTGTTTGTATGTGTGTACGTATTCCATCCCAAATCAGCAGTTTTGTTCCTATTTTTATCAAATTTTGCACACGTAAGCTTCAATCCATGAGGACGGTCACCGTAAGTGTAAGGTTCACGTACAACACATAGTTCACGGAATATGACGTCATAAAGAATGAGCTGCGAGACGAACTGCAGCATTACGCGCCAACGTCGCACACTGCAAACATATAGCTGAATGTACCTTTGAAATCGTATAATAGTACAACACGTAGTTCATTAGATATGAGCACATAAATAGTAACGTTCACTGAAAACTGCTCCATCACGCACCAAGTTTTAATCTTACTACTACTTTACTACAAAATGTACTCGCAACAGAGTTTATAGACACACAGCACTTATACAGAAGAATATATACCTGAACAATTATACAATTGTACATCATATACTTCAATAAATGTGACATTGTACGATTTTATATGTACTTTGTATTTTGATTAATATCTTTCTTTGTTTGAATACTGCACTTATAATTTTGTACATTATACACGACAGCCTTAATTATTATGTTCAAAAATGTTCAAATGTTTGTACAGCTTATGGGACTTAACTACGGGGTCATCAGTCCCTAAACTTACAAACTACTTATGAACTAGCTACAACTAAGGACGGCACAAATATCCATGCCCTAGGGGGGATTCGAACCCCCGACCGTAGTGGCCGTGCAGACCGTGACTGAAACGCCTCATTCCTCTCGGCCACCGCGGTCGGCAATTATTATGTATTTTCCGATAAATGTAACATGGTTTTTAGGAAAAAAGAAGATGGACAGAGAAAAAAGAGATAGAAGTCGTAAAGCAGGAATAAATAAATAAATACCTGGGCAACGCCGGGTGATCAGCTGTATAAATATATTATCTTACTAGTGGCCATCGCCAGCTTTCCACGGGTAATACTAATTACTGCAGTCGGGTAATTTCTGGGGAACTGACGGAGAAGATCGTATGACGAAGTCTTAGCAGATACGTGTATACTAGGTACAGTGGCTTGCTACAACCAAGAGAAAAAAGAAACGCTTGTATTTAAGACTAATGGGAAAATTACATTTCTCTCATTAATTCGTCGTAAGCGCATCGCATGGACAATTTTATTTATTTATATATTTATTTGCGTGAGTGGCTTCTGTTTGGAATAAAAACGTATAAATTTTCTGGTGCACCAACTCTGTACATATACATCTACATGGGATACTCTACAGTTCACATTTAAGTGCCTGGCAGTAGGCTCATTGAACCACCTTTATACTTTTCATCTCCCATTCGATTCTCGAATAGCGCGCGGAAAGAAAGATCATCTGAATCTCTCCGTTCGGGCACTGATATCTCGTATTTTATTCTGATGATCATTACTACCTATGTAGGTGGGAGTGATCAATATATTTTCGCATTCCGAGGAGAATGTTGGTGATTGGAGTTTCGTAAGTACACCACGCCGCAGCGGTAAGCGCCGTTGTTGTAATGATTCCCATCCCAGGTCCTGTATCATTTCCGTGTCGCTGTCTCCTCTGTATCGAGATAATACAAAACTATCTGCCCTTCTTTGAACTCTTTCGATGTCCTCCGTCAAACCCACCTGATAAGGATGTCACACTAGGCAGCAATACTCCAAAAATGGACGGACAAGCGTGGTGTATGCAGGTTTTTTGTAGTTCTGTTGCATGTTTTAAGGGTTCTGCCAATAAAACGCAGTCTCTGGTTCGCCTTTCCCACGACGTTATCTACGTGTTCTTTCCAATTTAAGTCTGAAGTAATAGTAATTCTTAGGTATTTTGTGGAGTTTACGGCCTTCATTTTTGATTGATTTATCTTGTAAACAAAGTTTAACGGATTTCTTTTCGTACTCATGTGGACTTCATACTTTTCATTATTTAGAGTCAATTGCCAATTTTTACACCGTAGTGATATCTTATTTAGATCGTTTTGCAGTTGGTTTTGATCATCAGATGTTTTTACTAGACGGTAAATGACGGCGTCATCTGCAAAGAACCTAAGAGAGCTACATAGATTTTCTCCCAAATCTTTTATGTAAATAGGGAACAGCAGAGGACCAATGACACTACCCTGTGGAACGCCCGATATCACCTCTGGTTTAGTCGATACCTTACCATCGATTACCGTGAACTGTGTCCTCTCTGACAGGAAATCCCCTATCCAGTCGCAAATTTTGGGCGATATACCATAACCACGCAATTTGATTAAAAGCTGTTCGTGAGGTACGGCATCAAAAGCTTTCTGGAAATCAAGAAATACGGAATTAATTTGAGAACCCTTGTCGATAGCACGCATCACTTCGTGTGAGTAATGAGCTAGTTGTGCTTCGCATGAACGATATTTTCTAAATCCCTGTTGACCTTGTGTCAATAAATCATTCTATTCGAAATAATTCATAATATTTGAATACAGGATATGTTCCAAAACCCTGCTGCAAATTGACGTCAATGAAATAGGTCTGTAGTATCCAGTCTTTTGGTACAGATTCTTCTCTAGCAAACCACATACAACTGGTCGAGTGAAAATCATGAATGTTCCAAATTTCAGCCATTTAATTCACCAATAGATAGCGATCGGCCTTGTGATTTGTCGATAAAGAGGCCAAGACGCAATGGGAACTGGAGCCACTTGAATTCGATTTGTAAATCACTGGAAATCATCGATATGCGTGGAGTCTGTAAGTCTTCGTCTTTCTCGCCGATGAATTTTGACTGGATTAAATTTGGTCTCATTGTTTTTGATAGTCTGTCTGGTCCCGATGTGCGTTTCAGTTGCGAAGGAGCGTCACCGTGATCCAACATTCTATGATAATAACCGCGGTGGCATTCCGCACGATTCCAGTGAGTTTAAAAATTTATTTTATTATTATAGGCTGTTTTTAACAGCAGATGGAATATTACTTTAATTCTGATTTCCTATTCGTATTAGAAAATTCATCACAATATTTAGTGACTGAGAAATATGGAGATAACAGCAAAAATACTACTTCGTTTGTGCCATTCTTTAGTAACCGCACAGCTATTACTTGATCGTTAGCGTCGATTTCATAACTGTTAACCGTGCCGCTGCTGTTGGCTAATTTCTTGATAGCGACTCTATGTCGTTCCAGTTGCCAGACGTAAACTTTTAAGCATACGTTAGACTGAGATATCAGGATGTAAATAGGAGCTAAACAAACTGAGGACTGTACAGTGGCTGGAACTTAAATAGAGGCAACGTTTTACTCACATCAGATGCAAAAGCGTTACATGTTTCCACCTGTTACTGTCCTTCAAAGAATCAAAGAGTAAATAGTTTTATTTTCCAAAATCAGTAATTATTAATTCACGTTTTGATTGTATTGTAGAAATCAATAAATGTCTTGTATTCATCACTACCACACTTCACAGTATTACCAGCTGCGTAATTGGAACACCTGCTGAATATTTCAGTAAAATATCTTCAGGCGTCTTGGAGTCTATACAGAATATACGTAAATAAAACATACACGCATCGATTTTTATAGGTATAGATTATTTACAATATTTTGTAATATTAACCATCTCACAGTAGTGTTTTTTATTTATTTATTTATTAGCTTAGATGATCTGATAATGTTCCAAATGGGCGAAACACGTTGTACGAGTAAATAATTATAAAAATTCGCTACCGTGACTGCATTCTTTCGACAGTTTCTTTTCCCCTTTTACTGCTTTTCGATCACCAGATTCTACGGGCAGGTGAAATAGCAATGAGGCCTTTATCTCAAAACGGAAACACCACACGACCACTAATATTGTTAGCTGTAATCTGGCTTTTACCTGTCAACTATGTAACGTGTCACCTGGAATAATACAGGTTACGAATTCCGCGTTTTGACTTATGTCCAGTGCTGGATAACCGGGGATTAGTTATAGATAGATACGTTTGCAATAGAAAGACTTACACCCAGCCACTGAACTAGAAGCTCTTATTTCCTTATCTCTACGTTCAAGATTTCGGCCTTGCGGTCTTTTCTGGCAGCATACTCATCGATATATACATTCCGCAAATAACAATCTACTGCTGGCAACACACTCGTCTTCCACAATGCTATTTCCTTCGCAGACGGAGAACGAGAAGGATAGGTGGTGAGACATTCTCTGAGTTAACAGGTTTTTGTTAACAGAAAGATATTAAACGATGTAATGTTTATATGGGGAGAACGACTTTCACCGATATCAAAGTAAGGTAGTGGCTCATGAATGTAAATATTTTTAAACATTCTAAAACGAAAGCATACGTGTTTTAACACAAATTTATGTGGTTTGAAATGGACACCCTATATTATTTCATCAGCAATCTATAGCATGGCAAATCACATAAACAATAACGTTGATTGCAACTCCATACGCCAATTACATCCCGAGATATTGCGGAGCGTTTGACGCTTGAAATACGCGAAACGCGCTGCTAGCGCACGTCCTGAGACTCAGGCGAGAACCCCATGATGCTCAGGACGTACACTAGCCGCGCGTTTCGCGTATTTCAAGCGTCAACGTCGCTCCACAATATCTCGGGATGTAATTGGCGTTTGGAGATGCAGTCAACGTTGTTGTTTATGTGATTTACCATGCTATAAATGGCTGATAAAATAATATAGGGTGTCCATGTAAAAACACATAAGTTTGTGTAAGTTCCTAGCTCATTAAAATTGTGTGCCGGAACCGGAACTCGAACCTGAGAACTTTCCTCTTCGCAGTCAAGCACTCTTTTTTTTTTTTTTTTTTTTTTTTTTTTTTTTTACCAATGAGCTATCCCGACACGACCCACGGCCGTCGTCACAACTTCACTTCTGCCAGTATCTCGCGTCCTACCTTCCTAACTTCACAGAAGTTCACCTGCGTACCTCGCAAGACTAACACTCCTGGAAGAAAGGATATGGTGGAGACATGGCTTGTTGAAAACACCTATGTTTTCGTTTTAGAATGTCTTAAAATATTTACATTCATGTGCCCGTGCCTTACATTGATATCAGTGAAAGTCGTTTCCCAATTGCCGTTCTTGTTCCAGAGATATTTTGAGTGATTAAGATAAATGGGACACCTTGTACATGAGTTGAAAATAGTCATGGGAAACCACCTAATACATCATGTCGGAGCTCTTCACAGGTTAGGTCCAGCAGTTGGACGTGTCACTGACTCAAGAAGTCGACAGGTCTTTGGAAGTCCTGGATGAACATTGAGTTATGACGCCTTCTTTGCCGCACAAATATGCGAAAGCGGTGCTGGTGATTTTTTTTTTTTTTTTTTTTTTTTTTTTTTTTTCAAAGAACTGACTTCTCGCAAACGTACGACAGATGTATGGGATTCATGTTCGGCGAGTTAGGTGGCCAACTATTCGCTGCAATTGTCTCGACTATTCTTCAAACCAATCTCGAACAAACTGTTGACGAGTGACAGGGCACAATGTCACCGATAAAAACTTCCATCTCTGATTGTGCCATGATCATATCGGAAACCTTTTCACGTGAAGCCCCTGTGTAGATATCGCAGCTCAGTCAATTCATGTGTACCCAGAGTGGCGGACGCAAGGGGGCGACGCGGGAAATGCAGACTCCCCTCCAGAAATTCTAAAAAGTTTACGATAACGCCAAGTTTAATAAATTTACAGAAGCAGGGTAAAGTAAGAAATTCAAACCTTTTCCACACAATTAACCTGTTAAATCCCAAATTTTATTAATATATGAACAAAAACGTTTCTTTGCATTTTTCTATACATAATTATTTGAATTATGCATATTTATTTATTTATTCATTTTTAGGTAGAATTCGGATGACTACATATGGCATAATTTGGCAGAATATATTTCCTTTGTCGTAACTAACTTAATTTTCTAATTGTTTACTACTAATTTAGCCACTCAACAATAATTTGGTAATGCAATTTTCAATCTACTTTGTTTTCTTTACCTTCATATAATAATTTCAGAGTCTTACTACATGTATCCAACTTAGACACGAACGTACAATACATATTTTATCAATTCATTGTATCCTAAAACTCTCGTTTGCTCATAGTAATGGTAGAAAACCTAATCACAAGGAATTTTGGATAGTCCTGTCGTGTTGTTAACAAACTTTGGGTAAATGGTTCTGCCAGGAGGAACAGATAAAGATGATGTTGCCCCAGGGCAAAACTGGGAAAAAAGGGTTTAACATGTGGCGGTTTTTAATTTTGGCCCCTTAGCTCTGATTATTTTATGAACTCCTCAAATACCCCCCGAAAACATCCTGCCTCTCCCCTCTAGTACGTGTTACTATCGCCATCTGTACCTGTGAATACTGCTATCCCACTACTGTTATCAGGTGCAAATGATAAAATGATCTCATGTATGATGAATAAATCTCATTAAAGCTGTCGACAGACGGTACATATGCGTACTGCAACCGATAAAACAGTAGCAAAGGCGAAGGTGGCCTGCGGGGTTCGATAATTGGTCCAGACAGTAAATAAATGAATAATGGCGCACATAAAAAAGTCAAAAATCCCGGGTTAGAAAACCTGTCTGGGACAATTTTTCATTTGCCAGCAAATAATAACAATCCCCGTCAGTTCAGAATATTGTTTCGCCCGCGATCTGAGGCGTAATCCACGCTAGTTCAGAGTATTGTTTCGTCCGTAAACTGAGACACAACCCACGTAACTTTGAACTTTAATTTTTAACAGTTATGTAATTGTCCTTCAATGTTAGGCGTGCATAAAGTGCATCTACCGTGATTAATCCATATTGTACACCTCAGATTTGTGTGTTCCACACACGAACTGTGTAAATTCGTAATATTGATGTATGGAATGTGCGTACCTTGTCGTAATGGTTGTAATTAATGAGACTTATAAGCTGGGCATAAATGGTAACAATTGGGCACTAATAACAAATCGTTAAAGTGTCAAAGAACTGCAACACTGTGCGTTCCCTACGTTATATGTAGTGAATTTGTTTTCACCCCCTAAAATTTCAGCTAGCCGCTACCAAGACGCCGACCGCGGTGGCCGAGCGGACTGAGGCGCTTCAGTCACGGTCTGCACGGCCACTACGGTCGTGGGTTCGAATCCTCCCCCGGGCATGGATATTTGTGCCGTCCTAGTTCGTAAGTAGTTCATAAGTAGTTTGTAAGTTTAGGGACTGATGACCCCGTAGTTAAGTCCCATAAGCTTTACAAACATTTGAACATTTTTGCTACCAAGACGAACAATGAAAACATCAAGAATTATCGATCCACGACCAGGTAATGGCACATACTGCGCATGTTCGGAACATCTGACCGGGCTAGTCACTTAGTATTGGGACGACGATGTTGGGTTACGTACTGTGATAGCAGCGAAACTTAATCATTAAACGTACTTGTTTTGTTTTACACACATTTCTGGATGTTGGAAGGTGATTGATTTGAACATCACGTTTCTGTACATTGCGTGTTTCTGTTTGGATATTGTATTTCATCCGTTTAACTGACATATATAATTTAACATAGATTCTGAGTGACGTGTAACCGTTAAAAATTTTGGGTTTGATCGGGGGATCAAAACGGAGACATTCGGAGCTACGTTTGAGGAGCGACTATGGTTATTCTGGTGTATGTACGAGCTAGGTATACTCGTAAAAGTATTGATAGGAGGTATTAACAATAAGTTGAAAAATTTCGATAAACAGTATTATAAGGTGTTACTTTGTACAGCTAGTTTCTGACAATTTTGGCCGCTTTTCTTACGAGAAAAATGTTTTATAACTATAAAATATGTCTGAGTTAATTTTCAGTATGTGTACACACATTCGTTCTATATTCAGCAGCAGATAAAATATAAACATGGCAGATTAATGTCCTCCATTTCACGGAGGTTCTTAGACCTTTGTATGGTTCTTTTTGATTGTTTTGCCTTGGAATTTTAATTTTTTACTTTCTCTGCTATTATTTTAGGTTCATATTTTGGTTATTTTATTTCTGATTTTAATTACTCTTATGATTTATTTTCCATAAATTGTTTGTCTTTCGTTATGTTTATGTAGGTGTCAATTTTCTACATTTTATTATTTTTGGAATTTTTTCCCAGACAATGAAGAGGCAAAAAAATTGTTCCAAAAAATAAACAGGATGAACTCCAGCCTATAAAGTATTAAAGTATTCAAAAGGGTACTGTTTAGTTCATCAGGAGAGTCCTTTGATAGGGAAAGGTGCGGAAATGCGTGGTTGAAGAGTGTTTCTGTGGCAACATTTGTTGACTTCCCACAGTATCTCTTGCCTAGAGTGTCTTCAACAAAATCGCCGACAAATTGTAACTATCAAGTGCTCGTATGTGTTGATATTACCATGTTTATAATTTTCATTTTTTCAAAGTTAACCAGAAAACGTAAATAACGTGGTATCTCAGCTACAACATTACCAAGTATGATATTCTCGATCTTTGCGAGTTTAAACTAACTTCGTGCGAGGGATCACAGTTTTAAGACGTCTATAAGTATATGGACAAATTTTCACGATACTTCAGTAGTTGTGTGTGTAACTAGCGAAGTAATAACGCTCGAAATTCCCTCAGCGCTATACGGACTGTAGGGCACCGTCCCAATACCATGAGACTTGAGAGCAGGAGATGTTGCGGACAGAATTCTCGTTCTGCGCATCCTAATACTCACTCCATAGATTCTGTACTCTATTCTCGAACCCGGGAAAAAAGTCTTAATCGCGGCAGGTACCAAGCTGGAAACTCACTTTGTCGCAGGACGTGCGCTGACTGACTATGGCATAATGAATTTATTTATCTGTAGTTGAGATTTACAGCGGTAGAGAGTTAAATACTAAATGTCTAAACAACTGAAGCGGATTTTTTTCTACAATAGCCGTTCTAAAATGGAAGACAACCAACGCAATGCATATCACAGAGTTCCAGAAGATTGCATTCTAAAAATAGCAGGAAAATATACTTTTCGATGATGACGTCTTTCGAAATGACCACAACGCGAAATTAGATGTCACTATACGACTTCACGACACTGACACTTCATCTACTTTTTCTTCAGTGGTTGTCCCACATACTGGTAGGGTCTGCTGGTTCGGCACTATGCAACAATTATATGCGATCTTTCGGCTGACTGGATAATGGTCTGGGATCTTGAGATCTTAAATGACGATGCCGAGATCGTCAACTTGTCGTTTCCCATTTTAAACAATGTTTGACAACATACTTTGGAGAGTCAACGATTACCTTTCTTTCTTTCTCTTTGGCCATACTCCCGCACAGGCAGGGTTGGGTTTATTAATTTGGATTTGACGTGTTAATATATACGGGGTGCCCAGATGCCCTTCCTGTCGCCACCCCATGCCCCCACGGGGGGGGGGAGGGGATGTGTAATCCATACGCCTGCGTAAAGTGTTATATGTGTGTTACCAAATGTTTGCGAATTATGTAACTGATGCTAGACGTGGGTACCAACCCGGTATTCACCTAATGGGACGAGGAAAATCGCCCAAAAACCACATGCAGGCTGGTCGGCACTCCGACCCCCTTCGTTAATCCGCGGGGCGGATTCGAACCGGGGCCGGTACGCCTCCCCGTCTCGGAGAGCGGTGCGTTAGACCACTCGGCTAACGGAGCGGGTGAGAGTTAGCGATTACCATTACAAATTAATTAGTAAATCAGTGAAAGAGCAAACAGCCTTGTCACAGCGGATACACCGGTTATCGCTAGATCACTGAACTTGTTTGCATTGTTGAATTTGGATAGGTAATCGTCCGGGTTTTGCCGAGCGCTGTTGGCAGGCGGGGTGCATTCGGCCCTTCTGAGGCCAACTGAGAAACTAACTGATTGGGACGTAGCGGCTCCTGTCAGGAAAACCGACACAACAACTCGGAGTCTGGGTCGTTGACCACATTCCCTTCCGTACCGCAACCGTTGACTCATTCGGGTGTACGACGTCGCGATAGCCAGTCGGTACCTGTTGGTCCTATAGAGGCCTGTAGGACGGAGTTTACAGTTTCTAAATAAGTCAAAGATCGCATTAATCATTTATTGCAATGATGAAAGTGTTCTGTTATTAGGCCATCAACGACACAATCGCATGTTTCTTGTAAGGAATAGAGTCATAGCCACATGGATACGAAACGGAAAATTAACAGAGCCAAATTGGCCATCATATTATATTGCTACAGGGCTTATTGACAATTAGCATAGTATTATGTGATATATATATATATATATATATATATATATATATATATATATATATATATATATATATATATATATATTATCAAAATTGTAGTCAACTGGTTCTCAGTTATATGTGTAATCTGCAAGATAGACCGACAACAGGTCGGCTATTTCTGAGCAATATTTTAGGAGAGGATATTCTTCAAAGACTGCACAAATCAAATTTAATGTTTTCCTTATTTACATAGCTCCATTCAACGAACTAATAACTCCAGAATGTTGCAGATTGGCCATCACAAGGTTAAAATTTCCAGTAACAATAAACAACTACAAAATGTTCAAATGTTTGTTAAGCTTAAGGGACTTAACTGAGGGGGTTATCAGTCCCTAAACTTACAAACTACTTATGAACTAAGTAACAAACATCCATGCCCGAGGGAGGATTCGGACCCCCGACGGGGAGCTAACTCGCGCATCAGAGCTTAGCGCCTCAATGCGATTGGACACTCCGCCGCGGCAAAAACTAGCAGACGATTTTGCCTTGGTTGTCCGTGAATTAAATTTTATTTTCGCAGCTGGTTTTTATCAAGGGGCTTAATGGTGGGTACCCAAGCCTGATCTTTCAGGCACCCACCATTCAAACGGTTTTTGTTTTAACTTTCATCCTGTCAGTCCTATGTTTGACTGGCAGTTGTAGTATGTGCAGAATGACTGGCTCATTCCTTATTATCCATGCGATCAGCCAGCAACAATCTTCTGCTATGCTATTTTAGTGCTGTTGTCTGTTTGGTCCACTACTTTAGTGGTTTTCCTTTAAATGTTGACGTCTTAGCACTGATTGTCACTTTGACCATCTCGTGCACTACATTTGGAGTACTTTTTACCCGCTCATTAAATGATGTGCTCTCTTAGCTGAGAACAGGGGACTGATAACCCAGCCGTTTAGCCCCCTTTAAAAAAAAACCAACAACAACAACAAAAAACTACCACAACTCCTACGGTGCTAAAAGTTTACCGGTTTATATAACACAGCAAACAATGCTTCTTCTTACCACCATTATTAGTTGCCATACAAAATATTACTGACAATTAAAAGTTTTGGGATTAATAAAAGTTACAAGATTCAAGAAATACTCACCAGTCGATCATCTATATAAGGTAAAATTGCACATATCTTCTTATTTTCTTTGCAGAATACGAAACCTTATTCACCATAACAATACGAATCACATTTTGTTATTCAGCTAGTGACAGAAATGATTAAATCAGTTGCTAGCATCTAAACACAGAGATCTACAAAATTATAATAACTGGTGTTTGCCATTGATTTGAATTCGCTTGATTACAGAAAGTCATTTCATTTAATTACTTGATTTGTCTACTAACAAAGTTGCTTGGGCTACAAAATGATTTAGTAAGTTATGTTATAGTGTCCATTGACCACAAAATGTAGTTTTTTACATCACCATATGCACTTGTCTGTAATGGTAGTTTGTAGAATGTTGTAGAACTGTTTTTGTTAAATCAACAGGTGTGGCATCTTGATTAGTCTGGCAGCTGTCGGCGCCATGTGTCATGTATTTCGTTAACCTAATCATTTTAATTAACCTGAACATTGTTCAATGTCACACCATTTAGTTCAGAACATGTCTGTGTGGGCCGGATGTGGACATAACACAATCGGTATCCCGTTCTGCAGTTGACTGCCTACCGCTATCGCGTTGTTGAGTTAATTCTGGGAGGCCGATATTATTATAATATGAACAAGTGATTAATGCGATACTTCACTGATTTACTAATTAAGAACTGATAATTTACCACTGTTGTTGCGTCTGCGCGGCAGAATAGCCGTCAGCACTAAGATGCCCAGCTGTGGTACGCGCTGCCGTTCGCCGTCGGGGGGTTCGAGTCCTCCCTTAGCTTAAGTTAGCGTAAGTAGTTTGTAAGCGTCGGGGCCGATGACCACCGTAGGTAGCTATGTCCCTTAGATTAACAAACATTCTTTGTTGCGTCTCCTATGAGTACATGTCTGTCTCAAAGTAGGCGGCTTCCTCTACTATACAAGCTGGGGTGTTTGTAATAAGATCGTGTAGTCTTGATCCAGATGTCACGCTGACAAGTGAAACTCCCCATCGCAACCACTTCAGAGTCTGTGATAAGTTGGCGCAGTGGGTAACCCGCCATAAGAACTGTACACAGATCGGAGCATACAAAGGGGATAAAGTTAAACAGAACTGCAAAAGAGAAGCTAAATAGAAACAATGATCAGTCCAGTTGCACGATGTACGAATTTGAGTAAACAATAAAGTCAGTGGCGCTTTGATTATGTGGTGATGGACCCCTATGTTACAGGTCTGTATCGAAACTTCCCTCATACTTTATTTTTATTTTATTTTATTTATTTATTTTGTCACAAAATTATCAGTTGTACGTCCTGTTATTGACGAGTCTGTTCGCTGCATTCAATTTTATATCTATGTCGTGTTGTAAGATCGGTAGCACAAATTACTCCATTATCGCACATAATGGAGAGATTCTCAATTGGGAACCGCGATCGCTTAATGTCAAAGCGACAAGTTAACGGAATTCTCCCAAAATTGACTTTTATTCTAGTCATAATGTATAATAAGACAGTCGCCAAGGCTACAAGAAGAGAACAGAGACGTCAGTAACCGGAAAGATCATCATTTGGTAAAAATAAAAATGCATAGTACGAGACAGATTTAATCTCTGCTCATGCATTTCGAAGCCCAACACCATAACCACTATTCTCTGACTGAATATAGTGCATGGCGTAATTGATCTGTGTTTAGCTTTTGATGGGCTATTTACTGCGTTATTTACGATCAAATCTGAGGATGGTTTACATATTTTGTGAGAATGTTCGTCCCACTATTTAGCATCATTAAAGTGGAGCGATAACACACACACAATATATATATATATATATATATATATATATATATATATATATATATATAGTATCGTATACTTTTAACCGGGAATGTTTGCGACATCTTTTTATGCTATATTACAAAAAGGATGTCGCAAATGTACACGGTTGAAAGTACACGATAATGTGCCAGTAAACATGGGTCCGAAAACTAGCCGGTTGCGTGATAATTACGAATGTATGGTTCCAAGCCGCCTCTGTCGTCAATGTAAACACAATTATGTTTAGTAAAAATTAATTTCAAATTTAAACTTTAGTATTAGGTTTTATATTACTTATGGGATACCTTTTAAAAGAGGTATTCGATGTGGCTTCCTTACATCTAGGTGCTCCACTCTACAATGAATTTAGAATTCTTTCGTAAACCTCTGGATCGTGTAGAAATTCATGAGAAGTGTGTACAACTCTCAGCTCCACTCCTTGAACCGTGTTAACGGGTGTGCTGTAAGTTCATTTTTGAGGTGACCCCAGACACAGAAATCTAAAGGATTTAGATCAGGTAATCTTGGAGACCAAGGTAAAGCTCCGCCTCAACCTCTCCATCTTTGGCCGTATCTGCGCGTTAGACGCCGTCACACGGCAGCAGAGAAATGTGTCAGAACCCCAACATGCTTTTTTTTTTATTTTTTTTTATTTTATTTTTTAGCGCCATTGACCTCTCTTTCTGGGGCCTCCAGATCTCGAAAGCTATCTTTCGTAGATTATCCCTTTTCTCCCGTCCTGAGGGACGTCAAAATCTCAAGACTTACTTTTTTATAATATGACATGTATTTCCAAGTGGACAGGGTGCCTCATTTTGTTCTGCCGCCGCCCCGGGCCTCTGACGGCCTTAGTCCGCCACTGCATGTACCACACACTCTGACGTGCTGAAGTGGAACATCGTCAGAAAATCCTGGAAGATGATATCACTGAAACCTAAGCTATCTTCGATACAAAAAATGCCGTCAGTGGCGGCTTGGAACCGTACATTCGTAATTATCTGGCAAACGGATCGTTTATGGGCCCCTATTTACTGAGACAATTTTGGTTCTATTATAGTGTACTTTCAACCGTGTAAGTTTGCGCCATCATTTATATATATATATAAGAGCGGAATTATGGGGAAAACACGTTTTACAGCCCATCACTTATAGGGCCTGCACGATCGGTGAAAGAATAGTTCCAACCTGCCTTGTCGAGCCGGCCGCGGTGGCCGAGGAGACTGAGGCGCTTCAGTCACGGTCTGCACGGCCACTACGGTCGGGGGGTTCGAATCCCCCCTCGGGCATGGATATTTGTGCCGTCTTTAGTATAAGGTAGTTTATAAGTAGTTTGTAAGTTTAGGGACAGATGACCCCGTAGTTAAGTCCCATAAGCTTAACAAACATTTGAACATTTGCCTTATCGACTTGTTTTCCTGGGCAATCTACATGTCAGGGGCAAGAAACAGTGAGAGGAGGACGAGATGGACAGAGAGAATGATGGAGATGAGGTGAAGTGTTGGACAGAGAGGGGAAAACAGGAAATGAATAGTGAGAAGGAGATAGGACGGGGGAGGGTATGAATAAACTGCCAGAAACAGGCGAGGGGAGAAAACACAAAGGAAAGGCTGAGGGGGAGGTTGGACTGAAGGAGAGGATGGTGAGAGGGAAGAGGAGAAAATGTTGGAGAGAAAGGATAGGATGGGATTGAGAGAGTGAGAGAGAGAGAGATGGGGGCAGGCCGATGAGAAAATGGACAAACAAGAGGAGAGGGAGATGAATTGCGCCGCAGGATAGGAAGAGCTGGATACAAACGTACGATACAAAGGCATAGATTTTGGTGTAGGAGATAGTCATAGAGAAAGAAGAATGGGATGGAGAGATAGAATAGAAAGGAAAAAAAGATAAAAATGAGACGCTGAGAAGGGACAGAGGGAGGAGGGAGAAGATGGACAAGTAAGGAAGAGGTGTACAGAAAGAGGAGAGTGTGTTGCATGGTCCGATGATGGTCTCGGGGACGAGAAGACTGGCAGTGTTGGAGAGATATAGGTGGGAGATGGACAGCAGCGCTGAGGATGAGATGGATGAAGATGAGTGGAAGAGGAGTTGCGCACAAAAAGTGTATAGAATACTTCCGTGAGGTACATGTGGAGAGGGCATGGCTGAGCGTAGAGGAGAGGGGCTGGAGATGAAGAGGAATGTGGAAGGATTATGTTGACAGAGACAGCGAGAGAAGAATATGGCAAAGAGTGGTACAGAGAATGGACATAAGGCCGGTATTGTACTATGAATTTTTTGACATATAATCTTTGTCAAATAGTCTTTGACAAAGAATCCTTAACGTGGAGGAAAGGGGGCATTACAGTATCAAATTTTCTTTGACAGAGAATCTCTCAAATTGCATCGAAAATGGGGGATAAAAATTTGTTATTAACCTCAGCTGTTTGTTACATAGATTATAAATATCTTTTATACACTATGATTGCATGTAAGCCTACAGTAATTGCAACGGCTAGACAGTTGGAAGACTGACAACATTGGTGTCGCTTGCGTCTGGAGTGGTATTGCTCTGAAAATTTCAAGAGGTGGAACCAGTACATATGTCTCTGGCAAGGATCCCGGCCCGGTTTCCCTGTTTGCTAGTACTCTGTCGCGCCAGCAGCAAACAAGATCTTTCTACATATTTATATTTTGAGTAAAAATATTTCGTGTAAGAATTAAACCGTGTCATTATGTATCTTTGCTTTCTCCGCTGTAAAACGTGGAGAAGCCCTTAATTTCCTATTTTACGTCGTATGCCGTACAACCAGTACTCACTTGATCGCTAATCAATTGCCATCTAGCTTTCGCCTCGATGCAACCGGTTTTTATAGTCAGCCTCATACAACTGCATACATTTTGTTTTTGCGACAACACACGTTTTCAAACAGTACGTAAAAAACTGCTACTGCAATGCTACCGCTTCAAGCGGCCACATTTCTCACCGCGTTAAAAAAAAACACGAACGCTTTCTTTGATCAGATATACGGTGAGCTGTTAGATTTGATCACAGATTTTTTTACAGATGGCAACTTCGACAAAAGTTACATATTACAATGTCCAATTTCCTTTGACAAAGTTTTTTTAAATAAACTTAGTTTTATATCGTCCTAAGGAAAGGGGGAATAGGACGGAAAGAGAGGTGGGAACTGGAGATGTGTGCAGGAGGATGTGTAAGACTGTAAACATAAGACCCTAAAAATACATATCCGGGCAATGCCGGTTTCCGCAGCTTGCTATATTTCTGATGAGATCCGTCGACAGTTTTCACAACACATTCCAACGGAGAAGCACCCCTGGCCTGACTAGTTAACGCTAGCCGTACGTCAGTTCTATTGGAGCGCGTTGGCACGCACTACAAGCAGAAGCACGTGTTAGGAGGACTGTAACTGCAACTCAAGCGGTATCGAATGACGGGGTTCAACGCTGCTACTGGTAAGGGAAATGCCAGGCTGCATATCGTGTACCACTGCAGATACTACTTGCCATGTACAACCGACGCATCGAAATGCAGTGTAGCCGGTACTAACACAGTTAATTGACGTGTCCTTCCAATCACTGCAATGATGTTCCGTTCCGCTATTCAGACAGAGGCAGTCAAACATATCTTGGAGGTAACAGCGATTTCCAAGAGAAGGCAGTGATACGTCGGCCATTACAGAAACTATACAAGGCTTAATATTAATTCCATTACTTCTTATGCACGTGAATGTGCTCCAGTTATTTATTTCAAACTCACTGGAGGTTTCAAGTGGGAACTGTAACTATGCCTACAGTTTCCCTACTACTAATCTGTAGCAGTCTGAAGACTTCGTGCCGGCCGCGGTGGCCGCGGGGACTGAGGCGCTTCAGTCACGGTCTGCACGGCCACTACGGTCGGGGGTTCGAATCCCCCCTCGGGCATGGATATTTGTGCCGTCCTAGTTCATAAGTAGTTTGTAAGTTTAGGGACTGATGACCCCGTAGTTAAGTCCCATAAGCTTAACAAACATTTGAACATTTTGAAGACTTCGTACCAGACTGATTTTCTGATGCTCGTTGCCAACTGCGCAAAATTCCAATACCTGGTGTTGGCTTTCTTGTAGCTTACCTTCTCACCAACCTGTAATGTCGCTGTGACGTTATCTGTATAGGTTTTGACGAATTTTCTATAATTAAGAAAAAACTTGGTAGCGTTATAGACTCTAACATAAAGGTTTTCGAGTGAGAGTCAACGTACATGCTGCATTTTTCTCCCTTATCAAGTCTATAATGTATCGGTCATAAAAGGTAATTAGAAAAACACTACCGTACCAAAACACACCATTGCATTACTAAAGCACTGTATCAATTTGCAGAACATTCTAGCCTACTGTTGGACAACAGAAATATTTCACATTAATATTGTTTTCGATTATGCAGGGGTTATTGAAACATAAAATATACCGTAATAACTATAAAGAGAGCCTAAAAAAATTATATATGTTTATATGGAAGTGCTTTGGTGAGTCATTTCTTCATACTTTCATAACACAGATTAAAACCCCTTTTGTTCCGATATTGTGTGAATTAAAATCAACAGAAACTTCTATTCATGTCTGTACTTTCTAAGTCGTAGTAACTTCATCCGTTTCATTTCTCCTTATATCGGCCCAAAGCGATTCTCGAAGTAAATCCTTTTCGTGTTGGGAGAAGTTTCAATATAGCTCATTTTCCTGCTTACTTTTTCCATCTCGACAACGTGAAACCTTCGACAACAAATATTGTGTATCAATTAATATCTGTGGTAAGATTACTGTAATCACGTCGATACCCGATTTAGCGGTGTTGAAAAGTATTTTCAGTGCTAACTCAGATCAACAGTTGTACCACCTTCCGTGGGTCCTAATTTAGCGTTATGTGATAGATCGGAGCACTGAAGAGGGTTTAAATTCTGAACTAACGTCGTATTTGAATTCCAGTCAGCGATGTTTATACAATCTGCCCGTCAACTTTAAAATACACGATACTCTCTGATGTTGGTATATGAATGTCGGACGCGGTGGAATGTCCGAGTGCACTAAGGAGCCTTGCTGTGGAGCGCACGGTTGCTCGCCCTCTGAGATTCGAGTCCTCCCTCGGGAATGGGTGCGTATTTTGTCTCAGCATAAGTTAGTTTGAGTTATTTTTGAGGTTCGATTTCATTTTCAGGATGGTGCTCAACTACCACACAATGATGAACACACCAGATTTATTGAGCAGCATTGGCCGTTAATGTTTTATTTGTAAACAACAGATCGATTTCAATCACATAGTGATCATCTTCAGTGTATCCTTCGAGGAAGCATTGTGAATGCACTGAATGTAACTGCAAAATAAGTTTCGACACAGTTGCAGTTACATTCAGTGCATTCACAATGCTTGCTGATACACTGAAGATGATCACTATGTGATTGAAATCGATCTGTTGTTTACAAATAAAACATTAACGGCCAATGCTGCTCAATACATCTGGTGTGTTTAGTTTGTGTTAGTTTAAGTAGTTTGCAAGCCTAGGGACTGACAACACGATCAGATAAGTCCCTTAGAGTTACAAACATTTGAACATTTTACAAACGCCGATTAAATACACTGAGGATTGTATAAGCATTTTATGGATTGTGTTTAATTACGAGGGTTGGAACTTCAATGGCAATTATTTATTCATTATCGATATAAAAGCGTTAAATGTTTGCATATCTTACTGTCCTTCAAAGTAGTCACCAGCGTTGGGTACAACCCGTTGCCAGTGTTGTGCA
This sequence comes from Locusta migratoria, assembly GCA_026315105.1. Lineage (NCBI taxonomy): Eukaryota > Metazoa > Arthropoda > Insecta > Orthoptera > Acrididae > Locusta > Locusta migratoria. The sequence goes on along the minus strand of CM048750.1, from coordinate 283,616,261 downwards.
ATGCGTAGTATACCGTCAGCACAACCTGTTCTGTTGATGGTGCGAATGGAGCGGTCTACTGCCTGTGAAATCTCTGGACGTACTGGAGCGAAGACCACGAAGCGGTTCCTTAATCTTCGGTATCAAATCAAAGGCACCAAGTCCGGGGAGTATGGTGGATGATACAATACTTACCAGTCCAATCGACTGAACAGAGCAGCCACAGCTTGCGTTGTATGCGCCCGCGCATTTTCGTGCAATTTGATGGGTGGGTTGCGCAGAAAGTGTTGCCGCTTCCTTCGAAAAGTTGGTCGCAGGTGATGCCCCTAAAACGAACAGTAATACTGTGCATAAACGGTCTGTCTTGACTGCCGTACACTAGAATCACCATAACAGTTACCATACTGGGACTCTGACGTAGTTTCGACTTTCGCGGCGGCCCATGATGACGCTATTCTTTGGATTGGCGTTCAGTTTTGCCAAGCACGATGTGCCCCTTGTCTTATCCAGTGTTACAATGCGGCGTAAGAAAGACTCTCCTTCGCGCTTATAGCGCTCCAAGTGCGTCTGAGAAGCGTCGTAACGCATCCATTTTTGCATTTCCGTCACTTCATGCGAAACCCATCGTGATGCAATTTTTCTCATGTCGAGGCACATTCAATTGTGATCCAACTCTGTTGTTCTTGTTTCGAAATCATAGTGATACCGTTAGTTGAGACCGTTCGCTCACAAGTGACTGCAGTTCCCTCGATTGTGCGCACACCGGTGACTTGCGACGAGCGAGTCCATTTGCTCGGAGATAAGGTAGATGTGTCAACATCGTGTGCTATCAGCGACAAAAGTAGATTCCATTGCATCGTGTCTCCACAGCTGTGTTGCCAGTATTTAAGTTCTAACCCTCGTATATGATGTAGAACACAGTAACGAATGAATTACATACACACATCCATTTTCATGGATATAGAATATAAATAGACCTCCGTGCGAAGCCAGGCGGGTCGCCAGTTCTTTATAAATTTACCGTCAGCGCTGCACAGGAGTTAGGTTTTTATTATTGACGGCCAGTTTCGTAAATATTTTGTCCATTTGCAAATGAATAAATAATTCTTACAGTACTACAGTATACAAACATTGGCGTCATGAAATGGAGAACAAGATTATGATTTAACGTTCCATCGACATTGCGGTCATTAGTGACGAAGTATACGCTTGGATAGTTTCTGTCCGGTATGGGGAAGGAAACTAGCCATGACTTTTGAAAGAAACCATCCCGGCATTTGCCAGGCGTGATGTTCGGACAGGCTGAATTAGTTGGATGGAGGCAGGTTTGAACCGCCGTTATCCCGACTTGCATTCCAGTGTGTTACCACTGCGCCACCTCGCTCACATGGTATTTGGTGTGTGGGCTGAAAGGCCTCTAGATGGGAGGGTCCACAACAAATTTGTATTCTTTCCGTAAAGAGGCCTGGTAACCCATACGTAAAATACCTTGTGGCCAAGCGTTCTGTACTTTGGAGCTGTAGAACTTATTGATTGACGGCGATTTATAAAAAAATTGGTCACAGGCGCCTTCATTTTAATGATTGACAATACCTGCTCCCGCGTTATAACCTAGACTAGTGTTTTTCAACTTCCAGAATGGATACAAGTTTAATTTCAACGTTTCATCTACATACATACTCCGCAATTCACCGTAAGGTGCGTGGCGGAGGGTACACTGTGCCACTACTAGGCATTTCCTTTCCCATTCCACTCCCAAATTGAACGAGGAAAAAAAGAATGCCTATATGCCTCCGTACGAGCAATAATTTCTCTTATCTTGTCTTTGTGATCTTTACGGGAAATGCAAGTAGGCGGCAGCAAGGTCGTACTACACTCAGCTTCAAATTCCGGCCCGCTCAATTTACTTAACAGAAATTCACGAAAAGAACGTCGTCTTTCTTCCGGCGATCCCCAATTGAGTTGCCGGAGCATTTCCGTGACACTCGCGCATTGGTCGAACCTACCGGTAACAAATCTATCTGCTCGTCTCTGAACCGCCTCTATGTCTTCCTTCAAACTGACCCGCTGCGGGTCCCAAACACTTGAGCAATACTCAAGACGTGGTCGTACAAGCGATTTATACGCGGTCTCCTTTACAGATGAAGTACATCTTCCCAAAATTCTCCCAATAAACCGAAGTCGGCTGTCCGCCTTACTCACAACTGTCCTTACATGCTCGTTCCATTTCATATCGCTCTGCAGTATTAGGCCTAGATATTTGAACGACGCGACAGCATCAAGAAACTCACTACTAATGTTGTATTCGAACATTATGGGATTGTTTTTTCTACTCATGTGCATCACCTTACATTTTACTACATTGAGAGCTAGCTGCCATTCTTCGCACCAACTAGAAATTTTGTCTAAGTCATCCAGTATGCTATTACAGTCAATTACAGACGACACCCTCCCATACACCACAGCATCATTAGCAAACAGCCGCAAATTACAACATAATCTGTCCATCATATCATTTATATAGATAGAAAATAATAGCGGTCCTATCACACTCCCCTGGGGCACGCCTGACGATACACTCGTCTCCGATGAACACTCGCCGTCGAGAACAACGTACTGCGTTCTATTACTTAGGAAGTCTTCCAGCCAGTCACAAATCTGTGAACCTATTCCATAAGCTCGTATCTTCGTTAACAGTCTGCAGTGTGGCACCGCGTCGAAGGCCTTTTTGAAGTCAAGAAAAACACAATCCGCCTGTTGCCCTTCGTCCATGGTTCGCAAGATGTCATGTAAGAAAAGGGCAAGCTGAGTTTCACATGAACGATGTTTCATAAACCCGTGCTGATTCATGGAAAGAAGCTTTTCCGTTTCAAGGAAATTTACTACATTCGAACTGAGAAAATGCTCCAAAATTCTACATGAAACTGATGTCAACGACATTGGCCTGTAATTGTATGGGTCAGTTCTCTTTCCTTTCTTATACACGGAAGTCACCTAGCACTTTTATCCAATCACTAAGAACTTTGCGCTGAATTAAAGATTCGTGATAAATGCAAGCTAAGTTGGGGGCCAATGCGGCAGAATACTCTTTGTAAAACCGAACTGGTATTCCATTTGGACCTGCAGACTCTTTCGTATTTAGCTCTCTCAGCTGCTTCTCCACACCGGAAATACCTATTGCTATGTCCCCCATTTCGGAATTAGTACGTTCATCAAATGATGGTACATTTGTGCGGTCCTCCTGCGTAAAGGATTTCTTAAAGGTTAAATTTAGAACTTCAGCTTTCCGTTTGCTTTCTTGTATTACTGGCCCGGAATGATGATCGAGTGGGCTTTGACCCGCTTATCGATTTTACATAGGACCAGAATTTTTTCGGGTTAGTAAATCTTATGGGGCCGCGGTGGATTAGCCGAGCGGTCCAAAGCGTCTCTCGCGGTTGCTCGCCGTGGAGGTTCGAGTCCTCCCTTGGGCATGGGTGTGTGTGTGTTTTTCCTTAGGTTAGTTTACCTAGGTTTAAGTAGTTTGTAAGCTACGGACTGATGACCATGCAGTTTGGTCCGATAGATTTACATACATTTGAACATTTTGAAATCTTATGGTACTTAACGTCGGTAGTTATCAGTCCCTAAGCTTATAAACTACTTAAACTAACTTAAACCTAAAGACAAGACAGACTCCCATGCCTGAGGGGGACTGGAACCCCCCGACGGCGAGAAGCCACGCGCTCCGCAACATGTTTCTTTAGACCGCTCGGCCACTCCACCGCGGCGCTCCCATTCCAAATTAAAATTTCTCGTTGTACCTCCGTAGTCACGAACCGTAACAAATCTGTGTTATTTCAAAGGAAACTAACCTAATCTTCTCTCTTTTGCTACAGGTTTCTTTTGAATTATTTTCTAGAACATTATGGATTAAAAGCGGTCTTACGAGTAATTAGTAATTACAACTTTCGGGCTGAGAGGCCGAGGTAGAACAGTAGAAATTCCTACCCCTGACGTTTCGTTGCCGGCTGCGGGCAATATCTTTCGAGGTGAGTCGACGATTGGCTTCTGGGCCGTGGAGGTTCTGCTTATAGGGACGCTTAGAGGGCGCCACCACTCGTCACGTGATGTCATTAGGAAAACTATCTCTGGCTGGCGTCATTATTCTTGATCAAAGGTAATCGATAGTCACATCTTTGGTACAAAGTCGATCACCATATATTATCTAACTTCAAGCCTTCTTTTTTCGTATTAAAATTATTGTGGTGTTTAAAGATCTCTGTAGCCTCTTTATACATACCTGCATAATAATGCGATGTCTTAGCTAGCACGTTCGTCTCACTAAATTTTATTTCGTGATCACCGTTTTCTAAAACGTGTTACCTATGGCCGATATGTCCGTGTGTCCCAGTCGTTAGTTCCTTTTGTGTTCAGATAGGCAAACCAGAAGTAGTTAAAGGGTGTCGCTCATCTTTCACTAATCGTAAGCATTCGCTGATCTTTTTGGTGGGATTGAATATTGTTTCAACTCTAAACTTGGCCAGTATTTTACCGATACGGTCTGTGAATGAATGGGAGAATAATTTTTCCCGTCTAAGGTTGTTTTTGTTGGTCATTTGCAGACATTTGTCTTCTGGGATGGAGTGCTCGATCTATCTCCTTATCACTCTATCCGTTTTCTGAAGTGTGGTTCGTAAATGATCGAGTTCCTCTTGCAAATAAGCTGGCTCACAGATTTTATTAGCTATGTCCACTAATGTTTTAATAACACCTCTCTTCTGCCTGGGATGATGATTCGAATCTTAATGAAGGTACCAATCGTTGTGCGTATCTTTCCTGTATTCTTTATGAGCCAGAGTCCCATCTACACGTTTAATTAATGAAACCTCTAAAACATTTATCTGTCCATTAATATCCGTCTCCATGACAAATTGTATTTTAGCGTTGATACTATACAAATGCTTTAAAAAAACAGTTCAGTTCCTCTTCTACGTGATTCCATATTATAAAAGTGACGTCCACATACCGATACCACTTCAAAGGGCTCTTTCTGACTGACTGCAGTGCCTGTTGTTCAAAAAACTCCATAAAAATATTAGCAACTGCTGAATTACTGAATTTGAATGATTGAAGAGACCGGCCGTGAAAGCCTACACGTTATGATTACGATTAATTATTAGTTCATGCAAGAAGGAGGTCTATATCGCAATTCCTTGTTAACCAATTTCGGTCACATACACCATCTTCAGACCACAACCATAATGATGGCCACGGATTGTTTTCAGCTGGAGCTGGGGCTGCCTAAAGGTTTGAACAGTAAACATTAATCCTTCAGGCAACTCCAGCTCCAGCTGAAAATAACCCGTGGCCAGCATTATGGTTGTGGTCTGAAGATGGTGTATGTGACCGAAATTGGTTATCAGGGAAATAAAGGAATTGCGATGTAGACTGCCTTATTACGTCAATTAATTCTTTTGAATTCTTGCACGAAGTTTTTTGTGTATTTTTCGGAATGGAACACATTCTCCTATTTTTTACATGTTTTTCAACAGAAAAATATATTTTGCTTAACCAGTGTTTTGCACATCAAGCAAGATCCAGAAGTGCATTATTTTCATTATGAAAGGTCTATTGTGCAGAAATCTGTGAAGATGTAGATTTTTTTTTTCGAATTTTTAAGAATTACTTATTGCATCATATTTTTGAGCTGTCGATCAGTCCCTGAAAATAGTTTTCAGCCTTTGGAATTATTTATCATTAACACACTTGTGAGGATACAGGGTTTTTGGTTAGTAACGTCTTTGGTACGTTTTGGTCGAACGATAGTTATCGGTGGTGTGCAGCGAGAGCTGCTGGCAACAATGCTTAGGTTGGAATGTTCTTTGTTTGTTGGCCGGTGTGCGGCAGTCTCCCGCCGACCGCGGAGCGAGGTGGTAGCATGTCGGCAGTGAGTTCGTAACCTGCGTTTAGTGGTGGCTAAAGTTTTTGCCATTCCGTCGTATCGCATACGGGTTGCAGTTGCGTATTGAAATGTTTCAGTGTGGACTTATAGACCTTCATCGTGTTGGCACGCAGTTATTTAATGAGTGTATTTAAAGGGAAGAGTTTTTAACATTTGTCGTTCCGTAATAAATGAAGTTAACAAAGTTTTCTGTTATGGATCAACCTAGTAATTGTCCGCATCCCATACCGTCAAATCATTGGAACAATTATTAAATGATTAAGCAGCAAATAGAATATAACGGCAACTTCGCCCATCGAGGATTAGGTGTACGCAGCTGTGACATTACACACTGTATTAGGGAACAATCTATGACCAATTCATAATTAATGTTACACAAGCAACACCATAATTTTACATCTACATGTAGAACTACATAGATACTCTGAAAATCACATTTAAGTGCCTGGCAGAGGGTCGATTAACCACTTTCATAACTATTCTCTACCATGAGTACGAAGTCTTTCGAGACGTAGTTCTTGCGGAAAATACTCTCGGTGTTCTTGCCGCGTCAAATATGGGTAGGAGCCCATTCCATTCTCTAATAGCGCGCGGGAAGAAAGAACACCTAAATTGTTCCGTTTTCAAACTGATTTCTCTTATTTCATTGGGATGGTCATGTCTTCCTAAGTAGGTGGGTGCCAGCGAAATATTTTCACATCTAGAAGTAAAATTCGGTGATTTGAAACTTCGCAAACAGATCACGCCGCAATGTATAACGTCTTTCTTTCAATGATTTCCACCCCAATTAGTGCAACATTTCCGTGACGCTTTCCTCCCCGTAACGTGATAAAACAAAACGAGCTGCCCTTCTCTGAACCTTCTCAATATCTTCCGTCAGTCCCACATGGTGAGGGTTCCACAATGGGCAACAGTACTCCAGGAGAGGACGCACAAGTGTGTTGTAGGCTGTCTCTTTGGTAAAGCAGGTGCATCTTCGAAGCGTTCTGCCAATGAAACGAAATCTTTGGTTCGCCTTCCCCACAATATTTTCTATCTGTTCTCTCCAGTCTAAGTTGTTCGTAATTGTAATTCTAAGGTATTTAGTAGAATTTACGACCGGAAGGTTTGAATGATTAATCGAGTAACTGAATTCAGCGGATTTCTTTTAGTGGTTACGTGTATTACTTCACTCTTTTCTTTATTTAGTGTCAATTGCCAATTTTCGGTACCATATAGAAATTTTGTCTAAATCGCTTTGCAGTTGCTTTTGATCCTCTGTTGATTTCACTAACCGATAAAAGACAACAACATCCCTGAACAGTCTAAGGGAGCTATTCGGATTGTCTCCTAAATCGTGTATAAACACAAGGAAGAGTAGGGGACCTATAACGCTTCCCCGGGGAACGCCAGATATCACTTCTGTGTTACTGGATGACTTACCGTCAATTACAACGAGCTGTGTCTTTTCTGATAGGAAATGGTGAATCCAATCGCAAAATTGGGGTGATATTCCATAAGCACGCAATTTCATTAGAAGCCGCTTATAGGGTACAGTGTCAAAAGCCTTCCGGAAATCCATAAATATGGAATCGATTTGAGATCCGTTGTCGATGGCACTTATCACTTCATGTGAATAAATGGCAATATTAAATGAATTTCACTTAGGCATACATCTTTGTATTACTGACCCCATAGTTACTTTACGGTGCAAGTACTTCCTCCTGTGACGGCAATCCCCCGAGCAAGGGATTGTAATCCCGTGGGTGTCGCTGACCACAGGTTGAAAACCACTAACCTAGACAACCTCTCTTCTGTTCAGTACCACTTTTTGACTTCGATGAAATAAATGTTTCACACTATTCTACATTTTCTGTAATTATTTGGTTCTTCGGTTTTTATGTTATTCTATACGTTCTGTGTTAAAATGTTAGCTAGTCTGAAATAAAAATTTGCGAATTGTCTTCATTAATAAATCCAACGTAATCAAGGACGATGTAGTATTTACACAAAAATATGCGTCTTGAAAAATTTCAGGACAGTTTGTAGGGCGGGGGGAGAGGGGGTAGAGGGGGTTGAGGAAATTCTCACGACATCCCACCAAAGGGGAGGAGTGTCGAAAAAACGCCGAAATCGCCTCATGTAAATAATGGACGCCCTATTAGGGTGGCAAATTTTTTTTGTCATTGGAAAATATACGAGATAATAAACTTTCATGTCGGTTAACTTCTACCGATTGCCCATCGTACGTGATGGTAAACACCAAAACTCGCGCTTCATGAAAGGAATAAATAGGTTAAGTGAAATTTTTAAAATGAAAACACTTTTATTTTCAGTTCGTAAACTATCAGAATTTTAGCAGTATTTCACAATTCTCACTGTGCAACTCTTCATTCGATTTGCTAGATCAGAACGACACAAAATTCACCATGGTATGTCGTTCACATCTGGTTTCAACCACACCTCACCAACTAACCACCCAATTGGTGGTTGTAGCATTTACATTCTATTTCTAAGGGTATTCTTATTTAAAAAGCTTTATCTTGTTTTCAACATCCTTCTGTAACCGGAATATGTTCTCTTTCGTTGACTGTTATTGCCAAGAGCACATTCTCTGCTCTAGGAAAGAAAGCAATTCATTGTATTACTAGACGTAATTCATCGGTTCACCGGATGGAAACCGTGATGTTTGAACTTCATGAAAGAGGTGAGTAGGTCCGTCAGTTATGTATTTGCTCCCATTGCAATCTTCAATGACGTGTATGGTTTTAAAATGAAGCAAACTATTTCAACTAATTCTCTTAAGTTTTAGTTGGGGCTCATCTTTATCGCGTTCATACGACTTCCAAATCATAACAACGGAAGTGTGATTCCCAACAATAAGTTTTACAATTCGGCATTCAGAAAAAGAAATGTTCAAATGTTTGAATAGCTTATAGGACTTAACTACGGGGTCATCAGTCGCTAAACTTACAAACTACTTATGAACTAACTAATACTAAGGACGACACAAATATCCATGCCCGAGGGGGGATTCGAACCCCCGACAGTAGTGGCCGTGCAGACCGTGACTGGAGCGCCTCAGTCCCCTCGGCCTCCGCGGCCGGCTCGGCATTCAGATAAAGAAGGAATGGACGCTTTACAATACAAACATTTGAACTGCTTCGCTACCTCTGCGACTAGTTTTGAATGTTCAAATGTTTGTAAACTTATGGGACCTAACTGAAGTGGTCATCGGTCCCTAAACTTACAAACTTCTGAAAATAACTTAGCCTACGAACAACAAATACACACACACACACACACACACACACACACACACACACACACACCTGCCCGAAGGAGGACTGGAATCTCCGGCGGCGAACGGCTGCGCGCACCGTAGCATGGCGCCTTAGTGTTCACGGCTATTTCGCCGCGGCGACTACTTTAGACAAATTAACCTCTTTTGGTTTTGCTCGCCTAATGGTGAATTGCTACACCGTACAGACATGAAATTGTATTTTAATTCGTTTCATGAAGAATAATTCTACATTCCTGGTAGTTATGTATGAATATGTCATTTACTTAGAGGCCGAACGTGATATATTGTCCAAAGTTCTGCTACAGATAAAGTCAGCAATACGGACCTACAATTTAGCAAATAGAATATATTTCCTATAATGCTGACTGGAGTGTGTAGTTACTGATGCTCCAACTCAATATATCTGACTGCTAAAATTCTCGTGTGGTGTAAGGTGTTATCTTACGAACTGGGCGGCCGTTTCCGCCGGAGTTTCGAGTCCCCGCTCGGGCTTGGATGTTTGTGTTATCCTTAGTTTAAGTAGTTGGTAGTTAGTATCATTTTGGTTCAATAAGTTTACAAACATTTGAACACATGGAGCTATTTCATCAGCATACCTAAAATGAAGGCCAGGGTCGCTCTCGACATTCCATTTCGTAAGTAAATACTAAACCGAGAATTTCCATAAGAAGTTATGTGATGAAACAGTGTAGATGACGAAAACAAAGGCTTGGATTCGTCTCAGAAGATTCCAACTGGCTATATTTTGTCATACGATTGTATCATGTGTAAATAGCTGTCAGAGCAGAGTGACTATTTTGAAATCGAAATTGCAAGTAATCATTTTTAAAACGTTATGAAATAGCAGCGATCTGAATGATTAAGTCATACAAAAGTCAGCCTAGATCACAAATTTATTTCATGGTAACCGGTTTTAGCCAATTAAATAGCTATCTTCAGCCAACTACAACCGTAGTGTCCGCCACCAGTTGTGAGTTGCAGCTTTCGATATTAAATTATCCGCATAGCTCCAAATCAGAACAACCGGTGGTCAACAGTATATTATGCTGGTCTGAAGATGGGCATTTTAGTGGTCGAAACCATAAAATAAATTTGCAATTCATGCAGAACTTTGTATGGAAAATATAAGTGGCTGAAATGTCCCATTAGTATACAGGTGGGTGACAACACTGGAGAGCATTACTTTAAAACAAATTTTTAGATGTTTAGGAAGCGGGAAACGAGGAAGATTTAGTTGTTGACATTTGTGAATTCATCCTTATTATAGAAAGCCGAAAAAACGCAACGGCATATTTTAGTCTATCTTCGAAAATATTCTAATTAATGATATATTTCATTGTTGGCTAGCAACATCAAATATTACAGGTGGACGGGCGCATTCTGCATCTACATCTACATACATATTCCGCAATCCACCGTAAGGTTCATGGCGGAGGGTACACTGTACCACTACTAGGCATTTCCTTTCCTATTCCACTCCAAAATAGAACGACGAAAAAAAGTATGTAAGTAGGCGGCAGGAAGATAGTACTACACTCAGCTTCAAATTCCGACCATATAAATTTCATCAACTGAAATTTACGAAAAGAACGTCGTCTTTCCTCTAGCGATCCCCAACTGAGTTCCCGGAGCATTTCCGTGACACTCGCACATTGGTCGAAGGCACCAGTAACAAAACTAGCTGCTCGCCTATGAACTGCTTCTACGTCTTCCTTTAAACTGATCTGCTGCGGGTCCCAAACTCTTGAGCACTACTCAAGACGTGGTCATACAAGCGTTTTATACGCGGTCTCCTTTACAGATAAGTTCATCTTCCGAAAATTCTCCCAATAAACTGAAGTCGGCTGTCCGCCTTACCAGCAACTGTCCTTCCAATTTTAGGAAGGTATGATTCATTTTTAATGGAGACCGCAGATAAAACTCCTGTACGACCACGTCTGATTATTGCTCGAGTTTTGGGATCCCCACCAGATGGATTTAAAGGAGGACATAGAGGCAGTTTAGAGGTGGGTGGCTGGGTATGTTGCTGGTAGAATCGATCAATGCACGAGTGTTACTGAAATCCTTCGGTAGCTGAAATGGGAGTCTCTGGAGGGTAGGCGATGTTCGTTTCGAGAATCAATGCATACAGGCATTAGATTTTCCCTCGTTTTATATGAGAGTGGAACAGGAAAACAAGTGACTAGTAGTGGTACTGCGTACCCTCCACCACGCACCTTTGGGTGGATTGCGGAGTATGTATGGAGATTTTAGTGCATATGTATTAATGCTGTCGAAAATTGTCATTCTTTAGATGTTTTTAGTGCAGCGTGCATAGTTGTTTCCATTGTTTGACAAGTACCATACATCCAGTTGTTCGAAGGAAGGAGACTACAGGCAACAAAGAGTGGAAGACCCACTGTAAAGGGACCAGAAATAACATTTTAGTTCAGAAATTTTTCCAACATGTTTACATTCCATATTTATTTACTTCACTCATTAATCCTCCTATTTCTATCAAGTGAGGTATGAAAAAAGAAAAACTGGAAGAATTACATCCACTTGAATTCCTCGAAATTCGAACCCAGGTTCTCCACTTCCCAGCCAGTTACCTTGGCCTCTGCGCTGTCTGCGAAAATTGTTTTAACATGTGGCTACATAAGCTGCAGTTGTAAAAGTTTCTGGCCTCGATTTCTGAAAAAGTGTGCGTTTGCAGACCCCATACATGACAATAAAAATTGTCATAATTTGTATCTACAATTATCTATCGATCATATCAATTTTGAGTCGATTCATAAAATTTTGGAGTGTTTTTCTCAATAAATAAATAAAAAAAATAAAAAAAAAAATAAATAAAAATCATCGTTTTAGATTATGCACAAGCTACCTTGCCAACTCAGCCGAATCTTTTTTCCTGTCTAAGGCCTTCCGTTGTCAGACGCGATGGTGCTCAACTTTAAAGGTAGTCAGTGACTGAAAACGTTTTCCCCACCACTTCGTGCGTAGGAAAGCGTGGGCAATGCACCAGCGCTTTGCTGCAGCAATTTCGCTAGTGTGTTTGATCCTCTGGGGGCGCTATTTTCCAATTACTGTAATGTTGACAAATTCAGCACGGCTCTGGGAAATTAACACAATTTAACCAGGAGCGCAGAGTTCAGTTACTCACAGAAATTAGCGTAACTAGAAAACAATGATATATTTGGATGAAAACTTGTGCCATTTGGCTCCGCACATACCCACTCTGCCTCTCTCTCTCTCTCTCTCTCTCTCTCTCTCTCTCTCTCTCTCTCTCTCTCTCTCTCACACACACACACACACACACACACACAAACAGCGTGAGACCAAGCACCCAATCATAAATGAGTACACACACACAATCCCATTACAGGCTCAAACTGACTGAGCCGGCATTACAATGTGGAATTGCAGATCGTTTTCAAATGACGCAGATCGCGTTACAATTGCTTACTAGTCACGGAATTACCTTTATTCCAAAATCGCTCTGTCGTAGAGTGAATTTTTAAAGATGTGTACTGATTAATAGTATATTGTGGTATAATGCATAAATAGTAATCTACAGTACTTAATGTGGGTGTTGTCAACAACTGGGCAAAGTTTCAATCATAACTAATCAGCTGAAGGTGCTTTTTCAAATGATGATCCTACTTACAACACCACTGAAGGTTACTTTAAAAGAAAGAAATATTACACACATCACGCGTATCGTGTTACAAAATTTATGAAATACAGTGTTCAAATGTATTAAGATAGTTATTTACATTATAAGATTAAAACTGGTACGGCATCACATTCTAGGTCTGACGTTTGTGATGCCACCATACAGGTTTAAATCTCATTACTTGTTTGTAAATAGCTGATAGGATTTCATTTCAAGACGAATCTACACACTGTATAAAAAGGCTGTATTTGTGTATGTGGATATGTGTGTTTATATTTTCCTAATTTCCTCCTAAAATACTGGACAGATTTCAACAAAACTAGGTACACATGGTCCTCACTATTAGGCAACAATCGCTGTCGGGGTAAGAACCACCTACGACACAGACGTAAGGAGATATGACGTCACAAACAATGGCAGTCGTGAATGACGGCTGCATTATGCGATAATATTCTACATCTGCTCCTAAACTAACCGACCGATTTCAACCAAATTTGGTGCAGATATTCTTTAAGGCCAGTAATCATTTACTATGGCTACAAAAACCACCTACGATTCTTAGTTCATACAATATCACGTCATAACCAATGAAAACTGTCCCATCTTGCAGTTCGTGATAGCGTGATTTTATTCGTAAACTATTTGATAATGAGAGCACTTAGCGACTTGCAATAAATTTTTAACACAATTTCAAACCTTATCGAAACTATTTCTCGCTGACAAGCCCAAAAAAATGATGTAAGTAAAAACGTTTATCGCTTACTACTTTTCTGATGTTCACGATGTATAGCTTCGACATTTGGCATGACGTTACAAGTTATTACTTCTACACTGAAGATTGTATTCGCGAGACAATTCACAGACAGTACACATACTTACCACTGAATGTTCCTTCTATACTGTATCACAGTTATACGTATAGTTCATGAAAGTCATAAACAATTTGGTCCATAAAACCACATTATCATGCATGAGGTTTCGATGTATTACGTCTTTACTACTGACACCATTCGCGAGTTATTTTGCACACATTAGGCACACATACCACTGAATGTTCTTTCGAATTTACCGACATCTTCTTAGTTTCACACGGGGCTTTATATTCCATTATGTAATCCCTTCACAATCTGTCATATACCAAATAAATTTTACTGTGGTTTCACCGGTCTTTTTAAGTGTTGCATTTCGGCTGACCCGCAGAATGTTACGGAATCACTACCCTGTAGTAGGCCTTGATGTTTGTGAGGGGATTTTAGAACATCATGTAAACTTCATCGAGAGTGACATTCACATCATCAATGTATGCAAACTGGATTTCTGCTTAGTCTTGTAAATTAATTTCTTAAATCTCATGTAAGAAACAGGAGTTTAAAAAACCACATCATTTCTAAATTGCAAAATTCCAAGTAATTATTTGTCCATCAAGAGCCATAAATTCCTGTTGTTTCTTTATTCAACCAAATTCGATATTACATTCATACCATCTACAGTCCATGTCACACCACCCATACATCCAAGAAAACAGTAAAAATCACCATATACATTATCGTGACCACCCAAAATATCTCTATAGTAACTACAGCTATTGTAAAACGACTTTCACCAGTATCAATATAAGGCAGGGGCTCATGAACGTAAATTTTTTGAAACATTCTAAAACGATTGAAACAAAGTTGTGCATTTTTAAACGGACACTCTACATTATTTCGTCAGATATCTATAGCATTACAAATCACATAAACAATTGCGTTGATTGCTTCGCAATACGCCAATTACATCCATAGGTATTGCACAGCAAAGGTGACACTAAAAATACGTGAAATCGGCGGCTAGCGCACGTCCTGAGACTCAGGCGAGACCCCATGCTGCCCAGGATGTGCGCTAGCCCCGCGTTTCGCTAGATCGACATTTTGGAATTGCTTATTTACTCAAACAATACGTTTACATTTATCTGTGATCGTTTGCATAATTATTCTTACAAAATATTTAGCTAAGTAAATTTATCCTTAAAAGGACTGTACAATAATTACAATGACATGTTAAACTTTGGAGTACTATATTTTGTTTCAGAGATACAATAATCAGATTAAATTGGAGAGTACAGGTATTTCATACTCGCGCAAATCCTTTACATACTGCAGAGCCAAAGAAATTTGTACACCTGCCAAATATTGTGTAGGACCAACGCCAACAAGCAGAAATTTCGCAAGACGATATGACATGTCTGAACTAGTGTTGGAGGGAACTGACACTATGCATGCTACACTGCTACACGAATGTCCATAAATGCGTAAGAGTACGAGAGGTGGAGACTCAATAGCACTTTGCATGGCATCCCAGATTTGCTCAATTATGTTATAAAAATAATTTCGTGTGGCTCATTGGCCTGGTGCAAGTCTTTCAATTGGACGCCACTTTGGCGACTTGGGTGTCCTTAGCCTACCCCAGTCATCCAACCGGGGAAAGAAAGGGGACCTAGAGCTTAACGTGGAATCCCAACCACGTGTCGTTCCTGGCGACTCATCACATCGTTGAGAGGTGAAGGAAGGGTTAAAACGCATTCTAAAAAAATCCTAGGTCCGGCCGGGTTTTCGAACCTACCGTCACCTCCGAAATCTATTGTTGCCAGATAAATTATCCATTTATTGCGCTACTGAATGAAGATGAGATCAATCATT
This sequence comes from Locusta migratoria, assembly GCA_026315105.1. Lineage (NCBI taxonomy): Eukaryota > Metazoa > Arthropoda > Insecta > Orthoptera > Acrididae > Locusta > Locusta migratoria. The sequence goes on along the minus strand of CM048750.1, from coordinate 283,600,719 downwards.
TCTCCAGCAAGACAACACTACTGCTCATACAACACACCATTCCCTACGACATTTAGCTGAAATCTTTGGAGACAGAATAATTACAAAATGTCTGAGGCCCCCTCGCTCACCAGACATGTCTCCTCCCGACTATTTTCTTTAGGGTGCGGCAGATCATTTGTTTATCAAAATAACCCGAAGACAATACATGAGCTTAAGTTAGCGATAACTGAATATCTGCATACAACTGAAAAAAAAAAAAAAAAAAAAAAAAAAAAAAGTTCAAATGTTTGTAAATCTATCGGACCAAACTGCGGTGGTCATCAGTCCGTAGCTTACAAACTACTTAAACCTAGGTAAACTAACCTAAGGTCAAACACACACACCCATGTCCCAGGGAGGACTCGAACCTCCACGGCGAGCAACCGCACGCTCCGCAGCGAGACGCTTTAGACCGCCCGGCTACTCCATCGCGGGCATACGACTGCACGTGAAACTTTGTTAAAAGTATACGAAAATAAATCTAAACGTGTTGAACTATTCTTTCAAGAAATCGAAAATCATTTCCAGCACCTACTGTGATAATGCTGAGTACAGTGTATTTTCTGCTAATTAATATAACTAATTGATTTCATTGGAATAGTGTTGAATTCCATCTCGAAACATAACTGCAGCCAGTAGTAGTGGAACCCGGCCGCTAGCTAATACAAAGAAATGAATGTGCTGCCGCACTTACGCCCCCCGCAGAACGAGATATGCTGAGCTCACCACTGCGGAGAAACTTTTTCTGGATCCACTGTATTACACACAACATTCGCACGATTTAATGATAATTTTATGAATTACACTTGCTGATAAGCCATTAGGAACACAATGGAATTGTTTTAAGTGGTTTTGTGCTTAATTTTCATAAATTTATGTGTTCAGAAAAGTGAGCGAATGCTTTGTCCAGAAAGTTACAGGTTTGAGCCCGAAAACAGTACACAATCTCCAAGCAAAATTGCTTTTCTTGTATGCTTCTCGTTAGTACCATAATTACCCCGGACGGTGAAATGGCTCTTCACCAGCTGCATTCCAAATTCTTGTCCTTACGTCGTAATCGGGTTAACGACGCACGTAGACCTACTATTAAACTCAAGATGCATCGTTTATGCAGCAGATTAACAGAATCTGCAAAAGTGTCCTTTGTGACTATGAAGGGATGCTGGCGTATATACTCGAGCCACTAGTCGCAAGTGATGCTTCGAATTTTTTTTTTTTTTTTTTTTATTTACAGTATTATGTAATTTCTGGCAGCATCTGATAATTTAGTTAATGCGTAAATCTCATCTCTCGTTCAGTGTAACTGCTATACAGGAACTGAACGTGATAAGGCGAGTTGCTAAAATTGTCAAAGGATATTTAACAAAGTTTCATCCTAATATTAACGTCCTCAGCTCCGCTCTGAAATGTCAGATTAAGCTCTCAAAGAGCCGAGAGCCTTTTCAAACGTGCTGTTGCACGAGAACTCTGAAGAATTTCATTAAAAATACTGATCCCCGTCGACTTTGACCTAACGGGCATGAAGTAATCAACGCATAAAGTGACTATCATGAAAAAATATTTATAACACGTAAAAGAGGTACCGACATCCTCTTACGATTGGTTGAGCGGAAATGACAAAAAGCGCTGAGAGCATGTCTGTAGACACAACAGTGATACGATACGTGTATGGCCGGCCGCAGTGGCCGAGCGGTCTGCGGCGCGCCAGTCACAGTCTGCACGCCCGCTACGGTCAGGGGTTCGAATCCCCCTCGGGCATGAATGTTTGTGTCGTCTTTAGTATAAGGTAGTTCATAAGTTGTTTGTAAGTTTAGGGACTGATGAACCTGCAGTTAAGTGCCTTAAGCTTAACAAACATTTGAATTTCGATACTTGTGTGGCATAGAAGACTGTGCCGGTGAATAAAGAAAAATATTGGAAACATAATTTAGGCACAAACGATTCATTAGTATTGTTCACTTTCCTGGATTAGTAACAAGTTTAGTTGTCAGTTCAAGGAAGAATGATGCTTTTCACTGATTTTTTCAGGAATCACGAGTATGTCACGGAAAAGTTCATCAAACTCTAGAGATAGATAGGTATTATTCTTCTTCGTCTACCAAACGATCCATTATTATATTTTCAACCGAGGTATGCAGTAGCTCATCTTAAATTATTAATCATGTACGTTGCTTTACATTATCAAATCAAGATATTTTTCTTCGACCTTGGCTTCTGATAGCAACTGTAGAAGATCATATTTGCTTTTCTGCAATGTATGTCCTAGGTACGCAGCTAAGCCATAACTTTGTCAATCGTTCACGCTGTTCGTCTATTATTCACTGTACTTCGGTGTTAATTCCTATTTCTGTCCACGATATTTAAGTATTATACGAAAAATCCACGTTTCAAAGCTCTCTGTCTTCCTTACTGTTATATTTAGTTCCCATTTTTCATAACCGTACAGAAGCACAGAGGAGTATCACACAAATCAATCTCTTAGGGTTACGCCTAAATCTGTATTTGTGAAAATTTTCTGGTTTTTAATGAACTTGTTATTAGCTTTCTTTATGCGGCTTTTATCTTAAACTTGTCCTCTCTTTGTATTAATAAGCCTCTGAATGCTATAAATACACGAAGTACCATAATCTCTATTAGACACCTCTCCAATAAGTCATGTTAGGAAGGCAACAATGTCCCTGTCTGGAAAAAACTCCAGTCATCCTTCTTTGGCATCACCAGTCCTCACAAAAGCAATTGTTAGCCATCAAAACCTCCAAAACCTCCAGTCGTTTTTACACTAAAATTAAATATGGCACCTACCTATAGCTCTTACAAAGGAGTAAGGCTCATGTGAGAAAACCTTTTTGCTGTTAATATTCAGATCTCTAGTAGTGCTGTAATATGCAGCTATGTTGACGAAGTGTTAGTTATCTGAACTATCATAAATGTTCAAATGTTTGTATAGTCTATGGGACTTCACTACGGGGTCATCGGTCCCTAAACTTACAAACTACTTATGAACTAACTAAGACTAAGGACGGCACAAATATCCATGCCCGAGGGGGGATTCGAACCCCCGACCGTAGTGGCCGTGCAGACCGTGACTGAAGCGCCTCAGTCCCCGCGGCCATCGCGGCCGGCTATCATAAATCGACACTGTCTCAGCGAATATTGTCGATGAAGTAACCGTTAAGTTTAATGCTGTTTCTGTATTACTAACCGCCTTCTGTAAAGAACTCTGCGAGCATAAATTTAAAAGCACTGATCGACAGTATGCATCTATACGGGACTCCTCTACAGTTATTAAACAAGCCGATGAACCCGTCATTAAACTTAACTTGATCTAACTGGCTCCAGCACAAATTTTCTGTACGGCTAGTGTCATCCTCATGAAAATTAATTCATTTAAGAATTTCAAAAAATGATGTACTATGTCCAAAACGTTATGGTGATAACTAGAAGAAACGCACGTACTAGTCACTACCTAAGGGCATTGTGCTTCACATATAGGTCTTGTAACAACTTACCAAGAATGAATGTTTCATGAACTTTCAACTATCATATTATCAACTGCTGTCGGAAGATCAAAAAATTATATACTCTTCATTTAATTGAGGCGCAAAGAAATGCAGGGTAGTAACTGTCCAATTCTCATTACGTAGCCATCTATAAAAATTTTGTCTTACGGATATGCTCATACTCCTTTAACACAAAACATGCTGAACTCCTTTACCCTGTCAATATTTCCAGTTAGGCAGTAACACTTGCATTCTTCTCACTTCTACTGTCTCAATTTGTCGCTTTCCAACGGTCTTTATTTTCTCCCATTGGATCGTACTCGCGTCTATTTCTCTCACACAGTCTATCTCTTTATAGCTATTCTTTACCATAGTCTCAGCCACTTTCACGGTCTCAAGTCCCCTCATTACCAATGTCCCTATCACGGGCAGCGTCTACTCTATTCACGGCTTATTCTATCCATTCATCTATTCCTCTTTTACCTCCACTATCTCTCCCTTACCAACACTATCTTTCGGCACCATTCACACGATCTATTCTCTTTTCCATTGACACTACGATTATTCCAACACAAAAACCGCGAATATGTTAGCTTGCGAAAGCCTTTGGTGAGAAGGATGGAATAATGATTGGGCTAATGTCTTTTAAAGCGGAATATAATTGTATCTTTTGGACTTCGGGAGAGCTATTTTGTTTTCCTTTTCTTCCTGCGACAGAAAGGTGTAGCGCGTTCCATACAACAATTTCACGTTTGTTTAACATTAGCTGTATATCTGGCTACAGAAGTTCACTCGCATTAGAGCAGTCAATTATTATCAGTATGGACATAGCAGACGAAGACAACGTATCTATTATTCTACAGGCCATGAAACACTGTTGGGCAAAATTAGAATACCTGGTAAGACGAAAACCATTTTCAGCCGTTGACGTAAGATCTTACCTAGGGATCAGTAACTGTATCGATAACGGTTTCAACGTCGCCCGCCTACAGATAGCGGAGAGATATACAGGGAGTCCCAAAAGTCAGGACCAGACCAAATATCGCGAAAATGTTGAGAAGTAGGGATGGGATTGACATAGATACGAACAAAGGTGGTGGGGGAGGCCGGACTTTTTGGGTGACCTGCGAGAGCCTTCCGCTCTCTTGGTATTCGTCATATTGGATTCAGCTCACATTTTTTCAATACGGGGGTTAGTCATGTGATACATGATGTAAGGGTGGAATTTGACGATAAACACAAAGTTAAAGTCCGTTTTCCAATATCTTCATTACGTAACAAGTTATGGATCATTTGTTATAACAGATGTAATTCGTCATGCAGCGTGCTCAAATCTGATCACGTTTTCATCTCATCATTACAGGTGCCCCATTAATGTGAAGGACAACATACCACTGACCAAAAAATAGAGGATCAAAGTCATCCGGTCAGCCGATGGCAGGAATTCCTCGGAAATTACCAGGGACATCAACCAGCAAATCCATGATAGTCAACCCGTCCCGGAATGTTCCATCAGGAAGTTGATTAGGAAGTAAAAGAAAGAAAGAAAGAAAGAAAATGGAATCGGTAGCGGATAAACCCGTCATAGGTCATCCCCGCATGGCAACTGATGAGCCTACGACCGCTAACAGTGTGTAGCTTTAATAGGGAAAGTTTTCAGTCGTAAGGCTCAGTTTATCAACCCGCGTCACGCCACAGAGACGCATTCGTGTACCGTACAGCCAACTGAGCGAGTTTGAAAGGGGTAACATGTGGTCTTCAGACTGCTGAAATAGTCCACTCAGGAAATTGCCACGTTCTTGGACAGTTGTCTGAACGATAATGGTTGCATCTACGTCTATACTCTGCAAGCCATATTGAAGTGAATTGCAAAATGTTCATCGAATCGCTTTTATGATATTTCTCTTCAGTTCAACTAACATACTTCTGTTTTCGATCTGATTTCTCTTGTTTTATTACGATGATCATGGCTCCCTATAAGTGGGAGCTAACAAAATTTGTTCGCATTCTGAAGAGAATATTGGTAAGAGAACTTTCGCAAATAGGTCTTTCTGGAACGAATAACACCTTTTCTTTTTATTATTTCCACCCAACTCGTGCATAATTTCCGTGACACTATCTCCCCTACATCTTCATAATAGAAAACGAGATGCCCTTCTCTGAACCTTCTCTAAATCGTCTGTGAGTCCCACCTTGTGGAGATCCTACAATGCTCAGAAATACTACAAAATAGGACACATAAGTGTAGCGTAGATAATTTCTCTAGTAGAACTGTTTCATCTTATGTTTCAATGTTTTCTATGTCTTCTTTCCAATGTAAGTGGTTCGTTATTGTTAGTTCTATGTCTTTGGTTGAATTGACGGCCTGTAGATTTGACTGATTTATCGTGTAATAGAAGTTTAACGGATTTCTTCCAGTGGTCACATGGACTTCACACTTGTCGTTATTCAGTTACCAATTTTTGCTCCGTGCAAATATCTTACTCTTTTTACAACTACTTTCGATCTTCTGTTGACTTTACTAACCGTTAAAAGAAAGCATGATTCGCGAACAGTCTAAGAGAGCTACTCAGATTGTCTCTTAAATCGTTTATAAAAATAAGCAACAGTATGGGGCATATAACACTTACCTGGGGAACGCCAGATATCACTTCTAATTGATGACTTACCGTCAATTAAAACGTACTGTGCCCATTCTGACAGGAAATCACGACACCAATAGCACAACTGTCACGATATTTCTTAATCACGCAATTTGATTAGAAGCCGCTTGTTATGTACAGTGTGAAAAGCCTTTCGGAAATCTAGAAATACGGAATCTATTTGACATCCCTTGTCGATAGCACTCATCACATCATGTGAGTAAAGAGGTAGCTGTGTTTGACAAGAACTTTCTAATTCGGTGTTGACTATTGGTTAATACGTAGTTATTTCGCAGGCAGTTCATAATACTTAATTATATGTTCTAAAATCCTGCTGCAAACCGACATCAATGATACAGGCCTGTAATTTTGCCTTTCTTGAATATTGGCAAAACCTGTGCAACTTTCCAGTCTTTGGGTACAGAATGTTCGCTGAGCGGTAGATTGTATGTAACAGTTACGTCTGGGGCTATTGCATTAGTATACTCTGAAATCAAACTAATTGCTATACAATCAGGACCGGACACTTTCTTTTGTTAAATGACTTAAGTTGCTTTAATACTCCAGGGTATCTATTTTCTAAATTACGCAATAGGGCAGCTGTTCTTGATACGAACTCTGAAGTATTTGCTTAGTCTTCTTTGGTGAAGGAATTTCGGAAAGCTGTGTTAAGCAATTCTGCTCTAGCCGAACTGTCATTGTAGGATCACAATTTATATCGCGTAGTTAAGGTATTGATTGTGCTTGCCGCTAGTATAATTTACATACGAACAAAATTTCTTAGTGAAGGAAATGAAGCTCGGAAGATGGGCGCGAGGCATGGCAGTTTAGATTAGTCAACGGAGCGCTTGCCTCTGAAAAGCAAAGGTCCCGGGTTGGAATCACGCTCCAGCACACAGTTTTAATCTGTCAGGAATGGCCATATTAGGGCACAATTTCGCTACAAAATGCAAATATCATCCTAGAAACATCCTCTAGGTTGTGGCTAACTCACGTCTTACAATATCCTTCATATCAGGAATTTTTTTTTTCCTTTTGCATGGTTCACAGGAACATTTTTGTGAAGTTTGAAAGGCGTGAGGTGAGGTACTAACGGAGATGAAGCTGTGAAGACGGATCTTGTGGTTGTCATAGTAATTCCTCGGTAGAGCGCTTAGTTGCGAAAGCCAACGATGCCGATTTGTAAACCAGGAACGACGCAGAGTTTTAATCTAACAGGAAGTTTCGAATAAAAAAACTGATGACCAATTTGCGGCTTCTCAATTTCAGTATGGCACAATTTCGCAATATTATGCATTACTCTCGCTTACTGTTAACTAAAGTGACGTCGTCTACAGAATTGGCTTACAGTACTCATTTTTATCTCTAAAATGCTTTTCATCTGTTTCAGGTATGTAATGCTGTTAACTACTACCATACATCAATGGTGATGCAATCTCGAGAAAAGCTGAACAGCAAGAAAGGTGAGTAGAAAAAGTGCAAGAAGAGTATTTTTAAAGTGTTCACGAATTAGTTTATGTATTGCTACTTGTCATGTTTTTATTTCAAGAGATGTTTTTGTTTACAGAGAATTCGCCTAATGGAGAAGAATTGTTGAGTAAATTGTAATTTATAATCTTGTGTCCGCATTGTCGCTACTCGCAAGTAAGATTATAATACTAGGAACTGTGCTTTCAGCGCACACTAACATTGTCATTCCCGTTAACAATTCCATAATTCTTGTGATATATTGCTGCAGTTTCCTTTAGCGAACCAAAAGAAGCAAGAAAAAATTTTAGACGTAGAAAACGTGATATCGGGGAAAATTAAATGCAATCTCGTCGTGATGACAAAATAGCAGTACGTTATTGAAATTCCGATAACAGAATAACAATATCTCTGGTCCAGTTGCCACAGTAATTTGAATTGTTATTATTGTTTTTTTTTTAAGTCATCCTTTAAAAATTATCATACGGGTTAATGTCTTGATATTAGTGCAGGATATAAAAGACGCTTACCTTTTGAGAATAACGTCATATGGATTTGTTTAACACTTCCAAAGATTATATTCACAAAGTTCAACTAAATTTTCCGAAAGCTTGGGAATTAAATTTGTTTCGTATACCACACCAGTCCTGCTACCACACTCTAAACAATAATGAAATTATTAAGAACCATCATGATTTAAATGTAAAATTCTCATTAAACATCCACGTCAGTAAATTGTCCCACAGAAACTTCAATATTGACTTTTCTAAGTCTGTTGATCTGTATGTCCCTATTACATTATTTAACGAAATTATTGTCCACTATTCCTGAATGAATCGTCACAGAACACTACAAAATGATAATTTCAGTCTTATATACTTGTTTAGGTAACAATCCGAAGTTCTTATCTCACTAATTCACCGGTTGAGTCAAAATCAGTGACAACAGATTACCTTTAACGTCACTGTAATTTCAATTTTAATTACGTTATAACTTTTTCACAAATATTACCGTAGGAACAGTAACTTTGGAAGTACGTATCAGCCACTTTAAAATAAATTAATCGGCAGTTTCCACTCGGGGATATCATTTAAGAATTTTTTAATCAGATAAAAGTTTAAATACGCAACACAACCTAGTATAAGAGATCATTGCAATATTATATGACTCACTACCATTAAGTGAAAAACAAACAAAAGTTTGAAGCCAACTTTTTAATACACCTCTTACTGTCTGGCATACAACATAAGTAATGATGCAGGCCTATTGCGAAAATGCCCATCTGCCTCTGACGTAGCAATGCTCATAGTCGGCTGCAACAATTTGTCGTCTGCCGAGTTGAACATGTAACAGAAAAATACAGAACTATACAGAAAAATCTATTCATCATTAAAATAATAATTTTTACATGAAATAGGAGGAACATAGTTTAATGTTTATGATCTTAATTTTTTACGCTCAGCGATAAACTTCATATATTAGCAAGGTTGATGTGCGTTTCATTTACAAACACTATAAACATTTGAGAGGGATAAAAACTGTAGTGTCCTTTTTTCTGCTTCTCCTTTCAGGTGTCTGAAAGTTTTCATTTTTATTTTAAGCAGAGAGTAGCTGAATAAAGTCTTTAAGGAGTACCTCCATTTTGTTTCCAATGAATATTTTTCCTTGTACTTCATTATTAGACAAAAATGCATTGTTCAGGGCAGTAAATTGATCATGCAAATAAGTTGTTCATCTAATACCATGGAAACCAAAGCTCTATAAAATACATCAAGTGCACCAGGAAGTATCTTCAAATGACGACCTAATGAAGCGTTGAAAGCTGTTTAGAGAGAGTGCTCATTCTCTTCTGTTCAAATGCATTGTAGTTGAATCATCCTCGTACGCGTAAATGAGATTCACCAGGAATATAAATAATTCAGAAGTAAGTACTGTAAATTGCAATGAATGTATAATTTTATTAGTTACTGAATTAGAGCTGGTTATTGTGGAAAACCCACTTCAGTTGTATGTTGAATGTTATTTAACTCCACCAATTTGCTCTATAAATTTTATAAATTCCAATCGTGTCTCCTCTTGAAAAAGTTTCTGCTGATGCCTATGCGACTGTTCAAAGACCCGTTCTTCTCCAATCCACTTCTTGGTTTTTCGTACTTCCCTCAAATCGCTTAACGATGATGTCTTTATGGTTCCTTTGGAAAGAACACGGTAACCTTGTAATGTAACTAACACCACGATAACAGTAACAGTACAACAATGGTACTGGTGCAGTCTGATTTCATCCATGAAACAAATTACTGTGCGCAGAAAAATGAAATGGAAACGTAGATCGCCAGGATGGCGGACCAAAAGCCTTCTATCCAAAAGTAATGCAATTTTTCCGTTAAAGGATCAATGACACGTGAAAACACTATTAGAATTTTAAGAGGAACGCACTTTTGTTTTGTAAACTTTCTGTTCAGGGAATTATGGGGTTACAAGTTGTGGTCTGTAAACAGCAAAAGAATTTACATCAAAGATTCGTAAGAGATGTTATTTGCCGCATCAAACACGAAACGCTAGACCTGTACAGTTACAGTCACTGCCACTAAGCAAGTTTCAAATGTTTGTAAAGCTTATGGGACTGAAATGCGGGGTCATTAGTCCATAAACGTACAAACTACTTATGAACGACCTTATACTAAAGGCGGCACGAACGTCCATGCCCAAGGGGGGACTCGAACCCCGGACGGGGACCGGCCTCGCGCATCGTAGTATAGAGTTTCAATGCGCTCGGCCGCTCTGCCGCGGCACTAAGTAAGTAATATACACGTCAAGTCAGGTGAAATGTGTTTTCTTTTTTTAATGAAGATAAGACGTCAAACTTCGTTGTGTTTCTTTAATAAATGTATACTTAGATCTAACCAAGTGAACTGCGGTGGTCCGTTTAAGAAATTAATACAAAAGCAGAGGGACAGCCAACTCCATACACTATTTTGCTCTTGATATTTACTGGCAGATTAAAATTATGTGCCGGAACCGGGACTCGAACCTGGGACCTTTGCCTTTCGCGGGCAAGCGCACTACTGACTGTGCTATCCCGACACGACTCACGATGCCGCCCCACAACTTTACTTCCGCCAGTACCTCGCCTCCTACTTTCCAAACTTCACAGAAGCTCTCCTGCGAACCATTGCAAGACTAGCACTCTTGGAAGGAAGGATATGGTGGAGAAATGGCTTAGCCACAGCTTAAGGGATGTTTCCAGAATCAAACTTTCACTCTGCAGCGGAGTGTGTGCTAATATGAAACTTCCTGGCAGATTAAAAGAAACGTTTATGTTCATATATTAATAGAATATGGGATTTAACAAATTAATTGGAGGGAAGGGAGGGGAATGATCAACTAAGTGTAACATTGTGTGGAAAAGGTTTTAATTTCTTACTATACCATGCTTCTGTAAATTTATTAAACTTGGCATTATCGTAAACTTTTTAGAATTTCTGGAGGGGGTGTGCCGGAACCAGCGGGGCGGCATCGTGAGTCGTGTCGCGATAGCACAGTCGGTAGTGCGCTTGCCCGCGAAAGGCAAAGGTCCCAGGTTCGAGTCCCGGTTCCGGCACACCAATTTAATCTGCCAGGAAGTTTCATATCAGTGTACACTCCACTGCAGAGTCAAAGTTTGAATCTGGAAACATCACTTAAGCTGTGGCTAAGCCATTTATCCACCGTATCCTTTCTTCCAAGAGTGCTAGTCTTGCATGGTTCGCAGGAGAGCTTCTGTGAAGTTTGGAAAGTAGGAGGCGAGGTACTGGCGGAAGGAAAGTTGTGGGGCGGCATCGTGAATCGTGTCAGGATAGCACAGTTAGTAGTGCGCTAGCCCGCGAAAGACAAAGGTCCCAGATTCGAGTCCCGGTTCCGGCACACAATTTTAATCTGCCAAGAAGATTCATATCAGCGCACACTCCGCTGCAGAGTGAAAGAGTCATTCTATTTTGTTCTTAAACGCCGTAATCAACAATTTTAAAACAGTAGAAACTTACTGTATTCATTATGAAAATGATGTGACGATAGGTGGGATATATTCGGTTGTCCAGCAAAATATAGCATCTTTCTCTCTTTACATTAACAAAAAGTATTTCGTGGATGCCGAGTCTTTCTTGACATGGGATTCTCTCCAACAATTATTTTCAGTCTCCATCTGCCAACATTACGCTCTGTCCTTATCCATAACTCACCTAAATTCTATGTAATACTGTGGTGAGCAAACGTCCGGATTAATCCTGACATGTCCTCCTTCTTAGCTCTTTGTTTGTCCGGGGCCCGGCCACATTTTTAAATTTCCCTGCTTTTTAACAAAGATGAACTTAATAAAATTATATTTACAATTAGTCCCGTTCTGTTACTGCTTTCCTAAATGCTTTATCTATAAGCGCCGTCCGCGTTGGCCGAGGAGACTGAGGCGCTTCAGTCACGGTCTGCACGGCCACTACGGTCTGGGGTTCGAATCCCCCCTCGGGCATGGATATTTGTGCCGTCCGTAGTTGTAACTAGTTCATAAGTAGTTTGTAAGTTTAGGGACTGATGACCCCGTAGTTAAGTCCCATAAGCTTAACAAACATTTGAACATTTTTTTATCTATAAGCACTGCCTTCCTGATAAATACCAACCGAGGCAGCGCTGCAGGTGGCAACTGGATCGACCAATAAGCGAGTCCTAATATCAATTATTTAAAATTTTCACTCTTCATTTTCAGTTCGGGATTTACATGGTCCTGACTTGGCAGTTGCCATTATAGGTTTCATGTCGTGCACGTATGACTTGAGAGTGTAAATTACTGTTCATTGTAACCGAGTGAGTTTCAAAAAATATGTGTCAATTTCTGAAACAGAATAGTAACGATCCCCAATTTACTGGGTTACCTTGTAGGACAAAGTGGATCACTATTTTTTTTATTTATTTTTTTTATTTTTATTTTATTTTATTTTCTTTTTCTTTTTTTCTTATTCTTTTTTTTTTTTTTTCTTTTTTTTTGTGTGTGTGAAAATAAGTCTGTTCATCGTCATCCAGAATCGTTAAAACTTGCTGAATACTTTTTCAGTAGACCAAGGCACAATGAAAAATGCGGAAAGAATATTTTCACATAGTAAGACACAGTGGACTAATGACAGGAATAGGTTCAACCTCGAACAAGATATGATGATGGTCCAACATAATTTAAAAGAATGTTCGTCTGTTTTTTACAACTATCAGCATAGCAAGCCTAAACGTCTACAGAAAATTTGAAATGAAGCAAGTATCAATAATTGTTGAGGAATGTGAGTTTTGTCTATTAATAATAAGCTCATTTGTTAAATACGAACATATGTTTTGTGCGTCCTGTTTTTTCCTACTTTGTCCTCATTTTGGAAGCTCTTTGAACTCTTTTTTACGCGATTGCGTCTTATCTCCCTATGTAATGATATTTTCACGCGTCTCAAGCACAGAAATTGCACTTTTATTAATGGTACGGAATTCCGCTGTTTTTCTACATTAAGTTTTTATCGCCCACTCACAGATGGCATTCACGTCGTCTGCGACTCATTTTCTAAAGGGTTCTCATCCTCCACAACCAGATGCCACTCGCCTCGGCTGTCGCTGTTTTTAAGTTTTAATATCTCACAGCGAGATGACACTCGCCTAGTCTAGCGCCGAGCGCCTATTTCTCCACTGTGTATAATAAACATTTTTGCGGTAAGAAAACACAAAAAAATTCATTCCCTGTCCTCTTTTCGCTACATAAACATTTAACATGATTTCATTTGGACACTGAGAAAATCCACTAATCATTATTATTGTGAGCTACTGTTAATAGAATATCGGTTCAAACGTTGAACAGAGCGCAGTTGTGGAAGAATGTCTCATTTCACGTGAAGGTTACGTCTGAGGATTTGCTAGTGACTTTCACAAAGGCTTAAATTTGTAGCTATTGTGACTTTGTTACTCCTGAACTTACGGAATAGACAAAATATCGTTTGAATTAAATAATCTGCCAATTTAACGAGTAGTATAGCCTGAGAATCTTCTGCTGCTGTGACCGCAGCCAAAATCGGAACACCTCTCTTCTAGCAGCGGGCAGCGGTTTATGTATGCTATTTTTGGATAAAAATTATAGCTACAAACCAAAAGAAATAAATGGTTACTATAGTGTCAAATTAACATTGAAAGGTGAGATAGCTTGTTACACTTGATAATAAACAGAACCTGACACTGAGGAAGTCTTGCTGCAGGGCAAGATAAAAATGAGAGCACGTACTGAAGTAAATAAGGGTTCCATAAACTTGTCCAGCCATTAATGAGTGGAAGTGTACTTAGAGGGCGAATCAAACTTTCCTTTTCTCTCTTTGTATGGACAGTTCAAAGAGGAAGGGTATCTCTGAATCATCTCTCTGCTAGTGCAGTGAGTAGATTTTCTTGGACTGCAAACAAATGCTATTCGAAGTCGGTCAACATGCTCATAACCCGTACGCTACGGTCCAGAACATTGCGCTGTGCACATCCTTTCTCTGTAAACTGTCCATATCCGAAAATAATAATAATAATAAGGAAATGAAAATAAAAGAATAAAAAATGAAAAAGTCGATCGATTCGCTCCCTATCCGGAGGTAGGGTTGTCAATAGACGCTGAAGGAATATTGTCGATTCACTTCTTACGTACGCAATACTTCAAACGGTTTTTGTTGTGCAGTCGGTATCTTTACGTTAACAACAGAAATGGACCAAAAGCGCTTCTAGCGATCAAATTCGCAACCAAATAAAACTTCAGAGCTTCCTTAAAACGACGATAGAAAGAACTTAGCTGTCTTCTTCTTTGCGGAGTTCTCAACTGTGGTAGTCTTTTTTAAGTATCCTGTACAAGATCTCCCACATGAGTTCTAAAAGAAATGATTTAAATATCATTCCAAAATCGACAATTTAGAGTGTCTTAGTAAAGAGGTTAGCGATGAAACCATGAAGTCTAAAATTAGTTGAAACCCTTTCCTAAGTTGATAAGGCAAAAAGAATCCTATGATTTGAACTATCTAAAGCAGGTGCCAAATTCATTTCGAAGGTAGAGTTTAGCAGTGTTGGTACATTTTACACAAACGGCAACGTCAATCCTCACAGTGTCTGTATATGCGGCACTGAGAATACGCGGCAAAAAATTTCTGCATGAACGAGATTCACTAAAGGTTTACATTTTGTGTGCCATTTTAGTCAACAAAGATTTTGATCCTTTTCTTCATGATAGGTGCAACTTTTACTCGGAAAACATGTATGTAAATTTTGTAGAATTGGCTGCTCCCCCACTCGAAGAAGAAGCAATTAAGTTCTTTTTCAAGCATGACGGGGCAGCACAATGTTGCCTATTTGGACGAAAGGTACCAAAAGCAATAGATCGGCCGCCACAGAGTAGTACGTCACTGGCCTTCAACAAGCCCTGACTTCACAACCTGTAGTTTTTTTTTCTATGAGGCTACCATAATCATACGGTGTGTCGACCTACCCTACAGGCTGACATTGAGGCACTAAGAGAAGGAATAAATGCAGCTATCCAAACTGTTACACCTGATGTGCTACAGAGAGCGTGTAATAAGTTCGAGCATTGAGTTCGTGTCATTCGACTGCCTGGATGGCCTAATATACCTATTACTGATTACTGATCTGCGCACAGATTGTAAGTCATTTGAGGGTCTAAGTTTTTAGTATATATCGTCAGCAAGTGGCGAATACAGAATATACTTTCGTGGTAGTGGGAGGGCCAAGACTAATTTAAAGGTAAGCTTGAGGAAAACCTCCTAAAATTATTTTTAGAAATCAGGTAATTGATGAAAATGGCATTACCAAGCATGGATCAGGACATCCAATGACCTTTTCTTTTAAGGTACGTTGCCATTAAATTTAAATTTACATTCCCCTCCCCCCCCTCCACCCACTTCCACCAAAATAACGGATTCACCACCACCCCACTCCAATTACCAATACTGTCTACCACTGCAATTCCGTCATGCATCATTCATTAAAATACTTCGGGTGCCAGTGGCGTAACTATGGGGGGGGGGGGGATGAGGGGGATAGAACCCCCCCAGAACCCGAAGAAAAGAAAAGAAAAAAAAAAAAAGAAAAAAAAAAAGAATGAAAGAAAAGAAATTGCATAACATCAATCTGGTGAAGGTAAAGATTTAAAACTTGGGGTGTTTTACCATAATCTTTCATTCGATGGTAGTGAATTAGTTTCTTCAACGGGAGTGGGAGATAGTAGTCTGCCTGGAAACTGACTAAAATTTTGCTCGTCAGATCTATTCCTCCCCCCCCCCCCCAAAGCCAAGTCCAAGTTACGCCACTGTCGGGTGCCGTGCTTTTTTTTTATGTATATTTACGAGTATTATTTCGGGACGGGGGAGGCAGGTGTTCAGGCCGCGTGCCTCCCTCCACCCTGATATACTCCACTGTCGTCAGCTCTATATATACTGATACCTATCTTTATATGCTTCGTTCCAATGGTTGGTGAAACTAGTATCTTGATGTTGATGCAAAAAATAAGTTAGTGAAAGATGAAAAAAAATTAATACTCGTCGTTTCCGATTCCGTCTGACGTTTATTGAACAAAGCACACGAATACAAATTTGTACTATACTTGCTGACAATAATTGTCACAGAACAACTTCTCTGAGAATAACTTACAATGTTCCTGTTCTTCCAATCAGTGGTCTTCTTTGGAAATAATCACATAAATGTTTAATATTACAGGTTAAAATAAAGATTGACGAGATAAATAGTTTCACAATTGAAATCTTAAACATAATTAAGTTACATAATTTCAAATGAACAAGATTTTGAGATTTACAGTACAAAGTTCTGAACTTAAGAAAATGTGATTCGCTTACAATACATGTTGTGTGATTTTAATTAACGTTATAATGAATGAAAGTCACTAGATACTGATATTAAATAGAATTCTAATATAGGAAGATATCTTCTATGGCAATGAGGATTTGTCAAAAAACTTCTTTTTATAAATACAAAAAATGTTTTAAGTTGCTTTATCATACTATGTTGAATATTTAGTGAACATGCCAATATGTAAAGCTTTCACATTTTGTGATATTTCAGTAATTTTAATTTCTGCTGGGTAGATGTTTTAAAAGTTATCAGATGTATGCTATACAATAATATAGAAACTTCTTGAATGTTGCTACTCAAACAATATAGTTAATATCTCATTGTTTAAATATTCAAGAGTAAGTAATGAGATGAAGAATCAAGTCCTGTTACTATTAAAGATGCACATAAACAGCTGTAAAACATTGAATTGCAAAGAGTTGCGTCAAATGCCGTGCCTACAATTGAAAAAGGAGATTCCGAAATTATAAACGGGACCTATTATGGTATCATCCATTATGATGGGGATAATTGAACATCTATGATCTTGTTTTCTACTACAAAACATAAAAAATACTTTTAAAAGAAGTTTTTATATTATCGGATGGTTTCATTCTCCACAGGCAGGTGGTTATTTTAACAGTCGGAGATACTAGTAATAGGGCGAGGTGTAGGGCTAGTATTAGAACCCCGGTCTCCTGTATACTTATCAGGTCTCACCTTCCTTCACCACGGTAAATATTGTGTAAAATGAACGAGTAACACGCCACAGAGTCAGTGGTGCGGCGCGGCGCTAGGTTCCTCGTCGTGACGTCAGGCAGTGGCGTAGCTGTATCACCAAGGGCCCCGGGGCAAAAATGACATTGGGGTCCTCTTTAAATTAAAACTATACAGATACAAAACTACATCATCAGCTTCTTACCGCCTACTGGAAGACATAATAAGGTAAACCTAAATACTACTGAGTAAATTATTACGTGCGATGCACCAGATAATTTTTAATCGTACGCTCTAACATAACTGTGTAAGTTTGTTTGTTATGCTTTCAAGCAAAAATTAATAGGTGGATTTGGATGAAATTTTGCAGAGGAATAGAGTTTGACCTGGGTAAGACACAGATAGTTTTGGAAGTTGCTCCAAACTAGGCGAATGAAGTTGCAGGCGGAAGTTTCACTGATGACGCGCCGATCAGTAATACAATGCACCTATCCACAATCCATATTTTCTCTTCTTCTTGCACAAATTTCAGAGTGCAATTGGTTACAGCACTTAATTTAGATTTATGATTAAGGAGCACTCCCTTTTGGGTATTCACTACACAAAGAGGAGTTAGTATAACAATACTGTTCTGTAATAATAGACTTCACATTCAAATGTGGTTGTACCGTGTATTGTCAAACACACTGCTCGTAATTCAGCGCCATTGACGGTTGTTTCGCAACTCCGACTTCAACCGACAACACGCTAATAGTGACACGGTACACGTCTTAGTGGACAAGCAATAGATCTTGTTATGGTTATATACTGAGGTGGGAATAATTTTGGATTTCACTTCGTGCCTTTGAGGTTCGTTGGTCTAGGGTAAAGTCGAAAATCCTTTATTCAACTAAAATATAGAGTAAAACGTCGATTATCCAAAGTAATTAGGAGACATGGGTGTTCGAAAAACCTGTTTATACAGATAATCGTATTGTACACTTCTATTTACCAGTAAGAAGTTTATACAGTATTTGGAGCCGCGCGATTTTTCACTTTGCGCCGAGCAGCATGCCGCAATACTTGGAAGTCTCAGCTGTTGCTGTGAGCGGCTTTGATGCTGCCGCTACTTCTGCAGCTACACGGACTGAAGTGTGCCGATTGTTGCACACAGCGAGTGGCGGCTTGGCCGGTCAGCTGCGCTTCCGAATGGCGTCGCGTGAACCGAAGGCCCCAATAGGAAGCTTTGCTCCACCACGCGGTGGCCCTATGCGGTTACTGTTGGAAACTGGGTGGGAGGGGTGATGGACGTTAGGGCGGGAGAGTAAAAAAAAAAAAAAAAAATAAATAAATAAAATAAAATAATTGGACGCTCTATTGTAACTTTTTCCGGAGGCAGCTCACGAAGGCCAAAGGGCCCCTTAAGCTCGGGGGCCCCAGGGCACTGCTCCGCCCAGCCCTATGATAGCTATGCCACTGACGTCAGAGCGCTCCAGCCAATAGAAAGCGTTTTCGACGGAGTGGACCGCCTCTGGGTCGCGACGGCATTAAAATGTCTCACAGTTACAGCAGCACTGGGGGGCATCACGTTGGCGACCCACTGTCACGTTCAGTTGTGCTTGGCAAATTATAGTTACGTTGTGATTTCTTATGTGTGCACTATTTCAAATTTCCGCTGCTGACCTGTTTAAAAAAATGAATAAGGAAAACAATAAAAATAATAAAATTTAAAAAAAAACATCTCCCTCTGATTACATACATACTTTACTTTAAGCGATCAAGCCCAGTGGACCGCCCGATGATATAATCAAGGCTCTGCATTCATTGCGATTGTTCACTGTCTGTTCTCAGTTTTTCCAGGCCTCAAGATTTGGCAAGTCTTCTTTTATCCCATCCATCCATCCATCCCTTTCCTGGTCGTTCCAGTGGTCTTTTGCCTGTTGGTAACATCTCCATGGCCACCCCCGTCCATCGCTCCTCACTCATACATACCACGTGCCCTGCCCATTCTGATCTTCTACTTCTCTTCCAGCCCACAATGTTCGGTTCACTATAGAGTTGTTCTAATACTATAATGTGCCTTCTCCTCCATTCTCCTGTTATGTTGTCTTTAACCGGTCCAAAAATTTTCCTCTAACATCTCCTTTCGAAAACTTTGAGCCTGTTTAATTCCTTTCTTCTAGAGCTCCAGCACTGACACCCATATAGAATGACAGGAATAATTAATGTTTTATACAACCTTAGTTGGAGGGCTTGTGATATGCTCTGGGAAGTCATAATGTTGTGTAGTGAGAGCAAGCATCTACTATCCGCTTGAATTCTTCCTTCATTTCCATTTTAGACTGTGAATTTTCTAAAATTATGCTTTTTAATGTAGTGGTACTGTTTCTGAGTCATCCTGAATTTAAGATAGTTACTAGGTTCGTTTAAGCAGCTGCCAGCGAGCTACTCGCGCCTGCGCAGAGCACAAATTAAGTTCAAGCAGCGCCTTCGCCCGCTTCTGGCTACTTGCCGAGCAGCTATTTGCTGTTTAAGCAGTAACCGTAAGCTACCAGATTCTACCCGTGAAAATATTTCTGGTGCGCTCAAGCTGCCAGATTCTCGTATGCGCAGAACTGTCTGAGTTGTAGTGGAAGGGCGTTCCACGTGATCTGTGTTTACGTTTCGTGATTGTTTCATTTGTTTGTATTCGTCTACAAGTGTCTTGTCATATGAAAACAAAACGAATTACTGTGACTGGGAACTGTTAGGTGAATTTATTCTCAAAATCGCAGAAGGCTAATAAAATAATATGATAATATTTCAGTTTTCTGATTTTATTTCCACGTTATTAGCAGAGATTAGGCATTGAGTTGAACGTGTAATTCATACCTGACGAATCATTCTATATATATAGCTGTTAAAAATTGTGCAGTGTACATGAGTGCCATGACATGCTGTATTGAAAAATGTGTAATTTATAAAATAACCACCAAGCGGAAATGTCTATTATTGTTGTAATATTGTAGTTATTTGGAAACACGACTGATTATCGAGTGTTCATACAAAATCAAGAATTATTCGATCTGAAGTAAGTTATTTTTGTCGGTTTGCGAAAAAATTTGGCTTTTTTCAATCAACTACAATAAACTGTTCTTTGCCTTAGAGGCGTCAAATTATTTGGAAGAAACAATATTCCTAGTTTTAACTGTTCGCTGTGTTTTAAAGAGCTCGCGTTTTATTTTATAATGCATATACTCTTAACAGATTTCATATTCTGCTATAAAGACCAATAGTGGTTCGAGTAAGATTACGAAATTGATACTCTTGGCGTATCCTCGGATGTGTTGTTTGTTTCATGAAACAATGTAGGCTCTCTAAATGCTGCACATACGGGTATTAGTAATTGAGAATAAAATAAATACCTATATTGACAGTTTAATAAGAAAAAATGTATTCTTTTAGGCACCCACTATCCACAAAACTATGTTTCGTGTATCTGTGGTACATTCTCTAGGCTTCAATTTGTGTTTTTTACGTTTTAAATTTATAGACTGACATTCCTTGGCAAATTACTGAAATACACTGCCAACAAATCGTTCACTATTTTATCACTGTATACATTTTCGTTACTTTGTGCGTATGATGTATCACGTGAAAAGTTTTAATACCCTTGTCATGGTTTCATTAAGTCACACTAATAAAACCGAAAAATAAACCATTGTTATTCTGCACAATTGCTAGGCATTATATAGGAATACCAAAATAACGAGGTCGCAGTTCAGTTGTTCCACCGCTACGCATGAGAATCCTACCTGAATTGGGACGAAAAACGTTCAAGCAGTGCAAGCTCCAAATATGTGATCGTAGCTGCGCATGCGCAGTAACGCCTACTTGCACGCGCTTGAAAGTAGCTTTCTGGCAGCTGCTTAAACGAACCTACTGACATAGCTTGAAGACACCGACCACGGACGAACGCATAACAGAAGAGTAAGAGAAGGAAGATGAGGAAGTTATTCGCGCTGTTGGCGCGGTGGTTGTTGTACTCAGTGTAACTGTGCGTAATATTGTCGTCCGGTACGCCGGACAACCGTTTCACGGCTGAGGCGGCGTTGCCACGTCGGCGCCGGCTGTGCCCTAGCGCCGCTTCACGCCTGGCGGCTAGCACCGTGTGGCGTGCTGGCTCAGCCAAGCGGCCATAAACACGCGACCCAGCTGCAGAACCACCTCCCACCCCCAGCGGCGAGCGCATGCGTGTCTACATGCGTTTAACCGCCAGGGCTTGCAAATCCGCCTGTAATACGCTATGTAGGCCGAGAGCGGCGGCGGCGTTGCCAAATAGTCCCGCGTCACGATACGACAGCAGCCACTTCCCGAGACACTTCACAAACTGCTATGTCTACATTTACAGTTCCCGTGGCGGCCTGCGGTACCTGAAAGTGAATGTTGCATCAAACTTTCAGAGTTAGTCTTCAATTCTGTCAAAGTGAAATTCATTCGTTCTTTGAAAGAGAAATAAGAGACAGATACATTATAACTTTTTAGTTCACTTATTCTCACTTGATATGTACTGAAAATTTGCCTTCGTCTATTCTATTGATACCGATTTTTCAGTAGCACTTGATTCCAGTCTGCGATCTTCATCACAAAATCTCTTCCAATAGAAGGCATCGACAAAATTTCCACATGGTGCGAAATTTGGCAATTAACACTAAATCATGAAACGTGTGAAGTAATACACATGACCATTAAAACAAACCCGCTGAACTTCAATTACACAACAAATCAGTCAAACCATAAGGTCGTATATTGTACCAAATACCTAGGAGTTACAATTACGAACAACTTTGACTGGAGAGAACACAAAGAAAATATTGTGGGGAAGGTGAACCAAAGGTTAGGTTTCACTGGGAGAACGCTTCGAAGATGCAGCAGCTGCAAGGAGACTGCCTACATCACACTTGTGGGTCTTCTCCGGGAGTACTGTTGCCCAGTGTGAGGCCCTCACCAGCCGGGACTGAGGGAAGACATTGAGAAGGTTCAGAGAAGGGCAACTCGTTTTATTACGTTACAGGGCGGAAAGCATCATGGAAACGTTGCAAGATTTGATGTGGAAATCATTGAAAGAACGACTTTATTCGTTGGGCGAGTTCTATTTGCGAAATTTCAATCACCGACTATTACTTGTGAATATGAAAATATTTTACTAGCATCCACCTACATATGCAGACATGACCATCCCAATAAAATAAAATAAATCAGATCGAAAATGGAACGAATTGGGTGTTCTTTCTTCCCGCGCACTATTAGAGAATGGAACAGTAGAGAAAGGTTGTGAAAGTGGTTAATGAACCATCTGCCAGGTGCTGAAATGTGATTTGCAGGTTATCTATGTAGATGTACATGTATATGAAAAGGCTGACAACGTTTTCTGGAGCTCCGATTTGTATAAGAATGATTTGTTAACTGTAAAAGCAACTTACTGCCTAATCCTACATCTTAGAAATTTTTAAAATGAGCTTGGACAGTTTACAGAACATAGTTTACATCCTCTCTAGGTTGTTCATAATAATAAACTCTGCTAGGCTCTCACTACCATATAATGATTGGATGTAGCCTGTTATGTTCTGTAAGTAAAATCTCGAGCAGTTGATAACAGCAAATGAAAGTTAAAACTCTCACTGCTGCTCTAAATTACTTTATAAGTGGCCAAAGTAAATTTGCAAACACACAATGGGTAGCTGAAAGCACATTCATTCATTCATTCATTCATAGACTTGTGCATAATGCTTGGCGGTAAATTACTCTGCAGGAACACTCGATAACAATGGCGTAACAAATCGTCGGCGGCGTCTTGACGAGATGGCGGGTGCCTTGATCACAAATTTAAGTACACTGTGCACTAAACGAAATTATGTGTTGGACGGCAGCGGCTCATTATTCATAAGTACCACGTGGTGGGTGACCACACTGAATTCCATAGACCTTTACAAACAGAAATTAATTTAAAATAAGGAAGTAAAACACACACGAGAATTTGTATAGAAGAAAGCTAGTATTAATAAAAGCATGGCTGAAGGCCAAAGTACTAACCATTACAAAAGCACGTGGTGTATTCAGTCATACAAATCAGGAAAGAAAGATTCAAATCAGAAAATCTAAAAAATATTGAGCATAATTGCAAATACAGAAGCAAGGAAAAACTTTAGTTTATAACAGCAATGAAATTCAAACACACCAAATTTACTCAAGGGATGAGGCCACACACGAGTATCCTAACTTGAGAAAAACTTGACACATAATCATCACTAGAATGAAAATGCAAATAATGAATGTACACTGAATTACTTGAGTTCTGTAAATTAAGAAACACTTCGCCTCGCATAGCAAATGAATTACTGAAGAGAACTATCACTGAAAACCAAGGCTGCCTGGTCACAAGGAAAGCAAAGTTTTAACAGCATGCCTTCCCCTCAATATGATTCGTCGGAGTTCCTACTTCCAGAGTCATCGGAGCCAGAATGAAGAGTGAAGCTCTAAGTCCATGGCAAAAACCTCCCCCTGCCATGCACCGGATGTAGAGCGCACTAAGAGCGACGCAGGGAGCTTTCAGAGCGTCCTATCTACCAACCCTTGCTATCTGACGTAGACAATTCCCTCTACATCCGTTCCCAGAGAGGTCTCCTGTCACCTCTTTCATCCATGATTACGTTGGTACCACACTAACAACACGGCGACCTCGCCACCTTGCCTAGTAAGCTTGTTTCTGGCCAGCCAGCAGACGCCAGGGCAGACAACAAACGAAGGCATGCGTTCTTAACTACACCAAAATGAGGCCTAAAGTGGGAGGCGGTGACTGTAAGCCATTGTGCAGCACTCAGTCAATATTAAATGCAACTTTCCACATTCACACGAACATACAAGTTCAATGACACGGGTGGAAATAAATATGGGGCAAACATACATAAACATGGGTCATTGATCATTGATAAAATAATAAAATAATTAACACACAGATAGATAACATTAATGGTGCAGAAACACTTTAGGTTAAAGAATAAATCAAACTGAAACACGACCACACAATCAGTGGACGTGTTTCATGATTTAAATTTTTGAGGTAGGTCATTTGTGAATGAGAGATTTTCACGACTCCAGTTGAAATGATGTTCATTATAATAAATTCTGTTTGGCTAACGGTACTACATAATGATCTAAATTTTCGTGATACTTAATATGTGAATGATACAAAGTTATTGCGACTCCAGTTAAAATGTCAGTTTCTGTTGTAGGTCATTTCTGATGCTTAGATGTTTGTAAAGCTTGTGGGACGTAACTGCAGGGTCATTAGTCCCTGAACTTACAAACTACTTATGAACTAACTTATACTAAAGACAACACAAACATCCATGCCCGAGGGAGGATTCGAGCCTCCGACGCGGGAGGCCGCGCGAACCGCAACACGGCGCTCCAGACCGCTCGGCTACTCCCGCGCGGCGGTCATTTGTGAATGAAAACGTTATTACGACTCCAGTCGAAATGTTGTCATTATAATAAACTCTGGCAGGCTAACAGTACCACATAACGATTTAAATTTTTGTGGTACGTAACTTAATGAAGGAAACAAAGTTATTTCGACTCCAGTTGAGTTCTGGCCAGGTGTTCCAGAGAGTCTGCAACCTGCCTATGAAGGTTCCCCTGGTTAGCATGTTAAAAGGTGCCACGGTCAGGTTTGGACTCACCGCTGCCGCAGGCATGGGCCAAGTTGTCCCCCAAGGAGTTGTATGAGGAGTGCATCAGTAGTGAAAACCCCATGAACTGGTCACGATGCGAACGGCGGTTTTGAGGGTTCACTGAATTCTGGGACCAGTGAATTCTGGGTCCAACCAGAAATTTGCGAATTCTGGGCCCAGTTTCCTGGAAACTAGTTCGTGCATCCTGTCTCCCAGTGTGCTTTAAGTTCGAAATGGAAGTGTCAACGAACATCCGTGGTAAACCAAGTGCGCACTATTACGGCTACTCATATACCATAAGGAGAACCAAAGCAGATGAGACTGTGTTTTGGCGCTGTTCAAAGCAAAGAACAAAGTATTTCCAAGGAATGCTTGAGACTAAAAACTGTGAGGTGCTTAGTTCAAACGAGCATCAATGTGGAGCCCCGGATGACGCTCGCATAGAAATACAGAAGGCAGTAAATCGGGCTAAGAAGTGATCAAGAGACGAAGAGACTTCGATTTCTAAAATATATATTGAAGAATTAGATGCCTCTACAATCGAGGGTATAATTTTGTGTCTGAAATGCCAGAAGATCTATCAACGAAGCGGATATTATACAAGCATCGGTCCAAAGCACGTGGAGATCAGAGAGAGCCAGAGACAAGAAGTCAATCTTTCGCCTGAACTGCTAAATATGAATGACGGTAGCAGTTTTCTCTTGACCGATGACAACATTGGAGATAGGGTGATACTCTTTAGTGGAAAAGCAGGAAGAGAGGCTTTAAAGACTAAACGAGACTTTTTTATGGAGGGGACCTTCAAATGTTGTAGCAAGCAATTTGCTCAAATATATACGATACATGCAGACTTTGGAAGTTTAAAGTATGAAACAAATATCTATCCGGTGGCCTTTGCACTGTTACCCAACAAAAGAAAAGAGACATATATTCGACTTTTCAGCACTCTTAAAAATAATATAAAAGAATGGAATTCTCAAAATGTCACCGTTGATTTTGAAATAGCTGCTATTTCTCCATTAAAAGTTGTGCTCCCGTCGATTCAAGTTCATTGCTGCCATTTGCATATGAAGAAATCTCTCCGGAGGAAAGTGCAAGACTTGGGACTTGCTTCCGAATACAGAGAAAATGAAGAAGTAAGGTTGCAAATTCAGATGCGTGCTTTTCTGGCATTCCTTCGACCGGAAGATGTCTGCGATGGCTGGCTCGATATCCATTCACAAGCACCGGATATCCCCAAGCTGTCTCCGTTTTTCGACTATTTCGAAGACAGGTGGTTAGAAAACGATGAAGTCCCGATCAGTGTTTGGAGCTGCTACAGATTGCGCCATCGTACCACCAACGCTGTAGAAGGTTGGCACAACAAGATCAATAATTTGCTTGGAAAACCTAATCCTAAAATTAAAGACGTAATCAAATGCATGAAGACGGAAGCAGAGAACTCGGCACGTGCTTTAATGAGATCAGAGTTAGGTATGGAGAGAAAACGAAAGAAAAAAGCACGTGAAACTCGACGAAAGAATGGCAAAAATAGTACAAACTTACGATGAGGATGGTGACATCAGGGCCTGTTTGAAAGCGATATCTTACCTTCAAAAATTTGAATAAATTCATTGGTCTAGTTTGAGACAACGTATGTGAAAAATGTACAAATAAATAATAATTTAAAAGTTAATAAAATAAAAAAAATTAATAAAAAAACTAATTTTAAACCTGCCTGAATGACAATGTATTCTTGTCATTTAGCCAGTCCGAAGCCTGGATAAAGTGGGATGGGAGTCTGTTTATTACGAAAATTCCGTAAACATAACATGATCACTTCCTGGAAAAAGGGATATTTCTAATATGGAACACTGTGACTTTTTGTAATATATTGTCTCTCTGACGCAATCATTTACATCTAAATCTTCAAAAAGATTTTACTTATGATCAATTTCAGCCAAAGTCAACTACCTACAAAAACAATGGAAAACTTAAAACCTAATTACAAAACAGTAATTTAAAAATCGTTTCTATTCTTCGTTACAAAACTTTATATTAAAATAAATATAAAATAATATACTCATACCTCTGGATGGTATATGTAATGTAAAGAACATAATATATGATGGCGAACGAAAAACCAAATATGCAAATTACGGGGTTTATGAATGTCCTGTCGCTGAGAAGCCCTCCCCTGGCCAGACTCGAAGGTCCTTCATACGTGGCGATTTGAAAAAAAAAAAAAGTAATTATGGTAAAAAGAAAATTGCATTAGGTTTGCATTTTGACAAGGAAAATTTAGCACAGATAATACTGAAGATCAAATGGAAATAGTGCACAAAAGCGACTCTACGTTGGAGATAGAGATTGCAAAAAGAAATGAGCAAAATTAATTTTCTCCTAATGCCTACTTTAAGATTTATAATGTTATGCCGTCCTGTTAACACCGCAGCGTTAACACCGCCCTTCAAATGATCACCAACGGAAACAAAATGTCCTGCTGCCGGAAGAACAACGTTCAATGTTGACATAATGTTCAACGATATTCCCTCTTTTAAACGCGTATTGCACTGGCTCTAATTTTTTTCCGTTTTCCCTTGTTTTACGATGCATTCTATGTCATGGTATGGAAAATTATGTCATTCATTGTAGCCGTAAACACGCACTCTTATTATGTAAATTATTTTGTGGTTCACAACACTCTCGTTTTAATGTATGTCTTAATACGCGAGTTCATATTGCTGATTCTATATATTTTACATTTGGCAATACTAATAACGTTATGCAGGATTATAATTACAAAATAGAAAGGGTTTTCCTGTTCCGAAGTCATACGTAGGGGCCATGCACATTTAGCGCTATGAGTGAGATGGGAAGCAATATGCAGATTATTTCACCTATACGTGCACACTCCTGGTTCATATACATTACATGTAGGTCTAACATTCGCAGGCCGATGGGTGTGGAACAGATTTTTTTTTTTTTTTTTTTCTTTTTTTTTTTTTTTTGTTGCGTTAATTTAAATGTTCTTCGTCAAAAAGACGTGATTTTAAAATTCTGTGTTTGCAATTTGGTTTCCAGATTTTCCATGGTATCTTCTGAATATCCAATCATAAGTAAAAGTTGTCTCAAACAGAAATTACATGACCACTTCCAACTGTATCACTGGTTCTTGTTTGATCAAATCCATACCTCTTTCATCAGTACAGCACGTAAAGCTACGTTTGCACGGGCCATAAAAATTGTTATTGCCGACAACACTGGCCTACAATGTTTTCTGGCAACATTGGAACCACTCTAATTGCAGCCACAGGTACTATAACAATGCCGGTCACTGTTTCCTTGTAATGTTTGTAGGAAAGTATTTCAGGGCCGAGTATGTTTACATGAACCAAGCTACTGGCGCAAAATAATGAAGTCGGCTCGCTTACCTGCCGGCCGGCACACATCCAAGCGTGATGGCGAGGGGGGGGGGAGGAGGGAGGAGGAGTAGTGGCCCGACCTTTTCCGGGCCCAGAATTCACTGGGCCCAGAATTCAGTGGGCCCGGAATTCGCGACACCGGTTTTGGGCGCGTTACGACGCAACATGACGTTGTACGACTGAAAGTGGTTGATTATAATACACTCTCATGGGATAGCTTAAGTTTCATATAGAAAAAAATATGTAAGAAAAAGGGATATACACTGTTTTGAAAAAGTGGGAGTTGTGTAACACTGGAACAGTACTGCACATCGGCACTGAGCTCTTTCTAGGACACCTCAGGAACCTATGAACTGTGTAGTTTGGTCCCTTGAACCCCAAACCAATCGATGAAGACACCTCACAGTGCATGGCAACAGATGGCCGCGGTACCGATAACTCTGCTCATTTACTACCACCGCGGTGGAGAGTCCAAAAGATCTAAGGCGCCTTGCTGCGGAGTGTGCGGTTGCTCGTCATCGGAGGTTCGAGTCCTCCCTAGGGTGTGTGTGTGTGTGTGTGTGTGTGTGTGTGTGTGTGTGTGTGTGTGTGTGTGTGTTGTCCCTGGATTATCTTGCAAGCATAGGGGCTAATAACCGAAGAAGTTAAGTCCCTTGGATTTATTAACATTTAAACATATCTCTTTTCCACTGGGTGATCAAAAAGTCAGTATAAATTTGAAAAATTAATAAAACACTGAATAATGTAGAAAGAGCGGTAAAATTGACACACGTGCTTGTAATGACATGGGGATTTATTAGAACAAAAAAAAGTCTGTTACATGTTTCAGTATTTGTTTTAATATGTATATTTGCTACCTCTCTGCAGATTCGTGTATTACTTGAAGAAAACGAAACACTCTGTCGAATATGATTGTTTGCACCGAATACATTAAAAATACAAAAGTTGAGGGTTATCATTATTTACCCCAGAGGTCTTCAATTGTCACAGATGATAAAAGCATGCAGTAAGTTAAAATGGTGCCTCGGCACTGAAAGAAGTAAACCCCCAGTCATCTGAAGCACCAGGCACCACTGTTCATAATGATTTCAAATGTTTTGTTCAAATGTTTGTATAGCTTACGGGACTTAACTATGGGGTCATCAGTCCCTAAACTTACAAACAACTTATGAACTAGTTAATCCTAAGGACGGCACAAATATCCATGCCCGACGGGGGATTCGAATCCCCGACCGTAGTGGCCGTGCAGACCGTGACTGGAGCGCCTCAGTCCCCTCGGCCACCGCGGTCGGCTGATAATGATTTCCCCATTCCACATACCCAGCTTCAGCTCTTATAGTACGTCGATGGTTTGGTTTATAGCTATATTTCTGGAGAAAGGTCTGATGTCAAAAGTAACCATAACGTCAGTTTAGTGTGTCCAATATTCCTTTGTCAGTAGCACTAAATGAGAAAACGAAAGTAAAAGTCTTCTGGCCTGCTACATGACGCAGTAGAGGTGTGAGATACTTTTCTATGTGATACGTAATTTATTCCATTCTACTCCCGCTAAGGCTCGGTGGATACATTTATTGAGTTTACGTGGTCCGCAATTTCGAGGAGTTACAGGAACGTCGGTGGAGAATATCGGGATAAATTCTTGAATCCATTATGATGGCATTTATGATCCACATCTAAGAATTTTCTTTGCAAATCACATTTAAGAGGCCTGGCAGAGACTTTATGGGAGAGTTTTCGTAATATCTCTTTACAATTCCATTATTGAATAGCACGCGAGAAAAAGGAACACCTAAATCTTCCGTTTCCGGTCTGATTTCTCTTATTTTATTATGACAATCATGTATTCCTACGTATCTCAGTAGTAAGAAAATATATTTGAATTCGGAGGAGAAAGGCGGCGAAAGCAATTTTCGAAATACATCTCGCCGCAACAAGGAACGCCTTTCATTTAATGATTTCAGTCCCAACTCGTGCATCATTTCCGTGATACTTTCTCTCCTGTATCTCGATGTAAAAACGAGCTGCTCATCGCTTCGACGTGGTGATTTTACTAACCGATAAATGACATCATCCGTGAACAGACTAAGAGAATTTCTCAGATGTCATCTAAAGTGCTTAGAAAGACAAGGCGCAGCAGAGGCCCAAAATATCCTTGGGAAACGACGTATATCACTTCTGCTTTACTTGATGATTTTCTATCCGGTACTACTTATTGTGCTCTTTCTGACATGAAATGCCAAATCCAATAGTAGAACTTTGATCATACTCCATAAGCACGCAATTTCATTAGAAGTGTTTTCTGAGGCACAGTGTCAAAAACCATCCGGAAATTTAGAAATGTGGACTCGATAGCATTCATCACTTCATATGAAAAAGAGCTAATGGTGTTTCACAAAAACGATACTTTTTGAACCCGTGTTGACTATGAGCCAATCGGTCATTCTCTTCAGGATAGTTCATGATGTTAGAAAAAAGGATATGTCCCCAATTTCTGGTACAAGCCGACGTCAACGGTATTGGATTGTAAATTTGCTGATCACTCTTATTACGTTTATATTGGAGTGAGCTGTGCAACTTCCCAGTCTTGGCGTACGGAACTTTGGTTGAGTGAGCGAGTGGTTGTATATGATAGTTCGGAATGGAACTATTGCATCCGCATAATCTGAAATGAAGTTAACAGGTATGCAATCTGGTCACTTTTGAGTAAGTGGGATCCCACATTATCTTGTCAATTTTATATTGTTTCTCTGAAAAGTCAGATACAATTGTAACATTGCCTTTGTCCTCCTGCAGCAGCACAGTATCTTTGTTATACGTGATCTGCAGTCAGGGTGTTTTCCTTTGTGTTCAATATTATGTCGGGTGGCTTTGTACCCTGGATGATTTTCTTTTCCTGCTTCAACTTACGGTACTTCTTTTAATAACTCCTCCGCAGGCTGTATTATTGTCACTCCAAAATTCAGCTCTTTGGACAGGCATCACTGCAAGTTTATATTGAGATGTTTCTCTCTACAAAGTATGCATCTCAAATTGATTATTTTATGTCGTTTCTTTCCTGTTAACTTCTCACATTTACTTATGAACTAGCCTTAGTACCCGACGAAGCCCAAATATTTATTAGACCTATAATCTGTCAAACCATCTCCCCTCTTCCTTTTGTATTCTTCCCGTTATCGATCCCCTTTGTTTGTCTCTTCTCCCTCTCTAGACACCCCCTCCTTTATCTCCGCTTCCTCTTTTGTGACTCTCCTCACCCTTCCTCAGTTCTCTTCTCCTTTATCCCCCCCACCTTTATTTCCATATCCTCCACCCCGTGTATCTGCTTCCACCTCATTCCCTTCGCCCGGAACCACCATATCCTCATTTCACTTTACACACACTCCTACTTCCTGCGATAATTCACAATAATGTTCCCTACATTATGTACTTCCTACAGTATTCCACTGTATCATCTCTTCCTGCCCCCTCTCTTATCACCTTGCTCTACCCTGCTCTATTCGCCTGCTTCCGTAACCTGTCCATCATTTCGTTTCACCCCTTTCCCTTTTCCCCTCTCTCGACACATCTACCCCATCTTTCTCGGCGCCTCCACTCATTCTCTGACCGCCGTCTACCTCTGTCTCCACCAACCCATTCCTTCTCTCTCGTTATCTCCTCTCCAACCTCCAAACCTCATCCTCCCTATGTCGATGAACAATTATGTGGGCAGATAAAAAAGTAAGTTGCCTTCCATGTTATGGCCACTTATTAAACCACCTACACAAAATATAAATAAATAAAATAAAATAAACCATCGCTATGACTAGAGGATGAGAAAAGTGTTAATCACATGCGCAAGGCTCATATCCGCAATCGCATCCGCAACCCCTATCGCATGCGCAGATATTAAAGTTTTGATTGTCTGATAGTAATAGATAGGCAATGATCACATTGGAGCTACGTAACTGGCTCAGAACAGCACGTAGAATATTGGACCAAAGTCTACCAACAAAAACATGGCAATGTAATGATGACAAAGCCATGTTTTAAAAGAAGTTCTGCAATCCAGGGCCTGAACAGGAGAGAGATTAGACTCACGGTTGGATTGCTGACAGGCCATGGGAATTTCAAAAAACACCTACATACAATGGGAATAACAGAAGAGGACCCTAAATGTAGGATCTGTGATGACGGTGATGAAACTGCATCACATCTAATCTTTGAATGCATTGCATTGAGGAGAAAATGGCACAGAACATTTGGGACAACCAGACCCGAAGAAATTGTGTCTAATAATGAACAGGTAAAGGGACTCCTTGCACTGTTCAAGGGCTTTGGTTGGCTTTACTAGATATACAGGGAGCGATACCGCACAATAAACTTAGTTTCGGTGTGAGCAGTGGCGGGTTGGACCAAGACTGTTTTGGCTTCCATGGAAATATCAAATCAAATCAATAGATAGCAGTATTTAAAACCATGGTATGTAACGATATAATTATTGTCAGAGTGTTATTTCTGCGACAAGTTAACTACTTTTGACTTCTCCAATCACGGAACTGTTCTATACCTACTCCAAAACAGTCTATGCCAAACATGAGAACATTGGCCCTCCGGACACACACAGTAGGAAGGAAGGAAACTTTCAGTTTAACGTCCCGTCGACAGCGTGGTCATTAGAGACGGAACTTACGCTCGGAGTGTTTTTAGGTAACGATGTGGAAGGAAATTGGCCGTGCCCTTTCAAAGGAACCATCCTGGCATTTGCCTGGAGTGTTTTAGGGAAATCACGGAAAACCTAAATCTGGATGGCCGGAGGTGGGTTTGAACCACCAGCCTTCCGATTGCGAGACCAGTGTGTTACCACACGCAGTAGCGCTTCGAAGCTCATGTGGTCGGAGCACTACGTCGGCCGGCCGCGGTAGCCGAGGGGACAGAGGCGCTCCAGTCACGGTCCGCACGGCGTCTACGGTCGGGGGTTCGAATCCCCCCTCGGGCATGGATATTTGTGCCGTCCTTAGGATTAGCTAGTTCATAAGTAGTTTGTAAATTTAGGGACTGATGACCCCGTAGTTAAGTCCCATAAGCTATACAAACATTTGAACATTTTGAGCACTACGTCAGCTGTTAAATATAGGCATATTTTTAAATTTCAGTTTTTAAAAGTATTCGGCATAGCGGAGATTTTATTGTGTTTAAATTCAATAAAAGAAACGGTTATTTCGGGATTTACAAAAGGGACACTTTATTTTCCCCATATTAACGCACAAGAGGTTAAGTGACACAAAGCAAAGTATGTCATTTCAAGTGTTAAAACTGCCTTCTACTCCTAAGTGATTTCTGTCAGCAAAAAGAGACAATTTCGGATGCAGCTGCGGCCAGCCTAAACAATCTAACATCGTGTACCTCCCTAAATACGAAATAAAATAAAATAAAAATGTTCAAATAGTTGTTAAGCTAATGGGACTTACCTGCGGGGTCATCAGTCCCCAAACTTACAAACTACTTATAAACTAACTTATAATAAAGACAACACAAACATCAATGTCCGAGGGAGGATTCGAACACCCGACGTGGAACGGCCTCGCGCATCGGAGCATAGTGCTTCAATGTTCTCAGCCACTCTGCGTTACTTTCACTGTACAACTTACCTGATTACGAAAGATATGAAATGCTAGTGTCAATATTTATTACTTTCGTCACCATTTATCTAATATATAAATATAAATGTATGCGTGTGTGTTTAAACAGCTCGATTAGCCGTGTGGTCTAACGCTCCGCTTTCCGAGACGGGGAGGCGTACGGACCCCGGTTAGAATCCGCCCAGCAGATTCACGAAGGCCGGCCGCGGTGGCCGAGGGGTTGCCGGGCGCCTTGGCTCAGCGCGCCCGTTCAGAGGGCTCAACGCCCTCTGTAATAAAAAAAGCTGAGCCAAAAATAGACCGAACAAGAACGAACTAAAACGATCAGCGTCCGCAACGAAGAGAACTTTCCATAGGAAAAAGAAGGGGGTGGGGACTGAGGCGTTCTATTCACGGTCTGCACGGCCATTACGGTCGGGGGTTTGAATCCCCCCTCGAGCATGGATATTTGTGCCGTCCTAAGTATTAGTTAGTTCATAAGTAATTTGTTAGTTTAGGGACTGATGACCCCGTAGTTAAGTCCCATAAGCTCTACAAACATGTGAACATTTTTTATTAACGAAGGGGTTCTTAGGCGGTTTTCCACATCCCACTAGGTTCAAATGTTCAAATGTTTGTAGAGCTTATGGGACTCAACTACGGGGTCACCAGTCCCTAAAGTTACAAACTACTTATGAACTAGCTAAGACTGCAGACGGCACAAATATCCATGCCCGAAGGGGGATTCGAATCCCCGACCGTACTGGTCGTGCAGACCGTGACTGAAGCGCCTCGTCCCACTAGGTAATACCGGGCTGGTTCCCCGTCCCGTCTCAGTTACACGATTCACGTACATTTCATAACACTTTACACTTTCACAGATATAACACTATACACTGACATTTGGGATACATATTTCTTCCCGGGGGGGGGGGGGGGGGCAAGGGGTGGCGGCAGGAAGGACATCCGGCCACCCCGTCAATATTAACACGCGAAATCCCAATAAACAATGCCGACCCTGCATGTGCGGGAAAAGAGCTGAAGACAAAGAAAGAAAGAAAAAAAAGAATGTATGTTTGTTCGTATTTTATGCTCTGCTGTACTGTCCATTCGGTTGCGATAAAGCAGTGTAAGAATATACTATTTTTCACGCAAAAAAGACCACTATGTCTTTGATATTTTCCTTGCCATCAAATACGTATCCAAGTTTTTTTTAAATTGACAATTTCAATTTGTTTTCCCTGACTGATATCAAATCACCTCGTTTCACTTTACAGGAAATAGTATCCATTGACGTCGTGTTCATTTTAAGAAAGAGCTGTCACCGTATTCACTACGATATACGTTGTCACTCGGTAACTGCAATGCGCTGAGGGCTGCGGAAATTTGGCATGGCACCTCTGGTTGGCAGTGGGACGATTTGCCACACAGAAAGCACTTGACAGACCGCAGATGAGACGCGGTCGCGTAAACGGATTAGGCGCAGGCCCCTCGGGTGTGCTCGGGTGCAGCTACGTCCGCTGTGGCCACGGGAGAGGACAACAGACTTGCCGAGGTGGAGTAGCCGAGCGGTCTAAAGCGTCTCGCTGCGGAGCGCGCTGTAGCTCGCCGTGGTGGTTCCAGTCTTGCCTGTGGCATGGGTGTGTGTGTTTGTCCTTACGTTAGTTTACCTAGGTTTAAGATGTTTGTAAGCTACGGACTGATGACCACGCTGTTTGGTCCGATACATTTACAAACATTTGAACATTTTCTTGACAACAGACTTCCCCTCTCCTTGGGCCCTGCAAGGATTCCAAGAATGTCCACAGGCTTGAAGTTTTCAGCTGACATTTAGACAGACGTATTGGGCTCTTTATCCGAAAATAACACGCGGATATCCGCGTCCCTCACAATTTTATCCGCAAAGTAAGAAATACTGCGGATATCTGCATCTGCGCAGACATCTAGCTATGACAGTATACTGGGTGATCAAAAAGTCAGTATAAATTTGAAAACTTAATAAATCACGGAATAATGTACATTGAGGTAAAAATTGACACACATGCTTCGGATGACTATATATAGCGATTAAGGCGCCTCGATATATATATATATATATAGGAAAACATAGTTGGGGCGATGCAGAATTGTTTAATAAAAGGTTTTCAGCCAAGATCGCTTTCTTATTTTAATTATATGACCGGTTTTGGCGTGCTAGACGCCATCTTCAGATCTGTCGTAATTTTTACATCACTGCTATAACAACAATTGCTAATATAGCACACTGGTATACATCCATATTAATGTGTACTGAGCTTGATTCTAAAGTGCCTGTAACGTAAACCTTGAGAAGGATGGATTCTATTATTTTATTATTGACATAAAAATTTTATTTGCGTGACACATTAATATGCTATATTATCAATTATTGTTATAGCAGTGATGTAAAAATTACGACAGGTCTGAAGAAGGCGTCTAGGACGCCGAAGCCGGTCATGTAGTTAAAAGAAGAAAGCGATCTTTTCTGAAAACCTTATTTATATTTGTCAAAGGTCAAATGTCCGACAGATGGCGCTGGACAGCAAAACGTCAGTGTCTGCGCATGAAAATCGTGAAATCGTGTATAAAAGGAGCTGTAATGAGAGAGCGAAGTAATGAGAAGTCGCAGCCTGTTGACTTTACCTGAAAAGGGGCTTTTAGTGAAGCTGTGTTATCAGATTGGGGAATGTGTTAGTTCAGCGTTACGATACAATCGCCATAGGAAAGGGATTCGAACGCGTAAAGGTCCGTTGACAAATGCAGCTGTGGCGAGAATGATTTCGAAGTTCGAAGCTACGGGTTGTTTAGAAGATAGATCCCGTAGTAGCCGACCGAGCACAAGGCGTAATGCTGCGGAGACAGTTCAGGAAAAAAATTGAGACTTTAGCAGATTCGTATATGCACGGGGAAGTCAGCGCTCGTGCAGTCGCACGTCGTACCGGCATTCCCTACAGTACTGTTTCGTTGGCACTTAGGCGTACCCTCCGATTCTATCCTTACAAAATCCATCGGCATCATGAACTGTTACCTGGCGATTTAGTTAAGGGGTGGGCATTTGCGGTGTGGGCGTTTCAAAAGATGGCGGAAGATGACGATTGGTCGAGTAACGTGTTGTGGACCGACGAAGCTCATTTCACGCTCCGAGGGTCTGTCAGCGCCCACAACTGCAGAATTTGGACTACCGAAAATCCTAGAATTCTCGTGGAAATTCCATTGCACGACGAAAAAGTGACGGCATGAGTTGGATTTACCACATCTACCGTTATCGGGATTTTCTTCTTCGAGGAACTGCGTGATTCTGGTTTTGTAACTGCTGCCGTGATGGGTGAGAGGTACGCTGATATGTTACAGAATCGCATCATCCCCAACCTAGCTGATAAACATCTGCAGGAACGTGCGATTTTTATGAAG
This sequence comes from Locusta migratoria, assembly GCA_026315105.1. NCBI lineage: Eukaryota > Metazoa > Arthropoda > Insecta > Orthoptera > Acrididae > Locusta > Locusta migratoria. The sequence goes on along the minus strand of CM048750.1, from coordinate 283,563,371 downwards.
CTTAGCGCTCCACCCCATATTGTTAGACGCGTGAAAGATCTCTTGAGCGCGTCGTTTGGTGATAATCGTGTGCTCCGCCGCTTCTTTCGTCATGCTTGGTCTGCCAGGTCCCCAGACCTCAGTCCGTGCGATTATTGACTTTGGGGTTACCTGAAATCGCTGGTGTATCGTGATAAACCGATATCTCTATGGATGCTAAAAGACATTCGACGTCAATGCCTCACCATATCTCCATACATGCTTTACAGTGCTGTTCACAACATTATGATGGTGAATATATTGAGCATTTTTCTGTAAAGAACATTATCTTTGATTTGCCTTCATTTGTTACGCTAATAATTGCTTTTCTGATCAGATGAAGCTCCATCTGTCGGACTTTTTTGAATTTTTTTGTTTTGTTTCTTTGTTTTTTCTTATACTTTTTTTCCTGATAAAACCCCATGTCATTCCTAGCATGTGTGTCAATTTTTATCTCTCTATATACATTATTCCTTTATTTATTTTTTCAAATTTATACTGACTTTTTGATCATCCGGTACAATGTAAGTTCACATTTCCATTTAGTCTCCGAGAAACTGGAAACATTTCTCGGAACGGCCAACCAGCTTTTCGATTCCTGTTGCATAGAAATCTCCTCGAGCGTTTTGTTACCACATGGAGACATCTTTCACCTCATCATCGTTTCGAAATTGTTTTCCACCTACATCCGATTCGAACTTACCGAAAACTGAAAGTCACATGGCGGTAAGTCGGGATTCTATGGGATGTTTCCATAACTCCCATATAAATTTCTGCAGCAGTTCTCACGTTCGGCGGTCCTTGTGAGCTGTTGCGTTATCGTCCTGTTTCAAACATCCCACAACACTTTACAATTCGTTGCCGGGAAAACGATCGCTCTCTATATACAGCAGTGATTTCACGATACATATCCGTGCAAATTCACCTGTTTTTGGCCCATAGAAATCGGATTGTTGCCCGCACTTCCAATTTGAACATCCAGTTGACGCGCCATTGCTTTTAGGCCGCTTGTCGCACACAACACAGTGAACAACCACAGCAACCGTCCTACTTGACGGCTCCTCAGTCAATGTCCCATTCCCCGCTTTGCCCAAGAATGTTAAAAAGTTTGTAAATCTGTGGGACTCTGGTCATCAGTCCCTAGGCTTACAAACTAACTTATGATAAGGACAACAAATACACTAATACCCGAGGGAGGACTCTAATCTCCGACGGCGAGTAGCGGCGCTCTCCGCAGCTAGACGCCTTGGGACGCTCGGCCACTCCACCGCGGCTCTGCTCAAGATTGCAACACACAACGGGCTCCTGCGGCGAGTTCGTGCAACTTACTTTTCCGCAGTCGTCTATTGTAAGGTACTATTCGCCAATCATCATACGGAATGTTACGATCACCATAATTGTCCACTTGTTTCGAAGGTAAAGTGTGCAATATGGGAATAAACCCGCACACTTGTGTCCAATTCTTGAATTAAATTCTTATCCGCCTTGTACCAGACGGAATTACCTCTTCTTCAAACAGAAAGGTTTATCACCTACAAAATACGAAGTACCAGATTTACTAGGCACCTCGGCAGTGCTCCATGTCCTAAAAGCAACAAAAGCAACATTCAAGCCCATCCTTTTTAGGATCACTTGTACGAACAATCGCAACTGTGTGCCATCCAGATCCACCAGATGCTTCAACACTCTCTATAGAAAAATTGAATATGGCCCCAACGAAAATAATAGGACCGTGCAATATCTCGAGCAGTAGTACCAAGTTCCGAATCACCAGCATTAAAGTCAAATGTAGTAACAGTCTTATACATTGGTAGACGGGGACTCCGAAATCTAATCGTTTTGAAGGTGAAGTGTGCAAAATTTCATCCAAATCGGAAATAAACGGTAGATCTGTAAAACCACAAACAGAAAACAAAAACCGAACCGAGTTTTTGCTTTCGAGTTATTTTATAGAAAATAATACAGAGCGCAAATGGAATAAAATGAAATATATGAGAAGCATGGTTACATTTTACGTAAGTTTGAGAAACACATATAATGTAAAATAAATTGCAGCATCAACGAAGTGTTTGAAATCGACTATATTAATAATTTTGAGTCGCTGTGTGGCCTGTTGAAATTATTTCAACCAGACACCACTTCGGCCACTTGAAAGTCTACAAAGTACCCCATTTATCCAAACCAGGAAAAGGGGATTTGTAGTTAAACGTAAAATCCGAACCACGTGTCGTATATGACGACCCCTTACACCGTTGAGAAGTGAAAGCTAGGTTGAAACTCAAAGTGAGTTTCGAGCCCGTGACCTTCCACTCTCCGACAATGCACTTTCCCGCTAGCCGAGAATTCTAACCAATGAATAGCTGCATTTCTTTGACACAGAAATCTATTTACATAAAACATCGAATTTGCAATGAAAGTAATATTAACTTTATTAATCCAGATTAAACTGTCCTATCTTTTAAGTTGCACCTAAAGACACATACAATGCAAAATATCATTAAGATCATTTGAGTAGTTTCAGAGTTCATCGCACACAAACTTCGAGACAGTTAAAAATTCTTATCATGTTGTAACCTTGAGGCCACTGAATTGAATTTGACGGTGAAGTTCAAATTATTTGACGAACCGAGAGTCGAATCTTGGTTTCACTATATGGGCTAGTTTTCACTTTAACCAGTGGACTGTCGGGACACGTTCCTAGTCGTGCCCATTTTATACAATTGTATCCAATCAATAACCAATTGAAAACCTGCTTAAAGTGTAATTTCCTGTTGAATCCATGCTTGTAATTGTGTAGTAATGAGCCGGCGGCGGTGGCCGAAGGGACTGAGGTGCTCCAGTCACGGTCTGCACGGCCACTACAGCCGGGGGTTCGAATCCCCCCTCGAGCATGGATATTTGTGCCGTTCTTAGTCTTAGTTAGTTCATAAGTAGTTTGTAAGTTTAGGGACTGATGACCCCATAGTTAAGCCCCATAAGCTATACAAACATTTGAACATTTTTGTAGTAATGAATTTCAGGGTGATTTAATCATCATGGTACCTTTTTATGATTACCGAATCATTCATTTATTTCAACTACATCTTCCTCAGAAAATGCAGCTACATAATGTGATGGTAAGTTTCCTACCCATACCTGTTACAGACTGAATTAAATAGACTTCCTCACCATATGTCAAGATTTACATCTGCATCTGTATACGTACTCCGGAATCATCGTAAGGTGCATGGGGGAGGGTACACTGTGTCACTACTACTAGGCATTTCCTTTCCTGTTCCACTCCCAGACAGAACGATGAAAAAGAGAATGCCTTTATGCTTTCTTAAGAGCCCTAATTTCTCTTATCTTGTGTTTGCGATCATTATGCGAAATGTAAATAGGCGGCAGGATGATCGTTCTACACACAGCTTCAAATTCAGGCATTCTAAATTTCCTCAACAGAATTTCTAGGAAAGAACGTCTTCTTTCCTCCAGCGATCCCCAGCGATCTAACAACTTTAACCTTCTGTAGTTATGTTCTCCCTGTGCTAAACGAACGCCAGAGCGACCGTTTTTAGATATTATTTAATGAAATCTTGTTTTAATGTATAGTTAGAAGTACTCCCTTCTGGAGTAGAAAATATTTGCGTCTCCGTTGCCAACATTTATTTTCGATTTATATCCATGTTTGCGGATCATTATTTAATTGTGTGCAGTTTCCTGTAAAGATTACAGTAAAGGTAGAACTGTTTGCTTCACTTATAGAATCAGAGTTTTGCTTAAGGGAACTGTATACTTCCGCCGCTGTGTGAATATCACCGTAATTAGATTTTTTGAGCAAGCAGTCAATTGTTAACTTCACAATCACGGCTAGCTAACAGTCAAAAGAACAGCGGGCGAGTTTCATGTGTTTGGGAGGGAGAAGTCCATGCAATCACCATATTCATTATGTCATGGTGGCTTACTGGTTATAATGTTTGCCTAATGAGCAGTAGGTCGATTTTCTTGATAATTTTTAGAGTCTCGTCAGAGGGCTTTGGCTTACTGTTATTTGAGCCGAACTTCCCGTACCATAAAAAAAAAATAAAAAAAAAAAAAAAAAAAAAAAAAAAAATAAAAAAAAAAAAAAATTAAAATTCGATACCTATGTGGTCTCCTTGTGAGACTCGAACTCAGATTTCTCGCTTTTTGCGAGCGGTCGCGTTACAGTTCGCTACCCGTGGACGACTCCCAGAAATACCCAGACTTGCACGTGCCACACAGTGGCTACCGTTCACAAGTACTCCTGCATTGTAGGATGTAAATCTCGCACAGGGATACAACGATGCGGCACTCGCAACAAAACACATTTTAATCATCTTGTTCATTCTGTAGCAGTAGTAAAAGAAAGCAATCGGAAAGCTGAAGTTATAAATTTAACCTTTAATCCTGCGACAGGCGCGTTTATGATTGTTACGTCAGCGGGCGCGGGTGGCACTCAGTTCCGCCTACATTTAAATACATAGAAAAGCTATTTTATTTTTATTTTTGGGTGGAATTAATTATTTATTGTGTATAACATCATTCTTAACAGCAACTTTTAGTGTGATCTGTATACATATATAGAGGGTGCATGGGAAAATTAAAATTGTTACAGTATATTTAACATAAGTTTCCAGGATATTTCGTAAGCGCTACTTTAATAACAAATTGTAAATTAATTATAACCACAGATATGATTCAAGTGTTTGCCATTGTTAAAGCAAGGGGGGAACGGAGGAATTGCAGCACATTCACACACATATTCATTCGCCAAGCCATACAGGTACTTACCAAGCACCCAACACCAATACACCAAGACGACAGCCAAGCAATGTGGAGAATGCAGATCGAAGGTTCACTCGCTTACAATGAAATAGTACCTCGCTTCCATAACATGTGAAGCTAGTGGCTTAGGCTCATGATAAATTATCAGAAACAAACGCACTTGGTTTAAGACCACAAAGTGCGGTGTACAGACGGAAATTCAAGTTTCAAGTTTCCCTAGAACTTCTAACTATACATTAAATCAAGATTTCATTAAATAATATCTAAAAACGGTCACTCTGTCGATCGTTTAGCACAGGGAGAAGATAACTACACAAGGTTAAAGTTGTTAGATCAATACAGCACTCAACCGCGGCAGAAACTTTAATTCAATGCCTATCCTTCAGTTTAATAACTTTGACCTTTCTTTTCCTTACTAATAAATAAACATTGTTTCTGCGTTAGATGTTGATATATTTTGCCCATCCACCAGTGGTAGCTGGTGCTCCAGATGGCGTTGGGTCCACATCTCTGTGCCGAATCTACATATTTCCGAACCGGGCTACAACTTTATAGTGTCACCCCCTCCTAACCTCACGCATGCGCAAGGGCTGCTCTCCCCTACCTCTTTTCAAACAGTTAAATATTTGTTACAACGAAGAGTATAAATGTTATTAGCCCTTCAAAACGCTCGCACATTCTCAAAATAGTCCAAAGATATGAGACATGTAACAATACGAAAATCATTGTTGTTCCCGTATCTGTTAGAAAGGTTCGGTCTAGAAAAAAAATTATTGCAAACAGACTCGCACCAAATACCTTCGACACCGAGGCGCGATGCCGCTAGCCGCTTTTGCTAGGTGGATAGTAGTGCCTCTATAATTATTCATGATCTGATCTTCTGAAGGCTTTTACAGTTGATGCGTCTTTAATTGATACTTGTAAGGTATTTCAGGAAAAAGACATGTTTTTGATAAATCTTAAATTTGCCAAAAACAAGTATGAAGGGCGAATGTTGCCTTCGTGGAGGATTTGCGCATGTGCAAGGCGACGTGAGCAGTAGCTCCACTGTATCTGCTTCGGGACCGTTCGAGTAACCAAGAGCTGGTGTCTACCAGCTCCAATGCCAACGTTAAAAGCGGCGTTTCCCCTCGCCACTACCTGCTGCGGAAGCGACCATATACTGCTTGCAGGTGGTTCAGAAGACAATTTGAACCTCAGCCACGCATGCGCATTGCAACGCTGCGTCCACTGCCGCCGGTATTCAAGCGGCCGTGCTACGACACGTTTACGTACTGTCTCCGCAACTTAAGAAGGATCTCATGCAATAAAAATTTAATGTGCATATAAAATGATCTGATAGAAGAACAAAACGAAGAATGACAGTTTAAAAACACTTCTATTTTATTTATTTACCAGAAAACTCGCTAACGCTTCGCAGTAGCTTCTCCCTATGTCTATCCCTTCCTTCCCCTTCCTTTGTCCATCTCCTGTCCCTATCTTCTCACCACTCCATCTTACCCCAAACCATATCCATCTCCTCCCATTCCTCTCTGCGTCTATATCATCTCCCTTTTTTAAATCCATTTCATTCCCCCATACTCTGTCTCCTCCTCCCAAGCTCGCTGATCTTATTTATTGTTATTGCAATCGGAATCGAGGATAGAAGTCAGAATGGACAGGTGAATCAACTGGAAACGGGTTATTAGAGAGACGTTTCGAGCTGCTCTATCCGTGAGGTTAGTAGCTTCAATGGCCACACGTTTAATGGTTGCGTTGTACGAACAGGTATGATTATCTGCGACTGTAGGCTTTCCTGGAGTATACTGCTGATCAAGATCTCTCGGGCCTCCAGCTGGGTGGCTACGGTGGGTTGGCGGCCTCCCGAGGTCCAGTGGAGGGGGAGGGGCACCGCGGGTATAAAGGATCCCCACACTCCGCTCGCCACTTCGCTTGAAGATGGATGGTATGACTCTTCCCGAAACGTCGCGATCCATCAACGCCGCCACCCGGCTGGAGACCCGAGAGATTTTCATCAGGTATGATTAGAAGTGTAAGAATAATAACATTCCTGTTTTATGTTAAAAATGACTGGGAAGAAAAAAAAACGCACATGTTTACAGCACAGCTTAGCATATTTTTCTCGCAGCGAGCAGTATAGAAATGTTTCTTATAACACATGTGTATCTCCTTAACGGTTCGGACGCAGAGAGTGCTCACAGGTGCTATTCCTGTAGGGAGGTGGTTCTTCATTGCTGATCGAGCTGATCTCTACCAGTTTGAGAGTAACTCGGGCATCCGATCCTTGGATTGTCGTGAGTGCGCTTGTGCTCTTCCGATAATTGATCTGTAGTCTGGGGCAACGTCCCAGATATAAATTAAGAGATTTTTAATTACATGCAAAGTAATTGTAACAGGATCATTCCATATGAAACAAAACAATTAATTGCAATAAAATAAGTGGGATGGCAATACAACGTTTCGAAAGTCTTTGTGTTGCGTTCATTTCTTGTCTTCTTAGGAATGGGTGGCAATACAACGATTCCAAAGTTTTTGTGTTGTCTTCATTTGTTATTGGGAATCCAATTGAAACACGATTAATAACACGGCTACATTCCGGTAAAATTTTACAATCCGCGACACATGCGTGGTATAGCTATGTTGACAGCAGCTGTTGGATCGTGGGAATGAAGCCGACCGATCGTGACACAGGTTCAGATAGCCAATGAAATTTTAGATGGCGACAGTTTGTTTCAAGGCCAACTGATGCATCCGCTACGTAATCGACTGCTGGATTGTATCTGTACCTCAAACCTTCAATTATAATTGCCACGCGTGGCCGTCTGTTTTGTCGACGACCCAAATTATTTCTTGCGTAAATTGCAACCGAGGGAGTCGAACTCGACTGTACCCTTTGTTTCAGAGTCCTAACGGATCGCGCTTGAGAATTTCTTTTCGACTTACCTCTAAGCGCTGTGCACGATCTTCGTCGGTCTCATTGACTACGATCACGTAGTAAGATTGCGTTGCAAGTACGCCGACACAATGGAGGCAGTGTTCTAAAAAGTAAACTACGATCTGTACTTAATTTGTTTATAACACTCAAAAATATCATGAAATAACATCAACTCCATCTTTTCAATGCTCCAAAGATATGATCACCACCGATAACATCGTGGAGGTAAGAATAATACGGAGGGGCTTGTAAAGAAACAACGTTTCATGTTAAATCTGACTGACAGTTTTAACGTTATGTGCATAGCGGCATCTCCCTTTATTCCAACCTCCTTGGCGTATTTGTTCGTTCTGTTACAGCGTATTTGGTCGCTAGGCGAGTAGCGAATGAATAATCTGATTGTTGGAGAATCGAGAAAATGATCCCAGCTGCAAGCGTACTTTGAGTTTTTCTCAAGTTCTGATATCATACGCGGTCAAGTAGGACAACAAGTATCCTATCTCCGTCTCCTGCTTCAAAGCTACCTCCCCACCAATTTTGAGCCAAACCGGTTCAGACGTTCTTTAGTTATAAATAGTGTAACTTACACGACTTTCTTCTATGTATAAATATTTACTTTTTTTTCACGGCGAGATTTTTTCTGGGGGTTCACTGTACCAGTGAATACGTACGACGCGTCGCCACTGCCACCCACGCTATGTACATTTAGATGTATAGCATTGGTATCATGATGTGGCCGTGTAAACGTCTTCTGCTCTCATAACAGTGTGACCAATTGTGTTCCAACGTAATACTACGTACCAGTAGTTGTGATGGTCTGCTAGAAGTACCATAGAACGCCTCTAATCCGACCTTGTATGGTCCTTTACTCCGGTTAGTCCGACCATGCTGACGCTCGCGAGCCTGTGCAGACTTGTCACTGACTGGACGCTTGTCAGGCCATTATTGCGGTGTCTGTCGCTGTGCATATTGTTATCCTCTGTTGGGATTAAAAAAACGTTGTTTGCTTTGTTCCGTGTTTTCTACAGTACCTATTATATTCATTGTGTGTAGAGTTATCTGTTTTTCAGCATGTCTGGATTCAAACGTAAACAGGTAAACTCTTTCACTAAGTGAAAAATTAGCAGTGCTACAAAGACTGGAAACAGGAGAATCGCTCCAAACATTGCAAAGGAACTGGATGTAGGTGTTTCGACAATTACGGACTGGGGGAAGAATCGGAAAGGAAAAATATTCAAATGTTTGTTAAGCGTCAGGGACTTAACTGCGGGGTCATCAGTCCCTAAACTTACAAACTACTTATGAACTAGTTATGGCCTTGTAAAGTATTTTATTTCACCTGATGATGCTGACATAGTTCAGCGAAACCGGTCGTCGTTAATAAAAATTGATGATAAGCGATCTTGGCTATTTTATATCTTTTTACTTAGGAATTACCTTATATTAAAGACGACACAAATATCCATGCCCAAGGGGGGATTCAAACCCCCGACGGTAGCGGCCGTGCAGACTGTGACTGGCACGCCGCAGACCGCTCGGCCAGTGGAGCCGGCTCGGAAAGACATTGAATCGTATACATTTACGATTGTGGTGAAAACACTCTGAAGAATCGCAAAACATTAAACAAGCCTAAACATGAACTGCTTGATAACGCACTGTGGATATGCTTTTGGCAAGAAAGAACGAAAGGAACTCCAATATCCGGGCCAATTCTCAAAGAAAAAGCGATTGTTTTGCACAAAAAAACTGAAAGCAGAAAGTAAATTTGCTGCCAGTTAAGGCTGGATTGATCGTTGGAAAACTCGTCATGGTTTCCGATTTGTTTCTACAGTAAGTGCAGTACTGTAATTTGTTTGTCATTTTCCTATTAAAACCAATACATATTATAGTGTCTGTAGACGTTTTTTAGTTTATATGTTGTTTAAAAACATCTTTTTATATTACTTGACGCCTTTTAGTGTGGTGTCGCACAAGTCCAAAGTGCGCGCCACCTACTTTCGCCGCGCGCCGCCATGCACGCAAGGCGCGGCGTTCTTACGACGTCAGCCACGAGCGGCCTCTGCTACAACTCCGCCCGTGGCCACCACTGAACGACATCGTTCATTTGCGTCTGAGATAGGAACCAGCTAACACTTCGGAATGAGATAGGCACCAGTGAAGACTTGGCTATCGGACAGGCACTAGGCAGGCCACTAGCTCAACTATGTATCAGCATTCTGCAGTACTGAGCTATGTAAAAGTTAAGTATTACTAAGTCTCTAAGAAATATATATCTCGTTCTAATTTACTCTAGTGTTTCTAGTTTCTGCTGTCCCACTAGCTGGTCACCTCCTACCAGTGGTGTAGCTATCATAGGGCTAGCCGGGGCAGTGCCCCTGGACCCCCGAGCTCAAGGGGCCCCTCGGCGTCGGTGACGTTCGGAAAAAGTTACAGTAGAGCGTAGGGTGTCCGAGCTAGCTTGTCCACCCAAAATATCTCTGGAACAATAACAGCTATTCGAAAACGACTTTCACCGGTATCAATCTACGGCTGGGGCCCATGAATGCACACATTTGGAAACATTCTAAAACGAAAGCAAATGTGTTTTTTAACACAACCTTATTTTTTTAAATGGACACCCTATATTTTTTCTTCGGAAATCCATAGCATAACAAATCACATAAACAATGGCGTTGATTGCATCGCAATATTCCAATTACATCCCGAGATATTGCGACGCGAAGTTGACGCTTGAAAAACCCGACATGCGCTGCTAGCGCACGTCCTGAGACCCAGGCGTGAACCCCATGCTGCCCGTAATCGCGATGTGATTGACATGCGGAATCGCACTTTCATATTTATCAAGAGGTCCGAAACGAATAATACGGTCTGCTGCCATCAACTCTCATAATGGTTTCCCTCGTGCACGTTTTTTGTGTCTACATACACAATATGAATCATTACCGATCGGTATACACCAGTCAGGTTGTCTTATTTATCCTGCACACCCAAAATAAGGTTTATGGAATGCGTTAAATGATCCATTGTGCCTCTGTTGTGTTGTAGGCGGAACGACTGTACAGAAGACAATTCCCTGACAAGCCATCGCCTTCGCGCCGGATGTTTGGCCGTCTCACATTTCGTCTATGTGAAAAGGAAAGCTTAAATCCAAGACCTAGGCATCGTTCTAGAACACGCACAGATGAATGTGCTGTAGTTGCTGTGCTCGCTACCGTAGCTGTGAATCCTCACATCAGTATATGTCAAATCGAACGTGAAGTTGGCGTGTCGAAATCAAGTGCACAGCGTATTCTTCAACGTCATAAGTTACATCCTTACCATGTTCATTTACATCAGGATCTTCATGGAAATGACTTCAGCAACGGGGTAACATTTTGTCGGTGGGCTCAGCAAAAACTTCTGACTAATCCAAATGATTTCGCAGATGTTCTCTTTACCGACGAGGCATCATTCTCCAACAAAGGAATTGTCAATATGAGGAATATGCATTATTGGTCCGCAGACAACCCAAAATGGCTCCGTCAGGTAAAGCATCAACATCCGTGGAATGTGAATGTTTGGTGTGAGATTATTGGAGATACCATTATCGGACCTTTCTTTGTAAATGTCCAAAGTGGCAGACAGTACTCCATGTTTATACGACACAATCTTCCTGTTCTCTTGGACACCGTACCTCTGAACAGAAGAATGATCATGTGGTATCAGCATGACAGATGCCCTGCACATAACGAATTAAGAGCATGACGACTTCTGAACCGTAAGTTCCCTGGTAGGTGGTTTGGACGTGGTGGCCCAGTTAGGTGGCCTGTCCGATCTCCGGACCTTACAGTGCTGGATTTTTTCTTTGAGGAGCAGTGAAGGATGCTGTTTACCAACATGAACCAACAACACCAGAGGACATGAAACAACGCATTATTGATGCTTGTACAGCCATCAAATAGGAAACAGCAGCACGAAGTAGGGCATCCTTCATCTGCAGAGTGACCCTATGTATGCAAGCCAACGGTTGATATGTGAACGCTATCTTTAGTATGTAGTGTTGGTATCACAGTGCAAGTTTCTACAAAGGGCCATTTACCCAGTGATGTTCAGAAACATTTGTTTGATACAATTTGTCATGTAACGCATTAGATAAACATAACATTGATAATTATTTGATAATAAAACTAATTGGTTAAACATGTTTACATTCATCTTCTATGTCTTACCTAAATTTCCCAAATCAAGACATTTTTACCTAAACAACGGTAAAACCTTTAGTCCACTTACTCGTTTCACTAATCCCATTAACATGAATTTTACTATTATGAGTGAATGATTCACTGTCACTTGCGCTAGATCTACAGTAAAGGAAAGTTCGCCGGCCGTGGTGGCCGAGGTGACTGAAGCGCTTCAGTCACGGTCTGCACGGCCTCTATGGTCGGGGGTTCGAATCCCCCCTCGGGCATGGTTATTTGTGCCGTCTTTAGTATAAGGTAGTTCATAAGTGGTTTGTAAGTTTAGGGACTGATGACCCCGTAGTTAAGTCCCATAAGCTTAACAAATATTTGAACATTTTGAAAGTAAAGTTCTAACGTTGAATGGCATTACCTTTTTAGTAACGGATTAACGATAAGCGAAGTTAACTTTGTGACTAACGTTGCGTTACACAAATATGTTACAGAACCGCATCATCCCTAGCCTATGGGAAAAATACCTGCTGGAATGTACGACTTTAATGCAGGATGACAGCAGACCATATTATTCGTTTCGGACCTGTTGGTAAGTATGGAAGTATGGAAGATGTTAATCACATCGCGATTACGGGGAGCATGGGGTTCACGCCTGAGCCTCAGGACGTGCGCTAGCAGCGCATTTCGGGTTTTTCAAGCGTCAACTTCGCGTCGCAATATCTCGGGATGTAATTGGAATATTGCGATGCAATCAACGCCATTGTCTATGTGATTTGTCATGCTATGGATTTCTGAAAAAATATGTAGGGTGTCCATTAAAAAAAAATAAGGTTGTGTTAAAAAACATATTTGCTTTCGTTTTAGAATGTTTCCAAATATGTACATTCATGGGCCCCAGCCGTACATTGATACCGGTGAAAGTCGTTTTCCAATAGCTGTTATTGGTCCAGAGATATTTTGGGTGGACAAGATAGCTGGGACGCCCTGTATATAAAGGGTGTTGCACTAAGTGTGTTTGCCTCTGAAACTTATAAAATAATAGGTGACGGGAAATTTTAATGCGGTATGTCAACACAAAAAATGTTACAATTTCTGCGGAGCTACGAACATAGTTTATTGTATCATTTTCCACAGAGTTACAGCACAAAGATATTATTTTTAAATGGAACAATAGTTTTTTTCTATCGTGCATTGGAATCGTCGAAACCAGCTGCGCCCAAATCAATTTAAACTACATTCCTATCACTGTTAGTTTGGGAGCTACAACCCTTCAAAGTTTCAGGAGCAGATACCACACACTGTACATAATACATGGCTGTGTGGTGGGTGATGGATGTTATGGCGGCGCGGTGGAGTAGCCGAGCGGTCTAAAGCGTCTCGCTGCGGAGCGCGCGGTTGCTCGCCGTGGAGGTTCGAGTCCTCCCTGGGGCATGGGTGTGTGTGTGTGTTGTCCTTAGGTTAGTTTACCTAGGTTTAAGTAGTTCGTAAGCTACGGACTGATGACCACGCAGTTTGGTCCGATAGATTTACAAACATTTGAACATTTGAATTTTGATGTTATGGCGGTGGGAAGTTGGTTTACATGAGATGTTCAAATGGGTGTCCATGTTCCTCGAAAGGACCTGCGCCGTCGAAAGGACCTGCGGACGAGATGTAACATCGCCGGTGTTACGGATCGAATGAAGGATTTTCGACTTTTAACTTTTTGAATTCTGACCAACAAACCTCAAACGCACGAATTGAAACCCAAAAATTATTCTCACATCAGAATACAAACATAACAAGGTCTATTGCATGTACGCTAAGACGTGGACCCTTCCATTGTTAGTGTGTTGTCGGTTGAAGTCGGAGTTGCCGTGGCTGTCAAACTTTGCGAAATAACAGTGAATGGCGCTGAATTACAGCAGTGTGTTTGACGATACAGAGTGTGACTACATTTGAATACGATGTCTCTATAATGTATTATTAGATAAGTTATTATTACGGCAACTCATTTGTTTATGCAGTGAATTCCCTCAATGGAGTGCTCCTTAATCATAGATACCAATGAATTGCTGTAACCAGTTACACCCTGAAATTCGTGCAAGAAGTAGAGAAAATGTGGATCGTGGATGATTTTGTGGATTTTATTACTGATCGGCGCGTCATCAGTGAAGCAAAAAAACAGCTCAAGTGGTGATATGTATGACTGTATCCATCGGATTTAGATATGAAGAAAATTAAAAGATTACCGGATGCGTTAATCGTAGTAATTACTGCCTCCGGTGGCTTCATTTACACGGTAATATTTGTGGGGTTGCGAGATTTTTTCGGTACCGGTATTATTGGTGGCATAGCGACACAATTTATCTTAGCGTCATCTTACTGCAGTGTACTCAGGAGGGCGTCCTTTAAAGTCCACGTGAACGACAGGCCAATGACGTAACAGCAAACGTGGAAATATACATAGCGCAGTGTTTACGTTAGATTTATTCTGAAGTATTACTTTTTTGCCACGATAATCGACGATTACACTTATACTGACACAAACGGAGAAAATGAGCACAAAATGAAAGATATCCATTTATCTCAGGTGCTTCCAACGTTACGCTGCCTGTAGACCTGAAAAAATACCCCTTTTCCGGTCCATTTTTGCCCTCCATCACTTTTGCACAACTCCACATAGGGGGAAAACCTAGGATGTATTCGGCCACAAATTAAGCAATTAAGACAATAGAACCTTTTGTGACGATTATTTCCGATTTGTCTAATTTTTAGGCTTGACCCTTCTGATCTACACACTACGTTGCAATGGTAGGCGGGAAATGGATTCGGCATTCTGTGACTTCGTATACCATAAGAACTAATCGTTCTTCAATTTACGTACATTACTAATTGACTATACCCTCCGTCCCATTCAGGTCAGTTGTTCTAAATTAGAAAACAAAAAGAACTTCACTGTGGTTTCAAATAATGGTGAGAATTCAGCGCTTCACGCTACTTTTTAAGGTACTTTTCTACCCGCGCACTTTGTTTATTCTGCTATTTAACGACTGAGATCCATTCACGGATCAGATGTTTAATTAATTTGTCACAATAGTGAATCGTGCATTGAAGACGGTGTCCTCTACCCACTATCAAGATAATAACCGAAGTTGCCGACTTAGTTATTTTACTTTTTACTGCCTAGACAATAACATATACTTCATAAAGCCTGGTAGGGGCATGGCTCAATCAAAAGTGTTTCAACAAACAAAATCCGGGAAATTCATTTGGCTGAAACTATCCTACACGAATACTTCCTATATTTTTCTTCTTGGACTGGGATTTCAACCAAATTAGGCTGATCGGTACGGACCAATGAAGTAACAGCGCAGTAGTCTAGTGAGGCAGTGAGTTGTTGGCACTGACAACAGTCCGCCTGCTGTCACCTCGGACGCGCGAGTCCTGACTGGGCTGTTTCCGCTTTGCTTCGCAGCAGGGTCCACAGTTTCGTGGTTGAGTATTACTTCATTGTTTATTTTTACTAGATTTTGCCTGCGACTTCATTCGCCTGGTATGGAACATCTTCGAAACTATCCAATGGTTTCGTTTTATCTGTTTGTTCTACCCAGGTCCAGCTCTATCCCTATGCAAAATTTCATCCAAATCCACCCAGTAATTTTTTGCGTGAAAGCATAACAAACTAACTTTCATAATTATAATTATATTAGAGAGTATGATTAAATATTATCTGCTGCCTGGCACATAATAATTTACTTAGTAGTCTTTAGGTTTGCCTTATTGTGTCTTCCAGTGGATGGTAAGGAGCCAATGATGAAGTAGTTTTGCATCTATATATTTCTAGTTTAAAGAGGGCCCCAATGTCAATTTTGCCCCGGGGCCCTTGGTGACGTAGCTACGCCACTGCCTCCTACCTGCACAGACGTGTATCCTTTATTCCTGTGTCAGTCTTTCTACTCGGCCACCGACACCTACGACGGAAACGAGACACAATAGCGGCGACGAGGCAGAGACACAAAATTTAGATCTTAAATCGATTAATTTTTTGTACTAATCGTCTTTTTATATTTTTTGCAATAAGTATTAGATTTTTCGGATAATCCGACCTTTTTTATGTTCCGACCATGGTCCCGGTTCCGAAGCTGACGGATTAGAGGGGTTCTACTGAAGCAATATTTGCCGTACGTGGAACACAAATCAGTGACCTATGTTTCTACGAGTCACAAGACTATCCCGGTTGCGCGTCGCTAAGGATGTCTCTTGCGGGTGGCGTGGTCTCACACCCGGTGCGAGTATGCGCCGTGCGCGTATTGCTAAGCTGACGCTGTGACAACGAGATGCAGATTACACCTTTGTGTGCGCGCGCGCCTTTGTGCGTGCGTCGCGGTGCGATGTGAGTAATTAAGCCGTCCGTTGTGTGCCATTAATTGTCGCCGGTCTGCACTTAAGCGCCGCCCTTTGATGTCGCCGACACCGCAATCAGTCACGTCTGCGCGCGCCACCGCCAGATTAAAAGCTCCCTCTTTCACGCTCTACCGGTAGCTTTATATTACAGAATTTATTCCACATTTATCACTGTGCCTCTGCGACACGACAACAACACATATACACTCACTCACTGGCTTAGTACGACGATAATGACCAATGGCGTAATCTTCAGCCTTGGATCTGAATTGTACTTGAATCGTGCTGGCAGATTGAAACCGACTACATCTACATCTACATGGGATACTCTGCAAATCACATTTAAGTGCCTGGCGGAGCGATCATCGAACCACCATTATACTGTTTATCTCCCATTCCATTCTCGAATAGCGTGCAGGAATAAACAACACCTGAATCTCTCCGTTTTAGCTCTGATTTCTCGTATTTTATTCTGATGAACATTTCTACCTATGTAAGTGGAAGTCAACAATATGTTTTCGCATTCGGAGGAGAATCATGGCGATTGGAGTTTAGTAAGTAGCCCACACCGCAGCGATAAGCGCCGTTGTTATAATGATTCCCATCCCAGATCCTGTATCATTTCCGTAACGCTGTTTTCCCTGTATCGTGACATTCTTTGGACTCTGTCAAACCCACCTGATAAGGATCCCACACTGGGCTGCAACACTCCAAAAAAAGGACGGACAAGCGTAGTGTCTGCAGTTTCTTTTGAAGTTCTGTAGCATCTTTTAAGGATTCTGCCAATAAAACGCAGACTCTAGTTCGCCTTTCCCACGACATTATCTACGTGTTCTTTCCAATTTAAGTCTGAAGTAATAGTAATTCCTACATACTTTGTAGAGTTTACGGCCTTCACATTTCATTGATTTATCTAGTAAACAAAGTTTAACGGATTTCTTTTCGTACTGATGCGGATGATTTCACACTCCGCATTATGTAGAGTCAACTGCTAATTTTTACACCATAGTGATATCTTATTTAGATCGTTCTGAAGTTGGGTATGATCTTCAGATGATTTCACTAGACGGTAAATGACGGCGTGATCTGCAAACAACCCGAGAGAGCTACTTAGATTTTCTCCCAAATCCTTTATGTAAATAAGGAACAGCAGAGGGCGAATGACAGTGTCACGTCCGATATCACCTCTGCTTTAGTGGGTGCCTTACCATCGAATACTACAAACTGTGTCCTCTCTAACAGGAAATCCTCTATCCAGTCGCAAACTTGGAGCGATACACCGTAACCACGCAATCTGGTTAAAAAACGATTGTGAGGTGCCGTATCAGAAGCCTTCTGGAAATCAAGGAATACGGAATCAATTTGAGAACACTTGTCAATAGCACTCATCACTTCGTGTGAGTAAAGAGCTAGTTGTGTTTCGCATGAACGATATTTTCGAAATCTGTGTTGACCTTGGGTCAATAGATCATTCTTTTCGAGATAATACATAATATTTGAATACAGGATATGTTCCAAAATCCTGCTGCAAATTGACGTCAATGTAATAGGCCTGTAGATTAGTGGGTTACTCCTACTGCCTTTCTTGAATGTTGGTGTGACCTTTCCAATCTTTTTGTACAGATCCTTCTTTGAGAGAGCGGTTGTATATGGCTGTTAAGTAAGGAGCTATCTCTTCAGCATAATCAGATAGAAATCTAATGGATATACAGTCCGGACCAGAAGACTTATTCTTGTTAACTGATTTTAGTTGCTTCACTACTCCGAGGTATATACTTCAACGTTATTCATTCTGCCTTCTGTTTGTAATTTGAAATCTGGAATATTGGTTTTTGTCATCTTTGATGAATGAGTTTCTAAAAGCTATAAAAACACGCATATTAAAGTATGCAGAGTATAAAATTTGCTTTCTTTGTCGCAAGCCTTGCTGTGGCTGATTTAAATACGATGTGCAATCTCCATGGTTATCGATATAACTAGCTTAATTCCTGCTGCTTCGCAAGCGTAAACTGGACGGTCTGCATTTCTTGTTTCTAATTGTAAATAAAGGTAAAGCAGTCAACAATCCGAAGATTGGTTTGAACACCACAGTGCTTTACTAGGCATGGTCCTGTTTGGAGGTGGTATGCCGTTGCCTTCCTCCGACCTTGGAACTGACTTACCCAGCCAGTTATAGGGGGACCTACAGTTTAACGTGGGTTCCGAACCACGATGCTACTCGGTATTTTTCACATGAGCAGTACTGCCAGAAAATATAAATTTTCATATGTTTAGATTTAAAAATGCTTTCCTAAACAACTATTATGATACAACTTGTAACCCCCTTTTGCACCACTGATGGCAGAATCCAAACATTCCGAAAAAGGTTTTTTTCTTTTTAAATTCTAATCATGGTTCCAAATCCAAATTTTCGCATTTCTAGCATCAAAACAGTCTTAGTAGCAACCTTAAAATCCATTCGAAAATTTAAATCCGATGTTTTGTATTTCTTCCTTTTAAATTGCCTCAATAGCAACGTATTTTCAAAAACCATTCATTCCCTATTTCACCCCTTAGGGATGGAAGTATCGAAAAATCGCTGTTGCCTAGTTGCCTACAGTGTAACATAAACAACGTTTATAAATGTAAAGTATCTATCGTCTGTAGATTCACTTTTCAGCACCGTTTTCTGTCTTTTAGAAACGGATGGAGAATGTGAAATTTCTTTCTTACGCTTTGGCATCTTTCTTGGTAGTTTTACTTTTCAGAATGCAATAGTAACTTATTTTTCTTTATTCGTACGCTCGTTGCAGAAAAACAACAGAAGAATGTACATCACATTTCGCTGTATATAACCTCTTCGATATTGTAGTTTATGAACTTTGGTCACCATCGACGCTACGAAGATATCATGATCACTAATTCCTGTCGTTACACGTCTGTCTCTACACATCTGTCTCTAGAAATCCTTAATAAGGTCATGCCTGTTCGTAGCTGTAAGGTCTAAAATATTTCCATTGTGCGTGGATTGCCGGTTTGGCTGCACAACTCAGTTTTCGGAGAGTGTCTAAAAGTAACTCGCAAGAATACTTGTCTGTACCGCCTGAAATGTAAATAGAGAGGTCCCAGTCTATACTTTTAAGATTGAAGTCTCCCCCTACTAATGTTACATGTCCCGGATACCTACGCACTACCTGGTGTAGACTTTCTTTGAATGACTCTGAAACTACTACAGTAGCACTGGGGGGGGGGGGGCGGTAAAAACACTTAACTATTAACTTTACTTCTCTTAGACCTGTTATACGTACCCAGCTAACTCCACACTTACTTTCAACGTCGATCTCAATAGAAACAAGATCTTTGTCCACAGCGATGAACACTTCCCCTCCAGTTGTGTCCGATCTACCTTTCCGATGTACATTCCAAGCCTCGCTAAATATTTCTGAACCTGCCACATCCTGATTTAACCAGTTTTCGGTGCCTAAAACTATCTGAGCACAATAATTTCCATGCAGCGTTGCAAATTCGGAAACTTTGTTTTTAATACTTTGAAAGTTACAGCAAATATTTTGATAGTCAGATTTTTGAGCCGAACGCGACCTGATTTCACTGTCTGAATGTTGACAGGTGAGTGTTCATAAGAGCTAGGGCCTAGCCTAGAAAAAAGATCTATGTGCACTCGACAAGTACTCTGCTACCCTAGTAGCTGCTTCGTTAGTGTAGTGCACCCCTGATCTATCCAGGGGCATGCTACAATTCCCCACCCGATAACGCAGATCCAGAAATCTGCAGCCATGACGGTCACAGAGTCGGCGAAGCCTCTGGTTCAGACCCTCCACTCGGCTCCAAACCAAAGAACCCAGATCAACCCTGGGAACAATGCTACAAATCGACAGCTCTGCGTGCACCCTGCGTGCGAAGGCAGCAGCCTTCACCAATTACGCCAGCCGCACGTAGGAAATGAGGATGTCCTCAGAACCCAAGCATCATTGGTGCCGACGTGAGCCACGACATGCAGTCGACCGCACCCCGCACCATCGATAGCCGCCAGGGAAGGCTGCCTCCACATCTCGGATGAGGCCTCCCGACAGGCAAACGGATTGCACGTTGGACTTCTTTCCGGATCGCGACGCTATCTGACTAAGGGGCTCCATCACGCGCCTAACATTGGAGCTGCTAATAACTAATAATCCCCTTCCTCCCGTGCACCTGCTCGGGCCCTGCTGAAGGAGTGGCCACACGTCCACTCACAGGGCGAACGGGTGTGGACGGACGTCCAGCCTCCACATTGGCCTTCCGCCTCGAGCGACGCGAACGCCGTACAAACCGCCACTCCCCTTGCGGATAGGACGGCTCCACCGCGTCCGGTACACCTGAAGGTGCCTCGGTAGCAGGGACAGAGGGCCAAGGATGAGGCACCTGAGGTGTCCCACTCGACGCACCAGACTCCCCACCATCGCTGCACCCCGAGACAGCAGTCTGAAGACGGCTGACCGTAGCCAACAGCACGTTTAGCTGTTCGCGAACTGCGGCCAACTCCTCCTGCGTCCGCACACAACAGGCACACATCCTATCCTTCCTATCGATAGAATTAACTGTAGAAAGTAGAAAACTAAACAGTCAACTTTAACTAGTCTAATAAAGGCGGCTGGCAGCTGACTGAACTGAGGTCCCTGGTAACTACACTGTCAAAACAACGAAACTGAGTCCGGCTATTTTCAAAATATACAAGAAAATCTATGGAACACACTTATCAAACGCGTGCGAATGTAAGATTTCTTAACCATTAACTAACGTGGTGGCAAACATGGGACACTAACATCATTGTGCAGTGAATCTGAGCTCTCACTTTTTAGGGGGATGTATGGTTAACAATTTGGACACCTTAGAAATTCTCTGTTTTGCATATGAAAGAGTCTTTAATACCAAGTAAATAAACAGGAAAATACAACACAATAACATTGAATAAATATTGTTAACCTGGCACTCAAATATGTTTACTGCACATTTCGTACACTAATACATTTATATGTTTTCCATTAGCTAATAATGACAATAAAGCTTTGATAGATTTTGTATATTTTCTTGAAGAACTAATGAAACAAAAAAAATGTAACGTTTTTAACTCGAAGAAATACCACTTGAAAAATCAGAGCCGTCAAAATCACAAGTTTTCACAACCGTCCTTGCAGACCTGATAACTCCTGCGGAAGTCGTGGGTTCTGAGCTCGCTTTTGCATATGTTTCAGCACAAGACTACGGGTCAGCTCTTTCAGAAGGATACCTCTGTCGACAGGAGCTTCATCTGATCCTATCTTCTGAAGAACATATGCATTTCTCACCTTTTCTTCAAAGTTTCGGTCTGAAGTGTTCACACATTTTTTGCTACTTGCAGCAGATCCTTTACCAGTAAAATTACTCGGTTCCACCATGTTTCAAAAGCTTTGAAATGGAAAATGTCGAGAATATGTGAGGAAACTAATAGCCAAAAAAATCATACAAAGAACGTAGTGCGGTCAAAACGACCGCCAGCTGTTTTCGAATGAACGTCACTCATGTTATAGAAGCTCTGGGATAACCTCACACGATTTTGCCATTCCACTCACAACTAAACTCGAACCTAACGAGCAGATGGGCGCAATAATGCGTAGGAAAATCGCTAAATCGCAATTGTTGCCGAATACGCGCGGTCAGGTAGACCGCGCCACGTTAGTTAAAGGTTAAAGCAGAAAAGGAAATAAGGAAGTGACAATATGACACTTAAATCACGTAGCTTGCAGCAGACGGAAACCATACACACGGTATTTGTCAAAATACGCGAGAATAAACTCTTAAAACAGTAGCACACACGAAATCTGCCAAGTAGGTGAGAACAAACCTCTTAAAAAAACAGAAGCACTTGCGAAAATTAAGAAATTTACTGGCAACGATATTTCACGCAATTAAATCATGATACTTACCACTCTGGGCTATTTCATATATCCGATGCCGTCCTATTTAAATAATAATAATAGTAAAATCAGTAAAAAATAATAAAATTAAAAATCTTTGGGAGTTGCTGGAGGAGGGAGGCGAGGCTCCAGCCCATTAGACCCTCCCCGCCGTGGTTCCACCACTGGATGAAAGAAAGAAAGTCATGAGTGAGAAAATAGAGTGGGCAAATCGCAGGAAGAATTTCAGAGGCCTCCAGTGATTCACAGAAGGTCTACTACGTGTATAATAATAATAAAAATAAATAAATATTTTTTGTAATAATAACAGACTCTGTGGCAAATTAATACTGTTTATTAACGCGTTTCGCGCTTTTATCGCGTTATCAGACTACTAACGGTCAGCAAGATTGCATTCCTTAGTAAAATACACGATGGTAAACATCATTAGTCATAAATAAAACTTGTAGGCTTGAGCATAACCCGCTGATCAAACGTCAACATGAAAGGAAATCCACATAAACAGCACTGTAGTGGATACGTCCGCGCACCAGCACCTGTCTGGTTACCGCAATGCATGTAGTGTTTCAAATGTGAACGCGGACCTATCCGCTAAAGTGCTGTTTATGTGAATTCGCTTTCATGTTGACGTTTGATCAGCGGGTTATGCTCAAGCCTATAAGTTTTATTTACAACTAATAATGTTTACTGTCGTGTATTTTACTAAGGAATGCAATCTTGCTGACCGTTAGTAGTCCGATGACGCGTTAATAAACAGTATTAATTTGTAACAGAGAATGTTATTATTAGAAAAATGGATTTACTGTTGCTGCGCCAGGCCAATCAAGAGTGGAGTAGTATAAATAAATAAAAAATAAAAATGGTTATGGGGCCTGCCTAATAAGCAGGAGCTCCTGGGTTCGATTCCCGGTCGCGGCATTAATTTTAATTCAGTGGTGCTCCTTCAGTATAATATTTTTAATAAACATCGAGGCAAAACATGCCTCTGGACATTGTTCATTTGATATTTATATATCTAGATTTATTGCCGGCCGCGGTGGGCGATGGGACTGAGGCGCTCCAGTCACGGTCTGCACGTCCACTACGGTCGGGGGTTCGAATCCCCTCTCGGGCATGGATATTTGTGCCGTCCTAGTTCTTAAGTAGTTCGTAAGTAGTTTGTAAGTTTAGGGACTGATTACCCCGTAAGTGCCTTAAGCTTAACAAACATTTGAACATTAGATTTCTAGATTTATTGGTGCTACTATAATTGTTTTTCTTGCTGTCGCCACTGCCGAGAGCAACTTCGCTGGATGTTAGCTTTTGCCGTCACTTTCCCTCCCGTACGATTTCGCAGCTCTCCGACATGGGCACAGCTCGGCGTTCAAGACTAACGGCCCAGCAGCGGCAGGGGACTTAAATTAGTGACGCGATTCGACGAGCGGCTGTGTACGTAACTCAAATGGAACTGCCGCAGTCGTCGGCAGCTTCTCAAATAATACATCAGCGGCGCTAGGTTCATAAAGCGCCCAGGACGGACCCGGAGAGGCGCTTTCACGGGAACAAAGAAAGCGGTTCATGCACACCGACCTGTCGTAGCGTCTGTCTGCCGGCTACGTACCGGCGAAGGCACCGGAGAGCGTAGCGTGCAGCGCGTAATGTTTCGATATATTACCCCGAGCCAACTTCTGTACAGATAGCCGGCGATAAAACAGCAGTATAACTTTGTTAAATATCTCGTCGTAGGTAGCTTTAATCCGAGCGGAACGTAATGGATTTCGCAGAATGTGAGTCGTAAGAGATGACTAATGCTGCGGAGCCATGCTATTTCTTTCAGAGATGAGAGACGATTTACTGCCAAAAGTTATCCCTTCTCCGTTTGTTTCAAGCTATAAATAGATGATCGTTATGGAGGCGCCCAAATGGCTGTGCGTACATAGATTTCCTCATCTTCTGTATTTCGCCTTTTAGTTTTTAGTGTATAATCAAACCGTAAAGGATAAAACAAACATAACTTTTTTTTTTTTTTTTTTTTTTTTTTTTTTTTTTTTTTTTTTTTTTTTTTTTGCGAATCTGATATCCCACCAATTAGTCATCACTTAGACCACAATCTAATAAAGGTGAGTGGTACCGCCCGAAATGACAAAATTTCGCGGTTTTCCTTTTAAGAAAATTATGAAAATACGGATTTTTACCCTTAATTTGGTGCTGGTTTTATTGAAATATTCGATTATTTACTACTAGCTGTAAGTACTCGGCTTTGCCCGAGTAGGTTTTCTGTAGAAGCGTACAAATCCGTTTATTTTCATGTAATAAAAGGGTACATTTATGTTAAAGCAATCTGATAATCGATATTTTCGGCAGTTCCTGGCTTATAACAGGCACATGGCCAGAGTGAGATTGACATGGAACGAAACCTATTTAAGATCCTTCCCCATGTAATTTTGTGTACATGTACCAAACTTCACGTTATTTGGTTGTGATTGTAATCGAAGTCTATAAGTAAAGTACTCTCCCCAATGCACCGAACGAAATTTTATGTAGACAATAACCTTCATCTTGTTTTCAAGGTCAAGTGTACAAAATTTCATCAAGATCGGAGGAAAACTATGGAGTTTGGCGAAATCCATAAGTACCCACCAGGAACGTACTGAACGAAATTTTATGTAGACAGTGCCCTTCCTCTTGTTTTGAAGGTAAGTCGTGCAAAATTTCATGAAGATCGGTGCGAAGATATATATTTAAACGGACACACTGAAAATGCACTTTCACTTTTCCTAAAATTTTCAGGTTGGTTTTCAAAAAAAATGGAACAAAACCTGTTTAAGAACCTTCCCCATGTAATTTTGTGTAAGTGTACCAAATTTCACGTTATTTGGTTGTCTCGATCTTGAGTTATAAGAGAACAGACTGACAGACAACAAATGCGTCTTATAAGAATAGAGATTATATACTATTTTAAACAAATTTCTGAAAATTGTCATGTACTAATTTTTTTCTGAATTTTGTTTTCTGTCATTTCGCGTATTGTCATTTTTCTCTGGAACTATATAATATAGTCTAGAAGTCTGCGATTTCTTTCTTTTTGTAGAGAACTGTCCGTTTCGGAAGTTACCAATACGAGCGGTACTTCGCAGTTAGCTCTTGAGCTCTACATTTGTTTGTTTTTGACAACAACAGTTATCCACTAGCTGTGATTTATTTTCTATGTTTTCCGTGATAGTTTTCATCATGACTAAACCAAAATTGGTGTTCTTAATTTCAATGGTAGCTATACTGGAAGACTATAGGGTTTGGAATATCTTGGAATTCATAAAGGTTACAACCCCACTAAAAGTAAGAGAGGCTTGGACCAACTGTGAATTATAAAAGCAGAGATTGCAACAAACAATATGTAAAAAGAATGCAGATCCAAGAGGAGAAGTACAGAATTGGATAAGGAAGATGAAGGAGGGCACGAGGACTACCACCCAGAATGAATCTAACATATTTTTTATGTATCAGTTGCCTGTATATTAAATGTTCTATAAACGCTGTTTTCTCAAAGTGACATTTATTCAGCATAAATGCCCCTTTTTCTCAGAAACTTGTGAATCTACATCAAAGAATTGTTTACCACATAACATAGATAGCACAATAATGTTGTAATTCTACTGTAGTATTCACTCTAATAATAAAAATTCAAGAATTAAAATTGTGAAAATTTACACTAAAAACTTATATGTTTAGGGGAAAAATCATAATTTTTTCCAGCTGTTATTTTAAAGTGATTTTAGAGAAATACAGTCACAAAACTTTGGGAACATGTGATAAACACACCACATTTATATATTCATCATAGCCTGAGAGTACGGGGTATTTATATAGCCAGTTTAGCATTGTGGATATAGTGAGGTACGATTACCCTTAACAGCATCCAAGATTTGTACAAAGCGCCGGTACCTATATATTTACATTGACACAACTGTGTGTTCCATCGCAGTCTTTCGTGATTAATGTCATCGATACAGGAAATTTCAAAACACCTTTCGAGCATAGGGGCAAGAAACCTTAGAAATTAGATTTAGTATATTTCAACACCTTATGTGTATACTGGCGAGGCCGGCAATCATTCGTAATTGCTAAATATCGATGGGAATTGGAAATGGATAAATTTTACGAATATGACATAGATCTCCACTTCCTGCTTGTTGATTTTAAAGAAGCTTTTGATAGTGAATGGGCAAGCGTTGTTAAGGGCACTGAAAGAATTGGGCATCTGTGATAAGTTGAGAAATTTGGTTGAGTTAACGATGAAGGACACAAAAGCAAAAGTGGAAGTGAACAGTAGAATTACCAGGCAGTTTTGCTTTAAGGGTAGGGGGAAGCATGGTGATGGTCTCTCTGCAGTTCTATTCAACTTAGCATTACAGTGTGATAAAAACAACAACAATAACAAGAGAGGAACAATAATGATGAAATCAAATCACATATGTAAGTATGCAGATGATATTACCATTGTGGCAAGAGATGTAAACACCCTTAAAGAAATATATGAACTAATGGAAGTAGAAGGAACAAAACGTGTACTTACTGGAAATGAAAGTAGGACATATGGTGACAAGTTCTGAAGCTAGAAAAACACCACATGACTTGAAAATAAATGTTTCAAAGTCGTCAGCTGCTCTCATTATCTAGGTGTCCTAACCAACGATAATAATATGAAACGATGTATTAGAGAAAGGATACAAGCTGGAAACTAAGCTTACTAAGCGAACATTCAGGTATTAAACCAAATTATAATAATAATAACTTCGTGTGGCTCACTGGCCTGGTGCAAGTCTTTCAATTGCACGCCACTTTGGCGACTTGCGTGTCCGCAGTCTACCCTAGTTATCCAACCGGGAAAGGAGGACCTACATCTTAACGTTGAATACGAACCACGTGTCGTTTTTGGCGACTCCTCATATCATTGAGAAGTCAATGATGGGTTAAAGCGAAGACTGATTAATACTATGTTATTCCCTTGTGGGCCCGGTTATTACGTATGGATATGAAGTGTGAAGAGCGACAGAAACGATTATTCACATCCTAAGGGCATTTAAAAGGAAAAAATCTTCTTTGAAATCTATGGGCCTGTTAGAGAGGCAGAAGGTTGAAGAGCGAGATACAACCATGAAATACAAGAACTTATACAAGTGACAGATACAGTGAAATTTATTAGATCTCAGAGAATACGTTGGTTAGGACATATGGAAAAGATGAAGGAAGACAGGATGCCCAAAAGAATAATGAACGCTAGATAGTGTTACCAGAAAGGAAGGCAGACCAAGAGCTAGATGGGTGGACAACGTGCTGGCTGAACTTACCAAGATGGGGATTCGAGGATGGAAGATAAATGCTGAGATCTGAGACTGTAGAGGAAAATTGTTGAGGGAGCCAAGGCCTACCGACGTCTGTAGTGCTAAAGAAGAAGAATAAGAAGATTATGATGATGATGAAGATGGGAATTGGATACACATCCCACGCTCGTTTCCTTAATCTCTCTGCCTTTTATTTCTCCCACCTCTATGACAGTTTCTTAAGTTCCTCTTTGTCCTCTTAGGCTTCGTGCAAAACCCGGCGTTGCTAGGGTATTTATTTATTCCAATATTCAGTTCCTCCATGTACTCCACCCATCATTCTCTGTCAATTTCCTGCTTCCTCTCGGACTGTCCAGCTAGCCGCGCAAAATGGCCGCTTGGTTAAAGGCATCATGCTACCACTGGGCCCCCGACCCGCCGGAGGTTGGAGTCCTCTATGGAGCATGAGTGTGTGTGGTTGTCGTTAGCGTAAGTTAGGTTAAGTAGTTTGTAAGTGTAGGGACTGATGTCCATAGCAGTTTGGTCCAGAAGGTTTGCAAACATTTTCTGTTTACCTTACCCTCCCTCGTCCTTCTCTTCCTCTTCCAACTTCTCCCTGTATCCACTCAGCCACCCCCTACCTCTGTCATTACCTCCCCCACTCCCTGCCAGTCTCCTCCTGTTTCCCTTTCTGTTCACTCCCCAACACCCCTGTAGGCCTATATGAAGAATTATAATACCCGCCAAACTCATGATCATCCGTCACTTGGTGTCTAACTCTGCAGTAAGATACCCTCAGACATGCAACATATGAAATCTTATGTAGACAGTCAGGCTCCTCTTGGTTTTTTAAGACAAGTGTCTAACATTTCATCAAGATATAAAACTGTACATAAGTAATAAGATTGTAGATTGGTGTCGAAGTCCGTTGTAAATTACCCTCGATCAAGCACCGCGACAGTTATTATGTACACAGTGCCGTTACTGTTGTTCTGAAGCTCAAGTGTGTAAAATTTTATCACAGTCGGATGGACGGTCAACAGCGCATGAAATACGAATCTAATCCTAAGTCGCGTGCCCCCTTCAAAAGATACAAATTTCTATTTTTTCAGCTGTTCCTTTGAGTTTTCCCCATTTTTTCCTTATCAACACAAAAATCATAGAAATCGGTTAAGCAAGACTGATGCACAGCAATTTTTTTAATACGTAGATAATACACAGTAAAAATAGAATAAAATAATGAACATATCAGGACAAACGTTATTTAGGGCGATCAAGATAAATGGGACACAGTGTATAGTACAGTTACTGATTGTCCCTTTCAGTCAGGCGTAAAGGTATAATTGATACGTAATGTGTGCCCATTTATCTTGAAAACCCTAAATAACTGTTTGTCCAGATGCAAATTACTAAATGTATCAAGCAAATATTCTTTAGCCGTCAGGGGGAACATCAAATAGCATGATTGCCTCTTTTTACTTTTATTTTATTTATTTATTTATTTTTTACAAAGATATACCAGAAATATGACTTTCATAAATGGCGCCCTGTATTTTTAATTCGGTAATTCATTTCCTCCACTAACAACCTATTCAAAAATGTATAATAGTGTACCATTCACTGAAACATAACACAACATTGGTGTTAAAGCTCCCAGTGTTTAGTGCAGCTACTCGGGATAATGGAACAAATCCACATGCCGACGTTGACAGAGGACAAATGTAAACATAAGTAGACGGTTTACCCGTCATTCCGTCAACCATCGTCTGTTGAAGAGTTGTGTGAGCAGAATGTACACCAACGAAGAGAAGCTAGAAATGCTACTCATGAGGGATGTAAGTTCTCAGAACAATAATTGCAATACTGTTTTCTTATGTACTTTATAGGTATCTTTAGTAGTTTAGTCAAAACTGTTTGCAAATCTATCGGATTCAACTGCTGGGTTATTAGTTCGTAGCTTACGAACTACTTAAAATAAGGTAAATTAACCTAAGGGCAACCAAAACACCCACGTCCGAGGGGGGGGACTCGAACCCCCGACGGCG
Organism: Locusta migratoria; assembly: GCA_026315105.1. Lineage (NCBI taxonomy): Eukaryota > Metazoa > Arthropoda > Insecta > Orthoptera > Acrididae > Locusta > Locusta migratoria. Next base: position 283,533,800 of record CM048750.1, on the reverse strand, counting down.
AACGGCCACGCGCACAGCAGTACGGCACCCCAGTGCGCACGTCTAATCCTCTGCGGCAGTAGTTTAGTCCTTTTAAATACTGTTGTTTGGAATAGGCATAGAGTAAAGGCTTTCCTTCCTACAAACTGCATTCATATAACGTTTCTTTTATTGTTGTTGAAAGTAGGCGAAATGCTATGCAGGCAGACGAACTGTACAGAGAGCGAAATCGTGACAAGAACCCATCTCATCTTGTTGCGATGCTTCATGTGAACAAACGACATGTTGAACAAGAGACTGACATTCCTAAACCCAGTGTACATTGTATTCTTGTACGTCACCGGTTCCATCATTACCATGTACACCTACATCAAGAATTACATAGGAATATTTCCTTAATCGTGTACAGTTCTGTCAGAGAGCACAGCAGCAAACCCTCGCAAACCCGAACTTCTTCATCAATGTTCTATTTATCGATGCATGTTACTTCTCAAACAAAGCACAGGTACATACAAAGTACATGCGTTATTCGTCCAGCGAATGGCTTAGACAGGTGGAAATCTCTGGTGTCTGTTGCTTGGTACTACAGTTACTGGCCATTACTTAATCAATGGTAGTCTAAACAGCACAGTGTGTGCCAACTTCATAAGACTCCTTCTTCCTCTTCTGGATGAAGTGTCACTAAGAACCGGAATGTTTATGTGTAGAGGCATGCGCGGATAAGGAAAGTGCTATTCGCCTCCGCAACACATCCCCAAGGCCTATATCCGCAACCGCATCCGCGACACTTTATCCGCATCCCCAAGTTCGTTAACCGCATCCGCAGATATTAAAGTTTTGAATGAGTAATAGTAATAGATAGGAGTATTTAAAACCATGGTTTTTAATGATATAATTTTTGTTAGAGTGTCATTTCTGCGACAACTTTACTTTTGACTTCTCGAATCACGATAACTGTTCTATACCTACCCCAAAACAGGCTATTCCAAATAGGAAAGTATTGGCGCTCCGGACACACACAGTAGCGTTTCGGAGCCAGTGTGGTCGGAGCTCTACGTCAGCTGTTTAAAATAGGCATCTTCTTAAATTTCAGTGGTTAAATCTGGTTGGCATAGAGGAGATTTTACTGTGTTTACATTTCGGAGTTTTACAAAAGGGACACTTTATTTTCACCACATTAACGCAAAAGAGGTTATGTGACAAAGCAAAGCATGTCATTTCAAGTGTTAAAACTGTCGTCTTGTAATTGGTAAAAGTCAGCAAAAAAAGATAACTTCCGCTGCAGCTACGGCCAACCTATACAATCTAATATGTGTACCTTCCGCAATACGTTACTTAAACTATACACCGTATCTGATTATGTCAATTCTTATTACTTCAGTCGCCATTTATGTAATACATAAACATGAATGTTTGTTTGTATGTTTGTTCATACTTTATGTGGGGATGTACTGCTCATTCAGTTGCGATGAAACAGTATAAGAATATACTTTTTTTCACGCAAAACCGGCCAGTATATTGTTGACCTTTTCCTTGCCATCAAATACGTATCCATTTTTTTTCCCAAATTGCCGATTTCAATTTTATTTTCCTTCACTAATGTCAAATCACCACTTTTCACTTTACTCGATATAGTATCCATTGATGTCGTGTTCATTTTAAAAAAGAACTGTCACTGTGATCACTACGATACACGTCACTCAGTCTCTACAAAGCGATAACTGAAGGCATTGGAAATTTGGCACGGCACCTCTGTTGGGCATGGGGTCGGTTTGCCACCCAGAAAGCACGGATCCCGGACACTTGCCACGCCGGACTTTTGCCACGCCGGACTTTTGCCACACCCGACCCTTCGACAGGTAGCTGGATTAGCCGTCCCTCAGGCAAGGCCCCCCCCCCCCCCCCAGGCAAGGGACGCTCGCCCGTCCACCTCCTACTGCCCGCTTTCAAGCTACGCTTACTTAATACAGCCACTACGTAAAAGGGCGCCTTCTTCGACATCTTGGAGAAATATAGAGCTACTTTTAAATATCCCGAGATCGAAATATTTATTTACAACTTTTAGGGAACAATTCTACAGTTTTCTTTCAATGATTATGAAATTTTGTACACGTAAGCTTCGATAGATGAGGACGGTCGCCGCGCCTAAGTGTTAGGATCATGTACAACACATAGTTCACGAGATATGACTTCATAAACAATGAGATGCACGAAAAACTGCTGCATCAAACGACAGTGTTGCACATCTCATAAAACACTGGGCCGATATCAACCAAATTTGGTGCACATATTCCTTACCATGAGGTAACAATGCTGTCTGGGTAAGAACAACATACGAAACATGGTTCAGGAGATACGTCATAAACAATATAGTTGCAAGAAACTGCCACATAATGCGACGAGACTTTATTCACACACTGTATGAGAGTGACAGTACTTAGCAACTTGGAACCAAATTTAAACATATTTTCAAACTTTTATTGAGCTTATTCTCGCTGACAACCATAGCAAAATAATGAAAGGAAAAAAGTTTCTCGCTTACTACTTTTCCGCTGTTCGTGGACTAAAATTACGGCATTCGGTATGACGTCACAATTTTAAATTTCTACACTAAAAATTGTAGCTGCTGGAAATTTTGAAGACAGTATACATGCATATAGTTTAATGAAGCTTCTAAATTTTTTCACAGTACGACACGTAGTTCATGATATATGAGCACATAAACAGTAACGTTCATGGCAAACCACCCCATCACGCACCAAGTTTTAATGTATTACTTCTTTACTATTATTTACATTCGCAACATATTTTTTCAGACATACAGCACTTATACAAATGAATATATACCTGAAAAATTATACAATTGTACAAAATATAAATCAGTAAATGTGAGATCTACATCTACATAAATACTCCGCAATCCATTGTAAGGTGCGTGGCGGAGGGTACACTGTACCACTACTAGGCATTTCCATTCTTATTCCACTCCCAAATAGAACAAGGAAAAAAGAATGCCGATATGCCTCCGTACGAGCCCTAATTTATCTTGTCTTTGTGATCACTACGTGAAATTTAAGTAGGTGGCAGCAAGATCGTACTACACTCAGCTTCTAATTCCGGCCCTCTAAATTTCCTCAACAGAAATTCACGAAAAGAACGTTGTCTTTCCTCCAGCTATCCCCAACTGAGTTCCCAGAGCATTTCTGTGCCACTCGCGCATTGGTCGAACCTACCAGTAACAAACCTAGCTGCTCGTCTCTGAACTGTTTCTATGTCTTCCTTTAAACTGATCAGCTGCGGGTCCCAAAAACTTGAGCAATACTCAAGACGTGAGAGTGCAAGCGTTTTATACGCCGTCTCTTTTACATATGAAGTACATCGTCCCAAAGTGCTCCCAATAAACCGGAGTCGGCTGTCCGCCTTACTCACAACTGCCCTTAAATGTTACGCCTAGATATTTGAACGGCGAGACTCCATCAAGAAGCTCACTACTAATGCTGTATTCGAACACTATAGGATTGTTTTACCTGCTCATAGGCATCACCTTACATTTTTTATTTTTTATTTTATTTATTTATTTATTTTACTTTGAGAGCTAGCTGCCATTCTTTGTACCAAGTAGAAATTTTGTCTAAGTCATTCTGTATGCTATTACAGTCAGTTAAAGATGACACCCTCCCATACACCACAGCATCATCAGCAAACAGCCGCAAATTACAAATTACTCTGTTCATCAAAACATTTATATAGATAGAAAATAATAGCGGTCCTATCACACTCCCCTGGAACACGCCTGACGATACACTCGTCTCTAATGAACACGAGCCGTCGAGAACAACGTAATGCGTTCTATTACTTAGGAAGTCTTCCAGCCAGTCACAAATCTGTGTACCTATTCCATAACCTCGTATCTTCGTTAGACGTCTGCAGTGTGGCACCGGGTCAAACGCCTTTTTGAAGTCGAGAAAAACGCAATCCGCCGGTTGCCCTTAATCCATACCTTGCAAGATGTCATGTGAGAAAAGGACAAGCTGAGTTTAACATGAACGATGTTTCCTAAACCCGTGCTGATTCACGGAAAGAAGCTTTTCCATTTCAAGGAAATTTACTATATTCGATCTGAGAATACGCTCCAAAATTCTACAGGAAACTGATGTTAACGATATTGGCCATTAATTATCGGGGTCAGTTCTATTTCCTTTCTTATAAACGGGAGTCACCTGCGCTTTTTTCCAGTCACTTGGAACTTTGCGCTGAATTAAATATTCGCGATAAATGCAACCTAAGTAAGGGGCCAATGCCGCAGAATAGTCTTTGTAAAACCGAACTGGTATTCCATCTGGACCAGCAGACTTTTTCGTATTTAGCTCTCTCAGCTGCTTCCCTACACCGGAAATACCTATTACTATATCCTCCATTTCAGAATTAGTACGTTGATCAAATGATGGTACATTTGTGCGGTCCTCTTGCGAGAAAGATTTCTTAAAGGTTAAATTTAGAACTTAAGCTTTCCGTTTGCTTTCTTCTATTACTGACCCGGAATGATCGAGTGACTGGATAGTGGACTTTGACCCGCTTATCGATTTTACATAGGACCAGAATTTTTCGGGTTCTCGGAAAGATCTTTTGCTAAGGTATGGGTGTGGTAATTATTGCATGCTTCGCGCATCGATCTTTTTATAGACGCACGAATCTGTACTAACTTTTGCCTGTCATCATTTGCGCGTTCGTTTTTGAACCGAGACTGCAAGACTTTGCTTTCTCAGTAGCTTTCTCACATTATTATTATACCAAGGCGGATCTTTTCCGTCCTTAATCGACTGTACAGGTACATATTTCTCTAAACCTTTATGTACAATGCACTTAAATTTAGTCCACAATAGGGTATTTGACTGTTTTCTGGAAATCGTTTTAAATTGTTAATTATGTCATATTATGGTCCGAACATGCTTTTTTACCTCGTGGATTTCAGCAATTAAAAAAAAAAAAAAAAAAAATGAAATTCAAATAATTTGAAAGCCCGCTAAAACGCTATATTGGAGTCATGTGATGCCTGTGACGTCATACAACACGCTGCTGCTGCTGCTGCTGCTGCTGCTGCTCTCGTACGAATAAATAAATACCTGTATATTGTTTGGGTCGAGTCCTCGTGTTTGGGTGTTAACGTTTGCATAATGATCTACAAATAATGCTTAGTTCCGCACTGTACCAATGCATCTGTCAAGACACAAGAAAAATTGTTCTTGCAAGTACCAAAAAATGAGAAGATACGCAAAAAGTGGTTGACACTGGCGCGAAGAGATCCAAATGAAATAGCGGCTACTTCATGTGTGTATTTCTGTGAGGATCATTTTGATCTAAGTAAACAATATTATTCCATTGGTAAACTAAACTGTTTAGTATCATTCTCTTTTTCTGCAAAGGTGTAAAGTAGTATTATGTGTAGGTTAATGACCTGATGTTTACATTTGCGAAGTAAAACTTCATAATGTTACACGTCTACGATTTATTAAAGCCGTTTTCTAATATATTTGGTGAAAGAACAACATGAATATTGTTGCAGCCCACTATAAAAGTATAGCACTGATTATTTATCTCCAGTATGTGCAATTTTATCACCAATAGATGTTAGATAAAATAACGTAAGCCTTTTCTTCTGCAGAGGGCTCTACCAAGCAATTTTCATTGCAAGTAAATAATGTTTCAACTGATTCGCGTCTTTTTTTTTTTTTTTTTTTTTTTTTTTTTTTTTTTTTTTTTTTTTTTTTTTTTTTTAAATTGTGGATGGGGTTTCGTATGTGGACGAGTAAACGTAAATGGATTAGTCTGTAGTGTCAAAAGTAGTGACACATTCATATCAAACTAAATCTTGAATATGTAAGGAAAACACTGATTTGCATGGAAGAAACTTTACACACAATCGCAAACATTCACTCATAAAAACAACAAGCCAGAAAAGCGCTGTAATTTCGGCGCTATAAATTTATTCCATCGTGTCTCGCTCGCAATGTTTACTTGAAAGTGACATGCCTTTTGCTTTGATTTACGAGGGCAGTTACTTTTACTGACCGGACAAGGGTACACACAAGAATCATAGAGCAGGAACAGCATTATTTATTTACTTCATGATCTGTACGATACATTAATCTAGTCATTCTATCTGGTCTGAACATCTGGACAAAGATTTTCTATCTTGTTGATGTTGCCAACATAATCACTCAAGGCTGCTTCGATAGAAGATAAAATTTCACCCTTTATTGCATAATATGGTGACTTCATATTAAGTTTGCTGACATCAACAAATAGGGTACTTTTTTCCAATGGCATAATATATCTCTCGAAATAATTAGCTTTAAAATGTAGGTATGCGTTACTTACAATGCAGTTTCCACGTTTCTTATTTCTGGCACGTAAAAATTTGGATTGTTTTTAAAGAATGAAGACACCATAATTGCATCAACTTTAGGGAGGTTTCCGCTGTCAGCCTTCACATAACCATCTTCCACCGTGGCATAAAAACTGTAAACGCGTTTAGATCACGAAAAAACTGAACTTAAAGCTGCGAAATGGAGGAAACGCGTACGATAATACAGCTCCGACTTCTAGTTGCCGCGCTGTAGGTGTTCCATGACGTCACCAGTACTTCAGCCAATAACGGAGCGTTTTCGATCACGTGATCTAATCGTGAAATTTGATGATTTTTAAGCTTTAATTACGTAAAAATAACAGATGTTTTGTAAGAATTATGAGCGAAAATGCTGTCTGAATGTTATAATCATTCAGAATAACAATAATTCGAACCATATTTTTAACACAGGAAAATACCCTATTGTTCGGTACAATATTGTGATTAAAATGTGAAATTACTTACTTTTGGTGCGGACTACATTAAGATAGAGAAGGACGTCCTCTTTTGCAGATACAATTGCACCTAGTTATAATCCGACTTCTGATATATAGTTCTACTACACAAGGTAGATTTCAACTTCGTGCTTTACGAAATAATCACTGAAGGACGTGGGGACATTTATTAGCTGAAACAGTCAAGACAATTCGCTGGAAATACTATATTTAATGGAAGAGACGATCACCTGACGCCATTCCTTCAACTATTACTCAGACGTACTTTATCGCACATTAATTCCACCATGACGTCTTATTTAAACAGACATGAACCGCTCTGTTGACTGAATTACTAGGCTTTCAGCATTCGACAAGTTTTCGATAATAGGGAGCACTGCATACAGAATAACTACATTGTCCCCAGTGCTACACTGTAACATATTAATACTTCAGCATACACTAACTGTGAGAGATAAACAGTTTAGTACTACATCATGGAACCAATACATGGCGGTGTTATTACCATTTCTAATCTCAACGATAGAAGTGTTTCCAGAAGTTTACGCCAAACACAATCTAACATTGAATTTACATCGTTCTGGAGTACGGACTTATAATAAAGTGAAAATAATAAAGTGAAATTAATTTTAATTTCACTTTATCAACATTCGTCGTTTAAGACAATGGCTTCTACTTAAATTTGACATCTTGGCTATGAGAATTGAGTAATTGACAGAGGGATCCAACAAGGATTCTGTTTTTGCTGACCTAGGTCCGGAACCATAAAAAAGTATACCATCATTTTAGAAAAAGGGAGATGGACAGAGAGAGGATAGGAGAAGTAATAACTCAAGGCAGGAATGAATAAATAAATAAATATCCGCGCAACGCTAGGTTTTCAGCTAGTTTGTTAAAAAAGTGTAGTGGGACAATGTTCAAATCAGTGACAGCAAATACATTGACTAAACAAGGTAAGAGCATCTGTCTTTTACAGGTCACTTAAAGTCGACATATAATTTCAAAATGTTTCATATGAGAAACTGAAGTAATATAGAGTGCAATGTCTGTAACGTACACTGTTCTACATTGTTTAGGTTTGCTATCGACAGAGTCGCAGAGCAAGCAACCTTGTTTTCGAAGGGAAAGGCTATAATTGCTATGATGTGCAATAGAACAGAAAGAAGAAGCACAACTTACCAAACTCGTAATGTAATGTGTGTACTAGTGACCAGTGTGCAGTGTGACCAGCGTGCAGGCCTGGACACCGTGCACGGAAATTCCTGAGCCGGATGTTAGGGGCGGAGGAGGAGGAGGAGACAGCGGCACCCGACCCTTCGGAGCAGGTAGAAGTGTGGCAAAAGTCCGGCGTGGCAAGTGTCCGACGTGGCAAGTGTCCGGACACCGAAAGCACTTGACAGACCGCAGATAAGTCACTGTCGTGTAAACGGATTAGGCAGAGGTCCCTATCTCCCCTGTAGCCAAGGGATGACGACAACAGACTTCCGCTCTAACTGGGCCCTGCAAGGATTCCAAGAATGTTCACAGGCTTGAAATATTCATGTAACATTCCGACAGACGTACTGGGCAGATAACTCGCTAATTATCTGCATCCGCGTCGCTCACAATTTTATCCTCAAAGTAAGAGACACTGCGGATATCCGCGGATATATCCGCGGATACCCGCATCCGTGACGACCTCGGCTTATGTGGTACCAACATGATGGATGTCCAGCGCGTAATGTCTTGCGTGCACGTCGTGTTCTGAACCAGTGGTATTCTGCCAGATGAATTGGTCGAGGAGGAACAGTTACTTGGCCTGGTAGGTCTCCTGATTTAAATCCTCTGGACTATTTTCTTTGGAAATGCATTAAAGACGTTGTCTGCCGCGATATTACAATTCCAGAGGACATGCAGGAACGTGTCATGCTTGCTTGTAATTCTCGTCAGCAGGCAACACTGGAATCAGTAAATAATTTTTTCATTCAACGAGTTCACCAGTGGGTCGGTGTCTAGGAAACAACTTTGAGCACCTCTGTATGGTCTACTTCTGGGAAATGGTACAGGAGAATCGAATTCAATTTTGTGTTGTGTTTTACTTGCTTTTCGTTTGTTTTCTGACAACTCCAGGAAGTGGACTAGTTTGTGATACCGGACTTAAAATCAGTATTTGTTACGTAATTAATAACGTTGTGTTTCAGTGAATGGTATACATTTTTGAATATATCTTTAAGAGTGGAGATGGATTACCGAATAAAAAATACGTGCTGAAATTTAAAAAAGTCATTCCGCTGTTCATATCTTCCTAGAAAACAAAGATGCAAAGAAGGCAATCATGCTGATAAATTTCCCCCGATGGCTAAAGAACATGTGCTTGAATCGTATTATAATTTGCATCTGGACAGTTATTAAGGGTAGTGAAGATAAATGGAACAGTCTGTATAGACCAGTAACTGATTGTCCCCTTCAGTCAGTCGTGAAGTTATAACTAGACCTCGGATTTTAGGTAAAACCTATTTTGTTCCTCATTTAGTAAAGGCAATAAAAGTTGTACATAGACGAATTATACAAATTTATGATCGAAACGCTAGTGTTATAGCACTTAAAAATACCTAATTTTAGGTTAGTACCTGATTGAACCTAATTTTAAAAATCAAATTAAATTAAAAAATTGTATGCCAAAAATTCTCTCGTTGGTCTTCCCAGCTAATAATTCTGCAATTATTTTATCGAAAATTGTAATTTTATAGCACCTAAAGTACTTAATTTCAAATTAGAACCTGACTGTATCTAATTTTTTGAAATGCAGAGCCGCGGTATAGTAGCCGAGCGGTCTAAAGCGTCTCGCTGCGGAGCGCGCGGTTGCTCGCCGTGGAGGTTCGAGTCCTCCCTGGGGCATGGGTGTGTGTTTGTCCGTAGGTTAGTTTACCTTGCTTTAAGTAGTTTGTAAGCTACGGACTGATGACCACGCAGTTTCGTCCGATAGATTTACAGACATTTGAACTTTTTTTTTAATGCAGACATTAGAAATATTGTTCTTCAATTGCCGGAGGAGGCTGTGAGTATTACTTCAGCTAAAGATGTTGTAAAAGACGCAACAATTTCCAATTATGTTGCATGCATAAAATCTCATTATGCATTTTTGGTCCCTATTATTAAATATGTAGAGTGTTCAGGGAAGCCAGTCTACATGCAATTGTGATAGGTAGAAGAGGTGACAGAAAAAATCAACTTGGCCCCAGATTCTGTTGGTATGAAAGTTAGTGAGAAACTGATGACAGTGCGCCAAAAAAATAAAAAAAAATAAAAATAAATAAATAAATAAATAAAAGAAAACAGCACTGACCACTCTCTGCATAGTGGCTGACATCTTAGCAGATAAATCAACAGAACGCGAGTGTGCGGTCCCATTGCGCATGATACCGTCATTTAAATATGCTCCGAGGACATCCGTTGACGTGGAACACTTATTCTCAGCATATAAGATGCTATTAACAGACAAGAGATGCAGTTTCTCAACGGAAAATCTGGAGAAAGTGGTAGTTATTTACTGTGACTGCAGTTGTGGACATGGACAATAAAATAATGCTGATTTTTGTCAATCTGCTTATCTTTCGAGACAATAAAATTTCAGATTTTGGTCACTTATTTTCTGACTTTTGTAACCAATCTTTGTAAGTGATAGAACCTATTTCAGGTACCTAATTTAAGACTTTTAGGACCTAAAAGTCAGAGGTCTAGTTATAACAGTTACGTAATGTGTGTGGCTGCTATATATTAACTCATAATGGTGCAAGGGAAGCAGAAAGAAATTTTCCCTAATTACAGTAGAGAAAGAGTAGTCAGTGTCACATGTTTTGGGATGGCAGGGAGCGGCCGAGCTGGGCAGAAAAATCCTGGATTGGATGGCGTTCAGCAGCGGCGAGGAACGCCACACACGGGAGGCGAGGTCTGCTGTTGTAGCCGCGTCAACTGTCGCAATGTGGTGGCGCGACACAGCACCAGAGAGCGGCTACCCCCTTCCCCCCTACCCCATACCACTGCTACCACAGCCAACAGCGCGAAGACGCAGCAGTCAACTGTAGCAGCAGCGGCAGGAGAACACAGCCGCCAGACTGTATTGTAAACAGCCAGCCACTGTTTGCTCTCTGTGTGCGACAGGCATGACGCAGCAGCGACCGCCACGCATACTATAGATGGTGTCATGTAGGAAGGCGCTTCCGCGCATAGAGGACGAGGAATAGGGGAAGCGTGGAGGGGAGGAGCTACGACCGAGCGCCAACAGTTGCGCCTGCGGTAGAGACATGGCGTAACTCCAGGTCATCCACGCACCGAGAGAATGAATACTACTGGCTGTCAGTGTGGTAGTGGAGGGAGATGCGCTAACGGCTGTAAACAGGGCCGCATTCCTACATGACGCCGCCTATAGAATAAGCATATCAGTGCAAAAATTATTACCTGCAAAATGAGTATATAGGAAATTAAAGCTTAAAAAGAATTTCTATTTCATTAAACTGTAGCCAAGAAAGTGATATCCGAAAAAAAGGGAGTTTCCTTAAGTAAAGAACAACAACTCCGATGGGAAAATGTTAAGTTATAGGCATTAACCTTGTCTAATCTGCTCTACCGATTTTACATCTACATCGGATACTCTGCAAATAACATTTATGTGCCTGGCAGAGGGTTCATCGAACCACCATTATATAATTTATCTCCCATTACATCCTCGAATAGCGCGCGGGAAGAAAGAACACCTGAATCTCTCCGTTCGAGCTCTGATTTCTCGTATTTTATTCTGATGATCATTTCTACCTATGGGAGTAAACAATATATTGTCGTTATAGGGGGAGAATGTTGGCCACGCCGCAGCGATAAACGCCGTTGTTGTAATGATCCCAGATCCTGTATCATTTCCGTAACGCTGTCTCCACTGTATCGTGACAATACAAAACGAGCTGCCTTTCTTTGGACTCTTTCGATCTCCTCCATCAAACCCACTTATAAGGATCCAACACTGGGGAGGAATACACCAAAAAAGGACGTACAAGCGTAGTGTATGCAGTTTCTCTAGTAGTTCTGTTGCATCGTTTAAGGGTTTTACCAATAAAACTCAATCTTTGGTTCGCCTTTCCCACGACATTATACTTTTTCTTCCCACGTCTTGTTCTCTCCAGCTTACGTCTGAAGTAATAGCAATACCTAGGTGTTTTGATGAGTTTATAGCCTTTACGTTTGATTGAATTATTTTGTAAACCAAGTTTAACGGATTTCTTGTCGAACTCATGTGGACGACTTCACACGTATCATTATTTAGAGTCAAATGCTAATTTTTACACCATAGTGATATTTTATTCAGATCTTTCTGCAATTCGCTTTGATCTTCAGATGATTTTACTAGACGGTAAATGACGGCGTCATCTGCAAACAACCTAAGAGAGCTACTTAGATTTTCCCCTAAATCGTTTATATAAATAAGTAACAGCAGAAGACCAATAACACTCCCCTGTGGAACGCCCGATATCACCTCTGTTTTAGTCGATGTCTTAACATCGATTACTAAGAACTGTGTCCTCTCTGACAGGAAATCCCCTATCAAATCGCAAATTCTGGGCGATATACCGTAACCACGCAATTTGATTGAAGGCCGTTTGAGAGGTACGATGTCAAAAGCCTTCTGGAAATCACAAAAATACGGAATCCATTTGCGAACCCTTGTAGATAGCACCCATCACATCGTATGAATAAAGAGCTAGTTGTGTTTCGCATGAACGATATTTTCTAAATCCGTGTTGACCTAGGGTCAATAGATCGATCTGTTCGAAATAATTCATAATATTTGAGTACAGGATATGTTCCAAAACCCTGTGCAAATTGACGTCAATGAAATATGCTTGTAGTATAGTGGGTGACTCCTACTGCCTTTCTTGAATATAGGTGCGACTTGTGCAACTTTCCAATCTTTTGGTACAGATCCTTCTATGACAGAGCGGTTGTATATGGCTGTTAAGTAAGGACTATCGCTTCAGCATAATCAGACAGAAACCTAATGGGTATACAATCCGGACCAGATGACTTGTTCTTGTTAAGTGATTTTAGTTTCTGCCCTACTCAGATGATATCTACTTCTACGTTACTCATTACGGCCTCTGTTCGTAATTCGAAATCTGGAATATTTATTTCGTCTTCTTTGGTGAATGAATTTCTAAAAGCCATGTTTAGTAACTCTGCCTTAGTAGTGCTGTCATCGGCTGTTTCGCCATTACTATCACGTAGTGAGGGTATTGTTTGTGTTTTGCCCCTAGTATATTTAACATATGACCAAAATCTCTTTGGGTTCTCAGTCAAATTTTGAGAAAGTGTTTCGTTGTGAAAAGTATAGTAGGCATCTCGCATTGAAATCATCGCTGAATTTTGAGCTTCTGTGTACGATCGCCAATCCTGGGGATTATGTGTTCGTTTAAATTTAGTTTCCTTTTTCCTTTGCTTTTTTATCATTGTCCTGACCTGTTTTGTGTACCAAGGGGGAAGGCCTCCTTCTTTTATTAATTTATGTGTCAATAGTTGTCGATGCCACTTCTTTGAATTTGAGCCACATGTGGTCTACACCTACGTTTAGTGTTAGAAACGAGTGGAATCTGTCTTTCAAGAAACAATGTATTTTATTTCTATCTGCTTTCCTGAACAAATATACTTTTCGTTTATTTTTGGTAATTTTGGGACTTTCGATATTCAATCTCGCTACGACAGCTCTGTGTTCACTAATGCCTGTATGCGTTTTGATGCTCGTTATGAGCTCAGGATTATTTGTTGCTAAGAGGTCAAGTGTGTTTTCACATCCATTTACAATTCTAGTTGGCTCATGAATTAACTGTTCCAAATAATTCTCGGAGAATGCGTTGTGTTAAATTTCGCATGATATTTTATGCGTACCTTCTGATTTGAAAATATAATTTCACCAACAGATCTAGGGTAAATTAAAATCACCGCCTACCATTATCGTGTAAGTCGGATACGTTTTTGTAATTAGACTCAGGTTTTCTTTGAACCTTTGTGATATTGTGTCGTCATAGTCGGGAGGCCGGTAAATGGAACCAATTATTAACTTCTTACGATTTTCAGGTACAACCTCAACCCACAATATCTCACAGGAACTATCAACTTCAACTTCGCTATACGAAATACTACTTTTGGCGGCGACAAACACGCCTCCACCTATTTTGTTTAATCTGTCCTTTCTAAACACAGTTAGATCTTTAGCAAATACTTCTGATGAACTTATTTCCGGCTAGAGCCAACTTTCACTGCCTACAATGATGTACTCCTAAACACAGCAATTCATGCTACAATTTTGTGACATTGAGATGTTCGAAATAATGGCTGAAATAGCTCCCTAAATCGATCGTGTGTGATATGGTACAGGAGAATGACCTATTTGCAGGTTTGAGAAAGATCGGTGAATTGTCTGGGCTCCCGTAACAAATTGTATACACAAAGAAAATGGATATTACAAATAATCATTGTTATTATATTCTGTTATACCAAACGTTCTTCAATTCTATATCAACCACAGAATTTTATTTGATTTCGACGCATTCTATTTCATATAATATCTAGGATGTTTAGGACCTTAGAGACTAATGAATCCAGAATATGTTGACTTTCATAAATATGGTCATTGTGGCATACGGAACATTCGGTCGCTCCTAGAAACGTGTGCGGATATCCGAAAGGTAAGGCGGCCACTCGCGGAAAGCAGAAAATCCTGTTTCGAGTCCCTGCCCGTTAAAAATGTTCAATTGTTCAAATGTTTTTAAGCTTAAATGATTTAAGTGCGGGGTCATCTGTTCCTAAACTTACAAACTACTTATGAACTACCTTGTACTAAAGACAACACAAACATCCATGCCCGAGGGGGGATTCGAACCCCCGAAAGGGAGCAGCCTCGCGCTTCGGAGCATAGCACCAGTTAAAAATTTTCGTGTCTATATTGGGTAGTACATTTATACCTAATACAGTGGAACTGAGAAACTCGCTATTGCGAGTAAAATTTCAATTCAAATTATCTCGACCGATGTAACTTGTCACCATTCAGGAGCAGAAAGTAGTGAAGTTATAACGCATCTTTCCGTGTATTGCTTCATCGTCTATTTTCCTCGTATCTATTCTCTAGGTGAATTGAGACGCACAATACTTCATTACGTAAAGTAATCTTCGCTATATCAATATCGGTAAGAGACCGTTAATTCAAAAATGTTCAAATGTTTGTTAAGCTTAAGGGACTTAACTACGTGGTCATCAGTCCATAAACTTACAAACTACTTACGAACTAGCTAACACTAAGGACGGCACAAATATCCATGACAGAGGGGAGATTCGAACCCCCGACCGTAGTGGCCGTGCAGACCGTGACTGGAGCGCCTCAGTCCCCTCGGCCACCGCGGCCGGCCCGTTAATTCAGTTGTTATTGGTGGTTCTAGAAATACTTAAAGATTCGACTTAATTCGCTAGACATGGGTATTTCGTCACAAATATCATGACATATTGCCTTAACCATAGAGAAATCTCTCCTCTCAACGAAAAGCCTTCAATTATTGGGTACCCAAAAGTAAACGACAAGGCCTCTTCAATCGGCATCCAGACTTCACCATTTTTACGGCTGATCTGACCGACATTTCGGAAGCTCTGATATTCGCACAGGCGACTACAGCAGACTCAACATCTAAAGCTGACTGTCCTAAGACCTGTCTTAAAAGTTTGTACAGACGATTATCCCACCTTCAATTACGCGGAAGGTTTGATCTTGACTCCTCACAAACAGTATCTGATAGCATGTCACCCCTACACCTGATGAAATACCTTCATAATAGTCGTACCAACCCCACTGTTGCGGTAATCATCGACGTTGTGTTTCGGACGGAAAGGAACAATCGCGACATTAAGATGATATAGGTGAAAGGCCACTGGGGAATACCTGGAAATGAACAAGTTGATCTTATCGAAGCAAGCACCCCTGTAGGGGATTATTAAATATGATAAACTTGTTGTCGTAGATGGATCCTTATAGTCCGAAAACGGCTGGCATCGGACTGGTCAGAGCAATGGTCGAGAAAAGCTAAATCGTAAGGAAGGGACCAAGCGTTAATCCATCCGACGATTCCAAGAGTCCCATGGTATAATAGGACAAAAACATGGAGGAGCTTCACAACAGTTATAGCACGACTGAAATTTAATCATTGGAAGTACCTATATCAATTTCAATGCTACGCCCTTCTGCTGTTGCGGAGAGGTAGAAGATCCAAACCATATACTCCTGCAATGTTTCCGTCACAAGTAACACATTAGCGTACTTGCAAGTAATCTTCGTAATCTTGCACATCAGCACCCAAGCAGACTCCAGACCCTGTCAGCATCTGTCGATACAGCAACGTATGGACTACTGTAAGAGTTTGTCAACAGTACCACCGCCAGATACACTGTAGATCCCTGCGCTACTATTCTACTGCTCCTGGTAGATGGACTTCCAGCGAAAGCAGGACAAAGAATGTCCATATTACGAATATGTTTAACCATGTACCACATCCATGTCTGAGTCAAAACACAAGGACTATAATATTTAAATGTTGATATTTAATTATCCTGTTATGTTTTGAGGTACACACAAACCAGAGAAGCCGCGCAAAATGACCGCGTGGTGTAAGGCGTGTGTGTGTGTGTGTGTGTGTGTGTGTGTGTGTGTGTGTGTGTGTGTGTTTCCTTTAGTGCAAGTTAATTTAATTAGTAGGACCGGAGACCATAGTCTGCGGCGTACCAGTCGCGGTCTGCACGGCCACTGTGGTCGGGGGTTCGAATGCCCCCTCGGGCATGGATGTTTGCGCCATCTTTAGTATAAGGTAGTTTGTAAGTTTAGAGACTGATGATCCAGCAGATATGTCCCATGAGCTTTACAAACATCTGAACCGTAATGCATACTTTGAATTGTTAATAACAACCCTTAATGTAACTTTTACCATTTTGAGATGGCTGTATGGGCACGTGACGAAAGCCAATGAAATAAAATAATTAAACTTTGCTCATGGAAGCCCGCGAAAGATCTACTATCAACCCATAGAAAGAACCATAAGGCCAACAGTCATATTATAGAACTTAATTTAGTTGATTTGAAATTAGACTTAAATGTTTGAAACCGGTAAGCGCTGAAGAATAGAGCGTGTCTGTCCATACGCAGACTTCACGCATCTCATGTAGTGGGAACTCAAGTCCTACCAAGAGAAAATTATTATATCCGAATTTTTGTCAGAATACACAACTTATTGCTATTAAAGCTTTGCATACTCATAAATTCTATGTCACAAAGTATTTATTTATCAGTGCACGACTTTTTCTTATTTGAAATTATCTTAAATTTAAAAAGCTTTTATTTGCTTTTATACTCACCTCAGAGAAATAGTAAGTATGAATAAACTCTGAAAAGGATTTGTCAGCATTGCGTAAAAAACAAAAGAGACCCAAAAAATTATTCAGGAAAAATAAATTGTTGCCTCCTTATTTTCTTTTGATAAACACTGAAGTAATATATGCGCGAATTAGCAAAGTCTTTTACTTAATTTCTAAAATACGGCGAGGAGCAGCAAAATGGTGCCGCTGACGGAAGTCAGAAATCCATGCTCTACCCCAGTGTGTAGTCAAAAGTGTGTGGGGGAACAGAAGCTCGTAATGAACAAACACGTTCTGCTAGCGAAGTTGGCTGCAAGAAATGAGATAATAAATTAATGACTCGTGGATGAGTTATGAGAATAGCGTAACTCGGTTGTACGGAACCAAATACAGCTCTCGTGCGAGTTAATGGTACGTGATTAAGTTTTACAAAAGCTCGCATGGCCTGCTGGTCATTCACATTTGTCTCGGCCAACCGTTTCCATGTAGCAACAAAAGAATCGTAAACTAAATAACACCGGCATGTAGGTTCAAACTCAATTATAATTTGTACGCTTGTTCATTCTTTCTGCATACTACTGCGTGCATTCCTTCTATTCTCTCTCTCTCTCCCTCTCTCTCTCTCTCTCTTACACACACACACACACACACACACACACACACACACACACACACACACACACACACACAAACAATCATCACTGACGTCCAAACATTGCATACTTATACACATTAGGTTTCCCTTGTAATCCTGAAGTGAAACGCAATATGCTTAAAAAGCTTCTTTGAATTCGTAACTTCCTAAGCACCCTCACAGTACGTCTCGTATCTCTATTTAGTTTTTATATACAGGGTGAATCTAAATTCGCGCACTCGGGCTTCGCAGCACGATTCCTCACCTTCCAACAATGAAAAATGGCTCCCACAAAATTTAATCCTGCGCATATTTCCGCCAGTAAATGGAAGTCAAAGACTGAGATGGCTGTGTGTTCCATAAGTCGGTGTTTCATAATTACACCAACAAACTTATAAGGGATATATCATGCGTCTTGAGGAACAAAATGAGCATGGAAACCCATGCCCGGAAACGCCACTTAACGACGCTACGGATTGTCCAAGGTACAGGCACCAGCTCCTGCCGCTAGACATCCCCTCCAGCAACTTCGACGCTCTGTAGCGTCAATGGATGACGTTTCCGGGCATGGGTTTCTATGCTCACTTCGTTCCTCAAGACACCTCCCACATCCCCTAGAAGTTTGTTGGTGTAGTGGTGTAATTATGAAACACAGTGACGTATGGGACACACACCCATCTCAATTTTCGACCTCCGTTTACTGCCGGAAATATTCGCAGGACGAAATTTTGTTAGAGACACTTTTTTTGTTGCTAGCATGTTAGGAATCGCGCTGCGAAGCCTGAGTGCGCGAATTTAGATTCACCTTGTATAATAAAACTGTATAGTTCATTAATTAAGCTTGAGTATTTCGTTGTTATCAGCTGTTTAGATTAAGGGATATCAGTCGGTTGAATGCCAACACACCAGCTAAATCGAAACATGTTTTGTCGTTCTCTGAATACTTAACGCAGCGTACCGTAACTATTACGTTTAGGCAGAACATTTAGCTATGAACAAATATTTGTGACTAATTTGCTGTTTATTTATTTTGTCAGTGGAAGCGAGTATATTTACCAAGAGCTGTTTACCAAAGGGTACAGTCAAAAATGACAAAATATTCATAGACGTTTCTTGCATAAGGTATGAAGGAAATTGACAACATTTCGGGCGAAATTTCTAGACCAGTAACGCTTCTTCGTCATTAACAAATAAATAACATAAAAGGGCGAAAAGTGATTCATTTATGTTTCGTTGCAAATTTTGTAGTAATCTTTCAAATTTGAGTTTTTAGCTTTAACTCTTTTACGCCACAATTGACAGACCTTTATCCAGCTTGATCCGATCGGTAATTATTAGTAAATCAATAATCAATATGTGTTATTAAAGTGTGTATCGCTAAAGCACAAGAACGAGTCCTGACTAGATCAAGAAAATTATGTGGTTTGGAAGACATCTATCAGCCACGTAAGAAGTAGTTTCCCGTTTTTACCTCAATGGCTGAAAAGTTCCACCCTCTAGAAAACATGTGAGAGAATTTAAGAACATTCCAGGCATTCGTTAGTATTCGTGAGGATTCCACATAATTCCAGAATGTTTCGGAATGATTCACAATGCTCTTGGATGTTTTGTGCTCTTCCATTCGAAGCCTTTTTTTTTTGTATCTTCTGAAATTGGATACAGTAAAGTGTTAATAGTGAAAGTGGTACAGTGATTGAATATCAACTGAAAATATTTATGTGAAACATGCTTAAGACAATTGTCAAAAGTAAAACAGGCGTAGATCTTGTCGGTTATCAAGCATAGCAACGATTAAAGAAACAGGTAAAGAGCGCGAAACACGTTTAATTTCATAGAGATGGAGGAGCACAGAAACCGAAGAAAAAGATACGAACTGATTGAAAGCTCAAGAATTTCTAAAACTTTGTGCAGTAGGAATGAAAAAAAAAATGTTAAATATGATTAGTCAGATACAGAAACTGCACATGAATTGAAAATCGAGTGGAAAAAACGTACTTCGTGTATTTGTTTTAAGGGAGCATTTTTTCTCAGAATGAAATTTTCACTCAACAGTGCGTTTTGCGCACAAGTTAAAACATTCCTGGCACATTAAAAGTGTTTGTCAACCAGGTTTGTAAACGAGGACTTTTCCTTTTCGGGAGAATATGTTCTACTACTTTTTTTCTTCTTTTTGCCTTCGGGAATGCGTGTAAGCTATTATGAACAGTATAATGAATGCATTATTGTAGTAAAGATAGTCAGGTATCCAACGCCGTCCACAGTAGTGCAAGTTATACGTCAACTGATGATGATTAGATCGAATAAATGTTTGAGAAGATAGAAGGAATTATTCGGACAGTTAAGGGCGAGGAAAACTTGATTTTGATGGTTTAGTAGGAAAGGAACGAGAAGGAAAGGCAGTAGGTGAACATGGACTGAGGAAAAGGAATGAAAGAGCAGATGGCGTAGTAGAATTTCGTATGGAGCATAATTACATTATCACAAACCGCGGTTTAATCATCGTGAAAGAAGGTTCTCTACGTGGAAGAGACCAGGAGACACTGGAAGGTACCAGATTGACCATTGGAAAACCATAGATCATAACCAGGGACAAATGACAATACTCACTGAAAGACACTCTTTCAAATTCTGAAGATAGAATGGGTAAGATATAAGGAGCGAAGAGTTATATTCAACTTGGGACAGTAGTTATAGGAGTGTAAGGGCATGAAAGGAACGCAGTGATTCGGAACGGGTTGTAGACTTTCCCCAATGTTGTTCAATCTGTACATTGAGCAGGCAGTAAAGGAATGCAAGGAGAAATTTGGAGAGGGTATTAAAGTTCAGGGAGAAGAAATAAAACTTTGCAGTATGCCGATGACATAGTAATACTAAGAGAGACAGCAAAGGACGTGGAAGAGTAAATGAACGGAATGGACACTGTCCTGAAAGGAGTTATAAGATGAACATTAAAAAAAATAAAACAAGGGTAACAGAATTTGGTGTGAGAAAATCATGCGATACTGAAGGAGTTAGGCAAAAAGACATTAGAAATAGTAGATGAGTTTTATTATTCTGGTAGAAAAACAACTTCTGAGGCCGAAGTAAAAAGAGATAAAATGCAGAATGTGTATGGTAAGAAAATCATTTCTGAAGAAGCGGGATTTGGTGGCATCCAATATTAAATTAAATGTTAGGAAGTCCTTTCGGAAAGCATTTGTGTGTAGTGTAGCATTGTATGAGTGTGAAACGTGGACGATAGGGAGTTCATACAAAAAGATTATAGAAACATTTGAAATGTGATGCTAGAGACGGATGCTAAAGTTTATTTGGGTAGTTCACATAACTAATGAGACAGTGCTCAACAGAATTGGGGAGAAAAGGAGTTTCTGGCATACCCTCACTTACAGAAGGGATAGGTTGGTGGGACACATTCTGAGACATCAAGGAATCGTCAACTTAGCATTGGAGGGAAGTGTCTGGGGTGAAAATCATAGAGAAAGACCGATGGCCTCGGCGGAGTAGCCGTGCGCTCTAAGGCATCTTCGTACCGTGCGCGCGACCGTTCCAAGTCGGAGTTTTGAGTCCTCCCTCGGGCATTGGTGTGTGTGTTGTTCTTAGAACAAATTTGTTTAAGTAGTTTGTAAGTTTAGGGACCGATGACCACTGCAGTTAGGTACTATAACTTTAAAAACATTTGAACGTTTGAATACCAAGTGACGCATACTGTAAGCAGATTCAAAAGGATGTAGGTTGCCGTTCTTATTACTAGATGAAGAGGTTTGCACAGGACAGTAAAGTCTGCGGACTGAAGGCACAAGAGATCGGTTCCTTGCGGAGGAGATTATTCATTGATTTGTTTAGTCGGTTATCAGGCTGGCAAACCGAACTGAGCAACTGTGCACGTGTGACGCCATTACCTCACAGCATTGGTTGCACCAACAAATTTTCTCCTACAAATTTCGCAGGAGAACTTGTGAGAAGATGAGAATAGAAGGGAGTAGGTAGTAGAGGAACTAAAGCTCTGAGTACGGGCAGGGAGGCGTGCACAGGTAGCTTTGGCATGCGATCTGCCCATTTCTTTCTTGTTTTGTCTTTTGTTCGGGTAGTTAAGTCATTTGACCAAATGGGGTCATTGCTTTATCTTCACTGTTGAGTTCTGGGCTCAGTAATAAAAACATGAACACAGAATTCATGGCTTGAGATAGAGCTAACACGACCTCAGGTCGGCAAACATCGAAACTTCTCGCAAAGAAAAGAAAAAAGAAAGTAAGTAAAAGTCGTTAGAGTACTTTGCCGCTAAGAGCAAATGTTCTGGGTTCGAATGTCCGCATGGGAAACAGTTTTAACTTGCCAATGGTTTTATACTTCGCAAGCCAACTTAAGGCGCGTGCCAGAGAGTAAATTGCAGTAAACTTTTACACCATGAAGTTGGCAGGTACCTACATTTTTTTTTATACATATATGTACATGAAACGCGTTAACTTAGGTTGGACGAAAACAGCAGAAAAGTCGTGTTTGGTTAGGTTAAAAAAAAAAAAAAAAAAAAAAAAAAAAAAAAAAAAAAAAAAAAAAAAAAGACACTAACTTCCTCGAGAATTACGTAAAATCACAAAACTTGTGACTTTATCAAAAGCATCTGAATAGTGCTGAGCTCTATAATGGATCTGAAACTCAATCAATACTAATTTTATTCGGCTACCTGTGCACGTGGAAACGTTCGTTTTGTCATGCAAACGATTCCTTACAAAATCTGCCACTGTTATAACTTTCATTAGCAAACCGTAAATTAGTCTCCTTGATCGTGAATACCATTTACACTGTAACACGATCAAAAACGTTTAAAACAGTGCAACTTAAATCACTTTATCAACAATTATTTAAATGGGAAAAAGAATGATAACAATACAACCTAAGATTTGTAAACTTACCATGATTATTATTTAGATCCTCTGTTACACACAAGACTAACACTGTCTACGATGCGTCTGCAATTACAGACCAGATTAGTACTTCATTTACCTCTTGATATTTTACAGTTCTCCAGGTACCGCTTAGAAACACGATAATCTCATAATTAATACTTTCAAAGGTATCTTCCTCAAAATGAATGTTCGCTCATAAAACTGCCTCCTCTGCTTAGTACGACAGCATCCACTTTAAAGACATGTTATCACTGTGACTCTCTGCACACTACTCACTGTGAAGATATGACTTCTCTGACTCATATTGTTAACTCTTTGGAGACAGAAGTATGTTACTCACATTGACATTACAAATGGAGACAGAGAGTATACAACGTTCATACAGGAAAAGGAGGACATAGAATGAGGAATATGAGGAGACTGACGAAGGTACAGGGGGTGGGGGAGATGGACATGGGTCGAGATAGGAGGAGAAGGAAATGAAAGGAGAGAGGGAAGAGGAGAGACTAAGAGAAAGCGAGGAGGTAGGAGGAGGTGCAGAAGGAGGGGAAGTGGATATAATGCATGAGGAGACGAGATGGGGAGCGAGCTAGGAGAAGACAGACATAGGAAGGCAGACGACCAGGATATGGACAGAAAGAGAAAGGAAGGCGGGCTAATAGAAGACTCGGATAAATTCGTACAAGGGTACTAGGGCTAATATAAGGAAAAGAGGAAAATCGGGAAAAACGGAAACAGCTTTTCCCAGTGAGCTATCAATAACGTTCGTCCAATTGCGATAAAAATTTGTACATTTCATATTGAAAGCAAGAGGTAGGTTCGCATCAAATAAAAATTTGGAAAAGTCTCCTGGAAAATTGGGAAATTTAGAAAAATCGAAAGCGATTTTTTTTCTATGACAAAAAATCATTTGCCACATGGTTGTAATATCAAAACTTGAGTACGGCTTGGCAGAACAAGGTTTGTATGAAATAACTTTTTTTGGAAAATCTACCGGAGAGCTGGAAAATTTGAGAAAAACAAAGCCCATTTTTCAATGTGTTTATGATTGAATTCGGCACTATAACTGACTATTCGTGTGTCGAAGATGGGTAATTCATTTTTTGTTTTGTTCAGTATGATCTTGGAAAAGTTTTCAGTGAAAAAAAAAAAAAAAAAAAAAAAAAAAAAAAAAAAAAAAAAAAAAAAAAAAAAAAACTAGGGACCATTAAAGAGTGAAGTCGCAAAATTTGAACCAAGTTCACTGTTTTTCTAAATGTACCCAACACTATAACTTGAGGACCGTTGATTCGATTGCGATAAAATTGTGATCATTTGACGTTCAACGAAAGATGAACGTTCTTATGAACTAGAAATTTGGGAAAGTTACCCGGAAAATTTGAAAATTTGCGAGAAACTGAAAGAGCTTGTTTTCAAGGGGATATCAATATCATTCGTCTGATTGCGATAAAATTATGCATGTTTGACGTACAAAGCAAGAGTAACGTTCCTATGAAATAAAAATTTGAAAAAGTTTCCAGGAATATTGGAAAATTCAGAAAAAAATAGAAAGAGCTTTTTCTAAAATATCAATACCATTCATCTGATTGTGATAAAAATTTGCACATTCGACGTTCAAAGCGAGCGGAAAGTTTGAATGAAGTAAAAGTTTGGAATAGTTTGCCAGAAAATAGGAAAATTTGTTGAAAACTGAAAGAGCTCTTTTCTTTGTGTGATATTAATATCATTCGTACGATTGCGATAAAATTTTGTGCATTTGACGTTCAAAGCAATAGTACATAGGTATTATCAATTGCGAAGCATTTCCGGGTGGACTAGATGACCCCGGTGAACTTCGTATCACTTACATCTGAATATAAACCATATTGATTTAAGTTATCTGTATTTTAGACCCAGTAGCTTTATAAAGGCATCATCAGATAGTCTAAGTATCGGCTCGATGGTGGGCGGAAACAGTGGGCAAATAACGCAAACATGTCCAGAATAATGTTCATATTATTACTCACGGTTGAGCCCCGGACACGCGCTAGCAGCGCGCCTCATGTATTTCAAACGTCAACTTCGCTTCGCAGTTTCTCCGGTTGTAATTGACGCATCGCGATGGAACCGTCATTCTTTTTGTGACTTTTCATTCTATCGATTGCTTAAGAAATAATATGGGGTATCCACTTAATAAAAATTCATTTGTGTTGAAAATAATATTTCTTCACGTTTTAGAGTGTCTCATATTACCTACTTTCATAAGCCCCTGCCGTATGTTCATGACTGTGAAAGTTGTTTTTCGAAATATCTTGTAGTTTCAGAGATATCTGGGATGAAACAGTTGAGTGGGACACCCTGTATAAGAACAGAAACCTGAAGATGGCAATTGTGCTGAACAATTGTGATTAACAAATAATTTCTTCTTATAGCAGCGTCTTTGATACAGCAAAGTTTCTTACAATCTCGTTATTAAAAAAGACTACGTTTGATTTTACTGATTTTACTGTATTGTCAAGAGAAATAGACGGGTATGGCGGGATGAGAGGGAGTATAGGGAGGAGAGAGTAGGTGGGCAGAGGCGTTGGAGTGATGGATTTGTGATGAAGCAGGGTGTCGAGACGTGTGGATTGCATCTGTCAGCCAGACCGCGGGGCGGGCATTAGCACACGTCCCCGTGCTATAGGACGACAGCGTCTCGCCTGTCAACCGCAGGCGGGCGCGACGCCATTCGCGTGAATACCGGCCGCCCCGCCATATTAGCATCACAATCTACTTTTATGACGTCATTCCACACGTCCCGCAGTTGGGCTCCGCGGAACCTATTTCCAAAATAAATCTATTTACTGGTATTCTGACCGCCCTCTCACCGTTGCGAATTATTAGGGCCATCATTTGTACGGAAAAATCACCCCACTTTTTTTTTGTCCGATCACGTGTTTTTATTGTGAAAGGTTGGTGTGATGTAAATGCACTATTTTACACAGCGAATTCCAGTTTTTCGACTAAGTTTACGTTGTAGTTCGAGTGGTGGTATTGCACAGTCTGGGCGTGAAAAATATGGATATCTAAAGTAACTGGAAGTATTCAGTCCAGACAAGGGAGCAGACTTTCCTTGTGTGTGTGTGTGTGTGTGTGTGTGTGTGTGTGTGTAGGGGAGGGAGGAGGGGCATGAGGGTGGAAGAGGGATATATTTCGTGGGGAGCCTTAACGCCCTCTTATATAGAATCTACAAGATAAAAAAAAAAATTCTGGTCGTGTGGTCTGGAGCTCCACGTCGCGGATAGAGCCCCTTCCACCTCCCCTCTCTCACGTCGGACGTTCAAGTTCTCCCTTAGGCATGGGTGTGTGAGTGTATGTGTGTTGTTCTTAGTGTAAGTTAAAGTATTTTGTAAGTTTAGGGGCCAGTCACCCCAGAAGATTCCTTCCTTAGAATGTAAGACCTCGGGGGGAAAATAATAATAATAATTTCGTGTGGCTCATTGGCCTCGTGCAAGTCTTTCAATTGGACGCCACTTCGGCGACTTGCGTCTCCCTAACCTACCCCAGTTATCCAGCCGGGGAAAGGGGACCTACAGCTTAATGTAGAATCCGAATCTCGTGTCGTTTCTGGCGACTCCTCACATCGTTGAGAGGTGAAGGATGGGTTAAACTGAAGACTGAAAATATCCGAGGTCCGACCGGGTTTTGAACCCGCAACCCTTCGCTTTCCAGTCGAGCACTTTACCCCAAGAGCACTGGGCCCGACGTGGGAAAATAATGACAACCATCATTTTTAATGTGCTGAGATATGACAACTTGTATATTTGAAAAACAGCTTCTATTACGTGTTTTAATATTTGTTTTAATATTTACATTTGACATCTCTCTTCAGCTTCATGTACTACTTGGAGAAAATGAAACATTCTATCAGATACGTCTGTTTGTACCAATTACAACAGTTGAGAATCATCATTATTTACCCCCGAGACCTTCAATTACAAACATTGGAACTTTTGCGGTTATTTTCCATGGTTTGCGCTCCACGAATGTGATATATTTCCAATACTCTGAGATTTTCGGCTACCAGTCGATCTTTTTTTTAAATACTTTATTGCCGCGGTGGAGTAGCTGAGTGGTCTAAAACACCTCGCTGCGGAGCGCACGGTTGCTCGCCGTGGAGGTTCGAGTCCTCCCTGGGGCATGGGTGTGTGTGTTTGTCCGTAGGTTAGTTTACCTAGGTTTAAGTAGTTTGGAAGCTACGGACTGATGACCACGCAGTTTGGTCCGATAGAATTACAAACATTTGAACATTTTTTTTTTTTTTTTTTTGAAAAATCTTTATTACCGGATCATGATTTCGGCCAGCTGTAGTGTGAGTTATCCATATTAATAACCTCTTCAGTTAAACACATGCATTGATAATGGCCAGTTACTGGCCGAAACCATGATCTGCTAATAAAATATCTCAGAGTATTCGATTGGAACTTTTGATTTTTTTACCTTTTTTGCTCTATGCTAGTTCCGTTTCCTGCGGTCGCTGATCGTGTTTGTCCGCTGTTTTTCGAAGTGTTCTTGACTCAGCTACAGACAGCGAGCCTGAGCGCCCTGAGCCTCGACGGACAGCTTGATTCGATCAAATGATATCAGCTGCGGTAGGCAATGTATGTATTTGGTGTCGGATGCAAATAAGTCATGAAGTGGAAACTTTCTTCCTTTCTTTCACGTTTCATACAGGCCTGGTCAACAGCGCAGTCTGTCAGTCGCCTTTTCATCTCCTCACTCTAATCAACTGGAACTGGGGTTTCACCACAGTCTAACATATACAGTCGCGACACTCACTGTTGTGAAAGTTGTTACTAAATGACAATTGCAACAACACTAGCGCTCCTAGCGGTGGGCAAGCCGGCAAAAGAGTGATGTTTGTTTACAATTATATTTGTACGTAATTAACGAAACAGTTACTATACGTTTTGCGTTACAGGTATTAGTAAAACATCAAGAGACCTGCATAATACGGAAATTAATGTAAAAACAGCCGAATTTAAATGATTCAGTCTTCGTCATGAACAAATACTTAAGAATATGTTTATATCTGTACAGGATGACCAGCCAGTCTAAAACAGGTTCGGGAAATAATCCAAAAAATTAATTTCAAAACTTCGCTAAGTTTTACAAGTTTTCTTCCACTGCGACATACGCCTTGACAACGTGACCAAGGCTGTCCACCTTGCAGGACAGAGCCGACAAGAACCAGTATTGAATGCTGATTCTAAAATCACGCCACCCTTCTGGCGTCCGTGCTGAAACTACTGACGTTTCCATGCTACTGTGAAGCCAGTAGCAGACACCCACGTTTGATCACGTGTGCTACTGATGCAAGAGTCGAGGTGCGAGCATCAGTTCCTTCGTTCTCTTCAGTTTGAGATTTCGAACAGAACAGACGCACTCCAGAGGCTCGGCGTCTGTGCGGGGCGAACGGCCGCATGCCGTCCGCTCCCGCCTAGCGGCTGTTCGGCATCAGCCACCAACTATGTGAACCATTACCATTACCGTAACCTTTCCCATTTTCTAATCCGTTTAGACTGGCAGTCATTCATTACATCCGTACCCAGGGCGAGTCCCGCCATGTATCCCGTATTTCAGAAGATACCAAATATTAACTTGAATCCTATCTTTTATTTGCCGTTCAGCCACACTTTCCTAGGGCGCCCACAACCCTTCACCGCTCCGCCATCCATCCTGACAACTCTTCCAACCCATTTTATTTATGCAGCACTGGGATGGGTCGTATAATTTTCCTATCATCCATAGGATAAAGATCAAGTGCTGTACATATCTGCAGCTTATTTTGCGCCGGCTGCGGTGGCCGAGGGGCCTAAGGCGCTCCAGTCGCGGTCTGCACGGCCACTACGGTCGGGGGTTCGAATCCCCCCTCGGGCATGGATATTTGTGCCGTCCTAGTTCGTAAGTAGTTCATAAGTAGTTTGTAAGTTTAGGGACTGATGACCCCGTAGTTAAGTCCCATAGACTATACATACATTTGAACATTTTTTTCTTATTCTGCTGAAAGTAAGTAGAATATGAATATAGGAGAACCATATATTTCTATTATGGCCTGTTCTTATAATGAGTAGCCGTTTTTTTTTTTCGCGTATGAATTCGTTGTGGAGTCTAATAATTCGCACATTTTCACACTTCACTCGTCTTTCTTATACATGCATATCTTTTGAGTGTATTTACACGCCGCGGTGGATTAGCCGAGCGGTCTAAAGAGCTTCGTTGCGGAGCGCGCGGTTGCTCGCCGTGGGGGTTCGAGTCCTCCCTGGGCATGGGTGGGTGTGTTGTCCTTAGGTTAGTTTAGTTTAACTAGTTTGTAACCAACGGACTGATGATCACGTAGTTTGGTCCGATAGATTTACAAACATTTGAACATTTTGTAATTACACTAGCTGAAAAAGACATTTTTATTATTCTTGCCGTTTGTAGTTTAGCTGTATCAACAATTGTGAAATTGGGATCTTCTTTGTTGGAAAACAGTTTCATTGCTTTTTCCGTTTTATTGCCCTGTCTGTGACGTTTTTCCTTCAGCTACAGCTGTGGTGGCTGATTTGGTGCGTTAAATACAGCATTCTACATACTTTCCTTACGTTCCACACACACTGATTTTACTGCCAAAGGGCAGGTCTTCTGGTGTTTCCTAGACACTTTTTGTATTTAATACAAACTGAAATTATTAAGTAAAAGCCTTTAGGTTACAAGATAATTGTAAATAAACTGCCCTGTAATGTACCGTTTCGTATCTTGTAAAGCTATTATTACGTTATTACGTATTTTTATGGCACTACATACGTTCCCTAACGTAAAATAGTAAGTTAAAATTAATATGAACGATTCTATTCGTACGCATCCAATACCGTATTCAGAAATGTAGCTTTCCGGCCGCTTGCAGCGCTGCTGTCGCAGTATATAACAAATATCTGTAGGAGTGTCGTGACTGTGTAAGTTACAATGTTGTTTCACATCGCTGCGTGCCTAAGACGACAGTTAGTTCGTAGAAGTTCTCGTCTGTTTCTCCTTGAAACACAGACGTTTCAAAACGACAACATATTCAATAATTTTTAATGTAATTACCTCCGTTTGGCAGTGTTGGTTAGTTTATAATAACTAATAATGATTTCATAAGCTCACGTTTGAAGCACACATCATCGTCAGTCAAACGCACCTTTAGTTTTACAAAAACATAAACCAAAATCTACACGTAAATTTATGTGAAGAAAATATGCAGCTTAGGCGTATCACGCTAAATTAACCAAAAGAACCGAATAGCGAGAATTTCATTAAAAAAGTAATAGAATACGACTGTGATTTCGCATCAGGATAAGTCATATGGAGAAATATTAATACTAATTAGTGTCAGATGGAATATTAAAGATGTCTTCCTATTACGAAGGCGATGGTGCAAGCTGAGGCGAATAATTCAGTCTCAGAATCTGCCTGATCCACAGTAGTAAGAAAATAGTCTTTTAACACGGCAAGGACATGTGCGTTCGTATAACACCATTTCACTTATCTTGATAGTTTTGTTGTTGTGGTCTTTATTAAGCATTATTAGTAAAACGTATCCATTAATCGTCAGCATACTTCTCTGGCACCACATTTGGAAAACTTATATCTTTTTTCTTGTCTGAACAGCTTCTAAAAAAAAATTTCAAATGTTAGTAAAGCTTATGAGACTTAACTGCGGGGTCATCAGTCCCTAAACTTACAAACTACTTATGCACTAACTTATACTAAAGACAACGAAAACATCCATGCCCGAGGGAGGATTCGAACCTCCGACGTGAGAGGCCGCGCGATCTGCTACGTTGTGCTCCAGACCGCTCGGCTATTCCTGCGCGGCGAGCAGTTTCTCGGCTACGTTTTAATCCCACACAAAGATAACCCTCATTTACTATGTAAATACACTTCCCAACACTTAATATTCGATTTTGACAAATTTCACTGCTTCAAAAATGTTTTTCGTCCCGTTGTCATTCTACATTTCATATATTCTCTACTTTATCCATAATTTTCATAATATCGACCTATATTTTATGTGGATGTGTACATGGAAGGTGGTTATTTGGCGAAAAGGCCTAAAACCAATAAATAACAAGTAATACAACATTTAAGAATGATTTAGGGACTATTATACTTTTCTGCATCATATTTATGTCTGGAATATTTGATGTTACCGTCATACACGTAATGTTTATGAAATTCATAATGTTTGGGAAAATATAGTGACTCGTACTAACGCGCAGTCTGATCATACACTAAAGAAACATTTCAAAATGGGCTTCTGAAATTTTATCTTTCAGTAAACTGAGAGCTTCATTAGTAAAAAGACGTACAAATTATTTAAAAAGATTCGTATTTTATTGCTCAATAGCGTACTCAGTCAACGAACAGCTATAGTTAATCCTAAGAGTTCAACAATAGACTGACACTTAAATTAAGTTCTTGTCGCGGCACAGCAGATAATTTATCACTAGCGACGATTGAATTAGCTTGCTGCTGAGTTTGGACGAGAAGATGGACATCGCAGGTGAATTATCAGAATTTAACCTAACGCGCACAGCAGCGATTTTCTGAAGTCAGTCTAATTGGCTCTCTCCGGGACAGCGAACGCGACGTTCCAAGTTTCGACGCCGAAAAGGTCCTGTTTATTAAATTATCACGGCACGACGAGCAGTGTTGAATTAATCTCACTTCACGCGTATACCACTGTGCACAGCCATTGAAACTACTACTCCTAGAAAAGCCCGTATTCATATACAGCGCTCGTCGCAAACTTTTGGAAAAATTGACAAATAAAAGTTTACCGTGCAAACTGAATTCTTGACTCACACTCTAGGCATGCAGGTAATTTGTAATTAAGGTTATCAGTTACTTTTCAAAAGAACCGTTATCCCCAAAGAAACAATCACGGGAACAAGTGAAACAAATGTTTGGAATACGTTCGGCTCACACAGCAATGGAATCACTTAGAATTACCGTACTTCAGAGAGTCATAAATTACACATCGCACCGAGGATAATGTTGTGGGGTAGAAAGGTAAAGAAAATTATTTTTATTTAACGTTAATACTATACTTAGATAAAATCGGCTACGAACGAGACTGTAAACTAAAACATTAGTTGTAAAAAATCGACTGTATTTAACCTTTTGGTAAGAAAGATATTAAATTAAACTGTTGTAAGTCTCAAAACATACATAATACTCTCTGCCATGTCAATAGAGA
The DNA here is from genome assembly GCA_026315105.1 of Locusta migratoria. Taxonomy (NCBI): domain Eukaryota; kingdom Metazoa; phylum Arthropoda; class Insecta; order Orthoptera; family Acrididae; genus Locusta; species Locusta migratoria. The sequence continues at coordinate 283,501,765 of CM048750.1, read as the reverse complement.
CATGTAGCTACATAGTAATGAGAGTGGGACAAAGGCTGGCAATCAACACCATTCCTGGTAGAAGAGACGTCATTCTGCAATTTTCTCTCTATGCCCTTTAAGTAAATTGTATGCCATTCATTAGACCGTTGTATTACTTTAGGGCTATCTACGTATGTTTTTGCTTGTTCTTCACTTTTTGTATGATACAGTGTGTAATGGGTTTTAGAGATTTGACTGCTGATTATTTGTTCTATTTCTTTAGGGTGTGAAGATGACACTAATGACGTACTGAAACTGGTTGCCCGATAATAAACTCATTATTGTTACGGCTGTTGGCTTATATATTTAAATATACTTTGATCATATGTCCAATTTCTATTGTCCTATTGCTGAATCCACGAGAAAACCGCATAGTTTCTTTTCGATTCTAGCTTTATTATTTTGTTTATACTTTAACAAGGAATCCAGATACGGCAAAGAACATGAACCACTTACGACGTAAATTTTATGCTTCACTGCAAAAATCAGCACATTATTTTTGACCTGTAAATACTTCTAGGAACACATTACACATTTATGAAATAAAACCAGTGATGGGTTGCTAAATAGAGGTATTCCATATCGATTTCGTCTGCCTAGTAGCCATAATCGTTTCTGGAGCTAAAATAAAATAAAGCACAAAAGGGGCAGTTATTTACATGTGTTAAACAAAGATTAAAATCAATACAACAATTTTCGTGTTCATGTATTAATATTATGTTGCATCAAAGGAGTAACAGTGAACCCCTCCCTCTTTCTACGGATTCAGCACAGCTCTGATGACAGACTGCCTTTCAAGGGAATAATAGACGTCGAATTTTGAAATTTTTTTCGATTATTCGGCAGTTCTTTTCGGTTCGCCTGTTTGTTTTTTTCTTTCTTTTGCAAACGATTTTCTCATAGAAAATTATGATCTTCTATTTTAGAAAGTGGCGTCTTAAATCTAGTACAAGTTAAACGGAAGTATGTGAATTCCACCTGTACAATAAACAAGCTATCATGGAGCTCAGAGTGAAACAGTCTCCTTCATGACACGTAGCCTCTGTACCTTGGTGTCACCCTTGATCGGCCACTTCCATTAATAACCGTAACAATACTATGAATAAAAAAATCGCACTGGCGTGTTTTATAGACCTCTTGCCTGTAGTTTTATGATTTTTTGCAAACATTCCGGACAAAAATGATAGTAAATAATTATAGACTACACGATTACGACTCTACTATTGTGATAATATCTGTGCACCCAACAAGTAATATTCACTCAGATAGATTTTTAACAAACAGTGAAAATTGTTGAACATTTGAGCTCAGCTTTGACAAGCGTAGTCCTTTTTTAACATCGCGGTCCTATGTTCATTGTCGTTCAGTGTTTTTCGTTTAAACATTTACTCTTTTTTTATGAAGCCCTCTCCGTTTTTCCCTCTTTTCATTGGTCCTCCGGCTTGCTCGGACCTTTGTGGACTTCGTTATGTTTTATTTTGATCGTTTCGTCGTTCACTTAGATTTTCGTTACAGAGAGCGTCGAACCATCTGACCGAGCACTGAGTCACTGCGCCAGACAAGTTTCGAACCATCGTCTAACATGTTCATACATCAGAAACTAAATCTTCGTCCCTTGCGCTACGACGAACAGCTGCAAGAGAAATCCGGAAGTCTCGTGCCATTGATGGCAAGTGTTAACTGCTAACATGGCATTCGATTATAATTCATTGTCATAAGATAAAAAAAGTATGATAATCACTTCATCAATCTACACCCCATTAAAGTTTGAAGCCATAGACACAATGACAAATTCTTTATATTGACAGATGCCCTGACAGTGATATTCTAAGCATCCTACTACTGTGTCAGTTGGTAGTTCTAAAATATTCGCCGGCCGCGGTGGCCGAGGGGACTGAGGCGCTTCAGTCACGGTCTGCACGGTCACTACGGTCGGGGGTTCGAATCCCCCCTCGGGCATGGATATTTGTTCCGTCCTTAGTTGTAGGTAGTTCATAAGTAGTTTGTTAGTTTAGGGACTGATGACCCCGTAGTTAAGTCCCTTAAGCTTAACAAACATTTGAACATTTTGAACATTTAAAATATTCCGCCTATGACGCCACTTATCATTCTACTTCTAGAATACTGAATTTTAATCTGCTAAGTGACTGATTTTTCAGTCACCTGCTCCTCTCTTTATGCTTTTCTTCAACTACTTCGAATATTACTGTTTTCCCATAGCCTTTTTTTCTCCCTTACTTTTTTACTATAAGCCTCATTCATAGACACTTTGTTAGCAGCTGATTGTTATTCATTCCATAATCCTTGCACTTAGCGTTGATTCCACCATTAGCATGTATATTTATTAAGCAATAGTACAAAAATGTAAGTGTTAAATTTATCCCATTATATGAACTTATCTTTATTACAATCTATTTGGTTCGAAACTGCTTCAAATTTCTGTAATCGACTTTTATACGTTCTGTAGCCTTATTGTATACCAATGCACTTGTTTGTCTGTATAGAGACCAGAAGAAGGGCACTCAAGCGCCCGAAACCGGTCGTTAAAGTTAATAAATAAATAACCACAAGCAACTGGTTGCTACATTTCATTAATTTATAATCTGAACAGTTGCTGAATGGATAAAATACTTCAATTGTCATAAGAAAAACGGCGTTTTGATAATTTTCAGTGCGCCATCACTTTGAAATGACAACGCTTGAGTTATAATAAGGTAATGATCAAATACAGAAAGCAAGATGGCGTATGCGAAGGAGAGTTTCGCGCTAGGATTCGGGCGAGGGATGTCACGTGCCTGATTTCCGAACGCCAAATGTACGCTGTGTTCCTTCCAGACTGTAGTCATTCGTAACTACTACATGTAGAGAAAATATACGTAGAAGAAACTTCCGAAGCAAGAGAGGTATAATCTTTTTACGAAAAAGATACTGAAGATGTGGGACAGATAATAAAATAACAGTTTAAAGAGGTAAAAGTTCAAAAGAGAGTATGTTTGACAAAGATAAACTCACATATCAAATAATTTTGGCTGTTTGTTAAAAAACGCTCTGAAAGAATATTACGTGTTGGGTGCATAGATATTATTACTATAGTAGAGTCGTGATCATATCTTCCATAATTTTTTAACATTTATAATTTTACTAATTTTGTCCAAAATATTTGCAAAAAATCATAAGAGTACAGGCAAATATAAAGTGGGCCATAAAACACACCAGTGCGATTATTTTTAGTGTTACTAAACTATTTTTTCCAAAATATTTGAAGAAGGGATATTCTGGTCGCTGGCGGCCAGCAATTATGTCTGTAAAATATGGAACAGGTCGGTTGAACGGTTCGACCTAAAAAGTGAAAACACATTGCAGATGGACAGACAGACAGACATCGTCAAATCGCCGGTATTTTTGTAAATATCTCTGAAACTATGCGATATACGAAAAAAAAAAAAAAATTCTCCTCTACAAACTAGTGTAGTTAGTTTTCGTGTCAGATGAATAGTTAAGCCGTTATTTTTATTTAAATTTCGAGCTGTCAAATAGCGATCGCAAAGGCCCACTTTTATGTTACTACCGTTACCTAAAGTGGGCCAATTGTAGTCTCGGCACACACATTGCCTGCATCATTCATTGCGCTGGTCTCCTTAGAAGCCGATTATTTTGCCCTAGGGTGTTTCAAGAGCGTACACACCAACTTCATGAATGTTCAGGTGAATCACACAATGATTTAACAACTGGGACAACCCGATCAATGTCTATTTTTTGCATCCTGTGTTGTGGAGACGAATTTCCTGTCAGTTCCTGATCTTCACTTTTTGTTAGTATTAATAAAATCGCTCAAATTGTCTTAGTTTGTAATGAAGTTTCGGCATCTACCATCATCAGGTGTAAAAACCTGTGAAGATGGTTTATTGATACTAACAAGAAACGAAACAGTCTCCGTTCAAGAAATGCATCGTCAAGGCCAGTTGGATAGCTGGACGCCAAAAATATGGAGGTGATAGAACTGTGGGATCAAAACTGTCGGCATATTGGAAATTCTGAAGGACGAGAATGGTTATGGATGTCAAAGATAGATGCTGCCGACGCTGAATAGACAGGAAACGGTGACTCGAAGTGAACATAGCTCGCACTGGGTATGGACGATACGCAGGCTTATTTTATAAATGGTGCGCTACAGAGTGTCCAGAGCTATCGCATGAAAGCTGACGATTCAGCTCTTATACGGATTACGTTGTTAAGCATTGATATTTCAATTTGCTTTACAAGTAGTTTTGGCTTTTTACATTCTTGTTACATGCACATACTACATTTTGTACACTTCCATTTTCTTACCGCAGATGAGCAATACGAACAAATAAATGAAATTTTACATTCACATCGCATTTAACGATGTACTGGCTATAACAATAAAATCTAATGATCCCATCTAAATCCTAAGTAAACTGGATCGCCATGTCGCTAGATGCAAACAATATAACCATGCTATAAACACCAAATAGTTAACAACTTCATTGCACTAAAACGTATTTTTACATTCCCAGATATTGCAGTTTCTCACAATTTATGTTATTTCCTGATGCTTTCATCGTCAACTTTATTGTGTTCGTTAATTGTTTTTCTGCCGTTAAAGTGCCATAAGCAAATGCTTTTCCATATTTTCCGCTTCTGAACTGCCAACGTAAGCATCAGTTCCACTTTAAAATCGGCAATTTGGAAACTACACATACCACCTGTGATATTATGTGGACACAAACACAAAACACAATCAAAAGCGTCTTGCGTCCTATTAGAAATGTGAATTGAATTTATACGAGTACTTTCCAAATGTTTCTGCATATTTTACCGACTAGCCGTGCACTGAATTGTATATTATATTATTTTAGATTCAAGATGCGATATGTTTTGCTGTTAGCTAAATGACGAAATAAGAAACAAAATAGAGGGAGTAGGGAAAACACATTTTTCAAAAAAATTTGGGTCACAGTTCTAAGGTACTTTAAAAACTCTAGAAATTCATATCAAGTAAAGTTTTATATCGTACATATTCGTGAGATTTCAACGGTGTTCATTTATAAATATTTAACTCAATATTCTCAGGAGGGCGTTTCACACCCATAACGAACTTATGGAGACGTATTTTGCTTTACACTACAAGAGATTCAAAGTCTATCTAAATAAAACGTTACCCCTTAGGCTCTTTTAGTTTTTAGTTACGTCTTAATGAAAATCAAAATCTGTATATGATAAATACGTCTCTCCCTCTTTACTTATAAATTTTACTCTACATCAGTGGTCCAAAAACTATCAGTGGGGACATTTCAGTTGGTTCGTCATACTACAGTGAAACGTTAGAATAAGACACCTTACGAACAAAACAGTGGAAGTGTGTTTTATAAGTGTTATCAATATCATGATGAATTACTTTTCGCTAACAATTAAGTACCATCGCTTCATAATGTAACATGATAACAGTTAGAGATTAATGGTTTACGTGAAAGCTTTTCTGAAATGATATTGTTTTGTTAAACCAGTGAAAAGTTGTTTCTTTTACGAAGAGTATTACATAAAACTGGTTTTGTTTTAGTTGTTACTTTCCAAGAATTCATTATGAATTGCTATGGATAAAAAATCCCTTTGCAGAGAACAACCCTAAAAAGCCAAATCTGTCAGCAAACATACGAGGAAGATCCTGTTTTAATTATCATGTGATTTGCAACCACTTAAATATGCGAGAATACAATGTAGAAACAAACTCTTCGTGGAAAAAGATTAATGCCAAAAACCAGCAAGCTTCATTATTGATATGGGAAATATCATTACCAGCAGTACTTAACAAACTCACAAATCCCATTCAGGGTTCAATTTAATTTGTATAAAGTAAATTCATTATTTTATTACTTTCTTTAATAATGTTTTCTTCACGGGTGGCAAAATTTTTACTCAAAAGGATTTGCACTTATAATCATTGCAGTTTCATATCACAACGAATTTTTATATTACTTAGCGCTCAGTCTCCTGCTAGCATGTAGCATTTACATCTTTTAAGTTACAATACTAAAATAGAAGAAAGAAGGGAACTCAAGCGCTCGAAAGAGTTTGTGAACCACTGATCGAGATGCATTCACTAGTTCTAATTTGCTTGCCACTGTTGAATAACTCCATAGAGATGTTGTCCACAAATCTGCATTAAACTTTACTGTTAACATAGCTCCTTGTTCACATTTGGCCAGCATTCGTTTTCGGGCTGAGCTTGTGCGAAGCACACAGGGGCCTCACTAAAATGTTTCACCAGATATGTCTGGAAGAATAATAATGGAAAAAAAGTCAAAAGCATTGAAGTATGCCACAGGCTTTTGAGAGTCAAAACTACTACAAGACTTCTTGAAATGTAAACAAATATTGTTTTCAACACAGACGTAAGTTTTTAATGGACTCGGCATATTATTTCTTATATAATCAATAGAATGGAAAAACACAAAGAATGGCGTTGGTTGCATCGCAATAGTCAATTACATCTCCGAAAATTGTGAAGCGAAGTTGACGCTTGAAATAAACTATAGTCGGCGTCACGTACGAAGGCGGCCAGTTTTCAGCCGTTCGGCGGATCCCCCTCCATTACCGCAGTGACAGCCAATAACGTTCATTCTGTAGGCGCGTGGCTGGCCGCGAGTTACGCAATGTTTCTCCCGCAGGCGCAACTGTTGACGCTCGGCCGTAGCTCCTCCCCTTCTCGATTCCCCTATCGCCCCGCCTCTATGCACGGAAGCGCCATTGTATACGATGCAAGCCGTTGAAAGTGTGTACTATGGGGTACGGACGCCCATGGGCCCTATGAGGTAGGCCTTCCGTTATGGCGGCCGCACACGTGACAGCATGCTTGACAAGTACACATTTCTCACGCACATACACGGCTCAAGCATGATTGTACAAGCAACGGTTTATTTACATCTGCAAATTTCGAGATCAGACGACGATGTGCTGGCTGTGGCAGCTTTTATGCCCATGTTGAAAAAAAAAGAAATGAAAAGAAAAAAAACTTAAAACTGGGTGAAAGAGTGGTTAAGAAAACGAAAATCATATTCGCATACAAATTTACTCAGTGAACTGTAGATATATCCTCATGATTGCTATAACTATCTCAGGATGAATGAAGTTACGTATTTGAATCTTCTCTCTCTCGTTACACCCATGATCAAGAAGCAGGGTACAATAATGAGGGAGCTATAACACCACGTGAAAGACAAACAGCAGCATTGCGACTCCTCGCGACAGGAAGAAGTTATGACGACCTCAGATATACTACTATTATTTCGCAAAAGCAATTGGTGAGATATATCACGAGTAGTATGTCATATGCAGGGTCTCTCTTATTTTTATCATGATAGTCCTTACATTTAATATTCAACAAGCAGGGATGCGTTTCACACAGTCTAATAAATTCCTCTAAGAGGTCGTGGTTTATGTTTCTTAATTCAGACATTGCTATTAGAGCACCAATTGAAACTTATCGAATACAGAGGATGCAACCTCAATCAGGCTGTCAAATGCATGCACAAGCATCTTTATTGTCCACACACACTCGAGCACATATATGCTTGAACGCTTGCACAAGCATGAATAATCGAAATTCGATCCAGCATCAAGCTGCTTGTACAAGCCTGATGATTGATGAAATTTATCCTACACACACTCAGGCATGCTTGTGCAAGTGTGCTTGTCAAGCATGCTGTTATTGTGTGGCCACCTTTAGTGTTCATTTCACTGTGCATGCGGACTGCTGCTAACATTCCTCGACCAGTGTCATTTCGAATAAAACAATTCTGCGTATTAGTCAGCGTCATTTTTTAAACACTTATCAAATAAATTAGAAACGTTGCGACCACCATGCAATGGTCTTCTACAGGGCGGTTAACTGTTTGATGCTGCTGAATGTTTGCCCCTGTATACTGCGAATTTTTGCGTTATCTAATACCGACGTCGTAGTCCTTCATCTAACAAGGAAACATATCTGTATGAACGTTTGATTACTGGATCTCTACGTACACCTATATGTGCTGTTGGGTGTCGTTTTTCCGCAAAGCTCTGCAACCATGCTCTAGGTAGCACTGTAGATGTAATTGTAGACGTCATACGCAATGCAGATATCTTAACTATAACTTATGTAATAATCATCGTATATGTTCTCTACCGAATTGTCATTAAAAGCCGTGATGATAGTTGCAACTTTGACCTACTTCCCGAAAGACTGTTGGTATTCACTGCCACTGCTTCCATCGCCTTTTCCAGCACTTACCGTAGCACTACCGCTTGCTATGAGTTGTTCGTCATTATCATCCCTATTATCATTATTAGGGGTTTGTAACAACAGTATCTGACTTATGCTCACATTTCTGTACCATAAGAGATACGAAAAAGCATGCAAATGATTCAACTTCTACACTAATACCATCTTCACGAAAAAGGGTTCTTCGTAACTTTATCTCAACTAATCGCAATACATTAGCAGGATTGATTAGGAATCATCGCCCCATCTGACGCTTCGCCACACAAATAACATCACAAAACGCAACATCGGAGGCACACTGCACCGTCCCTATTGGTGAACCGACAGGTCAAAGTGCAATGTGGCAAGGCACACGCAGAGGCCTCTAACGGACGACTGCAGAGTTTTGCAGATGTGGGAGTATCACCAGTGCAATAAGGGGTCTTTTACATTATCTGTCATAGGGTATTTGCTGTACATGTGTTTGTTCGAGCCCAAGTACTTTCCTTGTAAGATGATTGATTGGCTGTAGCTTATCAGTAGACTGTTACGCATGCTACACTGGTAAGTGATGAGTAGACAAAATCTTGCTTCTCATGGGAAGGCAACAGTCAATCAGCAGCTAGTGTGCAGGGGCTAGTGTTTCCTGCTGTGAACGTTCAGGGCACGCGTCAGTTCTACTGTTGCCGCTGTTTATACTGCAGAGCCCGGGTCAAGTGGATCCGCTAGCTGGCGAACACACGCGGTCCGCTGGGCAGGGATTGCTGGCAGCCACGTCGATGGTAACTAGTAGCCATCCTCCCTATTGACGTTGTTAGGTCGTTCAGCTATTTCGACAGCTTCTCTTATTTTGCGTTGCTGCATCCACGTATTCCGGACAAGCGCATATGATTCTCGAAAGTTAACAGTACTACCGCATTCCTTCTGGTGTTCTGCCGAAGCTGACTTGTCATCCCAGTGTGTGTAAAGTTCATGTTCCGAAACGCGAGTGCTGATGGATCTACCGGCTTCTCCAACATCAACTTCGCCGCACTCACATTGGAGTCCATAGGCGCCTGAAGTGCGGAGGGCATTTATGGGGTCCTTCGTGGACCTCAACAGGTCACTTTGTAAAATCGGTTTGATTCCTCCTCGGATAAGGACATTGGCTGTGCGTTCGGTGACACCTTTCATATAAGGCAAACGAGGTATATACGAGTTTCTTCTGCGTCTTAGCCAATCTTTGTCTTAGTTTTACCTCATAGCTCGTTGTATAGCTCTGTCGCTGTATCCAGTCCGCGGAATGTGTCTTCAGGTCACTCAGTTTATGTTGTAAGTGGTCAGCGTCGCTGAGCCTGTGAGTTCGTGCTGTCATAGTACGCAGTGCAGCGTTCTTCTGTGTTGGATTATGGCGAGAATCCCCAAACAGGTACCTATTGTATGCGTCGGTTTCTTGTAGACTCTTTATCCTAGCGTTTTGCTAAATGTTCTGTACACTTCCACATCCACAAAATGAATAGGTCGGTTAGTTTCATCTACACCGTCAACTCTGTATTCTTATGCAAGCTGTTGAGGTGCTGGTGGAATCTGTGAAGCCGGACGCAGTGGCCGAGCGGTCTGCAGCGCGCCAGTCAGTATGCACGCCTGCTACGGTCGGGGGTTCGAATCCCCCCTCGGGTATGGATGTTTGTATCGTCTTTAGTATAAGGTAGTTCATAAGTAGTTTGTAGGTATAGGGACTGATGACCCCGCAGGTAAGTCCCTTAAGCTTAACAAACATTTGAACATTTTTTTTTAATCTGTGTAGTGTTTTCTTTTTCCATTCGGCCATATGACGAACGTGGCGTCCACATTCCTCAGTCAACAGCATAGTGTGTACTGCTGCTGGGCAAACATTTGCATAAACAAGTCAGATGCTACAAGTGAAAGGGGAGATTCTATTGCCACTCCGTCCGTCTGTTCAAAAATTTTCCCTGCGACGTAAAATATGTTGAAGATAAGCACAAATGTACCAGGTCGCAGTTGTCCAGCGTTATATATCTAGTCGGAAGTTGGTGGTAAACAGAGATTTCATATAACAGCTAATCATAACATCTGTTCCCGTATAAAATGCGTGGAATTAACAGTATTTACGGGCAAGCATTTAGAAGCATCCAACAGTTAACCGCCCTGAAGAGACCCACTGCATAGTGGTCGAAGCGTCGGAAACTCCTTTGCTGTTTTGAACATAACTTGCTCTAATACCCAGGATTGTTTCATTCAGAGAGTCTCTTAGTTGTTACATCGCACAGAGGGGCCGAATCATCAAAACTTGGCGAAAACCCCGAAAAATAAGTTTACGATTATGAATATTTGGATGGTGGATTGCATAAGGCTACAGTTGGTGCATCATACACCAAAATTACAGGTCCAGCCTTCGATACCTGTCGAGTTACGTCAGTGAAAAGTCTCTGTCGTCGTTAACATACGCTTCACTCTTAATGCTAGTAAAATTTACTATCTGTTTGTGAATGAGTATTGAGGTAGTGAAGTGAAAAGAAAATCAATTTTACAAGATGGAAACTGTTGCTACAGGCATGTAGAGAAGCCGCAGCGGAGCGGCCGAGCGCATTGAGGTGCTGTGCTACGATGCGCGAGGCCGTTTCCCGTCGGGGTTTCGAATCACCCCTCAGGCATGGATGTTTCTGCTGTCTTTAGTATAAGGTGGTTCATAAGTAGTTTGTAGGTTTAGGGACCCATGACCGCGTAATTAAGTCCCCCCCCCCCCCCCCCCAAAAAAAAAAAAAATTACAACTTTCTGTATGTTATTTAGAAAAATTCTAAAGTAAAATGATGTTTTAATCTTTTCGTGGTGGTTTACACAGGTTCTGAAATTTAGCAAATATTTTCATACTGTGTGAATTTAACACTCAAGATGAACATCAAGCTACATATCCCCAAGTTTAAAGCGGACTTTAGTTTTCGTTATAACACTAATGAATACAGACACTCGTTATCAACAACAAACGGCCATCTCTGCGTACAGAAGCCTTTTTATAGCGAACATACTTTTCTTGTAAATGGTGAAGTTTATTCAAACTAGAGGCAGATTAATAAATGCAGCAACACCAGTGTTTTTTTCCGATGTTTCTGCACCACGAGCATGATTTGTCGAACTTGCATTTTCAACTAGATCAAAAATAGCATGTACCGCGGAATTATAACTTCCAGACTATAGACCGATTAATAATCTGATGGAATTGACAAGAATGAGCTGCCCTAATCTTCACATTTTTTAATGAATGTTTGCACTGGTCCGTGCGTTCCATATTTCGTAGCACAAAATGCTAGATGCAACACGTGGTGCCTCGTGCTTCAGAGTTGTGTTTCGAATAAGACACGCTTATAGTATCAGATAATTTGTCTATACTTAATGTATTGATAATGCTAAATTAATATTTTCGGACGGAAAGTACGTGAGATTCACTCGGCAAGAACTGTTGAGCATCGTTAAACTCCAGTTGAATGCTGGTCTAGGTGCATTAAAACCATACATGGAGGAACAAATTTCCGAGAAAGTTGATCGACAGTTCCATATACCGGAGTATAAGAAAGTCTGATTCGAACCCGAGACTCCCTGCTTATTACAGAGACGCTTTAAACCGCTTAGGTATAGCCAACACCAGCTAGAGACAAGGCCTTACAACAGCCCGTGCTACGTCATACTGACCAGTAGAGCACTCTATAGTACAAGCAGAACAATCAGCCATTTTGAATCCCACGTTGAAGGCGAGCATTTAAAGACTACGGGACACTTACGCTTTGTAATATGCTCTTAGAACATTAAATATACTTTCGTAACGCAGAAAGTGTTACAGAATAATAAATTTAGTCTCACATTTGCCTGTAAGAGGTAAGTAACTTAAAAGTTAGTGATTAGACTGAGATTTGGAGATGTGATACATTCACTTCCATTCAAAATTAAGGCATATGTTGCCGTTCTAAATATTTATAAAATCCAGTTAAAATACTTAACAATTACCGTATTTTCTGGTTTATAAATGGTACATCCACATACGTTTACGGAAACTAAGAGTTGCATTCGAAAACAATTACAGAATAATGTTAAATTGCAATACTGTACTTCCTGTATTTCCACCTCTAATGTCTCGTGTATTTTACAGACAACATATTTCAGAGAAGATTTTATGATTATTATTTTTTCCCAGACATCTTGTTCACGGCTTGGCTTAAGCCTAGATATTCCCGTGTTGAGTCACATTTAAACACTGAACTAATGCGAAATAATATATTTTAGAAACCACTAGCTGTGTAATGCTAGCTGCACTCATGCATCACTGAAAATACAATTAACAGCCCTTATAATAACTCCTTAGTTGGTCTAAATAAAATCAAGAACAGTAGTTTACTTCAAACACACAGTATGTGCTACAATCTGTAGCAAAATTAAACAATTACTTACGTGTATAGCCCTATATTTTCATTACAGCTTCTCCGTGTGGATAACTATAATAATAAATCATCATAATAATAATAATAATAAAAGAGAGATTTTCTTCTTAATGTTACACCGCTGGTTGCTCAATTTTGGCGTCCATACTTGGCGTCTGAAATTTACCAGCCATCTCTTGCGCCGATCTATGTTTGAAGGAAACCGATAAAACGTAACAGCTACCACGTCTGCTGTTATTTGATCAGTTTGGACCTGCAGAACGAACTATTTCACAATGTGAAACAACAAAATCACATAATATTCGCTGATTCACTTCGCTACACCACACGGATTGGGATTCAAAATGGCGGATTGTTCCGCTCGGTATACCTAGTGCTTTAGTGACCAGGCCGCGGCCGCCAGCTTACTGGCTGTTCGCTACGAGGCAGGGGGCGTGCCCCAGCGGCCAGCCATTCAGCTGCCGGCCGCGGCCTGGTCAGTGTGACGTAGCACTGGCTGTTGTGAGGCCTTGTCTCTAGGTGATGTTAGTATAGCTGCTGCAAGAAGTCGTGGCCCATACGAAGAAACGCATTCTCGAGTGGTGCGCAGGGTGGGTCCATTCCTTTGTTTATGAGAGGCGGCCGGCTCTGTTGCTCCTTGCTTGTTTTGGCCGTACACTTAAGTCTGTTAAGGCGGCATCAGCTGCACCCCGCGATCGGTAGGAACACGCAACGGAGGCAACCGCCCCTCCAAAGCCAAGGAATGGAATCGCCCAGCGCACAAGATGAGAAGGCAGGGGCCACGACTTCTTGCACGAGCTATAAAGGTCATTTCACACCGCGGTCTCACTATGTCAAAAAAATGTTCAAATGTTTGTTAAGCTTATGGGACTTACCTACGGGGTCATCAGTCCCTAAACTTACAAACTACTTATCAACTACCTTATACTAAGGACGACACAAATATCCATGCCCGAGAGGGGATTCGAACCCCCGACCGTAGTGGCCGTGCAGACCGCGACTGGAGCGCCTCAGTCTCCTCGGCCACCGCGGCCGGCACACTATGTCACGTTACGTCTGACGTCTGTCAGATACTGGGGCATAGTTACTGCTTTGTCAGTCGGTTCAGTTGAAGCACGTAACAAGCCAAGTGGTTTAATAGAAACGTTCCTTGGTTGGATGACGGCGGTAGTAGTTCGAGTAGTAAAGAAGAACTCACGCTGTTGTACTCGGTTACAAATCGAACGCACTGGGTGCACCCCATCAACAAAAGACGGGAACAGTGCAGCGAGTATCTACATCTACTTGGGATACGCTGCAAAGCACAAAATCAAAAATGTTCAAATGTTTGTAGACCATAAAGGACTTCACTGCGGGGCCGTCAGTCCTTAAACTTACAAAGTACTTATGAACTACCTTATACTAAAGACAATACAAACATCCATGCCCGAGGGGGGATTCGAACCCCCGACGACAGAAGGCCGCGCGCACCGCAATACGACGCTCCAGTACGTGCGGTTAATCCGCCGCGGCTGCAAATCACAATTAAGTGTCTGGCAGAGGGTTCATCGAACCACCTTTATACTATTTATCTCCAATTCCATTCTCGAAGCACCTTTATACTATTTATCTCCAATTCCATTCTCGAAGCACGAATCTCTCCGTCCGCGCTCTGATTTCTCGAATTGTATTCTGATGGTAAGAGGAAGTCAACAATATATTTTCGAATTCGGAGGAGAATGTTGGCGATTTGAGTTGCGTATGTATCCCACGTCACAGTGATAAACACCGTTGTTGTAATGATTCCCATCCCAGATCCTGTTTAATTTCCGTGACGCTGTCTCCCTGTATTGTGAAAATAAAAAACGAGCTGTCCTTCTTGGGAGTCTTTCGATGTCCTCCGTCAAACCCATCTGATAGTGATCCCACACTTGGCAGCAATAGTCCAAAAAAGGACGTACAAGCGTAGTGTACGCAGTTTCTTTATTAGTTATGTTGTATCTTTTAAGGGTTCTTCCAATAAAACGCAGTATCATCATCTGATGGAGTACTTGGAGCTAGATGATGACAGATTTACAACATACTTTCGTTTACCTAAAGCTGAGTATGAACTGATTTTAATGTCGATAATTAACGATGTTAGTAAAAAAGACACCAACCACAGGATATCTATTTTTAGCAGAGAAAGATTGGCGCTACGTAGATGGCTTATAATTTTGGTAAAATTTATTTCGAACATATAAACTTCTCCAAATCTGCATTCCACAACAGTGGACGCGTTCTGACGGTATCAATTGACTGCTCCGTAACAAATAACAAAAATAGCATACAGCTTCTTGCAACGAGTTACAGCACGGAACAGCGCGGCAAGTGTGGTCATGCGCGCGGCGGGGTAGCGGGCCAGTGCGCATGCGCGAACCTGCAGACGTCGACAGATGTTTTGAAACGATCGCTCTCGGAGCGATCTCGTAGATTCGTCTGAAGACGTCTGTGGCCTCTCTGAGGCTATGCGAGGTCGGTGTGAATTACACCATTTAAAACTATGCAAACAGATCTTTTGAAAAATCTGTCACGTTACGTAACGTGACATTGGTGTGACCGCGGTGTGAACCGCCTTAACACAGCGTTGCGTATAACAATGCTACACGGACTGTCTTCAAGCACGTATTTCTCCACAACACATACCTTAATTCTGCCTCGTTGTTCCCCGTGAATTTCGTATCAAATTACCAAGGCTGTCCTATATTGTAATTAGCACCGCATGTAACAAACCTTATATTGGATTTGCCTGGCGGTAAC
This sequence comes from Locusta migratoria, assembly GCA_026315105.1. NCBI lineage: Eukaryota > Metazoa > Arthropoda > Insecta > Orthoptera > Acrididae > Locusta > Locusta migratoria. Next base: position 283,486,275 of record CM048750.1, on the reverse strand, counting down.
TCTAATACCTAAATGATTATTTTGTTAGGGTGATTATAGTGCCACGTATATCACAGAGTCTTTATTCAGGTCACTTGGACTGTAGCCAACTTCGCATTGGCTGAAAGGTGCTGCGTTTTCAATTAAGAACTTCAGGAGAAGTAAGTAGCGTAGCCGTAATTCAATGTCATGGGCAATGTGATATAACTGTGCTTTTAATTAACCCTCACTTACTATGGACCGTTTCTTAGAACGCTACTTATCATTGCTCTCGTGATATTTCAAACACTCTTGCAAATCGAAGAGGGCTCTTCGAGAACAGATCACATTTACGTGAAATACAGTTGTTCATAATTCTATGGCTTTTAAATTCAAAGAAAAGTTAACATTTTTGATCACATTTATCACAGAAGTGCGAGGCTAAGCACTGAGTATGAAAGCTTTATGGGAGATTCTTTTACTAACTTTTAATATTTGGGTGAATTACGCAGTAGCTGTGTATGTCCATGTTTTATATTTGTTGTATTGTCATCTGTGGCTGTCATTCGTTTCATTGGAGCCTTCATTAATAATGTATAACAATTACATGGCACTGTTGCATTCCGAGTGGTGAGGACTTCTAGAATTGGTCCCAGTTTCGTCTCTCAGAGATATGGTCACCTTACTCAAGCACGAAATCTGCTCTGCATGTAATCGTGATGTGAGTAGCGTATTATGATGTAAGAAATGATGTACTTATTGCAGTTCAAACTGGTTTCTGTGGACTGGAAACTATTATTTCCAGTCACAAAGAACTGAAAATAAGGAAACGTTTTATTCATTCGTACTTGATCGATCTTTCGAATCCCATTACATAATTTTACACGACACGAACGGAACATCTCACTGAATATTTTTAATATCTCTTAGAGGCAAACTTCCGCAAATGATGGAATGATTAAATTATCGTTCAGTAGCACAAAAATATACGTCTTCTCAGAAAAACTCAAGAGGTACTCAGGGATGTCAGCACATTTCTAACAGCTAAAATCTGCAGCGTGTGTTCGAACAAATTGACATTTACACGACAAGACCGCTGTGCACGTTCCAACACTGATCGACTCACTACTATCTGTGTTTCTGGTGTTTTTTCACCATGGGCTTACATGTTGTCCATTTTTCGTGGAAATTTGTGATGTACCACATACTTCACTTCTCCCGAGACAAAATAAGTTCATGAAGGTGAGGTCAAGCGACCGCACTGGAAATGTTTGTGTGGTGTAATAGATTGGTGTATATCGACGGCTACTGGTTGACACTGTGTACGTAGATAAGTGAAACGTCAAAATCACTATCTGTCGCAGAAAACACTCTTAGTCATTCCGAACCCCTTGATAACCGTAAGATTCAGTTCACGATTACGGGCAGCGGTCGATTCACGCATTAGTAAACCAGAAATTAATTTAAAAAATTGTTCAAATATTTGTAATTCTTAAGGGACCAAACTACATTGGTCATCAGTCCCTAGATTTACAAACTACTTAAACTAAGTTAAACTAACCTAAGGATAACACACACATCCATGCCCGCGAGTGGATTCGAACCTCCGACTTGGGAGGACGGGCGATCCGGAACGTGGCGCTCCAGACCGCTCGGCTACTCCCACGCGGCCCAGAAATTAATAGGTATAAAAGTTTGTCATATTTGCGGGGCGACCTATCAACCAATTTGTTAAGAACAACAGCGAAGATCGCATTTAACTTTTTTTGTTAAGATTATCGGTTTCGTCAGATTAATGGTTCTTCTTCGGATATTTCATTTAATTTAAAAGTTTTCATTTTTGATGTGATGGATGAAATTAAAGTTCCGAAGACAGCAGTTTAACCTGCCGGAACTGGTCATCTAAATCAAAATTAAAAGCAATTTTAGCTGTTGCCCTTAATGAATAAATAGGCAATATTAACAATGACTGAAATACCAACCAGTTTGCGTCATGAAGAATTAGAGCGTTGAGTGGAATATTTATCGCTTCCGAATATTGAACAGTGGGGCAGAACAGCTTCAGATGATTACTGCAGCAGCCTTCGCTATCATGAAACGGGTGGGGGGGGGGGGGTGAGGGGCGAGGATGGGTAATACGGGAATCAGCACGCCAAGGCTTCGGAATTTCAAGTCGCAATACACTCACGAGTGTCTCCGAAATGTGCCGAAGTGACACGACTCGGTCTTGGGCACTTCGCTTAGCACCGGGAGCTAGGGATGGGATTGTGAGGCGTGGCGACTCGAGCTTATCGAGAAGTAATAGACGAGAATGAAACTTTCACTCTGCAGTGGAGTGTGGCTGATATGAAACTTCCTGGCAGATTAAAATTGTGTGCCGGAACCGTGACTCGAACCTGGGACCTTTGCCTTTCGCGGGCAAGCGCTCTACGCACTGAGCTATCCCGACACGACTCACGGTGCTGACCCACAACTTTACTTCCGCCAGTATCTCGCTTCCTATTTCCAAACTCCACAGAAGCTCTCCTACGAACCTTACAAGACTAACTCTCCTGGAAGAAAGGATACGGTGGAGACATGGTTTCATTCTGGAAACATCCCATATCCTTTCTTCCAGGAGTGCTAGTCTTGCAGGAGAGCTTCTGTGAAGTTTGGAAAGTAGGAGGCGAGGTAGTGTGGAAGTTATGGGGCGGCATCGTGAGTGGTGTCGGGATAGCTCAGTCAGTAGAGCGCTTGCCCACGAAAGCCACGAAAGGCAAAGGTCCCAATTTCGAGTACAGGTTCCGGCACACAATTTTAATCTGCCAGTAAGTTTTATGTAATTGACGTATTGCGATGCAATCAACGCACACTTTTTGTGTTCCTTCATGCTATTGATTGCACGATAAATAATAGGCGGCGTATATATATTTTGCATTGGAAATAATACTTCATCAACATTTTTCCCCGTCAGCCTTGGTTGCTTAGAAAGTTTGTGAAGGCGCATTTCCGTCCATTGCCACTAAATGAAAGGCGATTTTTGTGCCATACGCGTTTCGATCCTTTAATTGTGAAGCATCATCAGTGCCCTATAATACATAGTTCTTTCTGGTGTGTATAATATTCGTTATTTATGATGTATTTATCATATGGTAATACCGAAACATAAAGGAACAGACAAATCACTAATATAACAAACGTTAAGAATTGCAAACAAACATCACTAATATAACAAATTTCAAGAATTACAAACTTCAAGTCTACTAATGTAATCTATTTACACTGGAGTTGCCAACAGGCAGTCGTCTGGGCTCCCATAATAGGCTCTTCTGGTACACTCTTCAACAGTATGGCTGTTAGTCTGATTCTCTCCGCAGTTGTTTTACAGGAAGTAAGAACATTTGTCATGAAGAGTTCGAATACTATTTAGAGCAGACCAAAGGTCAAAACCAGGTGGCTTTTGTGTGTTGCAATACGTGTTATAATTTTACCAAGCGTTCCATTTTTGATACCATGCGTTTGTAATACTGAAACCCTCTTCTACACAGGTCCTTGCTGTTCTTGTTGGCAGGTTCCTAGATAGAAGCCCATTAGTGTTTGCAGCCTGAATGTCTTGATGAATTGGTAGGCTTCGATTTCCCAAGGTGTTTTTGTATTTACGTACAAGGGTGTCGGCACGTTGCAGTGGCCTTAATTTCTCCAGAAATCATCGTCAGAATGGACATTCACCTTTTTTACATGTGGGTTGTTGAGCCAAATCGGAACACAATATTCGGCAGCCGAGAACACAATTTCTAAAGCAGTGGTGCGGAGAGTGGGAGCCGTTGCTCCCCAGGTATAATATTCATTACAGAACAGTTATAAATATCTTGCTATATCTCACAGTATACGGTATCACTTATATATTTTTGCTATGCTACTTCTAAATCTAATCAACTAGGTTAGAAACAACTTCGAAAAAAGCTTGTCCTACAGAAGTTGTTTAACATAGTAGGTTAGAAGTACAAACTGTAACATGGCAGAAATTTATAACTGTTATTATATACTATGGAACTTAACAAGATATCCATAACTGTTCTGCAATGAATGTTATACACACAACAAACAAACATGTATTACAGAGCACTGATGATGCTTCACAAATAAAGAAGCGAAATGCATAAGGCACAAAAAAGGCCTTTCATTTCTTGCAATAGATGGAAATACACGTCCACAAAAAGTAAGACTTGTTTACATGTCATACTGTCTCATTTCACTTACTTTTATAAGTAGACCGCGGATTGTTGGTCAGATAAAGTTCGTTTTAGGCACCTAAAATAGGCTCCTTCAGTATTTCGTTTAGGCTATATCAAACATAAAATACGGCTCTAAAAATGTGATGCAGAGAAAATAAAATAAATTAAAATACGCAGTGTTGACATATCAACATCTTATTAGTCAATAAAAACAAGGAAAATGAAAGTATACACAGCATAGCAAGCACTCTACAACATTAATGTTGAACATAACTCCAAATTTTTGTGTCCCAGCCTCGTCGCCGCTTTTGTATCTCCTTTCCGTCGTAGGTGTCGGTGGCCGAGTGGAATGAGACCGACACAGGAATAAGGAAGCACGCTTGTGCGGTGTGGAGGTGAGCAGCCAGAAACTAGAAACACTAGAGTAAATTAGAACGATATATATATTGAACAGAATTTATACAATACTTAACTTTTACAGAGATCAGTACTGCAGAATGCTGATACATAGTTGTTAGAGGCCTGCCTAGTGCCTGTACGATAGCCAAGTCTTCACTGGTGCCTATCTGATTCCGAAGGTCCTAACTGGTTGCTATCTCAGTCCCAAGTGAACGATGTCGTTCAGTGGTGGCCACGAGCGGAGTTGTCGCAGAGGGCGCTCGTGGCTGTCGTCGTAAGAACGCCGCGCCGTGCGTGCATGGCGGCGCGCGGCGAAAGTAGGTGGCGCGCACTTTGTACTTGTGCGACACCACACAAATAATTTCACTTTCTGCAAGATAAATACCTCGACAAATCATACTTACACATTCAGACCATACTTTTCTTCTTCTTCTTCTTCTTCTTCTTCTTCTTCTACCTGATCAGGCCTCGTGGACCACACGCTGCTACAAGTTTCCGTCTCCAATGCTTCCTCTCCATTGCTGTTATCTGCCACCTGTCCACATTTATTGCTGCTTGCTTCAGATCCTCATGAAGGCCATCCCTCCAGCGTTTCCTTGCTCTTCCTGGGGGTCTTCTTCCTGCATAAACGAAATCCAGAAGCTTCTGAGACCACCTGCCATCTTCCATCCGGGCCTCATGACTGGCCCACTGCATACGTTTGGCTTTTATGGTTTCTGCTATGCTGGGCTGTTAGTATAATTCCTGAAGCTCTTGGCTGTGCCTGATCCTCCATTCCCCTGTGTCTGCATCCAAAAGAAGACCGTAGACCTTCCGAAGAACTTTCCTCTCAACAACAAGGAGTTTGTTGAAGTCCTGTTTTGGAATACTCCATGTCTCGTAGCCATATAGCACAACAGGCTGGTTCACTGTTTTGTACGGTCGGATTTTGAACTGTCTGGATAGACAATTGGAGCGAAGCAGTTGCACTAGGGTGTGGTAGGATCGGTTTCCAGCTTGAATTTTGGCATTGAAGAGTTGTCTGTGAAAAGTGCCCCCAGGTATTTAAATTCACGCACTCTCTTGTAGGACATGTCTCCCACCTACAGTGTCTGTAGATGTCCCGCAGTCTACCCATGGGTCATAACGAGGTACTCTGTCTTGGCCTCATTGATGAGTAGCCCAAATTTGCTGATGGCCTCCTTTCGTTTTTCTAGTGATAAACTGTGTTGTTTGTCAGTCAGAATAAACTTATATGCCGAAAAAGAACGTACTATATCAACAGATGCGTCAGGGAGTTCTTTATTTTCGGCACATGTTAGGCAGGAACGCTGCAGTCAGGAGTGCTGGAATTTCTACTGACTATATTCGCAGCTGCACACAACTCCTTCAAGCCGATTTCTTCAGCAAAAACGTTTGCACTTTTGCTCGTACTTTTCCCCTACTTCACCTGTCACTTCACGGATTTTAATTTTCACTCCTCCAAACAAAGAAAGGGTTTTGTAGATAGGTCACCTTCAGCCTTCCAATTGTGAAATTATTCTTGCCATAAATTTGTAGTTGGCTCTAATGTAACACAAGTCCCATTTCACGGAAGAATCTTTGAGTAACTCCATTGCTGCACTTACGTATGCGGCATCCTCCAGTATATTTTCATCAACCTTCTGGACAGCCGAGATATGCATAATATTGTATTACGTAGCTGATAGCAACGTGCGCCAGCGAGTAACAACAGGCTCTGGCGGAAAGGGAGCATACGGTGGTTGTTCTTTGAATGCCTGTATTCTTGATATCACCTTAACAAAGATTTTCTTCATCATAGATATTAGTTTATTTACTTTAGGAAATTGTAGCATTACTTTCTTTGGTGTGCGGTTGATTCAATGCACTACACAAGTTACGTGCAGTATCAGTGGGTAGAAAAATACTTTTATTAGCTGAAACGCTGCTATGCTACGTTTCTTAACAATAGAAACCTCATAGGAGACAGAAAGAAAATGCAGTATAGAGTCACATATAAAGAATATTAGGTATTGCTAAAGAATTGTAATAAAAAAAAGAATCCTAAGTCACGGGAAAATAAGAAGTATAGAAACATATCAAATAACCTTCTCGTTGCATGCTTGGCAGAAGATAATTTTCCCATCTGCCATATAGCGCGAAAACTCTTGCAGCCACTGTCTTATATGAGCCCCCCAGGGGGCCCACAGCTCTTTTGTGGGTACGTGTGTGGCGCGCACGGGTCCCCGAGCCATTGCGGCCTTCCTTCCTGTTTCCCAGGCCGCTTTTCCTCACCCTGGTTCCCTCCCTTCCGAATCCTTTTTCCCACCCTACCCTTCTCCAACCCCGTCTCTAGGTGTTCTCGTGTTGATGGCCCGGCTATTCCCATGGTACTGTTGGTTTGGCAATTGTGTATTTGTTTGCCGTGTTCACATTTTTCGGCCCAGTTAGGTCCCCATTGTGGTTTGACCTCCAACAAAATTTTCTGATTAAGTGTGAGCCATTTGGGGAAGAACTCCCAACCTAGCCCCTACGGCGCGGATTCCTACCCTTTCCTTCCACTTCCCTCCTCGCCGTAGCCCCCTTCCCCCGCTAGGTCACCAGCACGGTAGCCAGTCCGTGTGGTGGGGCTGTTATGTACCCTCATGGTTGAGCCCCCTGAATTGCACAGGGATCACACTGCCGATGCCTGAGCTGTGACCTCCTCATGAATGCCAAGGAGTCGATGCTTGTCTTTGCGGGGCATCAGGACTCCCGGCAACGGTCATCCTGCCAGGTGGCGTTGCTGTGGCTGGGTGGCGCCCTTGAGGAGAGCCCCTGTTTCGGAGTGGGTGGCATCGGGGCGGAAATTCCGCAATGAAGAGGAGACAAGCCTCAGAAAATCCTGGCTCTAAGTCAGGTGTCTCAAAGGTTGGAAGATTCAATTTTACTAGATACGACCCCAAATCGTTTCCTTCCCTAACTCAATCTTGGGGGGAACGAGGGTCCACAAAGCAGGTTGAGACTTATTCACCTAGATACTTAGTGTGTACAAGACAGGATGGGGAATCATTCCAGGCAACTAAGCCTTCCTTCTTCGTCGAACACCTCGAAGAAAGGTTTGGCGAAGTTGCCGGAATGTCGAAACTACGCGACGGTTCGGTCCTAATACAGGCGGAGACCCCTGCTCAATCACGGAGCCTCTTAAAATGTGATCATTTAGGTGAAATTCCTGTCACAGTAACGCCCCACAAGTCCTTAAATAGGGTACAGGGGGTGATATACCATCGTGACCTTTTGCTACAGACGGATGATGAGTTACGCGAGCACCTACAACGACGCGGAATCCATTTTGTCCGGCGCGTATTTAGAGGACCCAAGGATAATAGGGTGGCCACTGGCGCATTTGTCTTGGCCTTTGAGGGTGACAATCTGCCCGAAAAGGTCAAGGTCATGATGTATCGCTGTGACGTCCAGCCATACATCCCCCCTCCAATGCGATGTTTCAAGTGTTGGCGTTTCGGACACATGTCCTCTCGTTGCAACGCTGCTGCAACCTGTCGGGACTGTGGCCGTCCTTCACACCCAGACGCTGCCTGTACTCCTCCTCCTTACTGCGTCAACTGCAGTGGTCACCACTCTCCCTGTTCGCAGGACTGTCCCGCTCTACACAAAGAGCGGAAGATAGTAGAATATAAGACCTTGGACCGACTAACCTACTCAGAGGCTCGGAGGAAGTACGAAAAGCTGCATCCCGTCACTTTACTTTCTTCATATGCTGCAGCTACATCGATGGCGCCACAACCAGTGGCCACTTCTCGCACTGTTGTAACTCCATCTGTGGGCCCTATGGGCCGCCCCTCTACCTCGGCCTCCCAGACATCTGGAGGCACACCATCTTCTGCGGGGCCTATACTGCCCCCCACGTCGGGAGTGGTTACCCCTACTCCCCAGCCAGAAAAGGGTTCACCTTCTCTGGCTTCTTCTTCTGGGAAGGGAACTTGTTCTTCCCTTCCACCCATGTCACCACCGAAAATAGACTCCAGCCAGCAGCTGAAGGACACTCGGCCAGAACGCCGCATGGCTCCTCAGTCTTCCCACGCTCCTCAAGCCCCGCCGGAGAAACCCCCCTCCTCCGGTAGGCCCAAGGAACGACGGGAAGACAAAAAAGACAAGAAGGAAAAGACAGTGAAGCGCAAGGAAACGCTGGCGGCCTCGGTGCCCCCAACCCTTGCACGTGACACACCGGAGGATGAGGTCATCCTTCTTGTGACGCCTGAAGATCTGGCCTTCGCAGATCTCGGGGATGCCATGGAGACGGAGGATCAGACTTCACAGCCCAAGACGAGTGCTCCTGCCATCCCTCTTCCATCCTCATCTTCATGCACCGTCAACCAGGAGACAGTCTGATCCTCCAATGGAATTGTGGAGGATTTTTCGGTCACTTGGCCGAATTGCGTCAGCTGATGAGCTCTTTTCCACCAATTTGTGTTGCTCTCCAGGAAACCTGGTTTCCTAGTGATCGGACCCCCACCCTTCGGGGCTACCGGGGGTACTTCAATAACCGCACCATCTACAATAGGGTGTCGGGCGGGGTATGTCTATATGTACATACCTCTGCCTATAGTTCCCCAGTGCCACTTCACACAGCCCTGGAGGCTGTCGCTGTCAGGGTTCGAGCATCACGGGACATTACCATCTGTTCCCTTTATCTCCCTCCTGATGCAGCAGTGGCACCAGCTGACCTGGCAGCCTTGATCGGTCAACTTCCTTCACCATTTCTCATTTTAGGAGATTTTAACGCACATCACCCCCTATGGGGGAGCAACGTGACTACAGGACGTGGTCAAGAATTTGAACTACTTTTTAACGAACTTGACCTTTGTCTTTTAAATACAGGAGCTCCAACCCATTTTAGTGTGGCCCATGGCACCTTTTCCGCCATAGACCTTTCTGTGTGTAGTCCGGGCTTACGTCCACTACTTAACTGGTGGGTCCATGATGACCTTTGTGGAAGCGACCACTTTCCCATCTTCCTTTCGCTTCCCCACCACCAACGCCACGCACGCCTACCCCGCTGGTCCTTCCACAGGGCCGACTGGGCAGCATACACTTCCGCTGCAACGTTGGATACCCCTCTCCCTGCTGATGCGACAATGGCTGTTGAGCAAATTATTTCCATTGTCGTTTCTGCTGCTGAGTCCGCGATACCATCTTCTTCTGCCTTACCTCGGCGACGACCAGTGCCCTGGTGGTCACCGGAGATAGCAGCAGCTATCCGCAATCGCCGCAGGGCTCTGCAGCAGTACCGGCGCCACCCCACCCTTGACCACCTGGTTGCATTTAAGCGTCTTCGGGCCCAGACACGCCGGCTTATCCGGCAGCGCAAGCAAGCATGCTGGGAGGAATATGTATCCACAATTGGACCCCGTGTCTCTTCTAGCCAGATTTGGACAAAGATTCGTCGTATATCAGGTCACCATCCACCGACAGGGGTCGCGGGTCTCTCTATCCACGGTACAATCCATACCGACCCGACCATCATTGCCGAGTATTTTGCAGCGCACTTTGCTCTTAATTCGGCGTCCACTGCCTACAGCCAAGGTTTTTGTACCTTAAAAGAGCGGGCTGAGCGAAGGCAGTTGGTATTTCGCACAAACCGCCAAGAGCCGTACAATGCGCCATTTACAGAGTGGGAATTTCAAACTATTCTTGCCAGTTGCCCCAATACATCTGCAGGACCGGACCGAATCCACTGTCAAATGCTGAAACACCTTTCTGAACACTCGCAACGCCATCTTTTGGATTTCTTTAATCGTCTCTGGGTCGAGGGAGCATACCCGTCCCAATGGCAGGAGAGTATCGTTATCCCTCTGTTAAAACCAGGTGCAGATCCATTGAACGTTGACTGTTACCGTCCCATAAGCCTCACAAACGTTCTTTGTAAACTTTTTGAACGTTTGGTGAGCCGGCGACTTCTGTGGGTTCTCGAGTATCGGGGTCTGCTCGCCCCACAACAAGGTGCTTTCCGGCAGGGTCGCTCTGCCATTGATAACCTTCTCTCTTTGGAGTCGGCGATCCGTACTGCTTTCGCCCGACGTCACCATCTCGTCGCCATCTTTTTCGACCTCCGGAAAGCATATGACACGGCATGGCGCCATCACATCCTTGCCACGCTACATGGGTGGGGTCTTCGTGGCTCCCTCCCACTTTTTATTCAGAATTTTTTACTTTCGCGCCGCTTTAGAGTCCGCATTGGCACCTCCTTCAGTTCCTCCCATATCCAAGAGAATGGGGTACCACAAGGGTCCGTCCTCAGTGTACCCCTCTTCTTAGTGGCCATTAATGGCCTAGTGGCTGCAGTGGGGCCATCGGTTTCCTGCTCCCTCTATGCAGACGACTTTTGCATGTACTATTCCACTGCTAGTACAAGTGTAGCTGAACGACGACTGCAGGCAGCCATCCATCGGGCGCAGAATTGGGCCTCTGCCCATGGTTTCACATTTTCCCCTGCAAAAACTAGGGTAATGCACTTTTGTCACCAACGGGCGGTACATCCGCATCCAGAGCTCTACCTTGATGGTGAGCTCCTTCAGGTTGTGGACACACACCGCTTCCTGGGTCTCCTTTTCGACTCACGTTTGACATGGCTCCGTCATCTGCGCCAGCTTAAGCAACGGTGTTCCCGGTATTTGGACATCCTTCGTTGCCTCAGCCATACTGTCTGGGGGGCAGCACGCCCTGTCCTCCTGCGGCTGTACAATGCTCTGGTGCAGTCACGTCTAGACTACGGAAGCCAGGTCTACGGCTCAGCCTCTCCATCTGCACTGCGAGTTCTCGACCCAGTGCATCATACAGGCATCCGTCTGGCCACTGGAGCCTTTCGTACAAGCCCTGTCACAAGTCTCTTGGCAGAGGCTGGAGTCGCCCCGTTGCGATACCGGCGCCAACAACTACTCGCCCAGTATGCTGCTAGAGTTCACTGTACCCCTCGGCATCCGAATAACAGACTCCTCTTTCCGGGGGAGGTTACTCGTTTGCCGCAGAGGCGACCTCGGTCGGGACTCCCGATAGCAGCGCGTGTCCAATCGCTACTGTCGACCGTGGACTCCTTACCTCTTAACCGTCCCTTCCGCTCGACTTTCCATGCTCCTCCCTGGACCGTTCCTCGGCCGCGGATTCGGCTGGATCTTTCCCGTAAGCCGAAGACCTCTACTTCTCCTCTGGTCCTACGGCAGCAGTTTTATGCACTGCTCCGTGAGTTCAGTAACTCTGAGGTCATTTATACAGACGGTTCTTCAGATGGCGACCACACTGGTTATGCCTACATCCATGGCGCCCATGTTGAACAACGCTCTTTGCCACCCGGCAGCAGCGTCTTCACTGCAGAACTGGTGGCTATATACCGCGCCCTTAACCACATCCGCATGTGCCCCGGGACCTCCTTTCTGATCTGTAGCGACTCGCTGAGCGGTTTACAGGCCCTTGATCAGTGTTATGCTCGTCATACATTGGTCAGGGCCATTCAGGAGTCGATACTGGCTCTTAGTGACTCCGGTCGCTGTGTTACATTCGTTTGGACCCCGGGCCATGTAGGCATCCCGGGCAACGAGAGCGTTGACCAGCTAGCCAAACAGGCTACCACTTGCCGCCCTCTGGAGATTGGCCTCCCAGAAGCAGACTTCCGCCCGTTGCTTCGCACTAAAATACGCGACCTGTGGAACGCCGAATGGTCCGCTCTGGACGTGCCCAATAAGCTGCGTTCGATAAAGGACACAACATCCGTCTGGAAGTCGTCACAGCTGGGATCCCGTAGGGATTCCGTGGTTCTCTGCCGTCTCCGCATTGGTCACACCCATCTGACGCATGGTCACCTCCTCCGTCGAGAGGACCCGCCCATGTGCCAATGTGGTGCCCCATTGACTGTGGTCCATCTCCTACTCGACTGTCCCATTTTAGCCCCACTGCGGCATTCTTTTAACCTCCCGAACACTCTCTCTTTGGTGCTCGGCGACGATGCCTCTGTGGCTAATTTGGTTTTACGATTTCTTCGTGCTGCGGGGTTTTACCAGTTGCTGTGAGTCCTTTTGGATGGTTTTTTAGATAATTTAATATGTTCTCCTTGACGTGTCTTTAGACTACAGTTTTTATTTTGTACGCTATGTGGTTGGCTTTTCCCTTTTTATACACATGGTCGGTCAACCACATTCACTGGCTCTGTCATTTTTGTATCATATTTGTTTCTGTGTGTCTGGTGTCTTCCGTATTGTCTCGTGTTGACTCAGTCAATAATTCATTGACGGTACATTCTTTCATTCTGCTTTGTTTTTAATCTCATTCAGGCACATTTTTTATCGTTCTGTTTTTTTCTGTGTGTTGCCTAGATATGAAGCGGGGGACTGATGGCCATAGCAGTCTAGTCCCCCTAAAACCCCCCATCACAACAACAACAACAACAATCTTATATGAGTAGACTTTGAACTGGCTGTATTTGGCGTGGCGTAGTGTTCTCACACAAACTAGAATTTATTTTGCACTTTGAACGTCAGTAACACCTAACACGTCAATCGCTAACAAGTGAATGAAATCGCCCAGTGCTTCGGATGAAAAAAGTCTCACTACTAGCAAATTACTTTTCGAACAGGAAAGTTAGCACACTTTTCACCAAACGCAGCAGTTTGCAAGGATTGACTGTAGACAGCAGCGAGATACGGCGTGAAGTGCAGTAGCTTGGACATACGGGGCGTCTACGATTAACAGTGTGGTTTTACTCTAATCCGTGGTCAGCCTAAGGCCTGTGAAACTGTTTCTTAGTAGAAAATCACAGTTTTCCAGAACTGTCTGAGTGAAATATTTTCATATATAGCGTTTAGTATTCCCACATTCGATTTTCATCTGTAAGTTTCATCTTTGAAAATACAAGAATTTTAAGTCAAATTAACGAAGTAGGTACTACTTCGGATTTTGATGCAGAAATATGTAAAAGTAGGCGCTAACGTTTATACAGGAAACCAGCTATAAACCCGACGTTGACCGGGTGTTTATTTATTCTACACTCTCGTAATCCACCTCCCCTTTCCCTCCTTTATCTGCAGTCATCTCTTGCTTTCCCATGTCTCTGTTCGTTTCCACCTTTCCCTTGGCATGTATCTTGTCACCTTCCTAAGTGTCGTGTGTGCAAAAATTCATCAAGATCCGAGAAAACTTATTCATTTTGTCAAAGTTCGTATGTTAAATACCCACCACCGAGCACCGGACGAAATTTTATACAGACCGTCACATTCCTCTTGTTTTTATGGTGAAGTGTGGAAAATTTCATAAATATCGGAACAAAACTATAGATTTGTACGCAATAGAAACACAGTCACATTTAAAAACGCACTTTGTTGTTCTCAAATTTTCCAGTTTAATTTCATACAACCTGTGTTCTGAAATAAATAAATAAATAAATAAATAAAATAAAATAAAAAAATAAAAAATAAAATAAAAAAGGATCTACGAAATCGGTCGAGCCGTTCTCAAGTTATGGCGCGACCAACATACTTAGGGATCCTTTTTTATCCTGCAAGATACTCTCCGCCATGCACCGTATAGTAGACGGTGACCTGCCTGTAAAGGTCGGAATGAAAATGTAGATTTCGTCAGTCTGTAGGAAAAGTGTCCTCCGCCATGCACCTTCATTCGGTCCTATCTTAAATACTTTCTTAGCTAACATCTTCTACCTTTAAACTACATATCGGCAAAATTTCAGCTTCATAGTTGCAGTAGTTTTAGAGATTTCGTGTTTCGTCAGTGAGTGAGTAAGTGAGTGATATACAGCTTTTATATATATATATATATATATATATATATATATATATATATATATATATATATATATATATATCCTGAATTATGGGTCCTACAAAGACATTATTTACCAGGTTCATAGAGAGGAATGTTAGGAAACTGCCTGCGGAATGTGTTGTAAATTGATTTTGTAGTAAAGACGTAGTAAATTGTAGGGCGAAGTTTCATATATTTCAATGTCTTTGACGTCATAGCACCTGAAGTATATGTCGTAATACGATATTATTTCGTAGGTACATCCAATGATGCATATGTAAAACGTTTGCAAAATACGTCGCGAATAGAGTTAGTAGGAAAGACGTAACAAATCAAAACGCCATACTTGGTGTGGCAGTTTTCCATTTACGTAACTGTTTATTACTCCGTACCTCATTAACTGTGTGTCGTATTATGATACAAATTCGAACGTACGTTCAGTGGTATGTGTGTATACTGTCGGTAACATTTCTCGCAAATACAATTAATAGCTTACGAGTAATAAATTGTAACGTCATCCCAAATGCCGTAATTTTACTTCATGAACGCCTAAAAAGTAGTAAGCGTCAAACTTTTGTCCGATCGTCGGTGCAGTTGACAGCGAGAAAAAGTTTCCTAAAGGTTTGAAGTTGTGTTTAAAGTTTGTTGCAAGTCGCTAAGTCTTCTCCTTCTTAAATAGTGGACTGATAAAGTCACACTATCACGTGCCGCAATACGGGGAAATTTTGATTGTTTATGATGTCATATCTCCTGAACTATCGGCCCCATCGCAAACTCCTTTCTTAGCTGACGTTTTCTACCGGTGAACTACATCCCTGCCAAATTTCAGCGTCATAGGTGAAGTAGTGTTTGAGATTTCGTGTTTAGTCAGTGAGTGAGTGAGTGAGTGTCTGAATGAGTGTCCTTTCGCTTTTATATACGGGGCGCGTCCAGAAAGTAAGTTCCGTTTCAATTTATCTCCGCTGCAGCGCTGCGACTGCAGTTCCGCGCATGCGCTGTAGACGATGTGTATCAAGGAGAAGAACGTGCGCCACTTGGAGATCGCTGTCAGTTACGTACGCTTTGTTGTGCTTGTTTGAAATCTCGGCGTTAATTGAAAATCCCACCGCCTGTGATTCGGTTTCTTAATGCGAGGAAAGTGAAACCAAGTGAAATTTATCGGCAAATTTGCGATGTTTACGGACCAAATGCGATGAGTGATTCGACGGTGAGAAGATGGGTCCGACAGTTTCATGGCGGGCGTAGTGATGAGCACGGTGAAGAACGAAGCGGACGTCCACCCTTGGTTACAGAAGAACTGGTTCAAGCGATTGATGACAAGATCCAGTAAAACCGTAGGTTTACAATTAGTGCCCTCGCTATGGAGTTCCCTGTTTCCAACTGGTTGAAGACACAGGCGGCAGATTTCTATGAAGATGGTATACAAAACCTGGTGCCACGCTATGACAAATGCCTGCAAAATTTCGGCAGTTATGTGTAAAAGTAGTTTAAGAATTGTAGAATTTTGTGCAATAAAAATTTATTCTGTATCTGTGTACAATTTCATTTTATTACCAAACGGAACTTACTTTCTGGACGCGCCTCGTAGATAGAGATTTTTAGGCCCTATAAAACTAACAATATTTAGTTTTATTCGTCATTAAACGCGTAAGTACAAACCTACATGCAATTCGGAACTTGGAAAAAGATAGGTGTTAACCTAAAGATCCGCGTTATACTTATAAGCCCCTGCTGCACGTACAGGCCCGTGAAAGCCGCTTATCAATATCTATTCTTGTCCCAGAGATATTTGGGGTGCAATGTTCAAGAGGGCCACGCTGCATGTTTTGCACAACAGTCGTGTATTTGGTAGCGTAGCGGTTCCGACGACTCCCCACTGAGCCTCTTTTAAGTGGTACGGAAACGGCCGCAAATACGACTGCCCTCGCTAACGAGATGGGGAGGAACTTAATCAGCGGACCCCCATTACGCATTCCATATGAGGAGCACGCGTGTGTGACCTTTCCAGGAGGCCGGGTGGTGGGGGTAAGGCTACCGACACAAACAGATCCGGCGGCGGTGCTAGCAGCGGGCAGTGGCTGTCTCGCGCGGCGAGTTTTTGAAGTCTCCACTAATTAGCTGCGCGCTGCGCCCCCTGTGACGTCACGGGCACGGTGGTGGAGGGGGCTGGGTGCGGGAGGGGAGGGGAGGCTGCGCCCCTGTTTATTAGCTTAGGGGTCGCCCGGCGCCGCTCAAATTCTCGTCCAGTGCCCGCACTCCGCCGAAATGAAATTTCCTCCACGCAAGTTACCTGCAAGGATCTCGACAGGCGGGTTTTGCTGCGCGTGCGAGCAAAGGAGCTCTTATTGAAATCGTAAATTACCCCCGCGTACTCCTGGCCTGCACTTTTCGAACATAAGACGTTGCAAAAAATTTCCCGTAGACAGTGCTGCGTAAGACTGATAAAAAGCATTGATATGCACACCACGAAATGTTGCATAAGTTATTTAGCTCATTTATTACAGAATGAAAAAATCGCACTGACGTGTTTTATAAGTTTTTGCAAACATCTTGCACCAAAATAATAATCTAAATAAAAAAAAATCACTTAATAAGAATGTCTGAAACCCTTATAGGAAAAAAAAAATCAGGTAGTGGCGGGTTCCGAACCACTGACCTGCGTCACAGTCCAACGTATTGCCCACTACGCTACAGCTAACAATTAGAAGTGGCGTACCTTAATCTCATACTATTGATCGCTGTTGTTAACTGATGCTAATATGGCATTTGTAGACACTTCATTGTGCGCCTCGGTTGCACAGTGGTAGAGCCAGACTACAAAATCCAAAGGTCGCGGGATCGATCCCCGCCAGGGCCTAGAATTTTTATCTGTCACTTTCCACTTCTTTCACGTCTGGCAGTATTGCTCATGTGAAAAATACCGAGTAGCACCGTGGTTCGGAACCCACGTTAAACTGTAGGTCCCCCTATAACTGGCTGGGTAAGTCAGTTCGAAGGTCGGAGGAAGGCAACGGCATACCACCTCCAAACAGGACCATGCATAGTAAAGCACTGTGATGTTCAAACCAATCTTCGGATTGTTGACTGCTTTACCTTTTTATACACTAGATTATCATTTATCGTGCGAAGAACGACGTGAAATGACATCGTGTGAGTTACAATAAGAAAATCATCAACTACTCAACGCAAGATGGCGTATGCCAGAGAGAGTTGTGGGCGAGGAATGTCACGTGACATCTGCGAACGGCTGTTTTCGTTAATTCAATGGAGGGTGTCAAAACTCCGTTATTTTTGTAAATATCTCTGTAACGATACGAGATATGAAAAAAAGCATAAGGGAACACAGTTGTAGAGAATTTTATCCGCTACAAATTCGGTTATTCAATTTTCGTGTCAGATGAACGGTTAAGCCATTCTTTTCATTTAAATTTCGAGCTGTCAAAAGACGATCGCAAATGCCCTCTTTTAGTGTTACTACCGTAACCTAAAGTGGTTACGGTAGTAACACTAAAAGTGGGCCAATATGCTGCTATTACAGCAGAAATAGGGCGAATTTGCCTTCACTGGGAAAAAAGATGTAAAAGATGGGACCTAGCTTCTTCAATTATCTGGCGATTACAAAAACATTTACATGTAATATAATGACACTTTCACTCAAATGTAAAGAAACACTGCTACGTGGCTGGAGCTATATAAGTTACGTCGGTATATAATTTGAATATACTTCATTGGTCTGTGATTCTAATTAAATACGCGCAAATGGTGGCTAACGAATTTGAAAACTGTCTGTATCAATTATGAAATGGCCCTCTCCTAATCACCTGAGTGGTCAGACACATAGACGAACTGTATGCACATAACAGTAAGATGTGGGGATTGTAACTAATAACAGAAACAGGGTTTTAGTGAAACTATACACCATTTATCTATGCAAAAGAGACACGCAACATGAACTGAAATTACGCGATAAAAAGTAAACATTCAAACAGGCGTTAATGGGAGAAAACCAAGAAAAGGGATAGATTATGCTGAAAACTTAAACGGAATTGATGGGAATTACTGAGTAACGGCATCAGGATAAAATAAAATACGGACACGAGATTGAATCACAAGACTTACGCTAAAAATGTGTAAGGTCCCTATGGTCCCGACATAAGTCGGTTCTCTGTAATATTTTGTACATATGTAAACTGGCCACAGATGAATATTGTGCGATTGTAGAGTAAGCGCTCTGGCTGCGAGAGAGAGCAGTCAGTAACAAGTCTGTTGTGAGCTGTGTTGGGGGTCAGTTGCAGAGAGTTGCCTGTTGGGTGAGGTAGCGCGAGGACGCTGTTGGAGAAGGCAGTTGTTAAGTATCTGTTGCAGCACACTCTTATTTTAATTTGCTGTAATATTTCTCTACTTCATTTTTTTTTAAGAATACATAATTTCTAATATTCAATTTCCGTTCCGCATCCTCATTTCGTAGTCAGTTTCCCCTTCCTATCATTTTCTTCATTTATGATTATTGTTGAAGCTAATTAATACCTACATATCATTTATGAAAATTTTGATACTGAAATACTGCATGATGCGAGCTGCTTGCTGTTTCATGTTTCCAGTTTTGTAGTAAGAAGATACGAGGCCGGAAAACAGTGGTGGCATGCTTACCAATATTGCTGTAGCTGAATAATTGGTTCGTCCCCCATCCAATGATGTACTTGTATGATATCTCTAAACAGGTTTCAGCTGACAAATCACTATTACATAATTTTCGTACACGTTCCCATCTAATACCCGCTGCTGGAGCTTCGTATCAAATGTTTGTAAATCTATCAGACCAAACTGCGTGGTCATCAGTCCGTAGCTTACAAACTACTTAAACCTAGGTAATCTAACCTACCGACAAACACACACACCCATGCCCCAGGGAGGACTCGAACCTCCACGGCGAGCAACCGCGCGCTCCACAGCGAGACGCTTTAGAGCGCTCGGCTACTCCACCGCGGCTCTGCTGGAGCTCGTGGTAGCGGATGTCTTCTCGCTCCCAAGACTAAAACTTCACTCCTTGTCAAAAACTCACCTGTTATCTCCTCCAAGATTCATACCAAATCCCCCTTCCAGTATTTTATCATACAATGGTAGTGTGTAATGTAAAACTGTTGCTAAAAGGTGGGACGAAAGTTCATTCCTCATTGATCGTTTCCGATCGCCGCCCAATAAGTGAAAAGTTAACAATTGCTTCGCGCCTAAGACGGAGGGGTTCTGCAGACTGCAAACGTATTATCTCACGGTCCCCGTGTGGGCGGTCAACACATTAAGGATTCCTCACATAAAACAAGCGACCCCTTCCACTGTGGCGCTGCTCTTGCCGAACACTTGTCATGCGACATACCGGCGCCAGCCGAAGCTACGGTTGCCTCCATGGCTTTCTCTATCGTTTTGTGACCCTCAGCTCCTCGGCTGGACACTATACTGACACCGGGAGGGGAGGTTACCTACCTTCTACCTCGACCACCCGGCCGTTCGCTATCCACCAGCTGTTTCTACTATTCACCAAACTGCCAGTCTAAATCTTCCCTCGTTACCCCAGAAAAATAGTAATTACATGAATTACCTCAATTGGAAGTATTCACGGGTGCTACCTACTGATTAATTTAAAAACACAATAAACATGCCATGCACTCACGATTAAATTGACTCGTATTATGCATATATAATATTAATTTTAGAAATCGCGAGCAACACGAAGTCGGACGCGTGTCAATAATATCAATAATGTCGTATGATGTAACACGGCATAAAGCACAGTGTAATGCTGGAAACTGAGCGGTTGTTCCGGAAGCGGAGATATCGCGCCACTTCATTCGGAGCCTCCGGCTACTTCCGGTTGGACATGTCGAACCAAGCAGACACCATTTTGGAGATGAATCTTGCCGTATTTGATTGATTTGCAAGTGTATTTTGCGTAGCACGAAAATATGCTTTTTCCAAGCATCAATACCATGAATATCAATCTCGATCGAAGTTTTTTAATTAGTGTTAGTTATAATAAAAGTTCTGAAAAAGTATAATTATGGGTAAAAGTGTCACGATGGTCTTATAGGATTAACGAAGAACAAAAAGGAAGAGCGCAGGTGGAGTGCAGCATAGCTCAATTAGTAGCGTTTTAGTTTGCCGAGTGGAAGGTCCCGTTTTCAGTTCCCGCTACATGCGGACATATTAATTCTCCGTAATTGTTCGAAATTTCTTACTGTTTCACATTTCTGTTACAAAAGTATATTATTATTACAGGTAATACATTTGGACGTGTCATATATTATCAAGTGTTGTTCTTATAGTCTTCTGTCAAAAACTTTCGAATCTGTTAATATATACACAGTGTCCTTCCATCTTCATATAAATTTGTCTCTTGCTTTGTAATATCAATTTCAAGATTGTGAACATAGAATAATGTGATGACCGTGTAACTGCAGACAAGCGTCTGTACATAACAATATTAAAGCGAGCGCGGGGCACAGACTAATGCAGTCTTCCATTCTTCTTTACTTCCCTTCCTTTCTCCCTCCTCTCCTTTCCTATCCTCACTCCTTCCCCTCCCGACAGTTTTGTCCTTCTATTCCAACAGAACAACCTAACCCAAATAACCGAAAGGGATATGTAGAACACCAGCGGGCTTTCACCTGCCATACTAGACTTGGAAGACGATAAACAGACTGAGTACAGGAGTGTCGCGATGTAAAGCAAATTTAAGGAAGTAGAGCTTCAGAGAAATTCTGTGAGTGAATGTGGCGACCAACAGAACCCATAAAATCTGCTGCTCTGCAGGAACCTGCCCGATTCTTGCATCATAGAGGATCTCCATGAAGCAACTGGCAAGACCATTAAAACAGCGGAATACAGGAGCTCGCTATCCATTTAATAGAATGACAAATGTGTCTTGCATTACTATGTTATTAATTGATTGATTTGTATTGCTGTAGTATACTTTTACTTACTGAGTTACATTTTAATTATTTAGTTTATCTAAGACCTCGTCATGTAAAATAAAATAAATAAAATACCAGGAAGGAATTACACTGCTTGTGTTGACTGTAGTTCTGCGGTGCCTAGGTCAGTTCTGATGTCTTTTCGTCTCCTTAGGAATTGATGTCCACGGAGAGGGAATAAAAACCTTGCAGTTTCTGATGACACTGCAAAGGACCTGAAAGAGCAATTAAATGGAATGGTCAGTGTCTTGAAGATATAAATGAACATTAACAAGAGTAAAACGAAGGTAATAGAATGCAATGTCAGAACATGAGACAATGTTGAAGGATGATGAAACAGCTCCGACAAAGAGACTGCCTACATCACACTTGGACGTCCTCTCCTCGAGTACTGTTGCCCAGTGTGGGACACTCACCAGGTGCGACTGACGGAAGACATTGATAAGGTTCAAAGAGTGGCAGCTCGTTTTGTTTTATCACGTTACAGAGGGGAAAGCGTCACGGAATTGTTGCAAGATTTGAAGTGGAAATCATTAAAAGAGAGGCATTATTTGTTGCTGCGAGATCTATTTGCAAAATCTCAATCACTGACTATTATTTCTGAATGTGAAACTGTTTTGCTAGCACCCACCTAAATAGGGAGACATGACCATTCCAATAAAATAAGATAAATCAGATGGAAAACGAAATGATTTAGTTGTTCTTTCTTCCCGCTCTTAGAGAATGGAACGGTAGAGAAAGGTTATGAAAGTGGTGCCAGGCACTTTAATGTGACTTCCAGAGTGTCGATGTTGATGTAGATGAATTAGTTTAAGTAATGAGACAACAGAAGTAGTAGATGGGTTTTGTTATTTGTGCAGCAAGATAACTTCTGATGGCCGAAGTAAATAACATATAAAATGCAGAATGGCTATGTGCAGGAAAGCGTGTCACAAGAAGCGAATTTTGTTGATACCAAATATTAGTTCAAATAGTAGGAAGTCCTTTCTGAAAGTATTTGTCTGGAGTGTAGTATTGTATAGGAGTGAAACGTGGACGATAAGGAGTTCAGACAAAAAGATGATAGAAGATTTTGAAATGTGGTGCTGCAAACGAATGGTGAAAATCAGATGGGTAGATCACGTAACTTATGAGGTAGTAGTATTGCGGAGAAAAGGAGTTTCTGGCATACCCTGACGAAGAGAAGGGATAGGTTGGTGGGATGATTCTGAGATATCAAGAAATCGTCGCATTAGAAGGAAGTGTGTGGGATAAAAGTCGTTGAAGGAGACCGAGGGACGAATACAGTAAGTAGATTCAAAATGATGTTGGTTACCGTTCGTATTCTCAGATGAAGAGGCTTGCACAGGACAGGGTAACGAGGAGAGCTGCATCAAACCAGCCTGCGGACTGAAGGCCACAACAACTACAAGGCATGTTGGGCAGTGAACTAAACCGATGTTGTGATGCAGGAGCTGTCGATGTTCGGCCGCCCAAAGGCTACCACGGCAGCAGATGACAACTACCTACGGAGTTCATCTGGGAAGAGCCCTCAAATGACCGCCACCATGCTTAATAATGATTTTCGTACAGCTGCAGATCGTCGAGTTTCTATTGTAACTGTACGTAAAAGGTTGCAAGACACGCAACCTCACTACTGACGCCCATGACGAGGCCCACCTTTGACACCTACACCATGCAGCGCGGTACAGATGAGCCCAACAGCATGCTGGTATCAATTGATATTCACAGATGAGACTCCTATCTGTGCTAAAACGGAAAATATTTGGTGACGGTTATACAGCCAGCCTGGTCGTCTTAGACGTACCATGCAGCGAATTCAGGAGGGTGTGGTTCCCTGATGTTTCGAGTGGTCATTAAGCACAACTGGTGGTCCAGAAGGCAATCAAATGTCTATTGGACACACTGACGGCATCCTCTGACGTATATTGTAACCATATCGGCAGCATTTCTGGGAAGGATTCGTCTTAATGGACGACAGTTCTCTGCCCCCATCGTCCACATGTTCTGAATGCTTTCCATTATGATAACGACATTGCAACATTAGATGGTCAACATGTTCTCCAGAAATGAACGTTATCCAACTTGCCTTGGATAAATAAAATCGCAGTTTTGGGACGAGTCACCCCACCAACGACTCTGAGAAATCCACGCCGATTCGCCGTTGAGGAGTAGGATAATCTGGACCTACTGATCCTTGATGATACAGTGGACAGTATACCACGACGAATACACGAATGCATCAGTCCAAGATCACGTGTTACAAGCTTTTATGGGTACTGGTGTAGGCTGCAGTTTAGAGTAAAAATTCAGAGTATCTAGGTTATTGTCGCAAAACTTGTCAATTTCGATTAAAGAGAAGTATAATGTTTCTGTTTCATGTCTCTATTCAATTTTTGTGTGTAAGTGAACCAGTTATCGGCATCTAAATGGTATTCACATTAAATATCCCTTGTAAATCCTATTTAATATGGTCAAACATCAATATATCGAATCTCTAAGGAAGACAATATTATTTCGATATACGGAGGGTTCGATATAACGAGGTGTTCAAGAAAAAAGTCGCGATTTTGTATTACCGTACTTATGTAAAATATTTTCGAATTTGTGTGTGATTTACGTCTATATTTATTTTAGTAATATAACATACAAGTCACGGTAAATTGTTATTTACAGTTTTCAAAACAACTCCACCAATGTTGAAACTATTATTCATCTGTTGCCGGAACCACTACACTAAACACTCTTCTACATCTGCAAACTCAGCCTTTCTTTGTCTTTTCTAATCTGTCCCTTCATCTGCGGTGACCACGTGGTCTTCATTCTTCATTATTGTCGACAGTGTTCTTTCTGGAATCCCAAAATCAGTTGCTGTCTTTCTTTTTGTTTATTCCTGCTCTCACTTCGTCAATTAACTTTGGTTTTTCAGCAATTGACAGACATTTCCTCTTATACCTCATGACTAGCACTTGCAGCTGACACTGAATGAAAACAAACCCTGGCTAAAGCCGCTCCTGCACGCAAGTCGTGGGACCTGCACAGCGACGAAGATCTCAGCTATGGAGACAGCGAGGGAAGGTAATGGAACTTCGCTATTTGCGTGCACTTCGATATAGTAAAAAAAGACTTCGACATATAGAGGTGACTTCGATATAAAGAGTTTTTCCCTATTGAACTTCGATATTCAGAGTCAAAATGTGCCCTTCTCAAGCCCTCCATAAACATCGATATAATGGAGGGTTTTATTCGAAATATCAAGCTTTTGTGCTTCCAAGGGAAGGGAATGAAGAAAAAATTCGATATAGACAGGTCTTAGATATAACGAGGTTCGATATATCGAGGTTTGGATGTAGTAGAATATCGAATGTAACTTATTGTGACATGCCACATAAATCCATCCGGTTTCGTATAGATATGCGCAACTCATTGTAGTAACAATCAGTTAATTTTAAAATTATTATATTTATGAGATGCAGTTTCGTATACAGTCATCTGCAGTGCAAAATGTGCTCAGACACTGTTATCGGCACTCATTCGTACTATTTGTCACCAGTGGGACTTAATTTTTTTCTAGGTGACGAAACTATTGAATAGTACATTTAAAATATGTATTTAGTCGCTAAAGTGTCGATTAATCAGAGAGTGCTGATTAATGGTAATGAAACCCAGAATCGTGTTGATTCAACACTTTTTTAATGTCTGTAGAAGGCAACCGAACTGAGAATAAGTGGAATATTGGCCAATCTTGACCAATGATTCAGTGTGTTTTATCCGTGATGGATTTGTTTGAACTCCGTGGCTGTTCGTAATAAAGAGTTGAGAATAAAAACCGACATTCAAGACCTTATTATATTTTTATGAACGGCCTGTTTCGGGTTTGAGTCCATCTTCAGATGCTTAAAAATTCAGAATTTTATATGTGTAGTAGCATGTTGGTGTAGTTCATTGTTTGAAAATTATTTCGTATTAATTGTAAGCTAACCTTTAAGGTAAGCCTTACATTATAACGAGGAATGAGCTTCATTTTGAACATGTTATCCGTTTGAACCTGTTTATAGTGAATATGTAGTAATGAACTTCTTATGTGACTTAATTAATTATCATGATGCAAAATGTATGTAGGTAACTTAATTGTGAACATTTTTGGCATTTATTTATTATCTGTATTGTAATTGTTTTTGCATATATTATTTTATTTTATTTTATTTGTACATTGTATGTTTTCTATATGACTGTGCTTACTTGTTATGTTTAATTTGTCAGTGTAAAAATATTTCTCTGTGAACAGTTATCGATATGGCTCCTCCGGACAGAGACTTTATCGTATAGCAGCGCTCGCCTGTGGGAGAGAAGGCAAGCAGCAGTATCTGCCGCCCCGTGACGTAGATCAGACGTTCGTACGCGGTCCGCGGAGTGCTCAAACAATATAAGTAATAAAGTTAAACAAAGTGAAAGTTATAATTTGTTATAAGTGCAACGGTATTAAAGTTTATGTGAAACCAGTGAACATAAGTGAAGCAAGAATTGATCTTAATGAAACATTTATTCCTTCGTTCTGCTGAGGCAGAAATTCGTTACGTGTTCGGTAACCGTCCCAGACCTCCGAAACGCGGTAGCGTCATCGCGGACGCTAACGATCGCGATTAATTACGCGATTCGCGAAGCATCATTTATATGACTGCATCATTTATATGACTGCAGAGTACCACGTCGCTGGACTGGTAAATAGGATAAGTTAAATGCCATTGGGTGAAATTTACTGTGAATGCATGTTTATGTTTCGTTAAAATACAAGAAAATTAGACAGTACTTTTGCTATCTTATTTGAAAAACTATTTAACCACTCATAATTAGTATGACAATCCTCAATAATACATGAATAATATTTCTACACAATTTTACAATCAAGTGAGTGTCATTAATTGTTATGGACTGTAAAAATCATCCAGTTGAGACAATTTTGCTAAAATTGATGGTAGAAGATAACAGACAGTTGAATTAATGAATAATTTTTCTATTTCGTTTTCCATTGAGTTCAACAATAATAGCCACCTCACCTCTATCCTATAAAGAACCAAACTTGTACTAATGTCGTATGCATAGCATTAATTAAGACTGATTTACTTAAATTTTCTATGTGCTTGAGTGAATTAGTTTTATCAGATGCTGACTTTAGTGGTTGATGTTAAAAAATCCTACTCTTCATAATTTTCTAAATTATCATTACCATTAGCGTACTAATTGAGTCGTACGCATTGCGCAGACGGAGTAAGTTAATTTCTGCTATCTGTGTGTGCACAGTCTCTGTAGAAGATTTTGTAAGGAAAGGGAAGGTGAGTGATCTTTTGAAAAGTTTGTCAGGTAGGGCCATAGTATTCGTTGATTACAATAATTGTCTTGCTAAATATTTTCAAAATTTAACTACACCACTTGCATTAATCACTAGTTTAACGTAACTAACCAACGAAATTAAGGTCAGGTTTGTTATGTTGCTCAAACATTACAACAGCCACCACAATTAGTAACAAGTAAATCAAAATTTATATATATGGTGTGACGTACCCTCTTATCTTAATTCTTTCGTTCTTGTTTGTACTTTGCAGTTTTACCCTTTTTTTCTCTTACCACTGGGTGGGCCTACCCAAGCGCTGTTCAACTGACAGCAACGGCTTCCATACACAGTATGAAATGTGCTTGGTAAGTTCGCGTAGGCTTTATCCTGAGCATGGATATATACTGGTTCACAGTTATTTCGGTCTACGTTCACATGAACATACCGGCTTGATTAAACTTGACAAATGAAAATGGCGCGCAACGGATAACGCATTATTATTATTATTATTATTATTATTATTATTATTATTATTATTATTATTATTTTTTTTTTTTTTTTTTTTTTTTTTTTTTTTTTTTTTTGTTAGAATTAACGGAACCAGTACACATCCACCTTACCCCCAGGGTAAATTCGAACAAATACCAATTTCAATTCTCATAATAATTGTGAGATCCCTTTGTTTCCCGTCCAAAATGGGGAGCATTGAAGGAGAAGTTGAGGGGTAAGTCAGTTATTCTAACACAAAATTTAATCATAAAGGTTTTTTTTAGACAATTTGCCATAAATATTAGTCAACTGGCCTACTACTGCTTGTAACTACTCTGTACACTATTCATTGTCACACATGGTGGGTGAGGAGGAGGGTAGGAAATCTGCACACAAACGGACATAAAACATGCAACTCACTCACTGCATGATTAGCGCAAAGCTCTATACATTTACTACTCAAACTAATCCTGCTGGTCGAACAGTAAGTGGGCTTGTGGACGCAATATACAGAACAATTTACAATTTCTTTAAATTTACCTAAAGACATTTTATTAAATCAAATTCCACTTCCCCACTTATGACTTTAATTATGTCTTATGCCGCGTTTCTTACCACATTCTGGGGAATTTTGCGCAGCAAGCAGCACCAGCGTTCGTCCACCTCGATGGTCTCCTTCCAACTCTCCTAAAGATGGCTTCCCTCTACCTCAACCGTCCTCCAATTCGAACCACGCCAAGAAGACGCGCCCTGATTGGCGGAGGCAGGTGTAGCCAACTGGGCACTTTCCTTTTACTCTTTCGCGAATCCACCTCCTACCATCGACCAGCAGCAAAGCCTGCTAAACTCTTTCCAACACTAGCTGCCTACACAAAAAGCGAAAAACTCACAAACTACCGACACCATCATGCTATAGTACCCCTACTGGTTCAACTATGCTCAACCACTCCTTCGCTCACACTGTGATGAGAAACGTGGGAGTGTGACATGAATAAAAGGAAAAGGGAATAAAATATAATAAAATACAAACTCGCCATCTCTGCTTCTACTTCTTTGCCCTTGCCAGTCGGCCATGAAACCACATGATAATGATCAAGTTAAATCAATTTATATTGAAAATAGTAAACATTACTGATAAAAGTGAGAAAAACATGAGCAAGGTAGGAGAAATTGGCAAAATCGATTAGGTGGAGCAATGAGGCGGTATGACAGTAACGTCTCAGTATTTATATATTTTTTACCTCCACTCACACTTTTCTTAAATAAAATAAACACCTTTCACCCAAAATATCTCCAACAAAAATATTTTCTTTGCTTACATAATAATAGAGAAATCTCATGCAGGTGGCGAGATAACATGAACAGAAATACTGTGTACTTACATTTATTACGGTATCGAAATCGTGATTGTCCATGTGACGCATCTTTATTGAAGCCCGGTCGTTGCTGCAATTCACTACGCGGTAACTCTCGCAACGTTACTTGGTGACGAATCGTCTATAAGAAAAGTATCAGTCTAAAGCTCTCCAAAGCCGGAGCAAAGAAAAGGAACGAGATCTACTGGCAATTGGAGCGCCTCTGCGGCGCGTTCACGCGGCTTGTTTGCCTGCGCAAACAAGGGGAGGGCCGCTCGCTCGCCTCTGGTAATCGGAATCGCCCGCTCCGGAGCGCAGCGCAGCGGATGAGTTCTCCCCGTTTGATCGCGCCAAAGTGATTGGATCGCCGTATCGGCGGGCATTCAGCCCCGGACCTACTGCGCCGCTCGCAAGTGTTTGACCTGTTGCTTATCTGCCTCTACTATGTGTGTGTGTAGTGCAAACAGCCTCGCGTCTGCTGCTCGCTACACGGCCGTCTGATACTGTGTGACGCTCCCCGATTTGCAATCCCATCTCCGTACAGGTTCCGCCGAGTGCCGCCTTACTGCGTACTTCCGCTCCAGCAAACCCTACAGACTCGATGCGCAGTTTTGTTTTGGTAGCTGTGATGGAAAGCAAACGGAGCCGTTGATCTATTGAAGAGAGTGTGTCAGCGCTGCAAAGGGCATTCCTTTAGGACGCCAATACAAGACGTTAAAAAAAGTTGAATTATTTTGACAGTTGGAAGTACTCATTGATACAAAATAAATAGATCCGACAAACATGGAATTTTTTATTTTTATTTTTGAGAAAAACACGTTTATAGTAGTTGTTCTACGCGGCGTCCATCCAAAGGAGTGCATTCGTTTGTCCTTCAGCGTAAGGGTGTGTTTATGCTGCCTCTTCGCTGCTCGCCGACATGGCACGGCGGTGATGAATCAAACCCACAGAGTGTTACCGGCCCATTTAGCGTATACCATCGCAGCTCGCCCAGCTCGCTGCTCGCTACAATCCTCGCCAGGCGATGATATCAAACTGGTTTGTTTATCGCGCAACGATCATCGCCACCCGGCCTGAAACTTGCACTGTGTCTGTTTGCTACAAGGTCACTCTATCAGAGTGGCGCTTGACTGTTGCGCGCGTAGAAATTTAGTGCACATCACGCGCAATGTTGTTTTTTAGAGGTAGTTTCAGTGCAGGCAACAATGAGTGAGGATCTGAAGAAGGTATTTACTATGCCTGTAAAAGCGATCTGGATAGTTTTTGAGCTGTGGGTAGTACTTGTGAAAGTATCTGTAGTGATGACGTTCAGCATTCAAAGAATGCACTCCACACCTCCTCTTCCTTCTCCTTTCCAATAACAACATTTTTGTAGAGAACAAATCACTTTCACTGTCGTCAGACGATGTGGAGAACATGTCTGACGATTCACGCCGCTGAAGTTGTGTACTCAGCTGTAAATTAACAGCTGCAGGAGAATACATACTGCGAGCAGCGAACAGCGACGGCCTGCAGCGTGAATGCAACGAGGCTGCCGACGAGCAGCGAGTTGTCAGGTGACAGCAGCGAGCTGACAGCTGCGAGGTGGCAGCATAAACGAACCCTAAGGAATGATGAAGCCTTTCCTGTACACCACGTCGTTGTCATAGTACCTGCTGGCAACCACTGAAGACGTGACTCTGTAGCCTTTGTTTTGCTTTTTTGTTGATTAGAGATATGTAGACCAATGTCTTCAAGAGACCCCAAAACCATACATCTGGGGCAGCGGCTCACAATCCTTTTTGTCCTTGAACACATAGTCTATTTGGAATAGTTTTGGCGATCATAAATATATGTATAATCTGCGCGCGCGCGCGCGCGTGTCTGTGTGTGTGTGTGTGTGTGTGTGTGTGTGTACTACACTTACGTGCAGTAATTATCATTGATGTAAAATCGAAGTTATTACTATTGAAAATGTTTCAGTGAGGTCTTCAAAACCAGTGAAGGGAATGTCCATGAATGTCCAACAGGTATGAGCTGCTGTTAATCATCGCTCACTGGTTCCAGGCTTTTCTTCCACTGGACGTAGCACACGATCTTCCATTTTAGGCGTAACGATTATGCGGGACCGTCCATTGTCACTTTTCAGTTGTGCTGTAAGCTAATACCCTGCACAAGTCTGCTGAACAGCTTGTCATAAGCCACTCTGTACTGCATAGAGGTTCACGGGCTACGTCCAGTTGCTAAATAATAGCATAATATCATATTCGCCATTCAATATTTCGAGTATTAGCGTCCAATTGCTAGCAATACACGAAACGTGTAAACAAAGATGTTACTATAGCATCAACATACAAAGCGTTTATTTTGTTATGGTCTTCAGACTGGTGACTGGTTTGATGCAGCTCCTCACCCTTCCCTATCCTGAGCAAGCATCTTTATCTCTTCCCACATCCATTTGCATTCGTCTCTAGGTCACTCTCTGCGAATTTTACCCCCACACACTTCCCTCCAATGGTAAACCCACGATTCTGAATTGTCTAAGAATGTCTCCAAACAACTGATCCCTTCTTTTAGTAAAGGTATGTGAAAAATTGCTTTTTTCACCAATTCTGTTCAGTAGATCCTCATTAGTTACGCGATCTACCCAACTAATCTTCAGCATTCTTCGTAACAGCAGATTTCAAAAGCCTCTATCGTCATGACCGTGTCATCAAGGTCTTCAAGAGGCGACTAAAGTACGCCATAGCCCCAGTATAGTGAAAGTTATGGTGACTCTCGTGTACGACTGTGATGGTGTTATCCTAAAGCATTACGTTCCCGCAGGGCACACCGTCAATGCACGGCATTACTATTCGTTTTTGGAGCATCACCTGCGACCAGCTTGGCGAAAGAAGCGACAAAACTTGAGCCCCGTTACAACCAAAGCGAACACAAGCTAACGAGCAGCAGCGAACGAGAATTCGCTCTGTTGTAAACGCTATGCGCGCGCTGTTCGGTCACGCTCGGCTCGCATTCACAAGTGTTCGTTTGTGATCCGCTGGGTGGGTGTTTCAAGACGAACCATCAAAGCATGGTCGCGTCCTCTCCGCTTCAGCGCCAGCATATGCCACAAACTGTGTATGCTCGCCTTGCGGCAGTGTGCTGTTTTCTCTTCCGTTCGCTCCGGTGTAAACGCTTATTCGCAAGTAAAAGCCAATGCGTGCGCGCGTAGGCGAATTCCTGGCGAATGAGCATTCGCCTATGTTCGCTCGTGTTCGCTTCGGTGAAAACGGGGCTTTACTGCGCAACCCAACCATCATTTTGCACGACAGTGCGCGGGCGCATACAGCGCAAGCAGTGGCTGCTCTGTTCGGTGGATGGGACTGGGAAGTACCGTACCATCCAACATACTCCCCGGACTTAAGTGCTTGTGACTTTGATTTGATTCCGAAGATGAAGGAACCACCTCGTGGCATTCGCTTCTGAACTGTTCCAGAGATTCGATGGGCAGTAGACCGCTCCATTCGCACCATCAACAAAACAGGCTCTGCTAACGGTACACTACGCCTTCCACATCGCTGGTTCAAAATGTTTGCATAGCTTATGGGACTTAACTATGGGGTCCTCAGTCCCTAAACTTACAAACTACTACTTACGATCTAGCGAATACTAAGCCGGCCGCGGTGGCCGAGGAGACTAAGGCGCTCCAGTCACGGTCTGCACGGCCACTACGGTCGTGTGTTCGAATCCCCCCTCGGGCATGGATATTTGTGCCGTCCTAGTTCGTAAGTAGTTCATAAGTAGTTTTAAGTTTAGGGACTGATGACCCCGTAGTTAAGTCCCATAGACTATACAAACATTTGAACATTTTTTGCTAATACTAAGGACGGCACAAATATCCAGTGACTGGAGCGTCCCCACATCGCTGGCCACGGGTTCTACACAACGCTGGTGAACACTTTGAAGAACAGTAAATGTGCAAATATGTAACGCTTTTGTATAGGTTGGGAATAAATTGTTGCCACTATTTCAGTTACAACTCTTGTATTTATTGTCCATGTTTCACGCCTGTACGACACTACACAAATGGCTTCAGAAAAGACTTCCTTACACCTAAATTAATATTCCATGTTAACAAATTTCTTCTCTTCCAAAAACGCTTTTCTCAACAGTGCCACTCTGCGTTTTATATCCTCTGTTCTGCAACTATCTTATGTTACTTTATTACCCAAGTAAGAAAACTCTTTTACTACCTTCCTTGTTTCGTTACCTGTTCTAATTCCTTCAGTATCCCCTGATTTTCTTAGACTGAACTCCATACCCATGTTTTGCCCTTGTTAATATTCATCTTATACCCTGTTGTCCACGCTCTGTCCATTGCGTTCAATTTACTATTACTAAGTCATCAGCAAAACGCAATGTTCTTCTCCTAATCTGTCCTTGCTTTCCTGCACAGCTTGCTCAGTGTACTATTTAAATAACATTGGAGAAATGCTACAACTCTGTCTTACTACAGTCACAACTAAACCTTCCCTTTCATACCTTTCGGCTCTGATATCTGCTGAGTGCGGTGTTTTTCTTTTTCCTTTTTTCTTTTTTTTCAGAATTTGAACAAAATAATTTTGATACATGTGAAATTTCATTACTTATTTAAACTACTATTGGTCGCGTTTGTTGCTATAGCCCTTTCAGACCCAATTTAGTAGGTGATATGACTTTAATAGAGAGAGGGACTTTTAAGATACAAAATACACACAGTAATTCATTACAAAACAGAAAATATTTTTTTAAATAAAATTTGTACTCAGAGATTTGTCTGTTTTGGGCTTTCACTACAATAATTTATCATCTGCACTATCTTACAGAAACGCCTTTGAAAGAAATGACGTAACATCAAAGGAACATATAGAATCAAGTGGGTTCCAGACGTGACAGCCTCACATGCCAAAACATGGACATCAACACCTTGTCAACAAGTCTTTCTTCAAATGTTTGTAAAGTTATGGGACCTAACTGCAATTGTAATTGGTCCCTAAACTTACAAACTACGTAAACTGACTTATCGTAATAACAAGACAAACATCAATGCCCAAGAGCAACTCGAACCTTCGAATTGGAAAGGCCGCGCGCACCGTAGCAGGACGCCTCAGTGCGCACGGGCGAAGTATATCTTGCTGCCATTGTAAATATACTGGAAGTTTGCCGACTGCTGGTTTCACCCAGTGTAGAAACATGGAACTAAACCACGTTGAACTCGTCACCGCCTTCCATCCACGGTTGTGTGATGCAGGTCCAAACTTCCTAGGGTGAATCACAAAGAAAAGAAGCGAGCAAAACAACAAGTGCACAACTGTGCGTGCAGGGCCTGTAAGGTATAGGTACACTTCTTTTCGTATGCAAGAAAGATTCAAATGTTCAAAAATGTTCAAATGTTTCTTAAGCTTAAGGGACTTAACTGTGGGGTCATCAGTCTCTCAACTTACAAACTACTTATGAAGTAGCTAATACTAAAGACGACACAAACATCGAAGCCCGAGGGGCGATTCGAACCCCTGACCGTAGCGGTCGTGCAAACTGTGACTGGCTTCTCCTTTTCTCTTACAAAATTTCCGTCTGCTGTGTGTATCTGAGCCTTACTCTTTTTCATCTTGTATCTACAAATTGTTGTCTACAGATGCCGATTCCCTCTGTGGTCGCGTGTCTGTGACATTGTTGCTACTTTAGTTTACAGTAGACAACTGCATTGCAAGATTATTTAGACTAGACAACTGATCAGTGCTGTATTCTAACACAAGTTCATTCTCTGTCTGTTCACCTCTCTCCTGTTGTTTCTTACGAGACTGACTAGTGTTCATAGACATCAAAAATCCAATCAAATATTATAAAACTGACGTAACAGAAAATTGCTTTTCTACAAACGAAAATCTCGCGCGAAAAACGTTGTCACTTTCAGTACAAAACACTTACAATACACTTTTCAACGCTGTTACAAAATCAATAATGAACAACATCGTAACCAAGACACAATGATTGAAAATAAAATAAAAAATCACACATAATACACATTCACAATTTCCTGAAAGACAATTACACAAGTTATAAAATACATATAAAATTATTTCCAGTGACTGTGGCTACCTAACAATCATTATACTTTGCACTGATTATTACGTCATAGAAGCTCTAAATTCTCATCCTGACAAGAGTCGACATGTGAAAGTTTCTCGCTTCTCCTTCTCTCTTACAGCGTGCCGCAGACCGCTCGGCCTCTGCGGCCGGCAAGAGAGTTATTCTACGAAAATTTTGTACAGCATCAAACCATACTTACGGGTGTGTGGAACTGTATGATTTATTTAATTCATGAAAATTTGAATGAGCTAATAAATTTTAAACATGACTTTTAGAAAAAACTGATAGTTTATAGTTAATTATTTTTACCATAATTTATAACAAATTTGGAAAATTTGGAAAATTTCATACACCTGTATGTATGCGGTGCCAAATTCTTCGAAGAATATCTCTTACTTATAAGTAAAAGTGTATCTATACTAACAATTGCAGCCAATAGTAAGTAGCCGCGGTGGAGTGTCCAAGCGCATTGAGGCACTATGCTCCGATGCGCGAGGCCGTTCCCCGTCAGAGGTTGGAACCCCTCCTCGGCATGGACGTTTAATATACGGTAGTTCATGAGTAGTTTGTAGGTTTTGGGGACTGATGACCCGGCAGTTAAGCCCCTTAAGCTTAACAAACATTTCGAATAGTAAGTAAAGAAAATTTTTTGTATTAAATTTGAAGTACCACTGCTATGACTATGAGTTATGAATCATTCCTTGCCAGGCTGACAAAATGTTTGTTAATTTATTTGTAAAAGTATAGACAGTGGAAATTAAAATGTGCTTTAGTGGCTCTCCCCCTCCCAGTCGGCCGCGGTGGAGTGAAGGACCGCGCGGTTGCTCGCCGTCGGAGGTTCGAGTCCTCCCTAGAGTATGGGTGTGTGTGTTGTCCTTGGGTTAGTTTACCTTAGTTTAGGTAGTTTTTGAGCTATGGACTGATGACCACGCAGTTTGGTCCGATAGATTTACAAACATTTGTACACATTTGAAGTCCCAACTTAATTATTATTTTTTTTTCTTTTTTTATTATTTATTTTTTAACTTTTTTTAACCTCCAAGTCGGCCCGATTGGTATCCTATCCCCCTTTAACGACAGGAATTCT
This sequence comes from Locusta migratoria, assembly GCA_026315105.1. Taxonomy (NCBI): domain Eukaryota; kingdom Metazoa; phylum Arthropoda; class Insecta; order Orthoptera; family Acrididae; genus Locusta; species Locusta migratoria. The sequence continues at coordinate 283,450,600 of CM048750.1, read as the reverse complement.
TGTGATATTGCATTCGAGTGGGTCTGTGTGGGTGATACAGCGAGTCCGTAAGCTTGTGTGCTGTATGTGGCTCTAGAGCTGTGGGCAGCAGCAGATTATCTAGCAAATGGAAACGCGCTGGTTTCCGCGCTGTTTTATAAACAGATCGCTGCGAGCGGAAATATAGCCGACAGTGAGTTTGGCGTGCGCCAGTGCAGCTGCTGCTGCCTCGGTGGTGGGAAAGAGTACAGCACGGAGCAATTATGGGGGAGTCGCGCGGTGCTGGGCGCGGCTTTTAATCGGCCCATTTGTCAGCTGGGCCGCTAATTGGCGCCGCTGTGGCTGCGCGGCTGTATTTAATTGCACTCGGCGTTAGCGGCCCGGCCTCGGGTTCAACGGAGCGCCCCTGCTGTGCAGAAGGAAAGCTATTCCCTGACATATCGGGCCGAGCACCCAGATGCGTGCATTAGAATCCGCTCTGTTGGTACTCAGATTGCGGATGCTCATGGCCAATCCCAGATTCAAGAACAGTGCTAACGTATAAACATGTATGACGTCGAACAGTTATCAGTTTCCTTAAGAACAGCATACTCTAAGGTATTGACACGAGGATATGTAGGTAAATAATAGGCTGCCTGGGGGATCGGTATTAGCACTGATGCTTTTTAACCTCAAATTAAAATGTTCAAATGTTTGTAAAGCTTATGGGACTTAACTACAGGGTCATCAGACCCTAAACTTACAAACTACTTATGAACTAACTAACACTAAGGACGGCACAAATATCCATGCCCGAGGGGGGATTCAAACCCCCGACTTTTTAACCTCGTCTCTCATATGCCAGAAACCAAGTCAAGGAAGTTCATTTGTGTTGTTGTTGTGATCTTCAGTTCGAAGACGGGTTTTATGCAGCTGTCAAATGTTCAAATGTTTGTAAAGCTTATGGGACTTAACTGCGGAGTCATCAGTCCCTAAACTTACACAAACTACTTATGAACTACCTTATACTAAAGACGACACAAACATCCATGTCCGAGGTAGGATTATAATACCCGACGGAGAACGGTCTTTCGGATCGGAGCATAGCGTCTCAATGCGCTCTGCCACTCCGCCGCGACTATGCAGCTGCCCCCCTACCCTGTCTTCAGCAAGCCTCCTTTATCTCCGTACTACTATGCTTCTCATAAAGCAATCCTGCCACGCACTCAAAGATCACACTTTGCCGCATTCGAGTGGCCGAGCGTTTTAAGGCGCCTTGGTGCGGAGCGCGCGGTTGCTCGCGGTTGGGGGTTAGAGTCCTTTCTCGAGCATGGGTATTTGTGTTGCTCTTAGCATAAGTTAGTTTAAGTAGTTTGTAATCCTAGGGACTGATGATCAACGTAGTTAAGTCCCTTAGAGTCACAAACATTAATTTCTCCTTCATACTTTCATTTTACTTATGTTGTACACCATAGACAATGAAAATAGTTCTATATCAAGACACACAGTTCTTTTACCTACCTTGTTCACCCAAAAATATCCTAATGTAAAAACCAAATAAAAATTTTAAAAATATAGTGTAACTCAATATATAAACTGTGATGTATGATTCACAGCAAATGTAATACGTTTTCAGTTTGAGAGTCCAAAAACACAGGTCACGACCCTACAAAAATATGTACCATTAATTGTCATATAATATTTCGTACCACCGTAGCATAAGTAATGTGTATAATTTGGGCATTTCTTAAAAATGTCAATCAAACACAATAAGGAAGTTAACTCAACACCATCTAGAACTTGAGAAGAAACTGGAAGTTTCTCACCGAATGTCGTTATCAAAGATTTTGTGTCTATGTACATATTTGAGTAAAATGTTTGAAATTCAAAGAACTAGCGTTTCTTGTTGACGCTAATCTTTTGTATCATGATGATGGCCTAATAAACCGAAAAAATTAGTCCACCAAAAACCATTCATTTATTTAACCTGAAAAATGCTTGAGTGTTTCACTAAATGGAGACCAGAAAAACTTGTGAACGCTTATGTCACCTGCTTTCATCTGAACAAAATAAAAAAATAAAATATGAATGGCGGGATACGAGCTGGAAGTTGTATGAATAACATTGAACTCCCATATAAGCCACATCCAAAGTTCACGGGGGAGGGGGGGAGGATCAGTCTAGATAGGACATTTTAAAAATATATTCTATAAAATAAATTCGCGCAAACTCTGCACATACACTACAAACGCTGCAGCCGAGTAGTATGCATTAGTGTATTTAACCAGCAAGCACATAAATAACGAGGACAGCCAGCTCAAGGTTTTTATGAGGTTTATAACTGGATGTGTAATGACCGATAAACTTACTTCCAACATTTTGTCGTACACCTTCACCTTCGTTTAAAAGACAGGAAGCGCAGATGGAGGAATATGCAAAAATTATAACAACACTCTACTTGGACATGTCCCAAGTGTGTAAAGGGCAATCGCTAGTGGCTCTTCAGCAGAGATACTGAATGGCACGACAGATGGAGTGACAACTGTGACATTATGAATCCAGTGAAGAAATCTAAGGAGTTTCGACTTTCACGGCACCTATAGATAAGCCTCAATAGGTTAAGTAGAAGACATACCATAAATGAGAAAAGCTACCAGTCTCAGTTGTGACTATCGGGCTACCAATCACAGAATACAACTCATCGCCGAGGACTGTGAATTAAGAGGACATTATGGCTTCCGTACTGATTTCTTCAAAGCCACAACGCCCTGCTTCGGAAGAATCACCATTCTACATGTCAGAACATGAGTATTCAAGTGACGCACATTAACTGCTGTTATTGTAATTAGATTCCATATTGTGCCAGCCCAGCACAGAATTGTGATGAAATAAAAGATTTCAGCTTGGTAGCCCATGTAAGATGTTTATTTTATAAAAATTCACAACATATCGATTTCGTCGCTAAGATGGAACATCAATGTGTGCAGAATTGCAAGTCATGATGACCTATGAGCTAATTTTATACTTGTGAGTTGAACCAGCAAGACATTTTAAATGTATCTTATGATATGAAAAAAAAAAAAAAAAAATGTTTTAAGCAGAGCACATAGGTCATCATGACTTGCAATTCTGCACTCACTGATGATGTTCCATCATAGGGACGATATCGATATGTCGTGAATTTTAATAAAATAACCATCTCACATCGCCTACCATCTGAAACCTTTTATTTCATTATAACTGTTGTTATGTTTCGTTTGGTCTATCTAATATATCCTATATTTTATATTACTTCATTACGTATACTGTATACATGACTTGTATAGTGGAATTTAGCAATGATTAGGTACCCTCAGAATTACAATTAGTATGCTCTCTTACATTTTTCAACTCCCTCATAACCTTTTGTTGAAACAGTGTATATGAAGTACTGTACATTAAATGATAACATTTACAGATGAACAGCTCAAGAGGTTCTGTGTCGATCTATGTTGAAACAGCCGCATTAGTACGAAGTGTAAACTTCACGGGTGGTACTAATCATAGATTTTATAAACTCATTCACCAAAGAAGATGAAACCAATATTCCAGATTTCGAATTATAAACAGAAGCGAGAATGAGTAACGTAGAAGTAGATATCATCGGAGTAGTGAAGCAACTAAAATCACTTAACAAGAAAAAGTCGTCTGTTCCGTACTGTATACCCATTAGATTTCTATCTGATTATGTTAAAGCGATGCTCCTTACTTAACAGCCATATACAACCGCTGTCTTGAAGGATCCGTACCAAAAGATTGGAAGGTGTCACAGGTCACACCTATATTCAAGAAAGCTAGTAGGAGTAACCCACTAAACTACAGGCCTATTTCATTGACGTCAATTTACAGCAGGGTTTGGAAACATATCATGTAATCAAATATTATGAATTATCTCGAACAGAATGATCTATTGACCCAAGGTGAACATGGATTTAGAAAATATCGTTCATGCGGAACACAACTGTTTACTCACACAAAGTGATGAGTGCTATCGACAAGGGTTCGTAAATCGATTCAGTATTTCTTGATTTCGAGAAGGCTTTAGACACCGTACCTAACAAACGGCTTTTAATCAAATTGCGTGGTTATGGTATATCGCCCCAAATTTGCGACTGGATAGGTGATTTCCTGTCAGAGAGGACACAGTTCGTAGTAATCGATGGTAAGGCATCGACTAAAACAGAGGTGATATCGGGCGTTCCAGAGGGTAGTTTTATTAGTCCTCTGGCGTTCCTTATTTACATAAACGTTTTGGGAAAAAATCTAAGTAGCTCTCTTCGGTAGTTTGCAGATGACGCCGTCATTTACCGTCTAGTAAAATCATCTGAAGGTCAACATATATCAATCAAAATGTTAGGCGTAAACTCCTCTAAATACCTATGATTAACTATTACATCAGACTTAAACTGGAAAGAACACGTAGATAATGTCATGGGAAGGCGAACCAGAGATTGCGTTTTATTGGCAGAACCCTTAAAAGATGCTACAGAACTACTAAAGAGACTGCATACACTACGCTTGTCCGTTCTTTTATGGAGTATTGCTGCCCAGTGTGGGATCCTTATCAGGTGGGTTTGACGGAGAACTTCGAAAGAGTTCGAAGAAGGACACCTCTTTTTGTACTGTCACGATACAGGGGAGACAGCTTTCGGGAAATGATACAGGATCTGGGATGGGAATCATTATAACAACGGCGCTTATCGCTGCGGCGTGGACTAGTTACGAAGCTCCAATCACCAAGATTGTCCTTGGAATGCGAAAATATATTGTTGACTCCCACTTAGATAGGTAGAAATGATCATCAGAATATGGTGGAGACATGGCTTAGCCACAGCCTGAAAACATCCCTTAGGCTGTGGCTCCAACATATCCTTTCTTCCAGGAGTGCTAGTCTTGCAAGTTTCTCAGGAGAAATTCTGTGAAGTTTGGAATGTAGGAGGCGAGGTACTGGAGGAAGTAAAGTTGCGTAGAGGCATCGTGAGTCGTGTCTGGATAGCTCAGTCGGTAGAGCGCTTGACCGCGGAAGGCAAAGGTCCCAGTTTCGAGTCCCGGTACGGGCACACAGTTTTAATCTGGCAGGAAGTTTCATAGCTGTTGTTGTTTGATGTGGTCTTCAGACCACACACAGCTCTGATACACATCTCCACGCTACCCTGCCATGTGCAAGACTCTTATTCTCTGAACAAAGGCTACCTGCATCATTTCGAACATGCTTATTGCATTCATGACTCAATCTCCCTCCGTGATTTTTACCCCATAGACATTCGTCTGTAGCACCACATTTCAGATGCTTCTATTATCTTCCAGTCTGAACTTCGTATGGTCCACATTTCACTACCGTAGAGCGCTACACTCCGCAAAAATTTCTTCAGAAAAGAATTCCAAACATTTCAATTAATAATGGATACCAAAAAATTCCGCATCTTGAGAAATGGTTTTCATCCCATAGAAATTGTACAGTTAATATCTTATCGACTATGGCCATCAGAAGATATTTTGCTACTCACACTACAGAACTCAGCTACTACTATAATTGTCTCATTACCTAACCTAATTCCTACAGCATCGCACGATTTTCTTAGATGTATACGAGCAATCATAGCTATTGCCTCTGTTTGATAATGTGTATATAGGGTCTGAAAACACCCGTTAGCAGACTCGGTAACGTCGCCAGTACAGTTTCAGTAATGGGTATTACCAAGACAGATGGAACTTTACGACCTCCACAAAACAATTCTCGTCAGATGCTCTTAACTTTACCGACAATGTACATTTTATAAGAGAATGATGTGTAAATACAGTCCTAAAATTCACGAATAATTTGGCGTGCTTTGAAATGGTTGCAATCATCATTATGACTTAAAAATTGTGAATTAAGTTACCTTGGAAATTTTAAAACATTATTATACACAAAACACGTAAAGTTTTGACAAATTAAATCCATTAACTTATTAGCCGCCGTTTTGTTTCTTAGGCAATTTTTAAGTATGAACGCAAATGAAAGCTAAATTTCGCAAGACACTTAAAATGACAAGTGGCCAACAGACTTGTTATTTACACAGAATTTAACAAAAACTGTATCATTCACGTATCTGGATCCGCACCTAACTTTGCAGCTCATCGTTTCTTCCTGTAAGAAGGTGGAAGGTGTTTGTAAATCTATCAGACCAAAGTGCGTGGTCATCAGTCCGTAGCTTACAAACTACTTAACCTAGTTAAACTAACCTAAGGACAAACACACACACACACACACACACACACACACACACACACACACACACACACACACACCCATGCCCCAGGGAGGACTCGAACTTCCACGGCGAGTAACCGCGCGCACCGCAGCGAGACGCTTTAGACCGCTCGGCTACTCCACCGCGGCTCTTCCTGTAAGAAATTTCGTACGATACAGTCCTTGAAAATTTTAATTAGATTGGGATTAAGAGGAGATCCACCAGAATAGGTCACCTGAGTACCTGTACAGTATGTCTTTTTAAATTGGAAACATTTATCTTTTACAGATATTTCAGTAGAAACAACCATTTCTTGTAATTAAACAAAACTTACTTTAATTCGGGTAAAATATTGAGTTATGATTATGTGATGTAGTAACGTCAAACGACATTACTTTGGAAACGGAAAGATTGCATATATACTTAATATTGTCAATAAGAATTGCAGAATTCTTGATACCACATTTAAATATTTTTCTCTTTAATGACGCAACCTACCTCAAAATGTTGTTGCTGTTGCTATTGATGTCTAAGAATCTCTCCTGTCAATCGATCCCTTCATTTAGTCAAGGTATGCCAGAAATTCCTTTTCTCCCCGATTCTGACTTCATCAGTTACACGATTCACCGACGTAATCTTCAGCATTCCTCTGTTGCACCATATTTCAAAAGCCTCCATCTTCTTCCTGTCCGCACTGTTTATCGTCCATGTTTGACTCCCATACAAGGCAACACGCCACCCAAAAGCATTCATAAAGGACTTCCTTATTCTTAAATTAATATTTGATGTTAACAGATTTTTCTCTTCCAAAAACGATTTTCTTCCCATTGCCATTCTGCATTTTATATCCTCTGTACTGCGACCACCATATGTTATCTTACTACCCAAGTAACAAAACTCATCTACCACCTTTACTGATTCGTTACCTAATCTAATTCCTTCAGCATCGCCTGGTTTTCTAATACTGCATTGAATTACCCTTGTTAATGCTCATCTTATACGCTCCTTTAAACACACTGGCCATTCTGTTCAGTTGCTCCTCCAAGTCGTTTGCTGTGTCTGACAGAATTACAGTATCATCAGCAAAACGCTATGTTTTATTTCTTCACCCTAAACATTATTTCCTTCTCCAAATTTCGACTGTGCTCCTTTAAAGCTTGCTCAGTATACAAATTGAATAAAGTTTGGAGAAAGGCTACAACCCTGTATTACATCCTTCCAAACTTCTGCATTCCTTTCATGCCCTTCAACTCTGATAACTGCTGTCTGGTTTTTGTACAAGTTGTAAATTACCTTCCGTTCCCTATATTTTACTACTGCTAATTTCTGAATTTGAAAGAGTATATTCCAGTCAACATTGACAAATCTTTCTCCAAATCTACAAAAGCTAGAAATGTTGGTTTGCCTTTCCTTAATTTATCATAAAAGATGAGCTGTAAAGTGAGTAATGAATGAATGAGTGGACTGAAAATATCATTCTGAATAGAGTAATGTGTAAATCATTGAACTCCGTTGAACACGTTAACCAACTGAATAATTTAGGTAAGTGTGTGTGAAAGTTCGGCTTGTGAGCATTTGCGGTAACTCCTACACTGAACAAAAACGAAGTCTTTAACATTTTAACACTGATATTCCTCTGTTAATGAATTGTATTAAGCACTACAGAAAATATTTTATAGACTGCGAATCCGGAAAGAGCCGTTTCCGATCGTAGTAGCAGGATTCTTTGTCGGAGAGAGAGAGATTCGATACATTATTTAAAGCTATGGAAACAGGATCACGGCGGGAATTCAAGAAACTTTCGCCGGTACAGGGAAACTTTTCTTCAGGACACGATTAAAACTGCAACTGATTCTCTCTTCCCTAGTAGTAGGTTTGTGACAGCATGTTACGTAACTAACAGTCTTGAAGTAGTACATTCCTTATATTGTCGAGATGTCGCTATTAGAATCAGTCATGTAACCAAACAGTTGCAAGCTGCTATGTAACTTCTGTTCCTCTTCTGTATGTGCACCCGAAAAAAATCAGCGGAAGTCTGTGCTGCTATAGACCTTCTAAGTATGTATCTTATATCTTTAAACGAGCAACTCTTATTTATATATAATTGAAAACTTCTCTAATGATTTCGATGATATCTAACAGAAAAAAATTCCCGAGCAACGTGCAACGTTCGGTCACCCGATAGTAAGTTATTAATAGCTAAGAATCTCGTGTCAATGTTGCACTATGTTTAGCCTGGCAACTGAGAATGTTTGCTAAGGGGAGAATATATAGGGAAAGCAGTAAATGAAAATATTTTGCTGCTATAGGCTAATGAAATAAGGGGGACGGGGTGGGGCTACTTTATTGCCAAAAATTGAATCAAAGTTGAATCTGTAAATCCAGAAGCCAAACGTGTTTCCACACAGTCAATTAGTACGCAACAGATATACATACGGAATACTGGAAGAGGTCCCTCTGTTCTTCCGCACATAATTACTTAGTAATAAATATAATAATGAGTTGGCAATTAACAGAAACATAATAACATAAAAATGATCTAAACTGGATTCTAATCATAATTACGTAAGAATAAAAACAATACTTATATATGAATAAGGTAGCCCGTTTTAAATATCAGTTTATGTTACCATGGGTTTGCTAAATCATTAAGCCCATTTTCAGTAATAGATTATGTTATCATATAATCGCAACATCATTATATTTGTTAACATTGATATCGTCACTATAAATGTTGTTAGGTAGCAAAATTGTTGAAGAGTTGTTTCCGTAGATAGTAACTAAAAAAACCGAGTTGGTTTTACAAGAGGTCTCACAACATTCTGCGGTGGAAAGAATGCTTTGCGAGACTTGCATCATTGTAAATTTTGAGATTAACACAGACTTCAAAATTAGTAAATGTTATGTTTTATGGTAATTAAACACAAATACATAGGAATGTATTAAATTAAGTACATGCATATTTTATTTAATTAATTAGAAAGGAAACAGTTTTCTTTATAGGCTTAGATAACTATTGACGCAAAAATTAAAATTTGCAATTTCAATCGATTATTTCTAACTGAAATTTATTTTAAAATGTGGAAAAATTGAAACTAGGAAATGCTGCCGACATGTGGAAGAAACGAAATTGACTTCGATGCAATCTCTGTGATATCATCATTAGCCCGTTGCACATCTGGTCGAGATCGCAAAACTTTTAATTTGCCATTAACTATAACCACTCTGGCGAAAAGTGACCTCTAGATGGAACAGCTCCTTTGACAAACTTTCTTGGTCTGAAATGAGGTGGGCCCTGTAATTCCGTTTTTTAATTGAATGGGTAACAACGCTTAATATTTTGTGCTTTCTTGGAAGTTATGTGGAGGAATTTAACACTGTCATCATTTACAATACCGATTCCTCCTTAGGTTAGCAATTTATGTAGACTCAACATATCTTTAAAAATAAGCAAGATGAAAAAAAAAAAATGTTTGTAAATCTAAGGAACTAAACTATGTTGTTCATCAGTCGTTAGGCGTACAAACTACTTAGAATACCTTAAAGTAACTTATGCTACGGACAATACAAACACCCGAGGGAGGAATCGAACCCACAGCGGCGGATCAAGGACGTCTAGTGCGTCCGGCTAGTCCTCCGCGGTAAGAGGGATGGAAGATACGGGTTTAACGTCCCGTCGGCAGCGTGTTCATTAGAGTCGGACCGCACGCGCGGATTTTTGGAACATGGTTAGTGAGGGTGGGGGATGGGGGGGGGGGGAATGAATCGGCCGTGCACTTACACAAATGAATCATGCCGGCATTCGCCTGGAGATACCTCTCCTGGTTTTCAGGGTGAAACTAAATTCGCGAACTCGTGCTTCGCGGCGCGATTCCTCAGATGCTAGCAAGGAAAAAAAATGTCTCTCACAAAATTTCGTCCTACGCATATTTCCGGCAGTAAATGGACGTCGAAGATTGAGATGGCTGTGTGAACCATACGACAGTGTGTTTCAGAATTACACTACTACACCAACAAACTTCTTGGGGATGCGGGAGGTGTCCTGAGGAACAAAGTGAGCATGGAAACCCATGCCCGGAAAAGTCATTCAACGACGCTACGAAGATTCCAATTTACAGGCACCAGATCGTGCCGCTAGACACTTCGACACTTCCAGCAACTTCGACGCTCTGTAGCGTCATTGGATGACGTTTCCGGGAATGGGTTTCCAGTCTCACTTTGTTCCTCAAGACACCTCCCACATACCCTAGAAGTTTGTCGGTGCAGTAGTGTAGTTCTGAAACATATTGACATATGGGATACACATCCATCTCAATCTTCGACGTCCATTTACTGCCGGAGATATACACAGGACGAAATTTTGTGACTGATTTTTTTTTATTGCTAGCATGTGAGGAATCGCTTTCCGAAGCCAGAGTGCCCGAATTTGAATTCACCCTGTATATTTTTGCATCTTTACATATATTTAGCATGAGATTGCACACATTTTTCATTTCAGAAAGCCAGGAACTGAAGAGTATCAATATGAGTGTTTTTCATATGCAAATATTGATCTAGTGGAATTGTTGTACTACTGAGACTGGGATGGGGTATGCAGTTTACGCATCTTGCCAGAGCGCAGCGTACTGGGCGGTCCGGCATGTGTGTTCGTGGCGTTCGCGATTTCTTATTTACATTGCGGTGTTTTCGCTGGTGCGCGCTTTCCGTGTCGAGTTTTGGGTAAACACCGCTGCTGAAATGGTTTGTATTCTGCTGCCCGCGTAAATAACGAGACTGGGGGCGATTCTGCTGGCCGTAACAACAGCACTGGCGGCTTTTGGTCGTAGCGCAGCAACAACGGCAGGAACCCCGAAATCAGCGGCCAAAGGCTCGCAAAGAGGGCAGCGCCATAACGGTACGAGGTGGCGGTTATTATCGGCTGACACATCCAGAGTGGAATGGCCGAGCGTTCTAAAGCGCCTTGCTGCGAAGCGAGCGGTTTTTTTGCCGTTTGATGTGTACCTGTGTGTGTGTGGGTTTGTTAAATATACTAGGGGCAAAACACAAACAATACCCTCACTACGAGATAGTAACGGCGATCCTGCCGATGATAGCGCTACAAAATCAGAGTTACTAAACTCATTCACCAAAGAAGACGAAACCAATATTCCAGATTTCAAATTACAAACAGAGGCCAGAATGAGTAACGTTGAAGTAGATATCCTCGGAGTAGTTAAAAAATGTTCAAATGTTTGTTAAGCTTATGGGACTTAACTACGGGGTCATCAGTCCTCGGAGTAGTGAATCAACTTAAATCACTTAACAAGAACAACTCCTCTGGTCCGGACTGTATACCCATGACATTTCTATCTGATTATGCAGAAAAAATAGGTCATTACTTAACAGCCATATACAACCGCTCTCTCAAAGAAAGATCTGTACCAAAAGATTGGAAAGTTGCACAGGTCACACCTATATTCAAGAAAGGCAGTAAAAGTAACTCACTGAACTGCAGACCTATTTCATTGACGTCAATTTGCAGCAGGATTTTGGAACATATCCTGCATTCAAATATTATGAATTATCTCGAACAGAATGATCTACTGACCCAAGGTCAACACGGATTTAGAAAATATCGTTCATGCGAAACACAACTAGCACTTTACTCACACGACGTTATGAGTGCTATCGACAAGGGTTCGCAAATCGATTCCGTATTTCTTTATTTCTAGAAGGCTTCTGATACCGTACTTCACAAACGGCTTTTAATCAAATTGCGTGGTTGTGGTATATCGCTCCAAATTTACGAATGGATAGGGGTTTTCCTGTCAGAGAGGACACAGTTTGTAGTAATCGATTGTAAGGCATTGTAAGATTACCGCCCAATAGAAATATTGGTAATTAATAGCATTTGATAATTAAACAGTATGAAGTTCACTGCAAACATTGACCATGCCAATGCACTAAATGTTACACAATTTTAATCTTGTTAATTATTGTAGCAATGTATGTATACAATTGGGTGACAACACTTATAGTTAGGCCATAGGTAGAAATTCTCCACGTTGAGATTTGCTGTGTGCTTGTAGCTGACGGGAGGCCAGCGAGCAGGCCGACGTTGGTGGCTTGTTCCAGCTTAGGATTTTCCAGTTCGTTTCCGGTGAGGGGAGAGAGGGACATTGGCGAGTACCAGGCACAGTGCAGCGCACAGCGTGAAATAAAATATTCTAATACTACTGGCATTTGAAGTAATACGATGCAGTTAGGAACCTTTAAGGCCCTCATTACAAAATAGCCTGTTGATAAATAAACAATACATTAGGTGATATAGTCACATCTGGCGTAATACGTTTAATTGACAATGAATAGTAATAAATTACCAACGAAGACCAAACAGGTACACAACTAGCATGGCAATGTTTGTTTAAAAAAATATTATATTAACTATTTCTCATTTTATTTTCAATTAATCTTGTGTATTTTACCTTGAAATATTCAGTTAAATCACTTATCTGTGATATAAGAAATTGCACGATTATAATAAATAGTACAAAGGATGTTTATACTAATATAAAAACGTAAGAAGATATTTACTTAATGTGTAGTGTAATTATTTTGGTTTTAAGTAAAGTTTTAGAAATGTATTGCCTGAGCGCTGTACGTTGGCAAATCGGTTAGAACAGCTCACATGGGGAAGTTGATGACGTAGGGAAAAAAACCCCAGCAGTTGAGCTTTTGGCGCGCACGTGTGGGCAGGAAGTGACGAGTCGGGAGCAAGTGGGGTAGCTGGCCGGGCGGCGTCGCTCTGCATCAATCGGCATCTCGAGGTGGTGACTTTAGATTTGTGTGTGGCAATCGCCACATGTGTTTGCTCGTCGTAGACTGCACCAAGTTGAATCGAGTGCTACTGTGTGTTTGTGAATATTTAGCCGGTGTAACAAGGTGTGAATCGCATTGAATTAAAGTGACTGTGATTTGTTAATGTAACACGTGTCGTCGCATAGGCATGAACATATACGGTGTTTGAGACAGGCACATGGTGTGAAAACAATTTGCGACAAATATTCATTTTGTCTGGGGGCTCACGAGCTATAACATTATTTGATAAATGTGTCAACGTACAGACGTATCAGCCACAGGGTTTTAATATGGTGTAATAAACAACATAAAGTGAACTTTCACGTGTTTTCAAAATTAGTAGTTAGTACACCCTTTTCTCTCATGAACTTGACTTTCTTATGAATTCTTTTGTTAATCATATGGAGGGAAGGAAAGCTGCGAACGTGTGATATCATTCCCTAGAAAACGAGTCAAACAGTAGCAATCACAGATCCATTGTTTTTGTATGCTTAGGAATTTGGTTCGCAGTTGCTGGTTGTGAGTTTTAAAAATTAAACTTTCCCTATTTTAAACTCTCACCCCGATCTTTACTCTCGCAGCATCGACTAAAACATAGGTGACATCGGGCGTTCCACAGGGTAGTGTCATTGGTCCTCTGTTGTACCTTATTTACATAAACGATTTGGGAAAAAATCTAAGTAGCTCACTTAGGTTGTTTGCAGATGATGCAGTCATTTACAGTCTAGTAAAATAATCTGAAAATCAAAACCAACTGCAAAACGATCTAAATAAGAGGAGACAGCGTCACGGAAAGGATACAGGACCTGTGGTGGGAATTATTACAACAATGGCGCTTGTCGCTAGGGCGTGGTCTACTTACGAAACTCCAATCATCAACAGTCTCCTCCGAATGCGAAAATATATTGTTGACTCCCACCTACATAGGTAGAAATGATCGTCAGAATAAGATACGAGAAATCAGAGCTCGAAGGGAAAGATTCAGATGTTCCTTCTTCCCGCACGCTATTCGAGAGTGGAATGGGAAATGAATAGTATACAGGTCGTTCGATGTATCCTCTGCCAGGCACTGAAATGTGATTTGCGGAGTATCCTTTGTAGATGTAGACGTTGTCCTTGGTATAAGTCAGTTTAAGCTGCTTGTGAGCCTAGCGACTGATAACCACAGTAGAAAAGCCCCTTGGATTTACAGTCACGTACAATGTTGTAAGATAACGACTCAGCTTTATTCATTGTACAGGCCGTTTCAAAAGAGACTTTACAACTTTAAAAATCCATGTAAATTTGTTAAAACGAGGTTCAGAGATGGTTTTATTGTTGTTTTAAAGGACAACACATTACGTTTTTACCTTAAACTAAAAATCTTCGTTGTGGCTTCCGTCGGTTATCCTGAGACATCCCATCAGTAACTGCTTTCTTCCAAAACTTTCATCGGCATTGCAGGTTTAACTTGCTCAGCGGCGGCGTAGATTCTTGCTCTAAGTTCCGGTAGAGTGCCGGCAAAGGAGGTACGTACACCATACCTTTGATGAAGCCCCAGAAGGACATGTCTAGCGGTATCATGTCTGGGGAACGGGCAGGCCATGCAATTGGCGCAGCTCGGCCTAACCATTTATTACCTGGAAAAAAGTCATTGAGAAAATGCCTGACGTCAGTCAGATAGTGTGGTGGTGTGCCGTCTTGCATGAAGTAAAAATTTCGTTCTCCGTCGTCATCTTTCAGTGGTATCAAAAGTTGTTGCAACATATCCAAGTACACTATCCCGTTGATGGTTCGTTCTTGGAGAAAAAGGGGGCATAAATTTTCTTTTTCTCAACGCACAAGGTACAGTCACCTTAGGGCTATCAAGATCACGTTTCAATGTTTCATGTGGATTTCCACTGCCCCAAATTCTACAATTTTGTGTGTTAACCTTGCCACTTCAGTGAAAAGTTGACTCGTCAGAAAAGATTATGCTGTCCAAGAAACGTTCATCATCATCTCGATCGAGAATGTGTTTTCAAAAATATAATCTCACTAGCAAACCCGCAACGCAACGCTTGGAAGTCAATGAGTATGGGATATATACCCTAATCTCTTCTTCTCCCGATGTCTATACCTTCCTCCCTCCTCTACTTCTCCATTACCTCCTCTCACCTTCCTGTGTCCATCTCCTTCTCCCCGTTACTTCCCACCACTCCCTCTTACCCCACGCCATATCCATCTCCTGCCCCCTCCTATCATCCCCCCTTTTTAAATCCATTTCATTCCCCTATTCTCTATCTCCCTATTCTCTCTCTTTAATCTTATTTATTATTATTGCAATCGGGACCCGGATTGGGAATAGAAGTGAAAAAGGATGGGTTAAAAGGTGAGGTTAATAGCTTTAATGTCCGTACTCTTTAATGGTTTTATTGCACGAACATACATATCAACGGCGAACTGATATAACAATCTGCGGTATTTCAGTATGTGATTGTTCTCGTTTCGTTGAATCATCAAATGGTAGGCATAAAAATTCATACAGTTGACCTTCTTGTTAGTTGTTTTACCTGTAAGTGAATAATGAACTCTTATTAGGAGTCTAATTGAAACACAATGAACAACATTGCTACATACCGGTAAAATTTTACATTCCGCAACACAGGCAACAGCTGTTGGATCGTGGAAACGAAGCCGACCAATTTTGGAAAAGCTTTTGACAGCCAATAAAATTTTAGTTGGCGACAGTTGTTTTCTCTTCATACTAAACGATATTATTTTTGAGAATTCGCATAATAATTTAGTTTTAGACACATTAAACTTACTGAGGAAGATGATGTTTCTCATGTATAAGAGTGAAATGGACTTCCCTTATGGAAACAGTCTTACAAATGCTAATCACTTACAACCACGAGAACAATCAATAGTGTTTCCATGAACGAAAAACGTAGTACTGGTAAGAAATCGGCAAATCTCATTGGATATTGTATACTATTACCCGATTGGCTAACAGTGACGTAACACAATTTCCGGGAATCAACGGTTGTTGTCAACATTGCCCGCTAGGTATGTGTAGCAGATTTAAAATTAAACCCTACATACCAGTCAATCCCTGGCTTCAATCAAGGCCCTCCCTTTCTTCTGACCCCCTGCGTGTACTTGTTTGCTCCGTTAGGAGGAATTTGGTCGCTAGACGAGTAGCGAATGAATAAGCTGATTGTTGGAGAATCTAGAAAATGATCCGAGCTGGAAGCGTACATTCAGTTTTTCTCAAATTCTAATATTATTCGGTACATTTCCCAAACCTTTCTTTCATACAAACCTTGTCCTGAGATTTACGAACAGAACAAAGAAAAGATCAGCCAAATTGGTGAAGCCATTCTCAAATGATGCGCTTTCATAATGCGGAAATTCATTTTTATTAATATAGATAGATGTAACATACATAAAATATTAAATAAATAGATATCTAAAAATCTTCCTATATCCGTCTCCTGCTTCTAAGCTACCTCCCCATCAATTTTGATCCAAATCGGTCAATACGTTCTTTAGTTATAAATAGTGTAACTGACACGACTTTCTTTTATATATTAACGACTGCTGTTTCACCAGAAATGTTTTCTAATTTTTTTTTTTTTTTTTTTTTTTTTAAATTGTGAACCACAAGTCAACATTATGAACGAAACACACAACATAACTGTGAGATATTCTGCACCCGCGTGGGAGTAGCCGAGTGGTCTGGAGCGCCACGTTGTTGATCACTTGGTCTCTTGCGTCATAGGTTACAATCCTCCCTCGGGCATGGATGTTTGTGTCATATTTAATATAAGTTAGTTCATAAGTAGTTTGCAAGTTTAGGGACAGATGACCCGCAGTTAAGTACCATAAGCTTTACAAACATTTGACAATTTGATATTCTGCAAATTTATTGCTTTCTGAACCGGTTTTAGACTGTTACACCATCAACAGGTAAACACTACAAGTTTAAGTTTCAGAGGTCTTATGTTCGTAGATATCAAGGGAGACTAGTGCTTTGGTTTATAAATAAACCGAGGAAGTTATTACAATGCAAGTGACGGTGTAAGTTTCTGAATGTTAAAATATGTGACAATATAATAAATTACTATATTATCCTAAGAAATATAAATAGAAGTAATAAGAATTGGTTGAAAAAAAAAAAAGATCAAATAATTATCTTAAACAGGTGCAATGTTTGGAAACGTAGAAGTGTTGTGAATATATGTTAAAATTATAACTGGTTAAATTAAACTAGAAAAAGTTATCTTACGTTCTGAATCCGACCTCTACTGGTTTGAACTCTGATGAAAAGAAATTTTGCAGTGTTTGTGCAAATTTTGTGTCACATTGTTATCAGCAAGTTAATAGAGTAAATTGGTGCTTCCTTAACCTGCCGTAACTTCAAATACAGCTTTACTGACACGTAAGTCTTCTCTTTTTTTGCAATTTTTATTTATTTTTCGTATTCTATTAATCACGAAGAAACAGATGAAGTTACGTGTGTGTGTGTGTGTATGGAGAGGAGGCTGCAGTGTCTAAACCTGCACCCCTCCGTGTTTCAACTGCGACCTTTTGTATGAACTTGAGAATCTTAACAACTACAACTGACATTGAGGGTACGAATGTTAAAATTTCATCAAGATCTGAACAAAAATCTAGATTTTAGCAGAGTCCATAATCCAAGTACCCTCCGCCAAGGGCAACATGGAATTTTCTTCTATTGAAGACCAAGTGCGCAAAATTTCTCAAGGTCAGAGCAAAACTGTAGATTTAGTGAACGTCCGTAAGTAACGTACTCCCTCTGTTAATTGTAGCCTTGGTGGATATGTGTGTTAATCGTGACTGTGATATATTATTTGCTAGTACTGCCACCAGTCACTTTATCTTCTTTTTTTATTTATTTAAAACAATAGAACGGGTTTCAGCAAGTTGTTCTTCTGTTGAGGCGCTGTTTGTATGCATAAATTGCTTCAGTTACTATATAATCAACCATTCTTGATGTTCTGTGGTTGGCTGAATCCCATGCAGGTGGTAATATAAACCACGATCACCGGCAAGACCAGAAAAGACATCGCTGCACATCGCTTTAGGGCGATCCACTGTCCCTCCCCCCTGCCTCCTCTCCCAAAAAACCCAGATACAAGAAGGACGAAAAACAAACGTAACATTAGAATATTTCATTACATAGTAATTTAAGCAATTTATATATGTAAACAGCGCCTGAAGATAAGCAATACATGCCCGAAACGTGTAGCATTGTTTTAAATTGTGAGGTGGCGATAATATGCAGTCAATTTTCTTTAATGATTTTATTCTTGTCTTTGGACAGATGGGGAAGTTGAGTGTCGTTTTGATTAACTATTTTCACTAGATTTGTTACCACTTGTGTTTCTACAAGTGGTCTAGCACATTAAGGCACTATGCCCTGATGCGCGAGGCCGTTCGCCGTCAGGTGTTCGAATCATCCTTCGGGCATGGATGCTGCTGTTGGATTTAGTATAAGAAAGTTTTAAGTAGTCCCATAAGCTTGACCAAAATTTGAATGGGGGCACTTCGTCTAAGCAGAGGTTCGTCAATTACAGCAGTTCCTTATTGAATTTTTCTACGATTCTTTCTTATATCTGCCGTCCACTGGACACGGTGGCGACAGCAAGGGGACGGCTGGTGTGGTTTCTCTCACAAAGCAGTTGGTATGTTGGGGTCCATAAATTGGCGTGTTTGGGCATTTGCCTTCATAGAATGCCTCTGTTGCGAAACTTTGCATACTCGGCTGTGGAAAGGGGGACGCACACTCGTGGTCTGGTGCCTGTGAGGGCCCGTTCGATGGGCAGTGGATGGAGAGAGCACTCACCTAGGGCCAGCCGCGGCTTCCTGTGAAGTTCTGTTTGGTATTACTGGTAGAGCAGGACAATGCTAAGCGGACGCCCTGCAGGATGTCCGCCAGACTGTTACCACAGCAACACAATCAGGCCTTCTGCCTCAGAGCGAAATTCGCAGGGATCTGACTAGCCCCCTCGCCAGGACGGTGTGTCGTCATTACGGTTACGAATGACTGTACGGTTTCTCCGAACTTGATGATGTGGGTGTTTCCGGAAACTTTCTTCTGTGTGGCGAATGTTGAGCAGTTTACAGGGCAGCAGGGACCTGGAGCCTGTGGCCATAAAATTTATATGTTTTGAGGCCTGGGACCTGAAAAATGAGCGTCCTCAAATTCCCGGGAGGTCATGGGCCTGTCTACGGTAACGTCTCTGGGAGAACTTTGCTCGTATGGAAGGAGCTTGTAGGGGTGCCTGCAGAATGCTCTGTGACTCGCCAGAGATTAGGATTGCGATAGTTCTGCAATTTTTCATCGGCTTCTTGCGATATAAATTATCAGGCAATTAGCCGTATGTGGTAATTGCAGCGCTTTGGCTGCATAGGCGGAGTCGCGTATCGCGACCAGGAACTCTGGGGTGGGGAGGAATTTTTAGAGGATACACAGTGTGCGGATCGACTTAGGTCTCGCGTCGAGGACTGTGAAATGTTTGGACTTTTTGATTTCGTATTTTCCTCGTGCTGTTGTCTGATCTTTGATTCTTATCTTGTGGGTTCGTTTTCGGCGCCCACTGTTGACTTAGATATTTTGGAAGTCTCACTTTGAGCATTCCCACTTTGTGGATCATGCCTATTTTAAGATTTTGGGTCGCTAGTTTGCCTTGGTTATTTGCGCATGTGAACACTTTTTCACAAGTACACTACGATCGACTTGTCAGCTCGCAATATAAAATTGTTGAGCTATTGTTCGTCTAGCAGCACTGACGCTGGATAGGCTGTTAGTTAAATACCATTTCTGCTTCACGGAATGAAGTGAGAAAACGTTCACGTTTTATTTTAGTTCTAATCTGCAGTCATCGCCTGCTGCTGCTCCAAATATTTGGTAATGTGTCGCCTGCATAATTGCTAGGGCCAGTATATTGCTGTTTTAAAGAATTTTTGTTTTTATAACTAGCGTTATTATAACAAGAGTTATTTGATCAGATTGAGAAACTTCATCTGCCCTTTTTGTTTGTGTATCTGCAGTAGTAGTTTGGATAATTATTCTTCCTGAAAAGGTCGCCTTCTTCCTTGACTCAGCTACTTATTTGTTTTTTTTTTTTTTTTTTTTTTTTTTTTTTTTGTTTTTTTTTTTTTAATATGTTGCGTACGGAATCTCATATTATTACAAAGTTTGTTTACTGTTCCGCTAGCTTTGCCATGTGACAGGGTGAATTGTTTATGGTAAATAAATTGCACCTGAAATATATATATTCTTTCAATTGAAAATTACCTAGTCATTCTTACATTTGGAGGAGCGAACAGATTTTAGGGTATACCGAGTAAATTAGGTCTTCATTGATGGTACCTCTCATTGTGGTACTGGTTAAAAATTTATTAAACTAATTTCTTTGACCATATCATACGCCATCGATCGAGTGAGGTCAATAGAAATTATAAGGTAGTGTGTGCAACAATTCATCAAGATTGGGATAAAACTATAGATTTGTATGCAATAAAAACGTGCAGACACTCTTCATAATGTATTAAGTCTGGTTGTAAAACTGATTTCATATGGTTGTTTATCTATTTATTAAAACTTTCAGTTACTATTTTTCCTAGCCCTTCTCTCTCTCCGTCCGCCTCCTTTTGTATAAATACAAGCTATATTTATGGAAAAATGTATAAGAAATGAGGCTGCCTTCCATATTATACAAAATTATAAGTGTAGTATTCTGAAAAGGAAGGTAGTAATCGAAATGCAAATGATAAGTAATATTCATACATTAATTCAAACCTTGACTATAAACGATATTTCTTGTTACTTGTCCGGACTCAAATATGAATAAATTCTTTGGTGAGCCAACCCCTGAGAAAGCGACATAAAAGATTTCCATGTGAAAAACACGGAGCTATCAAATCCACTTCGTTGTATTTAAAAGATTGGCCTGTAAATTATCAGTTTTAATGGAACATGCAAATTTCACTGGCAACTGCATGTCACTCAATGCACCTAGCTGTCGATATGTTTTAGTAGCACTCTGAAACTTATAATTTGTAGGACGAGCTACTAGCAAATGTAACACTATGTATACAACCAGATCTACAAATGATTGTGGTAAAATGTTGATCAATTTGAGAGATAATGGGAAAAATAAGGTATGTAGCTGATCAGCTACACTATGCATTCATTATCTTCCTTTTTCTGTAGGTCTGTAGACGTCTATTGGTTTGACTTGCAGCCGTGTGCGCTTCACAGTTAAAACTTAGTTCAAAGTGTAAACAGCACTATCAACTTCCAGGAATTTTCTTAATATGACTGGAATACAGGAGTGTCTTAGTAGTACATAAGAAACGTATTAAAACGTTGTAAACGACGTGACTGAATTTTATCCATTGAGTGATTGATTGATTAATATTTTCAGGGAAGCCAAAACAGTTTTGGTCCAACCCGCCACTGTCCGCACCGAAAGTAAGTTTATTGTGCGGTATCGCTCTCTGTATATCTAGTAAAGCCAACCAATGCCCTTGAACAGTGCAAGGAGTCCCTTGGTTGGTTGGTTGCGGATATAAAGGGACCAAACTACTATGGTCATCAGTCCCAAGGAGTCCCTTTACCAGTTCTTTATTAGACACAATTTCTTCAGGTCTTGTTGTCCTAAATGTTCTGTGCCTTTTGCTCTCCAATGCAATGCATTCGAAGATTAGATGTGATGCAGTTTCATCACAGATCCTACATTTAGGGTCCTCTTTAGTTATTCCCATTGTTTGTAGGTGTTTTTTGAAATTCACATGGCCTGTCAGCAATCGAACCATGAGTCTAATCTCTCTCCTGTTCAAACATGGCTTTGGCATCATTACCTTGCCATGTTTTTGTTTATAGATCTTGATTCAATACTCTATGTGCTGTCTTCTGAGCGTTACGCTGCTCAAATTTGATCATTGCCTTCGTGATTGTCAGGACAGGTCCCAGTCCAATAAATGGAGTCTCTGTCCCCATACTGGCTGATCTGTCGGCATGTTCATTGCCACTGATCTCCGAGTGGCCAGGGATGCAAAATAGGTTATTTTATCCATAGTATTATTTATGAATTTATTGAATTATGTATTGTACAATTGCATAGTTTTGCAAGTACATATTTATTTAAGCAAGTGCTGTATGTTTGTAAATCTGTTGCCAATATAGTTAGTAGTAAAGAAGTACCGTAATAGATTAAAATGTGATGTGTGATAGCGCGATTTTGCATGAATATTACTCTGTATGTTCACAAATCTCATTAACTAAAATTTCGAAGCTGCATTCATCTGTATGTATACTATCTAAAAAATTTCCTGTACCTACAATTTGTAATGTAGAAATAATAAACTGTAACGTCAACCGAATGCCGCAGTTTTACTTCATAAACAGTTTTCATCATTTTGTTGTGGTTGTCAGCAAGAGAATGTATGATAAAGGTTTGAAGTAATGTTTAAAGGTTTTTGCAATTCGCTAAGACTTATTTTCATACAGTGCGAGATAAAGTCTCGTCGCATTTTGTGGCAGTTTTTCTTAATACTCTTATTGTTTATGACTTTACATCTCCTGAACCATGTGTCGTATATGGTTCCTTCCCCCACAGCAATTGTTACCTTTTTTTATGTTTGTTAAGCTTATGGGACTTAACTACGGGGTCATCAGTCCCTAAACTTACAAACTACTTACGAACTACCTTATACTAAGGACGGCACAAATATCCATGCCCGAGGGGGGATTCGAACCCCCGACCGCAGTGGCCGTGCAGACCGTGACTGGAGCGCCTCAGTCCCCTCGGCCGCCGCGGCCAGCAATTGTTACCTTAACGTAAGGAATATGTGCACGTTATTTCGTTGAAATCGGCCCAGTAGTTTGTAGGAAATGTGCAAGTGTCACGTGATACAACAGTTTTTCACGCATGTCATTGTTTATGACGTCATATCACGTGAACTATGATGTACGGGATCCTTACACTTCCGGCGAACGTCCTCTTGGTTTGAAGGTCATGTGTGCAACCGTTCCTCAAGATTGGAACAAAACTGTAGAATTGTTCAAAATGTTCAAATGTTTGTAAATATTATGCGACTTAACTGCGGGATCCTCAGTCCCTAAACTTACAAACTACTTATGAATTACCTTATACTAAAGACGGCCCGAGGGGGATTCAACGGAGAACGGACTCAATGCGCTCGGCCGCTCCGCCCCGGCACTGTAGAACTGTATGTAATACGTAGACACAATATTTGATTTTCGCCAAGCGTTATCAACAGTCATTGTTACGTACGTGTCTTGCAGAGAAGGTATCTCAAAAATACTTGTAAATCTGTTACAGGTACGTATTGCTGATGAGATGCTACATCAGTTCCAATAGCAGTTCCAATAGCAACTCGAGATATGCCGAACATCAATACAGTAAGTACAAATATCCGAAATAAGACGAATTTTGATGTTATCAAAGAGTAAATCCTGTCAGGGGAAAGTACCCCAGTATCTGGCACATTTTATAATTTAAGATTAGGACTGAACTAGTGGTCTTTGCTAACAACTGAATTCCTACTATTTAGAAAAACCAGGATAAAATATTGAAACGTAAAATTATTACCTCTGGAAAATGTGGTTATTAATTTATGAGTTTCTAATTTCTGATTGGAAATAAATACTGAAATTTAATTGATTAGCAATGTAGCATTTATTCACTGAAAATGTTTGTACCAAAAGTGCAAAGGTCTGTGAAAACGACGAAAATTTTGATGTTTACCACAATTCAGAAACTAGCTGTGGAGAAAGGGACTTCAACAATTCTGCCAACAAGCTGACATTGGTATCATAGAATGATCAGCGCTATTAATTGTCAAAAACAAATGGAGAACCATACAAGCGAGATATTCACCTACGCCCAATTAAGCAACCACCCGAAATGTATTTCACCCTATTGCATAGAAAGAAATGAAATTTTTAATGTTCTTTATTTCGTTTCTTCATTTCGGGATGTTAAACACTTTCGTTCTGTTTTACGCAGAAAGTAAGTAACATATAATGATTTCAGGACCTT
Source organism: Locusta migratoria (assembly GCA_026315105.1). Lineage (NCBI taxonomy): Eukaryota > Metazoa > Arthropoda > Insecta > Orthoptera > Acrididae > Locusta > Locusta migratoria. Next base: position 283,426,476 of record CM048750.1, on the reverse strand, counting down.
TTTGGACTTTCACCATTTTTAACAGATAACTTTTAGTAGTTTTGTTGGTTGCAGGACATTTCGTTGGTACATAGAAGATCAATTAAATAAATAAGCGGTTAATGTGTTTTATTTAATCTAATCTAATCTAATGTAATCTGACACCCGTAGGTCAAGGCTGATAAGAAATGGCGGTAACTTGAAATGAGGTAACATAATTAATTTCGAAGGAGCACTTATTCGCATCTGCATAAATGATTAGTCACATCGTCAGCATGAAGAGTTTCAAGAGGAAGAATACGTATTATAGAAGGTACCGTCGCAGTCCAAATTAAATGAAACATCACATAGGTCTTCCGTCATATTTTCATTGCTAACAGAACGCAATTGTGGTAGCGTAGTAAATGACGGTAAAAACGCGCATATGACTTTCGTTTATAAGAAAGGTAAAGTTACCAAAAAGGAAAAGAATTCTGATGTTCTGCAAAATTATTTATTGCACCATTAAGCGACTTTAATAAGCTTTTTATGCTGTTATCAGGTGTCAAACGTTTTTACAATATTAAGTTTTGGCAAATATCGACGGAAAATTCACTTAGTTTTAGAAAGGTAAAATAACAGACACCACATAATTGCAGACCAATAATATTAACATTAGTCTGATGTAAAATTGTTAACAGTTTCTCAGTACAGAAGCCGGAATAGCTTCATAAACATAAGTTTACGAAGCAACGCTCGTGTGAAACTCAGCTTGTCCTTTTCTCACATGATATCTGGCGAGTCACGAAATTAGAGGTAACAGGCAGACTACATATTTCTTGATTTCCAAAAGGCATGTGACACGGTGCCACACTGCCGACTTCTAAGGTATGACCTTATGGAATAGTTTCGCATATATGTGACTGGAAGTCTTCATAAGTAATAGAACCCAGTACATTGCCCCCGACTACAATCGTTTAACAGAGAAAAGGGTATCTTCAGGAGTGTCCCATGGAAGAGATAGGACTGTTATTATTTTCTATGTACACTAATGATCTGTAGGAGTGAGTAGCAATCTACTACTGTCTGATGTTTTTGCTGAAATGTACAGGAAAGTGCTATCATTTAACGACGCAAAACAGAAAAAAATGTCTAGTTGGTTTGATGACTGGCTAACTCTAAATGAAGTAATATCTAGGCTGATGCAGATGAGTAGGAAAAACAATTCCATAATATTAGAATTCAGCATTGTAGTGTGCAGCTTGACAATATCGCGTCGATTAAATATATAGACATAACGTTGCGGAGCGATATGAAAAGGAACGAGCCCGTAAGGTCAGTCATGGGGAAGACGTATGGTCGATTACCGTTCATTCACAGATGATGTGACTCGTCTACAAAGGAGGCAGCCTGTATAACGCTTGTGTGACCCCTCCTTGAGTATTTGTCAATTGTTTGCGATCTCACCTGCTCGTTTAAAAGGATGACATATATGCAATAGAGAGGGCGGTTACTAGATTCGTTGTTTATAGGTTTAATCATTCAACAAGTGTTTCAGAGATGCTTCGGGATATCAAATGCTGGAGAGAAGGCGGCGGTCTTTTCATGTAACACTTCTAAGGAAATGTAGAGGGCTGGAAATTGAAACTGACTGCACAACTATGTTACTGCCAGCGACATACACTTCGCGTAAAGATCAGAAAGGTAGGAGACGTTAAGACTCGTACAGAGTCAGATAGGACTCGTTTTTCTGTCGTTCTATTAGCGACAAATAAACTATTTTATCCTGACCTTGATATAATTTTGGACTTTTAATCTAGACAGCAAAAAGTACGTCAGCGTCTACCTAAGATATCATAAGAAGCATTGAGCCATAGCAATAAATGTAGATACCATTTCAGTAATTACCATGTAAGTTAACAGAGTTATACAATTTTTCGGAAATGGAGGTGACAATGAGGTGAGTATGTGAGTAGGAGTTCGACAGAGAGAAGAGGAGGTGATTTACAGAGAAAGGGCAAAATGAGCAAAGAGAGGGAAAATGAAGGGATGAACAGAGACAAGAAAAGGTGGAGAGACAAAGGAAAGGGAAGGAGAGATGAACCAACTTAGGACTGGAATAAATAACAGGGCGAAACTGTATTTTCAAATAGTAATATTTAAGAGATCTGTATCCAGACATATATGTTTTATTGATACAGAATACAAGTATAGAAGATTTATACTCAGATTTATACTGATGAACTGAAAAAAGTACACATATATTTTAGTGGCCGGGATGTCCCTATGCTCTTAGGTCGCAGAGTGAAAGTTTTTTTTGTAAAGCTATCGCACCAATCTGCGTGGTCATCAGTTCGTAGCTTACAAACTACTTAAACTAAAGTAAACTAACCTAAGGACAACACACACATACATACCCTACGGAGGAATCGAACCTCCGCCGACGTGCAACAGCGCGCCTGAGTGAAAGTCACTTTATTGACACCACTTAGGGAAGTGAAGTGCCGAAAACCATGAAAGTCATGATGAGGCAAACACACTACACCCGATCTCCTGCGGGAATCGAACCTGGGCCGTATGTATGGCAGTCATTGATCCAGACACGTTTTTTTTCTTCTTTCTGAATGCTCTACGTCTGTCTTTTTCTGTTTTAAAATACCTTGAGAGGAACCAAAATAACCGTCTGCGCTATGAATTCTAATGTCATTTTATTGTTATTAATTTTTTCAGTTTTCTATAGTTATGTAATGTAATTTTACATGTGTTTATATATTTTAGTGTCTGCGTCGACGAAGTGACTGCCAGAAATTTCGTTTTCGTCTTCTTGTAATATTTAAAGGCTTTCCGTGTCCCTCTAGCTATCTTACCTCACTCGGTCCCAAATGCAGTTAGCTGTTAATTGTCTCTTCCCTTAACTTCTGGCGTCACTTGCCAAATTGGGCGCAAAAATAATTCCATTACTCAGGTCTCTTAGCCCCTCCTTCATCCCGTATCTCTCAGTAACTTAACCCGCCTCCTGCGATCTTCAGGCTGCAAGATACTCTTACCCTCCAAAGGGTAGTATTTAATAGAACATTGCTTCATAAAATAAAATATGCCTCGAGCACAAATCAGATATTTCGTTCTTACTGCAGTGTGCCTACAAGGCAAAATGTAGCAAAAAGGTAGTAAAAACATGTTTATAAGAGCATTATCTACCTTCTTCTTCACACTATAATATGTTGCTGTTGTTTTCAAGGTACCGCCATAAACTAAAAGGAATAAGATTTGCTGAGGAGTGCAATTAAGAATTTAACGTGATTTTTATAATAAAGTTTGACTTCTTGCTGCCTACAAGGGCACGCCGTATACTATACTTAATTTAAAGCAGATTCTTGGCAGCGAAAATCGATAAACTATTCTTTGTACTGAGACTATAGCATTTATCACAATTTCTCAACGGCGTTTAGTGTCCATTGTGCGTTGCACGTATCGACCATGGCGCTGTGGAGGCGGACTGAAAAACTTTAAAATCAAAAGTGACATTTCGAAGAGAATCATCTGTTACCAATTGTTCAAATGTTTGTATAGTCAATGGGACTTAACTACGGGGTCATCAGTCCCTAAACTTACAAACTACTTATGAACTACTTACGAACTAGGACGGCACAAATATCCATGCCCGAGGGGGATTCGAACCCCCGACCGTATTGGCCGTGCAGACCGTGACTGGAGCGCCTTAGTCCCCTCGGCCACCGCGGCCGGCCATCTGTTACCCATAGTCAAGAAGGATGCAAGAAGTATCGTTCTTGTAAATCACCGCTAGTCTTTACTCACATGATGTGATGCGTGATGATGCTATCGACAAGTCATATCGAATGGAATTCATATTTCTAGATTTCCGAAAGACTTTTGACACTATACCTCACAAGCATCTTCTAATGAAATTGCATGCTTATGAAATATCGCCATAGTTGTGCGATTGGATTCAGTAAGGATATAGTATGTTGTAACTGACGGAAAGTCATCGATTAAAAATGAAGTGATATTTGGCGTTCCCCAGGAAAGTGTTGTAGGGACTCTACCGTTCCTTATTTTAATAAATGATTTATGAGACAACCTGAGCAGCTGTCATTTGATTATGCTTCCATTTAACTGTTAATAACGTCACCAGAAGATCGAAAGCAACTGCAAAATGATTTAGATATCTGCTTGTTACAAGACCTAGCAACTGACCATAAATAAGGATGAGTTTGAAGTCACCCATATGACCCCTAAAAGAATCCGTTAAACTTCATTTATATGATATATCAGTCAAATAAAAAGGTTGTAAATTCAACTCAGTACCTAGGAGTAACAAAACAAAACCCTTAACTGGAAAGATCACACGGAAAGTATCGTATGGAAGGCGATCCAAAGGCTGCGTACTATTGGCAGAACACTTAGAAGACGCAACAGTGCTACTAAAGATAAGCTTGCACAGAACTACTATTTGGTAGTATTACTGTGTAATAAAAGCCCCCCCCGCCCCCCCCCCAAAAAAAAAAAAATAGAGGCCCCTCTCCCTACGACCGAGTGAGGTGGTGCAGTGGTAACACACTGGATTCGTATTCGGAAGGATGGTGCTTCAAATCCTCCTCCGGCCATCCAGATTTAGGTTTTCCGTGATTTCCATAATTCACTCCAGGCAAATGCTGCGATGGTTCCTTTGAAAGGGCACGGCCGATTTCCTTTCACATCCTAACCCAAACTCTCTGAGCCAAAGCTTCGTCTCTAATGACCACGCTGTCGACGGGACGTTAAACTCCAAGTGCCGGCCGCGGTGACCAAGCAGTCTGCGACGCGCCAGTCACGGTCTGCACGGCCACTACAGTCGGGGGTTTGAATCCCCACTCGGGCATGGATATTTGTGCCGTCCTTAGTATTAGCTAGTTTGCAAGTTTAGGGACTGATGACCCAGCAGTTAAGTCCCATAAGCTCTACAAACATTTGAATTTGAAACTCCGAGCTTCCTTCCTTCCTTCCTTCCTTCATTCCTCTCCATACATTGTTTACGAGTGTACAGTTAAATCGTGTTGTCATGATTATAAGAATTTGCATTCGCTTGTCATTTATGATATCCACAATGTCATATAAACTAAATGTGTCGTAAATGAAAATAATATGCATCGCTCGTCACTTAAAAAAAAAAAAATAAAATAAAATAAAAAAAATAAAATAAAATAAAAATTATTACACTACCCCCCCCCCCCCCACTTGTATCACAATCTAAAGTACACAGTCACGATACACACTGCTGTGAATCTTGTTACCAACTCGCAGTTGAAACGACACTAGCGCGCCTAGTGGTGGGCAAGGTGACGTAAGAGAAATGTTTGTTTGTAATTATTTTTCTACGTAATTAACCAAATGAATTCTGTAATTTTTGCGTACTAATCGTTAGTAAAATATCGACAGTCATAAATAATCGTGAAAAAGAAAACAGCTGATTCAGTGATATAAACAACAACTTATTCATGAAAAATCACTTATGAATAAGTGTATATTTTGTAGCCTACTACGTTGAAAGTGAAAGAATATAAACAGACGAGAAACATTAATTCCTGTTGTAGTCTGTTCTTATACAACAAGCACCTTCACCGACGTGTACAAATTCATTTAAGAGCCTAATGATTCGGACATTTTTCCAATTCACTCGTCTTTGTTGTAAACCGATATACTTTTGAGTTTATTTACCCTTAATGTCTTGAAGTTTCTTGCCGTCTATGGTTCAGATGTAACAATTGTGCAATTGGTGTCTGCTTTGTTGGGAAACCGTGTTGTTGTTGTTGTTGTTTTTTGCTTTCGATGTTTTATTGTTACGTTTCTGAGGATTTTCCTTTAGCTACAGCTGTAGAGGCTGATCTGGTACTGTCCATTAAATTATGGAGGTATTGCATTCCATATAAATTTCTTTTGTTCAACACTTACAGATTTGGATGGAATTTTAGTGAAGAAATCCTGACGTTTCTAAGTATAAAACATACGACTTTCTTATATTGTTTATAAGTAATTTTTGCTCTTAATAGAAACTGAAATTCTTGATTAAAAAGTGGTAGATTTCAAGACAATCTTAAATAAACTATTCTGAAAAGTACCTTTTAATACTCTCCAATGGTTGTTAAGACACCTCATAAAACAAATGTGGTCTTATTTTCTGCTTATCACCTATTTTTATAGCACTATAAACCTTCCAGGCTGTAAAAGTACTATGTTAAAATAAATTTAAACGACACTATTCACTATCATCAGATATCGTATTCAGAAATGTACTCGCCAGCCGCTTGAAGCGCATGTAGCGTATAAGAAGAATCGTTGGAAGTGTAGCGACTATATGTTAGACTGTGCTCTTATGTAGAATTAGGCCTAATACTGATTGTTTTTAAAAGTGACGTGTTATGGCATATGACTAAATGTTACACATCCAGTTTATATGACGTTGTAGACATCATAAATGACGAACAGATGGAAATTCTTATAAATCATGACACAACACGATTGATATGTGCAGTTGCAAATAATGTATGGAGAGGTGCTAGTGATTAAAATTTAGAGTTAAAATGTTTCTGAATCTATCGGACCAAACCACGTGGTCACCAGTCCGTAGCTTACAAACTACTTAAACTAAGGTAAACTAACATAAGGACAACACACATACACAGACCCATGCCCCAGGGAGGACTCGAACCTCCGACGGCGATCAACCGCGCATTCCGCAGCGAGGCTCCTAAGACCGCTCGGCTACTCCACCGCGGCTAAAATGTAGAGATCTGAAGTTGACAACTAAGTTTCTAGAAACCTGTGATCTGAAATAAAATACTGAACAGCGATCTTGGTTTATATATCTCGCGAAAAGTAACAACGTAGATGGCCCCCTTGGTTTAAAGAACGTCAAGCATCTACAACATCTTGCACTTTATTCGAGAGAAAAGTAACAGAGAGCACGAACCACGTAGCCCATACATGTACATAAATTCCCCGCAAATCACGTTTAAAAGCATATAAAAGCGGTTCATCTAAATCTTTCCGTTTTCGATTTGAATTCTCTTATTTTATTATGATGATCATAGCCATAGGTTATGGAGCGTTATTTTGCAGTGGGCGAAGTCGCTCCCGCCGGAGATTCGAGTTCTCTCTTGAGCGTGTTTTGTGTGTCTTGTCCGTAGGTTAAGTTAGTTTAATCTACGTACCGATGACCATAGTAGTTTGTTTCCTTTGGTGTACACACATTTGAGTAGTTGAATGTCTCCCTATGTAGGTGGGCGCTAAGAAAATGATATCGCATATGGAAGAGAAAGTTGGTGAAAGAAATTTCGCAAATAAATCTTGTCGCAACGAATAACGCTTTCATTGCGCAATTGTATTCTCGTTCTGGGGCCTCCAGATCTCCTTAGGTAATTTTTTCAGTCTGTCCCATGCCTCTCGCCCGGTGGGGCCTCCAGATCTGTAAAGTTACTTTCTTATAGTGATACATGTACTTTCAAGTGGTCGGGGTGGGGGGGGGGGGAGGGGGCTCATTTTGTATTGTTGCACCTCGGGCCTCCGACAGCCTTAGTCCGCTACAGATGACAACAACGTTTATCGGATCATGTTATCTAAAAATGTTCAAATGTTTCTTAAGCTTAAGGGACTTAACTGCGGGATCAGCAGTCCATAAACTTACAAACTACTTACGAACTACGTTATACTAAATACGACACAAATATCCATGTCCGAGGGGAGGAGTATTCGCACCTCCGACCGTAGCGGCCGTGCAGACTGTGACTGGCGCGCCGTCGACCTGTTATCTGAAATAAAAGAATGAATTGCTATCTTGGCATTTATGTTTCCCCACAAATAAAATGCAATAGCCATTAAGGTTTTTATTCTCGCCAGAATACATATGCGGCTGTTTCAGATTGTCGGGTAGCTTTTGTGTGAAACGAAACAGTGCGAAGTCACTGCGGCGGAACATCTCTTGTGTGTGTGTGTGTGTGTGTGTGAGAGGTGGAAGTGGGAATTAGGTTTTAATTGGAGCGGGCGCGGGGAAGATTTGGCGAGGGTGTTTTGTCGTGCCGACTGCGCCGGCAGATAGTGACAGCTATTCGATTTGTCAATCGGCGAACAAAACGCCAGCCGGTGGCGGACACAACACGCGAATCCGGCGGCCGGGAAAGCTGCGAAATGAATAGCCGCGATCCAGCGCGCTAAACGCCGCAGACGCCTGAATGGGTCGAACCAGTCCGAATAACGGGCCGCAGCGCTAGTTGGAATCCCGTTATTTTGCTCACTTTGTTGTGAAGCTGTTCGAATGCCCGCGCGGTGTGACGAATTCGGCGCATTTGTTAGGAGGGAGCAAACACCGCTGTTGCTTCAGTTTGACTTTTTTCCCCCACATTCATTTCTGTAATAAGTGAGCAACTTTGTCAGAACAATTTAGAGTTTCCAACTACTGTGTCGCCAATCTCATGCCAATCGCTTGTCAAACTGCAGTATTTAGTATACGAATTCTTAGTATTCAGACATCTCGACTTTTACGTGAAATTGAAACTGAAGCAAGGGTGAAAGTCTGTGATGGAGCGGGATTCAATCCCGGATTTTCTGCTTCGAGCCAGAGGTTACCTTAACCTGCTGAATCAGTCATTTCCAGAAGGTCATAACTCACGAAAGTAAAATATTGAAGGAGAAGGAAAAATTCGCAATGGCCTGTTTTACGTCCACTTTAAATTTTTCTATACTTTTCTCTATTTTTTTGCAAACATTTCGAATAAAAGTAATAAAAACGTAAATAATACATAATTATAGCAATACAATTACGACTCTGCTGTTCTGATAATATTTATGCACTCGACACGTTGTATTCTGACTATATTGTAAAAAACAGCCAAAATTACTTGATATTTGAGTTTAGCCATGAGAAACACTCTTTTTTTTAATTTTTACCTAACTGTTAATATCTTTTAGCATATTTTCATTATCTGTTTCCGTTGAAATATTATCACTTGTCTGTCCGGGGTAGTTTGTCCTCTTTTTCAATTTTATTTTCTTTACCTGTATTGGTTAAAAATTTTTTTTGTAATTCTATCGGACTAAACTGCGTGGTCATGAGTCCGCAGCTTACAAACTATTTAAACTAGGGTAAACTAACCTAAGGACAACACACACACCCATGCCCCAGGGAGGACTCGAACCTCCACGGCGAGCAACCGCGCGCTCCGCAGCGAGACGCTTTAGACCGCTCGGCTACTCCACCGCAGCTGTATTGGTTTACGTAAAATCAAGTGACAGTGTCAAATCGCCGTTATTTTTGCAAATATGTCTTAAACGCTGCGAGATATGAAGGAAACATCACAGAGCACTGTTATAGACAATTTTTTCCTCTACGATGAACCCTCTGCCAGGAACTTAAATGTGATTTGAAGAGTATCTATGTAGATATAGATGTACAAATTGTTTTGTTCAATTTTTGTGTCAGATGAACGGTTAAGCCGTTATTGGTATTTAAATTTGAGCTTTCAAAAGACGATTGAAAAGGACCATTTTAGTTTTACTACCGTAGTCTGAGGTGGGTCTAAACTTTCTACGGCATAAAATATGACAATTTCAATGATATTTTCACTCTGCAGCAGAGTGTACGCTGATATAAAACTTTCCTCCAGGAGTGCTATTTCTGCTTTGTTCGTAGAAGAGCTTGTGTGAAGTTAGAAAGTAGTAGGCGAGGTACTGGCAGAAGTAAATATGTGTCGAAGGACCATAGAGCACGCCAGGATAGCTCAATCGGTAGACCGCTTGTGCGTGAAAGGTAAACGTTCACTTTTAGAAGCTCGAAATATTCAAATGTTTGTAAATCTATCGGACCAAACTGCGTGGTCATCTGTCGGTAGCTTAAAAACTACTTACAGTCAGGTAAACTAACCTAAGGACAACACACACACCAATGCCCCAGGGAAGACTAGAACCTTCGACGGCGAGCAACCTTGCACTCCGTAGCGAGGCGCTATAGACCGCTCGGCTACTCCACCGCTGCGAGGGAAGCTCGGTTCCGACGCAGCTTTAATGTGCAAACAATTTACGTTATTACAGCACATCTCGCTGCAGAGTGAAAATATCATTCCGGAAACACCCACTAGGCTGTGGTTAAGCCATGTCTCCACCATATCCTTTCTTTTGTGTCCCAGCCTCGTCGTAGGTGTCGGTGGCCGAGTGGAATGAGACCGACACGCTGGTGCAGGTACGGAGGGGAGCAGCCAGAAACTATAAACACTCGAGTAAATTAGAAAGAGATATATATATTGCACAGAATGTAACAATACTTAACTTTTATATAGTACTGCAGAACGTTGATACATAGTTGTTAGAGGCCTGCCTAGTGCCTGTACAATAGCAAAGTCTTCACTGGTGCCTATCTGATTACGAAGGTCCTAACTCGTTGCTATCTCAGTCCGAAGTGCCGGTGTCTTTCCGTGGTGGCCACGAGCGGGGTTGCAGCAGAGGGCGCTCGTGGCTGTCGTCGTGAGAACGCCGCGCCGTGCGTGCATGGCGGCGCGCGGCGAAAGCAGGTGGCGCGCACTTTGTACTTGTGCGACACCACACTTTCTTCCAGGAGTGCTAGTTCTGTTTTCGCAGGATAAATTCTGTGGAGTTTGGAAAGTAGGAGACAAGGTATTGGCGTTAGTGAAAGCTGTGTTGACGCACCGTAAAGGCCTGCCGCGGTGGGCGAGCGGTCTTCGGCGCACGGCTCACAGTCTGCACGGCCGCTACGGTCGGGAGTTCGAGTGCCCCCTCGGGCATGGACGTTTGTTTCGTATAAGGTAGTTCATAAGTAGTTTGTAAGTTTAGGGACTGATGACCCCACACTTAAGTCCCTTAAGCTTAACAAACAAACAGCACCGTGAAGCATGTCTGGATAGCTCAGTCGGTAGAACGCTTGACCGCTGCTAGTATCCGGTTGGCAACAGCTGTTGTTGACCCTTCTGAGCTCACAACAACCTTATATGTGCTGTGGTAGGCAGTATGTGTACAGTCTACAACTGCTGCCCTGACATGATGACGAAATTGACGGATGTCTGTGCTGCATGGAAGTCTATAAGCGACTGATGACCCCGTAGTTGAGTCACATAAGCAATACAACCATACAAAAGTCTATAAGCTTTTCCATGTGTACACAAGAATGTGTACGAGACCATTGTATTCAGCTTCGTTGCAAAACTGGCGTAGCACGACCAACGTAAGTGACAGTTCTCGGAAAGGACCAGCCTGCGTCTAGGAAGGCAACAGTTTCACTCCCTTCAATCACGTCCAGGTTTCTGTAGCAGGCTCGAGTTCGTCTCCATGGCATGGAGTTTAATCGCTTCACACGCTGATATAACACAGAGCTGTTTGGCTGTAAACATTCACTATTAAAGGGCACACATAGACGGCGCGATGGCAGCTTCGTCACTAGGCTATCAGTTGGCGGACGACACTGAAACTATTACTCTAGGCAGCATCTGCTGTCGTCAAATCACAATATACGAGGGTTGGAACACTATTGTGGAGACACTAAGCAATGGAATCTACTTTTGTTGGTGATATCACACGTTGTTGACATACCTACCTCACCTCCGTAGAAATGGACTCGCCTCTCCCACTTCATCCGCACACAATCGAGAAAACACATTCACTTGTGACCGAGTGGTCTAGCACAACGGTGTTACTATGTTTTCGATACGGAATTGCATCAAGTTTTAATGTGTCAGAGGTAGTACAGCACGGCAGTATCATCAAGGTCTTCAAGAGACGTGCAGGGAAACGGCCTTACAGAACAGTGGCATGTTCGGTAAGAGCCTTCAACGAAAGTAGCCAAACTGTGCATTGGGCATGTCGTCCTACCGTCTCTGAAGTAAAAGTCCATACTGTTGCCACGTTAGTGGATAGTGATCGACGCAATAGAATTCGTGAACTCGCCCACGAAACTGGATTATCGCATACGACTATGCTTCGCAAACTTGAAGGAATGCCTGGGTACACGAAAAATTGTTTCATGTTGGGTTCCGCATTAATTGACGGAAATGTATATATGGATGCGTTAGCACGCTGCTCAGACACACTTGCAGCGCTATGAGTGCGAAAGAAAGGCTGTCTTACGCCGTATCATAACACTCAATGAGACGTGGGCCACATAGTACGAACCAATCCAACGGATGGCGTCATTGTGGGTCCCTGCCATAGTCGAAAGTGCGTTAGAGCTCCAGTATGCTGAAAGTTATCGTTATTCTCGTTTACGAATGTGATGGTGTTACCCTAAAGCATTACGTTCTTCCACGTTAATGCACAATATTACTGTTCCGTCTTACAGCATCACCTGCAATCAGCTTTGCGAAGAAGGCAGAAACACTTTCTGCTTAACCCACCCATCATTTTGCAGACAATGTGCGGTTGCTTACAGCGCAAGCTGTGGCTGCTCCGTTTGGTCGCTGGGACTGGGAAGTACTGTACCATCCACCATACTTTCTGGAATTAAGTCCTCGTATGCCTTTATTCTCTTTATTTTACATTCCTGGTCACTTTGCGAGATATGCATAGCAGGAATATTTGTGCCAAATATGATTGAAATCAGTGAAGAATTGTCATATGATGTGCCAGTTGACTATTTTTGCCTGAGAAGTAAAACATCAGTATACCAAGTTTGGTTGATATCGATTCAGTAGTTTACAAGATGTCAAAGACACAGTAACATACGTACATTTTTATAACATTTCTACTTATGGACCGATTACAGCAGTTGAAAGTTGACAGACTCCTTGACTAAAACCTTTATGAGTAGTGGTCATATTCATGTAAGGTTTGGGATATTTAGGAACTAAAAATATCCCCCCCCCTACATATGGTATATACTGCAGTGGGGATGAGTGGTATTGTCGCCCACTACGGTCGGGGGCTCGAATCCCCCCTCGGGCATGGATATTTGTGCCGTCCTAGTTCGTAAGTAGTTCATAAGTATATATACAAGTGGCGTCTGTTCCGAGAGAACAGACGTCACTTCTGATCTTGCAGTTGTTATTATTCAACATTCAAAGAATATATGACATCAATGCGATTGGGCGTGCTTAGTTAGTCCTTGCAGGTGTGGAGATCACTGTGTCCCCAGTGGTGTAGGGGTCAGCGCAACTGCCTAGAAAGCAGGAGACCCGGATTCGAATCCCGGCTGGGTGCACATTTTCAGCTTTGCCCAATCGCAGTTGATGTCATATATTCTATGAATGTTGTAGTTCATAAGTAGTTTGTAAATTTCGGGACTGATGACCCCATAGTTAAGTCCCATAGACTATACAAACATTTGAATTTTGTTATTGTCGCAGTCTTGCACAACTCCCAATGTCTTAAAACTATGTGTGTCCCCTTTTCTCATTTAATTTTTCGTTTACAAAGCCTAATCTATAACATGAAATCTGATGTAATAGACTACTTTGGATAGTACAACGTCCTGTTGCCTCGTAACGCACTAAAAACAGCTGTTGGCCTCGAGAATAGCTTAGGGAGGGGTTTGCACCCCTGCTACAACTCCCTAGCCGACAGCTCGGTCCATAAGGCTGTGTTTATAGCCCATGGTTCCTCTGCTGCGGAGAAACCGCTGTGATTTTGCGGAAGCACCGCTCGTCACTCACGTAGCAGGTGGTTCAACCATAGTGACCATGAGCACCCTGTTCGACCCTGTCGGCCAGACAAATGGTGCACTGCCGTATGGCGCGCGGTTTTGCCAAGTGCTCCGAACAGTCCCATAAGCCGCCGTGTAAGAAAACGCCGCTGCGGCTCGCACAACCGCGGCGGTTTGGAAGTGCAGCCGCAGGTATTTTGACGTCGCAGCGGAAGAGCGGAGGGGCCGCCGCCTCAGCCGCGTCTATAAACAGTAGACTTGCGCATAATAGTTCGCGATCGGCAGCGCTCACTTTAGTAGAGCCGCGAACTAGTGCGTACTTTTAGTTCGTCCACTCGCAGTGACGGCTAAGCGACATGGTCTGCGTATGCAGGTGGAGGGAGAAGTTCCCCCACCTAGCTGCTTGAGACGCTAACGATATCACGCAAACCAAAAGAAACAACTTGTATATAATTTCCTTCGTTTAAGTTTAGAGTGTTCTCTATTTCTTGGCATTATGGAATTTATTAGATATTGCAGAGTGCAGAATACTTCAAAACAGAAATTTTGTAGCACTGAACTATGTAATCCAGCAGGCAGATGCTCACCTCGAAATGGCTCCATCAGGAGAAGGCAAACACGTGATTTTTAATTCTGCTATGCGCCTTCTCGCTATTGGCCGTCTAACTTCGGAAAAGATTCCAACGAACTAAGAAGCGAGATACGTTTGGCATAATAGTTTGGGATCGGTAGCGCATATTTTAGTTCGCTACCGATCGCGGTTATTTTACTTCGCGACCGGTAGCTCTCCTTTTAGTTTGCGACCGATCTCGTGTATTTTAGTTCGCGACCGATCGCGCATATTTTAGTTCGCAGCTGGCCTCGAAGTAGGTCGCTCTTTTTAGTTCGTCCGCTCTTTTTGCCTTTTGCTACCGCTATTAAAAGAGCTCTTTCTTTTGTTATAACAGCTTTTTTATATAATGATCACTGTTGCCCAAGCGTGTGCTATTACACGTATTTTTGGGCAATTAGACATCAAATTCTTGAGCCAATAAACCAATTATTTACACGAATATGTGATACAATAGTACTCAGCTATTTTGCATACAGAGTACTCGTAGTATTTTATTTTTAAAGGGATTTCTTTATTTACTCTGTTAAATAATCCACGTTCCAACGCCCAGAAACGCATTTTTGTCTTCGCTGCTGGGCGACTCCAATCCTTTGTTTCGGAGGGGCGGCCGCCTCAGTTGCATCGAAAGTTAAGCCAGTCCGCTAAACCACACACTTATTATAGAAATAAAGGATGTATTAAGAAATGAAATAGAAAACATTTTTGATCTTCACGCTAGCGACATTGATGACAATGGGTTTCGACCTTTACATTCTGACGACAAGCAGTAATCTACAGTTTTGTACCTAATTAATCCTATACGGCATTGTTACTTTACAGTGTTAGTGTCACTTATACGACGTTACCCTCAACATTCTTCCCCACTAGCCGTCAACACGATCATGCAGGCGAGAGAAAATGGTTGATGCATAATTTGTCGCATATAAATGCAAACGATGTTAAGTTTTGGGTTATCTTTACTTCTTTACTCTATGGAATAAGGGTTATATTTAGATACTGCTGAAAAACTTAGAAAAGAAAATTTGTGGCAGTGAAATATGGAACTAAAGCTGAACTGCATCTCAGCTCTAAATGACGGTAACTGGCAGAAGGAAATCACGCGATTCTGCACCCTCTCACGTCCTCTCACTGTTCCCCGTCAGTCTTCGGAAAAGGAGCGGACGAAGTAAGAGGCGAGGGATATGCGGACTAGTTCGCGTAGTTCGTCTGTGGGAGCGCTCCCCCGAACTAGTTCGTTCGCGAACTACACAAAACTAATAAACAGGGCCCACGCTGCCTTAAGAGAAACAGCGCACTGCCAAACCACTGCGATTCCTCCGCCGCGGAACAACCGCGGACATTGAACACAGCCTAATACTGCGCCAGCCGCGAGTCGTCTGACTGCGTCACCTCATAACATGCGCGTCAGTGACGTCACAGGGTATTGCAGACTGTCTGCAAACCCCATGATCAGAAGCAGTTCCCACTGCTCCGCTAGGTGGCACCGCTCGATAAAGGACATTTATCCCCATGCTTCCCTCAACATACTCACTCCTCAGGAATGTCTTTGAGCCACCCAAAATTAACATTTTAGTAGCAGTCACAATATTTTTCTTCTTTTAACAAATTATCTAGCAATTTCCATGATTGTCTGGTGCTGTTAGCTCATCAGAGTTATAATAATCAACAACCTGGGGAAGACGTTCACCGAATGCTCTAAACTGTTGAAGCTAATTTTCATAAGTCGCAAGATGTCAGTGGAAGCATGTCAGATTTGGAAAGAATAAAATCATTCGTACGCAACTGTATGCTGCAGGAAAGCCTTGGCGATGCTTTTCATTGAAAGTTATCTCGTGATGGAGATCAAAGACTTTAATCAGAAGTTGACATGAATTTGCATCGATTTAAAAAAAAAAAGTTCAAATGTTTGTTTAGTCTATGGGACTTAACTACGGGGTCAACAGTCCCTAAACTTACAAACTACTTACGAACTAGGACGGCACAAATATCCATGCCCGAGGGAGGATT
Source organism: Locusta migratoria (assembly GCA_026315105.1). NCBI lineage: Eukaryota > Metazoa > Arthropoda > Insecta > Orthoptera > Acrididae > Locusta > Locusta migratoria. The sequence continues at coordinate 283,410,265 of CM048750.1, read as the reverse complement.
CGAACCCCCGACCGTAGTGGCAGTGCAGACCGTGACTGGAGTGCCTTAGTCCCCTCGGCCACCGCGGCCGGCATCGATTTAAAAAATGAAGGCAAATTTTCTGTTAATTTACAGTTCAGATGAGGTAAGAATAACACAGTACATAAATGTCTCTTATGCCCAATCATTTAAATGAAAAACGAATTTCATTTCGACTACGAGTGTACTACATTACGTCACGATTATTGATATTATGTTGTACTTACTCTGACACAGATATTTTTTGCCACTGATATATCTCTAACTTTTCATAATATTGTAAACTGGATTTGCCAAAACTGAATTTTATGATCTTCATACAGAAATACTTTTATGTATATCATGTCATACGTCAAGTGGTCAGACGTCGAGATAAAGAATTTTCTCCGTTGTAAGCGTCTCATATAAAAATGTAACACATCATGCAGTTGAAGTAAGGTATGGAATAGGTCACGCATAGACTTAGAGACGAACAACGTTCATAAGTGCACATCCTAAGTGCACCAGAAGCAAATGAAAGGGAAATAGAATCTTCTTTACGATGAAAATAGCGAAATCTTTTTTATTGCCTTAAAATTTTCTACGGAACATCCTCTTTAAAATAATGAATTGCACGCCGTTGTACTTCAATCCCAACCATGTTAATTTATCTGTTTTCCAAAGGTGTGTGCTCAGTTGTTCTCCCTGACAAGAACGACTGGAAATCTGTCAATCTTTCATTGTAATTTCATGGCTGCTAGTTTCCAGTGATTAGTTTGTATGGTTTGTTGTAACCTATTCACTATTTCGCTATTTGCCTGCCTTGGAAACATGCTCGCTTGTTTAACTTTTTTTCGTTTGGTATGTACACGGAGAAAGCTCTTGCGTATTGTTTGTAGTTTTGCATAAAGATGACAAGGCGTAGTAGGAAAGTGTTAAAAATCCGTGTGAATTGGCAAAAGAAAGTGAAAAACGTGATACACTCAATGGGAAACATTGTTTCAATGTCTTCAACGGTGGAAGAACGAAGATGTGCCAACGTAGCTGATCCACAGAATCCCAGCGAATGTTGTGCAGATTCCCCTGCTAGTAGTTTGTCCAGTAGGAAGCTCAAAGACGCTGAAACTATGTATAAAAAGTTTCTAAAAGGCAAGGAAGTTTTTGAAATTATCAATATCAGTAGATTATCTGAAGTTATTGACCAGAATGTATGTTGCAAAAATGTGAAAAGGCAAACGTTTCTCTACATGTTGAACGTAATATTGGTCTTGCTGCTAGGTTTGTGCTAATCTGCAGTAAATATTATGGTGTCGCACAAGTCTGAAGTGTGCGCAACGTACTTTCGCCGCGCGCCGCCATGCACGCACGGCGCGGCGTTCTTACGACGTCGGCCACGAGCGCCCTCTGCTGGAACTCCGCTCGTGGCCACCACTGAACTGCATCGGCCACTTGGGAATCAGATAGGCACCAGTTAAGACTTGGCTATCGGATAGGCACTAGGAATCATCAGTAGGCCGGACTCTATCTAACGTATGTATCAACATTCCACTAGTCTGCTACTCTGCAAGTTAAGTATTGTACCATCTCTATGAAATATATATCTTGTTCTAATTTAGCCCAGTGTTTCTAGTTGCTGCTGTTCCACTGGCTGGTCACCTCCGCACCTGCAGACGCGTGCATCCTATTTTTCCTGTGTCGGTCTCTCTCTACTCGGCCACCGACACCCAGGACAACCGGCGGAAACGAGACACAAAAAATATAATGACATTTGCAAGTGTGGAAGAAGAACATGACTACGACTGCACCAACACACCAGGGCTGTTTTAACTTCGAAGCGACTTTCCCAAATGTTTAATTTTTCCACCTTTAATGTAACTTTTCTCAGTTTTTATTGAAATTAGAACTATAAAATTTTTGAGTGATTATACAGCTATTACATATGTATTGAATAGAGAGAAAATTAATATTTGAGACTTCGAATATGATTTTACAATATCGCTGTTTCAACATTGACAGGATACATATATGCATAAACAGTAATAAAATTATCTAGATAATATAGATTCCGAGAAAAGGTATCTTATATCATTCAAATTCACATTGCGAAGCTGTCGATTCCATGTCTCCTTACAAAAATAGTAGCCTGTAGCGTGCAGGTCAGAGTTTAGATGTAGAAGTTGAGATACGCGAACTGTTGTGGCTATAACTGCTCTGGAGTTAGCCGTCTGGTTGAGATCGTAAACGTCGCTTTAAGTACGGAGTGTCGCCGGCTAACCGTTCCGTGCGCGGCACGCACGCAGAGCCCGCTGAGAGGCCTGCCTGTAATCTCGATCCCACTGGGTCTCGGCCGCCCTACGCCCTACGCCCCCTGCCCTTGGCGACCTCGTGACCGCGCGGTGGCACACGCCTCCTATCGCCCGCTATCAGGCCATCGCGCCCACGCAACCGGCAGCGAGGTCGCCACGAAAGTCAAAAAGCAGCACAAATTGCCTCCGTTACCTAGACCGCGCTTTCCCCTCAGAATTACGTCTGCTGTCGTATTAAGTTTCAACGAGTTTGTGTTCGACTGCAAACTTACAGGGCTATTCAATATGCAGGAACAGATTCTAACAATTTATTGATTTCAAACAGGGAAAGATAGACACACAATTCCATTTGCCGGCCGCGGTGGCCGAGGGGACTGAGGCGCTCCAGTCACGGTCTGCACGGCCACTGCGGTCGGGGGTTCGAATCCCCCCTCGGGCATGGATATTTGTGCCGTCCTTAATCTTAGCTAGTTCATAAGTAGTTTGTAAGTTTAGGGACTGATGACCCCGCAGTTAGGTCCCTTAAGCTTAACAAACATTTGAAAACTTTTGAAACCTTCCATGTCAAGACCCACCGTACAAGCCTTATGCTTATCTACAGCTGAATATGCCTGCCCTGTGTGGTCCAGATCAACCCAAGCAAAGAAGGTCGACATAAGTCTCAATAAAACATGCCGATTAACAACGGGTTGCATGAAACCTACTCCTCTACCAAAACTATATAGAGTTGCCGCGTTTGGGAAACCCAACGTTCGGAGAACATAACGTGAATTCACAGCGAGGCTCAGACAAACCATCGACGATCGGCATTCCTCTTTCTGGCAGTCAGTGTAAACCGGGACGACTGAAATCCCGTTAAAGGTTATTAGTCACGAGGATAGAAAAGCCACCAGATGTATACCCACCTGTACTGGATGTGCCCAGTGAATTCACCACAAACTGGAAGACACGGAGGACACTGAAGCGAATAAGTAAAGCGGTGGCCCCAGTGAAGACAAACATGATTAGGTGGGGCCTCGGAACCGCGGATGATAAGTGTGACTGCGGTGCTGTGCAGGTTATGGAGCAATTGCTAGCCTGCCCCAATTGCAACACTGACGATGTATGGCTGAACAAAAAAGAAGCTGTTGGACGTGGCCCTATACTGGCCTCAAAGATTGTGACCTGGTTTCCGGAGAGGAAAAAGTAAAGTAAAAATGCACTCTTTAACGGGTTTCGATGGATCCTGCCGCTTCGTCAAAACTTAATAACCAAATAACATCAATACATACACCTACATCTACAAATTAACTGTGAATAATCACATTTAAGATTCCAATTTTTAAAGAACAGGTTGGCTGCGACCGTTAAATTCAACAGGATTAGCAATTTAAAATTTCACCCTGAGGTGTTATCTGTTTACAAACGAATAACATCTGTCAGAAGTTAAGAATTATTATCAACGTTTAAAAATAAATTAAAACAGTCCAGATCGCAGAATTCTTCACGACATACTGTGTTCAAAAACTATGATTTTTTAGTGTTCGCGGTTGGTGCTGTCGTTTATCTTTTACTAAAGTCACCTGAAGAGCAAAAGCTACTGCAAAGCGATTTAATTAAGATAACAGCACGGTGCAAAAACTGAAAATTGCCACAAAATGTTAGAAAGTATGAACTCATTCAGATGAGTAGTAAAAGAAATCCGTTTAACTTCATTTACACTATAAACCAGTTAAATCTGCAAGTCGTAAATTAAACGAAATACCTAGGCATTACAATCACAAACAACTTTGAAATAACACATAAGAATTATTGTGGGGAAGAACAATGAGTAGATACATCAGTATCACTAACGAACTGACTATACTACACTTGTGCGTCCTGTTTTCTTGTATTACTGCGCATTGTGGGTCTTCAGCAGTTGGGACTGACAGACGATTTAGAGAATGTTCAGAGAAGGGCAGGTCGTTTTGTATTATCGAGATATAGGGGAGAAAGTATCACGGAATTGATACACGATTCGGGTTGGGAATCATTAGAAGACAGGTGTTATTCGTTGTGGTGAGATTCAATGTCGAAGTTTCTTTCACCAACTTTCTCCTTCGAGTGCGAACATATTTCGTTAGCACTCATCTACATAGAGAGACATGATCATCACAATGAATTAAGACAACTCAAATGGAAAGATTTAGGTGTTCCTCATTCCCGCACGCTGTTAGAGTAAGAAATACACTCTTAGAGGTACTCAGATTTAAACGTTAAAATTTATATATTGGAAAACCACAGTCGAATATTCCATATTTTAAAAAACAGGTCCGCTGTGACTTTTAAAATTCTATATTGAAGAACATACGACCGGTTTCACAATTTAAAATTGCATTCTGAGGTGTTATTCGTTTCAAAACAATAATAACTGTCAGAATTTAAGCTGTGTTAAACATTAATGCATAATGATCCGTATCTACTTACGTCAAATCATTCAAAAGATCTGGTATCATATCAGATTGAGCTCATTTACTACCATTAAAGTGCAAACGCATCTACTGCGTTTTAGATACGGAGATGGTTTCAATTTTCGCCACTAAGTTTCCAATTATGGATGCCTCCCAACTGAGTAGACAATTAAAAAAAAAAAAAAAAAATTATACAGATTTCTGAACAAAGCTTGGAAATAAGTAGGATGGATTTCCATTTCATATCAGATCTTTTTAATTACTCGACGTAAGTATACACAGATATTTACTCCTTTAGATCATTGTTAACAATTTTAGAAAGCACAATGGAAAACAGCAATCATAAAATAATGGTCAAAATTAAAATAGTCCATATCGCAGAACTGTTTTTTATATTTTTTATTTCATGACTGGTTTCAGTCATTGTAGACTATATTAAGATAACTAGCACAGCAAAGCAACAATATTTCAGAGGACATATGCAGTACCATAAAACTTATTATAGAGAGACATCCAAAACAATAATACAAATACAAAAAAATTATTTCATGATGGAAGGTGTTGGCGGTGAACAGGGCGAGCCGCACAATCGTGGACTGCTGACGAGAACCGTGGGGCTGTGATTTAAGTACTGGAGGCTCCGCCCACCACACATTATGTGTTGTCAGACATATAGTGCATAAAACGTATTGATTAGATTTATATAGTTGTAATAAAATTGATAAAATATCTGTAAAGTTTCCTGAAGGCATATAACAAGATACAAAATTAAGGAAAATAGCTGAAAACACTTAACATTCTATTTCGAAATTTTATACAAAATAGCCATTGAAATCGGCAGCAGATGCCGAGATGGCCCTCTGTGAGCGTGTACAGAAAATTTGTTGCTTGTGTATACTTCCAAGATGTAACTGCAAGACGCCGTTGGTTTCCATGGCAATGGCGTGCAAGAATGGGTAGGGATCATACTGGCTGGTGTACGACCATGTCAAAGATGGCCAGTGCATGGGTATTACAGAGTGCCAGTAAACAGTAAAAAAGTGCTTTAAAACTGTTATAAAATGACTTGGTGTGTTATAAGTGTGCGACTCGATAGCACAGTGGTTTAGTTACAGACTACAAATCCTCGGGAGGACCTAGGATTTTTATCTGTCAGTTTCCGCTCCTCTCACCTCTGGCAGTGTTGCTAATGCGAAAAAAATCGAGTAGCACCGTGGTTCGGAACCCACGTTAAACTGTAGGTCCCCCTATAACTGCCTGGGTAAGTCAGTTCGAAGGTCGGAGGAAGGCAACGGCATACCACCTCCAAACAGGACCATGCCTAGTAAAGCACTGTGGTGTTCAATCTACGGATTGTTGAATGCTTTACCTTTCTACGTTATAAGTACACAAAATATCAGAATAACAATAAATACAAGCACTGTATATTCGATAGTTCACGTTTGTGCGGCTCGACGTTTCCACCGCCACTACATGTCTTCATGGGTATAATTTATAGTATTTGTATTACTACTTTAGATGTCTCCTATAATATGTTTTACGCTATTATATATGTCCTCTGAACTGCTATGTTGCTTTGCAGCGCTAGGCATCAGAAGATAGTCTACATTGACTGAAACCGGTCATGAAGGAAAAACAATACTGCGATTTGGACTGTTTTACTTTTAACCATTATTTTAAGATCGCTGTTCCTCCTTATGCTTTGTAAAATTATTGTTAACAATGATCTAGAGGCATAATAATCTGTGTCTACTTACGTCACACAATTTAAAAGATCAGATATGAAATCGGATGGAGCTCATTCCATCTCACTTACGGGACTTAAAATATTTATATAAAATATTTTTAAAAACTGTCTACTTAATGGGAAAGCATATCCATAATTACAAACTTAGCGGCGAGATTTGAAGCAATCCCCGCATATAAAACTCAGAAGATATATAAATTTTTAAAACCAGTTATGTACGTAAATGGTAGTGATTGAGCTGCATCTGATTTCATATCAGATCTTTTTATTGATTTGCCTTAAGTAGACACAGATCATTATTCATTTATATTAATATTAACAGAGCTTTCATTCTGACAGTTGTTATTCAACATGGACTCTTCATCTGTGGTTTCCCTATAAAGTTTTAAGTTATCATTTTAAGTGCCTGTTAAAAAGTTTATAGAACAGGTTTCATAATATTTCTCACCTAAGAGCGTGCAGAAAGAAGGAACACCAAAATCTTTCCGTTTTCTGATTTGTCTTATTTTATTGCGGTGATCATGCCTCTCTATATAGGTTGGTGCTAACAAAACATTATCGCATTCACAGGAGAAAGTTGTTGAAAGAAATTTCGCCAATAGATCTCGCTGCAACGAATAACGCGTTTCTTTTAATTATTTCCTCCCCGTCTCGTGCATCACTTCCGTGAAGCTCTCTCCACAACATCGCGATAATAAAATACGAGCTGTCCTTCTCTGAACTTTCTCAAACTCGTCTTTCAGTCCCACCCCGTGGGGATCTCACAATGCGCACCAGTATTCCAAAATAGGACGCACAGGTCTAGAGTAAGTAGTTTTTTTAGTAATACTGTTGTATAATTTTTATATATTTCCAAGTTGTTCATGACTGTAATGCACAGGTATTCAGTTCAATATACGACCTGTAGATTTCACAGGTTTCTAGTGTAAATGAAGTTAAACGGTTTTCTTTTACTGGTCATATGAATGACTTCACACTTTTCGTTATTTAGGGGCAATTTCAAACTTTCGCACAATGTGGACCTTTTATCTAAATCGTTTCGCAGTTGCTTTTAGACTTCTGGTGATTTTACTAACCGATTAACGACACCACCATGCGCGAACCGTCTAAGATGGTGGCTAGTGGCAACGAACACTCGAAACCTAGTCTATGAACACAGTATGCCGTGACGTTTGCGTACCTCAGGAAATCCTGCCGAAAAAGTCGATGTTACCCAACTAACATGAAAATTCATCACTTCTATCTGTACGCCGTATAGTCGTTGTATCTTAAGAGGTTCTGCATTTCCGACTTACCCACAGTAGAGATATAGATTCCAAGTGATGCATTTTCACGGTAGTTGGGCTGTAACGACTTCTTGGCCGGGATTTAAAGAGGTTAGCTAACTTCAGAATATGCTGTGTTCATAGACTATATTTTTGTGTTAGGGGCCATTGTGTATGCAATTCCATTTATGCCTGTTCTCCTTGTGTATATTAGTTCTAATGATGGCGATAAGAACCGTACACATTAATTTTTTTTCTGAAGTATAGGTCTGACCCGGAAACTTGTGTAAATTGTTCAATGTAATGATAATTAGCAAATACTGTGATGCTAACTTAATAATCAAATGCACCAGATTGAATATGAATGTTTCGGTTACTAGAATAATCTGTCCAATTAAAACCAAATTCGCGTCACAAAATAATGGTTTGTTATAATCAACTTTTGTTAATAAAGCCCATAAGGCTACAGTTGTCTGGTGGCTTCTACTATTAACTGTACATTTTAATAAGACGTTTGAACAAAAAATACTTTAAAATAATTGAATGTAATTTTCGTTGCTGGAATGTTCCGTTGGTTCTTAGTAAAATATTTCATACATGATCAATAATAAAAACACGACAATGTTGATATATTTATTGTTTAACAAAAACTAGTTTTCTGCTGTAACCTATGTACCTGATGATGGCGTAACAGCCGAAAACTAGTTTGTGCTAAACAATAAATATTGTGAAATATTGCAACATTTTCGTGTTGTTATTAGTGATCATGAATGTAATATTGTTAAGAATATAGATCCAGAGATAATTAAAGTGGGTCATAATACATGTGGATGATGTCCGTCTCCTAAATTATAAGAATTTTATGATGTCTTATAATTAAAAGTTTTTTACTTTTTATAATGCCATAAATAATTGGCTTTAGTTAATTGCTTGGGATTTTTTTAATCAAACGAGAAAAAAGATTTTTATTCGCAATGAATGTGAAAGTTAAATACAAATGTGTTTTTCGTATTTGCAACCCTGTTCCTAAGATCTTCAAATCCCCATCTTTTGGAACTTTAATTTACTTCGTATTCATCAATAAGATACTTATTTTGCCTATTGGATACTAGACATATTCAGTAATCTATATCCCAAGAAGTAATTTTTTGAAATTAATTAACTATAAATGGTTTTCTTTAGGAATGTAGTGTTGTTAGAGTTTTTTAACTTAAGTTAATAATTTACATTTACAGAATACGGTTACAAATGTGAGTACACTAGAAACCACCCAGCAATATTAATAATCGGGGTTTATATCAAGCTACTGTTTTATTATGTGAGTTTGGTAATAGTTGAACTGTTTCTCTTGCGACCGACATACAAACGTTATTGTGAATTCAATGGTGAGGTTATCATCATGAGATAATATCATACATGATTTGTTAGTTATTTTATTGCCGCTTCCACATCAGAGGATGGATCGTGCTTTACCAAATCCAGTCATTTAAAACAAATTAATAAAGTCAAGACCGGCAATTAACATGTTTGAGGAGCAGTGAATGCGAATTTCTGCTCCAAGGACATTATGGCTCGTTTTACTAAGAACATGGTTCTCAGAACATGTGTTGCGATTGCTTTATAGTTTAGAGACTAATAATTTTGAATCTGCTTTGTCTCAGGCAGACTGCTGTACTACATATCTGCAGCAGAAGTAACAAAATTTTCCTTCTTGAGCATTTATAGTATATTGGAGGAAAATATCATTAAATTTGTTTGATTACAGAAATGTATTTTAAAATTCCTCTTTTTTTTTCATTTATAGTCGAGCATTTTCGGATGATTATATTTCAATCATTTCATTTTATTCCTCTACAACCCGACAAATTCCATTATACGGGGTGCTCATTTAACCTGAGAAATCGAAATAACTATACAATTACAAAATTACACAAAAATGTCTCAGATATAAAAAAAAAAATAATAATGGGGCATCTACCAGAACTGAAAACAAACTATCACCTACATCCGTGAACGGAATGGAGGGGAAACTGCACTTTTCCCGTTCCTAGTTGTTTGGATTGGTTTACCCGAAAACGGCTAAGAAAACAGTTTTATATAGAATCTTTATATCCAGAATCACCGGTAGTATCACCCCTGAAAGCATGTACCTTTCCTCCTTGCTCACCCTGTTGAACCTAAAGACGTAAACAATCACGGACTCGGCCAAAGTGAGCAAAAACCAGCATCACTCTGTACGCCGTGTGAAACACCATCCGTTGCGTGTTAATAGCCACGCGGTCGCTAGCGCTTTCTCACGGATTGTGTGGCACCTCCCGCTGGAGGTGCAAGTCCTCCGTCGGCCATTTTGTGTGTGTGTGTATTCAAATCCAATGTTTGTAGAGCTTTAGGGACTTAACTACGGGGTCATCAGTCCCTAAACTTACAAACTAATTATACTAAAGACAGCAAAAACATCCCTGCCCGAGGGGGGATTCGATCCCCGACGGGGAACGGCCTCGCGCATCGTAGCATTGTGCCTCAATGCGCTCGGCTGCATCGCCGCGGATGTGTGTGTGTTGTCCTTATATCTACATCTACACATATACTCCACAATCCACCCAAAGGTGCGTGGCGGAGGGTACTCAGTTCCATTACTAGTTACTTCCTTTCCTGTTCCAGTCCCATATACATCTGTATGCGTCCTTGTGGGCTTTACGCGCAATGTAGGTTGGCGGCAGTAGAATCCTTCTGCAGTCCGGCTCAAATTTCGGCAACGGTGTTTCTCGTAAAGAACGTAGCCATTCTCCAGCGAATGAGTTCACGAAACACTTCGGTAACACTCGCGCATTGATCGAATTTACCAGCTACAAACCTAGCCGCCCACACTGAAGTGCCTCTATGTCCTCGTTTAAACGATCTGGTGGGGATCCCAAACATTTGAGCAATTCTTAAGACGGATCGTACAAGCGTTTTATATGCGGTCTCCTTTATAAACGAATTACATCTTCCCAAAATTCTCCCAATAAAGCGAAGTCCACCAATCGCCTTCCCCACGACAGTCTTTATACGCTCCTTTGATTTCATATCGTTATGCCACGTTACGCCTAGTTAAATGACTCAATTGTCAAGCAGCACACTACTAAAGCTGTATTCGAACATTACGGGATTTTCTCTCCTACTCATCTGCATGAACTTACAATTTTCTTCATTTACCGCCAGTTGACATTTCCCACACAATCTAGAAATTTGGTCCAAGTCATCCAGTATGCTACTACACTCATTCAGTGACGACACCCTCTTGTACACCACAGCATTATCAACCAACAGCCGCAGATTGCCACTCACTGTCGGTCAGAACAATTATGTAGGAGAACATAATAGCGGTCCTATCACGCTTACCTGGGCGCACCCCTGACGGTAACATAGTCTCTGACGAACAATTGCCATCAAGGACAATCTAAATCAGAATAAGAAAAATACCCCTTGTAACAAACTGAATGTCTAGATTTGTAACTCTGACGTCAGTTCGCGTGCTCTGCATTTGGACATGGGACCGCGACAGGCTTGCCTGTTGAACTAGGCGGGTTTTGCAAGCTCTGGACATTTAGCGGGCTTTGTACCCAAAGACAACTGCAACCTAACACGGTTGTCTACAGCCATTATCGACGGCTTATGGCGAGTTTTTCACTCTAAAGCTTATTGCATTGTGTAGGCTCTGAAAAAAAAAAAAACCTATGTGGCTGTATGCCCCAAGAAATGCATTGAGTTGGTTTTGCATCAACCTTATTCTTTTCATTCTCCACTCCGAGGAGTGGAGCGGGCTGTTTGAGATCCGGCCCATAAAGAGTCGCGGTTCTATTCAGCCAATTATCAGACGAGCTGATAATGGGGCAAAGGGGGAATCCCAATTGGGAATAAGTGGGAGGGGCTTACCAGTTCCGGCATACGCCTTACAACCAAGGAAAACCTCCCGAAAACCTTGGTCGGAACCGGGGGATTGGGACCAATTTAATTTATCTCCGGGACTTGCCCCGGACTAAAAATGGATTATCGAGAGAACACGAGTGCACTCACGACAATCAAAGATCGGACGCCCGAGTTACTCTCGTAATCTCGTAGAGATCAGCTCGACCACCAGTGGACAAGCATCCCCCTACAGGAACCGCACCCATGGGCACGGTGTCCTGTGCGTCGGTTTTCACCTGGGCTACTGTCTATAAGGAGGATGAGGCAAGGAGATCGACTGAGAGAGAAGGAAAGAGCGGAAGTACTAACTGAAAGCAGCGGCGGCTTACCCGTGCGCATTGGGGCGCTGTACTGTGGTGCACGCTGCCGTTCCCCGTCGGGGGTTCGAATCTCCCCTCGAGCATGGATGTTTGTGTTCTCCTTAGGTTAAGTTACCTTAGTTTAAATAGATTGTGAGTTACCGACTAATAATGCAGCGGTTGCGTCCGATAGATTTACGAACATTTGATTTGAACGAACTCAAGACTGGAATAAATAAATATTTGCACAATGCCGGGTCTTCAGCTATAGTCCACATCACGTACGAAGGCGCCCCGGCTCTCAGCCGTTCTGCGCATTCCCCTCCATTACCGCACTGGCAGCCTATGATCTTCATTCTCTGTACCTGCCGTCACGTAAGAAGGTTCTTCTGCGCATAGAGGCGGACAGACAGGAGAAGAGCTGAGGCCGAGCACCAACAGTTGCGCATGCGGGAGAAACATTGCGTAACTCGCGGACAGCCACGAGCCTACAGAATTAACGTTATTGGCAGTCGTTGCGGTAATGAACGGAGATACGCAGAAGGGCTGAAAACTGGGCCGCCTTCGTTGCTGACGCACACTATAGTCGTGTGACGGGCGGCGAATTGCGCAGTTTTTCTCCCGCAGGCTTCACTGTTGGCGTTCGGCCGTAGCCCATCCCCTCCATGCTTCCCCCATCGCTCCACCTCTATGCGTGGAAGCGCCTTCTTAAATGACGCCAACTATATAATTTATAGTGCCTTTGCTCTTCGATTTTCAGTACGTTGTTATTAAGCTCTAGGCGACGTCATTGGTGGCAGTTATCGGACACGGTGCCCTGTACCTCAGCTGCTAGCGGAAGTCGGCACGGCAGGGCGGCTGTATTAGGCGAGAACTCTCTGGGCGTTATCACGCGGCCGGCCATTAATCTTGGTCGCAGGACAGCGCTGCTAATGCCGCTCTGACGTCACGCCGAGATGGATGCGCGACAGCCGCCGGCCGGCGCTGGCGGACTTATCTCGCCAACACTTCGCTCAGCCGATGCTCGCGCTTAATGAGGCCCTAATGAGGCAGGCAGGGCGCCCGCCAGCCAGGAGCCCTAATACCGATTCCCCTCGTCTCAATTAACTGTAGCGCGTGTTGTGACCCTGCTTACAGTGCATGTACAGGGCGCTAAACATCCCCACAGCTCAGGCCCCAAAAGTAGCTGTGTCGTTGTGTAAACCTCAGATGACATCCGTAGCTTTTTCTCGTAACACAGACAATGAACACCTGCGAATATCCGTCACCAGTGGTTCTCAAACTTTGGGTTGCGACGCACTAGTCGACACTCGGGTGGTTCGCCGAAATGAAAATGTCAACATAAAAATATCTTACCGGCTGAAAGAAAATGGAAGGCTATATAAAATGGAGAGTTGTACAATCTTGAACAAAAGACATGCCAAATAATAATCCAGTGTCGCTAATAATGCTCTAAGAGCAATACGAGAACTACTCGGTAGTGGCATTCGTTCATCATCCGAGATGGCTGCACGGCTATCGTGTCCTAACACAGGACAGAGGAAAAGCGGTTGAATGTCAGTCTGCAAGTCCACGGTGGAAAGGAGTGACTGCTGTAATAGGCATCCACAAGAGATGCGGATTTCGGGACTCTAGAGGATACTTGTTCCGTAGACTTGGGAAACTCGTATACGCGCTTTAAAGCACTATGCTCCGATGCGCGAGGCCGTTCCCCGTCCGGGGTTCTAATCCTGCCTCGGGCATTAATATTTGTGCTGTCTTTTGTATAAGTTAGCTTATAAGCGGTATGTAGGTTTAGGGACTGATGACCCGGCAGTTGTCCCATAAGCTAGAAGTATTTCTAAAAAAAAAAAAAAAAAAAAAAAAAAAAAAAAAAAAAAAAAAAAGAAAAAAGAAAACACCCTTCTATATTTATTGCATCGCTTCTACTATTACTACTACTCTGAGGCTAATAATTTAGAAAAGCGAAAGAATACATCTGTTGCCACAACAGAAGTCAGCCTAATACAGCTACCATTCCTAGCAGCATTACATGAAAACACGCACTCCTTGCGAGAAACAGACTATCGTGAGCTTACCCGAGGATGGTGCCAACTACACGGATCCGGCGCCCAACTCGTCTGGGAACTCCTCGCTTGATCGAAAAACAGGTAGTTTTAAAGGTCAGTGTGGGCAGACTATTTTTCACCACTTTCCGGTAGCTAACAAATTCTTACTGGCCACTGCTATGTTCAAGCAATCTAACCTATGGCTTGCAAACTCCCCTTGTCCTTTAGCGGACCACGTTCCAGCCATGCACTGGGTAGGGGATGTGACTTGTTGTTGCACTAACAAAATCGACACTTTGTAGCAACGTTGTTCAGCTTAAAAGGAAACGTCACGGTTCTACCCAGTATGGTCACAAACAACAATGTTTTACGTTAGCTGGCCACGCCGTAGGCCCTCTCCACAGTAGAGAGCTGCTAACTGGCAGTTTTCCTCCTTTACCCTCTCACTCTATCCTGGTGAACTCACTGACGTTGCTTTTCCCAGGGACTGGTATCAGCTTTGCTACGTGCATTAAGACGTGGCTGTTGGTAACCAAGTACTAATGGAACAACTTACAACAGCGCCTAGATACTGTATTAAGTTACCTTGCTATTATCCGAAAGGAAACCTTCTACCCTGGGACGGTGGCTGAGAGAATTTGCAGTTCACAACGAGACTTCTTTACCGCCTACATTCTTTAATCTATGTTGGTCCATTTTAACCTGTTATCTGTGATGGACTCAAATTCTCAGCTCGGAGTGTGTCCCTTTGGCTTCACACAGCCTCTCAGCAATTACGACAGTAATAATCAATATATGACAGCACGTCCTTTTCTGCTTGCGGCAAGTACCATGTCAGTGAACATCCAGCGATTTATAGCTTCTCTACGAGGTCGTACCCCATTTGCCTGATGTTTTGCGTGCGTTTCCATGTTTATAGTGGCGGTTTGTTTTATTTGCTATTACAGATATTTACGAAGTATAAATACACGGATCTGTTGTAAAAGCACGTTCAGCTTTCCTCAAATTCTTCAATTTTCTGGTAGATTTCTCAAAGATTGGATGTCAACAAATTTCGCTTCTTCAGTAACTCTTTCCTTCCCAAAGCTATTTTGTATTTTATATCTCCTTTACTTCAGCCGTCAGAAGTTATTTTACTACCCGAACAACACAATCCATCTACTGCTTTTATTGCGTCATTAGATAATCTAACTCCTTAAGCATTAACTGATTTTCTGACACTACATTCCATTACCTTTGTTTTACTCTTGTTAATGTTCATCTTATACTCTGCTTTTAAGATACTGTCCATTCCATTCAATTGCTCTTCGAGGTTCCTTGCTGTTTCTGACAGACTTACTACTTCATCTGGAGACCGCAAAGTTCTCATTTCTTCACCCTGAACAGTCTTTCCCTCTCCAAACATCTGCTGGCATTAATTCACAGCTTGCTCTTTGTACAGATTGAACAACAGTGGGGAATGACTGCAATCCTGTCTTACTCCCTTCCCAACCACTGCGACCCTTTTATGCCCTTCCAATTGAATAACTGCTGTCTGGTTTTTTTACAAGTTGAATATCACTCTCCTTCCATATTTTTACCTCTTCTAGCTTCAGAATTTGAGAGAGTTTATTCCAGTCAACTATGTCAAAGGCTTTCTCCAGATATACAAATTCTAAAAACGTAGTTTTGACTTTCCTTAACTTCTAAAATAAGGGTCGAGGAAAGGAGCTAGAGACACTATAAGTTGCTTCAAATTTTCCTATGTTTGTAAACCTATTCGGCCGAACTGAAACTACACAAACTAACTTATTTTAAGGACAACACACACACCCATTTCCTAGGCAGGACTCGAATCTACAAAGGCGATGCGACCGCGTGCTCTGCGACAAAGCGCGCTAGACCGCTCGGCTACTCCACCGCGTCCAATAAGGTTGTAGGCAGCAAACCACGAGAGGGGGTGGGATGGGGACGGTGAGAATATCCGGTGTAACTGCCGGACGTCGGCCGCGGTGGCCGAGGGGACTGCGGCGCGCTAGTCACGGTCTACAAGGCCACTACGGTCGGGGGTTCGAATCCCACCTCGGACATGGATATTTGTGCCGTCCTTAGTATAAGGAAGTTCGTAAGTAGTTTGTAAGTTTAGAGACTGATGACCCCGTAGTTCAGTCCCATAAGCTATACAAATATTTGAACATTTGAATTGCCGGGCCATTGTGCTGATGAAGAACCTGAAATATTCTTGAAACAGGCAAATTTGACTAACTAATAACTTTACTAATCTTGTGTATGTTCTTGGACAGGTGTATTAACAACTGAATGACGATGTCTTACGCGAAGTCACGAATGCCTTTAAAGATGTACGAGGCGCGTAGGGGGTCTCAGCTAGGCGCCATTGTGGCCAGTCGGCGCTAGGACCTACTCTGAATTTTTCACGTGTTGCCCATAGATATAATTATTATGGCCGCAATTTATCCTCGGTTTTTTATTGCGGTGTGGTTAGCAGCAAAGCACCATAATTGACATGCCCGTAACGAAAATTTTTAAAAACATATATTTTGGGAAACAGCGGTCTATGCGACAGCATTTATGAATAAATGATATTTTTTTGCGATTCGTGACTTTTTTTTTGCATAAAATGTTCTCGGTTTTCTTGCCGCTTTCGACTATATCCACCAACATCGTCGTCAGGGGTAAAACTGACTGCCGTGAACTGGAGGCTTCCGCTTATAAAACCAGATGAGGGCTTCTTATTAGCTGGCTTACGTCACAGTGGTACGTGGATGCTGCCATCTAACCACCTAGAATTTTCTAGCGCACTCTATTCCAAGTTGCTAGCAGCGCCATCTCTCGCAGCAGGAGGTAATCTGCGAGAAGTTCTAGAAGTTCTGGCAGTCATCCTCTGTTCTTCCTCCTTCTCCTGTGCTCGATTCCATGCATTGCTGAGTGCATATCCTGAGTCTCTATTGATGTCAATTTCGCATAATTAGATTTCAGTCGCCTCGCTAATGACAGAATCCCAGTAGTTGGAAGCGTAGCCAGTTCTCTCGTTTCTTCATACAAAATACGATAATACAGGCTGTGCTCACCCACCGCCGATTTTTCTAAACGCCTGTATTTCAAGTGACGCTGATGTTCGACGCAGCGTTCGGAAACATTTCTTATTGGGTGCCCCACGTAATTTTTGCCACATTCGCAAGGAGTGCTATAAATTTCCAGATCTCTAAGACCGAAGTTGTCTTAGCACTCTTCCGACCTTGCTACTTATTGCACCGCAGAATGGAAGCCGCGAGATGTGTTGGTCCCTTTAATTTGTTGAAATCGCGTCGTGTGTAGGTTTCCAAGACAGCGTGGACTTAATATGACGGGAGGAATATCCGTTCTTTTTTAAGGCCTTCTTCAGATGTTTAATCTCAGAGACGAGGTGATTCTGGTCTGAAATAATCCTTGCTCTGTGTACCAAGGTGTTTAGCATAGCTTTCTTCTGACTGATTTGATGAAAACTACGTGCATTCATATACAAGTCTGTACACAGAGTGTCCAAGACGTCCATATGATTTTCGTTCAACCAACACGTCTAAGAAAGGTAGCTTCTTGTCCTTCTCTACTTCCACCGTAAATCTTATGTTGGGGTGTATTCCATTCAAATGATCCACGAACTGCTGCAGTGCCTCATTCCCATGTGGACAGATTAAAAATGTATCGTCAACATACCTATAGAAGCAACATGGACGAAAGCGAGCACTGTTCAACGCGCGTTCTTCAAAATCCTCCATGAAAAACGTCTCAATGGCTGGTGACAATGGCGAACCCGTGGCTGTTCCGTCAGTCATTTCATGGTAATTTCCTCCATATAAAAAGTAAGTGGTCGTCAAAGAATGTCGAAATAACTTCAAAATTTCCGGAGAGAAGTGAGCAGCCAGCAGTTTTAATGTTTCTTCCACTGGTACTTTTGTAAAAAAAGAAATGACGTTGTGGCTGACCATTATGTCGTTCGGGCCCACCCTCATCTGCTTTGTGATGTCAACAAGCATTTTTGAGTTATTAATGTGATGCGAGCAGTGGCCGACTATTGGTGACAATAATTTCGTTAAGTGTTTGGGCAACCGATAAGTGGGACATCAAATGGCACTGAAAGTCAGTCTTAGTGGGACCCCATCCTTATGCACATTAGCCAGACCATATAACCTGGGTGGCCTGGGAGCTCTAGGTCCTTAGATTTATTTACTAATTCGAGAGGCTAGATGTCCAGAATAGCTCCCCTTTTTACCTGCTAAGTGTGGTGTTGGATCCCGTTTGAGACGCCGGTATGTGCTGTCTTCCAATAACAGGGCCACTTTCCCGAGATAGTTGGTAACATTGAGGATAATTCTGACATTCCCCTTATCCTTCTGCGACGACTTCAGCACCATTTTCTCCACCCTGCTTACATTGGACTTTGGAAGTTTGGCTGTTGCTAAACTCCGACTCGTGGCGAGCCTTATATCACACGCTGCTTCTTCAGGAAGGTGTCAAACCACTTGTTCTACTCCACTGATAATCTCGACCTCTCGTATCTTACGAGGAGCAGGCGCAAACTTCAGGCCTTTATTGAGAACCGAAATGATGGCTTAGTCAATGTCCGTGCGGTTATCATTTTTGGATTCTGCACTGGTTTGTTCCCGATTAAGGCGCACAAATTTGTCGGACTGTTTACCCGTGGTCTTGCTTAAATTAGCTCGTTTATATGCAGCTAAAGTCATATCAAACATTTCCCAGTCCCAAGGTGACAGAACTCCAGACAGAAGTAAATGGCATCAGTATAAGGAGTGAGCGTGGCATCAAGTTCATACCTAGTGTGACGTATTCCATCCTTGACGATTGCGTGGCTTGTCTTCCGTAAAACTGTGTTCACCTCAGCAGTGCGGTTACGATGTTTCACGACTATAAACTTTGGTGCAATCTCCTATCACGGCAGCGTTGTAGAAAAGCCAGGTTACTCAGCAGCTGTGACAGTTTCAGGCGCATCTTCTCCAGTTTACGGACGTTGGGCGTTATGTCCTCTCCGTGCAGGACTGTTTTGGTTTATAGATTCCCCTAACGAATTACAACTACTTCTCTTGTGTTAGCACATTTACCAGGACTACAATGTGCTGTTAATCTGTGAAGGGACGTAATCATCGAGAGTAATCCTACAAAGCAGGTACGAGAAATCTCTTCACGCTGACTTACAAGTCTGTCTCAAGGACGGGTTAGCGTATATTGCAAATCCCGGTTGAACAGCGTGGCTCGGTAATTCAGTAGGTCTCATATTTCATCTTCGACGGACTCCTGGGAACGCCTACACACAAACAGTAGGATTACTCACCAAGAGGAGGTTCTCGTACGGTCCACGCAAAAGTGACTTGAAAGATATGTGATCACATTGTTGGACTTTGAAGTGACTGAGTCTGTGTTCACATCTCACTTCAGTTTAAAAAAATGTATCCCTACAACTGCCGATTCGGAACAAAATACATGTAATAAATATATGCCCTTTTCTTTACCGTTATCCTTACCCGATAATGAAAATAACTAGGAACATGAAAAGTGCAGGTGACACTGAATTAAGATACTGTTGTGTTATGGATTGTTTAATGTTTTAAGTATCCTCACAAAATATGTTCAAATAGACCACCGTCAACTTTAACGAATTTTTCACCTGTAGTAGACAGATGTTGTGTTGCCGATCGGAATTCAGTGCTGAATTAATTTACTTGAGCACAAGCATGTAAAATACATTCCTGGACATTAAAATTGCTGCACCACGAACATGATGTGCTACAGACGCGAAATTTAACCGACAAGAGCGAGATGTTGTGATATGCAAAATATTAGCTTTTCAGAGCATTCACACAAGGTTGGCGCCGGTGGCGACACCTACGAAGATGATGTACTAAAGACGCGAAATTTAGCTGACTGGAAGAAGATGCTGTCATATGCAACAGATTAGCTTTTCAGAGCATTCACACAAGGTTGGCTCCGGTGGCGACACCTACAACTTGCTGACATGAGGAAAGTTTCCAACAGATTTCTCATACACAAACAGCTATTGGCCGGCGATGCCAGGTCAAACGTTGTTGTGATGCCTCGTGTAAGGAGGAGAAATGCGTACCATCAAGTTTCCGACTTTGATAAAGATCAGATTGTAACCTATCGCGATTGCGGTTTATCGTATCGCGACATTGCTGCTCCTGTTGGTCGTGATCCAATGACGGTTATCAGAATATGGAATCGGAGGGTTCAGGATGGTAATACGGAACGCCGTGCTGGATCCCAACGGCCTCCTATCACTAGCAGTCGAGATGAAAGGCATTTTATCCGCATGGCTGTATCGGATCGTTCTGCCACGTCTCGATCCCTTAGTCAACAGATGGGGACGTTTGCAAGACAAGAACCATCTGCACGAACAGTTCGACGACGTTTGCAGTAGCATAGACTATCAGCTCGGAGACCATGGCTGCGGTTACCCTTGACGCTGCATCACAGACAGGAGCGCCTACGATGGTGTACGCAACGATGAACCTGGCTGCACGAATAGCAAAACGTCATTTTTTCGGACGAATCCAGGTTCTGTTTATAGCATCATGATGGTCGCATCCGGGTTTGGCGACATCGCGGTGAACGCACATTGGAAGCGTGTATCCATCGCCATACTGGCGTATCACCCGGCGGTATGGGGTGCCATTGTTACACGTCTCTGTCACCTCTTGTTCGCATCGACGGCACTTTGAACAGTGGCCGTTATATTTCAGATGTGTTACGACCCGTGGCTCTAACCTTCATTCAATCCCTGCGAAACCCTACATATCAGAAGGATAATTCACGACCGCATGTTTCAGGTCCTGTACGAGCCTATCTGGATGTTCGATGTATACTTCGCTCTTCTGACACCGCCACGAACAGTAATCCAATGGGGGAAGATCGGGCGACCTCGGTGACCAAGCAAAGACTCCATGCGACGGATCAAGGGACCAGGATACGTTGAGATAGTGTGTCAGTGACCGTACGGAATGTGTAGGAGATCCGTCATGCTGACAGTACTTGTGAGCTCGTGTTACCAAAGGGATAACTTCGGGGTATTATGGTAACACATTTTGATGGAAATAAAAACGGTTATCTAAAACGACTGGTCCTATGAGTTGGTGATTAATATTACCACAAGTTCAGAGAGAATACTTCTGTGGAGAAACTTGCACTATTAAACCAACCATAACATAACAGTATCTGAATTTACTGTCACCTGCATTTCTCCCACTCTTAGTGAGGAGAGGGAAATGTAGTAGGTGCATATTGACTGGGTAAAAGGAATGAAAGAGGAGAGCCTGATAGAATTTTGTGTAAAGCATAATTTGGTAATAAACACGTGGGTTAATAATCATGAAGAAAGGTTCCATACGTGGAAGAGTCCAGGAGACACTGGGAGGTACCATTTTGATTTTATAATGGTAGGTTTAGGAACCAGGTTTTAAGCTGTAAGACATATCCAGGGGCAGATATAGACTCTGGTCACGATTTATTGGTCATGAACTGTAGATTAAAACTTAAGAGAGTGAAAGAAAGGTAGATAACTAAGGAAATGAAATCTGGATAAGTTGAAGGCTTCAGAGGTAGTTGAGAGTTTCAGAGAGAGCATTAGGCAATGATTGGCTGAAACGGGGGAAAGTAATTCAGTAGAAGAATGGGTATCTCAGAGATAGAGTAGTGAAGACGGCGGAGTATCATATAGGCAGATGGACAAGACGAATTAGTAATCGCTGGGTAACACAGGAGCTACTGAACGTAACAGATTAATAAAAGATATATAAAAATGCAGTAAGAGAAACAGGCAAAAGGGAGTACAGACGTCTGAAAAATGACGTTGACAGGAAGTGTAGACTGGCTAAGCATGAGTGGCTGGAGCACAAATGCAAGACGATAAGAGAATGTATAACTAGGGGAAGGTAGATATCGCCTACAGGAAAATAAAAGAGACATGTAGTGACAAATAACGAACTGGTAGAAATTTTAGTGCTTGATACAAGAAACACACCTCAGACAGCGAAAACAATCAGTATACGTCTTTCAACACCTTGCCCAAGGAAAACATGAAGTGAAACCAAAAAACGAAGCACATAAAATACTACACATACAGAAATGTCTAACAATGACTTTTCTCGAAAAATATCAAAATATATTCACATATACTCAACTGCAACGACATATTGAACGAAAAAACAGGCCGCAAACATAAAAAATACATCGTAAATTTTATTAAAATGATACACAGGCATGATAACTTATAAACGCACGAAAGATAAAATAATAATCCCAAGTAAATCTTCTGCATACAAAGATAATAAATAGTCCACAGTCATTTAAGGTATAAATTGTCTGGTAAAGTCTTAAACACATCAAAGATAAAATAGTACCGAATCCAATGTCAACTTTCCACATACAGAAACAATAAATAAAACACAGGCATTACCAGTTATCGGGTTACTATGTAAACTTGTGATAATCTCTTACGATGTTACAAGTAATTCAAATACTAAACAAACGTAAATTAGAAATACGAATATGTATAAAAGACCACCTATAACATCTTACTGTATTCGCAGAATTACCTGAAGATGGTCAAGGAACGAATGAATTCATTGTGAGAACGTAATAAAAATCATACAGCAGTGTAAGAAATAATTTTAAAGGTGGAAGGAGTATATGGAGGGCCACTGCAAAGGAAATAAACCTGAAGGCAGTATTTTAGACATAGCAGACAAAGTAGAGGAACATGAGATAAGAGATATGATACTGCGACAAGAATTTGGCAGAGCACTGGAAGATTTGAGCCGAAACAAGGACCTTGGAGTAGTTTACATTCCTTGTGAACTGTCGATATCGTTAGGAGAGCCTGTGGTGAAGAAATTACCTAGTATGCAAGATGTAAGAGACAGGGGAAGTACCCTGCCACTTCAAGAAGAATGCAGTAATCGCAATTCCAAAGAAAGCAAGTGCAGACAAATGTCAAAATTACAGAAATATCAGTTTAATAGGCTGTGGTTGCAAAATAATAGTGTTGCGGTGCGCGCGGCCGTCTGCCGTCGGGGGTTCGAATCCCCCCTCGGGCATGGATGTTTGTGTCGTCTTTAGCATAAGGTAGTTCATAAGTAGTTTGTAAGTTTAGTGACTGATGACCCCGCAGTTACGTCCCTTAAGCTCTACAAACATTTGAACATATGAAAATTTTTGCAAAATAATAATAGGAATTATTTACAGGCGATTGGAAAACTGGTGGAATCCGACCTTGAGAAAGATGAGTTTGGCTTTACGAGAAATGTAGAAAGACGAGAGGCAATACGCACATTACATATGTTA
This sequence comes from Locusta migratoria, assembly GCA_026315105.1. NCBI lineage: Eukaryota > Metazoa > Arthropoda > Insecta > Orthoptera > Acrididae > Locusta > Locusta migratoria. The sequence continues at coordinate 283,386,872 of CM048750.1, read as the reverse complement.
AGAAAAGAAGGAAAGACAAAGCTATGTTTTTAGCATTTGTAGATCTGGGAAAACAATGCCGACTGGAATGAAGTATTTCAAATTCTGAAGGTAGCAGGGGTAAAATATAGGGAGCAAAAGTTATATCCAAATTCTACAAAAACCAGACAGTAGTTTATAAAGTCGAAGGGCATGGAAGGGAAGCAGTGGTTGGGAAGGGAGTTTAGACAGGTACCGGCCGCGGTGGCAGAGGAGACTGAGGCGCTTCAGTCACGGTCTGCACGGCCACTACGGTCGGGGGTTCGAATCCCCTCTCGGGCATGGATATTTGTGCCGTCCTTAGTTGTAGCTAGTTCATAAGTAGTTTGTACGTTTAGGGACTGATGACCCAGTAGTTAAGTCCTATAAGCTTAACAAACATTTGAACATTTTTTTAGACAGGTTTGTAGCAATGACGGCTGTTTACTGCTAGCGAGCTGCCTAGCTGTTCTCAACTGAGAAGTATTTCTGCCACGGGCTCACACAAGAAATTCTGCTAATTAAACGTTAAAATAAAGAAATTAATAATTAACAAACATACTAGACCCCGTGCAACTGTTGACTGCTTCTATTTTGCACCCTTTTGCGCAGTTCCCCATCTCATGGGGTAGGGATGGGAGTTTCACTTGTAAGTAATGTTATGTCCAACTGGAGAGGTGAATGAGAATTTGCACTGACCCGAACTAATGCTGGTATGTATCTACACCGTAATATCCACACTATATCTTCGTTTCTGTTTGCGTAATGCCATGTAAATCTTGATTCGTTGTTGGTAACTTGTTGTCAGTTTGCGGTTTCTTTCACACCAGACCGAAAATCGAAATGCAGGGTGCTGGTAGAATAGCGCAGGAGATGGGCAGAGCTTAGCAGTGTAAACGGCTCCCAGCTTTAATCACCTATTTCCTTTCTGTATAGCCACCGCCCTGATAGCAAATGTCTAATCGATATATCGATTCGATTCAGTCACCAGCGCTGAAAGCTACCCGCAGTAGCTAAACAGCGTAGGGATTGTACGATTACAACAACTAACCAAATAAGTACCATACTTCATCCTTACCTCTACGTATTTAGAAGCATTTGGTCCTAGTTGTGACCTAATGTATGACATCTGCTCAAATAAGCCTTTAAAGGTGTAGCATTATTTTAACGTATGCAAACCGTATTGTTGTCCAGTAACATTAATAATAGCGCTAAATCTCATTATATAGCCTTATTCGATACAGTTTTATCTGTGTATGTTTCATCTGTATCTCTATGTGCACCGTGTCCTAAGGCGAAGAACCCCATTCATGGAAATTACCGAAGCGTCCTATAGGATGTGTAACAAATTGATGTAGTGCATTTCATTTCCATTACATTTATGTCGACATGTATAGGATAATTGAGAAATATTAAGTGCAGTGGTAGAATGATGTAATAAAGAAGTACAATTTTCTGTAGCCAAAACATCGAGGTAAAAGTGCCAATTTGCTGTTGGCTACGTTCGATCAGAGGGGCACCAAGTTTGTGTCAGAACGTATTATAATATATGTGTTCGCAGTAAGATTTACGTGGCTGTTTTTTGGCATTGGTAAGATGATGGGAACACTTTCTCAAAAGACCAGGTTTGAAAATGGGCAGTGAGACGTGATCTGTTGTTTGTAAAGGCAAATATGAAGGAGATTGAGATAAATAAAGGAAAAATAAAATATAAAATAGAGATGTTGGAGGGTAGGGGTGAGAGAACGCATAGGTCAATAATTCATTAGTGTTTCGAATAACTGTACCCATGTTGTAACTCAGTACCCATCAGAATGCAATACCACAAAAGTTACCTCTTGGAACTCGTGCGTCGAATACCACTTGCGGGTCGGCAAAACTCTGATATAGAAACGAAAGACCAGTTTTTGAGATGCTGAGGAAAGCTGCCCTGACTCGTGACAATCGCAACTCACTCGTTTAAAGATATTGAACTGAAGGAGTTGGGCCGTGGCCGGGCTTCGAACGCAGAACCTACTACTTACTAGACATACGCTTGAACCACATTTTTTCCAAACTGTCTTAACCCTTTAAGCATGATTTGTTTTTACATTCAATATATAGGGTAAGGTGGTGCAAATTCGATATAGGTACAATTCCGATCAACGTAAGTTTTCGCGCCATTTGTCTGTCTCGTAGTGTCTCGTTGTGTCGCGTTGTAGAGTAGCAGGTTTCTACAGCTCCTCCTGTCTTTTCCAAGAATACACCGCTTTGCGTTAAGGAAACATAAATTTTTCCCTTTGAAGAGGTAAGTGAAGCTACTTAGTCTAACGCGCTCTTATAAATCATCTAGTTAAGGGTGACTGGATTCGCTGCCAAAAATGCAATGTTTGGTACCACGGAGTATGCGTAGGTGCGTGACAGAAAAAGTGCTTTTTATGTGGAAGATGCCCGTAATCAAAATTGTACGAGGAAGTTATCACAATTGTACCTGGTGTGGTACATTTTCAATCGATTTTTATCAATTCCGTTCCCTTCTTTTGTGTTTATACCAACATTTGTAACTGTATAATATTTGTGTTACATATGCATTAAACATACAAGAACAAGTGTCATAGTTAAAACTATTCCTTTTCTCATTTTAGTTCCAGTTATAATAAAATTTGTCCGAAATGATCGAAATTGTACCATCTTACCCTATATATTCGTGTTCTATAAGTTTTAAAAAAATAGGAAAAGTGGTTTAAAAAGTCCTACGTTGCTAGAAAGCACTATGGAACACACAGAAACCTGTTACATAATTTTCAATGATGGATTGTTTAAATGAATGTTAGTATTTATTATGGTTCTCTATACATGTCTTAAATGGTGTCTTTTTTGTCCTTCAAGAACTGGCTATTTATGTGGAAAACAAAACGTCAGAATCTGAAATATTATTACACCACCGTTTTCTCCAAACACTAGCTAACAGAAATTCACACTGCAGCCCACCTCTATACAACAAACATCACAGATACTTGCTACAAACTCAGCTTCAACTGTTAAACACGTATTACTTCACAAAATTTCCAATAGACGCAGATAAAACAGTATTAAAATCGATGTTGCAGATATGCTGCACCATGCATTTAAGGGTTAAAGCACGTCACCATCCACAACGCAAACTCCTATTCTGCCTCGATGTTCCCCTCTGTAATAAGTATCGATGTTGCCGAGGTTCCCCAAAACCGGAATAGTAGCCAAGCAATTAATATTAATGAGAACAATCATCCGTTGTACTTAAGGCATAGGTGATGTTAATATCGAATAATAAATCAATTTCCAGATACATACTTTGTCTCGATTTATAGATTATACTAAATAGCAGGCGGTCCCGGGTTCGAATCCTGGCCACGACACAAATTTTAATGTAATGCCTTTCCTTCTATTCAATGTCTTCTATATACCGAAACAAAATATGTCTCTGGAAGTTGATTTATAATGTGTCATCCACTAGTTTAATACAAGTGAAAAAATTCTTATGCGATCAATTATCGAATTAGGCCCAAAAAAGAAAAAGAACAGTTTTCATGACTGTTTGCAGATATCTGCCCTTTTCCTTCCTCCCCACCCCCCGTCTCTCCCACCCCCTGTTTCTACCTTCGCCATGTCCACCACCTCCTCCTCGTCCTCCTCCGTGTTGCTTTGCACTGTTTCTTTGTCCTTTCTCCTTGTCCGTGTTTCTCTTACAAACGATGATGCGTGTGATTCAGAGTAACATTTCGTGCGTTACAGTCTTCCTTTATACCATTTCCTCCTTCTCCCACTTTCTGTAAACCTTTTTACTGCCACTTCTCCTTACAGACATTACACAATCGCGTCTTCTGTGGGTGCCATCAGGTACTGCAGCAACGGGTGTACTTTATAGGGTGTGTCATTCCTCATGTCGATGGACAGAGGAATGAATTGCCGTCAATGAACGTCACGTGAAACTCCTGTTAAAAACACTTTTCTTTCAGAAACTTTGCGTTTCTGGACTTACTGAACTTTTTATTTGTAACTAGCTGCTCCCCGCGGTGTTACTCGCGGTTCAATAGTCAGACATTAAAGTGCCAAGAAAGGGCATAAATAACTACATGACTGTTTGCGACATTGTTAGCACGGAATACATAATTGTCTTGGAACGGATGGAGAGCCAAAAAACTATTGCAATACGTCCCTGTAAAAGACGTTTCGAGACTTCTTGTTCTCAGAGTATACGTAGAGATTTCTAGCTCTTGATACACGGGAGCAGCCTACGTAGAACTGTCCGTGCGAGAAACATGGGGTGGCCACATGAATACCTGCCACTTTTAATGTTGGTCCTTGACTCTTGTTTATAGTAATCGAGAAGGCCACATTCAATGGAAACTGTAACCGGTTAACCTGGAATGGCAAGTTTGTGGGATGATAGGAATTCGTGGTATTAATACAGTCTCTCTCTTGGCTCCACCCGTGATGATGGTGGCCTGCACGATATGCCTTCTCAGGTCCGTGATGCATAACCTGGTGCCATTGCATAATCGTGGTGCATCCAAGTTACGCATCAATAAAACAGGCACACCCACCTTCAGCTCCAACTTGTGGGATGGCACCCCTGACAGTAAGTAACTACAATAACAACAATACAGTAATCGAAAACCAATGCCAAGTAAAGGAACAAAATAAACAGCAAACCTAACGGAGAAATGTAACGAAATAAACTAACCTAACGGAGAAAAGTAGAGAGATGAAGAAGACATCTAAGGGAGAAACGAACTGTTGAGATCCTACAAATGCAAAGCGAACCAACAAAAGAACTAAATGCAAACGTTCGAATGCTATAAATAATAGAAATCACCAAAGAAACTATTATTCGTTGAAATGCAAAGAGAATACAATTTTAAAGAATTACGATAACATCACAATGTTCGAACATCTATAACGTTTCATACGTTAACTGCAGCGTACCGCCTGCCATCTCTTGAGTGCATTTGCTACTACGTTCGTTGCTGTTTACGTACGCTATTTATACGTGGCAGTTCGCGCTTTGTACACAAAATAGGGCTTGGTATCTAGATCCCATTCTACACAAAACGTCAGTGTTTTTTCTTGCCATGGTACTTAGAGCATATTTTATTTAAAGTCTTCCATTTATATACATACTTCCTTCATTTGTTACAACAAATGAAAATGAATGCGGCATAAACGCCAACATTCACATTTCTTATATATGTAATTATATATCAGTTAAGCCGTTTTGGCAGTATCCAAGAATCTTTTTGTATATTCGAAAGTAAAAAAGATAACAATAACAAAGAAAAAAAAAATTTCACTACAGCAGGACCCGAAACCATTGCCCAAAGTAACTTAAGTCTATTACATGACGCGTTAAACCCCGCGGCTAAACATGACGTACCCTACATTGCCCTTCTGCTGTTGTTTTAGAATCTTCTTACAACCGTTACGTATTTCTATGGATATATTTCAAATAAATAACTTGTAATAAACATTTTGAAAAGTAGCCTATGTCCTAATCCAAGACATAAGAAATCTCTATATGAAATTTTATCTAAATCAGTGCTGTAGTTTTAGCGTGATGCGGTAACAAACATAGAAACTTTCGCATTTATAATATGTATGTATAGGATACCATGTATCGATGCATTCGAAAGTTTTTCTGAAGACTCTGCGTAAGATGTAGCTGTCAAATTCAGAGAGGCGAGTAAAGATATCGATGGTTTGCGACACGGTAACATCAGTTTCGTCTGTACCTCTGGAGCGGTGGAAGCTTTTACGTTGGGCGGTGCCTCCAGCTACTTCTGTTTAGACAGCACTCCGGATCTCTCAAGGCGAGAGAGGCATCCGGATCGAGTGGCCATCAGCGCAGACGTGGGAAAGAAAGCCATCGGCCCCGGGCGGCCACGGGCTGCGTGAGGTACATCTGCCCTGCTGTCGCCGACTCCTGTGTCAATACGCGGCCGCGTAGGAAACGGAACGGCGTCCGAAGTTTCACCACACAGGGGTCCGACGCACGGGGGCGTATGCCGTTACTGGTCGATGTCTAGATACAGGTTGTGGAAAAGTACACTACTGGACATTAAAATTGCTACACCAAGAAGAAATGCAGGTGATAAACGGGTATTCATTGGACAAATGTATTATACTAGAACTGACACATGATTACATTTTCAAGCAATTTGGGTTCATAGATCCTGAGAAATCAGTACCCGTGTTTAACTCTGGCCGTAATAACGGCCTTAACAAGCCTCGGCATTGACTCAAACAGAGCTTGGATGGCGTGTACAGGTACAGATACCCATGCAGCTTCAACACGATACCACAGTTCATCAAGAGTAGTGACTGACGTATTGTTCAAATGTTTGTTAAGCTTATGGGACTTAACTACGGGGTCATCAGTCCCTAAACTTACAAACTACTTATGAACTACTTACGAACTAGGACGGCACAAATATCCATGCCCGAGGGGGGATTCGAACCCCCGACCGTAGTGGCTGTGATGACCGTGACTGGAGCGCCTCAGTCACCTCGGCCACCGCGGCCGGCTGACGTATTGTGACGAGCCAGTTGCTCGGCCATCATTGACCAGTCGTTTTCAGTTGGCGAGAAATCTGGAGAATGTGCTGGCCAGGGCAGCAGTCGAACATTTTCCGTATCCAGAAAGGCTGGTACAGGACCTGCAACATGCAGTCGTGCATTATCCTGCTGAAATGTACGGTTTGGCAGGGATCGAATAGAGGATAGAGTCAAGGATCGTAACACATCTGCAATGTAACGGCCACTGTTCAAAGTGCTATCGATGAGAACAAAGGTAATCGAGACGTGACCAATGGCACCCAATACAATCAGGCCGGGTAATACGCCAGTATGGTGATGACGAATACATGCTTTCAATGTGCGTTCACCGCTGTGTCACCAAACACGAATGCGACGATCATGATGCCGTAAACAGAACCTGAATTCATCCGAAAAAAAGACGTTTTGCCATTCGTGCACCCAGGTTCGTCGCATTAACTCTTGTCTGTGATGCAGCGTGACGGGTAACTACAGTCGTGGTCTCCAAACTGATATTCCATGTTGCTGCGAACGTCATCGAACTGTTCGTGCAGATGGCTGTTCTCTTGGAATCGTCCCTATCTGTTGACTCAAGGATCAAGATGTGGCTGCACGATCCGCTACAGTCATGCGGATAAGATGCCCGTCATCTCCCCTGCTAGTGATACGACGCCATTAGGATCCAGCATGGCGTTCCGTATTGCCCTCCTGAACACACCAATTCCATTTTCTGCTAACAGTCATTGGATCGCGACCAACGCGAGCAGCAATGTCGCGATACGATAAACCGCAATCGCGATAGGCTAGAATTCGATCTTTATCAAAGTCGCAAACTTGATGGTACGCATTTCTTCTCCTTACACGACGCATGACAATAACTTTGCACCAGGCAACGCCGGTCAACTTCAGGTTGTGTATAAGAAGTCAGGTGGAAACTTTCCTCATGTGAGCACGTTGTAGGTGTCGCCACCTGCGCCAACCTTGTGTGAATGCACTGAAAAGCTAATCATTTACATAACACAGCATCTTATTCCTGTCGGTTAAATTTCGCTTCTGTAGCACGTCCGCTTCGTGGTGTAGCAATGTTAATGGCCAGGAGTGTAATATGGACACATAACATATGAACAGTATATGTGGCACAGTCAATAAGTTCTGCAGGGTAGCCACCCACAAGACTCAATGTTGCACACGCTGCCGCATTTCAGGTGGCTGATTGTCGTGTCAGTAGCGGACAGTAAAGGAAACCCCATGTTCGGTCTCCAGTTAATGTCTGCTTTAGAAACGTTGGATCATTGTTATCACAATTGATGAGGTCACCACAAATCGTCGTGCGATCATGACGTATGTGTTAGGATTTGTGGGACACTGTGCTGGGTAACATACTTTCAGGTCGTCCGTCAGAATTTTGTGGCAAGTACCATGACTGACCCCTACTGATGCTTCTAGAGCGTCAGCCGATTGGGTGGATCTTGCGTTTCGACCAAACTATTCGAGGCCAACCAGTACGCACATCATGTTTTAAACTGTCCCGTTCTTGCACGAAACGTTGGTGCCACCTTCATTAAAAATATTTTTATTTGTCGTTGACAATAACTGATCGAGCGTGGTTGACATGCAACCAGTGCAAAGTGTGAAAGCAATAGTAACAGCCAGAATTTTTTCACTTGTATATGTCTGTGTTCTTTACAACAAATATTTACTTGTTTCAGCGTGGCAACAACGTACGTTATTAATGATGCGTTATTTCGGTATGAAATGCTTTTGTGGTAGCTGACCCAGGCGCATTTTTATTAACGACACTATATTTCTACTTGGAATGCTTTTATGGCAGATGAGGAAGGCGCATTTTTAACTGCAGCATTTCGTTTTCACTTTCGTTTTTGTACTCAAATTTCGTCCACCAAAGTTCACAACCAAACACTTGGACAGCAATTTTATAAGTTGGTAGACATAATGCGTATAGAAAGTATGTATACTAGACCTAGTATGTATACTAGACCTTATTAAAGCAGTTGTTATACACATTAACACCAGATGCAAATCCATGGTCATGATTGTTTGTCGTAACAATTACCCTTCATTGTATGTTTCGCGGCTCGTTTAGACCATGTACTTGCATTAAAATCAACACAAATATTTTTACAGTGACTCTTTCGTTGTTATTGCAAACTTCAATTAACTGTTATACTTCGAACTGGAACTGTATTACTGACAGATTCGTGATATTTCATTACCGTATTTTTAGAGAATATATTACCAGTCTCGTCAATTCGCAACTTCGATAAAGTCTGACGGAACTTGATGCCCATCCATATTCAACAGTCAGTCTACACTTATAACGTCTAACTATAAATAGGTAAAATTCTCGAGTGGATGTGTCGTATCAGCTGTCAGCCGATACCCCAAATAACATGACGGAGGACACTTCAGTTTGCCTCAAATATGGCGGACTTATCGCCATTCTATGAAATTATAGCTCGTTGCATGGTACCATACCATAGCGCCAAATGTGCCCTAGAGTGTACCACAGCATCGTCATGCTTTCAACCCCAGAACTTCTTCACTGTGCCACATGTATTTATTTTGTAAAGAGGTGCCCCACAATTGACGTTTGGAACAGCTGCTACCATTCGAGGCATAGATTCGTAAAGTTAACAACCCTTCTTATACCAAAACATCCGCCAGTTATTGAAACGATGCTGGAACTCTAAATTTCGTCCTCACTCTCTGCTCTAAAATTCCTCATAACGGTTCAACTATTTGGAAACTGGAGACTTGGTTAAATTGCTGTCCAGAATAAAAATTCAATAACTTTCTGATGCTGTACAAAACCCGATTGAATTTTTTTATTTGCTTTGTGTATACGTAGGCGCATTATCAGTTTCGAATACGGCACTTTTTATTAGCAGTAAAATTGTTAAATGTTAAGCACATATTCTATTCACCATAATAAGTAACTTTATGGACACATTACGCATTAGCCACGTCTGCTGTAGTCTCATGCATCACACGTGAAGACGAAGTCAAGCTGTCAAGAGTACAGTCAAGTATAGTAACATGTAATGATACGTTTCATGTTTTGCGTTATACGCACATCGACTCAGCGATAATACGGGACAACACTTATACTGACGGAAGTATCGTGTACAGTAATGGCAGGCCATTTGGCCCAAATAAAAGTGTAGCAACCTCAATTACAGGTAAAACGTAGAAAGGTACGAGCAGGGGAACAGCTTAGTTCCGAATGATACTTAGTCAATAAGAAAGAAAAAATATTCCTCATACTCGGGCTACACGCCTGTTTGGGACCATACGGAAAACATAGAATTTCTTCGTTCTTCTTCGAATATATAAAGCAAAGTGTCCGTATATGTTGCATACAAATCTACAGTTTTGTTCCAATCTTTATGAAATTTTGTACACGTAAGCTTCCGTCCATGAGGACGGTCGCCGTAAGTGTAAGAATTACATGCGATATATAGTTCACGAGATATGACGTCATAAACAATGAGATGAGCGAAAAACTTCATTTTGCGACAATGCTGCTAATTTTCTCCTAAGCCACTGGACCGATTTCAAGCAAATTTGGTACACACATGGTTCTGGACATGGTTCAAAAGATACTACATCATAACCAATAGAAATCGCAAAAAATGCCTTATAATGCGACGAGACTTTCGAAATACAATCTATGAGAAAGAGAGTTCTTAGCGACTTGCAACAAACTTTAAACATAACTTCAAACCTTTATTAAACTTTTTCTCGCTTACTACTTTCCCGCTGTTTATGGAGTAAAACTACTGCTCTCGGTATGACGTTACAATTTATAATTTGTACACAAAAACTTGTAGCTGCAGGAAATTTAACAGACCGTACACACACACACACACACAGAGTTGAATGTACCTTCTAAATTGTATCACAGCACGACACGTACTTCATTAGATATGAGCGCATAAACAGTAATGATCATGGAAAACCACAACATCACACACCAAGTTTTAATCTGTTACTTCTTTAGTACTAATTGTACTCCCAAGCGATTTTATAGACATACAGACCTTACACAAATGAATATATACCTGAAAAATGGCAGGAATAAATAAATAAATAAATACCCGGGCAACGCCGGGTTTTCAGCTAGTAGCTTATAAATTACTGCAATTATAAACAAGAGTTATGAAAATTCCCAACGTAAATACAGGAATATTTTTCTTCGTGAGCTTGAGCCATTTTAACATCACGACTATCGTAGCAGAACCGACGTTTGCAGTGGCTACAACGCCACACGATTTTTGAAATGTTTAAATGTTTGTAAATCTAAGAGACTCGACTACTTCGTTTATCTGTCCTAGACTTACAAACTACTCAACCCTCCATCGGGCGCACCTCCAGATGAAACAATATTAGGTGCCCCCGGCCTGAGAGGCCACCCACATATTTTGTGGACTAGCTCCGTCATATTATTCAAATTCAAAACGCGTGTTCCCTAGTCTTCAAAGGGATCTAAAGGAAGGTATTACAGCAAATTGAAAGCAAGACAATGGATTTATTGAACAGAACACACTTTAAACTAAAGCAACCAAATTTACCAATTTACCAGAAGGAATATTAAAATTTGATCGTACAGACATCCATAAAGGTAATAGAGTAATTTTTAAAAGACATTAGCCAGTCTATTCTGACATGGAATCATCTTTTCTCGCCACATCTGTAGCCAAAAACTATGCTGTGGCTCCCAAATCAACAGCTGAAACACAGGTTTGACACGGAACTTCTACGTGACTCATGCAGATTGGTTGATGACAAGCCGAACATTAATAATTCTTCATCCTACTAAATCTTTTTTTTTTTTTTTTTTTTTTTTTTTTTTTTTTTTTTCGGCGTGTATGGTCGACATTTCTGCCATTTGGGAGGTAACGTGGGGGATTTTTCGCGTTCCTCTGGGGGTAAACATTTATTCAGTTGTGTTTGGAGCTGAATCGATATTCCACATGTATTCACACTTCGCCGCAATAATTCTCCAATTACATGTTGAGGATAGAAGGTTTTACAATTGGTGGCGGCATTTGTAGCAATAGCTTTTACACCTGCATGTTGTGTTGTTATCCCACTTGATCGTCTTATCCTTTCCAAGATAAATCCTCACATATGTCCTCCTCTTGTTCATCTTCCTGAGCTGTTCCCTCATCTTCCTGTTCAGTTGCTGAGTCGTCTCCGCCTTCTCCTACCTCATTCTGAGAGAGTCACACTTGTCGCCTAAATCTTAGAGCGCGACTGGATCTTCAGTAGCATCGTTCTTGAGGAGGTGCATTATTTCCGCGACATCATTGACTTAGAGATATCATGCATATTTCTGGACATTTCAGCAGGAAATATGGATGTGATAACGTAGGGAAAGACAATAAATCTGAAACTAGAAGTCGGACAGGCGCAGTATGCCTGAAAGGCTAGGTTTATCAGAGCACTTTTTCTCCAAGGTAATCACAGAGGACAGAACTTATTTGATGGAAACGAACAATTAATATTAAAATATCTTGAAAAATCTCACCTTCAGAATTGTGACGCAATCGGACGCAGACTTGTGAGGCCAAGGGAGTTCCCCGTGAGCACTGTGGAAGTCGACGGCAGCCTGAGGATCGGCAACATTTGAGGTTCACAAAGTTATATGCGAGTAAACGGAGAGGCGGGCCACTGGACAACCATTGTTAACCATCGGGATCAACAATGTGTTTTGCTGGCCTGTGAGTCCGACTGCGTCCGATGGAGGGTTAAACTAACTCATGCCAAGGACAATACAAACATCCATGCCCGAGGGAGGACTCGAATCTCCGCCGCCGAACAACCGAGCGTTTGGCAGGAAGGCAACTTTGAGCTCTCGGCCACTCCACAGTGGCAAGGTTTTTGAAATATAAACTACATCGCAAAAGAATTACACAAGACAAACTGTGATGCGCGTTAATTCATAACAATTTACAGTAAAATAGTAATACTGTAGTTAACACATTAGCGGGCTCTACTTCCAAGAGCAGAACAACGTATTGTACGGCTGCTGACCAATAGTAAGTTTGCGTTTGTTTACATTCAAAAATGTTTGTAATTCTTATGGGACCAAATTACTTTGGTCATAAGTCCACGGTCTAAGGCGCCTCGCTGCGGATCGCGCGGTTGCTCGCCGTCGGAGGTTCGAGTCCTCCCTGGGGCATGGGTGTGCGTTTTTGTCCTTAGGTTAGTTTACCTTCGTTTAAGTAGTTTGTAAGCTACTGATTGATGGCCACGCAGTTTGGTCAGATAGATTTACAAACATTTGATCATCAGCCCCTAGACATACAAACTACTACTTGAACTAACCTGTGCTAAGGTCAACACACCTTCAAGACGCCTTAGAGCGCCCGACCATTCTCGCGCAGTTACGATGAACGAAGTACTGTAAGCAGTTTGCTATCAAGGATTATTCACATCTATCCCACCAGTGAGAGTAATGACAGAAGCATTTGAATATAACTATGTAGATGCCGAAATCATGACTGAACTAGAGATGGGCAAACAAGTTAATTTTTGGGACGAAATTGACTGATGAGCGTTCGTTTATGGGAACCTTTCCTTTCTACTCGTTCACCGTTCCTTTTTTATCATCCAACAACAGAAGTTAAAATGGAAACTGATTAGTCAGTTTTTAAATACTGGACGATAACTTCTGAGATAAACAGTAAATATGATACTATTGCAGTAAACATCTTTCGTAATCCCTTTTCAACTCAGCCGATTTCATGCATAGCTATTTTTTACGCAAAATCCTACATGTAGGTAGGACAAATTAAAAATAGCATTCACTTCAGTGTCAAATAACTGCTACGGAGAAAAGCGAAAAATCTATTTATTGGAACACACATTTCTGTTTAGAGAAATGATTAAATTTACGTGAGAAACTAAACATTAAACAAAGCAGATTAAATTGAAAATGTGCGATTAATTATAAAACCCAAGCAAGAAATTAATTGAAATATCAAAAAGGTCATGAGTTACGAAATTGAACTTTTACAGAAGAAGGAAAAATCTATCTAAACCATAAGCCAGAGCCTGTCTCATTTCAGCCTTCAGGCTCGCTCGTAGCTCATCCCCGCCTTCCGACACGCTGCTGCGACGGGGGGGGGGGGACAATGATGGGGCACTGCGACTCAGCCGCGGCCCGCCTGCTACCACCAGCTTCCACTGCGCTCGCGAGAATCGTTGACCCGTGACGCTCGTAGAAACTCGCGGTGCTCGTGAGACTGACAGACTGAGGGGACTGAGGCGCACCAGTCACGGTCTGCACGGCCACTACGGTCAATGAATATCCTTATAATAAAGAAGGAGTTTGTGATAACTAAGCCCATTCAAGAGCTGTTTTCCGTTCTTGTTGGCCTCCATATCTTCTCCAAACTTACTCATAACCTTCTGTTCGATTTCCTATCCTAGCGTTGAAATCATCCATGAGTAGAACACTATCCTTATCCTTCACTCTAACAACTACATCACTAAGTGCGTTGTAAAATCTGACGATCTTATCTTGAACTGTCCCTTCACAGGGTGAATACAATGCCACAATCCTAACTTTCTTACTGGAGATGGCCAAATCTATCCACATCAGTCGTTCATTTACATACCTTATTGCAATTATGCTGGGTTCGATTGCTTTCCTGATGTAAAATCCTACACTCCACTGTGCTCTTCCTACTTTGACCCCTGACAGGTAGACCTTGTATTTTCCGACTTCCTCTTTCTCTCCCCTTACTCTAACATCACTAACAGCTAAAAGGGGCGTAAGTTAAATTTACTGGAAGAGTCTGAGATTGCGAAGCGCGCTTACTTTGGACACCCACACCTCCTAAACGATCAGTTGGCATGCAAAGATCAAACTTTCCTAGATATTATGATACCTCTGTTCAAATAAAATTCCCCTCATTTATAAGTACCAACATAAATTACAAACTTCTGTCCTGCTTAATAACTTCCCTTTCGTTAAATTTGTATTGAGATAGGTAGATTTCATCCGGTCCGTCTTATACACCAGTTTCCTATGTCCCTCCCTACCCACATTCCCTTAGTCAGTCTGTACAAGTCGGCGGAGCAGCACACCACGCCCGCCCACCGCCCGTCAGCGCAATTGTGAACATGGGCTTATCTTGTATCACCAGAGACCACCGTTTCTATTAAGGTAATCTTAAAAATCGGTTTTATGTTTCTCACATCTTTACCGAGTATGTTCCAATTGTAGTTCGTTGTTACCCGATCATTTGTGGGGCGACAAGAAAATCCAAAAATTTCAGAAAAATTGAAACACCCCAAAACAAGTTACTGTCTCACACCACGGAGAGCGGATTGTAAGTTTTGTTTACCATTTATAGGTCTTCTAAACACAAAATAAGCCCATGTACCATTATACCCTTTTGTAATTCCGCCTTGTAATTTTGTGTAAATTCTGTTACGCAGATAATCTGAAGATGTCCTGCTAAAGGGCGAAACGCGTCATTAATTAATAAAATAATTTGCAATCAAGACGGCTTTTTTCTGAAGGAATGTTTTCTAACACTATTTCCAACCGACTCTCCATTCGAATCATCATATTTCGCATCAATTCTCATGTGTCTGCAACAAGTTTTCAAATTAATATCGTTTATTATGAACAGGAAACAACTACGCCGTCTAAAATATCATTAGCTACTTAAATTTCGCCACCATTTGTCGAATTCATTCCCGCGTGCTGATTGTAGCCAACATTACCCCCTACGCGAGGGCCGCTCAAGGTGCATGCACCGGCGCATCGCACAGTGCAGACTGCAGAAGACGGCTGCGCTGTGTTGACGACGCTGCAAACCCCCCACTCCTCGGCTTTGCGCTGCTTCTCTCTTTCCTTATGCTTGCGTCGCTCGCGCCGCCAGTCTCGACTTTTTCAAAACTTTTACCCTGTTTTCTTCTTCATTGCCAAATACTTATGTACACCAGGTGGAGAGCTGAGTTTGGTGGAACACGATTACCGGTATAAAAGAGATTTAAATAATAGTAATAATTGTAATGATAACAATTTTAAATCAAATGTTCAAATGTTTGTAAAGCTTATGGGACTTAACTACGGGAGCCATCAGTCCCTAAACTTACAAACTACTTATGAACTACCTATTACTAAGGACAGCACAAATATCCATGCCCGAGGGGGGATTCGAACCCTCGACCGTAGTGACCGTGCTGACCGTGACTGGAGCGCCTCAGTCCCCTCGGCCACCGCGGCCGGCGATAACAATTTTAAATTTGGTTTCAACACAAATTTATCTCTTCTATGTTCTCTTTTTTTATTTGCAATTTTGCTACTAAGGTCTGGAACAAGACAGAAACTCTGAGAGCATTTTTTAAATTACTATTAGAAATACTTGCACGCAGTCTAGTTTTCGAACAAGACAAAACAGAAAAAACCTTTCACATACACATTTGGAGCCAAGCATAGAAATAATCTTCGCTGCTTCTCGTTAAACTTGGGAAATTCTTCCGTCGAGAAATTGTGGTAGAACTGGAGCAACCTTTTGTGTTCTAAAACAAATCATTTCGGTGAACATCGGTTTGCAAATCAGTCAGTTCGAAATGTAAATCTGGAGGCGCACTTTCAATATACATCGAAAAGGGTTTCACAAAAACATCGAGAATTGGCTGCAGGTTGGTAATTTTTTGAAACAATAACGAAACCAATATTAATAAATGAAAGTAAAGTAAGTAGTTGTTTCGAAGCACTAAAAAGCGTTAGGGTTTAATGAACATGTACTGTGTACTATTGCTTTTAATGTAATTTTACTTGTATATGTAACGCAATCTCCTTTATTTAGCTGTAAGTTATTACTTGGAATCGGTCGTTAAAAGCATTTTCAAGGGATTTTATCAGCTCGACGTATTTTTCAAAGCGCGCTCCTTCCTGCACAGATGCTGTCAAACAAAAGCATAGTATCGTTTTGATTAGAGCGGTTATAAAAAACAGGCTGTCTTATTAAAGGTATAATTTATATTTCGCTTAGCTGGTTCAGGAAAGTGTTGCCTATTTTTCTCTGACAGGTTGTTTTTCAGGAGCTTCAGTTTATATTGGATAGCCTTTATTTTGCTGATCATGTCGTTGATGAGATTATTTTCTTTTTGGAGTTTCAGACTTAAATCATTTAGGAGAGCCATAATGTCTGCCAAAAATCCCAAAACAGCTACCCATTCAGGGTCATGAAAAAGTGGCTCCGGACGACCTTTGCTTTCCAAAAACTGAACCACGGTGTGGCGTAGTCAAAAAATTCGGGAAATCACTTTTCCTTTGCTAAACCAGCGCACTTTAGCGTGGTAGGGAATATCTGGATACTCCTATTCCAAGCAATTAAAAAATTCTTTTAATTGACGATGAGTGAGTCCATGTAAACGAATGTAGTTCACGATACGCACCACTACATTCATCACTTCTTCAAGACCGATAACTTTTCCACCAAGAGCCTCCTGGTGTGCAAAACAATTAACGGAAGGTAAATTTGACATGTTAAGCTTTTTTCGCAGTTGGCCAATAAACCCGTTTGCTTTACCGCACATTGGTTGTGCCCCGTCTGTGGTTACGGAAAACAGCTTTTTCCAAGGGAGTCCTATTCCTTCAGCTGCCATTTCAACAGCTGCTAAGATATCCGCCCCTGTAACAGTGTCCTTCATAGAAATCATATCCAGGAGCTCTTCCGTAACATGTAGGTCGTCGTCCACGCCACGCAAAAAACTGCTAACTGAGCCGTGTCATTAAAATCAAGTGCGATGTAGTACGCTAGGAAGTTTTCAGTTTTGGCTGCCAATTGTTCATGCAAATTCTCAGCAATGTCGTTGATTCTCCGAGATATTGTCATTCTGGAAAGTGGTATTCTGCTGTACGCGGAAGTTAATGTAGGATTCATTGTCTCTACTACTTCCAACATGGTGTTTTTTTATTAATGGCCCGTCCATAAACGGCCTCCCATCTCTTGCTAAACGTAGAGCAACTTTGTAACTAGCTGTAAGAGTCCTTTCGCAGCACCCCTCATCTTCTTCACACTAAATTAGAGAAAAAAATATGTGTTAGAAATAATTTAACAGAAAACGAAAACTAATACACGATTGAGAAGAATGTAAACAAATTTTATTTCGTTTCGCATGACCTTTAAACAAAATATACATGTTAAAGTACTTGAAACAACCTCGTTTGTAGATACAGAATTCTCTTCTGCAAGAGTTTTCAGCTTCCGTAATTTTTCCTCTCTGGCATCCCCTGATACCACTATACTTTTCTGAATGCAATTTGCTGTAGTGTCTTTCAATAGACGATTTTCTGACAAACGTAATTAGTGTACCGCAGATTAGACATTTGGATTTATCGCCACAACGAACAAAAAATTAAGAGAGTTCCCATCCCGGTTTAAATTGACTTTCGGGAATTTTTTCTTTTTTTTCCTTTTTTTTTCTCTTTTCTTTTTTTTTTCTCTTTTTTTTTTTTTTTTTTCTTTTTTTAGCAGGTGATTTCATTATTGTAGTAATTGTCTTGTGCGTACTTAATCCAATGTTAAGCCGTCTGGCAGCGCATTCGGTAGCGTACAGCGACGGCCTCACCCAGCAAGCCGAGTTGAGGCGAAGTATGGCGAGTTGAACCGATGCATTGTGCAAACACTCTCTGCACCTCGCTTTGCACGCGTGGGGTTTTCCGTGTTTGTGCGGCCCTGCTCTAGGCCTTTGTCGGCGATTGTAAAATTCTACCCGGATACCTGCGCGTTGGACTTTTGGATAAAAAATCCCTACACGATTTTAATGATTAAAATTACCTACATGGAGGGGAAATTCCCTACTGCACGGAAAGTACATTTTGCTGGACAGAACAACTCACGCTAGTTGCTATTGGGATAACTTTAAGGTACTAATTTAATAAGAATTGATGTCATTCCATGTTAGATGGAAGCTGTACCCCCGACAATACATCTGATTTTTCTTAAGTTTATTTTTCAAAGGTCCTAATGTTTGTAAAGCTTAAGGTACTTAACTGCGGGGTCATCAGTCCCTAAACTTACAAACTATAAACCAACTTATAGTAAAGACGGCACGAACATCCATGCACGAGGGGGGATTCGAACCCCGACGGCGGATGGCCGCGCGCACAGCAACACGGCGCTCCAGTACGCGCGGCTAATCCGCTGCGGCTAGTTTATTTTTATAGCCGTTTTAAACATGAGAGCTGCAGATTTAATTTCATATCACTTACCTTATAAAAAGTTACACATTAAACTTGTGATAATTATGATATTTAAGCGTTCAGTTTGTTTGAGAATGTTGTTACAGATGAGCACGTTGCGAGTTCGTAACGGATATTCTTTATGAGTAAGAGATCCTAAACATAAATACTGAGTTAATATTTTGCAGTCATGGCAACTAATTTCTTCCATGCGCTCATCCATATCTACATCCAAGTATGTACATACTCCGCAATCCACCGTAAGGTGCGTGGCGGAGGAAATAGAACGAGGGAAAATCGAATGTCCGTATGTCTTTCTGTGAGCCCTAATTTCTCTTATTTTACCTTTGTGGTCTTTGCGCGAAATGTAAGTTGGCAGCAGCAGAATCGTTCTGCAGTCGGCTTCTAATTCCGGCCCTCTACATTTACTCAACAGCGTTTATTTCTGCTGCTCACTTCCTCTCTTTAGAACTTTTAGAAAACGTATATTTTTTATCTCATAGTGGATATAAATCGTTTCTATCATATTTTTGTATACATGATTTAAACCACCTCATTATCACATGTTCAGTTAGGCTTAAATAGGCGGCACTTCGCTGATTGTACAGTTTTCTGATGAGGCATCAGCTGCACTGAATGAAAGTTTATTAAAGACACTGCTATTAAAGACTATATTTTCTATAGAGGATTCTGCTCTAGCGGACTAAATAATATCATGACAATTTGGAACCTGCACTCAGTTTTAGCGAGTTCTTTAACGTGACGAAATTAATTCCAAGGTTTATAAAAAGATTAACGATAAATTTCCAGACCGTTGGACGCACGAATTGCAGTCTTCTTTGCCGAAAGAAGATTGCTTTTCCACTCACAAAACACAGAATGAAACTGCTCGTAGATAAACTGATGAAAGCCGTACATTTAATTACACATTACGCAGGGCAGGGCAGGATATGTTACTGTAGTCGACTCGTCGACACGAGTATTAGATACTTTGTGACAGAAATAAAGTCGAAGTGATAGTTCAACTATCATCTCAGACACATCCTGTAGTTTCTTTCTTAGCCAAATTCGAGCACTGTCTTCTCAGAACAATTAACAATATGCGGCAAGGGGTACAATTATACATTAATAAAAAACATGTAAAACTAGCTACATATATTTCCTTAAAACTAAATAAACTGCTCGTTAGAGCCCTGAGCAGATCGACATCAGTACTAGCAGACTAGCAGCAACCAAACAAAAGATTACTATTTTCTGTTATGCAGTGTACAAATATTGTACTTTTTTTCATCTCTGCCGTCGTTCATGGCCATCTTTCGTCAAATTTATTACCGCCGTATTTTTACACATAACAAATATTTTCTCAAGAGTTTTTGTTTATAGCACACAATACGGCTGTTAGCATTTTATAATGTTTATTACTATTATTAAGTCTTTTGGTATGTCACATTCTAAGAGACGGTATACCACACGACCGATTTCCCTTCCTCTACGAGTCTGACCGAGTAGCCTCGCTCGCGAGCGCCTATGCTCGAGCCACGAGCTGCTAGCTGCGCCACTCCCGAGTAGCGGCCGCGCTTAAGAGTAACGAGCGAGTTACTTGCGCCTGCTGACCGGCTCTACCATAAGCCATCGCTTTCCTTACGGTTATTTTTAAGCCCAATGTTTATGAGTCGTCTAACACTTTTCATAACTGTGTATTTTTGTTATGTAATTTATAGTTTCACCGTACTGTTAATTTAAAAATCGCTGACTAATGATCTTTTTTACAATGAACGACGGTGTGTTGCAAGAAATGACTACTTGCAAATACTTGCTGATTTTATTACGAAGTTCAATATTGTACAGGGCAAAATTAAATAAGACTATCATTATCTTTATTGCAATAACTGTGTTTTTTAAATAAATAAAAAAGAAAGTAGAATACAATAAAACAATTTAATCTTCTTGATCATCATCGTCATGGATGTAGTCGGGCATTTAAATAGTGCAGCAACTTTCCAGAATAGTGCGTAAATTTCTCAGGAAAAGACTCAATTGATCTTTTGACAAATTTCTCTTGGAATGTACTATGCAGATTAATAAACGCTTTTTACATACCTTTTTTTTAACTATAATGCTTAAACTGCACAGTATGTATGTATTTGCGTTTACTTCTATTCAGAAATCAAGTTTACGTGATTTACTCTCCTGTACTACGACGCTGAATTTTATCTCATTTCCAATTCTCTTACATTTTCCTTCTTGGTGTATGAGGAATATTTCCTGAACGTTTGGCCGTACCTTTTTGTAACACCCTGTATACACCTAGATGTATGAGATAATTCATCGGTCCGTATCACATACTTCTACTCATCAAGACTCCAAGTTTTCCACTCCTGGCCATTAAAATTGCTACACCACGAAGATGACGTGCTTCAGACGCGAAATTTAACCGAGAGGAAGAAGATGCTGTGATATGCAAATGATAGCGTCTCAGAGCATTCACACAAGGTTGGCGCCGGTGGCGACACCTACAACCAGCTGACACGAGGAAAGTTTCCAACCGATTTCTAACACACAAACTGCACTTATCCGGCGTTGCCTGGTGAAACGTTGTTGTGATGCCTCGTGTGAGGAGGAGAAATGCGTACCGTCACGTTTCCGAGTTTGATAAAGGTCGAATTGTAGCCTATCGTATTTGCGGTTTATCGTATCGCGACATTACTGCTCGTGCTGGTCGCGATCCAATTACTGTTAGCAGAGTATGGAATCAGTGGGTTCTAGAGGGCAATACAGCAAGCCGTGCTGGATCCAAACGGCCTCGCACCACTAGCTGTCGAGATGACAGACATCTTATCCGCTTGGCTGTAACGGATGGTGCAGCCACGTCTCGATCCCTGAGTCAACAGATGGGGACGTTTGCAAGACAAAACCATCTGCACGAACAGTTCGACGACAACTTCAGCAGCATGGACTATCAGCTCGGAGACCATGGCTGCGGTTATCCTTGATGCTGCATCACAGACAGGAGTGCTTGCGATGGTGTAGGCAACGACGAACGTGGGTCACGAATGGCAAAACCTCATGTTTTTCGGATGAATCCAGGTTCTGTTTACAGCATCATGATGGTCTCATCCGTGTTTGGCAACATCGCGGGGATCGCACATTGGAAGCGTGTATTCGCCATCGCCATACTGGCGTATCACCCGGCGTGATGGTATGGGGTGCCATTGGTTACATGTCTGGGTCACTTCTCGTTCGCATCGACGGCATTTTGAACAGTGGCCGATACATATCAGATGTGTTACGTCCCATGGATCTACCCTTCATTCGATCCCTGCGAAACCCTACATTTCAGCATTAGCTCTGTCAATGAAAACGAGATGGAAGAATAATTTATTGTATGACCAGGTAAAAAGAAATTTCTCAGACATTTAAGGAATAGTCGATTGTGATGGCGGGCTGCTATTCGGTAGTAGCCAAACCAAAGGAAGGAAAATACTAGGAGAATATCGACTGAGATACAGGAATGAAATTCGAAGCCGCCTGGTGTTATTTTGCACTGAACGTAAAGTAATCATAACTGACTTTCATGTTTTGTTCGGTGTATTTGCAAAAGTCGTAAAACAATAGGAAAGAAGTAAAATGAAGAGCAGATAGAGGAAGTTGACAGTATTAAATACCTGAGATTACAATGTGATAATAAATTCATTTGAGAGGTTATTTGTGGAGTAAATTGACGGACATCCTGTAGACACCTGTCTGCTACTGAGGAAGACATATATCAATAATTTACCGGCAACTATAAAAAAATTAGCTACAAATAAAGGTTATTTTAAGAGGAGCCTGAAAGTCCTGTTAGTGGTCAACGCTTACTCCATTGATGAATTATGAATAGAACCAAATGATATATGGTATGTATTCACACTATTAGTATTGTTATATCATTCAAATAATCCACATGCATGAGGATCTCTTCAAAATGGTGCTATGGAAAGAACAACTAATTTAATCTAAAGTGAGTCATAAACAATGCCAATGTGATTTGAATGTGTAATTGAGACACCTCATCCTGTTTTAAAGGCGAGTAAACGTGATGCCAATGCGAAATTATTCTGCAGCAACAAAATAGTCATAATACTAATCAGTAGAGTCTGGACGAAGTATGATATGCGGCCGAAACCGTAACTGAAACTTAATTAAGTTAATATTCGGTAGATTTACGTAATTACCGCAAATCACTTCTTTCCCACATTTTGCGTATTAAATATTCTTGAGTGTGTATAAGCCAAGCCAGGAGTTCAAATAGGAAGTCGTAGGAGGCTTGAAGATTTACTGACCTCAACTTTTCACCTGCGAGTATTAAGTCAATCACTCCTTAAGCTGGACTTGTGAGCCCGTGCATACTAATAGCTCTTACCTTTTATTTGTGAAGCTGTGTCATTTTTTCCTCACAGTTCTCGTGACGCTTTGCATTAAAAAAAGTGCAATGCAGAATAGCTGCAAATTACTAAGTTGTCGCAAGCAGGTACTCTCCTCAGTTTAAAGCCAGGGATCCCAGTTAGGATTAGACGCTGTAATACAGAAATAACATTTACCCTTTACCCTAACTTTGATAGGTAAGCTGAATTATGGGGAATTATTACAGCATGACAGACAGGTCTGGTCGCCTACAGACTTGAATCACGCGCAGCCAAGACCTCGTATATCAGACGTAAAATTTCGTTCGGTGTGCGAATTTTTTCGTTAACTTTTTTCATTTGTTTATTACAGTAATTAGATTTAAGTGTAGTAAAGTTGTTGTTATATAGTGCTGCTGAAAAATAGGCTTCGTTCCTATCAGGAAACAAACTTCAATTACTGCTGCATAAAGTATTTCGAAAAATAATGACACAGTTCCGACTAGCAATATGATTGTTAACATTACCTGACATTGCCGATTTAGGAGGAGATCTGATAGTTTAAATTCTTCAAAATGAAATGCCAAGTTCACGAATTAACAATGTATTCAATGAGGACCGGTTTCGGCGAACTGTGTCACCATCATCTAATCATACACATTTTATAAGCTGGTTATCTAATTTAAAAAATGGATATAAAATAATAAGTGCAACATAGCACTCAGTGGCCGTATAAAAATACACAAGTTAAAACATGACAGCTTACAACAGTATCTTGTAAGCTGCCATGTTTTAACTTGTGTATTTTTATATAGTGACTAAGTGCTATTGTTGCACTTAATATTGTATATCTATTTTTTTAATAAGATAACCATCTTATAAAATGTATATGATCAGATGATAGTGACATAGTTCACCGAAACCGAATTTCATTGAATAAATTGTTAATTCGCGATCTTTGAATTTCATTTTGAAGAATATAAAATAATATGATTGTTGTCACTGTAAATTTTAGCAACCTCTACAGGAAAAGCTGTGTAGCATATGATCAATGTTTCGTAAACCCATATTGGTTATTGAAAAAGTCCTTTGCTTTCAAGGAAACACGTTGATAAAACTTTCCAGTATCATTATATGATAACCCGTTGCATTAAGTACAATATTATATAAGTTAAATTATTACAAACACAGTGTAAGAATATCACTAAAAGATACGATTCTGTTTAACAACGAAATAAATTTTGACAATCACTAAATTCGTCCCAAACGCGACCCGACTCCATCCATAAATTCAAAAAAGCCAGATTCGGCTCACCCGTAGATTCGTCTTATTTCTAGCCGAAACCAAAAGTATGGCCGAAACGAATATTTTTGCCGAAACCGAATATTCGGTCGGTCCTTAGTAATTAGGTTCAGGCAAAAGTACAGACCACTATAGTCGTGCTCTTTCGAAGCCGCGCCAATGGTTACAACAGTTCGCATGTTTTATCATTATTTATTTATTTCTCATTTATAATCCTGCTGCCTCTTAATATAAAGCAGGAGGTACATTTGTAGTTTTACATGTTATACGTTAGTTCATTAATGATACATAATTTGAGTATTTAAGATAAATATCAATAAGAAGGAAAAATAAAGTACAAGGAAAGAGAAAGCACATACATACAAGTGCTTACAGTTGTTGCTACAATTATAATATAAAAATTACAATTCGTGCATTTTACAATAATTAGATATATTGGAGAACATAAAAACATGATTGGTTACATGGTTATTATACATATGTCGAAATTCAATGTTTTCTGAAATTTGTTAATTTTAACTGGGCTAAACAATGTAATAGGAAAGAAAGAAATAATATCTAAAAAATATAGGGAGTTTTTTGTCCTTACGGTTAGCTGCATTGTACCGTGCCGGGCCTTGAGTACCTTCGAATGTTTCCTTCAAGCCACTGGTCACCCAGCATACTTTCCATGGTTTTGGTGATATTAGTCTCTTTTCTTTATATTGTTTTTTCTTTCTTGTGTCTCAGGTGTTAGTATCCATATTAATGTAAAGAAGGTCTGGTTTGGGTTGATGACAGTGGGATATTGCTCCCCCGTCAATTCTGAGTCTCATCGGTGTCACTTCCTTCATTTGTGAAAGTTTTATTGCCTTCTTCCTCGTCTGTTTGTTCCCGACTATACCTGTCCACTCTGCGGGGCATATGGGCACGCCTCCTGTAGGGCCTTGTCCTTTTGTATTCTGCGTAGGTTGCTTTGGATATCTTGTCTCCTAGTGTGTTGAATTGTGTCAATTTTTGATCGTCTCTTATCATATATCGTATCGTCTGTAGTAAAATAAAGCTGCTGTGTGTCTCTGACATGTGTGTATCGTCCTCAGAGGAAGACGATGTGTTCAGAGGAGCTTTCAGTGTTTCGGCAGATGCAAGTGTTGGTGTCGCCCAGTCCCATTCGGAAAAGGTGAGTGGGATATGGATCATGTCCTGTAAGTAAGTGAACCAAACCGCGGCAGGGGTCGATATACTTCATCCTTTTTCTTTCTCTAATGTCTGGTAGTAGTGTACATAGTCTACGTCCCTTTTCGCAGGCCTCCCATTCCTGTTGCCATGTATCTGTTCGCCAAGTTCTCAGTTGGCGCGCTTTGTTACGATATGTGTGTCAGTTATTTCGTACACTTTATCTAGATTCCTCATTTTAAGCCAGTACGCTGCAGCTGTATATCTTATTGTGATGTCAACTGGACAGATACCGAGATGGACGCATAGCGTTTCTATCCGTGTTGATTTGAATGCACCTGTAAGTTGTAATAACGCAGAAAGTCAGAGGCTAACACGGCCCTCAGAAGATCCCCTCCCGCCGGCCGCGGTGGCCGAGGGGACTGAGGCGCTTCAGTGATGGTCTGCACGGCCACTACGGTCGGGGGTTCGAATCCCCCATCGGGCATGGATATTTGTGCCGTCCTAGTTCGTAAGTGGTTCATAAGTAGTTTGTAAGATTAGGGACTGATGACCCCGTAGTTAAGTCCGATAAGACTTACAAACATTTGAACATTTTAGATCCCCTCCCCCGTAGCGACAGATAACGGGCAGTCGGAAGAAGGGCGCCACGCTCGGCTGGGCTGTAATCTCGTTTCACGCCGTCACGTCCCGATCAGCTCACGTCGCACCGACGAGACGAGAGATTAGCCGGTAACGGCGACCCGCATCACCCAACAGCGAAGCCCGATAGGCGGAACTGAGTGAGGGAACCGCGAACACCGCCACTGTCGACAACGTCGATCCACGAAATCTTCAGGGGTCGGGAAAAACTACCGCAACGGAGCCAGAAAGATGCTGTCAAAACACAATAGCTGACGCCGGAAACGGCGTCTGTGCATTTCTGTCAATACGAGATGCATGTGTCAGTGTCATTTTACTAGATGCTTCGTTGCTTCTGGCCCCTACAGATAAACGGGGAAGATATCTCACTAAAATACAGCGCCACCCCTAAATATCTGGGTGTGAATCTTGACCGAACGCTTAACTTCAAAGATCACTGTATGAACGCCAAATGCTAAGTAACTGTTAGAAATAATGTTGTTCGCAAGCTTGCAGACTCAAACTAGGGTGCACAACCCGATACATTAAGAACTGCACCTCTGTCCCTATGTTACTCAGCTGCAGAATACGCGTGTCCAGTATGGTATAACTCATGCTACGCTAAACAAGTGGATGTGGCTCTCGACGGAACTTGCCGCATTTTTACGGGATGCCTAAGGGCAACGCTAGTTTAAAAACTATACTGCCTTGCTGATCCGCTGAGATTAGAAGGGAAGTCACAGCCAGAATTGAAAGGACAAAGGCATTGACATCATCAACACATCCCATTTTTGATTACTAGACTCCCCATAGCAGACTCAGTTCAACTAACAGCTTCCTACGTGCAACGACGTACCCAGAAAAATCCCAACTGATCAGGCTGGAGATCTGGAGAGCAATGAGTAGGGATCTCGGTGGCTGGATGACCCCACAGAAAGTGTTATTGAATCCATCAACGGTGGTGGAACGCTACAGCGGATGGTCAAGTGTCCGAAGGAACTGAGATACCAACAGCCGTAAGTATAATGAAATATTTATTCTATTACAACCAGTTTCGGCATTTCGTTATGCCATCTTCAGGTCCCTACATCGGAGCATGATATCCAAAAGTAGGGATACTAAACTAGATACGTGGATTTCGACTCTTAATTGGGAACAACAACAGCTCCGATGTAGGAACCTGCAGATGGCATAGTGAAATTCCGAAACTGGTTGTAATAGAATAAATATTTCATTATACTCACGGCTGTTGGTACCTCAATTCCTTCAGACCACAGAAAGTGCTCCCACCTGGTTACAGGGAGGGCTGGATGACGTGGAAGTCCCTCAATAGACTGCGGACGAACGTAGCAAGAACCAAAGTCAACGTCAGATGGTAGGGCATCTCTGATGCATCTGGCATTTGCGATTGTGGAAGACAACATACCACCAACCATCTGCTACAGTGTGATCTTTGTTTAGCCCGTTGTACCATTTAGGATCTGATTGGTGCTACACGTGATGCGTGTGATGTAGCTACATTTTGGGCTAGCATAATTTAATCTTGGATAAAATACTTTTGTATTGTGAAAAATGGACTTGTGAATATGTGTACCGTTAATGGTTAATATGTATTTATATTTCTTGATTTTCATTTTTGTATTTGTGTTCCAGCTGTGTTTTGTGTCACATATATATGTTGTAAGATGCTTCTGACACGAATAAATAAATAAAATGTGTCGGTAGTTGTCAGCGCAGTGTCCCAAGTAGACTAGTGTTCCGAGTAAACAAAAATTTTAACAAGAAATAAGCAGAAGACTTTTAAAAACTATTCCAAAACAAGTTAATATGCACCAAAAAGTAAAATAAAATAAAATAAAATAAACAATAATAATAATTGTGTATTCTTCTACAACTTAATAATCAACTTACTTTTTCTACTCATCAGTATGTAGGTACGATCTATGTGTTTACTAATTTAAATCTAACTAAAACATACCTATGAATAAAAAACTATGAGAAAAATATTTTTCAGTGTTTTCCTAAGTAAAATGAAATGAAAATAATAGACAACTTATAACTCAATTAAGTTATTACGATAACATAATGTAGTTACAATTGTTGTGTTTTTTGGTGTTGGTGTCAGCCAAGGAAACATTGATACGCCTTTGGTCTCAATATTCTCGTATTACTTTTGCTAGGCATACTGTAGTGTTTCTTTGGCTGACAGTGACTCCAAAAATAACAATAATTATAACTATATTACATTATCGTAATAACTTGATTGACTTCTGAGTAGTCTAATATTTGTCATTTCATTTTACTTAGGAGAAAAGAAATATTTTGATCATTGTTTGTTATTCATAGGTATGTGTTGAGTTAGATTTAAGGGCGTAGATAGCTATCTATCTTCTTGCGTGGAAAATACACAGAGCGTACCTTAATATTGATTAGTATAAAAAGGAAATTGATTATTAAATTTGTTTTACTTTTTAGTGAATATTAATTTGTATTGCAATAGTTTTTAAGTAATTTTTTTATTGAACCTGAAGTACACAAATTTTTCTGAATATGAGTAGACCTACTCAACGTGCTGTTCATGTGAGACAGCGCCGTTTAAATGAAACAAACGAAGTCAGGGAGAAACGACTGTCTCAACAGAAAAAATCTACCTCGAGGACAATTTCAAAAGAGCGCAAAAATAGACTCTCAAAATTGCGGCTGTACATGAAAAATGTTTTCAACAGGATACTACTTGACCATAACGACGTTACGTTTGGTGACTCAATATACGGATAGCCTATCAGATTCGGCCGAATATCGGTAATTTTCTCCTAAGAATTGAAAATGTTCGTTACTTTGTCATTGATCCCATAATCAGAACCTAACCATACTCTCATAAAAGTACCCTTGAAGTGTATCCTTTCCAACGAAAAAATGATCGTGGAAATCGTTTGGCATGATATTGAGTTATTCGTCCATTTGTCGCGCACATACTTAATGCAGATTTAAGACTTACATGGTTTTCTTATGGATGTCATTGTCAGAACTGGAGCAAATTGAAATCGGGCCACGCGGAAAGCACCAGCTCTCAAGTAAAAAAGAATCATCAAAATCGGTTCACAAAGTCGAATTGAGAACCTCCTCCTTTTTTCAAGTCGGTTAAAAAAGAAAACATTGAAAGATCAGAAACGGGAAATTGCTGTTAAGTATATCACGATACTTATCTGCAAGATGTCGTGACTGAATTGATTGGTGGTGATTTAAGAAAGTGTTTGTCAATGCATGCAATACTGGTACTTGTCTTGTAGCGTAGTCAATGTTGAATTCCATATTAAAATTAAAGAAAAAACTAATAATCCTAAATGATAACTAATAATTGCAACGTATGGTGCCCACACGACAAACTGAATCGTAGGGCTCAAAGGACATGTACAGATTTGTAAAGGCTTTTGTTACTTGTCACTAGGGATTGCAATCCAAAACTGCTTTCAATCCAGTGGGATTTTTTATGGATTTACTTCAGTCCAGAGTGATCCCGCTGAGGTTATATAAATAATCTTTGTTATAATGTAATAAAATATTTATCAAAAATCACAAACGTCAGCGATATGTTACTGCATGCGATTAATTACTTTGCACCGCGGCGGAGCGGACGAGAGCATTGAGGCACCATGTTCCGATGCGCGAGGCTGTTCCCCGTCGGGGATTCGAATCCCCCATCGGGCATGGATGTTTGTGCTGTCTTTAGTATAATTAAGTTCATAAGTTGTTTGTCAGTTTAGGGACTGATGACCCCGCAGTTAACTCCCATAAACTTTACAAACGTTTGAACATTTTTTGAATTATTTTACTGTTTGACTACTTAAAAAAGTTCAAGGATAATGGTAAATATCAATATTTGGTAATTTTGTAGTCTTTATAATCTGGTTAACTAAACATAACATATTACTGCTAATCTTTATCAAAGATAATTGTAATCAGTCTTATTTATTGAGGGATTTACAGTATCACATGAATTTAGTTTAACTAATTGTCTTAATTTTCTTAATAAAATAAACAGTAACAAAGCTTACAATTTTATAAATATAAAATTAGCAGTGAGTCCTCGTTTTGGAAATATAACTTTAAAAACAAATAACATCAATAGTTGTATCTCCCAAACTAATTCTTATAGAACTACATATGTAGTCAGTGACGGAAAAGGTTCTTTCTTCCACCATACTTGTTGGTTTGATGGTTAATCAATAGTCGTGTAAGACAGTGAAATACTTCCCTTTTCCACTATCAGTTTTGGTCTGTTTAGTGTATTCTTCACGGTCTTGTTTCAACTCCGTTTCTAATTCTTTCCAGAGGCTGTTGATTATTAACTGCAACTGTGTCACCCAAGGTGCACATTTTCAGCACCATCTTTAATTATCGTCACAATTTTTCTCATTTCTTGTCGTAACTTATTCATTTTCGGTGTTAGAGGTGTATGATTGGGCGTGTTCAATTCTTGGTCAAATCTGAACGGCAACGTCATGTCAACTCACATCGCGAAACGTGTTGGGAATGTCAGATAACGCGCTACGAAATTTAGGCGGCAAATTTGAAAGAATTTGCGAGATTTTATGCTTGCGAAACCGCAGGCTGTTGCGGGATCCCGGAGTTCCTAAAATTAAGCTAGATCCCGCTGCATTGCGGAATTCCCCTTTGCTGGATTCCAATCCCTACTTGTCACGTACTTAACCTGAGGTGTTAAATTCATGCGTTCCCTTCTTAGTATTGCAATTTTACACAAACAGTAGTGTATATTGTGTCTTGCCTGTATATTACATATGACCAGAATTTCTTCGTGTTTCCCGCCAGATTTCTACATCTACATACAAACTCCACAATCCACCGTAAGGTGCGTGGCGGAGGGTACACTATACCACTACTAGGCATTTCCTTTCCTATTCCACTCCCAAATAGAACGAGGAAAAAAATAATGCCTATATGCCTCCGTACGAGCCCTAATTTCTCTTATCTTGTCATCGTGATCACTACGCGAAATGTACCTAGGTGGCAACAATATCCTACTACACTCAGCTTCAAATTCCGGCCCTCTAAATTTCCTCAACAGAAATTCGCGAAAAGAACGTCGTATTTCTTCGTGTTTCCCGTCAGATTTCTACATCTACATACAAACTCCACAATCCACCGTAAGGTACGTGGCGGAGGGTACACTATACCACTACTAGGCATTTCCTTTCCTATTCCACTCCCAAATAGAACGAGGAAAAAAATAATGCCTATATGCCTCCGTACGAGCCCTAATTTCTCTTATCTTGTCATCGTGATCACTACGCGAAATGTACCTAGGTGGCAACAATATCCTACTACACTCAGCTTCAAATTCCGGCCCTGTAAATTTCCTCAACAGAAATTCGCGAAAAGAACGTCGTATTACTCCATCGATCCCCAATTGAGCTGCCGGAGCATTTCCGTGACACTCGCGCATTGGTCGAACCTACCAGTAACAAACCTAGATGTTCGCCTCTGAACTGCTTCTATGTCTTCCTTTAAACGGATCTGCTGCGGATTCCAAATACTTGAGCATACTCAAGACGTGGTCGTACAAAAGTTTTATATGTGGTCTCCTTTATAGATGAAGTACATCTTCCCAAATTTCTCCCAATAAACCAAAGTCTGCTGTCCGCCTTACTCACAACTATCCTTACATGTTCGTTCCATTTCATAACGCTCTACAATGTTACGCCTAGATTTTTGAACGACGCGACTCCATCAAGAAGCTCACTACTAATGCTGTATTCGAACATTTTGCTATAGTTTTTCCTACTCACGCGCATCACCTTACATTTTTCTACATTTAGAGCTAGCTGAGATTCTTCACACCATCTAGAAATTTTGTCCAAGTCATCCAGTATGCTGTTACAGTCAATCAATGAAGACATCCTCCCATACACCACAAAATCATCAGCAAACAGCCGCAAATTACAACTTACTCTGTCCATCAGATCATTTATATAGATATAAAATAATACCGCTACTAACACACTCCCCTGTGGAACGCCTGACGATACACTCGTCTCTGATGAACACTCCCCGTCGATAAAAACGTACTGCGTTCTACGTTCTATTACTTAGGAAGTCTTCCAGCCAGTCACAAATCTGTGAACCTATTCCATAAGCTCGTATCTTAGTTAGCATTATGCAGTGTGGCACCGCGTCAAACGCCTTTTGAAGTCGAGAAAAACACAATCCGACTGTTGCCCTTCATCCGTGGCTCGCAAGATGTCATGTGAGAAAAGGGCAAGCTGAATTTCGCGTGAACGATGTTTTCTAAACCCGTGCTGATTCATAGAAAGAGGTTTTTCCGTCTATATTCGAACTGAGAATATGCTCCAAAATTCTACAGGAACCTAATGTCAACGATATTGGACTGTAATAATGTGGGTCAGTTCTCTATCCTTTCTTATAAACGGGATTCACCTGCTCTTTCTTTCCAATCACTAGAAACTCTGCGCTGAATTAAAGATTCGCCACAAATGCAGTAAGGGGCCAATGCCGCAGAATACTCTTTGTAAAATTGAAATTGTATTCCATGCGGACCAGCAGACTTTTTCGTATTAAGCTCTCTCACCTGCTTCTCTACACCGGAAATACCTATTACTATGTCCTCCAATTTGGAATTAATACGTTGATCAAATGATGCCTAAAAGATTTCTTGAAGGTTAAATTTAGAACTTCAGCTTTCCGTATGCTTTCTTCTGTTACTGCCCCAGAATGATCAACGAGTGACTGGATAGTGGGCTTTGACCAGCTTATCGGTTTTCGAGTAGGCGCTGCCCGCTTTCTTGTTACCGAGCAGCAGATTGTGGAGCCGCCCTCTGTTTTCCTCGCAGTCAGCGAGCGTCTGTCTGTCGGCCTCCCCTCTTTAATTACCCTCCGGGTTTTTGAGGGCCGTAATTAATGTCAACCTGCAGGACAGGACAGGACAGGACAGGACAGAGACGTCCGTTTGTCCTGCCGCCGCCCGTTACTGCGCATCGCAGTAATTCCAGTAATTACACTGCAGTGCGGGAAGCCCAGAGGGTGCGTCCTCTCGCCAGCTCCTCCCTCTTTACGTACCTCCAAAGTCTTTCCTTGAATCCTCAGCGAGTCTGCCTCCGCGCTATGCGTAAGAATGTACTGCGCCACACATTTTCATCTTCTTCGTTTTGTAACTGTTCGGTAGCCAAAGACCAGGATGAATAGAAGCATACAAAATGTAGAGAGACGAAAAATATCCTACTGGGGGTGGGGCGGGAGAGGTGACTCGATGTGAGAAAGGAAATTGAACTGTTATTATAGTAATATTTAATAAGGTTTGTCAGGCATAACCAGGGCGGCAATAAGGCGCGGGGTACGTATCTCGACTCAGGGTGGAAGCATAAGTGAAACAGCGTTTACCTAAGACAACATTTACTGACATCTACTGTACATGTGAGACTTTAACTTTTCCCGGCGTAAGGAATGTTCAAACAACTTACGGGTATGCTGCCGGGTGACGTCGTCGACAACCGCCGATATTTCGGCAGGAGAACACCCTGCCATTCTCAAGGCACAACTGCACTTAAGGAAGCAATGTGCAAGCGTATTTAATACCTCGGTTTGCAAAGTGTAAAACAAGGAAGATAACACACACAGTACAAGTCACAGCAGAGTCAACACAACCAAAGGTGACCAAACATCAAAAATATATCGTATTCCTTGCAGTTGTGGCATGTCATATATTGGTCAGACAATCAGGACTGTGGAAGACCGGTGTATTGAACATAAACGTTACACGCGCTTACAACAGCCCAACAAATCCGCTGTTGCAGAACACTGTCTTGACACCGGTCATCCTATGGAATACAACAACACGGAGATCCTGGCATGCACCTCAACCTATTGGGATAGTGTTATTAAGGAAGCTGTTGAAATTAAACTAGCAAGCGACCTTATAAACAGAGATGGTGGTTTTTGTTTAAATTCTGCTTGGAATCCGGCACTGTCTCTCGTCAAAAAACAGAGGGATAAAATTAATGTTGCCTCACCTGTTGATTAAGTCACTATAGATATTTTTGATGTTTGGTCACCTTTGGTTGTGTTGACTCTGCTGTGACTTGTACTGTGTGTGTTATCTTCCTTGTTTTACACTTTGCAAACCGAGGTATTAAATACGCTTGCACATTGCTTCCTTAAGTGCAGTTGTGCCTTGAGAATGGCAGGGTGTTCTCCTGCCGAAATATCGGCGGTTGTCGACGACGTCACCCGGCAGCATACCCGTAAGTTGTTTGAACATCTACTGTACATGTTTTTAACCTTTTTGGTGAAAAACAGTCTTGGTTGCATAAACTTTTAATTATTTAAACATGAGTCGTGTCGACTCTTCTGGGCATCATCACACATTGAAAGGGGGGGGGGGGAGAGATTCACAAATTTGTTTAAAACACAAGTAAAAATATGTTAAATCTTTCCTAAGTAAGAAGTATTACAATAGGTAAGGTGCAGACTGAAAAAACAACAGGCCACATAACCACATTCACGTGTTTGACGTGGGAGGATGAAAACTGAACGAATAACATACCGCTAAAGGACATAGCTTAATAAATAAAATTGCTTAACTCTAAAGTTTCAGAGCGTCAAATTATTAAAATTCATTAAAATTAGATGTAACTGTTGCTTAGTAATGGGGGCAACGCGGTCAGTGGTAAAACTTAGCCGCGGGAAGCTATTTTTATTCACGCAGAGCCGACCCCAGCCACAACCCTGGATTCCTTCCGCGATCGGTAACTGTTCAAACTTGCGCATCGAAGGTGCGCAAGTGGCTCGTAGAAGGTGCGTTTGTGTGCTACATCAGCTACAGAGTTGCATGTATAATGCAAACAATTTTACCGTGGGTTGCAGCCGCTACCGGAAGATGCCCATCATTATGTCGGAAAAAACATTAAATCCCCGAGCCTTATAAACGACCAAATTATGTCTAAACATCACATCTTTTTCGACATAATGATGGGCATCTTCCGGTAGCGGTTGCAACCCATGGTAAAATAGTTTGGATTACGTATGCAAACCTGTAGCTGTTGTTGTACACAAGCGCGGCATCTAGGAGCCCCTAGCGCACCTTCGATGCACAAGTTTGAACAGATACCGGCAAGACACGAGCGCGGAAAGAGTCCCGGGTTGTGGCAGGGTTCGGCTCTGCGTGAGTAAACGAAGCTTCGCGCGGCTGATTTAAGTTTTACCATTGACTTCGTTGTCCCCACTATTGAGCAACAGTTACATCTATTTTTATTGATTTTTAATAACTGGTCGCTCTGAAACTTCCGAGTTAAGTAATTATATTTATTAAGCTATGCCCCTTAGCTATATTTCATCAGTTCAATTTTCATTCCCCCCACGTCAAACACCTGAATGTGGTTATGTGGCCTGCTGTTTTTTCAGTCTGCACCTTCCCTATTGTAATATTTCTTGCTTAGGAAAGTTTTAATTGTGTTTTAAACAAGTTTGTAAATCTCCCACCCCCCACCTCCTTTTTTTCCAACGTCTGATGATGCCCAGAAGAGGAGAAACGCATCATGTTTAAATAAATAAATCATCAAGTTTATGTCGTATCGGAGAAGTTCCTGGTCTGTCAATTATTGGTGGGACTCTATCACCTCCAAAGGTCCGAAGCATTTTGCTCTGATTGTTGCAAGCTTGATACTGAAGTACCTGGGAAGCACGTTGGTAGTCTTACTTGCGCAGGGCCCCACTGGGTTTTATCCCTAACGGTTGAGGGACTAACCGATGGATTTGGCAGTCTTTGCTGTCTGAGCACAAAGGTGACCACGACTCAGTATGTCCGAGATGCCCAACCTTATTCCAAAGAAACTGGTATCCCAAGTGTCAGGCCCACTTACTTGGCCACTCATACGTTGTCCGTGGTTCATGAACTGGGACATGACTGCAGGAATCCACACGATGAACCACACAAGTTTAAAGTACCTGGGATATATTTTCTCACAGGATGGCAACATAGTGAAAGAACTGGAATCGAGGTGCAGGAAAGCTAATGCAGTGAGTGCTGAGCTAAGATCTACTCTCTTCTGGAAGAAGGAAGTCAGTACCAAGACTAAGTTAGCAGTGCACCGCTCTATCATTCGACGGACTTTGTTGTATGGGAGTGAAAGTTGGGTGGATACAGGTTACCTCATTCATAAGGGAGAGTTTACAGATATGAAAGTAGGAAGAATGATTGCAGGTACTAATAGATGGAGACAATGGAAGGAAGGTGTCTATAATGAGAAAATAAAAGAAAAACTTAGAATGAACACAATGGATGAAGCAATTAGAGCGAACAGACTGAGACGGTGGTCATGTCACATCGGAGAAGCAAGGTTACCTTAGAGTCTCATGAGCTCGGCAGCGGAGGGTAAGAGGAGTCGAGGTAGACCAAGAAGAAACTACTTAGATTCGGTGCAGAATGATTTTGAAGGCATAACATCAGACGAGAATCGATATTAGAATTGAATAGGGGATCTGGAGGAATTTTATTAGAGGTACTATGCTCGAGACTGAACGCTGAAAGGCATAATCAGTCTCTAATGATGATAATGATGATGATCAAGTTTATGTAATCAAGACTGTTTTATTTACCAAGAATATTAATTACGGTTGCTGTGCCAGTGCCAATAACATATGGCGTGGAAAGGTTTTTTGACCTGGCTTACGCGGCCTTCAGAGACCTTTAATGTATGGGCGTTGGCGCTGACGCCTACGGACGGAGTGTGGACGTCAGCAGGCGTCCCTCAAGTCGGCCCGCTGCCGTGTGCGAGCTATTGCGCTTCCAGGCCGTCACTGGCCACAAGTGCGTTGCACCGCATTCCGCGCCGGTGGTGCCGTATTCGCTCACCGGACACCAGTAGCCCGTGTAGGCTGCCTCTTGTCTCCCACTCGCTGTGTCGCGCCGGATGGTGCGCAGGCCGGTACTCCGACGGACGCCCTCTACTCCAGTGTCTTCAGCTGCTCTTCCCGCGGAGGTCACCATTGCAGTCTCCTGGAGGTAGGTAGCTGGCTGCCACCTTTGCTGCTGGCGTCGTAAGTTGCCGGGATCTCGTGCCTGACAGCAAGTGGCGGCCGTTGGGCGTGGCCGCGGGCCGTACAGGTCTTATTCTGACGTACCTAGGTTCGTGCCCCGCCGCTAGCCCCTCAGTGCCTGCCGGACCCCGACAGTCTTCACTACTCGCCAACGAACTCAGTCTTTACTGCTCCCCGGCGAACTCTGTCAATCCTCGCTTCTTGGCCGCTATTTATTCCGCTGGCTGATCCATTATGCTGATTGTCTTCCGGTACGATAAACTCTGTAGCTCTCTTACGTTTAGCCTGTCGTAACATCTACATCTAGATCTACATAGAATACTCTGCAAATAACATTTAAGTGCCTGGCAGAGGGTTCAACTAACCACCTTTATACTATTCATCGCCCATTCCATTCTCGAATAGTGCGCGGGAAGAAAGAACACCTAAATCTCTCCGTTTCAGATCTGATTTCTCGTATTTTATTCCGATGATCTTTTCTACCTATGTAGGTGGGAGTGAACAATATATTTTCGCATTCGGAGGAGAATGTTGGCGATTGGAGTTTCGCAAGTAGCCCACGCCGCAGCAATCAGCGCCGTTGTTGTAATGATTCCCATCCCAGATCCTGTATCATTTCCGTGACGCTGTCTCCTCTTTATCGTCACAATACAAAACGAGCGGCCCTTCTTTGAACTCTTTCGACGTCCTCCGTCAAACCCACCTGATAAGGATCCCACACTGGGCAGCAATACTCCAAAAAGGACGGAGAATCGTAGTGTATGCAGCCTCTTTAGTAGCTGTGTTGCATGTCTTAAGGGTTCTACTAACGATACGCATTCCCTGGTTCGCCTTTCCCACGTGTTCTTTCCAGTTGAAGTCTGAGGTAATAGTAATTCCTAGATATTTTGTGAAGTTCCCGTTTGATTTATTTATCTTGTAAACAAAGTTTAACGGGTTTCTTTCGTGCTCACGTGGACGACTTCACACTTCTCATTGTTTAGAGTTAATTGTCAATTTTTACACCATAGTGAAATCTTATTTAGACTGTTCTGCAGTTGGTTTTGATCTTCAGATGATTTTACTAGACGATAAATGACGGCATCATCTGCAAACAACGTAAGAGAGCTATATAGATTATCTCCCAAATCGTTTATGTAAATAAGGAACAGCAGAGAACCAATGACAGTACCCTGTGGAACGCCCAATATCACTTCTGCTTTAGTCGATGCTTTACCATCGATTACTAGAAACTGTGTCCTCTCTGACAGGAAATCCCCTATCCAGTCCCAAATTTGGGGCGATATACCATAACCACGCAATTTGATTAAAAGCCTTCTGGAAATCAAGAAATACGGAATCAATTCGAGAACCCCTGTCAATAGCACTCATCACTTCGTGTGAGTAAAGAGCTAGTTGTGTTTCGCATGGACGATATTTTCTAAATCCGTGTTGACCTTGAGATAGTTCATTCTATTCGAGATAATACATAATATTTGAATACAAAATATGTTCCAAAATCCTTCTCGAAATTGACGTCAATACGCCGGACGTGTATTACCGTTTATCACTCTGACGGCCGCGCGTGCTCAAGTCCACTGCTTTCTTGTGTTCTGATGCAAACTGCAACACTCGCATTTGGTCACGCACTCCTGCCTCTGTTAAAAAATGCTCACACTTTGTCAGTTCATCTGGTTTTCAATCGCCATTACTCCACACTATACACCTCACATCATTGTGACATCGCACAGTTTTCGAAACATTTTTTTTTCTTTGGGGTTAACAGCGCCCTCATGATAATTTTATATATAAAAACAGTCTTGAGCGCAAGATCCAATATTGATTTGCAACTAGCTTCAACAATTTGTGGGCCATTCTTAGGATTTTTAAAAATAACGGGTCTGCTGTGACTGTTAAATTCTTTTATTGAAGGACACACACGACCGGTTTCGCAACTTAAAGTTGCATCCTCAGGTGTTATATTAAATCACTAGAAAGAACTAGTGAAGCTCATTCCCTGTCATTTGATTTCGGGAGTCTAATATTTATATGTGGCGATACTTGAAGCCATCCCCGTATCTCCTTTCAAGATTATCTGGGGAGGCACTTGGTGTTAATGGTCTCCGCCTGGTTACCAGTTCTTTGTAATGATTTAATATAACACCTGAGGATGCAACCTTAAGTTGCGAAACCGGTCGTGTGTGTCCTTCAATAAAGGAATTTAACAGTTGCAGCGGATCCGTTCTTTTAAAAAGTTATTGAATCTTTCCACTGTGGTTGCCCTATATATAAGGTTTTACACTTCAAGTATGTTACTCAAAGATGGCGTCACCTGGCAGCAGGTCAGAAACTTGCAGCTCGTGCACCGCACCAGACCGTCATGAAGCAACACTCAGAAGATGGCCCAACATTGCGTTGAAACTAGTTGGAAATCAATATTCAGTCTTGCGCTCTAGACTGTTTTTATTCATAAAATCAATGTACAATGTTTGTAATTGTTTTTACAGACTATAGCGCAGCATAGTCTTGGAACATAAAATAAAATTCAAAGAAAATCGTACCTACAGTACATCTGCGGTATGCCGCAGTCAATTTAAGAGTCTGGTGCAAGTGAGAATAGCTCTTAGCATTCTTTTCAGGAGGGATATAAAACTAATTAACGTACTTGAAATATCTTGAATATGCGTCTGAAGTGCGGTGAATGGTACCCGGAAATACAGGAAACACGAGTTACAAATAAAATACCTTTACTTCCCCTCTTATTAATCGTAATACACTTCTGATATTGATTTGTAACGTCCCAACTGAAGGCTTAATATGGTTTTTATAAGAAACGTCATTGCCATGGCAATCTGCTGGTTTTTTGCACAAAGATATATCTTTGCCTGAGGCAATGAGATGCTATTATCATAAATATTTCATGAAGCAGTGTTACTGTATGTATTTATCTTACGTTGAAAACGAATGGTAATGAATATAATCATTATTATTATTCTAGATTTGTTCTTGGGGTCGTATGGCAATTTTTGGAAAAAGAGCGATTTATGTAATCGATAAATGATGCATAATGGTATTAATGGAGAATATCAGAGGTCTGTATCCTTTTTAAAAGTGTAATGATATTTACTTATTGGTCGAAATAGAAGGATCTTTAAATCGTAACGTCTTTTATTACGTATTTCGACTTATCACGTATCTGAGTATTTTTCAGAATATATCTAGTGCGATAATAAAAGAACAATCGTTGTCGTTGGTGAACCGCCATTAAGAACACACGCGGCAAATTTAAACAGGAGCGCATTCTCAGACGCCGTCTTGACTGAAATAACAATATTTCAACTGCAGTAATACATTTTATTTCAATGCACTTAATCTATACTAATAATAAATCTGTAAATGTGGGCCTGTCGCTGTTCCCTTCAATCTTCAAACGTACTTGACGAATCTTCATGCAGTTTTCACAGGAAACATGAGAAAAGTTTGGGTCAACATATAGGCATAATTTTACCAAAATCGGAGTATGAAAACAAAAGATATCGTAATTTTAAGTGTTTTCAGTAACCGCCGTGTCTGTTTTTCAAATATTAAAATCCTATTATCTACAAAACTACTTCACGAATTTTCATGGGGTTTTCACACGAACTTAAGAACATCGTGCGGTTACATAAAGGCTTCAATAATTAAAATCGGATCACAGAAAATAAAGATACCATAATTTAATCATTTGCTTAAAAGCCATCGTGTATTTGTATTTGTTGAAGGTAATCTCCAAAAGTACTACGCGAACTTTCATAGGTTTCCACAGGTAAATTGAGAATAGTTGGGTGAGTAACATAGGCTTAGTTTCATCAAAATCGGATTAGGTGAAGGAAAGATATCTTAATTTGAAATTTTTGTGTATACTATGCTTATAAGTACGGTGTAGTATAGCAAATCTCCAAGAGTACTACACGAACATTCATGGGGTTTCATAGGTCAGCTAAGATTACCTTGGGGCAACATATGAGCTTTATTTCAATAAAATCTGATCAGGGGGAGAAAAGATATCGTAATTTGTAGTTTCTGGTGTATGCTATGCTTCAATTGCAGCGTAGTATAGCAAAGATCCGATAGAGGCGCTGTTACTGATATGGTATACCAAATAACTAATAGATGGCGCTGCTGCGTTGTTTATTCTCATAACTGAAGTGTAATAGGCTATGATTTTCGTTACGGCAGCAGTGTAGTGTATTGATGTTGGTAAAGGCCATTGAATTCTTTTTGAAAAAGCAGTCACGTACAATGAGGGGAATAATTCTTAGTGTTGATAATGAAATAAATAATTAATGCTGTTCCGATCAGTAAATTAATGATACCTCTAAAGCGAATATTTCGTTGCCCACGTTAACATACTAAACCGCTACCACTGCAAGTAAAATTTAACCAAGGTATGTCACAAAAGAACAAGTCTTTTACTAGTTGCATCCCGCATGCCTTGCAACGCCATGAAACAAAAGTGCTTATTTCTGCGGGTATTATTTGAATTAAAAACATAACGATATTCCTTCGCGTCTATCGATGCTATAATTTAGATAGGAATTCTTTGCAAGGAAAATGGAATTTATGTAGTTCCCTTTCTGATTTCTGTGTATCCTCATTATATTTTGAGTGCGTTCTGTTTAGGAATGCCTCGAAAACGCCACAGTACAGGAAAGGACAAAGTGAAGCGACGTTAGTTACATTGTACACTAAATAACTAATTATGGCGTTGCTGCGTTTGTTTCATTCTCATAACTATAGTGTAATACACTACAAGAAGGGGTACAATTTTACTTCTGGCGGCCGCGTTGTGCGCTGATGTTGGCAACGGCCGTTGATTGCTATTTCAATGAAATAAATAATTTATGCTGTTCTGGTGAGTAAATTAATCATCCTGTTAAAGCTAATAGTTCGTTGCCTACGATAGCAAGATAAACTGCTGTAACTGCAATATCTAAATAAATGTGTCACAGAAGCAACAAGAAAGTTGAGGAAGCGTCGCTAAAAGGGACATTTACACATAGTCATCCGTCTTAAACGAACGAAAAAAAGGGACCAAGGTGAAGTCATCGATTAGTAGATTTTTCCCAATATTAGGTGATATTTCCACCTTAATGCTGAGGACATAAAATCTGTTCTGCGCATCTGAATTCTCACTCCAGAGATATTTCTGTTCTGTGCCTGCCACTAGAGATAATATACACACGTGACCAACAAACTTATCAGAAACCTCCCTGCTTTCATAATTGTTCGGTACAATATTATGATTAAAATTTGTAATTACTTCCTTTTGGTGCAGATTACATTAAGATAAAGACGTCTCCTTTTGGAGAGACAATTTACTTAGACTTATAATCCGACTTCTGAATATATAGTTCTACTACACATGATCGATTTCAACTCCGTGCTTTACGAAATAATCACTACAGGACATGAGGACATGTATTAGCTGAATGAGTGGCCGGTGCTGTTAAGACAGTCAAGACAATTTGCTGGAAATACTACTATATTTAATGGAAAGTTCTATACAGAAGATCAGCTGACGCCATTCCTCCAACGATTAGCCAGACTTACTTTATCGCACATAGACACCACCATGACGTCTTACTTAAACAGGCATGAACTGCTCTGTTGATTGAATTACCAGATTTTCAGTATTCGTCGACTTTTCGATAATATGGAGCACTGCATACAGAATAACTACATTTTCCCCATTGCAACACTGCAACATTCTAATACTTCAGCGTATACTTACTGTGAGAGATAAAAAGTTTAGTACTACGCCGTAGAACCAATAGATAGCGCTTTGATTATTATTACTATTTATTATCTCAACGACGGAAGTGTTTTCAAAAGTTTATGCCAGACAGAAAATTACACACCTCAGTCTCAACTTTATGAACACCAACTAACAATGAATTTACATCGTTCCGGATTACCAACTGAAATTAATTTCACTTTTTTAATGTAAAACGTATAAACTATTATTGTTTTCGACAATTACTTATACTTAAATTTGACATCTTGGCTAGGAGAACTGAGTTTATTGACAGAGCGATCCAACAAGGATTCTGTTTTTGCTGACCTAGGTCTGGAACCCTAAAAAACGATGATATATACAGGTCCCTCTTTACAACCGTTGTGAAGCTTGGGCATATAAGCTAGTAAGTAATAATATTTAACGGACTAAATGAGTAAGTACAGACTGGAGACTGTGAGGTAAATGCACGGATCATTACATTTGCATGTAAGAAAGTATTTCATGTACTTAAAGAGGAGTGCTGGGCATTTTCACTAAAGATCAGTGAATGTTATGTTTCATGCTGTTTTCAATTCAAGACATCTTAATTTTACTAAAAGGCAATTAATAGTGTAATAAACCATTGACCACAATTGTGAAAGGACAGCTAATAGGTGTGGCCATATGAACTTACGTACTTTGACAAAGTGAACAGAAATTAAAATTAAATATGTTGATTCCGATGGTAGACTAGAATGATGTTTCGAATAGCAAACGTGTACGATTGTCACACATTAAATGCGCCACTTGCTATCACAGGCAATCTACATCTACATGGGATACCCTGCAAATCACATTTAAGTGCCTGGCAGAGGGTTCATCGAACCACCATTATACAATTTATCTCCCATTCCATTCTCGAATAGCGCGCGGGAAGAAAGAACACATGAATCTCTCCGTTCGAGCTCTAATTTCGCGTATTTTATTCTGATGATCATTTCTACCTATGTAAGTGGGAGCCTAGTGCGCCTCGCTTGCACAGTGGTAGAGTGCCAGACTACAATTCCCAAGGTCGCGGGTTCGAGCCCCGCCAGGTCCTAGGATTCTTTTTGTCACTTTCCACTTCACCTCTGACAGTATTG
Source organism: Locusta migratoria (assembly GCA_026315105.1). Classification (NCBI taxonomy): domain Eukaryota; kingdom Metazoa; phylum Arthropoda; class Insecta; order Orthoptera; family Acrididae; genus Locusta; species Locusta migratoria. Next base: position 283,342,678 of record CM048750.1, on the reverse strand, counting down.
CTCATGTGAAAAATACCGAGTAGCACCATGGTTCGGAACCCACGTTAAACTGTAGGTCCCCCTATAACTGGCTGGGTAAGTCAGTTCGAAGGTCGGAGGAAGGCAACGGCATACCACCTCCAAACAGGACCGTGCCTAGTAAAGCACTGTGGTGTTCAAACCAATCTTCGGATTGTTAACTGCTTTACCTTTTTTTAAGTGGGAGCCAACAATATATTCGCATTCGTAGGAGAATGTTGGCGATTTGAGTTTCGTAAGTAGCCTACGCCGCAGCAATAAGCGCCTTTGTTGTAATGATTCCCATCCCAGATCCTGTATCACTTCCATAACGCTGTCTCCCCTGTATCGTGATAATACGAAACGAACTGCCCTTCTCTGGACTCTTTCGATGTCCTCCGTCAAACCCACCTGATAAGGATCCCAAACTGGCCAGCAATACTCCAAAAATTGACGGACAAGTTTAGTGTATGAAGTTTCTTTTGTAGTTCTGTTGCATGTTTTAAGGGTTCTGACAATAAAACGCAGTCTCTGGTTCGCCTTTCCCACGACATTTTCTACGTGTTCTTTCCAATTTAAGTCTGAAGTAATAGTAATTCCTAGGTATTTTGTGGAGTTTACGGCCATCACTTTTGATTGATTTATCTTGTAAACAAAGTTTCTTTTCGTAGTCATGTGGACGACTTCACACTTCACATTATTTAGAGTCAATTGCCAATTTTTACATCATTCTGATATCTTATTCAGATATAATCACTTCCCAATAGCCGGCCCCGGTGGCCGAGGGGACTGAGGCGCTCCAGTCACGGTCTGCACGGCCACTACGGTCGGGGGTTCGAATCCCCCCTCGGGCATGGATATTTGTGCCGTCCTTAGTCTTAGCTAGTTCATAAGTAGTTTGTAAGCTTAGGGACTGATGACCCCGTAGTTAAGTCCCATAAGTTCTACAAATATTTGAACATTTGAACTTCCCAATTCTAAAACAGATTTTCAGGTTTCTTTGGCTTGAATTTGATCCTCAAAGTGTCAGTTTGCATACAGGTAAACGCATATATAGTAACATACATACATACGATTCAATACACAGACACACACACACACACACACACACACACACACACACACACACACACACACACACCTGGTCAGGAAAAGATGACAGGTTGTACAGTTGTTGAAAACTGCCAGCAAATGCGTTTTGTGGAATCGCTCAAAGAACTGAGGTCACGCGTTGTTGAATCTCAGAAAGCAGTTAAACGCACACTTATACCACACTCTTCAACTCCATACACTTGAGTAACATGACACTGGCCTCCGGTGCCGTTTTGCCTAATTTTTAAACAAAACTTGTGTTAACGCGTTCCTCCATTGCGCTTCATGTTGCAACGAGACGAGTTCTCACACTGGCCCTGTTAACGTGTAGCACGCTTCACTCAGTACTTTGAACAATAGGGGGCGCTTGTTAACCTTGTTAACACGTCCCTCAATGTGTATGCGCGGCCACCTCATCCTCGCCAGCCCAGTTTGCAAATATGGCACCATGCACCGAACTTTCAGACGGACCTTCTAGTTCGGAGCGACACATTCTCGAATCACCTAATTTAAAACACAAATATGTACACTGTTTGAAGTTCAGACTGATTAGTATCATTACATAAACATAAATTTAAGTAGATGGCATTCCGTCACAGCTACTGAAGTCTCTGGGAGAACCAGCCAAGACCAAACTATTTCACCAGGTGCGTAAGATGTACGAGACGGGGGAAATACTCTCAGACTTTAAGAAATATGTAATAATCTCCATTACAAAAACAGCAGGTGCTGATAGTTGTAAAAATTACAGAACAATCAATTTAATAACTCGTGGTTGCAAAATTAACACGAATTATTTACAGATGGTAAAGCTGGTAGAAGGCGACCTTGGGGAAGACCAGTTTGGATTCAAGAGAAATTTAGGAAGACGAGAGGCAATATTAACTTTACGGTTTATCTCAGAAGGTAGATTAAGGAAAGGCAAAGCTACATTCCTAGCGTTTGTAGATTTGGAGAAAGCTTTCTCTTGTCCCTGCAACTGACAGTTGAGTGCATGCACTGGAAACTTGTTGTGTCGGAGAGTTATATGTTCCAGTCGGATATTGAGGCCTCACAGTTTGAGCAACGGCCAAACATGAAGTTCTGGCAGGATTTAGGCAAAACCGCTGCCCAATCGTTTGAAATGATGCATCAGTTGTACGGTGAGGACGCATTTAATAATTGTGTTTAGGTGGCACCGACTTTTCGTGCATGGATGGGAGTGTCTGGAAGATAATGGGCGTACTTGTCAACTACAAACAGTTATAAAGGAAAGGAAGATCCAGTAAGTTGTGAAGTTGGTCCGTGCTAACCGCTTCCAATCGGTAGACGCTATCACAGCAGCAGTAGGTTCAGCCATGGTACTTGTCACAATATTCTGACGGACGACCTCACCGTGTGTCATGTTATCCACGAATCCTGTCGCAAGACCGACGTGATGACCGCATGATCACATGACGATTTGTGGTGTCCTCATCGATCATCCAACGTTTCGCCACCGCGCAGTACGATACGCAGCTGAAACGACAACCAGCCACCTGGGATGTAGTAACGTCTGTAGCATATAGGGTCGTGTTAATGACTGTCCTCTGAGCGTCAAATCTCAGAACTTATTACTTACTTTCCGTGTACGGAACTAAACTTCTAACTTCCAAAAATTATCGTTAGCGTCCCATAAGTCTTCCATAGTACAGGGCTGGTCTAAACATGGACAGATAAACAGGTGTTGAGGATCCTGCACAGAACCACACAGAGATGTTCTTTTTTAGGAAGCGCCATCGCCGCTAGTTTGTCTAGCCTCATACGGTTCAGGTTTCTCCAGGCTGTGTGTGGCAGGTCGCCACCAGGTGCTAGTTCTTTTTTGCAGCTTGATGGTGGCTTCACAGATGGATTTCCCACCTTGCAATACGCTTCTCTGCAGCCGACCCTTCCAGGTCTCGGGTAAGTGACAGGAAGCTGTTCCTCGAGGGAAGCCGTAGGTCTGCAGGCTGGTCTACGTCTGCATAGTCCGCAGTCCACCGTAAGGTGCGTGGCGGAGGGTACACTGTACCACTTCTAGGCATTTCCTCTCCTATTCAGCTCCCAAATAGAACGAGGGAAAAGAAGAATGCCTATATGCCTCCGTACGAGCCCTAACTTCTGTTATATTGTCTTTGTGATCATTACGCGAAATGTAAGTGGGCTGCAGGATGATAGTACTACACTCAGTTTCAAATTACGGCCTCTAAATTACCTCAACAGAAATTCACGAAAAGAACGTCGTCTTTCATCCAGCGATCCCCCATCGTGTTCCCTGAGCATTTCCGTGAAACTCGCGCATTGATCGAATCTACCAGTAACAACCCTAGCTCCTCACCTCTGTACTGCTTCCACGTCTTCCTTTAAACGGATCTGCTGCAACACTTCAGCAATACTCAAGACGTGGGCATACAAGCGGTTTATAAGCGGTCTGCTTTATAGATGAAGTACATCTTACCAAAGTTCTTCCAATAAACCGAAGTCGGCTGTCCGCCTTACAATTTCGTTCCATTTCATATAGCTCTGCGATGTGACGCCTAGATACTTGAACAACGCATCAAGAAGCTCACTACTAATGCTGTATTCGAACATTATGCGATTGTTTTTCCTACTCATGCACATCACCTTACATTTTTCTACATTCAGAGTTAGCCGCCATTCTCCGCCCCAACCAGAAGTTTTGTCGAAGTCATCCTGTATGATATTACAGTCAATTCAAGACGACACCTTCCTATACACCACAGCATCATTAGCAAACAGCTACAAATTACAAGTTACACTGTCCATGAGATCATTTATATAGATAGAAAAGAATAGCGGTCCAATCACCTACCTCTGGGGCACGCCTGACGATACACTCGTCTCTGGTGATCACTCGACGTCGGGAACAACGTACTGCGTTCTATTACTTAGAAACTCTCCCATCCAGTCAAAAATTTGTGAATCTATTCCATATGCTCGCATCTTCGTTAGCAGATATATAAAGGGTGACGCGCGTCTTTTCGTTGCTTAATTTTTTCAACTGTGGCAGCGATGTTACGTCGTACGTTGGGCGGTGCAATCCCCATAATAAAGAACATCTTATGTACTGGTGTTAATTTCAAGCATCTGATCACAATCCGTGCCATTTCATTCACCGCGATATCAACGTTTCTCGCGTGTGTTAACGCACTCCATACTTCAGCGGCGTATTCCGCAGCTGACACACTGAGAACAAAGGCTGAGGTTATCAGGACTTTTGGGTGTTTGCACCCCAGGATCCGCTAGTTAGTTTGCTGATGACGTGTTTCTCAGTTAGGCTTTCTCCCTTGCGGCATTGCAGTGATGTTCATAGGTCAGTGTGCTGTCCAGTGTGACACCAAGATATTTGGGCGTCGGACAATGCTCGAGTCGTTCACGTCTCCATACGACATTCAATATTTGCCTCCACGTTCTTCAAATGGAATGCACAGACCTGCGTCTTGGAACGGTTCGGCCGCAGGTGGGGTGCCTCATAATACTGGGAGAGGGCTTCCAAGGTGCTGGATAATTTCTCCACTACATCCAGAAAATGCAGTGTCATGGACATACATAAATTGGCGGGTTGTGTTTGGCACTCGTTGGTCATTTGTGTATATATTATACAGAGCCGGAGCGAGGTCGCTTTCCTGAGGCAGGTCATTCCTTTGATTTCTTTCCCTGGAAAAAGACGAAAAGTCTCCTATTGTGTAGGGAAGTACCAATCAGCTATGTAAAATGATAGTATCTTTTTTACTTTATATACTTTCCTGAGAAGCCTCCGATGGTTTACAGTATCATATGCAGCTGAAAGGACTATGAATGCCAATCCCGTGATCTCTTTCCTCTCAAACCCGTTCTTGATATGTTGGTTCAGGTTCGGGACTTGACCGCAGCACGATTTGCCTGCTCGGAAACCTGCTTGTTGTGGGATGATCTGTCGTTCTAAGATACTATCTAAGCGACTTAACGTCAGGCGTTCCAAGATCTTTAAACAGTGACAAAAGAGAGAGAGGTCGGAAGTTTTTTGGATCATCAGAGTCCTTTTCAGGTTTCAGAAGTGCAACCCCGCGGGCTTTCCTCTACATCTTCGGAATGTGGAGCTTTTTCACGCAGGCGTTCATCAGATCTAACAGTCGCTTTAGGTTATTACCGCCACAGTTTTTAATTTGCTCGACTAATTTCATCGATACCAGGAGCTCTGTTTATCTTCAAGCTGAAAATAGCTGTAGCAGGTTCTGACATTGTAAATGGTGCCTTGAGGTGATGATTTTTCTCTGCCAGACCACGCGTTAACGGTTCCTGGTACTTTCTGCCGTGGGTTTTGCCATCAGGAGTGTGGTGGTGACTTGGTCGGCAGTGTCGTTAGTAAATTTATCGTTTGACTTCGTGCCATCACCGTTGAGGTTCTTTAGCAGTTTCCAAACTCTCTTACTGTGTCACTTTCATGTCCAGGTTCTCCAAAAGGTCACACCATTTGGCTTTGCGGTTCTCTGCAATGACTTTCATGAGTTCATCGCCTCTAAAAGAGTCTCATTATCGACTGGGTCATTATCGAAGAGCTTCTGGTATCTTTCCAGTAATGACTTTGCATCCTCAGACTGTCACTGTGTTCTGCATCTTCGGGGTATTGTCTTTCTAGACACATTTTGAACTAGATTGACAAAAAGAGTCGTACACCTCAGGGTTTTTGAGGGATTTTTGTTATTTCTACGTTAATAATCTCTCTGAATTCTCTTCCAGTTGGCCTTTTTAATGTCAAACCTTCTTTTGAAAGGAACTTACTCAGGATTAACAACTGCATTGACCGTGCAAATTATGGGACGATGTTGCGTATGGGGGATTGGCTCCCGGATCAGTTTTTCACACTGCTGACAAAGATGTTATCACGATTCTATCCTTTCTTCCATCCGCAATAAGCTTGGCAGTTCGGATCGTGTATGAATAGTAGAGCGTCTTCCTCAGCCCAGGTCTCTAGTTCCCCTCCACTACGGTTAGTTTACTTCTAACCTCATGCCGTGGTCTGGCAGTTGAAATCTCCCAATATAAAATTAATGTCTTGGTAACTGAAGTTACCAGGCTCACTGAAGACAAAAGCAGATTCTGGAGGTTTATACATAGAAGTAACGCTATACTGATGAGTTTGACCTGTTAATATTTCATTGATGCAGAAGTCAGTGACGCAGAAGTGACGTTAATTCCTATCTTCGCGAATGTGGCATTACTGTACTGTTCATGTGGTCTCTCCAAGATCATCTTCCTTCCATCAGTTTTGGATGTAGATGTTGTACTGTCCCGATGAGTTTCTTGAATCAGAAGGAAGCCACATTGATATTCTTTACACAAGTCAGATAGTACAACTTCTTTGTCTCTCGATATTCCTTCAATGTTTATCGATATCGTCATGAGTGGTCTTGGAAATGACGGTTTGGGTGGGATTTTATTGGTCTTCTTTTCCTCAGAAGTCCGTTCCGGTTGTTGAAGCTGGTGAATCAACGTTTGCACCACATCACTATTATCAATGTAAGAAAACAATCTCTAAATAGACACTTCAGATTATATTTGGAAACACTTTCAATGTTTTTACAAAGTGAAACTCTCTTACCATAGCAGCGTTCACGTGGATTACATGGAACTTCTAAGATGATGTCTCCCTAACCACTTAGTACAATACGTGATCCTGCCCAGTCGACTGCGCGATGATATAATTGCGATTCTTCGTTATCTGTTTCCAATTCTTCCAGGCCTCATGTTTTTGCAGATCTTCTCTTACCCCGTCAATCCATCACCTCCTTGGTCGTCCCAGTGGTCTTCTGCTTTTGGTATCACCTCCATGGCCATCCTAGACCACCGCTCCTCATTCATATGTACCACATACCCTTCCCATTCTAATCTTCTACTTCTCATCCAGCCCACAATGTTCGGCTCATTATAGACCTGTTGTAATTCTGTATTGTGCCTTCTCCACCATTCTCCTATTATGTTGTCTTGAACCTGTCCAAGTATTTTCCTGAAGCATCTCCTTTCGAAAACTGCGAGCCTGTTTAATTCCTGTTTTCTATTGCCCCAGCATTGACACCCGTATAGAATGACAGGAAGAATTAATGTTTTATACAGCCTTAGTTTGAGGGAAGTCAAAATGTTGTGTAGTGAGTGTCAGCATCTGCTACCCGCTTGAATCAAATGTTCAAATGTTTGTAAAGCTTATGGGACTTAACTACGGGGTCATCAGTCCCTAAACTTACAAACTACTTATGAACGACTTACGAACTAGGACGGCACAAATATCCATGCCCGAGGGGGGGGGGGGAATTCGCACCCCCGACCGTAGTGGCCGTGCAGACCGTGACTGGAGCGGCTCAGTCTCCTCGGCCACCGCGGCCGGCCCCGCTTCAATTCTTGCCTTTATTTCCATTTAAGACGATGAATGTTCTGAAATTATGCTTACAAGATGTTTAAAATCCTTTACTCGTTTGTAGGTGCCACTCTCTACAGTTAATTCCTGGATTTCTGGCGGTAGGGCACTTCCAGCTATAATGTATTTGGTTTTGGTGGGGTTCACTTTCAGTCGAAATGTGCGTACTATGCTTTCCATGGTCATCATTAGCATCTTCAAACTTTCTTTTGTGTGTGTTATTATATCATTTGCGTATGATAGATGGGTTACGTTCCTTTTTGCTACCTGGATACCCTGATGGTCGAAACTATTCATTTCTCTAATGTCTTCCTAACTATATATATATATATATATATATATATATATATATATATATATATATATATATATATATATATAATTAATATTCCTGTAACGCATGGCAGAGGTACTTCCTCGACGAGCCTCTCCTCATGCCACAAATGCAGCAGGCAGTGAAGCTTCACTCACGAGCATTACCGTCCATTTTCAGAGGATGTATATGTGTTGCATTAAATATGCATATAATTTTACTTCACACAGGTTTATTTTTTTTTTATTACAAATCCCATCTGGTACGAAACCCTTAGTTCCTCCACAAGCCGACAGCTATAAAAATATTACCAATGGCAATAGGGGTTTACCTATCGCATTAACTATCACCATCTCCCAGAAAGATCGTCTACAGAATTCGAATGTTGACTGCAAAATATTTTACGCACTACTTCAGAAAACAAATCAGTAGCACCTTACAGCAGCTCTCGATTGAAGTGGAGCTTCCAGCAGCTATCATGCACAGTTACCGTCGCTACAGATGATATCACATCTGCGCACGCGCAATGGAGCGCAGACAGTAGCGTCAGAGTCCTTACTGTATTGTAGACCTGCAGAAGTCCACTTCATCACTCGACACTCGTTTCTAAATGTTTCAAATGTTTGTATAGTCTATGGGACTTAACTACGGGGTCATCAGTCCCTAAACTTACAAACTACTTATGAACTACTTACGAACTAAGACGGTACAAATATCCATGCCCGAGGGGGGATTCGAACCCCCGACCGTAGTGGCCGTGTAGACCATGACTGGAGCGTATTAGTCCCCTCGGCCACCGCGGCCGGCACACTCGTTTCTGTTCATCGCCTAATGAAAGCTACAATAATGTCACTTCCAACATGAATTCCTATTGTGGTTTTCGGCTCGCAACGGAAGAGAAATCGCGTAAATTTAGCGCTACATTTACAGTGTGCTGACTTACAGGTTTGTGTCGTCGTAGAGCAGTGGAGTGTGCCTAAAATTTCCTTAGCTCAAGCGTTGAAACCAATAGAAATTCACCATTGGGCAATAGTTGAATACGGTAAAATTTCCCAGAATGAAATGTCATTCTGCAGCGAAGTGTGCGCTGACATGTGGTACTTCTTTTCAGTACAGTACACGTGTTGGAGGTGGTAGGTAAATTGAAACGTGTTGTTGCGATTTTCGAAGAACCGATGCGTACAGGGCGCTTTGCCAGTGTCGTCGAGGTGAACATGTTTTGTTCAAATGTTTGTTAAGCTTATGGGACTTAACTACGGGGTCATCAGTCCCTAAACTTACAAACTACTTATGAACTACTTACGAACTAGGACGGCACAAATATCCATGCCCGAGGGGGGATTCGAACCCCCGACCGTAGTGGCCGTGCTGACCGTGACTGGAGCGCCTCAGTCACCTCGGCCACCGCGGCCGGCGAACATGTTTTCAAAGGTCGATGAGTTAAGACGAGAAAACATTCTTATTCCGGTTATTGATACTGCCGGAGGGATGAACTTCAGCATCGGATTATCCTACCTGAATGTTTTTGATGTATTGACGCAGAAAATTTTCCAATATGGCACAAGTTACAATATAAGACGTTTTTATAGAGGAAATTCGTTCAGCTCGAAATCTTATTGTTCACCAAGAAACAAATTTTTATGTCAAACGATTGAAATTGTATAGTTCCGAAGGCAGATTAATTTGTCACCTAAAAGGCAATCAATGGGTGCACTTCTTTTCTGTGCTGAGTAAGAATATAAATATTACCGTTTCTGTTTATCAGACAGAACTGTCACCCCCATAAATTCAATAAGGTAGGAAATAACGCTAGATGATATTCACAAAAATAGATTATCTGAAACAGAGAAGTCAGAAATCTTATAAAAAGTTCTCCTCGTTATAAACAAAACCTGACAATATAAACTTTGTAATCTTTGGATCCTGCAGTGCTATAAATGTCATTTAATGACTTAAAATCAAATATATTTTCACCAGTTCACTGCTATAAAATTTATTTTTTTTTCTATTGAGCCCATTTGGGCTATAATGTCCATTTTAGGTTATTTGAAATGGTTTGTCACAAATTTCATGTGTTATTATAACACAAAAATGACAGGATACAATAGATTTTTTATTTAAAATGAGTCCGTACATTATTTCTGACTCGTGTATTTTGCATGGAATATCGTTAATTGTTTGAACTGCAGATACAACTTCGGACTGCGTAATATATCGTTGGTCTAGATCTAAAGAAAACGCTCTAAGCGTATATTTCATCAAAAAAATGTTCAAATGTTTGTAAAATCTATGGGACTTAACTACGGGCTTATCAGTCCCTAAACTTACAAACTACATATGAACTACTTACGAACAAGGACGGCACAAGTATCAATGCCCGAGGGGGGACGAACCCCCGACCGTATATTTCATCGATATACGTAACTGCCACAACAGCATTAAATTGCAGCAGAAACGAAGTGCAGAAAACCTTATGGCGTAACGGAACAATTAACGGCAAGACAAGATTCAGAAAGTATATACAATCTAATTTTACACAAAATCTTTCGTATGGTGTCATTCTTGTATTAAAACAACACATGAAATTTGTAAAAAAAGCTATTGCAGATAGCCTGAAGGTCTCATAATAGCAGAAATATTAGTAGCGTAAAGTAATGTTTAAGTGTATATTAATGTTTAAGCAGCGAGCTTGTCATATGCAGTATATTTAATATTATGTCGTTAAATTACATACGTCCCCGATTTCTACTATTAGAAGTTTAAAATCTGAATATAAAGTGTAGAAATGACAAAAGAGCTTTCTTGTCATTTACAAAAATTCGTTTACTTATCTAACTTTACGTCCAGTCATGTTAATGACTTTATTGATTAACTTTGTTCTGTAATCAGACGAAAAAACCAACTCGCAGCGTGTTGGAATGGCCCTTATTGCAAATTCTGTAAGGTCTACACAAGGAAATGGCACGGAATACATTGGTAACTACTGTATGGTGCCAGTTTTATGCAAAATTTCAAATTTCCTGTAACTACAAGCCGTCGCCGAAAACGCTATTGCAGAAAGGAAAAGGCGTACTTTCTCTTGACTATCCTAATTACCAAAGCTGAGGTACAATTTCAATGATAAATATACAATACTTCCAGTCCCAATCGGCAGTGTTAGGTCTGACGTGTAATAGTAATACATTCACAATCATTTCTAGTAAAGCACGATAATTCTGTAATGAACAGGAAGTCTGGACTCTGGAAATCTAGGAGGGGAAAACTGACCTTTCTTGCTTCTCCCTGCGGAAGCCTTTGCGTTTGTGTGTGATGGTTTTCAAACTAAATGGCTTTAGAAAGGAAATGCAAGGAGCAAGTAAACACATTAGCTTGCATTTAAAGACGTAAAGTTCGCCTCATCATCGGCCATTATCCCCCTCCCCCTCCCCACCCGCCATCCCTCCTAAATTGAGCAGCTTGTCCAGCATTGTATTACTTTTGAAAATATTTGTGATGTGTTCCATTCTCGTAATATATTTTTCTAAATAAATTACTGTAATACCCCCTGTATAATAGCACGCAATTCAGATACTAAACACAAACATTTTAATACAGGTAATATTCCCCAGTAAGCCCGGCAAGGTGATATTATTAGTGCTAGACGTCGTTTATGCTGCGCTTTCTACTGCATTCCTAGCCATAGTGGACAATAAGTTCAGTACGAGTAATGGTCTGCGTTTAGTTTCGTGCGTTGTTCGCTGTGTTCCCTTACCGCACATTCATGGCTCCGTGGTACAGCAGTAATGCAGATTTATATCGGCCATAGCAGTTTATCGCACATATAGAACCCATAACGGTAGCGTTGGGCACATCCCGTTGCTCATTCAGCGGGTACGTACAGCCAATTGACAAACACGCTCATCACAAAATGGTTATGCAGGTGAGTGTTGAGAATTGTTTTGTGCCCGAAAGTCATGTATGAGATTAGTTGTTCACGTATAGGACATATTACAAAAGGAAGGTAGGAAGCTTAAGGCTTAATGTCCCGTCGATAGCGTGGTCATTACAGACTGAGCTAATACACGGAATTTCGGTTAAGGATAGGGAAGGAAATGGGCCGTGCCCTGTCAAAGCAACCATTCCGGAATTTGCCTGGAGTGTGTTTTGTACTCGTCGCCACGTGTTTTGTCCTTCCCGGCCTATCTTTCAGTAAAGGTTTTGCTCAGGACGCGTGAGATGTGTGGTCATCTCAAACAGCTATACAGATTAGTAATACAAGTTTTATTTACTAATATATATACAAAGTTACTCAACTTATGATCTCTCTGTCTTTCCTCGCGGCGGCGTCTTCTTGTACGATGTACCATAGTTCCTGCCTATTTCGGAGGCGAGTTCAGATGGGCTCTTCCAGACGCATGTCGGCGTCGAAATAGCAGCTTATAGAGGGCGCGCTTCTCGGTTTTTCCCTCCAGAAGGCGCGGCGCCGGCGTGTGATTGGCTGCTGGTCATCCGCTGCCTTGTTCACGAAGGTTCAAAAATATTCAAATGTTTGTATAGTCCATGGGACATAACTACGGGGTCATCAGTCCCTAAACTTACAAACTACTTATGAACTACTTACGAACTAGGATGGCACAAATATCCATGCCCGAGGGGGAATTCGAATCCAAATGTTCAAATGTTTGTTAAGCTTATGGGACTTAACTACGGGGTCATCAGTCCCTAAACTTACAAACTACTTATGAACTACTTACGAACTAGGACGGCACAAATATCCATGCCCGAGGGGGGATTCGAACCCCCGACCGTAGTGGCCGTGCTGACCGTGACTGGAGCGCCTCAGTCACCTCGGCCACCGCGGCCGGCCAAGATGGTTCTCGTGCGTCTGGTGTGTGGCGCTGACTTTACGCCACAACAGAATGATTTAGGGAAATCACGGAAAACGTAAATCTGGATGGAAGCAGGGGGATTTGAACCACCGTCTTCCAGAATTTGACTCGAGTGTGTTACCGCTGCACCACCCCGCTCGGACATTTTACGTAAATGCATGCACGTATATACGTATTTATGTATGTTCTACATGTTCAGCTAAACCACTACACCGCTTTCAACCAAATTTGCTGCACATATTCAAATCAAATGTTCAAATGTTTGTAGAGCTTATGGGACTTAACTACGGGATCATCAGTCCTTAAACTTACAAACTACTTATGAACTAGAATGAAACTTTCACTCTGCAGCGGAGTGTGCGCTGATATGAAACTTCCTGGCAGATTAAAATTGTGTGCCGGAACCGGGACTCGAGCCTGGGACCTTAGGCAAAGGTCCCAGGTTCAAGTCTCGGTTCCGGCACACAATTTTAATCTGCCAGGAAGTTACTTATGAACTAGCTAAGACTAAAGATGGCACAAATATCCATGCCCAAGGGGGGATTCGAACCCCCGACCGTAGTGGCCGTGCAGAACGTGACTGGCGCGCCGCAGACCGCTCGGCTACACATATACACTACTGTCATAAAAGAATTAATGTGGGGGTAAGAACCATCTACGACATATGATTCAGGAGATACTAGAGAAAGAGAACCCGTGCGAATATTTCGCACCGTTAGTAGAATAAAAAAAAAAAAAAAAAATGTTAAAATATTCAGTGCAAGGGCACGAGGATACCGCGTTTGAATAAAAATAAAGGATGGCGAGACTTGTTCATTCTGATACTTCATGACAAATCTGCGAATGATTACCGCATATTTAAAGTAAAACTGAAGAAAATCGGTCTGATAGAAAGGCCTGACCGACTGACTTTAGTTTGCACCAAGAAGGAAATCGCACTTGAGTATAGAAAAAGGAAGGCGAGAGTTATGTCAAGTCTAATACCTCATGACAAATCTGTAGATGAATACCTTTCGTTGAAAACAAACATGAAGGAAATCGGTTGGGTAGTTTGGTCTGTCCGACTGACTTTAGTTTCGTAGACAACGCCGGTCACCTGCTGTTTGTGTATGAGAAATCGAACTTTCCTCATGTCATCACGTTGTAGGTGTCGCAACTAGCACCAACCTTGTGTGAATGCTATGAAAAGCTAATCATTTGGATATCACAACATTTTATTCCTATTGGTTAAATTTCGCGTCTGTAGCACATCTTCGTGGTGTAGCAATTTTAATGGCCAGGAGTGTAACTTAGAATTATTAATTTAAAAAGGATGCAAAATGGTATCTTTTATTATTTTGACAACAGTTGTTAATCATATTTGCGCACGTCGTGCCCGTGCGCTGAAATAACCTGCAATGGCTATCGACTGCGTAAATTTGGAGAGGATACTTACTTCTCATTAGCAGTGTACCTCTGGTAGACATGAACAGTGTTATCACTGAAAATATTCTCTGTGTTTCCATTACGTAGTGGAAATACTTTTTGTAAAATTACCATTTATTAACTTTCTAGGGAACTTGTTCTAGCCTGAGAGTTGGAACAGTTTTGTATACCACATAAACAATTTCAGGGGAATTTTCTCAAAAATGTTTACATGAGATAATTTTTGTTGTCGGTGTATTTCGATCAATTATCTGTCTTATTTAATGGTGTATCTGCGGGCTTCGTATTGTAGTATTCGCTTTCTTTGGAAAATTTTCACATCTTATTTAGCGATTTTTGTTATGACTTTTGAGAGTTTCATCAAGAATATTCCGGATTTTTATGTGGTACTTCAACTGGAGCTTCGCTCACGTTGATATCCCTTCACAAGTGTCAAAAACCACTGATTCTACAATAATTAAGCAAATTTTTTCTTAAGTTGTGGCCAGAATCATAAGGATAAAATAAAAGTTTCAAATTTCCGGTTTAAATAGAAAGAGATGGGACAGAAATTTGCAGACAAAGCAAGGAGGAGGAGATGGAAAGAGAGAGCAGTGTGAGGGGGGGGGGGTAATGGAAAGGGTGAGAGGTGGTGGTGGATATGGACAGAAAGAGGCGAGGAAGAAGTTGAATTGGAGTGCGTGTGAGGAGACGACGAGTTAGGAGATAATGATCGAAAAGGTGGGTGATAGGGGAACAGGAGCAGAGGGGAGGATGATCAGATAATATTCATAGAATATATGACTTCAACTGCTATTGGGCAAAGCTGAAAATGTGTACCCAGCCGGGATTCGAACCCGGGTCTCCTGCTTTCTAGGCAGTTGCGCTGACCCCTACACCACTGGGGACACAGTGATCACCGCACCTGCAAGGACTACCCATGCACGCCTCCCGTCAGATACAAATTCCCAGCTTCGCCCTGCCCATAGTACTCAAACTCGTAGTTTAACTAATTCCCGTAAGAGTAAGGGCTTCAAACTTGCCCACCCCTCCCAACTAACGATAGGATCATTGCCCGTCACCGGCATATTATATATATACATGTGGCGTCTGTTCGGAAAGAACAGACGTCACATTCTGATCCAGCAGCTGTTATTATTTAATATTCATAGAATATATGACTTCAACTGCTATTGGGCAAATCTGAAAATGTGTACCCAGCCGGGATTCGGACCGGTGACGGGCAATGATCCTATCGTTAGTTGGGAGGGGTGGGCAAGTTTGAAGCCCTTACTCTTACGGGAATTAGTTAAACTACGAGTTTGAGTACTATGGGCAGGGCGAAGCTGGGAATTTGTATCTGACGGGAGGCGTGCATGGGTAGTCCTTGCAGGTGCGGTGATCACTGTGTCCCCAGTGGTGTAGGGGTCAGCGCAACTGCCTAGAAAGCAGGAGACCCGGGTTCGAATCCCGGCTGGGTACACATTTTCAGCTTTGCCCAATAGCAGTTGAAGTCATATATTCTATGAATATTAAATAATAACAGCTGCTGGATCAGAATGTGACGTCTGTTCTTTCCGAACAGACGCCACATGTATATAGATGATCAGATAGTTCGGGAGAGGAGATGGAAGAGTAGCGTGAGGAACAGATGGATAGAGGGGGATGAGGAGAAAGACGAATAGAGGAAATAACTATCAGGTCAATCACTTAGTGGGGCAGACTTTAAACTTCCCACGCAAAAACGTGCATTGCAGTTAGTATACCATATAATATTACATCGCCGATTACATACGTAAGCCATAGACAGTGGTGTTACTCTTTGTTACGGTGTCGTTCTCGTTTGTCATCTCTGACCTTTGTGTTCCCATTCTATTACCTTTTCCTGGCAAGGAATGAGAACGATGAGCGAGGAAAATCCTTCTTCTTTTGTTTGGACTTGGATGAGATCGGAGGCATTTTTGTTGGCTGCTCTCAATTACGTGTTGTAGTGAGCAAAATTTATTTTTATTTTTTCTAATAAAATACTAAAATTCAGAAATCACAAAAACGGGTGTTGAATATTATTTCATACCTAAATATCCATTTTTCATTTTTTTATAAATGACTATTTTCAGTAATTCTTTAGTAATTGTATGTTCATACCATTGTTGGGAGCCATTGTGCGAGCCACGAAGACTCGCGAGGATTCTGGTAAAACAGTAATAATAATCAAATAGAAACTTAACAGTTTATGAATATAAAGTAATTTTATCTCAACATTAACAGTTTAATTCAAAAATGATGATAGGCGAAATTTATCTACTAATGTACTACAATAGTAACTTAAGTTTAAAAGGAAAAATATTTAACAGAGAATAAGTAGGTAGATTTCCGCCTGATATAGTGTTGCTCACCTACCCCTTTTACGTAATTTAAAGAAAAATTATTATAGGTTGCTTTACTTTTCTTGTTAGTCGTGTTCGTAATGACAACTGCTTTTGCTACGACGCAACGTAACGTGCGCCAATAATAAAATGTTATCCCTGTGTTATCAACCTAAATCCGGCCGCGCAGTCCGCTGAACGCGTATAGTGAATTTTAACCCGAATTGCGGCAAATCTTAAAATCACCAAATCTTGACAAACAATTGAGACGGGAAACGCTATAACCATATCTTCTAAAAAGAATTCTAGGCAGTATGCGTGCACTGGCTTCACCACCCTTTAGCAGAAGCCTTTATTTATTACATTTTTATTTCAGATGTGTATCATCACGGACGATGGATCTGGAATATTTTATATACTGCTGAGTTTATACAAGCTTTAGGATACTTCTAGTGTTTTAACAGTCAATTTTATTCTTACGTGTTGACCAGTGAATTATAGAGTCTGCGACGGACGTGAAATGGAGCAGCACGGCTGCAAAAATTGGCGAAACACGACTAGTCCGTAGTAATTGCGCCAGTGGGCCAGTTCTGTAAATATACGGCGTAACACCTTGCTAACGATGCATGGCTGTTGCCGCCTGTTGCAAAATTTATGGGTGGCCGAGAAATTAAGGGCTGGTTCGTTTAACGACGCCTTCCGCTTACTCTTTACTAAAATTTATTTCGTCATGCGCGTGTTGTTGCAGTAAATCATTACGCTCATTGCATTTAGTAATTTTAAGGTTCATTTAAAGTCTGATGCAACTCGAATAACCTTCTCAGAGTACGCTAAACACGGCGAATACCAAAGCCGGAGTGGGCTTTAGGAAAGCCTTCATGTTGCAGAATAAGTTTCGGGTATCTGCAAAGCGAAACTGAACGTTTCAGATCTCCAGTGATTATGCAACGAGCAAAAAAAAAAAAAAAAAAAAAAATGCAAATCTCTACCTGTTAGAAAAAGTGACAGAAAAGCGAGAACCAGCTGCCTCACGTCTCTCGTCAAAAATATTGGCATGCGAACACATTGATGCTCTTTTAACAGTCATACCCAGTCGTTTCACTTTCACCGCCATTGTCTGTCTGCTAAAAAAAGAAAATAAATACCATTAATTCGTCCATCAAGAAGAGGGAGATTTTATTGGCACATACATAACGACGTATACAACACGATCACACACAGTCCCATACGCACCTGAGTACAGTCAACAGAGCAATGACGACGCTAATACTGTGTATAACCTCCTTTAGTTAGTTGTTAATGTAAAAATCCACGCCAGTTTACTCTTGCATGCTATTTTACGCAAAATAAATTCAATTTAAGACATTTTCAAACTTCTGCAAACATGTTTCCAAATTCATTCGGCCGCGGTGGAGTAGCCGAGCGGTCTAAAGCGTCTCGCTGCGGAGCGCGCGGTTGCTCGCCGTGGAGGTTCGAGTCCTCCCTGGGGCATGGGTGTGTGTGTTTCAAATGTTCAAATGTTTGTAGAACTTATGGGACTTGACTACCGGATCATCAGTCCCTAAACTTACAAACTACTTATGAACTAGCTACAACTAAGGACGGCACAAATATCCATCCCCGAGGGGGGATTCGAACCCCCGACCGTAGTGGCCGTGCAGACCGTCACTGGAGCGCCTCAGTCCCCTCAGCCACCGCGGCCGGCTGTGTGTGGTTGTCCTTAGGTTATAAATAAATGAAATGCAGCAACCAGTTGCTTGTCGTTATTTATTTTGAACTTCTACGACCGGTTTCTGGCGCTTGAGTGCCCTTCCTCTGGTCTATTTTTGTCCTTAGGTTAATTTACCTAGGTGTAAGGAGTTTGTAAGCTACGGGCTGATGACCACGCAGTTTGGTCCGATAGATTTACAAACATTTGAACATTTTTTTTGAACTCTCCAGTAATTATGCTAGCTATAAAATGAGTACCTGTTGGAGCACAAAAAAATGCAAATCTCTCCCTATTAGAAAAACTGACAGAAAAGCGAGAACCAGCTGCCTCACGTCTCTCGTCAAAAATATTGGCATGCGAACACATTGATGCTCTTTTAATAGTCATACCCAGTCGTCCCTCTTTCACCGCCATTGTCTGTCTGATATTCTGCGCTTCTGGAAACTTCTTCGATCAACAAGAGGAAAATTTTATTTTTACATTCATGAGGACGTATACAACACAATCACACTAACAGTACCATACGCACATTAGTACAGTCGCCCCGGCGGATTATCCGCGCGTACTGGAGCGCCGTGTTGCGGTGCGCGCGGCCTTCGGGCGTCGGGGGTTCGATTCGCCCCTCGGGCATGGGTGTTTGTGTTCTCCTTAGTTTAGTTTACCTTAGGTTAAGTAGTTTGTAAGCTAGGGTCTGATAACCAAGCTGTTGTATCTCATAGATTTACAAACAAACAAGAATACAGTCAACAGACCAATGACGACGCTAGTACAGTGTATAACGTCCTTTAGTAAGTTATTAATGTAAACCACCACGCCGGTTTACACTTGCATGCCATTTCACGCAAAATAAATTCAATTTCAAACATTTTCCAATTTTTGCAAGCATGTTTTCACATGCATACTTGGAACGTAACCTACAGGGTAAAAGGAAGACTGTATCGAATCAAATAAGATAGGGCGATTCGATCAGTCAGAAATAAATTTAATAGTCATTGAACTAAACTAAAATTTTTAACGTGACCTGATCGACGTTACAGGAATTTACGAATACAGAGAAGCTATCAGTAAATTGTAGGCGGTTAGGTGCAGTTCTTTCCGCAACGTCATAAAAATGCTATGAATTGTTTCTAAGATAATCAAATGATTCTCCACTGCGATCGGTCGTCTCTGATAGAAACATTCGTACGAGAGCCGTTATGGATCACTTCAGGCTACGGTAGTAACACTAAGAGTGGCTCTTTCCGACCGCCTTTTGACAGCACGAAAGTTAAATGAATATATCGGCTTAACCGTTCATCTGACACGAAGGTTGAATAAACGAATGTGCAGAGGAGAAATTTCTCTACATCTTTGCTTCCCCTCACTCGTCTCCGGTTCTTTCGTGAGCACGTGCGTGGCGAGCACGGGGCTCCGAGCAAATGCAGTCTTTCTTCCTTCTTTACTTTCCGGATTGTATTTCCTTCCCCCTTCGCCTTCTCTCTCCTTTTCTATCGTCACTCCTTCCCCTCCCAACCGAGAGACTGATTACTTTAGCTGCCTCCTAGCCTCTCCCCACCCTCCTATCCTATTCTCACATCTTCCCCTTCCCATCAGGGGACCGATAAGCTTAGAAGTTTAGTCTCCTTGTCCGAACCAAACAACCCAACTTTGCTCTCTTGTATCCTTTTCATATCTAGCATCGTTTAAGAGAAATCTGCAAAAATAACATCGATCTGACGATGTCTGCCTGTCTGTCTGTAACGTGTTCCCACTTTTTAGGTCGCACCGTTCAAAGGATCGCCACCAACTTTTGCAGAGATAATTATTAGACTCCAGCGACCAGAACCTCTCTTCTTCAAATACTTCGAACAAAAAATAAGATAGTAACACTAATAAAAAGACCTTTTGACAGCAAGAAGATTATTTGCAAATAACGCTTTAGTCATTCATCTGACACGAAAACTCAAAAAACGAATTTGTAGAGGAGAAAATGCTAAACAACTCTGCTCCCTTATGTTATTTCCATACCTCACACCGTTACAGAGACATTTGTAAAAATAACGGCGATTTGACAATGTAACTTGATTTTACATAAACCCAGTTTTCGGAAACGTCACGTGACATTCCTCGCTCAGAACCCTCTCTGGCATACGCCATCTTGCTTTTTGCATTTTATGATTTTCTTATTATTACTCGCGCGTTGTCATTTCAAAACAATAGCGCACTGAAAAATGAACAAAAACACGTCGTTCTTAGTACGGTAAATTATAATCTAGTGTCTAAAAATGCCATATTATCAGTCACAACTTGCCATCAACAGTACGAGAAATAAGTACCAGTTTCGTGATTGTTAGTCGTAGTGTAGTGGGCAGCGCGTTGGTTTGTGATGCACATGGGCGGTAGTTCGAAACTCTCCAGTAACATTTTTTTATCTCCTTGGTTCCTGAAAGTGTGTCGGGCACTCTTATTAATTAATTAGGGCAATGTTCTGTAATATTAGGTTTGTCTATACGTAATAGTGTTAAAATGTGCCTTGAACATGTCGTTATATACATACCAACAAATTGAACAATGGTCTTCTGAAATATAAGCACATAAACTGGAAGGTTACTGTAATAGTGAATAATGCTGATATAGGAAGTTTCATATATAAATGAAGTTCTATATTTCCTTGATAAATCGGAAGTGTATACATTGCAACAAATTACGTGTTTGTTTTTTCTTATAAGCAATTATTTGCTATTTATAGAATACGTCATTAATTAGAATCAATGCGTCTAGGTACTAAAATGTCTGTCTTTGACATGGTTGCTATGGACGCATTTAATGTAAAACCTTTTCTGTAGTTCAGATGTGGTTTTATTCATGTTATGTAGTTTGGGCTAAAATAAAAAGCAAATTTTCTATTTCAAACCGTAACTACGTTTACCTTTACAAATAAGTTTGGTAATACTGAATTTCACATAACTCTAGTACTTAACATAAAGTTACTACTATTATTATGTTATTTGCAACAGTATCGCCCCAGTTGGTATACATGTGATAAAGTAGTATATTTTTGCAATTTGATGGTATGTTCATAAAATACAACAAATACACTTTTCAGTGCTGTTACCTTTGAACAATTCGGAATCTCGTTGAATATAGTTGCGTTCATTAACCTTTTACGAAGCAAGATGAAGAAAGAAATAATTGCCAGTGGCGGTTTTTGTACTTATCTATTTATTTGTATTATTATTCTTCAGGTAGATCGATGCTTTGCGGTCGTTTGTTACTATCCGATCTGTGTTTCTCGTCGGCAATTTGGCTCAATGTTGTACTACAGATGACGTTGAGGCGTCTTTGTTTTTCTCTCTTTCCGTTGGTTCTTCTGTTTGATCGGTCGTTGGCAGGCGTTTGTGCGCTTTCTTTTATTTTGATCGTTTAGTCGTTGACTCAGATTTTTCCACCAAGGGCATCGAGCCCTATGACCGAGTACGCTGAGCTACTATGCCGACTACCCTCTGACCGGGCGCGCTGAGCCACCGCGTCCGGCATGTTTCGAACCACCGTCCAACTTATTCGTACTCCACAAACTAATGCGCCACCCATTAATCTTCAGCGAACAGCTGCGAGGGTAATTCGTAATTCTCGTACTATCGATGGCAGGTGTTAACCGGTTCATTTTTAGAAATTAGATTATAATTCATTGTACTAATAACGACGCCGATTTGATCATTTTCAGCGCGCCATTCCTTTGAAATGAAAACGCTTGAGTTACAATAATAATTATAAAAGGCAAAATGGCGTTTTTCAAAAGAGAGTATCGGCCCAGGTTTCATGCGAGGGATGTCACGTGACTGATTTACGAAAGTCAAATATACGCTGTGTTTCTTCCAGGCTTAACCAATGGTCCGAAAGCCAAATGTACGCTACGTTCGTTCCAGGCTATAGTCATTCGTAACCAGTACAGGCAAAGAAATTAAACTTAGAACAAACTACCAAGGCAAGACAAGTGATAATATTTTAACGGAAAAAGCAATGAAAACATGGGGGAGATATTAAAATAATACTGTAAAGAGATAAAAGGCCAAAAAGGAGTACATTCGTCAAAGCTAAATTCAAATATCACATAATTTTGGCTGTTTGTTAATATACCGTCAGAGAGAATATTACTTGTTTGGTCTATAAATATCACAATAGTTGAGTCGTATCGTCAATAATTTTTTATTACTTTTATTTTTATTATTTTTGCCCGAAATGTTTGCAAAAAAAATCATAAAACTACCGGTGGGCAGTAAAACACACCAGTGCGATTTTTTCAAACTCCGACGGGTAATAAATAAAAGACGAATTATATAGAAGCAATATTTTATTACGGACTATAATGTATACGTATGGTTGAACAAGCTTTCCAATATCCTCTTCAAAAAATGTTGTCTCCAATGTTTTTAAATTAGTAATTACATTGTCTTGAAGGTCCTCGTTAGTTCGAAACGTCTCTGGAAATTGTATTGATTAAGCACTTATTGTGAACATACCGGTTTCAACTCACCAACTCGTTGAATAAAGTCATCTGTAGCTACAGATTTCCAAAAAAAAAAAAAAAAAATGGTCAAATGTTTGTACAGCTTATGGGACTTGACTACGGGGTCATCAGTCTCTAAACTTACAAATTACTTATGAACTAGCTAACACTAAGGACGGCACAAATATCCATGTCCGAGGGGGGATTCGAACCCCCGACCGTAGTGGCCGTGCAGAACGTGACTGGAGCGCCTCAGTCCCCTCGGCCACCGCGGCTGGCACAGATTTTCACATGAGCTCGTCCATTTTTGAGTTTTCTGCACCATTCACGCACGATTCCTTCACCCGTCAAGCTCTTTCCAAATACTTGGCTCAATTCTTCGGCGGATTTCAACTATAAAGTTCCCTTCTGCTCGCAGAATATGAATAAGCTCCGTAAGTCGCACTTGGCGAGAGAATTGATCCATACGGCCTGTTTATGTGCCCGTGGCTCGGTAAAAAATGAAGTCCCAAACGTGGGAAGAACACGCGAGATGCGCAATCGTCTACTGCGCACACCGCTCATCAGCCACTCGTTTGCTCTCTATGCTGGCCAATCAGAGGTTAAAAATCAAACGGCCCTCGTATTTACAGTTTTCTGAACCTTGACGATTAAAATCACACGATATTCCAATACCATGCCTTCCACTAAATAATATTCCGTTTTAATCTAATACAATGTTTGTCACTATCAGCTAAATTCACATCAGTTACATTGACTTACAAACGTGGTGTCACCACCACTAAAAATCATGTATTTAATTATGAAAGACAACATATATCAGTGACAAAGGGCTTTTGTAGTTTCAGATGCATATCTCTTGCAAAATTATATCACCTAAATCGTACGTTATCAGTAAGCTACACGTCGTCACACTTTTTCAAGACAAGATTGTACAATTAAGAGTACGTGCTAAAAAATTTTAGTCATTTCACAAAAACATTTACGAATGATGGAAAACTGGGAAAATTGGGAAACTAATATTTCAAAGAAAGATGTCTGAAAAATATTCAGATATTTCTATCTCTTACTTTCTCTAAAATCCATAGACAACATTGATGCTTTAAAAAACTTACGCGAAATGAAAAAAATCTTCTATTTACTCGGAAAGTGGAAAGTTTTGTTAAAAATATGGCGTAGTCTTTTAGACCTCCGATTATTTTTACAACATTAAAATCGAAGGAGTAGATTCATTCCCTTCCTCCCAATTTGACGGTCTGGAATTTCAAACAAGACGCACTCGAACGAGCGCCAGGAAAATAGAATACTGATGTTCGTAGCGTGCCAAGTAGCTACAATGTCACGAAACTACGTGGATGTTCCATTTTGAGCGAGCGCAAACGCCAGATATAGACGTGTAGTATAGCGTACGGCTAATAAGCGATAACTCCAGGACACGGAACCCGAAATACGTTCTCAACCTGTTGCACTTCTCCTATATGTCGGTTTCCAGGGCAAAGAAAAACTTGATTTTCAGTATTCCACTGATATAAAAATTTAAAATGTGCTCATATTCCACTCAATAAGAGCCATAAACTTACATTAAAATTTTACCACAATTAACAACTGTAGGTTTTACATGACATATTGTGACTGGCGGTACGTGAACACGAATATGTTCAATTTATTTTGAGGATGAGAGCAATTTGCGACTTGCAGCAAATTTTACGCTTACCGTAATTTATTTCAAACAATTGCAAAACTTTTCCTCGCTGGTACCTCCCACAAAATGATTAAAAGTTAAAAGTTTATTATATTCATGAAGGCAAACTTTAGCACGAGGCAAGGAGTTTTAATTTATTACTTTATTAACAGTCTATACCCAACATAGTATCAGACGGTATTCAAAAATATCACTGTACCTACCTGTACGCTTATTTCGTAGTGTGACATATAATTGAGGGGATATGATATGAAGGGTCCAGGGAAAGAACCAGGTAAGTCACAATTTCAATGAAACTCAGAAAACGATTTTTTAATTTTAAAACGCAATAATTACATCTCATACAAACTAATGTTTTCAAACGATATAAAACGTTGAAGTCCTGAGTGTAGAGAACAAAATGAGACCGTTTCTATTGTGTTCAACATTGATAGCACGAAAATAAATTAAAAAATTTACTCAAACTACAAACTTTTCAGGGAAGAAACCAGGTAAGTCCCTGAAACAGAAAGAGAACGGAGCATATGAGTCAGCTATTCCTTTCCCTTGTATGAACGAATGTTTTAATGTTATTTCATTTATTATTATTATTGTAATTTCTAATGTTATTCTTATTGTTTATAATATTATAATTATCTTTTCTAATGTTATTATCATCAATTATAATTTTATTATTATTATTATGGAATCTCTGTTCCAAGTTATCAATCATGAGGCAATGAATGGAAAAATTCCACTGCTGCTGGACCACAGAACTTCATGAGGCCCATTAAATCATTGTACTGTGCTATAGACAATGGAAAATTTTGTTACATATTTTTACACGTAAGCTACATTAAATAAAAGTTTTAACGGTAGTATTAATAAGTCATGTTGCAATTACCCGTGTAAGACAAAGAGGGTAGCTCGAACTCTCCAGCCTTCTGATTTGATGCATCTCTGTCGGGCTTTCTTATGATCCTGGATACCATGTGACCATTATACGTGTTTCTGCATTTCATCAGGTGAGGGTGAATGGACGAAGTCTCAATTTACTTCACTGGTTGGATCTTAAATGGACATTACGGTACATATTTCTGATTTAAGAAGTATTTCCAATCATATACCATTTCCTGAGAAACTTTCTCCACAATTTATGGTGATGGTTTCATTCTAGAATTTTCAATCAGACTCATGAAATCCTCTGGGGTTTCCACAGACCAACATTCCTATCACATTCCATGTAGGAATGAGCTCGTTCTGGAAATATCATCTTGATATTTCACAATCCATGAATGTTAAACGAAGATAGTGCAAGAAGCAGAAAATTGTGAAATTCTTGTTTTTTCCTCCAGCAGAATCACAGAACACTTGAAGCTCTTCAACATTGTTATCGAGGTATTTCATAACGAAATGAAAAAGGAAAGACGCTACCTCGTTAGGACCTTTCTTGGTAATACCTTCGTGGTACTCATAGGAAACTGACTGCCCCGTGGAGAGAATGTGGATGTTGAAAGAATGCATTGATAATTGACGCTTATAACACACATCGTTCGTAGTTATGTTTGGTAATGACACATTTTTATGAAAATCCATACAAATTGCTTCCATCTTCTTGGTTTTCATGGTTTTCATAGCTTTATGCCTTGCATCCCTTTTGCGTTGGTAGAATGTTTCGGTTTTTCTTTTGTGAAGGACATTCATTGTTGTTAATTTCTTAATTTCTTCTTTAACTTTCTCTGCGGAGAGTGCTTTAAGTTTGGCTGAGAATTCATCACAATGAGTGCACGTGTCACTACGTGGGTATTCGAAGGATATGTTGAAATTCGTGTTCATAATGTATCTATAGGTTCCATAGTAAACATCAACAGTAGGATAAGGTTCCTTAAACATCAGAAACATTTTCTTGATATTCAAATATTCCGGCAAATAAGTCTTTCTTGAATCTTTTAAGCTGTAATGGTTGTAATTGCTTATATGACTGTGTACCAACGATCTAGTATACCAACGTCAAGCTTCCTGTGAAGATGTGTGTGTTTATCCCTCTTGTCTTGCGGTGCAGAACCAGTTAGTTTCAAGCTCTTCTGTACATATTCCAATTTGTTTTCTTGTGATACCATGTATTGCACAAAACGCTTTTGCACAAACTGGTACATCACACTTATTGTCACACCCCAGGGGAATTCAGACTCTGTAGGCAAATGCAGCATCTCGTAATTTCGCGTTTTCTTCTGTCTGACGTGGTCGCCTTCTGTTGACACACAGAACTGTTATTAAACCTGCTAAATACGCGATTTGTGTGATTCTAGACTGTTGAATTTGCGTAGTATTTCAGCTCTTTCTGCTTCAGTGGTGACATCAAAGCATTTAAGACGGGAACATTTGCAGGATTACCCGATTCCATGTGAACTTAGCCTTAATTTCTTACCAACATCAGCAATTCGGCCAGTTTTCCTCCCCTTCTTAGGTTCATTTTGATGAATTCCATCGTCTCCATTTCCTAATGTCGACATCACGGCACAGCATGGAACGATTTATTAAACAGTGCCACAATATCAAATCACACTCAGAAACACAGTGTAAAAAAAGGAACACCTGCAACAATGAAATGTCAAAGACACAATGGCGCGAAAGTCTGGCGATCGCACGGCCATCTGTTGAGATGCAGTGGACTTACCTGGTTTTTTCGCTGATTCTGTGGACTTACCTGCTTCTTTTCCTGTACGCCAAAACTTTAAGGGCAAATAAAGCCGTGACTAAGCTGGTTTATGCCCTGTTTCATGCTGCTAACAGATAGCCCTATCGATGGAGAATCGAATGGCATCTCTAACTCATTTCGAGAGAAAAATGGACTTACCTGGTTTTTTCCCTGGACCCTTCATATCATAAAATTTGTGATGCGTAAAAAAGTCATGTTTCCTAAAATGCAGTATGGCTTACAAAATGTTGGAATTCAAATGTTTGTAAACCTAAGAGAGATCAACTGGTAAGGTGGTCGATCTCTCGAGACTTAAAACCAAACGTATAGTAAGTACAACAAAGGGAGCGGACGCACAATCGGTAACATTGTGCCTCAGATCGCGCGGCCATTTCCTCGCTGCCGTTAGTTACGTTTTGGCGTTGAAATGAACGACGAAAGGAATGGGCTTCGAAAATTGGGTTGAGAAATGGTGTGTTTAGATGCGAATGACTTTGCCACTTCTAAATACATGTTGTTTATAAATGAAAATCGCGGTTCTAACGCTTTATAATATTTATTACATTAAGCTTCCAGTTATAAATGATGTGTTAAATGAAAGAGCAACTCAAACAGTTTTGTTTGGCACTAGTGTGCATGGGCAGCGCAGCGGTAGTAGCAGAGGTAGTAGCAAAGATGGCGACTATTGAACGGAAAGCGTTTTGTGTTTCGCAGTTTGCAAACGACCGAATCTGTTACTGTGCAACGTACATTCCGGCTGAAGTACGGTTGTGATTCTCCAAGTGATGATAATATTCGTAGGTGGTATCATTAGTTTCAAGATATCGGCTGCCTTTCGAAAGGGAAGATCACGGACGACCAAGAGTTTGTGAAGTGTCTGTTGAGCGAGCGAGAGTCGTTCACTCGTAGCCAAAAGAAATCAGCCCGGAAGGCTAATCGTGAATTACAAGTTCCTGTGTTGAATGTTTGGAAAGTTTTAAGAAAACGCTTACAGCTACAACCTTACTGTTTACAGTTATTACAGGCTCTAAAGCCGACAGACCACGGATTACGTGCCAACTTCGCAAATGACATGTTGTTTCATGACGATGAAGATTATCTGGATCATATTGCTTTTAGTGATGAATCAAACTTTCACCTTAGTGGACATTTAACACTCAAAATGTGCCCATCTGAGGCTCAGAAAGTCTTTACGAGATGATACAAACGCAGCGATATTTCCCTAAAATAACTGTCTTTTGTACCGTATCCCAGCAGACAGTTCATGGTCCTTTCTTTTTTGGTGAACCTACTGTAACTGGCACTTCTTACCTTAATACATGAGAGCAATGGCTCTTACCTCAGTTGGAAGAAGATGAGCAAGAGAAGTTCATTTTCCAGCAAGATTGCATGCCACCTCACTGGTATAACGAATAACAGGATTTTTTTTCCATAAAATCTCGGGCGAACTGCCGGATGTCCGTAACTTCTTGCCACAATCAATCGAGACAGCGGTTTCCAAATAAATGCTGCATGGAATCCTGTCATTGAAAAACTTCGTAGTCGGTGTAGTTTCCTGCAACTGAATGACGATGAGAATCGATATGATATCGAAGCGGCAAGCCTCCACCACGGATGGCGCTCTGAGCAGCGTACGTAGCTGTAGTGAACGCGCACGCTACGTACGCGCATGCGCAATGTCGGCTGAATTGGGCATAAAAAGTACAGCTCAGTGCGTCTTCGCCAGTACTTCTGCGGTGCTCACCTGAAGATGGCCAGAAGTCTCTGCGCCGAAATATCGTGGCAAGAAGTTACGGACATCCGGCAGTTCGCCCGAGATTTTATGGAAATATCTGTACCCCAGGAAAGCTTTAAACATCATAATAACTGGATTGGTTGAACATCACTGTACCCAAGCTAAGAATCAACCGCAGCTGTTGCTACAATAACTGAAGACACACTTACCAACGTTTAGGGAGGACTCGGCTATAACCTTGATGTGTGCCGTGTGACAAATGCTGCTCACATTGAACATTTATAAGGTTCTTGGTAAAACTGTTTGAGTTGCTCCTTCATTCGACATACCATTTTTAACTGTAAGTGTAATATAATAAATATTATAAACCATTAAAACCCCGATATTTATTTACAAAATGTGCTTGTTGAATGTCGTAATTGCGGTTGAAGGTATAGAAATATATTACGAACCAATTTCATTTTCCTTGCCCAGATGTATCGCAATAAAATAAAATAAAATACTAATAAAAAATAAAAATAAACAATAACACGGAAACTAGGTGTTTTTTGAAAAATTTTGTTCGGTTTGTGCGTAAGTGGGAGAGTGGGATGAATGCGGGTGTTTCTTCAATCAAACTGACAACAGCCTGGCAACAAGTACAGTTGTGTAATACATACATGAAATAGGTGGTCAAATATGACTCATTTATTTTCACTTTATCTACTAAACACTTGCGAACGCTTTTGAAACTCTCAGTAAGTTTCTGTATCATGTACATACTTTACGCAATCAGGCCCAGTGGAGCGCGCGATAATATAATCAAGGCTCTTCATTCATTGCGATTCTTCGCTGTCTGTTTCCAGTTCTTCCAGGCCTCAAGTTCTTGCAGATCGGCTCTTATCCCGTCCCTCCATCTCTTCCTTGGTCGTCTCAGGCAATTGCTCCTCATTCATACGTACCACATGCCCTGTCCATTCTTTTACTTCTCATCAAGATTCGGCTGGTTTCTGGCCAAAACCGAAACTGCTATCGAAACCAACATTTTGGCCGATATTGTCCGAAACAGAATATTCAGTCGGTGCTTAATTTGAAGAAACTAGCGTTGGTCAAAATCTTCCGTTATTTCGAGAGAAAGAAGAACCAGAAAACTGGGTATGATTACTGCGATAAGAAGAAAGGCGTTAGCTCCATGTCTTACGAGGAGCAGGTAATTTAACAATGATTATTGTCACGTATCTTTCATTACTTGGAGGCGTGAAATCAATTCCACAATCCCTCAGATACAACCATTAACATATCAGGAAGCCACGGGCAAAGAAGCTGGTTAGGCTTGTTTCACTATGTCTGGATGACACAAGAGCAAAGATTAAACTGGAGAATAGTACCACGGGTAGTTTTCGGGTAACCACAGGACTAAGGCAAGGGGAGAGTCTCTCCCCAATATTATTCAATTTAGTGCTTGAGAAGTTCATTAGAGAAACGGATAATTTCAACCATCAGGGTATACAGGTAGCAAACAGGAACATCACCCATCTAGCAAACGCAAATGATATAGTCTTAATGACACACACGAAAGTAAATTTTAACATACTATTGATGACCATGGAAAGCATAGGAAGCAAATTTGGACTGAAAGTGAACCCCACCAAAACCAAATACATGATAGCTGGAAGAGCCCTACACCAAGAAATCCAGGAATTAGCTATGGAGAATAACAATTACAAAGGAGTAAAAGATTTTGAATATCTTGGAAGCATCATATCAGAAAATCCATCGTCTTTGCCGTAACTAGCTTTCTTGAACTTACTGATAAAGTCGGGTCGCTTTCGGGATGAATTCAGTCAACAACAACGCTTTACCTCAGTTGATGTCGCGCCGTTTAAATGCAAGGAGCCTATCTTCTCGTGACAAAATTGTGGGTATTTTGTTGTTAAGCGCAATATAACGCAGTCGTATCTTATAGTGCTATTATTATACTAATAGCGCAATATAACGCAGTCGTATCCTATAGTGCTATTATTATACTAAGTTCGTTATGGTTTAACTCATTCAGTATTGTACGTAATGAAACGGGTTATCATATTTTGGTGCTGAAGAGTTTTATTCATTTGTTTCCTTGAAAGCGAGAAGTTTTTTAATAACTTATAAGGATTTAGGAAACATTAATCATGTGTTACAGAGCTTTTGATTTTCAGTTTGCGTAAATTTAACCCGACAAGAATCATACTGTTAGTCGGAACTGTCGCCTTATTTCTTGAAATACTTTCTGCACCAGTCATTGAATCTGATTTACTGGCTGTAACTTACATGCATTGTGTATTTACGAATGCCGAAAAGGAGATACGTAAAGTTCTTTGTCGATTTCTAAACCGGGAATTAAGAGGGCAACAGACAACTGTCGCTCCCAAGAAGAAAAATAATGTAATGAGTCTGTTTATGAAGCAAATAAGTTATTTCTTCCTGCGTATTTTGTATTGTGGTAGTCATTCCAGGCTCTAGCATTTCGTATTATATACTTGGCATCTTTGTTGTGTACCTAAAGAGTATCTTCCTACAAGAACATATACAAGACTCTAGAATTTTGTGGTGACTTTACAGTAGTGTCGTTAATTCGAAGTGAACGGGTTGGGTACACCTCGAACTGTGGAATTTTATGTCCGAAAAAGAAGTAAATCGGCCTTGAAAAGAATATATGTGTCAAAAACCTGAACTTTTTTTAAACACAGTGTTTAAATAGGCCTGTACATTAGCGGCGTAAAGGTTTTAAAGTTTTGTTAACTACTTACTTGGCGATATAATGGTGGACTGCCTTTTTCGGTGAAGGCAGAACGTACCCGCAGTTTTTGTTTTGTTAAAAGACGCTCGGATTATTCTAAACTCGTAATCCCAAGACTCTAAATATCGCGTCTCCACTTTATCGAGTTCAGTTTACTTCTTCTCCAACTTATTTTAATTTTTCTAGATAGAAACAGTCACAACGAGGAGATTAGAATCCAATTTGGGAGTACTTCAATGGAAGTAGCGTCTTTTTGTCTAAACCTGTTCGCCTCCCATGTCATCTTCTACGGACTCCTGGTTAGGTTTACACACACTCAAGAAGGCTTAATACAGGGAGGGTATCTTGCGAAATGTGGAAAAACGTGTGGTTTGTGATGTAATGTAAATTTACCGAAATTTTAACTTAATTACGCAAGTTTTGATGGACTATGTTACTAATATTTTAAGGGATACTGTTGAAGTATTTCCTTTTTCTGTTGCGTTTTGTTGTTGCTACTACAGAATAAGTTGCATATCCGTGTTTCGTGTTCGTCCGTGCATTTGCACAGGAGGTAACGGGGCGCGGATCCCCGACCATTAAAAGTTAACGTTGCAGGGGGAGCGTACGTAACTTCAAGCTGCTGCTCCGCTACTGGCTGCAAAGGCAACAGGGTCTCCCGAACGGAGAAGTTAGTGCCTCGTTTTTCCTTGCTTTATCGCTTCTACGCTTTTAGCTGCTTTGAAACCTCCCTCGTCTCAGATGTGTATCTGATCGCCTAGATCTTCGCATTCTGTTCAGCTTTACGATGTCCCCAGTGAAGTAAACGGTCACCACTCTTAAGCTAAATATGCTTGAATTCGCGATTTTTCCAGGTTTTTCTTTCCAGATCACAACATTCCATTAATACAGGGGTGGCATAAAAAGCAATATGAGAAACCCAAAGAACTGCTCAAAACAGAAACTGGTAATTTTGTATGCACATCGGCACTTCTGATTATATTCGTATTTCATGCGCCTCCACTACGACTGATCCTACTGAGATAAAATTTTCTCTTTAACTTCAAAATGAGAGGAATGTGACTGTCTGCAAAAAAATTTCTTATGGTTCATGATAGAGGGTATACAGACACCATTCTCTTCCAACCGAAATAAGGTGACCATTGGCACGAAGCAGAAAATCCGGGTTCTAATCTCGGTCAACTACATGTTTTTTAGTTTGTCGACTTTATTTCAACGCTCCGAAACAGTCGAAGTTTTTCAATATTTTGATTTCGTAAATTTACGGCCGTTACTGCCAACTAACGGTGTCTGTTCTTTTGGACATGTCCTCAAACAACAGACACATATGAATAATTGTAAATATACCGTCAACAGGCAATGACAATTTCAAAGCGGATGCATTCAAACGATCGATCCCTTGAGGAGATCCAATATAGGCTGCTAGCAAGAGGAATCAATGGGTAAGGGGCTAGAAGCTGAGAATATTGGTTGGCAGGGAAGCTTGTGTGGATACTATAAATGGTTAAGGCGACCGCTAGCCGACAGTAGGAAATCAGGGCTCAAATTGCGGTCCAGCACAAATTTTCAACCTTGTTGTTGAATTTATTTCAGCGCCACGAAACGGTCGAAATGTTTCAATATTTCTTTAATTTATGACCGTTACTGCCAACTAATAGTGTCTGATCTTCCGGACATGTCCGATAACACCATATCAATAATTAATTTTGTGTGTGTGTATCTTTTCCGGCAGTTATAAAGATGACTTCAGACTTTTATTACAAATTAATTTCCTTAGTTATAACGAAGTCAGAGTTATGATACAACCATGATACACGTGTCATTGATTACTTACCGCGGTGAAGTAGTCGAGCGGTCTAAAGCACCTCTCTGCGGAGCTCGCGGTTGCTCGCCGTGGAGGTTCGAGTCCTCCCTGGGGCATGTGTGTGTGTGTGTGTGTGTGTGTGTGTGTGTGTGTGTGTGTGTGTGTTTGTCCATAGGTCAGTTTACCTACGCAGTTTGGTCCGATAGATTTACAAACATTTGAACATTTGATTACTTGTAGAATTAGACAATTCGCAGACAGCGCCGACAATGCAGCAAGATCAACAACGCGGTCAGGCCCTGTAGACGTAACCAGTCCCCTGATTGCTGATGCTGCTCGCCTCGCGGCTCCACCGGACCACCCATTACAAGTTGGGGGCATTAGCGCGGTCTGGCTCAGCTGTTGATTAGCTGAGAGCACAGTGCTCCGCTCCCGGCTGCATCCCGGAAGCTCACCTGGATCCCGCCGGTGATTTACCGCCTACACTATAGATTAGGTTAGATTAGATTACCTGTTCGTTCCATATATCCGCATTAAGGAGATTCTCGTCGATACGGAACGTGTGATCAGACCGATCGTACAGCGTAGGCGAGGAACAGATATGTGGACCAAAGACGTTGGGAGGCCGGGGATCGTGTGTACTGAGAATCATTACCGTTAGTTTCACTGTAGGCATAACTTCTCCCATAGTGTGTGCCGGATTGCTGCATGCCTTTGTGTTGCAGCAATGTTGAGAACAACAGTACATCGTAAGTTCAGATTAGCAGAACACCAGCAACTGTGCAAGTTAGATAGAGCGTCACTTCAATTGCACAATTTTTCTGTTCACCGGTTGCTCGTTGTTTAAAGCTTTTGGAGTTGCTACTGATCAGAAAGTGCTTTCCTAACGTTGTAATGAGCATATCTTTGGAGATAGTGAGCAATAATCGTGGGCGTCACAGGTAACCGTGAAAGGAAGATGTAGGAATGGGAGTCTGTGTTGTGTAGTCGGAGGGTAGAGGGTTTTCTGCCGGAGTGGGCAATCTGGTAACCAGCACGTCTGTAATAGAATTGTATCTGGATACTTTTTGGAGGAACGAGCCGCGGTGGAGTAGCCGAGCGGTCTAAAGCGTCTCGCTGCGGAGCGCGCGGTTGCTCGCCGTGGAGGTTCGAGTCCTCCCTGGGGCATGGGTGTGTGTGTTTGTCCTTAGGTTAGTTTATCTTAGTTTAAGTAGTTTGTAAGCTACGGACTGATGACCACGCATTTTGGTCCGATAGATTTACAAACATTTGAACATTTTTTTTTTTTTTTTTTTTTTTGGAGGAACGAGAGGTAATTTGTATTTGATTAAGAATTTCTTCTTCACTGGGCCGACCGCAGCATACAGAAGGTCAAAATATCACATCATCGTAATAGAGATTTAGTCCAAGTTTTCTGTAATAATATTTATTCAGCTTGTGCTGGTTGTCTCCACTAGAAGCTTGTTTCAGCTATTCCATTGTCAAGTGGACCTTTGATGTTTTAATAAAATAATTACCTACAACTTTATAAAACAATAAATTTCCGTTACAAATTTACTTATGTGTAGTTTTCCTGACGTGCGTAAAGAATTTTAGATTCAGTATCTTTTTTGTAACAAGATCTTGTAGTCAAGTTTTATCTCGTTATTGGTTTTATTGATAAATAAATGGACCCTTCACTCCTTTGATGCTTCATGTTAACATTAATTATAATAAAAAATTCTTGTCACCCAAAATCAAGAAACGCACGTTTTTTTTAAACCAGTGACCAATAAAATCGTTAACCTACTCCTAGAAGAAAACTCAATTAACTTAAAACACTACAATATACAGGGTGTTACAAAAACGTACGGCCAATCTTTCAGGAAACATTCCTTACACACAAAGAAAGAAAATATGTCATGTGGATATGTGTCCGAAAACGCTTAATTTTCATGTTAGAGCTCATTATATTATTTCTCTTTATATGTATATTGAAATAATTCGTGCATAAAACTGTCAAAATACCCAATAGAACATGTGCCTTTACAAGTACGACACAACATGTGGTTCATGCACGATGGAGCTCATGCACATGTCGGTCGACGTGTTCGTACGTTTCTCAACAACAGTTTCGGTGACTGATGGATTGGTAGAGGCGGACAAATTCCATGGCCTCCACGCTCTCCTGACCTCAACCCTCTTGACTTTCATTTATGGGGGGGGGGGGGGGGGCATTTGAAATCTCTTGTCTACGCAACCCCGGTACCAAATGTAGAGACTCTTCGTGCTCGTATTGTGGACGGTTGTGATACAATACACCATTCTCTAGGGCTGCATCAGCGCATCAGGTATTCCATGCGACGGTGGGTGGATGCATGTATCCTTGCTAACGGAGGACATTTTGAACATTTCCTGTAACAAAGTGTTTGAAGTCACACTGGTACGTTCTGTTGCTGTGTGTTTCCATTCCATGATTAATGCGATTTGAAGAGAAGTAATAAAATGAGCTCCTACGTGGAAATTAAGCGTTTCCGGACACATGTCCACATAACATATTTTTTTTTCTTTGTGTGTGAGGAATGTTTTCTGAAAGTTAGGCCGTACGTTTTTATAACACCCTGTATAGCATACATGAATAATTTCAACCCAAACATAGTACTCCAACTCTATGAACAAAGCAAGAAACCTAAAACAAGCCCCATACTTAACGAGATAACACTGAGAAGACAGAGTTATAACCACACAAACATATGAACCAACAACGTATCTAGGCGAAATATTTAAGAAAAATTTTATGCAACAAGCATTTCGCACAAACAATAGCCAAGATCAAAATTAAGATCAGGAAAGATGAAAACCAGCATTTATTCCTATCCTTGCGTTTACAAACTTTCATGTAATGATGGCACTAAGTTTTATATTGGACGAATAGGGAGAAACTTTAAAATTCGGTTTAAAGAACATACAAGAAACTATGAAAGGAACCCATCGAACTTACTTCTAAAGTGCCAAAACAACATAGCTCAACACATAGAAAATATTTTTAAAATTCTACACACAGTTCCTAAAGGCCATGCTCTAATCATTGTGGAACAACTAGAAATTTACACACACACGAAAAAATACCTAAATGATATTGTCAGTGAACAAATAGATTTGAAAGATAAAACTTATTTAGAAAACTTCATTGAAATTTTGGAAAGGAACAACGTATAAATCACACACGAAGAACAAACGATCATAAGCTCGTTGTTTCTACAGCAATTCTAATATGACACACCACTACACCCTCTGACCAACAAAGACATAATGTAATGTAATTATGAAGCATCAAAGGAGTAAAAATTGACTATTTATAAATGAAGCCCATAACGATGTAAGACGTGACTGCGAGATCTTTTTACAAAAAGGATACTGACTCTAAAATGCTTTATGCACATCAGGTCAACTAGACGTAAGTAAATTTGTAAGAAAATTTATTTATGTAAACTTGTAGTTCATAGATGTAGGTAATTTATATCCTTTAATTGCAAAATATAAACTGCATGATTTAATCACAATATGTAAAAAAATAAAAAAATGGTTTACGCATATTCTTTTTTTTTAATGCATTTTCATTGTAACAATGTGCTAATGATTAAGTAATTGATAATAATATGTTGACTGATACTGATCTATGTTATTTGTTCATCCTACAAATAATTTAAAATTGTGTTATCTTAATTGTCTATCAGGAAAAAAGCCTATGTTTTTCCTACTTAATAAGATAACGCAATAATTGCAGATGTTTACACGCTTACAACTTCCTCCTTTTAGAAATGTTACAATTGCTGTTTGAGTTTGTACCACTGATCCGTTATTACTTTTCTTTTCGATTTGCAAAAGAGTAGCACATTTGTGCCAGTATATTTTCGTATTTACTGCTCACTCGTGGTTTTTAATAGCTTTGCATACATTTTAGTGTAGTGCTGGAGGAGTTCCATCTAGAATATATTAAGTCATTTCCGTTGCGATTGTTACTTGCTTAATTGATACATAGTAGGAATTGCGTAAATACTATTTTCCTCTTTAAGCAATTATGCGGCGTTTCTATAGTGAGCATTCGCTGTTACATGCGGCGTTCGGAGTACTTTTAAACTGCTCATACCGCGCACTAAGGCAATGCACAAGTGTCGTACAACTTCGTTTAATATCGTAGTTGTATAAAAGTGAACAATCGCTCCCGTCAAGAGCTGTTCACTGGCTGTCGTTGAGAGATTTATGGGATATCGTAAAGAGTAAATAGCCAACGCTTTTATGGAAACGCATCCCCATTCCAGATATTAATAGGGAATAAAAGCGCCGTGTTATCAAATGTCGACTCGCACAGGTTATGGTTTTGCAGGATGACACGGTAACCGCCAATTTGTCGCTTTTATTGCTTTGTTGGAGAAAAAGTAAAGCTATGCCTTGTTAAATGAAACATCGCGGTATTTGATAACCAATGGAGCTAGCCTATTCTCGCCCTTCCGCCAACGGTTTTGGCTTGATAAAGGAATCAAGAGTTTCATATTTCTTTAAATTGTGATATTGACATTTTTCACATTCAAAGCGATTACACACGACAAAAATGCGGTCAGTAATAAAGTATATCGTCCGACTGAATGTTGATGTAGAACTTTAGGATCTTTGGTCTTACGTTTCCCTTTCTAAATCACATGTAATTTTATTATATATAATTAATTAATACGTGTTGTCATTTGGCAATGTACTTCATTCAGGGAATCCTCCTTGACCACCTCACGATGCCGTATGTGAGTTTCCTACGTGGTTACCATTCTAAATCATCAATACCGTTTTTGATCTGGTATCTGAATCTGTATTGTTGTCTGATGATTTTTGTACCCTGATGTGATGTAGTGAATAATAACATTGCAAATGATCTTGCAACTCACATATCAACTTTTTAAGGTAATCAAATGTCTATATTGCATCCTGTTTACCTGTACTGTAAGTAGCCCCAGTGCAAATTAAATTTTTTTCTTTCAAACTCCTATATTTCCTTCATTTTTGTCATCGTGTGCATTATTTTTCCATCTTCGTCGATATCTTCTCTAAATTGTCTTCACTGTCCTGGTGATTCATCGTTCCTCAACTTTCCTCCTGAATTAAGTAACGTTTAGATCCTCAGTTATCTCCCCGTAAATCTCTCAACTTTTCCTAGTAATTGAGCAACCATTTTGTGATTTATGATGTAATGTCTTTCCCTCGTTTGTGACGTTATGCGAGTAAATAACGTGTGTTCTGAGGTACCACATAGTAGTGATTTCAGAGTTCTAGCCACCTCGTTAGCCGTCCCACGTAAGGACTAACTTTTTGGGATGGGAAGATGTGTCGGCCTCGGTTCGAATCCTGCCGGCAGGTCAACGGAGTTTGGGTCGGCGTGCCAGTCTGCCTATATGTGGTGTTTCGGTGGTTTGCCAAACCCCACAAGGTGAATATTGGACTGGTTACCAAGTCCACCTCAGTTACACGATTCTCAAACATTTGTAAAGTATTCTCTCAATCTCTATACAACGAGAATTGGGATACATTATTTTCTATCCAGTGGTTAATCGATTGGCAACATCCGGCCACTCTGTAAGTAACATGTGAAATCTAAGAGAACCACACCGACCTGACTAATGTCGGACAAAACGCAAAGGAAGTGAAGAAGAAGTTGGTTTTCAGAAGACTTCACTTAGCATTATTAACTACGTTTTTTTTTACACTCTCCCTATTATTTGAAAATAATGTGATGAATATAATGAAATGGTAACACTAATACTATATATAAATGAGATGAGTATATATAAATATATAGTTTTTTGTTAGTATATAAAACATATTTTTTCATTTATATCTATCAACCCATGGAAAAAATCGGATAAAATGTATTATTATTATTATTATTTAATTCTTAAATGTACATTATGACTGGGTGGTCATTTCCATTACTGTTGAATAATGTGGGTTTTGCAAATACTGAATTTTATTCATAATCACGGAATATACGACATTAACTGTAAATGGGTTAATTTGAAAATTTTTACCCAACCAGGATTCATAACTGGTACTCTGCTTTCTAGGCAGTTGCGATGACTCCTACACCACTGACGTCACAGCGATCATCACATCTCCTTGGACTACTCAGACTGAGTCCCTTAAACGTAAAATAGTAAGTGCTTAGGAGTGCCTCTGCACTGAAGAATGAATCATTGTCTGTCATCGGCATATTGTGTAAGTTGTGTGTGTGTAGTCTTAAAGAATAGACACGACACATATATATAACTTATACTTAATTTGCAGCTCAGTGGTTCTCAAACCTCATTTAAATTAAGTACGAAAGTAATCATGGCCTATGGTGGAATTGATTAAGATATCAGGTGAATAAACTGTGCAACTCTAAGTCCCCATGAAATACTTGTCGAAATTTTCAGTGCATCAAAATTAGTTCCATTAACTGTGCGAATTCGTCTGAAAGGAGTTTGATTACAGTGTGACTGTGTAAGTAGCAAGGTCGTCTCCCCAGTGCACCATAAAGTGGCTAGCAAAACACGCTTGTCTACGTAAATGTGCGTACAGGAATTCTAACAGTCTTCATGGATATGAACACATTTATTAGTAAGGAGTTGGGCTACCACTGGCTTTGAGAAAAACTGATACTGTTTGAGAAGCATATTTGTAAACTGTCTTTGTATTTATGAAAAGGAAGCTATCATTCTTGTACCAAAACAGCCACCAATTACTTCAAAGTTGTTGTAGTTCCAAATGTGGTCCTCATTGTCTCATCTAACCCTCCCCGTAACCAATCAGTTATGTTAAGACGTGGCTATTCTGATGTCCAGGGGAGATGTCTGATAATTTTCTGAGGCAGCACCAAGCTAAAAAGTTTTAGGTGAATTATTATTCTGAAATACAGCAATGTTTTCTAGCAAAATGTAGGTAGCTGTCGAGGAATGTGAGACATGCTTTCTCAGGTACAATAAAATCAATCCCTATTCACTGGCAGACTATACTGAGCCATACACCGCCACCTCATTAGAGAAGAGAACATGCGCCTATCAGAGAATATAAAAAAATACAAAACCCGCAAGTTTCGAATACACGCTTTGAGCAATGGCACTGACATAGATTGCGCTCTAGACATCCACCTCTTAAAAGTGGCAAAGATCTGGCGGGATGGTTTATGTCTTGAAGAACGCTGGGAAGTGGAATGGGAAGAATCAGCACCACCACAGGTAAACACCTCACTGAAACCGCCGAACAGACCTCCAGTCTTCGACCTACCCGTTAAACCTGGACCACCCTCAACAGGACCAGGACGAGCCACGGCCGATGTGCGGACTCTACACAGAAATAGGGAAGAACGCCATCCCCAGAGTGCGACTGCGGCTCTGAGAAGCAGACGGTCCAGCACATCATTGCAGAGTGCCCTCTGAGAGACTACTCTGGTCAAACAACGGACTGCCTGGATGCGACTCAAACTGCACCTGAATACAATAAAAGCCAAAATGTTAATTTGTAATTGTATATATGTTGTTCATGTTATTAATTGCTTATCCGTGTTATTAATTGCTTATCTGTAAAAATCATTGGTATGTTATAGGTAACTCAAATGTAAAAAATTCTGTATGTGTAAAACCCTGGTCCGATGTAAGAGAGGGCCTGATGGCCCTAATCTGATCAGGCTAAATAAACAAACAAATAAATAAATAAATAACATAATCGTATTTAATTGTTTATGTCTTATATTAAAGTGCCAAAGTTAAAAAGTTATTGTAGGAATATATTTTTCCATAAACGTGATTTGTACTTACCATACGCTAAATAAATAAATAAATCAGTTATCCGACCAGTAAGGTCAATGATAGAAGCAGTTGAACACCACAATACAAGTGCCCAAATCATAACCGACCATCTTTGACTCTACAAAGCAGCCATGTCATTTCATAAGCTGCATACATAAATGCATTTGTTTGTACAAAGCACTATAAACGATGATTTATTGGACCATGCCACATTCTTCCAGTTACCAAATGCCAGACTTTGTGTTGACAGCCGTTATTATGGTTTTTTGCCAACTGCAGCCTTTTCATGAATGTTCTAAGGAGCCTAGAACTACTGACCTACTTACATGTAATTTTAATATACTTGAACGGCATCTCAATATGTTTCTGATTTCGAACCCCATGCATGATATTTGTGATGACAATTAGATTCAGTAGTTACTGTACTTGCAGAAGACATTGCGTTTAACTAAACTGTATTTATTAAGAGGCTGGTGCTGGACAGACATTTTAAACTGTGTGGTGAGGCATGTAAGCCATGTTTGTTGTGAGGAAGCAGCTGATTTTCCATGTGGTGCGGAAGGCTCTGAACCCACACTGCAGATGGTACACTGCGAGAAGCTATTAGCAGACAACTGGAGTTTTTGAATGCTCACGGTCTTTTTGTGACATGCTGCCTCACCCTTGCCCGCTCACCTGTCAAGGCAGTAAACACAAGTACGAGGGACACCCTGGTACTGAATAGTTACGTCACATTTTTAAAGTGTGCCTTAAAGGTGGACAGACACGATGTAGAGAAGCCACTGACACGTTGATATGGCACTTCTCATTGGCTGTCTGGAGCATGTGCGCCTTGACCCAAATTTTGGAAAATTTTGAAAGACATATACAGCTGAGCAAGCTACGAAAACTCACTCTCCTTCGGTCTGCCTCCTTGGTTGATAATGATCCTGTGAGAATAATTAGTGACTCGCTGTGGTCTTGCCTAACGGCACAAAACAGTGAGTGCGCAGTGCCCAGTATTGAGTAGCAGGCTTCGCTTGTAATTGAGGCACTTTCACAGAACGAGCAGTGAAATTTTTTTTCCCATCCACAACAATTAGTTCATGTCTGCAGACGATAGCGAGAAGGCTGTTTTTTTCACATCTTTATTACAAACAAGGTCCATTCCCTAATGACAATAATGGACCGTTATTTCAACACAAAAATTACTTAAACTAATATTACAATGGTTCCTAGTAGTACTTGCAAGGTGTACAGCAAATGGCCACTTGGCTCTGTCAGGCTAGCCCTGACAGGTTCCCATCCCTGCCACGGAGAGGTGGGCTTCTGCTACTACTGAAACCACTGCCTTAATTCTTTTGCTAATAACACGACTTCTAAAAACGGACAAACACAAACAAACAAGAAACATAAATTCCCAACATTATTACTAGTTTGCTGAATTGCATATCTCGCCTCAAATCTTGACTTCAGCAAGATTGATACAAAGTTCTGGCTGATTTAGTTCAGCTACAGATCAAACCAGTTTGTCTTTTGATAGGATTTCAGAGTTGCGGACACAGCTGCTAACGTAGCGATGGTAAGTGTGCACTTATGCAAAGCTAAACTGTCGTAGAGCAGCCTCTACTGCTTAATACGAACGCGTCCACTCACACCTCAGCATCGTTGGCCACTTCAGCGCACCAGAAGATGTGTCATCGATCACCTGATGAGCGGTCATATCAAGTTTGCAAAATTCAATTAAGATTGAAAAAGTGACAAAAAGCAAATTTCAGACTAGTTGACGGCTCAACAAAGAAGTTTTATCTCAAGTACAGATACTGTTGGGGAGCAGTAGACAGAGTTCAATGCCATCGTACAATATGCATTAGATGAGTTCGTGCCAAAGAAGATCGTAAGAGATGGAAAGGAGCCATCGTGGTACAACAACCAAATTAGAAAACTGCAACGGAAGCAAAGAGAACTTCACTGCGAA
Organism: Locusta migratoria; assembly: GCA_026315105.1. Lineage (NCBI taxonomy): Eukaryota > Metazoa > Arthropoda > Insecta > Orthoptera > Acrididae > Locusta > Locusta migratoria. The sequence continues at coordinate 283,299,588 of CM048750.1, read as the reverse complement.
CATAAACATAGCTAAAGTGTTGTAGACGAAAGAAAATTACGCGAAGCGAAATGTAGCGAGAGGAGGGCAACGCGAGAAGCGTTTAACGAATTCAAAAGTAAAGTACTATGTACTGACTTTGTAGAAAATCCTAAGAAATTTTGGTCTTATGTCAAAGCGGTAGGTGGAACAAAACAAAATGTCCAGACACTATGTGACGAAGATGGTACTCAGAGGATGACACTCTAAAGGCTCAAACACTAAATGTCTTTTTCCGGAGCTACTTCACAGAGGAAGACTGCACTGTAGTTTCTTCTCTAGATTGTCGCACAGATGTCAAAATGGCAAATATCGAAATAAATGACAGAGTGTTAGAAAAAAAACAAAATCGCTCAAATGAGGGAAGGCCGCAGGACCTGACAGGATACGTATTCGATTTTACACAGAGTACGCGAAGGAACTTGCCCTCCCTTCTTGCAGTGGTGTACCATAGGTCTCTAGAAGAGCGTAGGGTTCCAAAAGATTGGAATACGGTGCAGGTCATCCCCGTTTTCAAGAAGAGATGTCGAACAGATGTGCTGAAGTACAGGCCTATATCTCTAACGTCGGTCAATTGTGGAATTTTTATGTTCGAGTATAATGACTTTTCTGGAGACTATAAATCTGCTCTGTAGGAATCAGCACGCTCTCGCTATTCATCCACGAGACTCAGAGGGCCAAAGACACGGTTTCTCAGGGAGATGCCGTGTTTCTTGACTTCCGCAAGGCGTTTGATACAGTTCCACACAGTCGTTTACTGAACGAAGTAAGAGCATATGATCTATCAGACCAATTGTGTGATTCGACTGAGAATTTTCTAGATAACCGAATGCAGCATGTCATTCTCAATGGAGAGAAGTCTTCCCAAGTAAGAGTGATGTCAGGTGTGCCTCAATGGAGTGTCGTGGGACCGATGCCTTTCAATATATATATATATATATAATGACCTTCTAGACAACATCTGAAGTTGACTGAGACTTTTTTGTGGATGATGATGTAGTATATAGAGAGGCTGTAATAATGGAAAATTGTATTGATCTGCACCGAACTGACGCATGGTGCAGGGAATGGCAATTGAATCTCAATGTAGACAAGTGTAATGTGCTACGAATGCAGAGAAAAACAGATTCTTTGTCATTAGCTACAATATAAAGTCATCAACTGGAAGCACACAGTTCATTCCTAAAATTATCTGGGAGTAAGCATTAGGAGTGATTTAAAATGGAACGACCATATAAAATTAATTGGAGGCAAAGCAGATGCCAGACTGAGATTCATTGGAAGAATCCTAAGGAAATTCCTTCCGAAAACAAAGAAAGTAGGTTTCGGTACACTTGTATAAAATCAGAGAGATTAGAGCCCACACAGAGGCATACCGACAATCTTTCTTTCCGCGAACAATACGTCATTGGAATAGCAGGGAGAATCGATAGTGGTACTCAAGGTACCTACCACCACACACCTGCAGGTGGATGTAGATGTATATGTCGAAAACTATAGGTCTGTAACCAATAGAAACACTTAGACACACTGAGAAACACACTTCTAGTTTTTCTCACATTTTTCACTTTTCCCATAGAATTCTACATAATTTTACTTAATAGAAACCTAGTCCTGAGGATAACGAAAAGAAAAGAAAAATCAGCAAAATTTCCAAACTTCTCAGAAGCTCTCCTGCAAACACGGAAGACTAGCACTAGTTTCATATCAGCGCACACTCCGCTGCAGAGTGAAGTTTCATTCTGGAAACATCCCTTAGGCTGTGGCTAAGCCATGTCTCCACCATATACTTTCTTCCAGGAGTGCTAGTCTTGCGTGTTTGCAGGAGAGCTTCTGTGAAGTTTGGAAAGTAGGAGGCGAGGTACTGGCGGAAGTAAAGTTGTGAGGCGGCATCGTGAGTCGTGTCGGGATAGCACAGTCGGTAGTGCGCTTGCCCGCGAAAGGCAAAGGTCCCAGGTTCGAGTCCCGGTTCCGGCACACAATTTTAATATGCCAGGAAGTTTCATATCAGCGCACAGCGCACACTTCGCTGTAGAGTGACGTTTCATTCTGGCTATTTGATTCGTTTCCATGTAACGGAGGGACAACGGGAAATAGGGATTCATTTTTATACACGGAGAGGCTTACTAGTGTAGAGTAAGAAGGAGAGTTGCAACAATAGAGTCTCCAGTGAGAAAACGAAAACAACACACAGTGCCAGACGAAAGTACATTGCCCTGCTGTAAAGCACAGCGGGCAAAATGGGAGTCAATTTAGTTGTGACAGAGGAGGCATGTCAAGGCGCAGGTGTTGTGGTAGTCTGCAACACAAGTTTCTGGAGCAGGGAGAGGTGTATAAAGTGCTGGAAAAAGAGCGACAGGGTGCGGGAAATTGCGGTGTAGCAGCGGCAGTGGGGCGAATTATTTGCCGCCCCCGCCTGCTCCACGCTGAAAGATGGCCGGCGTGTGAGCTCGTACATCTCGCCTGTTGTGTGCGTCACGCCACACCGCATCGCTTTTGGGAATAGCGGCAAGTGCGCACAACAGCTGTGGCTGTAATTTTCTGACGACTCAAGACTAATAAAACGTACGAGGGTAGTTGAGGAAGTAAATTCCGTATGGAAGGGAAAAATGTAAATCACAGGGCCCGCATCGTAGCAAACTTCAGCAAGCGATGTATTCATTATATAAATACGCTAACACGAAAATTCTAGTACAGATTGCTAATTTATTCGTACAAAAAAGCCAATGAAAGATACATAATTCGAAAGATTGTTTGTCGTAGATTTCACGAATATAAATATTATGTGTGCATTTAGCCATTAAAAGTGGTAAAAGGAAATTTTCCTATCTATAGCTTGGATCAAGTTCTACATTCTCTAACAATCAGCTCACTGACTGACAATTCGCTTCGACCAAAGACCCTGTAATGCAGCGCATCTGCGGTATTAAAATAGCGTATTAAAATAAGTGAATATCGAAATATGGAGTGCTCCCAACTCACTTTCTTGTGCCGTTCAAATGCTTCACTTTCGCTGTGATTAAGATTGGTTAAAGGAAATGGATGTTTTCATATGAATGCCGATATAAAGGATGATGCGCCGGGAGAGGCAACTGGCGGTGCTCGGGTGGAACTACGAAGTCGGAAATGCCGATATAAATGATGATGCGCCGGGAGAGGCATGTGGCGGTACACGGGTGGAACTACGAAGTCCACATGTTGTCAGCTCTGGAATTCTGAATATCGCAGTATCGAAATAACATTATTTCTTGGCGTTGTATAAATATATGAAAACCGAAATTGTAGTTCCATTACAAATATTAGGGTAATGAAAGTTATGTAATTTAAAAATGGCATCAGAAGTATATACATCTGTTTTTATTTGTTGTTATTGTGTCAGGCATTTTCCTTAACACGTAAAAGATATAGTTTCATACCTCCCAGTGCCGGTTAAATTTTATCAAATATCCCAGCGGACGCCTATGATAATGTTGGCAACAGATGCTGTATAGTGAGAATCCTGTGAGTCTTCATTTTAGCCAATCGCTTCACAATGCTAATGTTTTCTCATGGAATCTTCGCTTTACGAGGGCAATTATTTTTACTAAGCGGACGAAGAACCTGTCAACCATAAAGCAGGAACAGCATTATTTGTTTACTTCATGGTCTGTACGATACACTAATCGAGTCATTCTATGTGGTTCGAACAAATGGGCAAAGATTTTCTATCGTGTTGTTGATGTTTCGAACATAATCACGCGAAGCCGCCGACATGATAAAAGTTTACCCCCAGTGACCATTGTAAACACAGTTGGTCGATTTTCGACCACAGGCAATACTCGTAACAATAATTAACCCAATCGCTGCAATATAATATCATTTCTTTTCACTCAACAGTCCCTTTATCAAGTGACCTACGGTACAAAATGGGTGGCATGTTGGTTGAACAAATTATTATGCTGTAGTATAATGTTACAATATAGAGCATACCATACTATACTATACAAGTAGCTGGTATCAATTTATTTTGTTTTTATTTGCTGTTTCTTTACTTAGTACAGATCAGGAAAAGAACTAATTTCACGTAAAATTATGAACTTAACCTACATTTTAATGTATTCCCGTAATGTTCCAGTCATTCCTAATAGCCCTATGTAAGGTATGTATTCGTTTGTCATAGAATGTTGCCTCCTGTGTTGTCAAAGAAGCACTAATAAATCATTTGAAAATAATATTTATTTATTGAATAGGATTAGCACTCTATTTGTGCCTTACTCGTTTCGATTTTCGTCATTTTCGAAGGGAAAAAACTGGTATTAGTATTTCATTACACATTTTGTTAAAATATGACAAATAACGAAGCTTTCTTAAAAATTGTTCCTTAAAATTATTTTGTCACAGACATACATCATTAGATGTGAAACTGATATTTAAAATACACGTCCCCAGACCATCTCTTTGTTACAAAGACAAGCGCATTTTGACGTCTGCCAGACAGACCACTAACTATGTCGAGCCTCCTCCAGATGGCAAAATGTCTTTCTGTTCCTCTCTTTCTTTGTGACTAATATTCTAGTAACTTTAGAACATTCCATACAACTGAGTGCTGCACACAAAAGTTTTGTGTTACATTGGAGTTTTACAACTTTTAGATGAAACAGTATTACGTAAACCCACTGCTCAGAAACATTAAAATTATAGTCACTTGAAAGAAATTCAGGTGAGAGACAAGGAGGAGGAGAAAGAAGTTGAAAGGGGAGGAATACGAATACAAAGTTGTGAAGAGAGAGTAACCACGAAACACAAGACAGTCTACGAAGATCACTTATGAGTGGCTACCACATTACACAGGATTTCATTGTGTTTCACATTTGTCGCATAATGAGTTCCTACCAGATAAATAAAAATTCGCATTACTTTTGTCTTTACGTAGAGGAAGAGTGACAAGTGTTATAGGGTTTGGTGGTGGATGAGAGTTGGAGACAAGGTATTATTTGTGGGTACAGAGGCATTAAGAGAACAGCTTAAAGAGAATAAAATAAAAATATTAAATTGAAAATCTTCGACTTACTATCTAGAGTACAGTGCATTATAGTTATTTCAAATTATACAGAACTAAACATTATTTGTAAGAGGAGCAGAGTCAGAAAGTAACAAATCGTTAAGCCTCTGTGTTGTTCTTGGATGACAAAACGGGGGCTGAGTAGAGAGTAAAAAAAGAATTGATGAGTTCCGCAAATTTCTCCACATTCCTGGACATCGGTTCTCTACAGTAAAGGCGACGGCGGTCAAGATTTCGTTGGAGGAGACCTTTTCGAAGTCTACCATGACTGTAGTAAATCAGAAATTTGGTACGCTTTTCTTGTTGCCGTAAATGGGTCCATGTTGGTTGTACCGTACCCATTGTGAAAAAAACTGAAATGCTACTTCTGGGCTGAAAACAAAATAACTTTCTACGTTTATTGAATTATTTGAAACACTTTATTATCTTACTATCAACCAACAGTTGCTAATGGCTTCATTTTCCTTTTACATGTTTCAATCCCTCTGCATCATCTGCCGAATCTAGAACAAGATAAAGCAAACTAAATATGTACTCACTGATATTTTTACAATAATTTGACTGTAAACAGAGTTGTATATGACTGAAGAGGTTTACCTTGTAGTTGCTTCGGGAACCCATCTCCTCTATGTTGTGACAAGTACTGTGCTTCATGAGTGCATTTAAATATTTTATTTATAGGTTTGACGTAGAAGAAGGGAAGCGGGGAGAACTGGGGAGTAGTACACGTGGGGGAAGGGAGAAAATGCGGTGATAGGTGTAGGAGGAAGGGGGCAAATTACTGTGTGAGTGATCGAAAGAGACGAAAGATGCAGTGTGTTTGGAGAGGGGTATGATATTTAAGAAAATATAGTCGTAAAAATAAACTTTCAAAAACTGAGTACATGCAAATATTTTCACTTTTGTTAGAATACAAATAGTGCGGACCAATCAATAGATCATACTGTAGAAACCGTAGAAACTGTGTTAAAAATATGACGACATACATAATAAAAAATTGCGCAGTGCTTTTTTTAACGGGATTGTAAAGAAATAAAGTATAAAATTATGGTAATAGTATGAAAATTGTATAAAATTCTAGTATATAACTGTCGGAAAATTACACTATTTGAAGTCAGTGAGGTACGCAAATTAATTGTTCTTTTTTGTGCTATGTGGCATTGTGTGTCGCGCAGTGCAGAAGCAGTCAGCACGCTGTCCGGTTAAATTATGTTTATGTTTGTAAATTCACCCTCATCCTTACATCATCTCATCCCAAATGCGTATAAAATGAAGAACTCGAGATTATTTTAAGAAAAAAGTCGAATTAATAATGATAACTTTGCCGTTTAAGAAAACTACTAAATTAATCGTTGGAAACAAAACTATAATAGTTTCTCTAAAATATTAATGCAGGCATCAGAATAACAAAAAAAGTTAAAATAATAAAAGTCGAGAGCTTTCGGCCGTCATCTCTTCGCTCCGTTTCCTGCACTGTTTCAAAACAGAGCACATTAATTCGATTCTTCCAATAAAAATGCCGCTTTTACAGTATAAATTGCAGCGTAGATCTCTTTTATAAGGCAGTTACAGTAACCTGAAATATATCACAAACCAAAAACTTTCACATCCTTTGACACAAACAGCGGAAATTGAAGTTTTTACCGAGACATACATCGCTGGCAACTGCAATGCATAAGAAGTAAGCAATTCGTCCAAAGTACCTTTTTATGCGCACGTTTCAGAGCAAGCGATGTAAGGATGACCACCTTCGAATCGACAGTAAGGATGCCTGCAGGACATTACCGTATTTTACTGCCTGCTGCACAGTCGTAAACAATGGCAACCACTACTTTATTTTCTCGGCCTGCTACTCTATGATGAGGACAGGCATAGTAGAGGACAACAAAACGTCGTTCAGTGGTTATCGGATGACAATATTAAACATCGTTATTACCTTGTGCTTTGAAACTATCCCCCGTTCCCTCTATCTACCTCTATTTATCTCTCCACCTGTCCCTTTCTTTTAAAAGTACAGTACAGCCCTGCTTACCGAAATAAAAGAGGATGTGAGGTGCAGATTCTGATAATGATTTTGCAGGTTACCATTAAATACGCAATACAGTATTTTGCATTTTTAGTTACAGTAGGAATTTTTGGAAATTTGTGGCTACGGAAGGAGGTCAAAAATCTTGTTTTAGGTTACTAAGATGAATTACATTTTTATGATTACATTACATTAGTGTTAAATACACCGAAGTTAACTGTTATTTAAAAGATTTCTACGCAAATTTTGTTTCACTAAATAGAGTTCGACCTTTGCCTTTTCCAAATGATACATAATAAAAGTCATCATTGCATCACTTGAAATTGGTTAAAGGTGGAAATCTAGATCGTTAAATAAATGAATACTATACCAGTTCAATGGCGGAGAAATTTATGGCTTCTTGAGAAGCAAAAATCATAAGTCATTAGCATGGTTGGAAAAGTTAGTTTTTTTAAAGTAACTAAGTGATAGTTAAAGTCACATCCCTGAAAGGTAACTTAGTTATAGTTATAGTAACTCTATTTCGACAGCAACGTATCAGTTACAAGTATCTTTACAGTTACCTTCACAGTTACTTTTAAAAATTGTGACTAATATGTAAATCCGTAATGAACCTTACACATGTAGAAAGGAAACAAACTTCAATGTCAATCAACAATTAAACACATTAATACATGCATAATTAATAATAAAACGTAGTTAATATATTGCTACATAAATTGTCCACAGCATTTTCTATCTCAGTGTATTTCATTTGCACTGTTCGTTCATTTTTAACAAAAGTTGTTTTTCAAACGTTCCATCTCCTAATTTGCCTTTATTGCATTCAACAAAATACCCCCCTAAATTGAAAACTCTCTGTACGAGTACACTGGTTGGTATGCATGTATTATATTTAATTAAGAGAGTCTTGATCGTGCTAAACAGATTGACAAATGAACGTGACAAGGAATCTATTACTGACGATCCTCTCTTTACGACCGGGTTTAGTACACACTGCTCCCTCATACATACTTTCATTTGTGCTTCATAAAAGGCGCTCTAAAAATGTTGTCATCCCTCTTTCATAGGCCGGGAATTAACGTAACTTGATGACGTCTAATTTTCCAAAATAAGTTGACTTATGCTCTTTTTGTTGCTGCAGTGTTGAGAAGCGAAAGACTTAATTGTTTTATCTTCCTCACTACTGCCGGTGCCAAGCATTGTAGCAATTTTCTGTAGGAAATCATTCTTCTGATTAATATTTTTATGATGTCGAACACTCCACGGGTACTCCTCTGTCTGTTATTAGAAGGTAACAAGCTCGTAAATGTTGCTTTTGTCTATTTCATTTCGTTAATTTACACACGGAAAGAAAACAGGTAACTCTATAGATACACAGAGAAAAACCGAACACTATCGCTGCAAAGAAGCATTTAGTGCTGGCAATCCACGGACATTGTTTCTTTACCGACACTACCACGGATCGCAGCTGTTGTGAAAATCGGTACCATAGTCTGGAATTAACGGCGAACAACGTAGCAGAACGTGTTTCAAACTCACTGAAAACACGCCTTAACGGAATAACATGTAATAAAGTAATCTGCACATGTTTTCTTAAGTTCACTATGGAGCTTAGACTGCTTTGAATTCTTTTCCCACTGACACAAAATCTGCAGAGAAAAGAATCACTTTTTCCATCCAACGTCAATAATTCGAAAACTTCAGCCTAACCTGATCAAGGAATGCGTGTCTCTTCTTCCTTCTCCATGACGAAAGATGTGGAAAAAAATCAGAGATTGCAGGCTATTACGTGTGTCGCACATGGTGATTATTTACAGGTATTCATTGTTGCGAAGATAATTTTAAAATGAAAATGTTATGAACGAATGAGCACTATTAAATGTTATAACGATATTAAAACGTATTATATTTCATACATTTCCAATGTATGATGCTGACAAGATTTAATTTAGAAACAAATGTTTGTTTCTTTCCTATAATCAGAGCCTGATGTTCTTACAAAAAATATGTTGCGCTACTTGCGATAAAAAGTAACGACACTATCGTTCAATCATTAACCGATAAAAGTAACTTAGGTACAGTTACAGTTACTTTATGCAAATAATAACGCCGTTACTGTCCGTTACCTTTCAAAAGTAACTGTCATTAGTAACGGCGTTACAAGCAACGCGTTACTCCCTACCCTCATTAATTTATTTTGTTTCTCTTTGTCTTTCTCTCCACATATCTTTGAGCAATAGTGTTCAGCCATCGTTTTTCTAGTTAGCGTTGCCGATCTACAATAAAACGCATGTACTATAATTTGTGCCTGTGCCCAAAACGTTACTCCAAACATAAATTCTTACTTACTTCTAGTGATTTTAAGCCATCGTCAGCTGTTCACCACCCACGCCATCTACTTCATGCTCTTTTACAGCGTGAGCCTGTGAGTAAAACACTGTTCTACAATTCGCTGGTTTCTGATTTTTTGTGAATCGTCCGTGACAAGCCATCACTACATCTATCTCACATATCCTGGATTTTACTATACATGTAGAGCGTGGATCGTCTTCGTCAAGCCCATGATACACCAGTTCCAAGCACCCTCCTACATTCAAATTACGCAGTTTAGCACACACCACTATATTTCGTGTTTCATATTTACGGCCTCCACCGTACCAGAGCCTAGTCTCGAATTAGTTCCGTGCAGTATAGTTGAATTAAAATTTTATCAAAAATATTTTACTTGTCTGCATAGCAAAACACAAATATGTGCCCCATCCACATACAAGACGACAAGTTCCTGTCTTCTATGTAGATGGTGCACCATTGTCCTTATGGAAGCTGTGAATCTAGTTTAAGTCAGACATGTAGATAACATTCTCATCCTGGATATCTTGATAGCCTGAAGATGGCACTAATGAGGTGCTCAAACTGGCTGCCAGTTATAAAACCAACATAGTTACGGCTGTTGGTTTTTATATCTTTTCAATATACTTCGATCATAATTTCAACCAACAGTTGTCCGACTACACATTCCTATCGATCTACATCGATGTAAGAGGTATGGGCCTGTAGCTTTGCGCATCTGATCGATGACCCTTCATGTAAACAGGAGTTTTTTACAGTCCTCAGGAACTCTTTAGACTTTCGGTACACTGTCGCTAAAATGGAGGCAAGTTCATTTGCATTCTCCGTGTCAAATCGAAGTGATATCCCAACAGGTCCAGTAGACATTCCCCTGCAAAATGACATTTATTGCAACATTTCCCATTTTGTCCTTCGCGCGATGGTTTAGAGGCGGAAGTACCGACATATCCGCGAAAACTGGCTATACCTGTGTATACATAGCAGGGTGTTTTCAGTTACATTTATGAACAGTGGATGGATGTCTTGAATTGTCAATGTACAGAAAATCTATTTTTTGTTGAACGTTGTCATGTGCCTGGCTGACCACTATTAAGACTAATACTCCAACACAAGAGATAATATACAAAGTGAAAAATTGAGTATGACCTTAACTTTAAAACGTTTGTTAAGCTTAAGGGACTTAACTGCAGGGTAATCAGTTGCTAAACTTACAAACTACTTATGAACTACCTTTAAATAAAGTCGACACAAATATCCATGCCCGATGGGGGATTACAACACCCGACCGGGAGACTGCTTCGCGCCTCGGAGCATAGCGCCTCAATGTTCACTGCCACTCCGCCGCGACATTGAGTATGAAGCTCTATGTTATTATTATTTGATGTAATACTAATGCTGTATAATAATATTTGTTAGTACTTCTCTTGTGATTAGACTGACACACAGAAGGACGCGTCCTTTTGCAGAAAAAAATGTACTTTGGACACAATCTCGTTTCTGAATGCACAGTTGTTGTATAAAAGCGGGCTTCCATTATTTGTTTACGCTCAACATTAGTGCCCGTTCCTTGCCTTCATATTACCTGCGTTTGCAATGAATTTCAGCCAGCAATTTCGTCTGCATGCAACTCAGTTTTTACGACGTCATATCCACTGAAAACATTTCCAGGTTCACACAGGGAAATATTATTATTTGAGATATCTGCTGCGAATAAAGACGTAAAAAATTAAAACCTCGAACTTCATGAGGTAGTTTCTCAGTCATCTCATTTTTTAGGGTGCCATACCTCATGAACACTTCGTCTTGCTATAATTCTGATGGTACATTGAGTGGTATATGTGCATACTGCCAGTGAAATTTCTAGTCAAGACAGTAGTGTACAAATAATAAATGGTAACGTCATTCCGGCCGTGGTGGCCGAGGGGACTGAGGCGTTTCAGTCACGGTCTGCATGGCCACTACGGTCGGGGGTTCGAATCCCCCCTCGGGCATGGGTATTTGTGGCGTCCTTAGTAGTAGCTAGTTCATAGGTAGTTTGTAAGTTTAGGGACCGATGACCCCGTAGTTAAGTCCCATAAGCTATACAATCATTTGAACATTTGGTAACGACGTAATATTACTGCATGGACACTGTAAAAAGAGTAACCTTGAATAAATCCACAGAAATACAACAATGAAATTACTTACACATGCAGAATGACAGCGGCAAACGAGAGCATACAAACAGACGCACACCTTCAACGGAAGTAAAACTAAACAGAATTTAAATCCACCGAAATTCAACATACAGATTACTCCCTCACGCTAAACGACAGCTCCACGTGAGAGAGTACTAACAGTTTCTTCAACCTCTTCAATGGAAGTAAAATTAATCTGCATTAAAATCGACAGAAATGCAACATCCATATTATCTCCTTGCGCTTACTAGCAGCAATAACACGAGACGATACACACAGTAAGACATTTCCAGTCACACTTTAAGTAACGGCACAACACGAGATGACAGCAAAAAGACGAACACCTTCAGTGGAAGAGACACAGACCAGACCTTGTTGGCTGGAGGGGAACACTCTTTTGTGGAACGGCAACTACTTCACAAAACAGAACTAATAGTGCAGAGCATAACGACATCAACTAACAAGTAAGCAACTTCATAGCACCCAACAGGATACGGATTTTTGGGTGATCTCACTGTCGTTCGACGTCTACACAATGACCGAGGGAGCGCCCATGCAACTGCATGAAAACCCAGCTTAACTTGTCTGTCGTCCGGCGCATCCATCCCCCTCTCGCCACAGAATCGCTGTCATCCGCAGTCAAGGCCCCGTTGCTATTTCCCCTGGCTGACATACAGTTAAGACCAGATGGAAAACACGCATAACGAGGACACACCTCTTGATCCGCCAAGCCTACGACAAGTCTCTCGAACTTCAACTGCCACTGCGCACTCTCAGATGTTCAAATGTTTGTCAATCTATCGGTTATCTGCGGTTATCAGTATCTAGGCTTACAAATTACTTATACTAATCTAACGACAGTACACAGACAATGTCCCAGAGAGGTCTCGAAACTTCCATGGGGAACAACCACGCGCTCCGTACGTATGAACCATCGGTTCGTAACTTCAGCATAGCAGTAACAATAGCGCAAACTTTCTCAGTGGCAGCATCTCGCTGGCGACCCCTTGTCACGTTCACTTGTGCTTGGCAAATTATAGTTACATTGTGATTTATTACATGTGTACTACTTCAAATATTCATTTCCTACTTGTTCAAAAAATTGAAAATGAAAACAATAAAAAATAATGAAATTAAAAAATTTGTGTGAGGTGCTGTGTGTGTGTGTGTGTGTGTGTGTGTGTGTGGCGGCGGCGGGGGGAGGGAGGGGGGATCAGCCCCATTAACCCCCTGGGTGGATGTGCCATTGCTTTTATTGGTTTTCTTAACAACGCTAAAAGAGGGGGGGGGGGGCGGTCTAAATTTTTTGTAACGTTGGATTCAATAGCTACAGTAGGGTACAGTCAGTATGACACATGCAAATAGGTCGTACGATAGTCGCTTTCTCCTTCAAGACTGTAGACAGGAATGTTTATTTACTTATGTCTTATCATTTTCGTTGATAGAATATTCTGTTGGTTGTTGGTAGAATATTTGATACATGATCACAAATAAAATACGACGATGTTTCAATATTGTTTAGTACAAACTAGTTTTCGGCTGCTACGCCATCATCAGTTACAAAGATTACTATACACAAACGTCAAGGCACAGAGTTTACGGCATGTGCATCAAAGAATGACATAGATAAGCAAAAGGTAAACGCTGTTAGGAAGGTATATTAAGAAGAGGTCAAAAATTAATTTACTGTCAATAGGAATTAACCCAACGATAATAAAAGCTATTCAAAATTTATATAAAAATTCTATTTCAAAAATAAACATTGGGAAATTTCTGTCATATGGATTCCAAGTCACAAAAGGATTACGTCAAGGATGTAGCATGTTACCTACATTGTATAAAATATATACAGAGGTAACCTTGCAGAATTGGATGACAAAATGTCAAACTATGGGAATACCATTATATGACAGAACAATATATTCATTGCAATTTGCAGATGACCAACTGATTATAGCCCAAGACTATCAGGACATAGACTATACTAGCTGCTCCCCGCGGTGTTACCTTCGGTTCGATAGCCAGACATTAAAGTAGAAAGTAGAAGTAGAAAGAGAAGTAACGAAATAAAAAAGAAATCTAACGGAGAAACGAAATGTTGAGATCCTACAAATGCAAAGCGAACCAACAAAAGAAACAACAAATGTAACGAATAAAGAAACTATCCTGATCCTATAAATACGAACTAAACGAATGAAAGAAACAATAAATATAACAGGGAAACAAACCAACGAAGTCTTACAAACCAACGAAATCACCAGAGAAAGATTAAATCAGTGAAATCTAACCAGCAAAGTCACGTCAATGGACTAAAAGCAAACGTTCGAAGGCTATAAATAATCGAAATCACCAAAGAAACTATTATTCATTGAAATACAAAGAGAATACAATTTTAAAGAATTACGATAACATCACAATGTTCGAACATCTATAGTTGAAGGTGACAGTCCAATACACGTAATCGATAACCAAGGAGAAAACAATATTAAAGAACCTGGATAATATCACAATTGAATACACATTATACGTCCTGAGAAATATTTTCATGAGTGTTATATTGCCTGCCATCTGTTGATTGAATTTGTTACTACTTTCGTTGCGGTTGGCCGGAACACACAACGTTTCATATGTTAACTGCAGCGTACCTCCTGCCATCTGTTGTTCATTTGCTACTACTTGCGTTGCAGTATACGTACGCCATTTATACGTGGCAGTTCGCGCCTTTTTGGTGTTCTGTGGTTAGCGCTTTGTACACAAAATAGGGCTTGGTATCTAGATCCCATTCTACACAAAACTTCAATGTTTTTTCTTGTCATGGTACTTAGAGCATATTTTATTTAAAGTCTTCAATTGAAATACATACTTCCTTCATTTGTTACAAGAAATGAAAATGAATGCGTCATAAACGCCAACATTCAGATATCTTGTGTACGTAATTATATGTCAGTTAAGCCGTTTTGGCAGTATCCCAGATCTTTTTGTATATTCGAAAGTAAAAAAGATGATAATAACAAAGAAAAAAATTTTCACTATAGCAGGACACGAACCATTGCCGAAAATAATAGTAGTCTATAACAAGACGCGTTAACCCTCGCGGCTACACATAACATACACTAAGTGGTACTTCTGCTGTTGTATTAGAAACTTCTTACAACCGTTACGTTCTACTTTTTATGGCTATATATTTCAAATAAATAACTTGTAACAAACTGTTTGAAAAGAAGCCTATATCCTAATCCAAGACACATGAAATCTCTATACGAAATCTCACGTAAATCAGAGCTGCAGTTTGAGGGTGATGCGGTAACAAACATAAAAACTTTCACATTTATAATATGTATAGGATGACCAGGAAGCTGATTCAGGAATATAAAAAAGCAGGTCTAAATGTCAACATGAATAAAACTAAGTACATGATAATTGGTGGAATAAATGAAAACTTAATATTAGAAGAAGGGGTGGGAACAATAACAACTATAGAGGAATATAAATATTTAGGAGTGAAAATTACAAATGATGGGAAACATGTAAAAGAAATTAGATCAAGAAAAGAAAGACGAGAATTTCTTGGAATTCTTTGGGACAAACACATAACTAAATATAATAAAATAAGGATATATAAAACAATAGTTCGGAGCAATATTACATATGGTTCAGAAGTATGGACAACAAAATGGCAACTGAAATCAAAATTATTAGCTACAGAAATGGATTTCTGGAGACGTTCATCAAGAAGAGAAAGATTAAGAAATGAAGTAATCAGAGAAAAAATGAAATGTAAAAATTCAGTTACTGAATTCATCAAACACAAACATCTAAAATGGTATGGACACGTCAGAAGAATGGGAGAAGAAAGGCTTCCAAAATGTATATTCGACTGGACACCGAACGGAAGAAAAAAAAAGGGAGGACCACCTACCACATGAATGCAGGAAGCTCAGTCAGCAATGAGGAAGAATAACTTTCCTGAGGACTTACGGGAGGACAGAGAAGATTGGAGAACAATACTTCGTAACTTAATGTAATCTAATATAGGTGCTAGAAAAATGTACTGACATTGTAAAACCAGAATATATATAATAAATTAATTTTTGACTAAGTAGCTTAGGAAAGTAAGTGACAGTGAAAAATAAATTACATGGTATTTGCTACAAAAATAAGCAATAATTTAGAAAAGTTAATAACATGACAATTGGTACACGGTTGTTTAATTGTAAAAGTAGGCCACGCGGAACAATTAGACCTATAGTGCCTTTGGTAACTTTTCGAAAAGGTGATAAAGATATGTGCGTCACTATAAGCTATCCCCCCCCTCTCTCTCTCTCTCTCTTTCGCTCTCTCTCTCTCGCTTTCTCTCCCCATCCGCATTCCTAACCTGCGACTGACGATCTCCGCCGATGCCTCGCCGTAGCCGGCAAAGTATCAGCGCCACCGAAATCAAGTCGTACGTGTCGCCATACCTGGCAAAATCGAAATGGCACGCAATGAAAACTTACCGGGTAAGGAGCTGTAATACTAAAAAGCAAATATGGCTGGAATACAAGGACGAGCCGCCACTGCTCAAATATTACACGTATTCGGTCTTGAACGTACAAGCATCTTGTTGTGGAAAAATAAAGTCATTAATTGAATTCGTGGAGACATATTGGCTCATTATGTCATAATATATTTAATATAAGGAGAGGCACTGAATTAAAATTTGTGCTATGGCCAGGATTCGAACCTGGGACATCCTACGTAGTGAGCAGACGCTTTAAACATCTCAACTAACACAGCCTGACGGAGAAAGCGGCTACCTCCAAGACACATACTTTAATTGTGGCTCAATGTTCCCCTGTGAAATAGTATCAAGTTCAACACTTCTCCTATTGTTCAATATCGTATGCTATAATGAGACAATACACATCTAAAGGCATTGAATTACTTTTGATGTTTGTATCACCTCTGCTTACGTACAATGCGGATTGTTTCCTTTCTCGTTCTTTGAAGGAGTGTTATTCCAATGTAGGAGCGGCCCATCAATTTGATAGGCATTTCAGAGGGAACATTAAGGTGCAATTAAAGAAAGTGGTGTGGAGAGAGACGTGACTTAAAGGACAGTGCGTGTAGCCGGATATCTGGAAGTCAGCGTTAGGTGGGCGCGGTGGCTCAGCGTGCACGGTCAAGGGGCTCAACGCTACCTGCAAAAAAAAAAAAAAAAAAAAAAAAAAAAAAAAAAAAAAAAAAAAATAAAAAAAAAAAATAAAAAATAAAATAAAATCGTTCTACCTGAACAACCTGAAAAGAAAACAAGCAGGACATCCCGCGTTCGAATCCCGGACACAGCATGAATTTTTATTCAACCCCTCTCCTTACATCCAATAAACAATTTTGCAAAAACCTTCTCCATGAATCACACCGTCCATTGGTGAAAACCGTATGAAAAGCTCTTCAGATTGTTTTATTTATTTATTTTTAGTTGATCGCGGACAGAAACAGACACGGCTGGACGACTATGTCTTGTAATTCACTCCTGGCCATTTAAAAATTGCCACATCACGACGACGACGTGCTACAGACGCGAAATTTAATCGACACGAAGAAGATTCTGTGATACGCAAATTATTAGCATTTCAGAGCATTCAAAAAAGGTTGGCGCCGGTGGCGACACTTACGTGCTGACACGAGGAAAATTTCCAACCGATTTCTCATACACAAACAGCAATTGACCGGCGTTGCCTGATGAAACTTTGTTGTAATGCCTCGTGTAAGGAGGAGAAATGAGTACCATCACGTTTCCGACTTGATAAATATCGAATTGTAGTCTATCGCGATTGCTGTTTGTCTCGTTGGTCGCGATCCAATGACTGTCAGCGAAGTATGGAATGGGTGAGTTGAAGAGGGTAATACGGAACGCCGTGCTGAATCCCAATGGCCTCGTATAACTAGCAGTCGAGATGACAGGCATCTTATCCACAAGGCTGTAACGGATCGTGCAGCTACTTCGATCCCTGCGAAACCCTACATTTCAGCAGGATAATGCACGACCGCATGTTTCAGGTCTTGTACGGGCCTTTCTCGATGCGGAAAACGTTGGAAAATGTTCAAAAAGTCAAATGTTTGTAAAGTCTATGGGACTTAACTACGGGGTTATCAGTCCCTAAACTTACAAACTACTTATGAACTACCTAAGACTAAGGACGGCACAAATATCCATGCCGGAGGAGGGATTCGAACCCCCGACCGCAGTGGCCGTGCAGACCGTGACTGAAGCGCCTCAGTCCCCTCGGCCACCGCGGCCGGCGGAAAACGTTGGACTGCTGCCCTGGCCAGCACATTCTCCAGATCTCTCACCAATTGAAAACATCAGCTCAACGGTGCCCGAGCAACTGGCTCGCTACTGTACGCCAGTCACTACTCTTGATGAACTGTGATATCGTGTTGAAGCTGCATGTGCATCTGTACATGTACACGCCATACAAGCTCTGTTAATGCCCAGGCGTATCAAAGGCCGTTATTACGGCCAGAGGTGGTTGTTCTAGGTACTGATTTTTCAGGATCTATCCACCCAAATTGCGTGAAAATGTAATCACACGTCAGTGTAATATATTTGAAGAGTGAATACCCATTTATCATCTGTATTTCTTTTCGATGTAGCAATTTTAATGGATAGTAGTTATATATAGATGTATTGGACCAGAGTGTCTTTTAAACATTAATACTTTTTCAGCGTTTCTGCACAGTTTGGCAAGAGTACAGGCACTATAGGAAAACGCTTAGTAACCCAGTTATGTTGCGCTCATTGACATGGAAAAATCTATGCTCTTGTAAATCTGAAATGAATTCGAGCCACCGAAAAAGTGGCCGGTGTAGTATCGCGTATTCGAAAGCAATCAGAGGCTACCGCACCATATCAATGTTGCAAAGCAACACTGACGGTTGGTTGCGAATGTTTATACGAACCCGCAACATACCGCGCAGTACGAAGTCAATGACGTGCGTGTTTCCTGATTGGCGGATGCATAGTTAAATACTCGGCGTATACGGACTGCAGACAGAATGTGCCCAGTATTATCAATTAGTGCAGCGCGTTCATGAAGAGTGCGCCTCAAATTAGCAGTATTACGATCTACCAGACAGAGTTGTATGATTTAGGACAAAGTGTCACGCTACACGGATTTTATGGTATGTGTGGAAAATTATCCTGGAAAGCTTGTCACAATTATGATTTAAGCAATTCTAGCTCTTTAATTTTTATAAACCAAGCGAATATTAAGTTCTCATAAATAGGCGGTTTTTACGGTTGTATACAGATAATGTATTTTGTGAAAACAAAATATAATTATATATTATTATTATGGTCTTCAGTTAGGAGACTGGTTTGTTGCAGCTCTCCACCCTACTCTATCCTGAGCAAGCCTTTTCATCTCCTCATAAGAACAGCAACCCACATCCACTTGAATCTGCTTACTATAAGCGTCTCTTGGTCTCCCTCTGCGATTTTTACCCCACACACTTCCCTCCAATGCTAAATTTACGATTCCCCGATGTCTAATAATGTGTCCTACTAAGCGATCCCTTCTTTTAGTCAGTGTACGCCAAAAATTCCTTTTCTCGCCAATTCTGTTCAGTACCTCTTCATTAGTTACGTGATCTACCCACCTATTCTTCAGCATTCTTCTGTAGCACCACATTTCAAAAGCCTCTATTGTCTTCCTGTCCGCACTGCTTATCGTCCATGTTTCACTCCCGTACAAGGCAACACTCCACACAAATGTCATCAGAAAAGACTTCCTTATCCTTAAATTAATATTCGATGTTAGCAAATTTCTCTTTTTCAAAAATGCTTTTCTTCCCATTGCCATTCTGCATTTTATATCCTCTGTACTGCGACCATCGCGTGTTATTTTACTACCCAAGTAACAAAACTCATCTACCACCTTCATTGTTTCGTTACCTAATCTAATTCCTTCAGCATCGCCTGATTTTCTAAGACCGCATTCCATTATTTTTGTTTTGCTCTTGTTAATGTTCAATTTATACGCTCTCTTCAACACACTGTCCATTCCATTCAACAGCTCTTCCAGGTCCTTTGCTGTCTCTGACAGAATTACAATGTCATCAGCAAAACGCAATGTTTTTATTTCTTCCCCCTGAACTTTGATCCCTATTCCAAATTTTTCCTTGCTTTCCTTCACCGCCTGCTCAATGTACAAATTGAATAACATATATAATTATAATGAAATTTAAAATTTTCGTATTAATTTGCGTTGAACAAAATAAAAAGATTCACGATATATATTAAAAATCATTTAAAAATAAGCTAGACAAATTTTGGTTTTGCTTGCACAATCTCGTTCCCTCGACCTGCATGATTTACCTCCTCTGCAAGCTCAAGCTCAGTAGATATTGTTGGCAAGTTCAGTTAAAGGATATTAATCTATTGTGTGAGAAACAGAGCACATACTGGCTAACAACAAACTCATCACATGAATTTATACCTCTACGAAACGCATTAGGCATTGCGTTACAATTCATCACTTGCACGCCACTAATTTATTGCGCGATACATTTTAAGGAAACTAAGTACCGATTTTACTGCATGTATATTCGGAATTATATCATGGATTATTCAATGAATGGAAACAACATAATCGCCGTATTACTTCACTTTTCTTAGCTTTATTTTCATCTTAGCTACTGGGACGACGCGTGCTTCCGATTTGCCAGTGGCTTAAGTAATAAGTCATAATCACTAATAATAACACGATAATGTTGCCATATTCCACAATATTTATTGTTTAGTACAAACTAGTTTTCGGGTGTAACGCCACCGTCAAGTACAAAGATTACTATAAACAAACGTCAAGGCAAAGATTTTACGACATATGCATCGAAAAGTGCTAAAGACATGTGTATCACTGTAAGCCTGTTAGAAACAAAAATTGGCCTAAATTAATTATTCACAGGCAGGGTGAAGGGACAGGTAACTTATCGTAACAGTTTGGTAGGACTATCGGCAGACTATATAAATTATTCCAGATGACTTCCAGTAAACGATTACACTTAAGAACCGTGATAAACATTAGGTCAAAACAAAAATAAAACCTAGGCACATCGGGTAACATTTTGGTTTGTAATAGGTTTACTGTGACACACATGCCTATGGCACCTTTTCCAAATGTTACCCAATAGTGCCTAGGTTTTACATTTTTGACTAAATGTTTATCACATGTCTTAAGTGTAATCGTTAACCGGAAGTCATCTGGAATAATATGCAACATTTATATATAATTTACCAATAGGCCTACCAAACTGTTATTAAGGTTAAACGTTCCTTCACCCTCTCTGTGAATAATTTGACACACACAAACACACACACACACACACACACACACACACACACACACACACACACACACACTACAAACATATATGAATAGTTACATGTACCTTCACCCTGTCCGTGAATTTCTTGTTGTAATCCTATTTGTTTTGTAGTAGTGACACACATATCTTTATGCCAGCCGCGGTGGCCGAGGGGACTGAGGCGCTCCAGTCACGGTCTGCACAGCCACTACGGTCGGGGGTTGTTCGAATTCCCCCTCGGGCATGGATATTTGTGCCGTCCTTAGTATAAGGTAGTAAATAGGTAGTTTGTAAGTTTAGGGACTGATGACCCCGTAGTTAGGTCCCATAAGCTAAAACAACCATGTACAAATTCTCATGTTATTATCTTTTCCAAATTATCGCATATTTTTGTAACACATACCATGTAATTTATTTTTCAAACTGTCACTTACTTGTCTTAGCTACTTAGTCAATAATTAATAATTTTGGAGCACTTCTTAATATAACACCGTTTAACTTTTGCTTATCTATGTAATTGTTTATTGCACATGACATTAAATCTTTGCCTTGACGTCTGTTTATAGAAGTCTTTGTACCAGATCATGGCGTAACAGCCGAAAACTAGTTTGTGCTAAACAATAACTATTGTGGAGTATTGCGACGTTGTCTTTTTATTAGTGATCATATGTCAAATATTCTACCAAGAACGAACGCAACGTTCTATCAACGAAAATAATAAGTCATAAGTAAATGAACTTTCCTATCTACAATCTTGAAAGAGAAAGCGTCTAACGTATGACCTATTACATGTGTAATACTGACTGTACCCTACCGTAGGTATTACATCGAGTTTGTGACACTTGCGGGGAGTGACACTTGCGGGGAGACCCGGACGCTGCAGGTAGTGAACAGGGTGTTCCAGAATAGGGATACACCACCCCTACTTCACACCTTCCAGCCGCTACCTGTGCCGTATTCAGAGGATTTTAACATTTTATCAAAAAGTGAATGTTACGACAAGAGATACAGCCATTCAAATTTACGGGCATCATAACATTTTCCCTTCCTGAGTAAATGAGTTGTTTCTTGTAGTTTCAACACCACAGTAGCCTTTTTCTTGAATGTTCTGTATATAAATCTTCACACAGACTTCTTGAGGAGGAGAGTGATACGGATATCTTACTGTAAGCCACTGCCTATTACCTTAGACCTTTTTGACTGTACTGAACAGGAGTTCCGCGTATTCCGTAATTTATATTTATACAGTTAACGGGCAATGTAATTTATAACCAACTATTGGCTGCCAATTTCGCTTCATTTTTCCTGAGTCTTGCAACTTGTTTCTCTCTGTTGGTTTATGCCAAGTTCTATATGACGGTGATGGAAAATAGAATTTATCTTCAGCATTTTTCGGTGATGTATTTGTAATTCGAATACAGCCAAATCGTTTTGGGGTCTACGAATAAACGCTTCAAGTATGTAAAATACTCTTTGACTTATTATTAAGGTTTTTTAATTGAAGGTTTAAGGTTGCGTCTCCTATTAAAAATCATAGTAGCTATTTTTAAAGAGATGGAAGTTGCGTGATAGTGGGGTTAACTACATAGCGGTCAATTACATCAACGTATCCGTGCAGGAAGCCTAATATATTTATTGCTTGCGCAGGAGTCTTGATACGCTTAGTGTTCTGAATAATATGCTTTTAGGAGGTATGACTGTGGAAAGTCATAGTCTTGTAGTAGCAGAGACTAACTCTCCAAACATTATCATTATTAAAATACCTTTTTGTTTACAGGAGGAACACTCAACGGATCAATATGTAGTTAGAACAATTTACTATATTGCTCTTCAGTTTGCAAAGGGTTGTGCAATTTCACTGATTTTCGTGTTATGTTGACAACAGCAGTGCTAGACGTCTTCGTGTACCTTTACCCAGGAAAAGGCATCAGCCGCCCCAAGGGCCCCAGGTTCCCCGCAAGTGTTCCAACCCCATTACATCCAACGTTACAAAAATTTAGAGCTACCCCCACCCCCTCTTTTAGCGTTGTGAAAGAAAGCAATGAAAGCAATGGCGCAGCCACGCAGGTGGATAATGGGGCTGCAGCCACACTCCACACCCCTCCCCCCATCCCCCGACGTCCCGCCCACAGATTTTTTTAATTTCATTATTTTTTATTGTTTTCATTTTCTATTTTTTTAAACGGGTCGTAACCGAAAATTTGAAATAGTACATACGTAATAAACCACAACGTAACTATTATTTGCCAAGCAAAAGTAAACGTGACAATGGGTCGCCAACATGATGCCGCCACTGAGAACGTGCGCGGCTGTTACTGTGAGCGGTTTTAATGCCGCAGCGACCAGCTTTGATGCTGCCGCTATTGTTATTGCCATGCTGAAGTTACGAACCGTTTGTTCATATGCGGTGACCCGCTGCATAGCAGGTCAGCCCCGCCACCAAGTGGAATCTTAAGAACAATAGCGTTACTGTAGTCCACTTTTTACACATAGAGTCTCTTGTTAATTAAACTGAAAAGACATTTCTCTTTTGCTTGTAACATAGAAGCTGCTTAATTTTTTACGAGATGATTGTATATATATTCCATTTCCACCACGTTGCTCCCCTTCAACTTTCAAATTAATGCGAGCCTACCCATTTTATTTCTTGTGCAACTGTTGGCGTAGTATAATTGGTTAAATTATAAAAAAAATAAAAATATCTCATAGATAAATTAATTAAATATAAATTTGGAATAGACACAAGAAAAAGTGAAGGGAATTTCTTATGGAGGATCCGTCAAAGGGCCTACGATACGTGCACTAGCTTTCGCAGACGATATTGCGCTACTGTCCACGAATATACCAGATGCAATTAAACAAACTGAAATCTTTGCAAAGCATGCAACTAAATTTTGTTTACAGATATCACAAGAAAAACTAAATTTACGTACACCATTAATGGATGCATCGAAATGGTCAAACACTTTAAATATTTGGGAGAAACAATAATGGATACTGGCATAGAAACAGAAGCTGTCAAACTTCGAGTAGCTAAACTCAGGAGCGCGCAGATTTTAAAACTGAAGCTGTTATACTTATCTCGAAATGCGAAGTTATTACACTACATGACAGTGACAAGAACAGAAGTATAATATGCAGCAGAAACACTTCCTCAAGAACAAAGGACTAGTAGATGATCTCGAGAGGTAGGAAAGGGTAATTCTGAGGAAGCTTCTTGGTGGACACAAAAAAATTGGCGAAACGTGGGTAGCGATGAGCAATGAGAAGGTCTATCAATTGATTAAACCAGTTACAACGGAAATGAGAAAGAGAAGGCTTATTTTCTACGGTCATCTGGTGAGAATGTATCTCAGCAGATTAACGAAGAAAATCTTCAATTTAATTCAACAGAGAGAAACACCCAATTCTTCTTTGCAAGGAATAAAGAAAGACCTCGTGGAACTTGGACTCACTGAAATGGACGCGATGAAAAGGGACGGTTACAGAAAGGCAATAACTGAATTCCAAGTTTTTCAGGAGGCCCCAAGAAAGAAGACCAACAGGAAACTGACAGCTGAACATCTGGAAAAAATGGCAGCAAGCAGAAGAGCAGTCCTAGAACAGAGAAAGAAGACACTGAATATGAAATAAGATTTGTAACGCGGTCCTTAGTTGGCCAATTCGTATAAATAAATAAGTAAATAGGCTTTATTTATTAAAAATGAGCCCTCTCCCCTCTCCCACCCCTCCTGAACGACAGGACGATATCCTGGCTGCGCCACTGTTCAGATGACAGAAGAAAATCATGAAATAGTTTCACTTGAGTTTGATGATGTTTTTAGGTTTGTTTCCGCTACGGTGTGGAGCTGTTAGTGGTATGTGCTCCGCGGTGTGATTAGCAAACATAACTCCCCTCCCCCTCCCCAACAACGACAGAACGAAATCCTCGCTGCGCCACTGTTCAGAGGACAGAAGAAAATCATGAAACAGTTTCAACGGAGTTCGATGATGTTTTTAGGTTCGTATCCGCTATGGTGTGGAGCTGTTAGTGATATGTGCTCCGCGGGGTGATTCGCAACCAGACGGCATTCTCGCGCGCTGCCAAGGCTGCAGAGAGGTCCGGGCCTACTCCCCCTCCACCGCCCCCCCCCCTCGCGCCACTTTCACCCCCCACCCCTCGCTACTTCCGCTCCTTCCTCTCCCTTTCTCCATTCGTTTTCTGGCACCGCCTTTACGCGACCTCTCAGTACGTCCACACTCTGCGTCTTGACGCCCCTATTTCTGCAGCGGACTACTCCCCGCCTTACGCAGTGCTACCCAGCTCTCACTTACTGCCGACGGGATAGCTGATCCCACAGGGGAAGATTCAAATGTTCAAATGCTTGCAAACCTATCGGACCAAACTGCGTGGTCATCAGTCCGTAGCTTACAAACTACTTAAACCTAGGTAAACTAACCTAAGGACAAACACACACACCCATGCCCCAGGGAGGACTCGAACCTCCGCGGCGAGGAACCGCGCTCTCCGCAGCCAGACGCTTTAGACCGCTCGGCTACTCCACCGCGGCCACAGGGGAAGAAACACAGGGGTCACCACAACGGTCTTTTTTTAAAATTGAATTTCATTATTTACACTTACGTCAAATATTAGAGAGCACAGACAAAAGCTGTGTCAGCAAATCTATATCTTTAAATATGCATGGCTGTTCGGTGTACGTTTATCACGTCTGAACCACAAGACATAAAGAGCTAAAAATTTGTGCAGTTACTAATGTCTACCACGGGAAGGATTTAGGCACGGTTTTATGGCGATCGGATAACTATTTATCTGTATATATTAACGTGAATGTCTGATCGTGTACTCCGAACGACAAGATGCAGAGACTTAAATATTTGTACAGTTGCTGTTTTATACCTGAGGATCGTTTTACGCACGGTTTGATAGCTGTCTGACAGTAATTTTAAGACTACAACGCGAAATGCGGAACAATAATTACTCTTTGAAAATTATATTTATTCTTTGAAAATGGTTTTATTGGTTGCATTGTTGCTTGAGCGTTGATAATGATAAAAGGATGGAGTATATTGGGATGGAAAGTTGTCGGTGTATATAAAATTCGACGTGTGTTTGTGTGTTAATATTTCACTCTGCAGCGAAAACTACATAACACAAACGAATGGTCTGTGTGTAATTGTTGTCCGAAGTCTCCCGTTGTACACCATTGCAGTTCCATGCCGATAGCTATAAGGGGGTGGAAGATATGGTGGTTAAAAGTCGTCAGACTATATACAAAATTCGGACTGAAGGCCAGCGATGACGTTTGCGACTCTACAGCATGGAGGTTTCATACAGCGAATCGTGATGCCACAGACCACATCTTTGGTCTATGCGTGCTACAATGTCTTCAGCTCTTTCTCTGTAAGGATGAGCATACGAATAAGGAAATATAGGAATAAATAATTAAAACAGTAAAAAAGAATTTTGTTTCAAAACATCTCCTTCAGAAAAAATCAATTTGACGTTTCGCGCATTACATCAAGTGATCGATCTGTGATATTATTACAATCATTATTGTTGAATTTCGTGATTAGATTCTTCTAAACGAGTGCATTTGTACGTGTGATTTGATTTACACTACTTACTTTCCTGATAAAAGGTAAGTGCATAGACTTTTGCAATCTGATAGGAATAGTTTTCAGTTAGCTTCTAAAGAAGGTATTGTATTTCATTTCATCCTTCAAAACCAGTATCATAGCACGCTACTCAAAGATAGCTTATCTATCATAATCAACCAACACGCGAGCGGAGCCGCGGGTTTAAGCTAGTGGCTTATAAAGATCATAGCGGAAACTCTATGTCATTTACATGCATTTGTCGGGGAACACCGCTAGCGGTGCCATCTGTTGGTTCCAGTTGTAGGCTACGTTTGCTGTCACAGCCGTGATTCCATATTTTATTTAGCTGTGTTCGAAAATTAGTTTGTACGATATACGTTTGTTACGCCATTTAAGATATTGTGGTGTTTGTCCTATGTCCTCAAATGTTGGTACTGCGAAAGTCATAGTGACGGCGTCAAAGTTGGTACGAAACTGAGAGAAAGTTCGCTCCAAAGAGCCTCTTTTATACTGTATTCATGAAAATATTTACAGTGTTCAGATATAAAATTATTACATTTATTATGCATAATAATAATAATAATAATAATAATAATGTGAAAAATTTCGTATAACAGAAAACTCGCGCATGAATTTGCGTTGTAACGCTCTCAATTACTAGGAATGTTAAAGTTTTACCTAAAAATACAGTTTAAAATGAAATATAGCAACTTATTTTGCATTTAAGCAAGATACACACTTTATAGAAAATGACAGAAACATTTGTGTCATCAAAATTAGCGATGGTCTTTAAATTAGTGACTTTAACAATGTACTACACTAAATTTAAAATTGAATTTGGACCTTTCTGCTCAGTACATTGTTGTTCCAAGAGTTGTGTTTAGCGACGTTTCATGGTATAACAAGGAATAATCTTTCACATATATCGTTTCTCATGTTTTAATGTGTTTTCATAGGGTATCACCTTCCTTAGATGTATTCCCATATTTTCAAAAATTACGATAGAACTATTGAACATTTCACATACCTACCAATGGATAGACTATTACACATCATATAAAGTTATTTGACATTATTTAGTGTGCCAACCGTGTGTTCATACTTTACACTTGGTGCTTTCTTTACATTCAGGAAATCATTGTAGCATCAGATTAATGTATTTATTGCTAGTATGGAATCAGGAAGGTATCTAATGTGTATAGGTATTGCGTGTCACAATTTAGGTTAAAACGCTGTAGCTTAGCTTCACTATGTGTAATTACGTTTGTCGAGAGGCTTGAATTGTTACACAGATACTGCTCACATTTCGGAGGACTGGTATTTGGGTGGAGGCGCTTTGTGGTGTATCTCTGTCAGAGTTGCAGAGGTCGTCCTCATTCAACGACTCACCTCCAGCCACCAGTAAGGGGAAACTGAAACGTGCCGCCTGGTGCCTCCAGAACACTTCGGCAGTTTATATACTACGTATACTTCTCAATTTCATGCGCAAGCTGTTTTACTAGACTCCTTTTTTAATGGCTGCTCTACGGATTTGCTTGACCACGACTATCTGAATTATTCTCTCGGTGTGGCATCACGTGAGCTATCACGTGATCATGGCCTACACAAATTTTCTCAGTAATACTTTCCTTAATATGGTCGTACTGAGTACGCTTATGACACAGTTTTCTTCCTTCGGAACATCCGCAACCGCCGGCCGCGGTGTCCATAAATGTTGTTCAAGTGTTTGTATAGCTTATGGGACTTAACTACGGGGTCATCAGTCCCTAAACTTACAAACTACTTACGAACTAGCTTACACTAAGGACGGCACAAATATCCATGCCCGAGGGGGGATTCGAACCCCCGACCGTAGTGGCCGTGCAGACCGTGAATGAAGCGCCTCAGCCCCCTCGGCCGTAGCGGGGACCCCGCAGTTAAGTCCCATAAGCTATACAAACATTTGAACATTTGAATTTCAACATCTGCAACCGTCCATTTTCATCCTTTAATAATGTGCTCCGCAACAGTTAAATACGATCTTTTTTTTTTTTTAATTTGTTGCACTACCTGAATTTTGAGACCTATGTCTCTTCATCAGTTGTATTTAGTGAGTACATGAACTGTACCGACAATGTAATGTAGTGGGTCCCTGGTATATGTAACAAACCGGGGGCAACATACCCACTCAAAGGGAAACGTCGAGCCCCTCCTACGGCCACCGTAGCAAATGAACTTGTCTCTATCTATTAAAACGCGAAATGACACTCATTCACTTACTCACTCACTGACTAAACACAAAAACTCAAAAACTACTTCACCTATGAAGCTGAAATTTCGTAGGAATGTAGTTTATAGGTGGAAGAAACGATTTGCGATATGGCAGTTAGTTCAGGAGATATGACGTCATGAACAATGTACACTTCCCCGTCTTACGGTACGTGATAGTGTGACTTTAGCAGTCAACTATTTGACAGGGAGATCACTTAGCGACTTGCAACAAACTCTCAACATTATTTCAAACCTTTAGGAAACTTTTCTTCGCTGACAACCCCAGCAAAATGATGAAAGGAAAAACGTTTTTCCCTTATTACTTTTTCGGCGTTCACGCAGGAAAATTACGGTATTTGACATGATGTTACAATTTATTACTCGTACAATATAAATTGTATTGGTGAGAAAGGTTACAGCAGTATACACACATAGCGCTGAACGTACGTTCGAAATTTTATCATAGTATGACACACAGTTCATGACATATGGAGTCATAAAAAATTAGGATAGTGAAAAACCGCCTCATCACCCATGTCGTTTTGAGTAGTTATATCTTTCCTACTAAGCCTATTCACGACTTACTTTGCAGACGTTTTACGAATGCACCACTGGATGTACCTTCGAAATACTATCATAATACGACGTGTAATAATTCACATGCTATGACGTCAAAGACAATGAAATGAATGATAATTCGCCCTAATAAGCAAGAGGTTGTAATTTACTAAGATTACTACCAACTCCATTTACAATACATTTTGCAGGCAGTTTCCTAATATTCCACTTTACGAAACTGGTAAATAATGTTTTTGTAGGACACAAAATTCAGGAGATATTACATCATGACCGTGACATCCATAAATAGCTACTGCATGATGTTTGACATTTTATTAAGTCCTTATTACTCTATTCGCAGAACATGCCACAAACACTATCCATATATATCACTGAAAGGAGCTACAATATTATAACAGTGAAAGCGACATTGATCAACATATACAACGTCATGACCACTAATCTGAGAAAAGATTGTTTCTCCCACGGATAGTTGTATGTGGCCGACTCCAGAGTAAGTTCACCTGATAATTTCTATATCCTGCAGCCAGGAAATAAAACTAAAAATGTGGGCCTATCGAGACGTTTTAGAAAAAGTAACTTCGTTATTGAAGCTATAGGCCTACAAATATAATTTTCTCTTAACTTATTTCATATGTTAACAGAATCAAATATTTTGTATACCATGTTGTCCAAGACCTATTTCACAAAGCAACTTTACTGTTGAGAGACGAATGACTGGATATCAATATAATAATTACGATTTAGCCTCCTTTTTGTATCATTGTGTACGCTTTCGTATATTTCAAGATGTTTCACTACCTAGTAGTGGATAGCATCACAATACAACCAACTTTCTAAATTATCCCGGTTGACCACCACTTCACGAATGATTTTTTTTTTTTTTTTTTTTTTTTTTTGTCAGGTTGATAGTAACTAATAATATGAGATTGTGCATAGTGGCACATTCGTTATTAACCAGAGAAATCTTGTACCGGTTCAAAGACGAATAAAGTGTTTTCAATACATCAATAATTTACTGAAGCCGCGGCGGATTAGCCGTGCGTACTGGAGCGCCATGCTGCGGTGCGCGCGGCCGTTCGCCGTCAGGGGTTCGAGTCGCCCCTCGGGCATGGATGTTTGTGGTGTCCTTAGGTTATTTTACCTTAGTTTAAGTAGTTTGTAAGCTACGGCAGTTGAGCCCGATAGATTTACAAACCTTTGAACGTTTAATCTATTGAAAAACAAAGTTTCAATGTGAGACTTTTTTGCTGTTAGTAAAACAATAATTTTATTTTTAATAATTTTATCGTAATTCCGATTTGGATTTCTCAATCATTTTACTACTAGGTACGCGGTGAAATTAATTGTACTGTCGTAGAATTTGAATTCACAAGCATTTTCATTCGAAACCCCTTCTTCTGCATACAGTAAATTTTAAATATTTTCTTTAATGAGACATACTGTCATCGAAGAGTGACAATGGAATAATTTATAAAATATTTTCTTCGCCTTTCATGTAAAATCTACAGTCATTCTTGTGAGTAACAGAAAAATTCAACTTCAACACTGATGCAAATGCCACAGTGAATATGTTAACATCACATGAATACTTTCGACAGACTAAGCTGTTATTTTCCAATGTTGCAATTATATTACAGTGAACAACAGAAAATCTCAGTATATACAAAAGTGCTTTAAATATTTTGTTACAGTCGACAAACGTGTACACATTTTTACTATGAAAAGCAATCCATTTATTCGAGAACACGTTAGGCCCTTTACTCAGACGTTAAATTTCATATTCGAAAGAACTTTCTTGTATTACCCTGTTCTTTTGAGTGTGAAATATAGCGACTGAGTAAAGAGCACCACATGTTCCCGAATAAATGGAGGATTGCTTTTCATAGTAAAAATGTGTACACGTTTGGCGACTGTAACGAAATATTTAAACCACTTTGGTATATACTGAGTTTTTGTGTTATTCACATTAATATAATTGCAAATTTTGAAAATGACAGCTTACTCTGTCAAAACTAGTCCTGTGATTTTAATACAGTCATTGTGGCTTTTGCATCAATGTTGAAGTAAATATTTTATATTTAACACTTCTGAAAGAGTTCGTCTATTGAATGACGCCATTGTTAAGCGACCTTATCAAATGCGTACGTATTTTTAACTTCAATTCTTCTTGAAGAGCAATTTCTTTTTCATGTAGAACCTACAATGTAATTCCAAGTTAATCGAAGTTCGGTCTGTCAGCACAAACTCTACTCATTACGGTGCGAAAAGAATGAAAGAATTTATTGGATTCCCTACGCGGGCCAGACTGTTAAAGCCAGCCATGATTATTCAGACTTTACTATTTCCTCTTCTTCCGGCGTAGTAGAGATTATTTCGTATGTTATCAGCTAACAAAATTTAAATAATTCAGGTAACAAGCAACATTCAGTCGCCTAAGATAATTTTACGTGTCATCAGTGTTTTATTAACATTATTAATTCAACTGAGGCAAAATACCAGTACTTTTTTACGATTTTTCAGCCCATCCCGGTCAGATATTTACAGTGCGCATTAATGCACAGCTAACGTATAGATATCATTTCCCTTAAATTTTCTTAAACAAATACATCCCAGAAAATTTTTAAATATCAGATTAGAAAATCTTGCCAATAACGATGTAACGCTGAATCAGGATTTATTTTCTACCGCTTATATGTAGTTAGGCTAGCTTACAGATTTTTTCACCCGCGACTAATATTTCTTTTGTCTGGATTGTGTCAAGAGAGAACTTTATTACATACTGCGTCGTTTTAATAAATATCTCTACGCCAGGATTAAGCCAGAAACTGATAATGTGCTAATATCATTGAATAATTACCTATTACAGAACCAGTACATCTTTGTCCTGTATGTAAACAAACAGTTTGAATGCTTCTTCAAGTAAGCATCTTCTAGCGTGTGTTTCGCGTTGGTCACGTTTGGGACTAGCGAGGGTTTTGTTTACTTCAAATTGATGGTCGCATTTTCGTTAGCCGCAAACAAATGGAGTAGGAATGTAGTGGTTCATTCGCATAATACATACAAAGCCAACTACAGGGCTATTCGGTGTTGATGTTGTTGTTGTGGTGGTGGTCTTCAGTCCGCAGACTGGTTTGATGCAGCTATCTACGCTACCCTGTCCTGTGCAAGTCTCTTCATCTGAGAATACGAACGGCAACCAACACCTTTTTGAATGTGCTTTCTGTATTCGACCCTCGGACTCCCCTCTACGATTTTTACCCCATTGAAGTCCTTTTAATACTAACGTGACGATTTCTAGATATCTCAGAATGTATCCCACCGACCTATCTCTTCTCTTAGTCGGGATATGCTAGAAATTCCTTTTCCTCCCAATTCTGCTGTGCACCTCCTCATTAGTTACGTGTTCTACCCATA
Source organism: Locusta migratoria (assembly GCA_026315105.1). Classification (NCBI taxonomy): domain Eukaryota; kingdom Metazoa; phylum Arthropoda; class Insecta; order Orthoptera; family Acrididae; genus Locusta; species Locusta migratoria. The sequence continues at coordinate 283,266,782 of CM048750.1, read as the reverse complement.
TAACCTTCAGCCTTCATAGAACCACATTTCAAATGCTTCTATCATCTATTTTTCCGAACTTCCTATCATCCACGTTTCACTCCCATAAAATGCTACACTCCAGACAAATATCTTCAGAAAGGACTTCCTAATATTTAAACTAATGTTGGACGTTAACAAGTTTCGATTCTTCAGAAACGCTTTTCTACCCATAGCTATCTCCATTTAATATCGTCTTTACTTCGACCATCAGAAGTTACCTTGCTATGCAAATAACAAAACTCATATACTGCTACTACTTTTATTGGTCTTATTACCTAATTTAATTCCTTCAGCATCACTTGATTTTCTGACATTTCATTCCAATACTTTCGTTTTGTTCTTATATCTTCCTTTCACGACATTGTCCATTCCATTTAGCGGTCTCTGTCAGAGTTACCATGTCATCAGCAATCTGGAAACTTTTTATTTCCTCTCCCTGAACTTTAATTCCCTCTCCAAACTTCACCTTGCATTCCTTCACAGTTTGCTCATTGTACAGATTGAACAACATTGGGGCAAAGGCTACAACCCAGTCCTACTCCCTTGCCAACCACTGCGACCCTTTCATGTCCTTCGACTCTAATAATAGCTGTCTGGTTTTTGTACAAGCTGAATATAACTCTACCCTCACTACATTTTACCCCTGCTAACTTCAGAATTTGGAAGTGTGTATTCTAGTCATAATTGTGAAAGCTGTCTCCAGATCCACAAATTCTAAAACCGACCGTTTGCCTTTCCTTAACCTATCTTGAAGGATAGGTCATGATTTGAATATTGCCTCGCGTTTTACTACTTTTCTTCTAAATCTAAACATCTTCCTCAAGGTCGGATTCCAGCAGTTTTCCATTAGCCTGTAAGTAATTCGTGTAAGTATTATGTATCCATGACTTATTAAACTGATAGTTCTGTAATTTTCACATTTATCTGCACTTGCTTTCTTAGGAATTGGAATCACTGTATTCTTCTTTGCGTCTGAGGGTGTTTCCATTGACTCAGAAATGTGTCCAATAATAAGCAATACACATTTTCAACGATATACCCACAGCCATAAAACATTTACCTCATAATGGTCAGTTTGAAAAAAGTGTTAAGGTGTTTTTGGTGGTCATCGATGAATTTCATAGCAGAAGTGATTGATGTGTGTATTTTATTGTATATAATGTTCACAAATGTGTATACTGTGTTCAGTCTGACTTCTCAATAACAGCAAAAGACTCTCTATATGGCTAAAAAGTATTTATTTAAGACGTCGTTTTGGCATCTGCAATCATCAAATATGTAATTAAGATGAAAAGAACAAGTGGTTGCTTTACGAGTTCAGAGGTTTTTTAGGAAAGTGATCAGTTGAAAACGCTTCTAAAAATGTTTCATTTTTGATTGGTATATGAAAGTTTCTGTGTAATTAGATTGTACAACCAACGATATTGATGGTTTTTTAATCTCAATGACAAAAAATTAAGATCGCGGACTCGTGTAAAAAATTTGTTTCTTGTATACAACAGTCTGAGTTCAGAACTAATCTTCAGCAGTAAAAATAATAATAAAATAAAATATAAAGAACCTTACTAATTATCAAATGCAGGCAGTAGATTCAACATTCAGAATAGAGTAACAATTTTTATGTCATTTTAAACGTAAATATTCTTAAAATTTGGTTGTTCTCTTACCGATTCCATATCCACAAGCGCAGTCATATTTGGTATCTGGAAGGCACATTAACACATTTGATCTCATTTTGTAAGTATTTATTGTGTATCTTGCTTTCTCACGTGTTCTACATCCAGAGGATCTCCTCCGTTTGGCTGAACTTCCAGCAGAAGAGGTATGTTTCACAGAATGGAAACAAACAAGTGATAACATAGTTTTTGATTGACGTTTATGGACATATGTTCATGATCAAAGCTATATATACTAAGTCTCTTCAACAATCTCATAAATTTTAATCCGTCGGTCCAGAACAAAATGTGTCTAGTGCAATTTATTTGCAGTGAAAATATAAGGAATGATTTATAAGAAAACAATGTGCAAAGAAAAAGATACGCCGTTTGAAGATTCTTTGTCTGACGGAGAAAGTGTAATTCGTAATGCGCAGTGTGTGTGGAGACTCTCTTTTGGCCAGAGGAGAGCTGTGACCTGGCAGCCTGCCACGCCAGAGGGCAGTGACAGAGTGTTGCGCTTCTTGCAGCTCTGCCATCACTACGGAGCTCTCTACTCTGGGGTAACGCCTCTCGGAGAACAGTGCAACAAATGTTTCCAACAAAAACCAGCTCTCTGCTACAAACGTCCTGTCTTATGGACTACCTTCAACGCCTCGAAAATAAAACATTCTTAAAATTACAGTTATACCATGAAACAACTGACCGATTTCACTTTTCCCGAAATTATCAAAATTTTTTGAAAAGGTAATGTAAGAGTACAGGAGGCTTGTCAACCAAATGACCGCAAGTAACATATCCAGAATTGTTCCTATATCGAGAATGCTATTTACACCAACAGTGAGAATGTACCTAATTCAGTAGATAATAAATTACAAGAAGCAGGTATTTTCTGTGATTTGTCAAAGGGATATGATTTCGTGAACCTCAAAATCCTTACAAATAAATTATAATTCTGCTACAAAATGGTTCATGTCATACTTCCCTAACAGGTAACAAGTGCTGTCAGTGTATGGAATTAGCCAATTAAGCCATCAGTCATCATCAGTTTGGGAAGAAACTACATGCAATGTTCCACAAGGATGCATCTCAGGGCCGTTGCACTTTCTTGTGTTCATTAATGACGTCTCATCAGATATTCTGCCAGAAGCAGAGTTTGCTTTGTTTGCAGATGATCCAAGTATTGTAATAATATTCTTGAAGTATGAAGAAGAGCAGATAGAGGAGATTGACAGTATGAAATTCCTGAGATTACAACCTGATAATAAATTCAGCTGGGAGGAAACACCACAGAACTACAGAAACGTCTTAAAAATCTGTATTTGCAATTCGAGTGTTTGTAGACCTAATAAAAGGCTTGTATACATCGCTTAGTTCCATTACATAATGGCATATGGTATAATGTTTTGGGTAACGCTTCACCTAAAAAACGCGTGTAATACACATTATTTGTGGAGTAAATTCACGCACATAATGCATAAGCCTTAAAACATCTCTGTATACTAATTACTGCCTCTCAGTATACTCATTTCTTAATTAAATTTGTTGTAGATAAAGTATTCCTTTTCCCAACAAACGTTTCATTTCATACATATAATACTAGGGACGAAAACGATCTATACAAGAACTTAAAAGCACTTGCTTTAGTTCAAAAAGGATTCCATTGCTTAGGAACACTCATTTTTCAATAATTTGACAGCAACCAGTAGAGACATTTTAATATTGTCGTTTGTTGTTGTTGTTGGTTTTAGGGGGACTAAAGAGCTAGGTCATCAGTCCCATACATATTAATAGTAGCAAAAACCACGAACTATATGGCCAGCTATTTCTACTACATTAACCAATTTTTGAATAGAACCTGATGATGTATTTTATGTATTCCTACTACATTATTATTTCAGCACGTAAAAAAATGAAATTTTTTTTGACATGTTCCACATCCACGAGGAACTCGTAAATACGGATTAGCTAACCTAATCTAATCTAATGTAAACTAAGTGGGCAAAATAATATCATCTTCCTAAATATTCTGGAAGTCAAACTGAAGTGCATGACAAAGCGTTCCTCGAACCGCTTTTTTGATGCCATGGAGTATACTACCCCTTGTTGCAAGTTTGGACTGCGACGTATGTGCTAACACGGAGATGCGAACTCATTTCAATAGAAACGTACGAAGTCTTGGACATTATGCTACAATTTCTATCAACAAAATAACGTGTGTGTGTGTGTATGTACGTATCTATCTACATCTGATCCCAATGGACTCCAAAACGTCTGGAGAAATTTTGATGAATACTTAACGAAATATTCAGATTACCCAGCGGGTGGTCCTATGAAATTGATCAGATCAACATTTTTATTGCATTTACAAATATATCGCCAACTATGTAACAATAGTCACTCTTTGGAAAAGCGTACCATATTTCAGAGAAAGGTTTTAAGAGTTGTTATATTCTACATATCATGATTCAACAGAACGAATACGATGCTAATACAACCCTTAGCGTGTTTAGTCCGTATTTACATACTAATATTAGCACGTAACGTAACTGAAAGTTCGCGACTGGCACTCGGAACCACACAAGCACCCTTATCGGAGAAAGAATCAACTATAGCGACACTATCGCTCCAAGCCCCAGCACTGCAGTGAAAGAAGGGCGGCATTTTTTATGCTGTTATTTTAATTCTTTCCAGCCACTACATGTAATGATGCAGTTTTTAATACGAGTAGGAAAAATTAATTAAAGTAATGTTCCATCTCCTGTTAATATCAGCGTATAGTAAAGCGATGAATTTTTATCTCAGTTGAACCACCCGGAATGCCACCGCACGTATCATCATTGGCAATGCTAATTCGCAACTTAACCGCACCAAGTGTTTGCAACGGATCCGGATTAAACGTCAAAAATTGAGACTAAATTTAATCGTAGCAACAATCATCGGTGGCAGATTCAAAGGCGAAGACGTACTGATTTAATGAATACCGATAATTTCCAAGGATTTACAAATCTAAATCAAGCGGATCCAGTTCAATATGTGTCATTCCTTTGTTATTACCATCAACAAGGTACAAGGCGAATCTTTGACTATTGCTGGCTTATATCTGGAAAATTCAAGTTTTTCGCACGATCAGTTAGTTAATTTCCAAGAATGCTTGCAATCGAAGTATCTCAGCCTCAAACGATATATATCGCTTTTGGAGCCCTAAATCGATTACTGGGGCACTGATGAGCGAGATGACAAATTATGAATGTTTACGACCGTATAATTACATACTAATAATTTTGACGAGTGGCTATGTAAAGCTGCGTTGACGTCAATATTTTTAAAGCGGAACCATAGGAAATAACTTAATGTTTTTGTTTACGAATTTCAGTGTAAATGTCTTTGCTCCAACCAACAGACGAAACTGAAAGCTGTAGTAGAACGTATCTAAGTAACAGCGTGTTCAAAAATTGTGATATTTTCGTAGAAAATTGTTGAATGCTTCTGATGTACATTGTAATGTAATTTGAAATACGCGTTAGGTATCCAAACATTATATACTTCTGAGAGGAGCGAGGACAAAAGATCAATTTTATTTGTATAAATAAATGAAAATTATTGATACGACTTTCTTCGCATAATGAATCTCTGCATAATCACTAAATAGGTGTAGACGTTTTCCATTCCATTTCCTTAGCTTTGACTATGAAGCCTTTTTAAAACGTAAAAAATAAAAAGAAACTTCATCGTCACTCACGACCATAGAAACCAATAAAATACGTTCCCATGACTACGAACAAAACTTACTTAATAAGTCTTGCGTAAATACTCGCGTAATTGATTTAGAGATGCACGTTCAATATATATCGTTTCAGGCCGAGGTGCATCGATTGAAAGCATTCTTGGAAGTTACCACCAGTTGTATGTGGTCTGCTCCCGAGCATTTATACATGTTTACTGCCCATAAGATGAATTAATAGAGAATTATAATTTCCCCTTCGTCTTAAATACAAAATTATCTTTCTTTCCTTGGCTTATTTACACTGAAAGTGTTGGTAGAGGTATGCAACCTTCATGATAATTGTTTTAAAATGATTCTAAAATTGCTTAGAGATTACTTGAATAATCACTCAGATGTTCTTAGTAGATTATTTATTGTCAAAACGCAATGTGTTTCGGAATTAGTCCATCATCTGGTGACCGATATAATGCATATTGAGCTTTGGTGCATTCAAATTTGTCATTTAAAATACTATTGTTATGTATTGTCAAACAAGAATAAACGACAATAACATTCTTCTTTGGCAATACATAACAACATGTTTTCTAAATGATAAATTTGAATGCATCAAAGCTCAATATATATTATATCGGTCACCAGATGATGGACTACGCCCGAAACATGTGTTTTGATAATAAATAATCTACTAACAACATCTGAGTGATTATTCAAACAATCTCTAAGCAATTTTAGGATCATTAAAAGAATTATTTTCTTGGCCATAGAAAGACACAGTACCGACAGATATATCTGCTAAACGTTCGTCACAGATCTTCTCCGTCTTTACACCAGAAAACATCCGCCTACAAAAATTAGTGTTAGCCGTGAAAAACTGAAATAGGTCACTCAAGCTGTGACGGTGATCGGTGAAATACGTATCGGTCAAAGATACCCGGTAATGGGAGTTGATGGACAACGACGAACGAATAAACGTTTGTAGTCTGATCGCATAAAACTACAACACCAAAAGTTACTGCAAAACTGAATACTCACTTTGGTAATAGTGTTTCAAAAAATAAATAAATAAATAAATAAATAAAAATAAAAATAAAAAAAAATAATAAAAAAAGCTTACAAGGAGCTTAACAGCTCAACGTTTGTCGAAAAGCTTCATTGAGGACACGATCATAAAACCTGAACGCTTGATTTGTGTAATCGTGTGGTATGGTCCTATCGGTTCCCTTGCTTCTAGCAAAAAACCGTGTTTATGCAACAAAATCCCCAAAAGAAGCTTACGCTTGAGCATGCCTTCTTCCTACAATTCATACATGGGAGAAGGGGGGTGGAGAGTTTCCGTCATGATCTCTATCGTGGTATTCAACTTTTTTTATTACTGTCCCACAGGCTGAACATATGTCAATGAATATCTCACCAGGCTCGGCAGCAAACTACTTACTACTACTTACAAACACTTTCATATACCGTAATGACAATACGACTACACACACAACCAGAAAGGTGTTGGCATGTTCAGCAGACAACTCCATTATTCGCCGCTTATGGGAAGTTTGAGAGCAATGAGTACTATCATATTTACGGCAACTCCATCATTGAAATACTCCTCGACGTTATGGTACCAGAATGAATAGCATATCTCTCTCTGTGTATATTCGTTTAGTCGATTCCGACTCTTCGTAACACCATGAACCAGTTTCCTCTGTCCTGCACTTTCTCACTGTCTCCCGTAGACCTTCAAAGTTGGAACACGTTGCTTCTGAATGCCTCCTCTTCATCTAGTGCCTTCCATCATTCCTAGCATTAATATTTTTTTCGAGTGAGTCATGTTTTCGCATTGTGTGCCCAAAATAGGTCAGCTTTTTTCTTTTTTTTTTAATATTTGACCTTCCAGGGTGCAAGCTGTTCTTTTTTTTTTTTTTTTGCTATAATGTAAATCTGTTGGTTCTTTTTGAAGTTCATAGAATTCTAACAATTTTCCTTCAGTACCGAAGTTCAAAGATGTCAATTCTTTTCCGTTTAGCCTTTCTAATGGTCCAGATCTCACATTCATACATCACAACTGGGAAGGCTATAGCCTTCGCAGTACATATCATTGTTGCTAACGTTATGTCTCTCGACCTTATAATTTTTTCAAGGTTTGACATCGCCTTTCTAACGAGCAACAAGCGTCTCCTGATTTTCCGGCTATAGTCGCTATCAACAGAGATCTGGTAACTGAGATAATTGAACGTGGACACTAGCTGCATGGATCCGCCTCCTGCGTCCCATGAATTGAAGGTGTAGTTGCCATAATTCTAGTTTATTTTACATTTAGCTTGAGACCGACCTTTTGACTCGTTTTTCACCTTCAGCAAGAGTGTCTTTATCTATTCTTCACTTTCTGCCAGCAGTATGTTATCATCGGCATATCTGAGGTTGTTTACATTTATTTCCGTCTCTTCTTCATCTATCCTGGCATTCCTCATACCGTGCTCAGCAAACAGAATGAATAAGAACGGAGATAATATGCAGCCTTGTCGAACCCCATTCTGCACCTTTATCCATTTCGTTGTGCCATACAAAGTTCTAATCTTCGTTCGTGGCTCGTATCAGAAGAATGTTGTTGACTGGTACTCCCATGTGTTTCAGTACGTCCCATAATTTGTTGTGATCTACGCAGTCAAAGGCTTTGGCGTGATCAATAAATCAGAGGTACCGTCCTTCTGGAATTCTCTTCCTTTATCAATAATCAACCGAATGTTGGCAATTTGATCTCTAGTATCCTCTCCAGTTTTATTACACCCTAGCTTGTTCCTCCGATAGCTCTTGATCTAGGTATTGGAGAATTATGTTTTGTAAATTTTCAGGATGACTTTGCTAGCATGCGAGATAAGTGGATAGCATACATTTGGAAACTATGAAGACACTTTACTAATCTGTTCCTCGAAGAGTTACACCTGTTTCCAAAGCTAATGTTGAGTGAAATTTTTTACGATAGGTCTTCATACTATTTTGTCGACCTGCATTTTCATTCTATATATACGTGAGATTCATTACGATAAGTGGCGCATATGTTTACGTACTCTTCCCAGTCAAGCCAACATATCTGAATTCTCAACAATTACTTATTTTCGCTATTTCGCTGCATGTGTGACGAAGAAATCCAAATCTTACTCTTCTCTTTCTAGAACGTAAACTCTCCCAATTTTAACATTATACACTACTGACCTAAGAAAAAATGCAGATGATCGACTAGTATTCATTAGACAAATATATTGTACTAGAACTGACATGTGATTACATTTTCACGTAATTCGGGTGCATAGATTCTGAGAAAACAGTACCCAGAACAACGACTTTGATACGCCTGTGCATTGAGTCAGACAGACATTGGAAGGCGCGTACAGGTACAGATGCCCATGCAGCTTGAACACGATACAACAGTTCATCAAGAGCAGTGACTGGCGTATTCTGACGAGCCAGTTGCTCGGCCACCATTGAGCAGACGTTTTCAATTGGTGAGAGATCTGGAGAATGTGCTGACTAGGGCAGCAGTCGAACATTTTCCGTATCCAGAAAGGCCCGTACAGGACCTGCAACATGCCGTCGTGGATTATCCTGCTTAAATGTAGGGTTTGGAAAGTTTCGAATGAAGGATAGAACCACGGGTCGTAAAACATCTGAAATGTAACGGCCACTGTTTAAAGTGCCGTCGATCCGAACAAGAGGTGACCGAGACGTGTAACCCATACCATCACGTCGGGTGATATGCTAATATGATGATGACGAATACACGCTTGCAGTGTGCGTTGCCGCGATGTCGCCAAACACGGATGCGAGCATCATGATGCTGTAAACAGAACCTGGATTCATCCGGAAAAATGAATTTTGGCATTCGTGCACTCAGGTTCGTCGATGCGTACACCATCGCAGGCGCTACTCTCTGTAATGCAGCGTCAAGGGTAACCGCAGCTGTGGTCTCCGAGCTGATAGTCCATGCTGCTGCAAACGTCTTAGAACCGTTCTTGCAAACGTCCCCATCTATTGGCTCAGGGATCGATACGTGGCTGCACGTTCGTTTACAGCCATGCGGATAAGATACCTGTCGTCTCGACTGCTAGTGATTCGAAGCCGTTGTGATCCATCAGTGCCTTCCGTAATGCCCTCCTGAACCCACCATTGCCAGTAGTGTAGTTATGATTAACATCATTTTGTTAAGATGGAAAACGTAACTCTGAAAAATCATTTTTACTGAATCCGTATTCGTGTTAGTGTGAGCTACTACGTGCAGGGACGAGAAATAAAGTGATCGAAAGACGACTGAAAGCCGGCCGCGGTGGCCGAGGGCACTGAGGCGCTCCAGTCACGGTCTGCGCGGTCACTACGGTCGAGGTTTCGAATCCCCCCTCGGGCATGGATATTTGTGCCGTACTTAGTATTAGCTAGTTCGTAAGTAGTTTGTAAGTTTAGGGACTGATAACCCCGTAGTTAAGTCCCATAAGCTATACAAACATATGAATTTGAATTTGACGACTGAAACCTGATGCACGGTATTTCTAAGATACCTTTTCGGCATTTCACTGAATAATTGTTCTTTATTGTACTATGAAGATTTTTCCCTTAGGACACTTTTAAAGTTCTACAAAAAGATAAATTAGACACTAAAATCGTTGCTTACAAGAGGTAATGCGGATTTACGTGCGAGTACGCTGTACTGGGGCTTGTCCTGGGCAAATTCGCAGGTTATTCTACGTAGTATATTTGCAGTGGCGGCGCTAGACGAAAACATGGCGTCGGCGAACTCGTCTTTGCGAGGCCTCTTTCATTTTTCCAGTAAGGAGGAAAATGTTAAATAAAATGATCTGAATTATACATCAATAATCATTATAGTAAAATTTTATTAGTTTTATTGCAATGACAAAAATTACTATAGACATACACAAATTAAAATAAAGAAACTTTTCGGCCTTTCGTTTTACTAAATTTTTTATGATCGCATTTTAACTAATAGTAGCCGCTATTTCGGCTTCAGTTGATACTACTGACAACGTAGATTGTGTTTCTTGGCTCACTGTGCTTCTCAAGTATGTCTTAATCAATTTTAACTTTGAGATGCTCCTTTCGGCCGAACCTGTACTAACTGGAACTGTCAACATCATTCTGATTGGCATATAAGTATACTTTTTCCAAATTGTTTTCTAAAATGTACTGAAAGTTGTTTTGCGAGTATTTAACTAAAAATAACTTCATTGCTGCACTCATACGAAAATAAATACGGCCAACTAAATAGCTGCCAGCCGGGAATGGCCGAACGCACTAAGGCGTCATACCACGGTGAGATCGCTCTCGTCGAATCCCACTCTTTTTACGAATGTTGTGTTCGTCCGTTAAGCTAGAGTAAGTTAGATCAGGTCGTCGCTACATAAACTAGCAGTTGAAAAGCGCCGTTAAACATCAAATATAAAAAAAGAAGAAAAAAAATCTGAAAATTTGACAATGTTTTGCGAGGCCCCCAGAGGCGCGAGGCCGTCGGCGGTCGCCGACGTCGCCGACGCCTAGCGCCGCCACTGTATATTTGTCACGGTCAGTCGGCAAATAGCCTTGATGGACCAGTGGATCGCGATCGACCGGTTACCTCCCCTGCCATAGAGAATTTCCGAGATGCACTTGAGCGATGGGCTGCATTACGCCGGCGTCTACCAACCACTCAACAAGACTTACGGCCTGCTTTACAAGAAGAATGAGATTTATGGCATCATTTGCAGGTTGTCAGTAGTTGTCAGGCTTGTATTGCTGATCGAGTTGGTCATACGCATTACTGAAAACGTTACCCGATTCTCGGAATACTTGTGCAAAACCATTACATTGGAAAAAATACGAGGAAAACACGTTGCCGGCGGCGGTGGCCGAGGGGACTGAGGAGCTCCAGTCACGGTCTGCACGGCCACTACGGTCGGGGTTTCGAATCCCCCCTCGGGCATGGATATTTTTGCCGTCCTTAGTATTAGTTAGTTCATAAGTAGTTTGTAAGTTTAGGGACTGATGGCTCCCGTAGTTAAGTCCCATAAGCTATACAAACATTTGTTTTTTAAAAGAAAACACGTTGCTGTGCAAGCCGTTACGTATTTTTCAAGTGTTTTCGATCCATATAATTTGCATTTTTTTTCAGTTTACCATAACGTGTTTATAATCTGTTGGTTCTTGGTGAAGTATTGAATTACACTAAAAGAAACACTTTTTAACCTTATTACACAAACTTTATTGGCGCTGTACGACCTAGGTTTCGTGTTATAAGCCCATTTTCGAGTACTTAACTCTTTACTGATCACAAAGATGATAAACAACCAGAGGTAAACATCTCATAAACTCCGACTATCGATTCTTGACTTCAGCATACAGATTGTCTTTGTGACGATTACAATGTACATTTACCCATGTTGTAAGTGGTGTGCTGTTGTATTTGGTAATCCATTGTAACTTTGTCAAAATCATCACAAATATAATCTGTATGTTGAAGTCAAGAATCGATAGTCGGAGTTTACCTCTGGTTGTTTACCATCTTTGGGATCAGTAATGAGTTAAGTACTTGAAAATGGGCTTATAACGCGAAACCTTGGCCTTACAGCACCAATAAAGTTTGTGAAACAAGGTCAAAAGTTTTTTCTTTTAGTTTATCACACGTTTATGTCGTTTTTGTGGAAAAATAATTGCGCGATGATGGACGCGCGCTCTTTGGCCTGTGTGTGTGTGTGTGTGTGTGTGTGTGTTGTTCTTAGAGTAATATAGTGTAATTAGTTTGTATGTCTAGGGACTGATGACCCCAGCAGTTAAGTCCCTTAATTTTCTAAAATTTGAACTTATTGAAAAGTAAACGCAAACTTACAGATTTCCCGTTGGTTAATTTAATTTTTGACACCAGTGTAGATAAAACAGGGCCGTATATAATGAAGAAAAATATGAAATTAATGAATATAACGAAGAATATAATTACGGTGTCTGAAGGATTTTAATTAATGTTGTGTGAAGGCATCGTTGTGGTAGGTAGTCATATTTTTCTTTATCGGTGAGGAGATTAGAGTGATAGTGTTGTTAAGTTCGTGCCTTTTTTTTTTTTTCAAAAATTGCTATTTTCAACAATAAAACAGCTTGATCTCCATAAAATAAAAGGGACTTTAGTGAAAATTGTCTTCTCAATACGAATAGCAAAACTGATACAAACTATTGTGGGGTGTCTACTTAAAATAACTTATCGTTACATTTTTCTAGTCCTCTTCCCCCAAAAAATATATGTTATATTCACCACAGACAAGGACACCTTCCAATCTCAGAAATTCATTTTGGGATGAGGCTTCACTAGTTAGTAGTACACATCTAGTGTGTTCATCCATAGAAGTTTTAAAGCGCACAAAACAGAAAATTTCGAGAAAAAAGGCTTTAAATTTAAAAGCGCAGCACATATATATGTTCAATACTACTCAGTGAGTGATGTATAGCACTGTGGCGGAACGATTCAGGCAATAGCATGGCTGTTTGTCCGTTAAGCTTATGGAACTTAACTGCGGGATCATCAGTCCCCAAACTTACAAACCACTAGCTTATACTAACGACGACACAAACAGCCATGCCCGAGGAGGAATTCGAACCACCGACGGCGAAAGGCCTCGAGCATCGGAGCACAGCGCCTCAATGCGCTCGGCTAATCCGCCGCGACTGCGTGCCTGTCGATCATGTAGATGATCAGGATTCGATCGTACCTATAGGAAATTTATTATTTTTACAAATCGTTTCAAAAATGCCTGTCCGTCTGCCATACATGCTATGCGGAAAGAAATAAATCTGCTTCTCCATGGAGGTAACGAATATTTATAATCTCTCCACGGCGTGCAACAAGTTCAAGTGTTTGTGCATCTAATGGATTTAACTACGTTGGTCATCGGTCCCAAGCCTTACAAACTACACTTACACTTACTTAAAGTAACTTATGCTAAGGACAACACAAACACCCATGCCCGAGGGAGGAATCGAATTCCCGACGGCGAACGGCCGCGCTCACCGCAGCTGTGTGCGTTAGTGCGCATGGCTATTCTGCCGCAGCTCGGCGTGCCACATCCCTAATCAATATACATATATAAAAATGGAACGTTGGACGTGTGTCCGTATATTTCACTTGGTAGCCAAAATTTTTCACTGCAGACCAATGGCGGTTATGCATAAGAATAGCTTTTAGGCTCGTGGTGTGCACTATGGTGTTTTTGTCGTCCATAAAATGTGGAGCAATATGACGATCAACAGATAAAAAACAATGAGAAACACAGACATACATTAACTGAGCATTAACTACACTGTCAATACACCAATGATCTCTATACAAACACTGGAAAGACAACTGTAGTGCTTAGGATCACGTGATACACTTTCTTCAATTATTTTTCTTTATTCATACGCTTGTTGTAGAGAAACAAGTGCATATTGCAGTTTGAATAGTAAAACTGCCAAGAAAGATGCCAAAGCATAAGAAATAATTTTCTAATTCTCGATCCGTTTCTAAAAGACAGAAAACGGCGCTGAAATGTGAATCTACAGACGATGGTATTTCGAAATTTGTAGACGTTGTTTATCTTACACTGTTGGTATCAGCGATTTTTCGATATTACCATCCTTAAGGGGGTGAAGTAGGGAATGAACTTATTTTTTATTTAATATGTTGCTATTCAGGCAATTTTGAAGCAAGAAATACAAAACTTCGGATTTACATATTTGACTGGAATTTTAAAAACACATGTTTCGATATTTTTGGAAATTCAACCATTAAGATGGTCAAATAATGGAAAATCTTTTAAGGATGCTACTAAAATACGAAAATTTGGATTTTGAACCATGTTTAAAATTTATTAAAAAATGTGTTTGGGGATGATGCAGTAGGGGGTGGCAAATTGTATCAAAATACGTAATTAGGAAAACATTTTTAAAGCTAATTCTATGAAAATTTATATTTATAAATAGAAACAATCACTGCAGACCATCCAGACTACGCGTGCAAAGCAGCGGAAATTATGCTAGTTTTATAATAAAATTGTAATGACAATACTGTTTGACGCTTTAATGTACTTCCATTAATTGTATTACTCCATTTTTAAAACGAGATTATTGTAATATAATTGTTAATAGCCGTAACTGTTATTTCACAAATGAAATGAAGCTCTCCGTAATGCAATTAATAATATTTTATAGCATTAATTTCTATTTACAAATTGTTATAATTTTGTAAAACATTAAAAATAAAACGCCTCCCACGCTATAGACCCCTGATCATCTAAATGCTAACTAACCACGCTCTTGCCTGACGTATTTCGCCACACTACTATAGAGGACTCTTTCACTAGTATATAAAGTGTATATGTGCTATGCTTAAAACTTTAGAGCCCTTATCCTCTATATTTTCCGAATAGTGCGCTTTAAAACTTTTAAGAGTGGACGCTCCAGAGCAGTGTTCTTGAACCTGTGGGCAGCGACCCTCAAGGGGGTCAAAAACTTTGTTCAGGAAGGGCCCCCTCCACCATCACAGGAAGAAGTAATCGCGCCATGAAAAAACCAGCCAGGAACATGACTGAAGACTAGGGGTCCCGTATTGCAAAAACAAATGCCTAAGGAAAATGAAATAAATATTATATTAAAACTACGCGTTTCCTTGTTGATAATCAATTCTTACTTAATTAGAACAAAGACTGTTTTATAATAAAAACGACGTGTTAACAATGAGTAAACGAAATGCCTGTTTTCCAGTTACACGCGATAGCAAAATTTGTAAAATATGTCGTTTTGAGAAATACGATTGTTTACAAATCGACTATGCAGTGGGACCTTGCTCAAAGAGCAGAATTCGCTTCTGAGCTTTTCCTGCAATGCGAAACCTCACTATGCAATATATATTTTTCTGTAGGAATTCATGTAATAATATGATGCCTTATATTCAGAAATATAGATTTAAAATGTATCCTATAATGTGCAACGCTACACTTTTTTATTGTTTCCTTGCAAGAAAGTTATGTCAACAGAAGAGAAATTAAACTCGTTGCTACTGAAATAATGCACATGGCTGTGTTATGGTTCAGGGAGGGGATGGGGTGGTCGCCAAAATATTTTTGGCTGGAAGAGGGTCGCATATTCAAAACGTTTGGGAAACATTGCTGTACAAACATACATTGCTAGTAGTATGCGACGTTTCATCCCAAACAGAATTTCTGAAACCGCTATGTTTCCATGTGAGTTAAAAAATCAAGATACATAATTAATAATGTGGTTATAAATACTTTTATTAGATCTTTATTTGCCATTGATCGCTTATTGTTTTTACATTGATGACTAGTTCCGATTCGTTAAAGAGTCATTATCAAATATTAATTGTCCAGGCATGGTACGAAATATGCGTCAGATGAACCAACATCATAGTGGCAAGTTATAAATGGTATGCACATCATCAATCACATGTGCCTTACCTCATGTTGTTCAAGACCCTGTGCTATACTATCACACATGTCCATGTAGTGTGTCATCACAGCAAACACTGTAGATGGACTGATGCAATAAGCATAAATACTTATAATACTACAGTGTATGCTGTGATGACACACTACCAAGGCAAGGATGGGGCCCCTCCACGCCCACACCAACGTGGTGACCATCTCAAAAGTTCTACTGTCACCTCCGTAATTAAGTTAGTTTGCTAAGGTGGATCACGGGATGTGGGAACCGCGATGTTATCCGTACGTGTGGGTGCGATCACCCATTAATACGGTGCATCTGGAGATAGAATTGGTCGAAAGGTATACGAAGGGTAAAGGTATGTAAGGGCAGAGGAAAAAAAGTGCCAAGGCAAGAGCCAAGGGAAAAAAACCTCTGCGACAGTGGGGTAGGTATGAAGGGCAGTAGCGGTATGCTATCTGCGACAGATCATGCAAGGGTTGGTAATGTTAGTGATGGGTATTTTCTCAGTACCATTAACTTTGCTAGGTTCGTCATAAAGAATCAGTCCGTTTTGATGCGAGGTTCTGCTGCAGCTGAGCTCCAATGATGCCTCCTGGGTCGGCTGCGGCAGTTTACCCGTTAACATCGGCTGTGGCAGAATACCTGTAACATAGCCAAGTCTGTCAAGGTAGTTAGGCAGTTCGGTCATAGAACTGGCTAAGTGTGCGGGACTGTTTAGGTTTGTTTGTGTTTAGTGCGATGAATATGGGTTCCCTGCTTTGCCTGTAGGTCGGCTGTGGGCTCAGCTGGCATTGCCAGTCAGATTGCTGTTTTGCAGGGGTTTGCCATGTTCATCGTGTTTGTGAGTTGGTGTTGCCTACGGCCGTAGGTGGTTAGTCTCTGAGGAGAAGTGTTTTTGGGCGATTATGTTTCCACCTATGGTTGTGATCGTAGTTCCCCAAGCGTAGGATGAAGGGGTTGTTAGAGTGTCTCGAGTTTCTGTATAGTCGTGTGGCGAGTTTCTTGAATACCACCGAGAGGCGCTCTAGGCGGTATTCATTGTGAAGGTCCACGGTGCGTGTGTATCGTGGAGCATTGCTAATGATGCGTAGTACCTTGTTCTGTATGAGCTGCAGGCGGCGCAGCCGTGTTGGCGCCGCGTATGCCCAGCACGGAGCACCGTACGTCATCAGAGGTCTAATATGTGTCATGTAGAGGTTCCTCGACACCCGGCTATTCAGTTTGCTTTCCCTGTTGAGCATCGAGTAGAGTTGTTTGAGCCTCGCGTTTGCTCTGTTGGTCATGTGTTGTATGTGGTCCCCCCATATGAGTTTCCGGTCCAGCCAGACACCAAGGTATTTGACTTTCTCACGGAAGCGTATTGGGCGTGTATGTAGAGTAATTGGTCTACAGTGTTGGTGTTTGCGCAGGTGTTTCGGTCTGCGTGTGAACAAAACTGCCTCACACTTGTCGACGTTGACTTTAACACGCCATTTCTCCAATCAAGATTCGGCAGTTCTGAGTGCTGTCTGTAGGCGTGAGTTAATGTTTGATGGCTTCCAATCTTGCGCCATGATGGCGGTGTCATCTGCGTAGATTGCAGTCATCGTGTTATGTGTGGATGGAAAATCATTAATGTATAGGTTAAACAAGAGGGGCCCCAGGATGCTGCCTTGGGGTACTCCGGCTTGAATACCATGTCGTGTAGACTGTTTGCCCTGCACGTCAGTGTTGAAGCTTCTGTTGGTGAGATATGAGTGTACGAGATGCACGAGTCCGTCGGGAAACGCGGCGTCGTTAAGTTTGCGTATAAGGCCGTTGTGCCAGAGACGATCGAAAGCTTTTTCGATGTCCAGGAACACCGCCCTAGTGGCTTTGTTTTTGTTGTAGCCGTCTGTTATGTGTTCAACTACGCGGAGGAGTTGTTGTGTTGTGGAGTGGTGATTCCTAAATCCGAATTGCTCCGGTCTTAGGGTGTCATTGGTGATGCAGTGCCGAGTGAGACGTTTAATTATTACCTTCTCAACTATCTTACTGAGCGAGCTCAGCAGACTGATGGGTCGGTAATTTTGTGGGAGGGAGTTGTCTTTCCCTGGCTTCCTGAACATCAGGACCTTGGCCGCCTTCCAAAAGGCAGGGAAGTGTTGGTGTTGCAGGATGGCATTTGTGATGTGTGTCAGGTACTCTACTGCTCTATCAGTGAACTCCTGGAGAACCCGGTTTTGAATGCCATCATGGCCAGGCGCTTTTCTGGCTGTGGTGTGCTTGATGACCCATGTGATTTCATGTGTGCTAGTACGTCTAATTTCGTTGCGCGGAGGCTGGGCCATGAAGCGTGTGATCGCCTGGTCCGTCTCTAGTGTGAACACTGGGTCGGAAGGAGCCAGGTTCGGTGTGAATGACGCTGCTAGTGTTTGGGCCATTAGCTCAGCTTTCTCTTCCGCTGACTATGCTGGGCCGTTTGGTCCCTGTAAGGTAGGCGTGTAGAGTTTCTCCCTGGTGAAGTGTCTGGCCAGAGCCCACACTCCAGGACGTGTGGTATCAAGTCCAGCGAGTTTCTGGTCCCATTGTGTCGTTTTGAATGTTGTTATTTTACCCCGTATGATACCCTGTAGCCTGTTGACGTGATGTTTATACAGCGGACGCCTGGTACGCTGCCAGTATCTCCTGAGTCGGTTTCTCATTGAGATAAGGCCCAGGATTTCCTGGGGCAGGGCCGCTGAGTGTCGTTGTGTGGCACGTAATGGTATGTATTCGGCTATTGCGTCTTGGACAGCAGTTGTGAGGACTTCAACAGCTTCATCAATTTGTTCTGTTTGTGTAATCTCGTGAGTATCAGGAATACGATTATCAAGCGTTTCCTTGAACAGAGCCCAATTTGCGCGCTTGTAATTTAGTATCCTGCGTGGTTCATTGTACTGCAGTGTTTCTTCCGTGTGAAGTATAACGGGGGTGTGGTTGGAAGGCAGATCGTTTACAACCTCAAGGTTGAGGGTAACTGTTATGCCCTTGATGAGAGCCATGTCTATCACGTCTGGCCTTTGATTCCTTTGGTAAGGAATATAAGTCGGTTCAACCGTTGCAAGTGTGATGTAGTTTCTGCCTAGTGAGTGTTCGTACAGTTTTTTGCCGTTGCGATTTTGTCTGATTGAGTTCCAGTCGCGGTGTTTTGCGTTCAGATCTCCAGCGGCGATGACTCGCGGTGCAATGTTGAGTACTGTGCTGATGTCGCGTGTTACAATGTTACCAGGAGCGTTGTAGAGCGACACCAGTGCAGTGTATGCTCCGTTGAACTTGACCCTGACGGCCGTGGCCTCTAATCTTTCAAGTGCGGGGAGCTGGATATTTGTGTGTTCAATGTCTTTGTGTATGATGATTGCTGTTCCGCCTCCTTCTCTGCCGTCCGCTCGGTCGGTACGATAGACGCAGTAGCCAGTAAAGTTTAGTCTGTTGTGAGGTTTGAGTTTAGTCACACACTACCTGGACATGTGTGACAGTATAGTACAGGTTCTTGAACAACATGAGGCAAAGGCATATGTGATTGATGGTGTGCATACCATTTATAACTTACCACCATGATGTTGGTTCATCTGAAGCATATTTCTTACTATGCCTGGACAATCAATATTTGATAATGACTCTTAAACGAGTCGAAACTAGTCATCAATGTAAAATCAATAAGCGATGTATGGCAAATAAAGATCTCATAAAGTGATTCATAACCATTACATTAAACCATAAATAAGAAACAATGAATTAAAATTTGTGGTGCGGCCAGGTATCGAACCCGGACCTCCATGCTTACCAGACAGACGCCATTATGGCGCCTCGGAATAGTCTAAGTACGACTTCCCTCCACGTCACAAACTTTAATTCAACTTCTTTGTTCCATAGATAATTGCCACTACAACCAAGGCTCTGCATGCAGCGGAATAGCACCTCGGCAATGCACATTTTGGAACATTCCAGTTAAGGATATATAAATATCAATTTCAATGTAAATTCAAATACCCTGAGACGGTTTTCATCTCAAACATGTGCACGACATTAACGATAAATAAGAAGCAATGAATTAAAATTTGAGACGAAAAACCGTCTCAGGGTATTTGAATTTATATTTAAATTGATATTTATATCACCTTAGCAAGAATGTCCAATATGTCCACTGCCGAGGTGCTATTTCGCTGCATGGAGAGCCTTGGCAGTAGTGGCAATTATATATGGAACACAGAAGCTGAATTAAAGTTTCTGACGTGGAGGGAAGTCGTACTTAAACTATTCCGAGGCGCCTTAATCGTTATTGGTGCGGTGGTCTAACTGTAAGACGTCTGTCTGGTAAGCATGGAGGTCGGGGTTCAATTCCCGGTCGCATCACAAATTTTAATTCATTGCTTCTTATTTATCGCTAATGTCTTGGACATGTTTGTGACGAAAAACCGTCTCATGGTATTTGAAATTATATTTAAATTGATATATACATTACATTAAACATCGCCTTCTATGAAACAACCTGAATAAGGTTTCAAGTAATTATGTGTCATCCGTGAAGATTCAGTCCATTCTGACTTGTTTCTAGCCTTGTCATTTCTGAACCTCTATGAAATAAATGCAGTGTTGACTGTCGGCGATTCTCCTAATCTGGAAACTATCCCACCAGCGACATTGAAATGAACCTGTTACGAAATGTTCCAGCAATACCTCCACGAACCGTTTCGTGTAACGATTCCTTTACCCTATCGGTGTTAGAGATATGTGCAAGGTACTGTATGGAAAGCTTATGGGTGATATCAGAGATAGAGAGGATCAGAAAAATGAAATCCTCTGTCTGCTCTCCGCTGTGTGTTGCGCGTTCTGCCTCGGGCAGTATTTCAGACACCTTGAATTGCGTGGATGACATTCCTCGGGCTCAGTGGGGCGTCGCAACGCTACCGATCCTGCTGCTGCTAGCAGTAAGCGCTGGCTGTGTCGCCCCAAATATTGACGCTCTGCGATATTGGAATGTCAGTCTGCCGGCACTGCCTTAGGCGAGGCGGAGAGCGACACTGCGAGCCGACGCTGCAGACGGAGCGGCGGGTACAAAAAAATAAAGAGCCACTCCAGGGAGTATCGACACATTCTGCCAGCCACAGTGATAGGCGAGGTCCTAGAGGAACAGCTACGACTACTTGGGAATGCACGTACTTAATTACAATTCAGAGTACATTTCAGAAACTAATTGGTAGAATTACAATTACAAATTACAATTACGTTTCAGTGTGGTGCAATTATTGACCTAGATTAGTAAAATGACTCTCTGAAGAAAAATAAAACGCATTAAAATAGAACAGACTGATTAAAATACCAAACAATCCGCCGGCCGCGGTGGCCGAGGTGACTGAGGCGCTCCAGTCACGGTCATCACGGCCACTACGGTCGGGGGTTCGAATCCCCCCTCGGGCATGGATATTTGTGCCGTCCTAGTTAGTAAGTAGTTCATAAGTAGTTTGTAAGTTAGGGACTGATGACCCCGTAGTTAAGTCCCATAAGCTTAACAAACATTTGAATTTTTGTACCAAACAATCCGTTATCCCCTATTCCACCGCATGCAGGTCCACTTTAGTTCCGACTTAACAAATCCGTCGTGTCACATCTAACAACTGGTACGTATAGGTTTTTCAACACGAATCATTTTTTCACCAATTCTGTTTTACCCAATGGGAAACTAAAGCCAACCTGCAACTTAATGATTGATGTCTTGGAGGAGAAAGAATGGTCAGGATGAGTGTTTTTCCCTTGAGCAAACAGAATTTTTGTTTCTTAAGCGGCAAAACGTGTTTAGGAGATTTTTCTCCATTATCAGTGGTATTTTTTTCTATTACTCCACCTTAAATTCACATTTAGTGTTCCTCCTGGTTGCTTCATATTTGCAGTTCAGCGACAAGTATCATCCGGTTTGTCATCTCACACATAGCCGAAGAGTTCGCTAAGCAAATACAAACAGAATTCGAAGAATTAGGGACTAACCTTGACCTAAATTGAACCACAAAAATTGTACACGATATATATAAAAATATTTATTGTAAAAAGTAAATAAATGGATACACAATTTACAAACAAATCAAGTATACGTTTATCGATGTAACTTACTGTTGACTCTGCAAGTCGGCTGAATTTCCAAGTTTTTGTTAGTAAGCCTAGCCATAATGGCTGAATGAATCTCTTCGAACACACTAAATACACGCTCCACAGGAGTACTTAATGTCATTCCTTAATTTAATTTAAAAAATAACGGTTTATGGAAGTATATTTCACATCTAAACTTCTTGGCAGATTAAAAGTGTGTGCCGGAAACGGGACTCGATACTAGGACCTTTGCCTTTCGCGGCCAAGCGCTCTGCCGACTGAGCTATCCCGACACGACTCACGATGCCGCTTCACAACTTTACTTCCGCCAGTACCTCGCCTCCTACTTTCCAAACTTCACAGAAGCTCTCCTGCGAACCATGCAAGACTAGCACTCCTGGAAGAAAGGATATGGTGGACACATGGCTTATGCACAGACTAAGGGATGTTTCCAGAATGAATCTTTCACTCTGCAGTGGAGAGTGCGCTGATACGAAACCTTCTGATCGATTAAAATGTATGCCAGAATCGGGACTCGAACCTGGGACCTTTGCCTTTCGCGGACAAGCCCTCTAACAACAGAGTTTCACGGAGCGTGAAAGGTTCCAGGTTCGAGTCCCGGTTCCGGTACACAATTTCAATCTAACAGGAAATTTTATATCAGCGCACATTCCGCTGTAGAGTGGAGGTTTCATTCTACATTTCACGTAATTTGAACTACTGGGAAGGTATGAAGTTGCCTCATTCAACATCATTTAAATTCAAGATAATTCCTTAAGTACGGAACCTCAGTGTCGCTGCTTCCTATGTTGCTTGCCATGCTGCACGTGCACAGTGCACAAATGAGGAAAGAAAGACAAGCAAATACCAAACAGTTCTTATCTTACCTCAAAGTACCCCATAAAATAATGAACCTTCAACCATATATACTACTATAGTCGAAGAAAGAACGAATAATGATTGCACCAAAGAATATAGAAGGGAGTACTGGAGCGACGTGTTGCGGTGCGCGCGGTCGTCCGCCGTCGGGGGTTTGATTTTCCTCTCGGGCATGGGTCTTTGTGTTGTCCTTAGTTTAGTTTACCTTAGGCTAAGTAGGTGCTAATAACCAGGCTGTTAAGTCCCATAGATTCACAAACATTTGAACATTTGAATAAAGAAGTGATATATTTTTCACCTTCTGTGAAATACGTATAAAAGAAAACGACTTGCCACAAAGTAACGATTACTGTTATATTCAAATAAGTACATTGCTAGTACAAATTACATTTTCTACAATGTAATGATTACAAGGAAAAATTACGTGCAATGTAATCGTTACATGTAATTCATTTACTCTTACTTTTATTCAGTTACTTATAGTCAGTGGTCAGCGACTGCTTTGTACAGAAGATCCCACAAACACTAATTGTGGGTTTATGATGGCGACGTATGTCGGGCTATCATTAATGTAGAGTCTATTGGTAGATATCGGAGGTTCCCAAACGACTGTCTCGTCAGGATCAACCATTGAAGGAACCAGCACAAACAGGTGATGGATAAATTAATTAGCTATGGAATGTACAGTTTTACTTCAGAAGTGGTTTTAAAAAGCGAAATTGCTATATTCTCATTTCTAGGTGAGTCACTGAATGGATTAAACAAAAGATTGCAAATGCTGGGTGCATTATTTGATTTAACAAAAACGTTTGATTGTGTTAATCACACAATATTGTTGCAGAAGCTGGAACATTATGGAGTAGCTCACTATTTGTTCATCTCATACTTTAGTAACAGATAGAATAAGGTAATAATCTGCAGTGTTAAGTCTGGAGAAAATGTTTGTTAAGCTTAAGAGACTTAACTACGGCCGCGGTGGAATAGCCGAGCGGTCTAAAGCACCTCGCTGCGGAGCGCGCGGTTGCTCGTCGTGGAGGTTCGAGTCCTCCCTGGGGCATGGGTGTGTGTGTTGTCCTTAGGTTAGTTTACCTAGGCTTAAGTAGTTTGTAAGCTACGGACTGATGACCACATAGTTCGGTCCGATAGATCTACTAACATTTTTGAACTTAACTACGGGGTTATCAGTCCCTAAACTTACAAACTACTTATGAACTACCTACAGCTAAGGACGGCAGAAATATCCATGTCCGAGGGGGCATTCGAACCCCCTACCGTAGTGGCCGTGCAGACCGTGACTGAAGCGCCTCTGTCCCCTCGGCCACCGCGGCCGGCTAAGTGGGGAGACACAGTTAAGTGTGAGAGGGAGAGCACAGTTAAGTCCGGGGGGCGGTGCCCCAGGGGTCTGTTCTGGGGTAGCTATTGTTTCTCATTTATATAATTCTAGTACATCTAGTTATTCTCCCATACTTCTGTTTGATGATCACACCAGCTTGGTAATGAAGGATGTTGTTTGAAGGCCAGATATCTGTCCTGTGAGATAGTTACTCTTGGTCGACCTGGTATTGGCCTACGACGAACATCCCCCATTTCTTGGAATCTCCAAGGCCTAGAAAGCAAACTTTGTGACACATTCAAGGCTACTGCGACTTCTGTCAGCCCTGATTCAAGCCAGTTGAGTATTCTAACCTGTAGTAGAGGCTCCAAATTGCGTTGTTTTGCCATTATGTTGTCCCTTTCACCACGAGATTGCACTTCGCTCACTGTAACAAGGCAGACATGAACGAGGAATTAGTGTTCTCAGGCACTGGCCCCAGCACTTGAGCCGCTATTCATATTATGGAATATTCCTTTCCTACACAGAAAATGTAAAAGTATATAAGTGCAATTATCGGCGACCGTTCGCATTTCCCCGATTAATCTTTTTTTTTTTTTTTTTTTTTTTTTTTTTTTTTTTTTTTTTTTTTTTTTTTTTTTTTTTTAATTATGCTCAACTTCGGTCACTAGTGCAGTAAGCTGTTTTCCGAGTATTCATTCACAGTTATCTGATCAGTAATTTATGATAGAAATAGTTGAACACTACTATATGGATGCTCAAATCATAATACAATTTCGCCCTTCTGCTGTTCAGGAAGCAGTTCCTTTCTTCGCCAATTCTACGAAGAACCTCCCCATCCGTTTACTTGTCAGTTCACCAAATTTTCAGCCCTCTTGTACACCAATTTATCTCAAATGCATATATTCTTATTTCTTCCGCATTTCTAATGTCCAAGTTCCACTTTCATGTGAAGTGGATTTATTCTCCTTTGCAATATAGCAGTGATTTTCAACCTTTTAAACACGCAACGTCATTTCCGAGTAAAAGTGCCTGGCGATCCTGAAATGAAGCCATGTCAGCGATTTCAAAGACAAAGTATTTAATTCTCTTTCTTAGATATATCGGAGATCTGCGCAGCCATACACTTCTGATGAAAGTTGCAGTAGCGGAAACGTATCAAAATTGAAAAATAAATAAATAAAAATAAAATAAAACTTTGACTACAAGTATTTGACGTAAACATTTGCTGTAATGAATGATATATCTCAATATGTAATTTTGTGGCGACGTGATGTCATTTGCGAGTATGAAACCATCAAAGCTAATGCATCACCCCTTAATATTTCAAAGATGCTCATAAATTTTGTATTTCTTCGAAAGGATACTGAAAACCCTTAACAACTACTATGATCCAGCAATAAAAAGTATTGTTCAAAAACTGCTAAAATGTTTGTAAATCTATGGGACTCAACTGCTTGATTATTAGTCCCTAGCCCACAAACTACTTAATCTAAGGTAAACTAAACTAAGGACAACACAAACACCCATGCCCGAGGGGGGAATCGAACCCCCGACGGCGGACGGCTGTGCGCACTGCAATACGGTGCTGCAGTACACGCGGCTAGTCCGCCGCTGCATGGTATTGTTAGGTATTGATTAAAAGTAATATCTTGTTAGTGATTATGACATAACAATATTTGTATAACTGACAAAGTTATACAAGAAGACTACGACAATTGAAAATAACTGTTACGGTACTGCAGAAACAATGTTAAGTCACTTACTTAACAAGTCATCATTAGGTGGAAAAGTAGCTTCGTTCTTACACGTTTCGCTCGGTTCAAAATAAGAAATCAAAGGTGCCATGGGTACACTTGCACCCGTGACACTTTTGACGCCTGATGGTCACCCGAAGCGTGTTCAAATGTTCAAATGTTTGTAAATCTATCGGACCAAACTGCGTGGTTATCAGTGCGTAGCTTACAAACTACTTAAACCTAGGTAAACTAACCTAAGGACAAACACACACACCAATGCCCCAGGGAGGACTCGAACCTCCACGACGAGCAACCGCGCGCTCCGCAACGAGACGCTTTAGACCGCTCGGATACCCGAAGCGTGACACAACGCTATTTTTCCACCTGCGGATGACTTGTTAATTAAGTGATTTTCACGAAGTCGCGATGGAGTGACCGAGCGCTCTAATGCGCCAGCTCCATTGCGCACGGTTGCTCTCATTGGGTGGTCCGAGTCCTGCCTCGGGCATGGGTGTGCTTTTTTCCTTAGCAATAGTTAATTACGTTATTTTAAGAGGTTTGTGTGCCTAGAGGTGATAACCGCAACAGTTAAATCCCTTCGATTTACAAACATTTACACTTTATCATATTCACAGAATATGTAACACCACCTGTGAATAGGCAAAGCTGAAAATGTGTACCCATATGGGATTCGAACCCGGGTCTCCTGCTTTCGATGCAGTTGCGATGACCACTACACTACTGGGGGCACAGTGATCACTGCACCTGCAAGGACTACCTTAGCACACCTCCCGTCAGACACAATGTCTCAGCTTTACCCTGCCCACAGTACACAAACTCGTAGTTTCAGAAACTAATTACCGCAAGAGTAATGGCCCAAAACTTGCTACCTCTCCCCACTAACGAAAGGATCATTACCCGTCACTGCATTTATATATATATATATATATATATATGTGTGTGTGTGTGTGTGTGTGTGTGTGTGTGGCATCTGTTTCGAAAGAATAGACGTCACTGTCACTGTCCTGCAGTTATTTTTTCATTTTTACAGAATATATGACATCAACTGCGAATAGGCAAAGCTGAAAATGTGTACCCAGCTGGGACTCGAATCCGTGACTTCTGCTTTCTAGGCAGTTGCTGATAGCTTTGTCATGTCGAAATGCTTTTGCAAAATATTATGTACCCTTCATTCGAGATGCCCACAGCACTAGCAGTCTCACGCACCTTAACTCTTCTGTCATGCACCACATCCTAGATGTTATCAATGATTTCTGGAGTCTTAACCTCTACAGGGCGTCCAGTACGTTCAGCGTCAATTGTGCCCATATGGCCACTCCAAAAATGTGAAAAGTCACCATAATGATTATGAACTTGTCTTTAGTCTCCTGAGGCGTTTTTCTTTTCATATGTGTAATGTTTAATCACCACACGTTTCCTTATTCGTCTATTCTTTGACAATCACTCGACTTCCTTGATTAGCACGAATTCCCAACACAATGAAACAGACCAATATGACTGAAACTTGGTGTGCATTCTTTCCAAAGATTCTACTAACTAGACATGAGGTCGATACGGTGGTACGGTGGTGCCATCTATTGGACTTAGTACGGACTTTTCAAACGCTCCTTTTAAGTACTGTTTTTATTCCAGGCTGTCATAACGGGAGGCAGTGAGAGCGGAGGAACACCACTGCAGGCCTTGGGCAGGGCCAACGACCGCTTGTAGCGGCTCGGTGAATAATTCACCGCATGGAGAGTAAGGGTGGCGGATACAGGGCACACCGGGGCACAAAGGCAGCAGACGGGGCACACACGACCCCCACCCCAGCCCAGCCTAATGGAGGACCGAGACAGCCAACCAGCCTCACAATAGGGCGCCCTCGGCTGCACTCCTTCAACGAAAGCAGCCTTACAGCGCTCTACGCACGAGATCGGCAGGAAATGTACTACTGGCCATTAAAATTGATACACCAAGACTAAATGCAGATGGTAAAGGGGTATTCGTTTGACAAATATATTTTACTAGGACTGACATGTGATTACATTTCCACGCAATTTGTATAGATCCAGAGAAATCAGTACCCATAACAACCACCTCTGGCCGTAATAACGGCATTGATACACCTGGGCATTGCGTCAAGCAGAGCTTGGATGGCGTGTACAGGTGTAGATGCCCATGCAGCTACAAGACGATAACACAGTTTATCAAGAATAGTGACTGGCGCATTGTGACGAGCCAATTGCTCGGCCACCATTGAACAGACGTTTTCAATTGGTGAGATATCTGGAGAATGTGCTGGCCAGGGCAGCAGTCGAACATTTTCCGTATCCAGAAAGGCCCGTACAGGGCCTGCAACATGCGATCGTACATTATCCTGCTGAAATTTATGGTTTCGCAGGGATCGAATGAAGGGCAGAGCCTCGGGGCATAAACACCTGAAATGTAACGGCCACTGTTCAAAGTGCCGTCGATGCGAACAAAAGGTGACCGAGACGTGTAACCAATGGCATCTCATACCATCACTCCGGTTGAAACGCCAGTACGGCGATGACGAATACACACTTCCAATATGCGTTCACCACGATTTCGCCAAACACAGATGAGACCATCGCCAGCCGCGGTGGCCAAGGAGACTGAGGCGCTGCAGTCACGGTCTGCACGGCCACTACGGTCGTGGGTTCGAATCCCCCCTCGGGCATGGATATTTGTGCCGTCCTTAGGATTAGTTAGTTCATAAGTAGTTTGTACGTTTAGGGACTGATGACCCCGCAGTTAAGTCCCATAAGCTATACAAACATTTGAACATTTGATGAGACATCTTGATTCTGTAAAACAGAACCTAGATTCATCCGAAAATATAACGTTTTGCCAATCGTGCACCCAGGTTCGTCGAACTGTTCGTGCAGATGGTGGTTGTCTTGCAAACGCCCCTATCTGTTGACTCAAGGATCGAGACGTGGCTGCACGATCCGTTACAGCAATGGGGATAAGATGCCTGTCATCTGGACAGGCCGTTGGGATCCAGCACGGCTCCTGAACCCACTGATTCCATGTTAAACAGTCATTGGATCGCGAACAATGCGAGCAGCAATTTCGGGATACGATAAACCGCAATCGCGATAGGCTACAGTCCTCTTTACACGAGGCATCTCAACAACGTTTCACCAGGCAACGCTGGTCAAATGCTGTATGTGTATGAGAAATCGGTTGAAACCTTTCCACATGTCAGCACGTTGTAGATATCGCCACTGCGCCAACCTGT
Source organism: Locusta migratoria (assembly GCA_026315105.1). Lineage (NCBI taxonomy): Eukaryota > Metazoa > Arthropoda > Insecta > Orthoptera > Acrididae > Locusta > Locusta migratoria. The sequence goes on along the minus strand of CM048750.1, from coordinate 283,237,621 downwards.
GTGAATGATCTGAAAAGGTAATCATTTGCATATCGCAGCATCTTTCTCCTGTCGGTTAATTTCGCGTCTGTAGAACGTCATCTTTGCGGTGTAGCAATTTTAATGGGCAGGAGTGTAGAAAACGCTGCACCATCAACACCTTGACCGAAAGCAGTCAGACCAGACTGAAATCCTCATTGCTGGGCCTGCAGTATAGTAAATGTAAGATCCAGTATCAATGCTGAATCCCAATATCTAATGCTATAGCTGGGTCAACAATTTGACATTTTCAAGCGCTAGCGTGTATATATAAATGACACTGATAATGTAACATATTATAAGTCTGAAATTACGAAATTACGTCTACGATGTACTGATTATTATTAATATCTGGCGATACTAATAAAAGCGTATGTAATAAAAATACGTTTGCATAGAATATCGCCACAGGTATGCGATTGGATTCGTGATTTCCTGTCAACGTAAACAGTACATTGTAACTGATGGAAAGTCATCGTCTAAAACAGAACTGATATCTGTCGTTCCCCAGGGGAGTGTTACAGAGCCCCTACTAGTCATTATCCTTATAAACGATTTACGAGTCAATGTGTGCAGCTCTCGTAGACTGTTCGCCGATGATGCTGTCATTTATCGGTTATTAAAGGCACAAGAAGATAAAAAGCAGAAACAAAATGATTTACATAAGATATCTGCATGACGGGAAATTTGCAATTGACCGAAAATAATGATAAGTGTGAAGTCATCCACGTGAGCACTAAACTCCATACATACGTCAAATTAGTAAAATCTTAAGACCAGAAATTCAACTATATAGCTAGGAATAACAATTACGTAGAACTTAAATTGAAAAGAACACATAGAAAATATTATAAGGAAGGCGAACCAAATGCTACGTTTTATAAGCAGGACACAGAGAAAATGCCTACACTACACTTGCCCGTCATATTTTGGAGTAGTGATGCGCACTGTGGGATACCCAGCAAGTGGGACTCACGATTGATGTAGAAAAAGTTCAGAGAAGGGCAGCTCGTTTTGTATTATCGCGTTGTAATGGACAAAGTGTGACAGTGTGCACGATTTGAGGTGGAAATCATCACACATTCATTGGCGCTATTTTTTTTTTTTTTTTTTTTTTTTTTTTTTGAGAAATTCCTGTCACCAACTTTGTTTTCCGAATGCGAACATTTTTTGTTGGCACGCACATACATAGGGACACATGATCACCGTTATAAAATAACAGAAATCTGATAGAAAACTGAAAGATTTTGATGTTCCTTATCCCCGCGAGCTATTAGAGAATCGAACTATAGAGAAACATCATAATAACTGTTAAGTGAACCCTCTGCCGTGGACTTCAATATGATTTGCAGGGGATTTATGCAGATGAGCAATTATAATAAAATTCATGAATTATTCCTGAATTTTCCAGTGATAAATGTGTTTGTTGCTAGGCTTTCTGCAGTTTGATTTTGTGACGTTATTTTCGATATACGCCAAAGATATTTTATAGTTACAAGGGTGTCAACTAAGTCACGGGAGACGAGTAATATTTTACGTTGCTCAGAGAGAATTACATTTTCTACCTGTCTGTTGACGTTCATCATACCGTTGGTTATCGGCGTTTTCATCGATCAAGTCAATAAAATTCACTAGCTAATCTTTATGTTTTAAATCGGTGTTATGATTCAGTATTTCATTTGTTCAATTTATAACTGAAAATTATTCCGAATGATTGAGACATGACATTGTGTAACATTGAAATAAAATACGCAAGTTTTTCAGATGCCAAAACACGGCGTTTTGAGTCGAGGGAATATAAGTTATGAATAGAGGGAAGTTGCTTTATTGCTGGACCGCGAGAGACGTGCTTCGCAAGGAGTTCGAGATACGTCTGTGGGATGTCGCACATACCCCAAACTGTCCGAATCGCGGCGGGCTCTAGTAATAATGATAAAACTTTAAATGTAAGTGTGTTGTTGAACACTTCTATATTGAAAACTACTCGACGAATTTCCACACGATCTCCACACTAAAATTGAGCGAAATCTGGGGCAACGTAGAGATTTCTCGTCAAAATCGTAAAGTAATGGTATCATAATTTAAAGAGTTCTCAGTAACTGTAGCCTCACAATTTATACAGGGTGAAGGGAAATTTGCGCACTTGAGCTTCGCATCATGATTCCTCGCATGGCAGTTATACAAAAATGACTCTTAGGAAGTTTAGTCTTGCGGATATTCTGCGGTAGTAAAAGGACGTCGAAGACTGTGATGGGTGTGTGTTCCAAACGTCAGTGTGTTTCAGAAATACACAATTACACCTACAAAACTCTAAGGCAGTGTTTCTCAAACCTGTGGGTCCCGACCCTCAGGGGGTTTGCAAAGGCTTCCTTGTAGGGTCACTGTCACAGTAGGAAGTACATTGTGACGTTACAACAACGTGCAACACCCATCTGGAGCGCAAAAGCGTGATAGTTGGACAGCGGATAGCGTCGAAAGTTGTGACGAGTAAGCGGGCAATCGGCCAAGGCGAGGAGGTAAGACTCGCTGGATTTCCCATCAAAGCAGCAGGCCAAGAGTAAGAGGAGACCACGCTAGCGGGCCGCGTGCAAATGGAAAACACGAGGCGGAGGTGACATCGAGTCCAACTGCCACTTTTCCCGCCGAAAAAACGGCGTTGTCTTTACAGTACAGTATCAGAGTTACAGATTAGCACGTAGTAGCAAATTAAAGAGGACACCTACACGTTTCAGATGAGGGGTGGACATCATTTATATTAATTTTATATCAAAAGTAATTCATAAAACTAATATTTATTCAATGAGAGGTTCCCAGCCAAGATCGCTTTCGGCGTGTTAGACGCCATATTCAGACCTTTAGTTATTTTTTACATAAATTCACTGCTATTACAACAATTTTGACATAGCAAAACGGAGTACATCCACATTGTTGGGTCACCAAAATAAAATTTACACGTCAATAATAGAACGTCAGAACCCATCTTTCTTAAGGTCTAAACCAGAGGCACTTCAGAGTCCAAGTATTGGACGCCTTTAAATACAGAAATGCGACTAGACATGCATGGAGACTAATTTCTTGCGTACTGAGTGAGGTTTTTGTGGAAATGAAGAGTAAAAATAAATATTCATTTCTAACTGGTACACTAATGTGTGTTGCAATTCTTTATTAGATCTTTGCTTTGTATCAAGGCAGCAAAATTTGTCATGTAATATTTCGCCAAAGTGTTTGCGATTCATTAACGTATGTTTCAAATCAACTTCTCTCAAGCACGAAAGCCAAGCGTTTGCGGTATGTGTAGAAGCATCGCTCCTCCAATAAAATATCGACTGGTATTTTTGCCGGCCGTCCAAAACTGGTGTGTGTGTAACCGGCTGAAGGGTCGCGGGCCTCCTAACCTTGTACTTACAGGGTTAAGGGAAGTTTGAACGCATTTTTATCACCTTTATGGATTCTCATATACATATATATATTAAAATCACTCATAAACTCACGTGGGAAATTGAGACCAAAAAATTCGGTAATTTTTATGTAGAAGGCTGTTGATTCCTTTGTGATTCAATTATGCGTTTGTATTGGTAGCATTGTCAGAAAAAGTATAGTATCCTTGTCTAGAATAAACAAGCGTGATATGTCGAAGTGCTAACGTTTTCCGAGGAAAAGTGACGGATAGATTGGTAAATCTCTAAAAAAGTAAAGTACGACGCCAAAACGAAGTGTTTCTAAGAAACGTGGGTTTCATGCTAATAGGTATTGGAGTAAAAGGAAACCAGTACGCAGCATTTGCCCTTCTGGACCTAATTCATGGTGGAATTACCGCAGTGCCCAGTACTCAAACAGTTCATAACGCCATAAACATTCTATCCCATTACCAATCACGGTTATCATAAAACCTATTTACAGAGACCTCGCGTACCCTGAATTACTGATGAAGTGTCTGCATGTCTAAGAAACGTGGGTTTCATGCTAATAGGTAATGGAGTGAAAGGAAACCAGTACGCAGCATTAGCCCTTATGGACATAATTCATGGTACAATTACCGCAATTCTTATTGTTATAGACATTCCACCCCATTACAAGTCACGGACATCATAAACCCTAATTACAGAGACCTGGCATATCCTGAATTACTGAAGAAGTGTCTGCATGGGCAGACTCAATTGAAGACACTAAAGGATCAGTGATGCTGTTATTGTTTTTTAATGATGCCAACAATGGTAGGATGAAAGTGCTACAGCATATGGGAATTAGTTCTGGATCACACTACATCAGAGAACTTGAACGTATGGACGAGGTTCGCATGCAGCACAATTGGCCAGTAAGGAGTCCAGAAAGAAGCAAAAGAAACTTGGTAAAAGGTCGAGAGGATGTCATACAGTATGGGGCAGGGCGCTTCTGAATGACTAAAAATAGCCGCCGTGAATGGCCATAGCACTGACACGCTATGCTTTGATGCGCCAAGCCGTTCCCTCTTCGGGGTTCGAATCCTCCGTCGGTCATTTATGTTTCTGCTGTCTTTAGCCTTAGTTAGTTCATAAGTAGTTTGTAAGTTTAGGGACTGATGACCTCGCCGTTAAGTCACATAAGTTCAACAAACATTTGAACATTTTTTTACTAACAATAAAAATGTTAAGGATCTATTATGTGAGTTACAGCCGTTGGAAACTTTAGAGGCCGTTCCTGAAAATTTACATTTTCTGTTGCGTGTTTCCCTAAATCTCTGAAACCACTTCGAGAAGAGCTATCAAATTTTGAAGGACTAATAACATACACATTTTGACATTGTTAGTTCCTTTTTTGTCCTGTGTTTCCACAGTAGCTTTTTTATATTATAATGTAGATATTTATGTAAACCGTCTTCTTTGTCGCCTTCAGTCTCGAGATAGTTTTGATGCAGCTCAGTACCCTACTCTATCTTAAGCAAGCGTCTTCATCTCCTCATAAAATGCCAACTTACTTCTATTTCAATTTTTTATGAAACTGAGTAATAAAAGTTTCATATTGCCATATGCATTTCGTCTTTATTAGGAAGGCATCATCAGTGGCAATATTGGTGGTTGCTGGTCTACATTCAGGTTGTTTAGTTTCCAGTTATATTCCCTAGCCGCTTTTGTTTTTAGCACTTTGCCGCTAGCACCAATAGGCACATGATTTTTTTGTTGTGTTCAAATAAGCAAAACAAAATTAACAAAATAAGAAAAGGGCATGTGCCTAGTGGTGCTAGTGGTGAAATGCTGAAAACAAAAACGCCATGGGAATATAACTGGAAAGTAAATAACCTAAAGTCAGCAATCAGCACTACATGTAAACCAGCTTCCACCAAATATTGCCACTGATGATGCCTTCCAAATAAAGGCGAAATGCGTATGGCAATATAAAACTTTTATTATTCCGTTGCATAGACAGTTTACATATATGTCTGCATTGTAATATACGTATTATGAGTCTTCTGAACTAAAAGAAGAAGAGGACAATTATAATTATTAAGATAACGTACAAATACGTACAGAAAATTTTAACCGTGTAATTAAAAAATTGTATTTCCCAAACAAGTGTCTGAAATGCAAATGTAGTTCAGTAGGCGCAGAACATAAAGTTCAACGTCCTGTATAAGTTTCGTGTCAATGGCTACAATGGTTCCTGAAACAGAGGGAAGCCAAGTCACTAAATTTAACAATGTCGGGATTGGGAGCTCCAACTCCACTTAAAAGCGATGCTATACAGAGGCCCTTCTTTAACACCCGTTGTGGAACGCGGGGATATAGCTGTTGAGATAAATAAAGGAAGAGCGTTTGCCTCACACCGTACGGTGTCATGTAAGCTGCACGGAAAAAGGGACCGACGTACACGCGCCGTGGGACACAGGAAAGACCCGCGGGGAGCACAATTCAGACCAGAGATAAACCGCTGTGGCGCGCCCTGCTCCTGTGGGGGTTGTGGGAGAGGGGTTGGGTAGGGGGTGGGATAATTTCCATTAGGGCGCGGCGTGGCTTCGGCGCCATCTCGACCGCGGCCACGACCACGACCGCCAGCGCGGCGCTGGGTGGCCATTACTGCCGACGTCACAGTAATGCTGGCGGGACCGCAAGACCGCCGCACCGCCTCACAATTGCCCCGTCGCGCCGGCCTGGCACTGCGTTTGTTACTGCGCGGCCTACTGCTGCTGACTTAACGACTCTCAGCTATTCTAAACTGTGAAGCTGAGGAAAAAAAGGAAAAGCAAGCAGACGGAAAGGAGGTAATCTTATTTAACTGGTTGAGACAGCATGTGACAGGTCGACTAACTTCCTGCATCGAACACGTTATCTCCCCCACAAAAAAAAAAAAAAAAAAAAAAAAAATGCTACTAGCGTCGCTACGTTAGCAAATATACATGGTGTCCCACTCAACTATTTCACCCCAGATACCTCTGAAACTACAAGAAATATTGAAAAACGACTTACCGTCATAAACGTACGGTAGGAGCTAATGAAAAGCCGCTGTGGAGTAGCCGAGCGGTCTAAAGCGTCTCGCTACGGAGCGCGTGGTTGCTCGCCGTGTGAGGTTCGAGTCCTCCCTGGGGCATGGGTGTTTGTGTTGTCCTTAGGTTAGATTACCTAGGTTTAAATAGTTTGTAAGCTACGGACTGATGACCACGCAGTTTGGTCCGATAGAACTACAAACATTTGAACATTTTCTAATGAAAGTAGGTACTATGAAACACTCTAAAAAGTGAAGAAATATAATTTTCAATACAAACTTATGTTTGTTTATTGTATACCCCATATTATTTCTTAAGGAATCGATAGGATAAAAAAGCACAAAAAGAATGGCGTTTGTTGCACCGCGATTGGTCACTTACATCCGGAGAAACTGCGAAGCGAAGTTGACGTTTGAAGCACATAAGGCTCGGTGCTAGCGCGTGTCCTAGGCTCAAGCGAGACTCACGGCTGAGCCTCGGACACGTGCTAGCAGCGCGCATCATGTGTTTCAAACGTCAACTTCGCTTCGCAGTTTCTCCGGATGTGACGCAACGCGGTGGAACCAACGACATTCTTTTTGTGATTTTTCACCCAATCGATTTCTTAAGAAATAACATGGGGTATCCATTAAAAAAACATAAGTTTGTGTTTAAAATAATATTTCTTCACGTTTTAGAGAGTCTCATAGTGCCTACTTTCATTAGCTCCTGCCGTACGTTCATGACGGTAAAAGTCGTTTTCCAATATCTATTGTAGTTTCAGAGATATCTGGGGTGAAACAGTTCAGTGTGACACCCTATATACACAGTGCTAAAAACCACTCGTTGAAGTCTCCAGTAACCAAAAACGAGATAAGAAACAACTAAATAGAACTCTAGAAGCTAAAAAATATATACCTGTAAAGATATACCTACGATCAGCGGTGCCAACAGAAGGGGAGGGGGGGGGGGGAGAGAGAGACATGACACAAACTACATCATTGAAATTACTGAGTGTACTTTTGGCCAGGCAGAGAGTGGGTCTTTATAAAATAATTTAGAATACATGAAATACAAGCTATTTAATTTCAATAGCAAAATTACAAACGTAATAAACTAGGAATCCAGTACCTAATATCACGAGCGTGGTGGAGGGGGGGGGGGGGGAGCGGGGGGAGCAGGCTGGTGGCAGTATCGATGGAGGGAGTCATTGGCCAAGGGGGGGAGAGCATATTTTCCTATGATAACAATAAAGGCCCTAAAGGGGCAAGGGGCAAAAAACGTATTAGACGGCTAGCCGTTATTAGTACTAGACGACTCTCGCCGGCAGCCATTAATTATATTTTACAGTCATATACATATAAAAGAAATTATTCAGAAAATTAAGGGAGACGAAAACTTGATTGTCATGGGGTACTGGATCTCGGTAGTATGAAAAGGAAGAGAAGAAAATGTTGTCGGTGAATAATGACTGGGGAAAAGAAATGAAAGAGGAGATCGCCTGGTAGAATTTTGTGCGAGTACAAATTAATTATCACCAACAATTGGTTTTAGCATCATGAAAGAAGGCTGTATACGTGGAAGAGACCAGGAGACACTGGACGGTACCAGACCTATTTTATAATGGTAAGGAATAGATTTAGGACCCAGGTTTTAGACTGTAAGACAAACCCAGGGGCGATGAAGTCTCTGACCATAACGTATTGGTGATGAACTCTGGATTAAAACTTAAGAGATAGCAGAAAGGTAGAAAAGTTAGAAGACAGGACCTGGATAAACTGAAGGAACCAGAGGTTGTGGGTTTCAGAGGGAGCATTAGGAAAGGATTGGTTGAAACGGGGTAAAGTAATACAGCAGAAGAAGAATGGGTAGCTCTGAGAGATAGAGTAGTGAAAGGAGCAGATGATCATATAGGCAGAAGGACAAGGGCTAATAGAAATCCCTGGATAACACAGAATATAATGGACTTAATTGATGAGACGAGAAAATATAAAAATGCATCAAGTGAAGCATGCAAAAGGGACTACAAACGTCTGAAAAATGATATTGACAGGAAGTGCAGACTGGCTAAGTAGGAGTGGCTAGAAGACAAATGCAGAACCATAAAAAATGTATAACCAGGGGTAAGGTAGATACCGCCTACAGGAAAATAAAAGAGATATTTTGAGACGACTGCGCGCACGCCCATCAGCCCTCTTGGCGCCACCTAGTGCGGGCTCACGTCACTAGGGCTCCTACGCCTCTGCCAGAACGCAGTGCTCACTAGACCTGTGTGTGGATGTGCTCCAAAATTTTATAATGTGACATTGTTTTTAAATTTTAATTTTAATCTTTTGACATGGAGTCAGCCACATTTTAACAACTTTTTTAATGTGAGCTTTATTGTAAGTACATTTTCATCTATGCTATAATTTTAATTTCTTATGTTTGAAACACCTTTGTATTTTACTATTTTTCATATTTGTGTGTCACGTTTTCATTAGGTATTCTTCTGAAGAAGGCAAAATTAATTTTGACGAAACCTAGGTAAAGGTTTATAGATGTAAACCATTTTATGCAACTGGTCGGCTGAAACTGTCTTGACTTTTGGATTCATATGATATTCAGACAATAAGTTAATATAAAATGTATTTAGTCCAATTTCTTTACCATCACTAAAGATGGCTTGGTGCATTTTCGAGCACGATGTACAGAAAAAAACTGTTCTATGCACTAACAGCTGAAATATTTTGTTAGTTTTATAGGAATTTGTATCACATAACAGAATGGCTGGAAACTTATTCTGAAAACATTCACTTTGAGAAAGACATATTCATTACAAGAATAGGTCCTGGTCATGGGGCATTTTGAGGTACGCAGACAGCCAAAGGGGAATATATTTGATTTTCTTTTATGTGGAAGGGGGGGGGGGGGAGGGCAGTTCTCTAGTTCATTTATTGTCACACGGTTTCAACGTTTAAAATTGCAGCTTTGGATCACATGTTGTATTATAAACAACTAAAATTGTATAAATAAACTAGCTTAAGCCCGCGGCTCCGCTCGCGTGTTGGTTGATTATGATAGATAAGCTATCTTTCAGTAGTGTGCTATTTATTTATTCTTATATTTCCTTATTCGTATGCTTATCCTTACAGAGAAAGAGCTGAAGACATTGTAGGACGCATAGACCAAAGATATGGTCTGTGGCATCACGTTTCGCGGTATGTAACCTCCTTGCTATAGAGTCGCAAACGTAATCGCTGGCCTTCAGTCAGACTTTTTTTTTTTTAATAATTGGACGAATTTCAACCACCATATCTTCCACCCGCTTACAGCTATCGGCATGGAACTGCTATTGTGTACAGCGGGAGACTTCGGACAACAATTACACAGAGACCTTACGTTTGCGTTCAATAGTTTTCGCTGCAGAGTGAAATATTAACACACAGACACGTAGAATTTTATATACACCGATAACTTTCCATCCCAGTATACTCCACCCCTTTTATAATTATCAACCCTCAAGCAACAATGCAACCAATAAAACCATTTTCGAAGAGTAAATATAATTTTCAAAGAGTAATTATTGTTGGATATTTCGCGTTATATTCTTCAAATTACTAAATATCTATCAGATCGCTATAAAACCGTGCCTAAAACCTTCCTCAGGTATAAATAAGTAACTGTACAAATATTTAAGTCTCTGCGTCTTGTCGTTCGGGCGTGATAAGCATACACCGAACAGACGTTCACATTAATATAAATAGCTATCCGATGGCCATAAAATATAAAATCGTGCCTAAAGCCTTCCCCGGATAGACATTAGTAACTATACAAATTTTTATGTCTTTATGTCTTGTGGTTCAGACGTGATAAATGTACACCGAACAGACATTCACATTTATAGATATAGATTAAAATAAAATAACGAAGCTCCGTGGATGTGGCTTGCAGTATTGTGGATTAAAGGGTGGAGTGGGGGGGGGGGGTTCTCATAGCGAATTACGACAGACTGCGCGTATCTCAAAAAGGTGAAGTAGCCATAAGAGACGTCACTGTAACGACGTGGTATTAGTGGGAGCAGTGTTCGTGTGCAAACAAAATAATTTTCGTTCTGTAACTGTTAAATAAAGACAGAACATCTTTTCCGATAAAATTCTGTTTACAATCAGATTTCTGTAACGCAATTCAAGAGCTCCATTAAAGGAAGGAGTGTGAAAAACGCATCACTCTTGGGTATTTCTCGATCCCCCTGCCCGATAACTTTAATGGAAACTTTTCGCGCCCTTATCCATTCCACCACTGGACAGTCCCGGCCACATTTTCTGAGGAAGCAGTTGAGCTGTTAACGCACGCAGAGACGGCTATTGAGGCCGCCGGTGGATTTTGCCGCCTTACTGCAGCTCCGTGCGTGATGGATGCGTTTCCTTTGGGGGATCCCTTCTACCGCAGCAATATCCCGCCCGTGGGTGAGTCTCGGGCCACTCCTTAGCGCCCCTTCGGCCATATTCTGCAGGGTTTCCTTCCACCTAACCTTCACATATGTTAAATAACTTAGCAAAGTATTTGAATATCCTTGAGCGGAAGATAGTTGACAGGCGAAGTGTACACGGAAAGAAGGGGCTCATCAAAATTTTTCCAATATGCTGATCTCTCTATCACGTGTTGCCGTCAGTGAGTACTTCATTAAGGACTGTTCTTATTACCAGAAAAGTGTTCCTTGCGCAGAAAACGAGGAAAGAAAAAAAATCTAATACCGGCAAAGAAGGGCCAATCGACATTTTCGAGAGAGAAAAACGGGCTCATTGCACACAAGTAGCTGTGTGTTTTTTATGACAAGATTGTGTGATAGTTCATAAATATATTGTAATGGAAAGTTAAGGTGAAAGAATTTAGAGAATGACATGATGCAAAGATATCTTTCGTTAATGTAAAATTGTCCACTTATCTAAATCTAGTTGCTTGTTATCATTACTATTAGTCTTATGCTTAATTTAGAAGTATCTACCGATTTGTAATATAATTTTCAAGAGATGTTACATAAAGAGACGTGAATAGTTTGTGAAACACAGGTTCTACAGGGAATTAAATATTTAAATTCTTCTCAGGAAAATTTTTTAAAATGTCGATGAGTCCCTTATTTCCGTGTATCCTTCCTATTTCGTTGTGAACTTGAATGTGTACATGTTCAGAATGTACGGAGCTCTGTTCTTCTTCACTCGTGCTATAACTAGACCTTAAAAGACGGCTTTCTGCAGTCTTCCACAGGTTTTTAACTTTGTAATTTATCTAAATTTGCTAGACGGGCTTTTTAGCTAAATGAAAACCCCTTTCGTTCTGAGGCATGAGGAATAGCATTACATTTCATGTTTTTAAATGTTAGTTTCTGTAATATTGCTGGGATTTTATTATACTAATTACTTATCATTGTGTCTATGAATGTCTGGGATTTCATTATGCTACTAACTTATCATTGTGTCTATGAATGTGGCAATATGAACGGTTTCTCTGTGACGCCGCTGTCCCTGTGAGAATGTGTACATGCTTTATTCTGTATGTGCATGTATGAGAATCTTCTAGCATGGGAGTCTGAGTGTATGTATGAGACTTTTCGTCGTCGGCTGCTGGCTGCTCGGTACTAGTGTTTCTCTGGCTTCGTATCGATAGGTAGTCGGTACCAACCTCTGCTTTTGATGCTACCAAAGAGGTTCCTCCACCCTTTGGTTACAAGTTGGGTTGGCAATGCCCAGTTAGCGAGCCTCGACAAGACGCGCGAGTTTAAACTCTTCCCCACCACCTAGTTCTTCCTGGGTTTTGCAGATTTTCGGTTGATTTCCGGCCTGGTGGTGGGGGATCTCAGGGGCCAGTATGACATTCTGTGGCTGCGCTTCGACCGGGAAAGACGTTCTGATCTTCATTCCTCCCTTGAGATGATCGCGATTTGTTGTCTGGTTTGTTAGATTTCAGATCTTAGGTTTATTTTCCGCGATACGTTTCTCCGCTCATGTACGAAAATGTATTCAATTTCATTTCGGTGATTTTGCATAGGTAAATGCGGTGAATATGCAAAGAATGCCGTTTGATAACGGCTGGGAATCGGTAACCTGTGTGAGACTAGCCGGTGGTGTATGAACTCTGTTTTAATTTCTTTCTAGCTTTGTGGAACGCGAGTAATATGTAGAATTATTTTTATTCTGTGTAATGCATGTGAAATATTTCTTTCCGTTTCCTCCTTCAGCTAGTAAAATGTACTCCACATGGTGTGTTCTTAGAACAAAGCCTTCAGCTACCCCTGTGTCTTCTTTTTTTAGGCCCTTCAGGAAAGAAATCATGCATGTATCTTTCTGATTTTCCTTATTACATCACGATATCCTCTCCGTCTATTTTAAATTGCTGTTTCGTTTCCAAACTTGTACTTTGTATTCGGACTCCGTCAGTAAATTTTCTTCTAGCCTTGTACGACCTCCCCCCTCCTTTATTAGCTTGCTTATGAAATACTACGTATTTATAGGGGCTGCATGCCGTATTTCTTAGTTGATTTACTCAGTATTTTAATTTATTCCACTTTTCTGATTTATGAAGACTTGACTTCGTCTATCCCTGGAAAACCTTCCCGATCGCGTCTAACTGTATTTCTTTAGCTTCCTAGTGACATTCTACGCGTTTCTAAGGGTTGCATGCCGTAAATATTTTTCTTTATTTTTCAGAAATAGATTTTTTTGTATTTTTACTGGTTTTCGGAACCACGTGGCTCCGAACTCCGACTTCAAGGGTTTATAGCTAGTCACTTGACTTCTTGCCACTGCTCACACACCAGTGCCTTCATATTGTGTATTCTTGCTTTGTAATCTGTGACCCCATTGGTTTTATTGTTGAAATGACTACGTTCTTTAAGCACTTCGGCTTCAGTGGGATGCCAATATTTAATGTAGCAGACACGTGCCGTGTGTCTCAATAATTTTACTTGTGCACGGTTTGATTTGAATGGAAATTAATCTCGCTACTATCGCGTACCATCTCAAGTAAAGAAAGACAGATCAGAACGACCTACGAAGTTTATTTTTTCTTGTATTGTGTGGTACTTTCTGGTACGCTGAATTTGGCCTACGATAGCGGCGCCTGCGTCTGCTTCGTATCAGCACAGTGAGTTGGGTGAGTTCCGCTTTGCTTCGCACGTGTGAGTGGCTGAATGCTTGTTGATTGTAAATCCCTTCCCCGACGATGTTCAGTTCAGATTACTTTAAGTTAGCAGCTCAAGGAGATGCATTTTTATTGTTTAACAAATTTGGTGCCCCCATTTGCTCATGTTTGAACTGAATAAATAAGTATCGTCAGTGAAATTTTATCCTTCATATAAATATTAGTTTATGAATACCCTCCCTTTTTTATTTAATGATGTTTTTAACCAGTGCTAAGAACAAACTCAGATGCAAATTATCATATTTCAATTCCGTTGCTCCATAAATGTTCTGACAGACACCTTCATGAAATGGTTTAGTTCAGGGTGGCTTGTATATTAATGATTGTATGTATTTCTTGTGAGCTACGACGTATGTTGGCCACCATCTCTTTGTCTTCCTTCTGGTAAAATAAAGTTTGAGTCAGTTCTAAATTCTGGGCCAGGGAACAAGATTTTGTTGAAGGAAGTAGTCAGGTGTTCACGCGAATCCTTTGGCTGGTTTTCCGACCAGAGTTATATGTTTAAAGTAAGCTTTTAACTGGGTACCTTCAGCCAGAGTTAATTTTATAATTAACGATGGTCTTTCATTCTTATATGTTCGGAAATGCTGATTGGCAAGTTTTTACTAAAATACGTACATGTGGCGTCTGTTCCGAAAGAACAGACGTCACTTCTGATCCTGCACTTGTTATACTTTCATATTCACAGAATATATGACATCAACTGCGAATGGGCAAAGCTGAAAATGAGTACCCAGCCGAGATTCGAACCCGGGTCTCCTGCTTTCTAGGCAGTTGCGCTGACCCCTACACCACTGGGGACACAGTGATCACCGCACCTAAAAGGACTACCTACGCACGCCTCCCGTCAGATACAAATTACCAGCCTTACCCTGCTCACAGTGCTCAAACTCGTAGTTATGAAACCAATTCCATAAGAGTTCTTTCGGAAGAAATGCTCTAACGCACGTAACATTTCTGTGGTGTAATCTTGTACAACCTTCGAACTGATTTTGTTGCGTTCGCTATCTGACAGTGTACCCGTTGCGCCTACGTGGATGAACCTAACAGCAAGTCACGTAGAGGTCAGAGAGACGTCCTTTGCCGGATTAAGGTATGTTTCTGCAACATTACTCAACCAATACAGATACATCACTTGTAATCTATATCTAAACATTGCTAGTAAGGACAAAGGGGGTACAAATTTGGCGTTAATAGCTACTGAAAGTAAACACGATTTCTGTGTAAGTACTTAATTTATTTAAACAAAAAATTGCGTATTAAAAGAATTTAAATTTTAGAAGAACTCCAGATTTTTATATTTTGGACAGAAAGAAAGTGGTTTTGGAAGAATAAACAGAAGTTTTAACTAAACTTTAAGGTAAAGAAAACTGCACTCGGCAAAATGTCTGGATCAACGTGCCTAACTTTATTTTATATGAACAAACAAACCTGCAGACACGCTTGAGGCTGTCCACTAAGTGTGCGATCTAAGCCTAAGCATTGCACACAGTACCATTTGCTGAACTGGCTGCAAGCTGGTGCGCCGTCGCTGGAAACAAACCTAATTTGTCTGGTTGGATCAACTTCTGTTGATCTAAATATTTCCTACGTCTTAATGATGTTGAGAAGCCTAACAATTCCTAGTCTCTCTACTGGCATGGTACGCTGATTGCAGCAATCAACCCACCGCGAAGCCACTGCAATTCGCCCACAGGCGTTAACTATTTCACTCTGTGTGTATTCGCGTCATACAAGAAACGGCTGACCAACACAGCGAATATCGGAAAATCTGATTACTCTTAATAAGAGGTAATTTCAGATTTGCTTCCCACAGAGCTGCTCTTTTCAGTGAAGCACTCAAAACGAGTCTTCTCTCTCTCTCTCTCTCACTTGGTCCACACTCGTAAATGCGAAAATCACGCCCACAGAGTGCTCGCTCGCATTCTACACTACCTGTCTCCGCCAGGCCAAACGCCAGAGTGTTCACTGCCACTGTCGCTGGACGCAACCCCCCCCCCCCCCCCTACTCACGCCACACCAGCTAACTTTCGCTTACCGGGGATACGGTTTTATCTCAGCCACGAACCTGCCAATAACGCACACGCTAACATCGCGTTTCGGCTCGCCCACGCATAATTTGTAAGCATCTGAAATTGCTGCCATGTACTGTCTGCAGTGGTATTTTCACTGATAAATTGGAACCAACAATATTCCTTCAGTGTATATGTATGAACTGTTACTTGCTTCAGCCTCGAGAAAAGATAGTTATCGCACTCGCGATTTAATTCTGTACTTCGAATAATAATTTCTTTCCAAGCAATAAAGTAATTAACATATCAGATATCACTTGCAAGCAATAAATACTGTGTTACAGGTCAGAATATAGACCAGATGTACTGCGGCGTGTACGACATTCATTACGCCATAGATTCCAATTGTGTGAAATGATGGCCACCACTTTGAACAGCTATTGGCCTGACATGTCGAGACACACTCTATTCCACTCCGAAATTGAAAACGGAAACCACATGTGTACGTGTACCCACCCCTCATGGTAATGTACATGTGCGTCAGTGAAAAACACCAATAAAGTGTTAGCATGTGGACGTAATATGCTGTTCTAGTCTCTTCTGTACCTAAAGCATATCACCATTCCCTTTGGATCTCTACTTAATTCGTTGCTCTCCGATACACACGATCAAACAGCGGAGGAGTGTCAACTTTAGGTTACAATATCTCCGGGTGTAATGTCGCGTCCCAAACTTGGTTATTGCAAGGGATTGAGCGACACGGTTCGTTACAAGGGATTTTAGCCGTTGACCGAATTGATAGGGAGACTTTTTCTGGATAAGATGTTATTATCCCTGGGATTGACTATAAAGGATTTTACTACTGAAATAAACCTCCTGTTTAAGTTTAACAATTTCTAGTTTATTCAGATAAGTTAACAAGCAAACTGTCTGGGTGAGGTATCTTCCACTAAATGGCCAAGTCTTATACAGAGACGATGTCTTACACCGTTACGCCTGCCTTAACAAGAACCCGTCAGTATTACCCACGCGACTAAAGAACAGAGTCCCCCGCCTACTTCCCAAAGTCCATCACGTCCCGCAGCCACCGCTGCCTATCTCTCCCGGCTGCCTGCCTGCAGCTCCTACCTTCTGCTTCCAAGTGACTACGCCCAACAACTGCCCGAGGAGCGGCCTGCTCCTAAGTTTTGTACACGTTTTCCCCTTCGACCCCTCACGCGCCTTGCGGGAGCGGCGTCGAAGACTACTCGCCTTCTCATTGGCTGTGATAATGCACTAGCATTCAGTCGTTCTCCAGAGGCTGGGTGGAAGGGCAGAGGCGCCTCTCCTAATATGGCCACACACTGCGTCCTGAGCCTCTCATTGGCTCCTCAGGACGGAGTGCTGCCCCTCTCTCTTTCCTCTTCTCATCTTACGCTCTCTGTCTCTCCAGAAATGCTTACTATCGTAATTGCTGACTTTGCTGACCCTCCTATCCAGCGTACACAGAGTCGCCTTTGTGCCTCCTATCTGGCGTCTGGCGTCTGGCGTCCGGCTCGCCTGCGAGCTACCTCGTGGCGTCCCCTGCCACGCTACAGAACATTCTGCTTCTCAATACTTCGTTTTCCCACTTTTATTAATTAATTAATCAATTAAGACTTGGCTTTTGGCGTGGATATGACAGTAATTAACATTTTACAATGCAACAATCGGCAATGATTACGTATTTGTTTTTATGTTCATATGTGCTAACAAAACTAATGGGGTTCCATTTAAAAAAACGTAGGTTTGTGTTTAAAAAAATACTTCCGTTTATTTTTTATGGTTTGTATTAACCAATTACACTAGCTCCTCTCCTCACGTTCGGTCTGTGGAATCGGTTCGTCAATATTTGATGTGGTTTACGAAATATATCCAGCGGTAATGTTACGTGACTAACCCTGTATATAATATTTTCGTGACGGACAATGATTCTTTCGTTGGTAGGGAGGGATGGGAATGTTTGAGGCCCTTACTCTCTCCCTATTTGCAGTTTTCAATTAAAGGTTTATTAGATCCATGTATTAAAAGTTCGTAATAACTTAATCGAATTTTAGAGACATCAATAAACACAGCAGTCACAATCAGTCGTGATAGTTAACCCTTTAATGCACGACTTTTTATTTGAAGCTTCAAAAACTATCATTGCGTATATATAGATCGCGAAATTTTAGTGAAAATCAGTAGGATAAAAGCATAGTTACTTGCCTGATGGGCATGGAACAAACAATGGTGGAAGCTGAAGGCTTTGTTCTAAGAACCAACCACGTGGAACACGTGTCACTCACGGAAGGAAAACGATAAAGAATTTATATGCACTGTACAAAATGAAAATATCGTCTGTTACAAATAGGGCCCCAAAAAACTACAAAGAATTTATACAGAGTTCGTACACCGCCACATGGTCACAAAACGTTTGAATATACCAGACTGTTATCAAACTGCAACTAGTAACACATACACCACGTTCATCTAGATTGAAAAACTAGAACACATTTCCGAGTACGATCGAAAAAAAAAAAAACCGAAAAATGAATCTAACATCAAGAGTTTAAGTTAAACATGCTAGACAACCACCTTCGCGGACGCAAGAGCAGAACCAACATTATCTCACGACAATCCCAGCACAAAGTGACCACCGAGCGGCCTGGAGGCCAAGAGGCGAGAAAGATACCGGAAACTGGCAAAACCCACGAGAACAGCAGTGGTGGGGAGAAGACCGCGAGACTCGCCCTGGAGAGGGCTCGTCGACTGGCTTGTAACTAAAGGGTAACTCTTTGCTCGCATCAACAGCAGGGTTGGTAACTACTAACTATCGACTATGAGCCAGAAAGAACCATGCAAAGCGAGCTATTACTACCTACATTCAGACAGCCATTAGATTCTCGCACATCCACTTCAAAGTAAAACAAGTACACATTCTCACAGGGATAATAATAAATTATTAAAATAATAAAACCCTAGTGAATTTAAGTAACATTTCAGAAACGAATATATAAAAATCTATATCTATAAATGTGAATGTCTGTTCGGTGTACGTTTATCACGTCTGAACCACAAGACATAAAGAGCTACAAATTTGTACAATTACTAAGTCTACCCAGGGAAGGCTTTAGGCACGGTTTTATGGCGATCGAATAGCTATTTATCTACATATATTAATGTGAATATCTGTTCGGTGTACGCTTATCACGTCCGAACGACAAGACGCAGAGACTTGAATATTTTTACAGTTACTAATTTACACCTGAGGAAGGTTTTAGGCATGGTTTCACAGCGATAGGACAGATATTTAGTAATTTGAAGAATATAACGTGAAATGCGGAACAATAATTACCCTTTGAAAATTATATTTACTCTTTGAAAATGGTTTTATTGGTTGCATTGTTGCTTGAGGGTTGATAATGATAAAAGGGTGGAGTATATTGGGATGGAAAGTTATCGGTGTATATAAAATTCTATGTGTGTGTGTGTTAATATTTCCCTCTGCAGCGAAAACTACAGAACGCAAGCGAATCGTCTGTGTGTAATTGTTGTCCGAAGTCTCCCGTTGTACACCATAGCAGTTCCATGCCGATAGCTATAAGGGGGTGGAAGATATGGTGGTTGAAAGTCGTCAAATTATATAAAATTCAGACTGAAGGGCAGCGATGACGTTTGCGACTCTACAGCAAGGAGGTTACATACAGCGAAACGTGATGCCACATTTCGTATCTTTAGTCTGTGAGTGCTACAATGTCTTCAGCTCCTTGTCTGTAAGGATAAGCATTCGAATAAGGAAATATAAGAATAAATAAATAAAGCAGTAAAAAAGAAATTTCTTTTAATTCATCACTTTAAAAAGATCGATTTGGCGTTTCGCGCATTGTCTATCATAATCAAATAACACGCGAGCAGAGCCGCGGGATTAAGCTAGTATGAAATAAAACTGCTATTCCTCAGGCCTTGAAAAGTGTCGGGTTCTAGTTTTAACAAAATGCTAATCTAGCGACATCACTACAATTTATAAAAAATATATGGAAGACGACAGACTGACTCCCATCGGCGGTAAACGTTATTTAAAGTACGCTATTATTGTAAGGGCTGAAGTAACATAAGCGAGAAGTTACATTTCCCAGCAGGCGTGAGAAAACGGCGCTATTGGGACAGCCACTCGCCAGAAAAGGCGGCCAGTTATCTGAAACGGCCGCGCCGGAGTCCTTCCGTCCATCACGCCTCCCTTCCTTTTTATTTCCTTCCCCCGCCGGCGCGCCCGCCCCCGCACGTATTCCATCTCCCCGTATGTCCGAGCGTGTGTCGCGGGTGGGGGCGGCGTGGGCGGACGGCACGCCGGACGTCTGCGAGTGCGGGAGAGGGAGCGGGATCGATGCAGCCGCCGGGGAGAGCGGCCCGCCTCCGCCTCCGATCGCAGCAAGCAGTGACAGCGCGTCTGCCGGCTGTACGAGAGACAAGCCCCCTGGGAGGTAGGCAGCCCGCGGCGCACACCGGCCAGTCTTGTATTAACAGGCCACGGCGCGTCACAGGCGCGTAGTAATTCATTTTTTTTTTTTTTTTTTTATACTTATGGGACTTAACTACGGGGTCATCAGTCCCGAAGCTTACAAACTAGCTAAGACTAAGGACGGCACAAATATCCATGCCCGAGGGGGGATTCGAACCCCCGACGGCAGTGGCCGTGCAGACCGTGACTGCAGCGCCTCAGTCCCCTCGGCCACCGCGGCCGGCGTAGTAATTCTACATCTAAATCTACATAGATACTCTGAAAATCACATTCAAGTGCCTGGCAGAGGCTTATTAACCACTTTCATAACTTTTCTCTACCGTTGCATTCTCTAATAGCGCGCGGGAAGAAAGAACACCTAAATCGTTCCGTTTTCGATCTTATTTCTCTTATTTTATTGGAATGGGCATGTCTCCCTAAGTAGGTGGGTGCTAGCAAAATATTTTCACATTCAGAACTAAAAGTCGGTGATTGAAACTTCGCAAACAGATCACGCCGCAATGAATTATGGTTAACGTTAAAATTCTTCTGAGCTATTTGCCGTGTCATGATAATAAAATCTTTCCAAGGTTTCGGATCCGAGGCAGGATCCTTCCTGAGGGAATACTGACTTGGTACCTCCATGTGCTGGTCTTATAAAGCGTGTACTGACCTCACACTAACCGGCATTTGTACGCGCAGTCTCATCACCATCTGGTGCACACGCGCACTAGTCACCAGGGCACAACGGTTCAGTGACGACAATAATTTGGACGAAGAACTCACCAAGTTCAGATCGACATTCCACGCCAATGTATATAGCGACAGAAGCATCTAGAAAGCCACAAAACCACGGCGAACTAAGGAAAACGACACAGAAGTCGAAGAATTACCGGTAGCACGTTTGACATAAATTAAGGGAACTGGTGAGCGCATTGGAAAAAAATATTACGACGAGCTGGCATCAAACCTGTTCTTTGCAGCAATAACAGAATAAGAGATATCCTCACATCAATTAAGGATCCCATAGAAAATCTGAATACTGCTGGTGTGTATAAAATAAACTACGGATGTGGAACAGTATACATAGGAGAAACAGGAAGGCCTATCCATGTACGAATGGCAGAGCATGAAAGGTACATACGTTTAAAACAGCACAGCAAGTCAGCCGTTGCAGAACACGAGGAAGAGCGCAAGCATAATATAAACTTCAAGGACGTACAAGTGCTCTCTAAACAGTTAAAACGAAGAAAAAATTGGTGAAGCAATAGAGATCAGTAAACACCCTTACAACATGAACAGAGAAGACGGGCAATAACTCTCACCGTCTTGGCTTCCAGTGTTGACACGGCTACGCTTCGCGGAGAGCGGTACAACGGGCCCTCAGGCCGCAGATGGGCGTTCCTGACAGCGTGGCAACTTCGTCACTACCCAGAAGAACTAAGCAGACCGTTCGGTTGCCGCCGTTGATGGCCAAGAGCGCTCATGCGTACAACCTCCTGTTTTCCACCAATAGGAATCACCGATGCAAACACCAATAAAGCGTATCTTCCCTTCCTATTTCCACCCATCAGAAACACCAATGCAAACACCAATCAAAACTAACAGTACACGCTTTATAAGACTAGCCCAAGGAGGTAACAAATCACTATTCCCTGAGGAAAGATCCTGCAACGGATCCGCAACGTTGGAAACATTTTATATCATGACGCGGAAAATAACTCAGACGAATTTTAACGTTAACAATAACGACCGCGAAAGCCTACGTTCGTACGTTGTAATTAGTAGAACGCGGAGTTTTAGGTCCTAAAAAATTCACTTCAGGCGCCTAAAATAGCCTCTTTACTTACCTCATTTATGCCAAATAAAAGCTGAAATTGGACCTAAAAGGTATTATAAAGAAGAAATAAACGTAATCTTCAAGACACAATGATGACATACGAACAAATTTTTAATATGTATGAGTGCATGTTTTCGCGGCGATATCAATTAATAAAATCTTCTCGACTTAGAAGCCGCGTCATGTGGTTTACTGCCCATGAGCTTTCGACAGAGATCTCCTTTGCCATTGTCGAGTGAAACACTGTCATTTAGAGGTCGGTGCCGTGCTTACCGTACATTTCCGCAGATAAGACGATGGCTAAATGATAAAAAAGGGCCCATAATCCGAGGTCGTGTTATACGATGGTACAAAAAAATTAAGAATTTTTTTTTTTAAGATTGAAATTTAGTGTGGAATTTACATCGTGGAGGAAAGACTTACGAAAACAAAGGTTTGCGTGATTTTTTAACAAATATATTCATTTCGCGAGCTTTATTAATTTACTGAGCAGACTAGGGTACGTATGATAACCTATACGCCATACAAGCAGGAACAGAATTATTTAAAATGCAGCTTGATTTTAACCACGTCACTTGTCAAACATAACCTCTCAATATATCTATAGTCGCACTGAAACAATTAGCGTATATTTATTACGGAGCAATGAAAGGGTTAAAATATTCCGGAGCTACAGGCAAAAATTGCATCGGCGCAATTAAATGTCGTTTGGAAATTTTGCTGATAAAAAAAGGGAAAAAAACTTCTCCACGATCGGATACAATGTAGCGTACAAAACTTCAAAAGAATTTGCAACAAAGTGTGAAATTGAAATGTAAAAATCACTAAAACTACTTCTAACGGCATTTTTCGGAACTGTCATTCACAAAAAACTTACTTATGGCGGCTTCTAGCAACATTTTTTGGAACTTCCAGAAGCCTTGCCTCTGAATCTGAGCTGCATGCATATTTTTAGATCCCAAACACTGGAAAAAAGTACGGCTTGCAATCCCAAACACTGGAAAAAAGTGCGGTAACTCGGGGGTCGTCTTATAGGCCAGATATATGATTATAAGATTTCGATGAAAATTTGTACCTCGTCTTATCTGCGGAAGTATACGGTATATAGCCGCGCCACCGCCTGTGACGTCACTGGTGCCCAGTTGCTTGACCTTATATGGCAATGTTTTGGTCGTGCGTACGCCGCTCCCGCTGCAACTCCGCAATTACAGGTTCCCATGCCGTACTGAGCTGCAAGTCACCGTCTTTATTGAGGATGTTTTCAAAAATTTTGATCCCTACGGCCTCATTTATTACGCTGTCGCAGAAGCTATTTGACTGTTTAGCAAACCTGTAGGTTTATACTTCACTGGCCCACCTGCGATCACTGCAGAGGGGGGAGGGGGAGGGGACACATGAAACAAACATTAGGAGGTAGCATCTAGCGACTTCCACACCAGCAGGAAAATAGCAGATGTTTGGAAAAATATACAATACGTGATCAAAAGTATCCGGACACCTGGCTGGAAATGACTTACAAGTTTGCGGTGCCCTCCATCGGTATGCTGGAATTCCGTATGGCTATGGTTTTGGCCCACCCTTAGACTTGATGACAGCTTCCACTTTCACGGGCATATGTTCAATCAGATGCTGGAAGTTGTATTTTTTTTTTTCTTTTTTGGGAATGGCCGCCTATTCTTTACGGAGTGCTGCACTGATGAGAGGTATCGATGTAGGACCGTAATGCCTGGCAAAAAAAGCTTTACATTCAACAGAACGGTGTTCTGCAGTGTTGAAGTTAGGACTCTGTACACGCCAGTCCATTTCATGGACTTAATTGTTGTGTAACTATCCCGTCACAGGCCGAGCATTATGAACAGCTGCTCGATCGTGTTGAAAGATGCAAATGCCTTCTCCAAATTGCTCTTCAATAGTGGGAAGCCAGAAGGTGCTTAAAACATCGATGTAAGTCTGTGCTGTGATAGTGCCTCGAAAACAACGGTGCAAGTCCTCTTCATGAAAAGGCTACACCATAATATCACAGTCTCCGAATTTACTGTTGGCACTACACACGCTGGCAGATGACTTCCACTGGTCATTCGCCATACCCACACCCAGCCATCGGATCGCCAAATTGTCATCCACACAACGGTTTTCGACTGTTCAGCTATCCAATGATTACACTCCATACACCAAGCGAGGCGTCGTTTGGCATTGACCTAAGTGATGTGTGGCTTAAGGGTAGCCACTCGACTATGAAATCCAAGTTTTCTCTCCTCCCGCCTGTCACAGTGGATCCTGATGCAGTCTGGAATTCCTGTTGACGGTCTGGGTAAATACCTGCGTATTACACTGTACGGAGCTCCTCAACTGTCGGTGGTCGCTGCCAGTCAAAAATAAGGTCGGTCTGTACGCTTTAGTGCTGGTTTCCATCTCACTATCACATCTGAAACAGTGGACCTATGGACGTTTAGGATTGTGGAAACCTCGCGAACACACTTCTGTCACGGGTGACACACAATCACGTGACCACGTTCGAAATCTGTGAGTTTCGCGGAGCGATCCATTGTCCTCTCTCACGATGTGTAATGACTGCTGACGTTGCTGATATGGAGTACCTGGCAGTAGGTGGCGGCACAATGCACCTAATATTAAAAGCGTTCGTTTTTCTATGTGTCCGGACACTTTAGAACACATAATGTACTTTTTGTTAAAATTCTCACACGAAAAAGCACAATGTTACGTTGCGTTACTAACAGAGCATAATCATTTTATTGCTGTCACATGTAATTTGTCATTTTTATGTAACATCTTTCATTAAGGCTGAGAGCTATTATTATTTACATATGGTACCTATTTGTCAATCCCAATTATATTTGTCAGAATAAAGAGTGTCATTCGGTAGTATCGTCTACATAGTTACACCGCAAATTATGTGCTACCGTTCCATTCTTTAATAGCACGCGGGACGAAAGCACACCTAATACATTCAGTTTTTGATCTGATTTCTCTTATTTTATTGGGACGGTCATGTCTCCCTATGTAGGTGGGTGATACCATTCAGAAGTAAAAATCGGGGATTGAGATTTCCCAAGTAGATCTCGCCGCAATAAATAACGTCTTTTAATGATTTCCACCTCTTATCGTGCAACATTTCCGTGACGCTCCCCCACCCCCCCCCCCACCCCCGGAACGTGATAAAACAAAACGAACTGCCCTTCTCTAGACCTTCTCAATGTCTTCCATCGGTTCCACCTGGTGAGGGTCCCACATTGGGCAACAGTACTCCAGGAGAGGACGAACAAGTGTGATGTAGGCACTCTCCTTTGTGGAGCTGTTGCATTTTCAAAGCGTTCTGCCAATGACCGTGACCTTTGGTTCCCTTCCCCACAATATTTTCTGTGTGTTCTCTCCAGTCTATGTTGTTCGTAACTGTAACTCCTATGTATTTGATAGTATTTACGACCTTAAGGTTTGACCGATTTATCGTGTAATTGAAGTTCAGCGGATTTCTTTTAGTGGTTATTGTGGTGTCGCACAAGTCCAAAGTGCGCGCCACCTACTTTCGCCGCGCGCCGCCATGCACGCACGGCGCGGCGTTCTTACGACGACAGCCACGAGCGCCCTCTGCTGCAACTCCGCTCGTGGCCACCACTGAACGACATCGTTCACTTGGGACTGAGATAGGAACCAGTTAACACATCGGAATCAGATAGGCACCAGTGAAGACTTTGCTATCGGATAGGCACTAGGCAGGCCTCTAGCTCAACTATGTATCTGCAGTACTGAGCAATGTAAAAGTTAAGTATTGTATAAATTCTGTGCAATATATATCTCGATCTAATTTACTCTAGTGTTTCTAGTTTCTGGCTGCTCCCCTCCGTACCTGCACCAGCGTGCTATCTTTATTGCTGTGTCGGCCTCATTCCACTCGGCCACCGACACCTACGACGGAAACGAGACACAAAAGCGGCGACGAGGCTGGGACACAAAAGTCATATGTATTACTTCACACATTTCTTTTTTAGTGTTAATTGACAATTTTCGCACGATGTACAAATTTTGTATTAATCGCTTTGCAGATGCTTTTGATCCTCTCTTGACTGAACTAACCGATAAACGACAGCATCGTCTGCGAACAGTCTAAGGGAGCTATTCAGATTGTCTCCTAACTCGTTTATAAACACAAGAAAGAGTAGGGGAACTATAACGCTTCCCTGGGCAACGATCTGTGTCGTTTCTGATAGGAAATAAGGTGTTCTGAAAACATAAATGATACTTAAATTATGTCCTTAATACTTTAAAAACTACACATCTCGTATTCATCAGTCCGTAAAGCAATGGTGTCAATAATGTACAAATTGAATTGGAGCTACAAATTTTTGCAGCAGACACGATGAGATAAAAAAAATCTCAATTCTTGCTTTTCCGCTTCACTTTAATTTTTAACATTTTTCACTTAGTGCACTCCATTTGAATTGAGGGAATTGTTATATTTCGTTGCACTGAAAATAAGAAATCCTTCCTCAACGGCAAGACGCATATTTCACCATTTATGATGACCTTATTCCCACATTTTGCAACAAAATGCATTCTTTGTAACGAAGTTTATCTATAAAGAGCTGCCTCGCATTTATTCACGTTAATTTTATGCACAACGTAAAACCAACCTTCAGCGAAAAAGTACTTTTACACGACGTGGAAAATAATTTATTGTTTGCAGCTATAATTTCATAAAAGGAAACTTTCCTTAGTTCTGCCAGTAAAAATACATACTCCGTTTGCAATTTATGTGAATCATTAGCAATGCTCCACATAAACCAACGTAAATGGTGTGTCGTAACGATTTAAAACGGTAGTTTTGAATGCTGTGGCCTAAAGCAGTAACAATTGCACAAAGAAGCGCAAGTGACTAACTCCTCGCCACGTGGAACAATTAAATAGTAAGGAGTTTGGAAAACATTGTTTCCTTTTGGAAGGCAGCGAACTGGTATAGTGTATTTATATGAAAATATAAGTTCAGTTCGCAAAAGATTTGTACACATTTTATATTTAGGTTTTGGTTGCAAACATGTCTTGTTAGTTTGATATGACGGTTTTCTTATTCTCAAGGGGAGTCGTACCGCCCTATCTCGGCACTGTTAAATTGACTATATAAAAGCCTTTTTTCTCAGGAACTGTTGAGTATCGGTATATAAATGTGGCGCTTTTATCCCCTGTTCTTGCATGCTTTTTGACTATTACTCTAGAGTCACTTTATAATTACATCTGAAAAAAAGTTACGATTTCTTCTCTAGATATATAACTTTTGGTGTAAATTTTAAAAATTTTAATTTCTTGAATTTCAACTACTACAGTAAATATTACTGAAGTAGAGCTACATCATCATTATACTATCAATTTTATGCGGTAAATAATTCACTGATGTTGATTCAGAAGTTTATGATTAAAAGAGATCTTTATACTAAAAACTGTCATTTTGAGAAAATTGCGTTTAGACAGACAATTGATACGTAAAAAATATGTTAGAATCCTCTTAGATGGTAGTCCTCATCTCCTCCTTCATCTTACTCACCCAGTGATGCTATCATTCTTTGGATCTGGCTGGCTTGTTTGTTGCAATCTCTGCCTTCATGATTCGCAGTTGGTCCAAGTCCATCGCACTTTTAGTGGTGTTGTAACCTTTATGAATTCAAAGATATTCCAAAACCTGTAGTCTTCCAGACTAGCTATCGTTGAAAGTAAGAGAGAATCGTAAACACCAGGTTTGGTTTAGTCAGCGGAAACATAGAAACTAAAACACGTCTTGTGGATTACTGTTGTTGTCAAACACAAACAAATGTACAGTTCAGTTCCTTCTAGACTACATAGTTCCAGAGAAAAATTCCAGATATTTCAGTGCACAATTTTCACATATTTACTTAAAATAGTAAATATAATAGTAATAATAATTTTGTGTGGCTGATTGGCCTGGTGCTACTCTTTCAAATGGACACAACTACGGCGCCTTGCGTTTCCCTGAAAAAGAAAAAAAAATGGAATAGTTTAATAAAACCAATACGAAATTAAACACAAACATCCGTATTTTCATAATTTGTATAAAAGTGAAAATGCGAAATTTTGTCATTTAAATAAAACACCATTTGTCATAGAGTATGTAAAAATTATTACCATAGATTATTATGATCCTTTAGTTTCTATTTCATCATTTTTGTAGCAAATTTATTCTAAACTTTTTAAATATTTTTGGAAAGACTGTCATGTAAATATTGTCTTGTATGTACTAGTCCTCCTTTTCTTCATCGTTAGATGTCTGAAGATGCCCCAACTGGGCCAAACGTATCATATCGAAAAAAAAAATACTGCACTTCTCAAAAAGTATGTTCATGCCAAAACCCGGAATCCAAATGAGTCACTAAATTCATTCATATGGAAATGATGTCTTAAAACCACATTTGCATCTGATACAGTTGTCAGAATTGCAACTTATGATTCAGTTCTTATATTTAATGATGCGAACTTCAGGACGATGAAACTGTTAGAAAGAATGGCCTTCAAGATAAGAAATTTTACTCCAGACATCCTGAGAAAAATAGATTTACAGCGCAAATCTGCAGCTGGAAAGTCAGTTGAAGATCTGGCAAAGGAAAGAAGTCAGACAACAAGAAGAGAAGTCTTGAAGTGAAAGACGACCAAAAGTACAAATTTGGTGCCTTATGAAGAAGTGACATGAGGAAAATGTAAGGTTGAACTCTAAA
This sequence comes from Locusta migratoria, assembly GCA_026315105.1. Lineage (NCBI taxonomy): Eukaryota > Metazoa > Arthropoda > Insecta > Orthoptera > Acrididae > Locusta > Locusta migratoria. The sequence goes on along the minus strand of CM048750.1, from coordinate 283,208,901 downwards.
TTGAGTTTCCTGAGAAGTTATTTCTTAATGTTTATGAACATTTTCCTCAGATTGTATGACTACTAGAATTTTGTGCACATATTTCTGTAAACCGAATAAAAGATGTCTCAAGACAACAATTTTGAAATTCTGATTGCAAGGTGAGATGTGCTTGGAATTTTGCGTGAATTTAAAATAGTACTCGTGGAATTATAATAAAAAATTTCACCTATTCCAAACCTCATGGAGGACCTCAGAACATACAAAGAGATGAAACAGAGAAATGTATGTAGAAATCTTTTAAATATTTTCTGAGGAAAAACAACATACATTATTTTTTACACTATATATATATATATATATATATATATATATATATATATATATATATATATATAATGTATGTTGTTTTTCCTCAGAAAATATTTAAAAGATTTCTACATACATTTCTCTGTTTCATCTCTTTGTATGTTCTGAGGTCCTCCATGAGGTTTGGAATAGGTGAAATTATATATTATTTTTCATAACAAATTTATATGTCAGCCAACCGGTTGCGTAGTTTGAAGGTACTTGACACTAGGTTTCGTTATCACTAGGGACAACTTCATCAGAAGACTAAAAAAATAAAATAAATAGCATTCTTGATTCTTGCCTTGCAAATAAAATCAGTGTGGTGTGACGGGTATGATTTGGATTACGGTTGCTGTTAACCAGCCGTGTTCAAAATTTGAGGATTTTATATGTACATGAGTTACATTGATGTGAATCGCGTACAAAGTTTCATTGCCATATCTCCAAAATTGTGGATTTGGTTGATTTTTGAAATAGTGTGTGTTTTCATAAACGTGCCCCCTTAAATAATTTGTTTATCCTTTAGGTAAGATCACGTACTTCATTATAACAAACGTTACTTGAAAACATAAAGTTTCGAAACATACAGGTACAATGGGTCTTTAAGTTAAATAAGGGACGACCCCAGGAAATATGGGGCTTTTGGTCACCGCAGGTTCCATCGCGTAGTGGAAATGCTGCGCGGACTGTTGGAGGGTGGTGGGACAGCCGCACTGTGACAGCAGACACTCTGCGCGAAAGGCCAGCCCCCTGGAAGGTCGGCAGCCCGCGGCGCGCTCGCATTAACAGATCACGGCACGTCACGGGCAGGTCGATACCTCGCGTCGCGGAAGCGCTGAGCGGACCGCACAGGTCGCTGGGGCCGTGTCTGACGGCAGTGAGCGAGACGGAACGCTGCCGATGGCGCCCGGGGAGCGGTTACCGCGCGCCAGCCGTGGCGCGGACGTGATTGGCGGAACGTGATTAAACTCTGCCGTGTCAAATCGGACCCAATTACACACTGGCGTGCGGAGCGGAATTAGAAAGTGGCTTTCACATGCTATGTCGCTGTCAGGAATTGGCGTTCTAAACAGTTTCGTTTGCCAGAAAGTAAAAAAAGGAAAAAAAATCTCAATTATTATCATCATCATTAATCATTATACCTTTCAACAATGTGTAGGGGTGAAATAGATAAAAGGGAAATGTTCAAATGTTTGTAGAGTTTATGGGACTTAACTACGGGGTCATCAGTTCCTAAACTTACAAACTACTTACGAACTAGCTAACACTATGGACGGCACAAATATCCATGCCCGAGTGGGCATTCGAAACCCCGACCGTAGTGGCCGTGCACACCGTGACTGGCGCGCCGCAGTCCCCTCGGCCACTGCGGCCGGCCAGGTAGAAGTGAATTATTGGAAGTATTGAAGTGATTTTGTTAGTGGACAGGCAGCGGGCAAGTTTTTTGCAACCAGCAGTAAACAGAGGGGACCAGGCACGGTTACACGAAAGCAGGCCGCCGACGTATTTAGCAATCCAAGTCAATACACAGGAACCAGGAGGAGTTTATCGGATGCAGCCTGAATAGCACGTACTTGAAAACAAAATGATTTCAATTATGTGATTCTTCAGTTTCTCCCGGCGTATTTGACAATCAAAATATCCACGGGTGTACTGCCGCTCTATAGTGTCCAACGGGCAAAATATTTCGGCGATCATACATGTCGCCATCATTAGGTGAACTGACGGACTGAGCTCCTGGAAACGCGCCGGCACGGAGATCCGCACGCTACGGCTGCTCGAAGGGAGCGCCCCCGTAACCTTAGCAAAATTTGGAACAACATTCTCGGAACGACATCTCTTTAGAAAAGCAAGAGTACTTAGCAAACGACATCTACGCTCTCGCAACTTTTCAAATTTCTTCATGCTGCGATACATCTCCTGCCCGTAAAGGTATATGATGTGATTCTTCTGCGTTGAACAACAGAGGCACACACGATTGATGTATCCGAGCTAGTCGGCGGTCGCTGAACATTGTTTTGTCGGGGAATCATGCGATGGACTATGAAGGCACTAGGATTCTGGTACAGACGTCGAGATACTGGGACTGCATCGTTAGAGAGGCCATTGAAATTCGCACAAGTGACGACCTCATAAACCGTGACTGTGGCTATAATCTTAGCAAAGCTTGGGAAGCAGCGATTGGGTTAATTAAGAGTAAATCTAGCAAACGTAACGAAGTGACGACCACGGCGGACAGAGCTCTCACAACGACGTCATCATAGACGCCGGCGTAATCGGTTCCACTGCGCTGCCGCGGCGCGGGGCGCGGACCGCGGAGGGGTCGCTCCGCGGGCCGAAGGTATTTAAATGGCCCGCTACCGGGCTAGAACCCAGTTCCCATCGAGCAGCCGTAGCGTGCGGATCTCCGTGCCGGCGCGTTTCTAGGAGCTCAGTCCGTCAGTTAACCTGATGACGGCGACATGTATGATCGCCGAAATATTGTGCCCATTGGACACCGGCAGTACACCCGTGGATATTTTGATTGGTTTCAATGAGTTCGTGATCAAAGAGGAGTTAACGGTGCCACGCAACGAAGTTCGTACCAGTATGCGGGTAAGCAAGCTGCAACGGAAGCATCCAGAAACCTCCGTGGACGGTATAAAATACACAAGAAAACAACGGAAAGGCAGTCTTCGGCAGTATTCGCCGAGTATCCAGGGAGTCTCCAGCGAGTATTCGACGGACAGGCAGTATTCGCCAGATGTTAACCATTAGACAACTGGCAATACTTCGTCATGTTGTAGGGAACGCCGTAGTCAACCAAGCCTTCATAGACCTAGAAGAAGACGCCAGAAGGGGTCCGGAGGATGAAACTTCCTTCCTAGCAGTAGCGGGGGAGCGGTAACCGCGCGGAAGCCGTGTCGCGGTCGTGACTGGAGGAACGTGGTTAAACTGTGCGGCGTAAAATCGGAGGCAATTACTCACTGGCGTGCGGAGCGGAATTAGGAAGTGGCTTTCACATGCTATGTTGCTGTCAGGAATTGGCTTTCTAAACAATTTCGTTTGCCACAAAGTAAACAAAGGGAAAAAATATCAGTCATCATCATTAATCATTATACCTCTTAGCAATGTAAATGCGACAACGTCGTGGAGTCAGGCGATTATGTTGAAATTAATTGGTTGGTAGTGCAACAGACAAAGTGGATAGGTCAAACTTGAGGCACAGCTTAACTTTGATAAAGCGTTTCGGAAATTTTCATATATACAGGGTGTTACAAAAAGGTACGGCCAAACTTTCAGGAAACATTCCTCCACACAAGGAAAGAAAATATGTTATGTGCACATGTGTACGGAAACGCTTAATTTCCATGTTGGAGCTCATTTTATTACTTCTCTTGAAATCACATAATTCGTGGAATGGAAACTCACAGTAACAGAACGTACCAGCGTGACTTCAAACACTTTGTTACAGGAAATGTTCAAAATGTCCCCCGTTAGCGAGGATACATGCAGCCACCCTCCGTCGCATGAAATCACTGATGCTTTGATGCAGCCCTGGAAAATGGCGTATTGTATCACAGGCGTCCACAATACGAGCACGAAGAGTCTCTACATTTGGTACTGGGTGGCGTGGACAAGAGCTTTCAAGTGCTCCCATAAATGAAAGTCAAGAGGGTTGAGGTCAGGAGAGCGTGGAGGCCATGGAATTGGTCCGCCTCTACCAATCCATCGGTCACCGAATCTCTTGTTGAGAAGCGTACGAACACGTCGACTGAAATGTGCAGGAGCTCCATCGTGCATGAACCACATGTTGTGTCGTACTTGTAAAGGCACATGTTCTAGCAGCACAGGTAGAGTATCCCGTATGAAATCATGATAACGTACTCCAATGAGCGTAGGTGGAAGAACATGAGGTCCAAGCACAGTAGTCAACATTACCTTCCTTCAATTGGGCCAACTCGCGGTGAATCGAGGAAGTACAGTACATCCAAACGAAACAATTGGGTATTTTGACAATTGTCTGCACGAATTATTTCAATTTACATTTAAAGAGAAGTACTAAAATGAGCTGTAACATGGAAATTAAGCGTTTCCGGACACATGTCCACATAACATATTTTCTTTCTTTGTGTGTGAGGAATGTTTCCTGAAAGTTTGGCCGTACCTTTTTCGTAAAACACTGTATACAGATGTAGGTACATAGAGCTATTGACAAAGGTGTTCATTTTAGCGACATACTGACTAGATATATGTAACTAACATGAAAATATTTTTGAATCTCAATGTACCTACATGTGCCGACAACATAAAACAGGTGTATAGATGTTGATGGAAATTTCGGTAACGCATCATGAGAGTCATTCTGTGCCTTAAGTGTGACCATTAATTTTTTGCAATCTATCCAGCGTCTCTGTAGCATTATCAATTAATTCTGCCTTTCGACATTTATTCTGGAGCATAGTCTCTGAAATAAAAGTCGTCCATTATCCCCTATTTAATGCTAAAAATGCCACGTCTTAAATTAGGCCTGTTACTTCCAAATCATTTTTACCGAATCCTACTTTCTCCATGGTCTACCTCGACTCATCGTACCCTCTACTGTTAAAACTATGAGTCTCTTAGGTAACCTTGCTTATTCTATGCGTGTGACACGGCCATACCATCTCAGAATTTTCGCTCTAACTGCTTCATCTATGGAGTTCATTCCCAGATTTTCTCCGGTTTGTTCAATATGGACGCCCACCTATGTCTACTTTGAATCATCCTTGCTAGTTTCATATCTGTAACCTTAACGTTATTAATAAGTAAAGTGAATACACCTGAATTTCACTCACACACAAAAAAGTTGTTTGAAAGTTTGAACGGAGTACTGCAAACTTAGTCTTGGCGTTGACTCTCTTCCCATAGAAGAGAGTACGTATTGAATTAGCTTTGCTACTCCTGGATTCCAGTTTTTTCACTATGTTGCGTATCCTGTGAGAAAATACGTCCTAGGTTCTTGAAACTGTCCACCTGTTCTAACTTTATTCCCCCTACTTGTCACTCAATATGTTTAAATCTGCTTCCCAAAGACATTAATTTCGTTTCGGAGATCCAGATATTCATAACATAATCACACCTCTAATCTAGCTCTAAAATATTACATTTATATTTTCAATTGAATATGCCATCGCAGCTAAGTGGTCCGCATATGGGAGACTGCTTATTTTGTTTCCAATACTTTTTCTCGGTCGTTCAACAAACTGTTCAGTTTCTCAACGGCAGCATAAATCACCTACCTCTGCATAAGTACTCAGACAGCCACCCTATATTACATTTCCTAACCTGTTCCAAGCCCGATATAGTGCCAGAAAATAACACCTATCCATATGCCTCTGTAAGGGGCCTCTCTTTCTGATCCTTAGCGAAAACCGAGCGAGGTGGCGCAGTGGTAACACTCTGGGTTTGCATTCGGGAGAACGGTGCTTCAAATCCACCTCCGGCCATCCAGATTTAGGTTTTCCAAGATTTCCGTAAATCACTCCAGGCAAATGCCGCGATGGTTCCATTCAAAGGGCATGGCCGATTTTCTTCCTCATCCTTATCCAAATATCCAAACGTAAACTCCGTCTTTTATGACCTCGCTGCCGACGGGACGTTTAACCCTAAGCTTTCTCCTTCTTCCCTTGCGAAACGTAATTTAGTTTTAGATTAATCGTTCTGTAATCAGTTGCAACTGCCCGCCCACTAAATTTTCTCAATATTGTTCCTTACAAAGAACGTCGCCTTCCTTCCTGCCATTTGAGCTCCCAAGGCATCTCTGCATCTGTGTGTTGAACTAATCTACTAACCTACCGCCGAATGCCTTTTATGTTTTCTATTAAACCGATCTGTTATGGCTCACAGACATTTCAGCCGTACCCACACATTAGACACACTAGTTTCCATGTCCTCACCCTTAAAAAAAATGATTGTCCTTTTCCTAAATTATCTGCGATAAGTTCAAGTAGGTCTTCCGCCTTTCCCACAACTATTCCAACATTTTATGTGCTCTGCAACACTACTTTTGTACGTCATTTAACCTATATGCCACGGATAACTCCAAAGTTTTACGACCCATCCCAATGCTGTACAGGTAAGATCGCTTGGGGGGGTTCTCATAATGGATTTCGAAATGAAGTGATGCAGGCGGTGACTGATTAAAAAATAAATTCTGTTCTGGAAGTTTGGAACACTGTGTAGAAGATACCGAGGTCGGAGGCAAGAACTTTTTTTTTTTTTTTTTTTTTTTTTTTTTCTTTTTGCGGATTAGGAAATGGAAAAGGTAACAGTTCGGACAGGGCGTAACTGATACTGAACACCAGCTATGCGAGAACGGAGAGCACGAAGCCACTCGCGCTCCACGGTTTCAAGGTTACGTCTGTTCTGCATGGAGGCTAGGGCAGAAGTGACCGAAGCAACGGCTTCTTGCCACTCAGCTCTCAGCAGTAGCACACGGTATCAATTTCGCGCGTACGCTATTGGTTCACACGGTGGCATCCAAACGTCAGTAAGGCCAACATGGACGCCAGCAGGGTGGCGTGATTTTGGAATCAACCATTTTTACTGGTTCTGGCAGGCTATTTCCTGCAAAGTGGACAGCCGTGTTGGCGTTACAGTGGCAGATGTTGCACTGTAAATCTTACCCAGTCTTAGAAATACTAGGGAAAGTAAAAATTAACTTCATCGTAGCTATAACCTTCTTACACTGTTCATGACGACTTCTATCCTAGTTTATTTTATTGTTGTGATGGTACGGGTCTACTATGACAGTTTGATCCTTGTTCCTCCATTTGTCTTCCTTTCCTAGCCGTTAGATCATTGTCGCTCCATTAGATGCTTATACCAAAGAGGAACAACGACCAGTGATCCGGTTTTTATGGTTGTGAGGTGTAGTAGGGGCTAAAATCCGCCAAAGACAATGGATAGTACATTCAACCAACTACTCAAATAGCAAAGATCATCTTAATATTAAACAGACAGGATGTAACCATATTGCATCGCTGGTTATCTGTCAAACATCAATAAGAAAATCGTAAAGCATTTTATAACAAATATTGCTTTAATAAAATTTACGAAGCAATAATTAAATTAACAGCAGGAAACCAGTGATGTATATGGATCTCACGGCCATCTGACGTATGTATATTTAGTAATAGAAGTTACAATTATTTATTATTCAATAATAAATTTCGATGTGTTTTGATAATGTCACATTTTCACAGATACACGAAGGCGCAAAAGCCGAAATAGGTCCTATAGTGTAATAAATATACTTGAATTTAAAGAAGCAACTGGAATTGTATTGAAAAATGTCAGTAAATGTTGCACAAGTGTTAGAAGGAGCCGGGCGGTCATCGCCTGCCCCAAATGGTGACAACATTGAGCCTTCACGTGGCATGGTTCTCTTACACGGACGAGTGACTATCGATTAAGTGGCACATAGTCTGCAAATTAGTCATTTTTTTACCTACGAAATCATCCACAACAGACTTGGGTTTCATGAAGTCTCTGCCATATTTGTTCAAAAGCAACTCATAGTGTTCCATAAACAAACGCTCATGGACGTATACCAGAAGTATTTGGACCAAATCACCATCGGTTACGAAACGTGGATACCTCATTATGATTCGAAGAGTAAACAGGAAGGTATGGAATGGCAACGTCCACATCACGCAGCAGGATAAAGTTCAACCCACCCATCCACAGGAAAACCAATGATTACCGTTTCTTGCGACGCAAAAGGCCCAGTACCGGAGCATTATCGTTAGAGTGTCACAACAATAAACAGTTTGCGTTACAGTGAGATGCTTAGTGATTTGGTAAAGCCAGCAATTGGAAGCAAACTTTGAAGACTGCTGTCGGAAAAGTATTGCGTTGTTGCACAGCAAATGCCCATTCAAATACTACTGCTCACACTGCCGATACGCTCCGGAAGCTCAAGATCGTAATAGTGCCTCATCCTCCGTATAGTCACGATCTTGCCTCTTCTGACTAGTGTGGTCCACTCAAGGAGTCATTTATGAGAACAGTCGATTCACCTCGGACCGAGAATGACGTGGTACAGTCGTGGCTCGATGTCCAGTCGAAAACTTTTCCTGAGGGCATCATGAAGCTTCTGAAAAGATGAACTCAGTGTGTTGAAAAGGAAGGAAACTACACTGAAAAATGATATTAAAATAAGTGTCTTATTTGTTTTGTAAGACATGTCATAGCTTCATTGCGGATAATTTTTGACTTATCTCATAAACTTTTAATTTTTTTTTCCCCAGAGCATTTTTAGACTCACTAGACATCCTGTATAACTCTTTCCCAAAATTCTCGCAATAAATCGAAGTTGTTGGTACAGCATCTGCTCTTATCTGACATGTCCGAAAAGAACAGACACCATAAATAATTGCAAATATGCCCCCAAACAGGCAATGGCAAATTCAATGTGGATGTATTAATACGCTCGATCACTTGAGGATATCCAGCAAGGGAAACTAATGGGCAGGTGGCACTAACATCGTAGTGTGCCGTAAGTTGAGAATGTCGGTTGCAACAGCAGCGTGTCTGAGTAGCCAAACTGGTTAAGGCGACTGTTGGCCCGAGGCGGGAAATCTGAGTTACAATACCGGTCCAGCACAAATTTTCAACTTCGCTGTTGAATTAATCTCAGTGTCCTGAAATGGTTCAAATGTTTCAATATTTATGATTTGTAAAATCCAAGTTGATCATTTGCCTTTCCCAAAACCGTCCCTAAATTTTATAGTGGTCTGCAACGATACTCATATTTAATTAATTGACGGGACCGTGTGGTGTAACACACTACTATTGCCGTATTCGAACAATGTGAGTTTCTTTCCTACTCATTTCATTAAAAATAAATTTTTCCATTATCGAAGTGGACGATCACCTGGGAGATCGGCAACCCGTGGCGCACAGCTGCCTGCATTGTATTAGCGGATCAGACCATCAGACCGGTGGTTATATCGCGTTGTGGGAACGATGAGCGGACTGTGCAGTTCAGACACTCGGGGCCCTTGAGGAAGGGAGACTGAATACAGAAAAAAGTGTGTCGCGATCGTAGCTTCCAAGTCGTGATTAAACTCTTTGGTGTAAAATCAGAGGCAAGTACACACTGTAGCGCAGAGCAACGGACGTAGGTTGCTCTCACGCGTCACGTCACGGAGAAGATTTGGTTTTGTAAATAATTTCCGCGTCCCACGAAATTAAACTAAAATGAACACCGCATCAGTCAATAATGTATTCTTTGTTATAAAACTTGTTAAACTGTCAGCAAACTTATATATGATATATGTAACATATATATGATATATGTAAACATCTTTGGCAAAGCTGTTGCTAATCACGAAAAAATATAAAAGTTTCTTTAATTTAAAGTTTTAACGTAAAAAGCTGCATAATACCTGACAGCTAAAAACCGTATACAACAACTAAATACGTGTATATTTCCATGTAATTTATGCAACAGTTACGCCAGATGTCAACATTAATTAACGTCCAAACATCGTAGACGCGCTTGAGAATAACAAACTGTCGAAACAGCTGTAGCAATATTAAATAAAACATAATCAGCAATCCAGAACTTTATTGCAATGTCAGCAAACTGTTCGGTTCTAAATAGTGAAAGAGCTCATCAGTTATAGGACATTGAAATAAATTCACTGACGAAGTTGAAAATTTGTCCTTGGTCTGAATTACAATCCGGATTTACCACATTGAGCCTGTAGTCGCTTTAACCGATTAGGCCCTCCTGATGTTTGATTTATGACAACCAATGGTGGCTGTTGTGTCAGACACAGACACCATACCTATATTCGGATGTATGCATAAAACAGTTTAATGTCACTTCCTTTGCGCATGCACAAATACGTCAGATCCCTTGCGGCTGTACAGTTGTAGCTGTGAGCAAGAGAAGTAATGGGTAGTGGGCACCACAACTGAATTGCGTGATAAGATCTTTTGCAGGAACGGAAGTTACCGGGATAGCCTAATTGTTTAATTAGATTCTGGCCCAATGCAAGAACTACGATTTAGAATTCCCGTCCAGTACATCCAACTTCGTCAATGATTTAATGATATGAATGCCCTGTTGGAGTCGAGAATGTGTCAGTACTGAATATGTAAACATACGGAAGATGATGTCAAACTATAGTGTCTGTTCCTCCAGACATATCACATCTATCGCATTTTGATCTTATCTAGTTTTTTATTTTTTATTATTTTAGTGTGTATTAGTGTTTTTCAGCCTTTGTGTGGCTACCCCCAGCGGGCTCGTAATATATTGTTTGGAGGGTCGTGGTCGCAGGAGGAAGTACATTATTTGCACCATAAAACAACCAGCCCAGTGCATATGTGGATACCAGGGGTTTAGCAATACCAAAATTGCCTAAGATAAGTGACATTTATTCTATACTTAAATTACGTAATTCATTGTGAACATCAATTTTGATTTGTATACAATAGACTTTTTATAACAAATACGCCATGTTAACTATGAATAAACGAAAAACCTGAAAAATGTTTTCAGGAACGAATCGATAGCTAAATTAACGAAAGGCAATGAGTTATATTGAGAATTTAGAAAAAAATAAAATAAAAAAATAAATAAAATAAAAAACAATTCAGTTGGAAATTCACCTGCAACGTTAAACACTCGTCATGCAACGTATATTTTTCTATCGAAATTAATGTAGATATAGAATAATGTGTTCCACTCCAGAAAATACACTAAAAAAATCACCACCATAATCTAGAAGACTGTTCCTTTTTTATGTAGAAGAAAGTTTTAGCAATAGAAGCCAATATAAGAATCGCTGTACTTTAGTTGACATACATAGGTGTGTTATAGTATGGTGAGAGCGGGATGGGGAAGGGGTTCACCAGAATATTTTTACTTGGAAGAGGCGAGGGGGAGGGGGGTTAACGTAGTGAGAAATGTTGACAAACAGTGGTTTAAAATCAAATGTTCAAATGTTTGTTAAGCTTAAGGGAATTAACTACGGGGTCATCAGTCCTTAAAGTTACAAACTACTTATGAACTACCTACAACTAAGGACGGCAGAAATATCCATGCCGGAGAGGGGATTCGAATCCCCGACCGTAGTGGCCGTGCAGACCGTGACTGAAGTGCCTCAGTCCCCTCGGTCACCGTGGCCGGCAACACTGGTTTAAATTAAGTTGTTCTTCAGGGAGATTCAGTATGAATAGCAACCATGGTTGCTGTTGACAACGATGTTGAGCGCCCTAAAGCTCCAATAACAACAACATAACAATAAATTCAAATCAAAAATGTTCAAATGTTTGTAGAACTTATGGGACTTAACTACGGAGTCATCAGTCCCTAAGCTTACAAATTACTTATGAACTAGCTAACACTAAGGACGGCACAAATATCCATGCCCGAGGGGGGATTCGAACCCCCGACCGCAGTGGCCGTGCAGACCGTGACTGGAGCGCGCAATCCCCTCGGCCACCGCGGCCTGCTAACAATAAATAGTAACTACTTTAGCAAGTTGCAGAATACACGAAATACAATAATTTAGTTTGACTAGATATGAACATTTTCGTTTCGTGTGTAGGTACACTGATTGTACTGGATTGCTATTCGCATATTTACCGAATGTCAGCAGTGGAGTGTATTTTTCAGTTTGTGAACTCTTGCTTTCGTTTTCATTTGCTTTTTTTATGATTTGCTTCCAAGTCTACTATACTGTAGCTTAAACTATGTCGCACGTACGATGAGTATGACGATATGGTATTTGTGCAAGGTTTTCTAATGGAAACGCTGTTGTAGGGAATACGGTACACTGTGACGCACCGGTCGTAGCTCGTTGCTTCTTGAAGTTCTTGTTAATGGGCGCTGTGGATAACGGTTGGCTGAAATTTCATGAGGCAAAATTAATACGCTACAAATATTGTAGGTGACTCGTAGAACTGCAGTGCATTTACACTTTAATGATACATTAGTACCCAATTGTCCTCATTATGGCCAGCGTACATGCCTCATTAATAACGTTACCGCAACCCTGTACACATATTCCACATGCCAATAATACAAATTTTCGCATTTCGTATGTGGAATACAAAAGTTCAAGGTGTACTTTTATTGTGGCACTATTATGAAGAATTAGCATTTAACACTTTCCACATGACTAACACTGAAGAACTTTTACATAATCGTTCAAATTAGAATCACAGTGACGTGGATTGTGCCTCAGATCAAAGATGAAAACAGAGACTCCCCACTGGCGTGGATTCTGCCTCCTAACAAAGATGTAACAAGACTCAGTTACATGGCGCAAAAGCATCCTATTTATACCATCCAAATAATGATACTGAAAATTACGTATTGTTCATTATATACATTGAATTATATTCGTAAGGTTAAAAATTAATTTCAAGTGGCTATGGCAAAAGATAGCGTAAATAATAAATTCATTTCTGATGCGGCATTAACAAAAATTATTGCATTTGAAGTTGTGAGCTGTTGTGAGCTTGTGTAGCTCAGTTAAGCTGATGAGCCGAGTTACTGTTATTTCATACAGAGTTGTTAATTTAGTTGCCAGATAGTTCAGTGTTATTCCGCCTTATTTAGAGTTTGTCTAATTCTGCCTCATTAAAGGGGAAATATTTCCAATGTTTGATAATTTATTCAGCCTCACATACTCCATTAACACACATGGTCTTGTAGTTCATATACATTTTCCAAAAGACAAGACGTGTTTATGGAGTATCTGGGACTGAGTAATTCATGTAAAATTGAAGTAATTTTCCTTTTTATTCAACAAAATTCACGTCAGGTGGAATAAAACTGACCAATCTGGAAAGTAAAATAACCATACTGTTTTAAACAACAGTAATTTAGCTCATAAGTTTAGCTGAGTTACATAAGTTTCCAACAGCTTGTGCAAACGCAGTGATTTTTTATTTATTTATTTATTTATTTTTACAGCTTACAGAACTTAGCTACGGCGCCATCAGTCCCTAAACTTACAAACTAGCTAATACTAAAGACGGTACAAATATCCATGCCCGAGCCCGAGGGGGCATTCGAACCCCCGACCGTAGTGGCCGTGCAGAAAGTGACTGGTGCGCCGCAGACCGCTCGACCACCACGGCCGGCCAAATTTATTTAATTTTCATAAATGGGAAGTCAAACATTAGTTACTTTTTTTTACTTCAACATTTAGTAGTTTGGTTATTGTAATGTTTATTGTAAACACTTGAAAATGGCGACGAATTTTTATTTCCATATTCATGAATGGGAAGTCAAAGGTCATTTTTTTTTGTTTCAATGTTCAGTAGTTTGCTTTTTGCAATATTTATTGTAAACATCTGATAATGGCAACGTAGTTTTCATTTTCATGAATGGGAAGTCACAGATTAGTTTATCTTTTTTAAATTCAATATGTAGTAGTTTGGATTCTGTAATATTTATTATAAACATTTCAAAATGGTGACATTTGTTTCATTTTCATAAAAGGCAAGTTAAAGTTTAGTTTACATTTTTTAATACAACATTCAATAGTTTTGTTTCTGTAATATTTATTGCAAGCACTCGGAAATGGCGCCATAGTTTTCTGTTCCATAAAAAAAATTTGTTTACTTTTTCTTAAATTCAACATTCATTAGTTTGGTTTTTGTAATGTTTATTGTAAGCAACTAAAAATGGCGACGTAATTTTCTATTTCATAAATGAGAAGTCAAAGATTAGTTACATTTTTTCTTTTTTTTTTTTATTGTAATATTTACTACGAACACTTGAAAATGGCTACTATTACCCCTAAACTGAAAAATATAAAAGCGGCTTTTGCCTTATTAGCATACTAATCACATGTCTCTCAAACTATGACGACATTCGATAAAGAATGTCGCTTGTGAGGCACAGTTCGAAAAGCTTTCCTGAAGTGTAGAAAGTGAAAATAAAAAAAATGGTGTTCGGGGGGAAGACAGTAAGGCAGGAAGTCAGGTAGAAAGCATCATGGGGGAGCGAGATATGCGGGCAGAATCCCCCAACTGCAGAGCGTGTCGGCAGTTAAGGTGACGACAGGGTGAGACTGGAGGCGAAGTACGGCTTCCGCCATCTTGACCGTGAGTACGAGCCCGTGAACACGGCCCTCCTCGTGCAGAGGGTCGTTTGGCGTGCTACCCAGCAGCCGGCTTAGCCCCGCGTCCTCGACTCGTGCAGCTGGCGCGGAGCCAGCGCCGTGGACCGGGAAATCCCCAGGTAGCCGCAACTCTGGCCCCGGCGCAGAATCGGGGCCACTCCTCTGCCGAAGCACCGCCTGGCCCGGTTATTGCAGCACAATTCACGCGACACGCTCCTACCACCCGAGGCCCTCTACTTAGCACAGCCGCCAGTGATAACTGCAGCAGTCACTAGCTGCAATAACGAACAAACTAAGGATTTAGGTGTTATGGCTGATTGTTGAACTACTACTGATACGAGATTTTTTTCGTGAAATATACACTATAAGATCAAAAGTATGTGGAGACTGGCTGAAAATGACAAGTCCGTGGCAGCACCTTCCATCAGTAATTCTGGAATTCAAAATGTTCAGTCTGGCACTGGATGGTCTCTTGGGGAATGGCAGACCATTCTCCTCCGCCGACTGCTGCACCGAGGACAGGTATCGATGTAGGTTGGTGAGGCCTGCACAAAGTTGACGCTGCAGTCGAGTCGCCAAGCGCATTGAGGCGCCATACTACGATGCGCGAGACCGCTTCCTGTCGGGGGTATTAATCCCCCCCCCCCTAGGGCATGGGTTTTTGTGCCGTCTTTAGTATAAGCACAGAGTAACATATACAGAGAAGCAGCCCACCCTAAACCACTGTCCTACGCTCCCCTCGTAGTTCCGTAAGATTCTAGCAGGTGTCAGGCGGTTCACTGGCTTAGGGTGCCTCTCGCACGTCAGAGGGATCGTGGAAGGGAGGCTGAGGGGAGAGCTCGTGCCGCCTGCCACGAGGCCATGGCTCTGTCCAGCGTGCCGGCGTTTGAGGGGAGGTGGTGGTGGGGGCAGCCGCTACCTGCCGCCTGCTCTAGCCAGTTTAAAGAGCTGCTTCTGACCGCAGCCACAGAGTAATATATTTGTCTGTGCCGCAGCGCCATCATGGGACATCTTACGGAACTGCTGGAAACCCTCCCTCCCTGCACCCTGGAGCGTAGGACCGGGCCCTTACGGAGGTTTCCCGTCTGTATATATTTTGTCTGTGGTATAAGGTAGTTCGTGGGGGAGTGAGATATGCAGGTACAATCTCCAAACTGCAGAGCGTGTTGGCAGTTAAGGTGACGGCATGGTGACAGGAGGCGACGTACGTCTTCCGCCATCTTGTCTGAGAGTACCAGTCCGTGAACACAGCCTTTCCTCATGGAAAGGGTCGTTTAGCGTGCTGTCCAGCAGCCGGCTTAGCACCCGTTAGTGGTGCGGTGGGCTAACGGTAAGACGTCTGCCTAGTAAGCATGGAGCTCCGGGTTCGATTCCCGGCAGCATCACAAATTTTAATTCAGTGCTTCTTAATTATCGTTAATGTCTTGGACATGTTTGAGACGAAAAACCTTCTCAGGGTATTTGAATTTATATTTAATTTGATAGTTCATAAGTAGTTTGTAAGCTTAGGGACATAACCCCGCTGTTAAGTCCCTTAAGCTTAACAAACATTTGATCATTTAAAGTTGGCGTTACAAAACATCCCAAAGGTCTTCTACAGGATTCAGATAAGGACTGTTCAGGACAGTCCTTTATAGGGATTTTATTGCCGTGTCTGCACGCCGCCACAAGATGTGCGTTATGAATAGGTGCTCCATCGTGTTGAAAGATGCAATCGCCATCCACGAACTGTTCAACAATTGGAATAAACATCAATGTATGTCTGTGCTGTGATAGTACCACGCAAAACAACAAAGAGCGCAAGTTCCCCCCATAAAAAGACATCATAACACCACCGCTTCTGAATTTTACTGTTGCCACTACACACGCTGGCAGATGACTTTACCGGACATTTGCCAAACCCACACCCAGCCAACAGATCGCCACATAGTTTACCGTAAGACTCCTTTAAATACGAGCTGACGCATCTGCCATTGTTATTCCCGTAGCTCGTAAGTTAAACATACTGCGTGCTATAGGATTTGCGTCACGGCACTTTAGCGCGAAATTATGTGTGGTTGTGTTGCCATAAACAGATAAAATCATTCCGGAGGAGGCAACAGAATATCAAAATATCATGTGGCCGAGGGGAATACGGCGCGCCAGTCACAGTCTGCACGGCCACTACGGTCGGGGGTTCGAATCCCCCCTCGGGCATGGCTATTTGTGCCGTCCTTAGTATTAGCTAGTTCATAAGTAGTTTAGGGACTGTTGACCCCGTAGTTAAGTCCCATAAGCTATACAAACATTTGATTTGAAAATATCATGACACAGCAAAACATCCCAGAACATACAGGTTTTAGAGCACAATATGTGTCTCTTATGTAGTACACTGATAAATGCAGCACATCAAAAAGTTTTGTACTGATATTACACAAATTATTGAAGATACTTCTATTACGTTATTGCGAGAAAGTATTACAAATACTAAAACGGAAAATATGAACATACTGGGCAAAACATTTAGTTCCGGCTATGGAAGCGTGAACCTACTCTGCTGATACAGGCAAGTACCGTGAATGCTATTTGTAGTATTTCGACGTTACTTGTAGTATGCAATTTGAAATAATAGTACCTGATGTTTTATCACAAAATACGCCTTCTATTCAATTTCTTATTAGTAGATGCCAATATTGACGCTTATCAAAAATAGATTATAACATAATTGACACAGAATACTGGGTGAATTTTACTTACGACTGCGGCGGCATAGTGTACTGATGTTGGCAACAAAATGTTTGCTTTACAAGGATTATTAAATTACTGACAAGAGCGGGGTACTGTTACATATAAAACCCTCTCAATCTTAGAGAAGGAACAGAATTATTTATTAATTTCACGGTCAACTCAAATGGTTATGACTCTCATTCTATACGATTAGGTTTTCAAATAGCATTCAACGGTTGTTGCCGACATGGGCATCGTGTGCCTCAACGACTAAATTCAGATCCTGTACACTAGATTTCATTTTCGTATTGGCGTTTGTAATACATTCTGAAACTTACTCAGTAATGTAATAGAACTACATTCAGCAATGTGAAACACAGATGTGGTGTATTTTTCACAGCAGACAAGAAACACTTATTGCAAGACGCCAAACAAACCTAGCATATTGACAGTCATTATTCAAATACAACCCATGATCGCTTAAAACATATCTAGATAACCAGTTTCGGCAGAATTAAATGTAGTGTGTGACATGTATATGTTTCTTGCGTCTTTTTTCTTTATTCGGACAGCATAAAACAGCAATAAGTAAAGAAAACGCGAGACTTATGTCTCTAATCCAGGTAACGACGTGAAAAAGAGCGGAATGCAAGTTCAAAGTAACACGAACTAAGGCCCTATGCCGGATACTTCTGAAATATTTCACTAAACTTGAGCAAAACAACACTGCTCGCACGAGCTACGTGTTGTGTTTAGCATTCGCGGGGAATGAAAATGGCGGATGCACCAGCCTGTGCTTTGTCACTCCACTCAACATTTTTTCACTGTTCGACGTTCACGCTCCTAACGCCAAGCGGGGTCTCGTTTGGCATTGACCTGCGTGATGTGTCCCTTATGGACAGACGCTCGACTATGAAATCTAATTATTGTCACCTCCTGCCAATCTGTCATAGTATTTGGAATTCCTGTATGATGGTCATACAGTATTACAGTGTATGACCATCGTCAACTGTAGCGAGCTCTGTCAGTCAACAGACGAGGTCGACCTGTACTCTTTCGTGATGTAAGTGTTTTTTCACGTTTCCACTTCACTATCACAACAATAAAAACCTAGGAATGGGTAGGAGTGTGGAAATCTCACGTACAGCCTTATGACACAAGTGACACCCATTCACCTGACCATGTCCAAGGTCCCCGTAAGTTCCGCGGAGCGCCCCTTTCTATTCTTTCACAAGTCTAAGGATTACTGAGGTCTTTAATATGGAAAACCGGTCGCAAACTGGCAGCGCAATACACCTAATATGAAGAACGTATGTTTATGGGGGACTACAGATATGCCAAGATCTTTTTTCAGTATTTTATTCCAGATTACCGGTTTCGACAGAAACATTTTTCTCAGTTTCAGATCTCCAACTCTACACCTATCCAAACATTAATCGTGTTGTTTGCAGTTGTAAATTATGTATGGAGAGGTGCTATATTTTTTATGTTGAGTTGCAGATCTAAAGATGACAACAAACTTTAGTAGAAAATGGTAAATTAGAATAAAAATTTGACCAGCGATTTTGGCATATATGTTTCACAACAAATAACAATGAAGACATCCCCCTTGCCTTGAATGGTATGAGACTGCTGGAAGAAGGTCGTTGCCTAGGACCTAATATTCTGCCTGAGGGGTTGAAGTTTACTTACCGTGTTTATGGCCCAACGTGATGATGTTCGCAACGGATGAAAATGGCGATAACTTTATCATGTTGTCATCAGCCAATCGTGATAACATGCAGTAATCAGTGAAATTCAAAAATGTTTCTTTCTTTAAGGCGGAATATACGAACGCATTTCGTTCTTTGATGTTTGAAGATGTCTGTTTATTACCTAGCTTTTGCTACATGACTCATGCCAGTCCTTTTGCACCGTTGTGGTCACTGACGTAAACTAGAAGTGAGTGCATAGGAAATATTTATCAATTCAAAATATTTTGTTACAATTATTATCAGTGTTAACATTACTACATGGGTATGTCTTTTTCTAAATTAATTTGATAAAACTCATTAGGTCAAAACAAATTGCGTACCTTATTTAGGACTGAAAATTGAGTATAAATAAAGGATGGCGAGAGTAAGTGAATTATAATACTTGATGACAAATCTACACGTTTCGTTTAAAACTAAAATGAAGGAAATCAGCCGGATAGAACGGCCTGGCCGACTGACTACAGTATTCATAAATGTCATTTCTCAATAAATGCGGCCAATTTACGTTACGTAAAATAAAATATTACACCCATGAAGTATAAGTTATTGATATGCTTTTTCGATTCGCCAACTCGTACCAATTTGTAATCCTGAGGAAATTCTATAAACTTACCATGTGAAGCAATTGCTGGAGAAGAACCTGAAGAAAATTTCATCGAGAACCGGTCACTGCATTGGTATAAAAATTTGTTTTAAATTCGTAGTTGTGGTTGAAAAGCCTCTCAAATGTTCAAATGTTTGTAATTCTATCGGACCAAACTGCGTGGTCATCAGTCCGTAGCTTACAAACTACTTAAACTAAACTAACCCAAGGACAACACACAAACCCATGCCCCAGGGAGGACTCGAACCTCCACGGTGAGCAACCGCGTGCTCCCCAGCGAGACGCTTTAGACGGCTCGCCTACTCCACCGCGGCTAAAAGCCTCTTTTAACTGGTAATGAGTAATAGGTAGTGCAGAATAAATGTGGCGTAGTTACGTACTGTCAAATAGTTACATCCATATAGTGACACTTCCGATGTAATATTCTGAACTGGTAGCAATTTGTATTCACAAAGAACTTTTACATACCTTTATAGTAATGTCTTCCACACACGTATCAATCGGGTGTTGAAATATAAAGAGAATACTGCGTCAGATTTATATTTTCCGTAAAGAATGAAAATTAACGTTAATTTTACATATGACTTCTACATTCTAAAGACAAAACTATAAAGTCCGGCTGAATTTTGATTTGCTGCCTGTACCTTCTCCGACATTGGGTGCCTTATTTCCAACTATTCTGATCCGTTGCCAACATCTATACGCTAGGATATCAAAGTATTAAGTGAAATTTAACCCTGAAGTATCGTATTCCTCTGCTAAAGACATATTCGGAGGCTTTGCAGACACAAAATGCTGGTACACAGTTAAGTCAGTTCAGTAAGACCTTGTTTATGTTTATACACGCAACGATCATATCGTGACGTCATGAGACCGCGATAACTTCCAAGAAACTGTGAACGTCGACGTCGCGATCTCACTGCGAGCGATATATATGAAACACTCGACTGTCGGTGCTGGATATGTTTTTACTGTTTTCTGATTTGACAACGGAACGTCGATCGAATTAAAAGTCATTAGTGAAGCTCGTGCAATATCCATGTCAATTTCTCTCGCCTGTAATAAGCTGACTTCCCATTATAGTGATACTGAAAAAAGCGTAGGATATTAATTTCTCCACAAATCTTGACGTTTAGAGTATCAGGTACGAAACTGATCACTGACGGTTCGAAATTATACATATAATTGAAAAATGAGGGAGCTGACACCAATACGATAGTCAACCAATAGAATTTTGAGATTTAGATTTGATTAACACATATTGAGCATATCTCGAAGTCATTTACCAGTAAATAGAGTAGATAGAGGAGAGTTCGGAAGAGGGACTTCAATTACAAATATTTCACTTTTTATGAAAATTCATAGCTAGGTGGATTAATGTTTTATTTCTATTCTTTGTTTTATTTATATTCTTCACCGTCCCAGATGCACATTTATTTCCGATATGTGACTATTTTCGGTATAATTCTTCCATTTACAAACTTTCTGTTAGTGCAAGTGTAGGCTTTCGCGGCCGTTGTCAGTGTCAGTAAAATCTTCTCGGTATGACAGGGAGGCGTCATTTTTATAATAATCTACCGACGTTTGGGGCATTGTTGCAGGCAGCCTTCATCAGAGTCTATGACTGACTGCTGAATGTTTGTGCTTCAATCACAAACCAACTTATTTAATTTTAAAATTAAAGCCTGACGCAATTATTATTATAATTACTTTATTTTAGATTTATAATTTTATTTATTTATTCATTTATTTTGCACAATTAAATTAGTAGGTTTTTACGGTTGAAGCACAGACGCCGCGGCGGAGTGGCCGAGCAATTGAGGTGCTATGTTACTAGGCGCAAGGCCGTTCCCTGTCGGGGGTTCGAATCCTCCCTCGGGCATGGATGTTTGTGTTTGATTTAGTATAAGCAGTTCGTAAGTTTAGGGACTGATGAGCCCGCAGTTAAGTTCCATAAGATAAACAGTAATTTAAACAATAACATTGAAGCACATATAAAAAGGTTGAAAATGTACTAAATGTACCGAAAATATTCACATCTACCAAATAAATGTGCAACTGAGACGATGAAGGATATAAATAAAATATTATTTCACTATTAAATTATTCAGTGCTTACGACTACCTCACAAATCTCTCTGCTATCGGACTCTCTCAGTTTTTTTCTACAAGACGTGTGAGAAGTGTATGCTAGGTAAGGGAAACAAGGAAATTGTACTTTAATATTCATAGAATATATGACTTCAACTGCTATTGGGCAAAGCTGAAAATGTGTACCCAGCCGGGATTCGAACCCGGGTCTCCTGCTTTCTAGGCAGTTGCGCTGACCCCTACACCACTGGGGACACAGTGATCACCGCACCTGCAAGGACTACCCATGCACGCCTCCCGTCAGATACAAATTCCCAGCTTCGCCCTGCCCGTTAGTGGGGAGGGGTGGGCAAGTTTGAAGCCCTTACTCTTACGGGAATTAGTTAAACTACGAGTTTGAGTACTATGGGCAGGGCGAAGCTGGGAATTTGTATCTGACGGGAGGCGTGCATGGGTAGTCCTTGCAGGTGCGGTGATCACGTGTCCCCAGTGGTGTAGGGGTCAGCGCAACTGCCTAGAAAGCAGGAGACCCGGGTTCGAATCCCGGCTGGGTACACATTTTCAGCTTTGCTCAATAGCAGTTGAAGTCATATATTCTATGAATATTAAATAATAACAGCTGCAGGATCAGAATGTGACGTCTGTTCTTTCCGAACAGACGCCACATGTATATATATAATATGCCGGTGACGGGCAATGATCCTATCGTTAGTGGGGAGGGGTGGGCAAGTTTGAAGCCCTTACTCTTACGGGAATTAATTAAACTACGAGTTTGAGTACTATGGGCAGGGCGAAGCTGGGAATTTGTATCTGACGGGAGGCGTGCATGGGTAGTCCTTGCAGGTGCGGTGATCACTGTGTCCCCAGTGGTGTAGGGGTCAGCGCAACTGCCTAGAAAGCAGGAGACCCGGGTTCGAATCCCGGCTGGGTACACATTTTCAGCTTTGACCAATAGCAGTTGAAGTCATATATTCTATGAATATTAAATAATAACAGCTGCAGGATCAGAATGTGACGTCTGTTCTTTCCGAACAGACGCCACATGTATATATGAAATTGTACTTGTTGCCTACAAAAAACACTTTCTTGTGCACGAAGAGGACATAACTGATGACTAACTGAAGTGATGCTATCCATTTATGTTACAAATTCCCGTGAACGGAAAAGATAGTATACTACTAATCTCTCTGATTCATTTACATTCTGTTGACAATACGTTCGTCTTTTGTTGTCTCTCAAATTCTACATATAACACGAAGTGAGGCTGAGACTTCGATGTGCACCAAAAAATATTCAAATGTTCGTAAATCTATCGGACCAAACTGCGAGGTCATCAGTCCGTAGCTTACAAACTACTTTAACCTAGGTATACTAACCTAAGGACAACACCCACACCCATGCCCCAGGGAGGACTCGAACCTCCACGGCGAGCAACCGCGCTCTCCGCAGCGAGACGCTTTAGACCGCTCGGCTACTCCACCACGGCGATGTGCACCGTTCCTTGGAAGTTACCGAGATCGATTCTTACGATCGGGAATTCGTGTCGTTGATTTCCTATTGAGCTTGTGGTGAGTAGTTCCTACAATTTATTTTATCACTAAGCTTCACAATATGTTTAATCTAGATAGTTCTTAATTCCGTTCATCATAAACCATGTTCTATATTTTTGAAACCGTAACTGTGTCAGTCTCGGTTTTGTTGTTAATGTGCAGCATAACGCGTTTCGACAATTTACTCTGCTCTTCAGACTGCATAATCATTATTTATTGTAATACATCCATGTATGGTCTTCTTTATACAGCAATCGAAAAATCGACGGAATTAAATCTTGTGATCTTTTTTCAGTTCTAGTGTTATAAATGAGTTTTTTTTTTTTTTTTTATTTTTCACAATGCAGTACCACACAAATATGGAAAACAACACGCTGTTTTTTGTAAATAAACAATGTTACACAGATATTATGATACCACTGATATTAAAAGACTTTCTACACGTTCAAAGGTGATACACTTTGATCGTATATTATTTATATGAAGTTTTCCGGAAACAAATATCTCGAAATTACTTCATTATGAGACATAAGAGAGACTTATCAAGAAATTAACTGATTCGCTATCTAATTTATCCACATGGATTTTCCCCTTGCTGATGTGGTATACAAACATTTTCAATCCTTTCGTGAAATCCTTTGCATGTCACTTTTGCAAATGGTGGGTTATCTTAAGATTTTCTTCTATCTAAATAATACATGACAAAAAGTGTAACATCTTTTACTGTATACAAGGTTTGTAAAGCCTTGTTACACTAACATCTGTTGGACTCCTAGCGTCTTTCGTCTTTTTTCCAACAATGAAAAACGTTTTTCTTAGTCGTACATTTACTAGCCAGTCTGCAATTGCGTCAGCGGCTATCCATTTGTCAAAGCAGACTGCTAAGAAAAAGTTCGCAACGGCCATCGACTCACGACGTCGACTTTGTGAAGAATGTTTCCAGCTACATGGAAATAATGTCTAGAATTGGCAGAAGGCTGTGCTATAACTTGAGTACATCTCGTCCAACTTTCACTTTGCACCATAGCCTGTCTGTAAACTCATGGCCGAACAGGCGCGTTCTCACCCTGTCTCCCCTGCTACGTAATAAGGCGCTTCTACAGAATGTTTCACAAAACTAAACCCACCCTACCGCGCGTGCTTTAAAACGGTGTGAATCCTGTGAGAGAAACGAGGGATTACGACTGGAACAAGTTTCAAAGAATGCTGTGGCATCGTTGAAAATCACCGGCATGTAAAACTCTGGCACATCAACGAATTAAACTGCGGACAAAGAAACACGCTTGAGTGAATTTTAACAATAACGGACACAGTTAAACTCCTTTACCGTTTATCTCGTGTAGAATACAATCCCCTACCAAATTTTATACACTTTTCGCTGTACGACATTCAGGTGTTTAACTTATTTAGTCCCCATCACAGTATTTTCTTCATATTTGAACTTGAGCATAGAATGTTGAATGAATATATAATCATCTGAAGGTGTGCATAAGCCCTAAACCGCACTTCTCGTAAACATATTACATTTAATTGTGACTGGTAGCAGGTGTTATTCTACACTATATAAAAGAACTAACGAACACCGAATCACTATCATAGAACAAGCAGATGATCTTGATATGTAAATCGGTTAATACAATGAAATTATTTCGTAAATACTTTCGTTAAATCCAATTTGAAATATTTTAGTAATTTACATGACTGTAATAATCCTCTATTGCACACCGTGTTTGGTAAAAGCTCTTATTTGAATCCATATTAACAACGTAATCCACTAACATTGTTCATTACGCCATTAATAGCAGAACCCTGCCAACATTTTTTTTATAATCAATGTTGCTGTCGTTCTACGTTTCATTTATATAAAATAGCTAACTTTCTAGCTTGCTCCAGTGAGTTTCATAATCCCTCGCCAGACGAAAACAAATTTTATTTCTACCACAATCTTTCTTTTACTAACAGATCTCGTCTAGGTAAATTCATTTTCAGTCAGTGTTTTGTATAAAATATATTTCTGCAAAGAAAATTAGAGCTTTTGGAGCAATGAACAATTTGCTAAATTTCAGGACTACTTGTTAATTTATGTAAAAGTTCTCCACCGTTTGTCAAACTACTGATTTTGTGGCACTTGAACAATGGGTGTCCTCTAAAATCGTCTGTGTTTTGTCATGCTGATTCAAAGGAAAAAGATGTCGCCGATCTTCGCGTTACTCTGTGATTTGTCCAACTGAGTAATGTCTATATTGCAGCCCTTTCATTGGCATTTGTAATATTAGCCAAAATTTCTTCTCCTGTCGCTTTTGTGGCGTTAACTGTGATCACATTACATACGGCGGAATGCTCGATTGTCCGAGAAATACCTCTTCTTCGTATTACGCACGTTTTCTTGTTATTTAGTACTTTCGTCGGCAAGATATGAGTACTTTAGTACAGTGGTTTTCAATCTGTGAGTCGAGTCTTGGTCGGGGATTGCCGTCCAATCTAGGGGGTCAGTAATACAAAAACGTATGCCTAAGTGAAATATATTGAATGTCAAAATTCGAAGTTCCTTATGTAACATTTATTATGAACTGATCATATATTAGTATCAGTTAGTTTTGAGTAATTTGTAAGTCTAGGGTGTGATGATCACAACAGATTGGTCCAATACGTTCACAAACATTTGAACTTTGCATGAATAAGTCTGAAAGGTAAAAGAACAGGATACAATAAGTAAGTGCTTTCCAAACATTTCCTCATGGCGACATCCTTTTATAGTTTACAGTTTTGCGCGACACCCTTTCACTAATATAAATTCATATGGTAGGATTTAGATGGTTGTAGTGGAGGGGGGGTGGCGGAAATAAAGTATCGCTTAAATGTAGTTTGTAAACGAAACTGAAATCCTCGTACGCATTGACATGTTTAATGTTGATCCTGACTGCATCATTTACGTACACTCATCGCAAGAAAAGAAAACATTAGAAGCTACGGAGATGTACAACAGAGTAACACCGCAAACAACAATGTCTAACTCACACAGTAATACTTGCTTCTTCTACATGCGACCCAACTTCCGAAACACGAAAACTGAATTTCGGAAACAGTTTTTCGCTGTCGTGTGTACATGTCAAGGCCAGATACGGTTTTGCTGGATCGATTGAAAACGGTATCTGGAAATTAGCTGCTAGGATTTCTGATTTAGACAGCACAGTGGCTGTTCCCTTTCAAATCAATATTATCACATTATTTTCAGAAATAAAGAGGATTTATTTATGACAAGTGATGAATTATTATTTACGTTCTGTCAGGTTCTTACTTCACCACGACCTCGGAAGTGCCGACATACTCGGAAAAAATTGATAAATATTTGTTAGAAGTAAGAATATGAATGTCACTTCTGGTCCCAGAATCTGTTACATACAGTATACTGAGAGAAAAAAATATTAACGCATATCACGATTCGAACCAACGATCACTGCATTTAAAATACTACTCTCCGTTAATCACCCGGCCATACTCCATACTAAAAATCGGTACCGAATGGCTTTAGTCATTGGACAGTTTTGACTGCTTTTACAATCTGTGACAGCTTTTACAGACACTGTGTCATTAGCGAGAGTGACGTGGCTTTGATAAATCCATTAAAACGCACAGGTTCAGCTGTTTGAGAATGAAAACAGACTACAGTTCGTTCAAGCAGCTGCCAGTTCCAGCAAACTGCGCATGGGAAGAGCTGTTATCGAGTAATAGCAGCAGTTCTGACAACTGGCAGCTGCTTGAACGCACCCTGAGTGACTACTGCTGTTGAAGCAGAGCTGCCGCCTAGCGGCTGAGCACGCAATTAATGTGCACCGATCATTCCTTTAATACGTGATCTATGGTGCACTGAATGAAGAGAAGGATGATCAGCTGCGGGCGAATCTTCAGGGTAGTTTGAAGAGAAGGATATTTTGTGTTATTTTATGACAAGTTTTTTGTATAAAGGAAACGAGTTCCCTGTACGAGTCCGCGAACTTCATTTTTTCAACAAGAATAAAAACTGCCTTGCTCGCTAAAATTATATTTATTGATGCGACGTTTCGGCATACGCTATCGTCAGATCTAAAAACCTCTGAACTTGCACAGTTCAATGGACCTCTGCCAAGCACTTCAGTGTGATTTACAGAGTATTTGTGTAATGCAGCTGTATAAAGCGGGAGACCCGGGTTCGAATCCCGGCTCGGTACACATTTTCAGCTTGGCCTCTTCGCAGTTGATGTCATATATTCTGTGAATATCAAAGAATAACAACTGCGGGATCAGACGTGACGTCTGTTTGCACAGTAAAGTTCGGTGTAACTGATAAAATATCTACCTAATACGTAAATATTGTTTATTCTTTCATTCTTTATTGTACCTACTAGGTAGATATTTAATCATTGACGCTGAACTTTACTGTGCCAGTTCCGAGGGTTTTAGATCTGATGATGGCAGATGCCGAAACGTCGTATCAGTAAATATAATTTTAGCGATATATATGGATTGTATTCTTCTTGCCCAACTTAGTATATTAACAGATTGTGGCGGTACTGGCTTGCAAGCCAACAGCCATAGCTTTATTTTATTCCATAATTTCACTTACTTATAATGAAATAGACATGGGACAGTAGGAAGTGGCTATGCCTGATAGTAGCCAGATGGTACTGTAAGTACGGTCCCGCCGGCAAACTCCGACCCTTTCTCTAAGAGTGATCTGATTGGCTGTTGCTATATCTTTACGCGCCACAATCTCCCAGTTATTTTTTTAATTATTTAATAAATAAAATTCAGTTATCAATTATGTTGTCATAATGTGTGTTAATTAATTGTTTGTATATAACACTATTGTATTGTAGATTTATTAGATTAAGTATTTTTAGTAAAGAGTGAGTGTGGCGTTGTAGAAGTGTCGGTTGGCGCCAAAACTCTAGGCGCTAGCGTGGAGCCCAGCTACACTGCTAGTTAGTTCACTGCGAGCCCCGACACGGTAAACATCTAGCAGAGCTTGCGATAACCAGTCTTGTATTATTCGGTCGATAACGGGGCTAAAAATATTTGTAAAGTGTGTGCAATGTACGTCAAAGTGTGTTATGACTGTAACAAAGTTAGTTTTGTAAACTAATATTGATGAAAAACTTGCAGTTTGTGGCTTCTGTATTGTGTGATTGGTAAAAAATAAAAGAGCCACTGGCATCTATGTAGGAATTCATCGACTTCGTTAATGATAGATAGCCGCAGTGTCCACCACTTTTAATTTCAGCCTGACCTCAGAAAACTTCGAGTCTACGACCTGTGTTGCTTCTGTGCTGGGGACATCTACGAGAGAGAAAACACCAGGTTAGTCAAATATTGACAACCGCCTACAGGCCTCACGTGCAACGTTCGGTCTATTACAACTAAACGAGTTAGCACGCTGCTTGCGGTAACGTAGTGAGGTAAAGGGAAGATTGGAAAGTGTCAAGGAAAATGTCACAAGTGGACTTGATAACATAAACTTTAACCATAACATTGAATTGGTTTATAGATTTGTTTTCCTATGTCCACCCCCGCCGTAAGATACACAAATGATCTGAGTGACGCTGATAACGAAAGTCACGCGAAAGAAATCGGCGTAAACACCGGACGCGTCGCTACACCGCTAGACAGTATTTTTGTGTCCCTATTTCGCAGACTTCTCCCAGTAGAGGCCACTTTTCCTATCAAGAGCGATACTCGGTCACGAATGCCGCCCCTCAGCTTTGGCAGTACTCCAGAGATAAATATTTCAACAAGTGGGCGACAGTCGAACAGTGACGTCAGCGAGAGGAAAGGCGTTAGATACGGGGTTGGGTGTGGGGTAGAGGGGTGCCTGGGCTATCAGCGTGGCCGGCGCGTGACGGGCGTCTCCGGCTACCGCCCCCGCAGCCGCGGTATCGCTTCCCCCTCCCCTGCGTCCGCCAGCTCAGCTGCGGGGAGAGAGTGGCGGTGTGGTTGCCGGGCGGGGGAGGGGGGTGCGGCTTTGTCACGGTCGCCGAAAGACGAACGGCCGCGTGGTCGGGCATTCCGCGGTCTGCCCAAAATTCCTGCAGGGGGCTGCGCGACGTTCTCTTCGCTGGGTACAGGGAAGGGCAGGGGCTGGACCAAGTTTGGAATCACAGCCATCCTAAATATTTGTCCTTGTCGAAAGCGCGCACGCATTCGATAATCTCAAAAGTCTCTTTATCATCTCACTGGGAAATCACGCCGCAGCGTCCATGGTCCAATGTAAATTATGTTTGAGAATTATTCTGTGTTGGTATTTCTTGATACTGTGACGTCACCAAGAAACGGCCGAAAGTGTATTATGAATTGGGGGGGGGGGGGGGGCATAGATAACATCGACTAATTGTATCCTCATCTCGGTAATTTCCAAAAATGCTTGCAATCTTAGTATCTAGGTGAATCAGGTAACACTTGCGCAGCAGATATTGAGGAAACGGAAAGTGCGATTGATGTGCGGTTTTCACAGAATGGATTGGTAGTCGAGGACTTGTATTGTTAGCCAATAAATACTTTTTTTAAATACCTACAAATTTTTTTTCTGCAAACATAAAATTTCTCAAATCGAACCATGGTTGTTTCTATCCTGCACTGGAATTTTTGCCACCAGCTCTGTACCAGGAATTTTGAATGACGTTTTTATCACGTTTAGTTTGGCAGCTACAACCGTTCAAAGTTTAGGGGGCGGAGGCTACGACAGCGTAGCCAACTGGCTGGTGGTCATGAGACAGTGGACCGTGCCCCAGGGGCTAGCCACTCCGCCAGTGAGCTACGCTATCGCAGCCTCGGCCCCCGAAACTTTGAACGGTTGTAGCTGCCAAACTAAACGTGATAAAAATGTCATTCAGAATTATTTGTACACATCTGGTGTCGTAAATTCCAATGCGTGAGAGAAACAATCATTGTTACATTAAAAAAACTGTATGTTTACATAAAAATACACTTTGTTGGCTAAAAATACGAGTCCATGACTACCAATCCATTCGATGAAAACCGCACATCGCCGGCCGCGGTGGCCAAGCGGTCTGCGGCGCGCCAGCCACGGTCTGCACGGCCACTACGGTCGCGGTTTCTAATACCCCCTCGGGCATGGATATTTGTGCCGTCCTTAGTAATAGGTAGTTCATAAGTATCCAGAATGAAACTTTCACTCTGCAGCGGAGTGTGCGCTAATATGAAACTTCCTGGCAGATTAAAATTGTGTGCCAGAACCGGGACTCGAACCTGTTACCTTTGCCTTTCGCGGGCAAGCGCACTACCGACTGTGCTATCCCGACACGACTCACGATGCCGCCTCACAACTTTACTTCCGCCAGTACCTCGCCTCCTACTTTCCAAACTTCACAGAAGCTCTCTCGCAAACACGCAAGACTAGCACTCTTGGAAGAAAGGATATGGTGGAGACATGGCTTAGCCACAGCCTAAGGGATGTTTCCAGAATGAAACTCTGCAGCGGAGTGTGCGCTGATATGAAACTTCATGGAAGATTAAAATTGTGTGCCGGAACCGGGACTCGAACCTGGGACCTTTGCCTTTCGCGGGCAAGCACACTACCGACTGTGCTATCCCGACACGACTCACGATGCCGCCTCACAACTTTACTTCCGCCAGTACCTCGCCTCCTACTTTCCAAACTTCACAGAAGCTCTCTCGCAAACACGCAAGACTAGCACTCCTGGAAGAAAGGATATGGTGGAGACAT
The DNA here is from genome assembly GCA_026315105.1 of Locusta migratoria. Classification (NCBI taxonomy): domain Eukaryota; kingdom Metazoa; phylum Arthropoda; class Insecta; order Orthoptera; family Acrididae; genus Locusta; species Locusta migratoria. The sequence goes on along the minus strand of CM048750.1, from coordinate 283,178,030 downwards.
GGCTTAGCCACAGCCTAAGGGATGTTTCCAGAATGAAACTTGCACTCTGCAGCGGAATGTGCTCTGATATGAAACTTCCTGGCAGATTAAAATTGTGTGCCGGAACCGGGACTCGAACCTGGGACCTTTGCCTTTCGCGGGCAAGCGCACTACCGACTGTGCTATCCCGACACGACTCACGATGCCGCCTCACAACTTTACTTCCGCCAGTACCTCGCCTCCTACTTTCCAAACTTCACAGAAGCTCTCTCGCAAACACGCAAGACTAGCACTCCTGGAAGAAAGGATATGGTGGAGACATGGCTTAGCCACAGCCTAAGGGATGTTTCCAGAATGAAACTTTCACTCTGCAGCGGAATGTGCGCTGATATGAAACTTCCTGGCAGATTAAAATTGTGTGCCGGAACCGGGACTCGAACCTGGGACCTTTGCCTTTCGCGGGCAAGCGCTCTTCCACTGAGCTACCCCGACACGACTCACGATGCCGCCTCACAACTTTACTTCCGCCAGTACCTCGCCTCCTACTTTCCAAACTTCACAGAAGTTCTCACAGAAGCTCACACTTGAACAATACAGATAAGGAGCATCGTGTCTATTTTCTCTTTCCCACCAACCGTGAAAAGTTGACAATATAGCACAATGATCCGACCAGACTGATGATACACCATTTAACGAAAAATGGCTCATGTCGAACACATTAACAGCGATTTGGCCTGAGGAACAGACTTACGTGAATATGGTGCCCTGGGAGCTCCAGAACGTGTAAAATTACAGTGTCAGAGACTTACTGAAGAAAGACCAGATATCGACTGAGATAACGTTAATTACTTCATTCGATAACCATACAATTGTTGTACTTTAAATAGTGCAGAAGATAAAACCTACATCTTTACTGAACCGGAACCGGCAGGAGCGAAAATTTGCCATATTTAGAACACACGAACAAGGAAACAAAAAATCACCTGGAACAGTTAGACAGAAGTACAGATACTGACACAAATACTGAATTACGACGAACACGCTTAAAAATCGTAATAAACAAACAGATAATAAGGAAAACGATGTGCAGGTTTATACTTTTCTTTCCATGAAAGTGCAAAATTTAGCACTGACCGCTGTGAGACTTCACGCGCTCGGGAATTACACAGTCTATTACGTCACTAACTCAGGTTAGAGGGCAAGAAATCCTGTAGCAGTTTCTCACACGCACGTCACAAAGACTCGAATACCATCATAATCAAATGTTCAAATGTTTATAAATCTTATAGGACTTAAGTACGGGCCGCGGCAGAGCGGCCGAGCGCATTGAGGCGCTATGCTACGATGCGCGAGGCCGTTCTTTGTCGGGGGCTCGAATCGCCCCTCGGGCATTGATGTTTGCGCCGTTTTTAGTATAAGCTTGTTGATAAGTAGTTCGTACGTTTAGGGACTGATGATCCCGTAGTTGAGTCCCATAAGCTCTACAAATATTTGAAACTTAAGTACGGGGTCATCAGTCCCTAAACTTACAAACTACTTATAAACATACGTGTCCGAGGGGGGATTCGAACTCCCGACGGGATATGGCCTCGCGAATCGCAGCATAGCGCCGCAATGTGCTCGGCCACTCCGCCGCGACACCACCTTAATCCCTTGCCTTTGTTTAGATATTGCATCCCAGGTGTGTTTTGTTGTACATGTCAGTGCAAAACTGTAACTGTAACAGTACAGTGGTTGGAGAATCTCTATACAGACGGAGACACTTCTTGCTCCATGACTGGCGTAGCGAGTAAACGGTCGTCTTGTATGCCATCTGGTGGCGTGCAATCGCATTGTTACTAAATGGCACGAAATCGAATGAAGCTATATTCCACGCCATATGGCTGCCATTTCATTGTGTACGTCTGTTTATGTCATCTGCAGTGCATTGCGTATCCATGGATTAGTCTAAGGAAGCGATGGGCATACAGACATGAAACATGTCTTTATGATACAGAATCGTCAAGTTATTTAACAAACACACCACTAAATCCGAACTCGACAAAATAGTCGTTCCACTGAAGAAGGTTCCGCTTTAATCACACGCTGAAATTATATTGAAGATTTTGTAGTGAAAGGATGTGGATACAACATAGTGCAGCAGCCAACTTGATGGTGGATGTCCGAAAGCACCTCAGTGCTGGGAGGTGGATTAGAAGGAGATGTATTATTCAATAGCCTGTGAGGTCACCTGACCTCAATCCCCTTGATTATTTCCTGTGGGGATATCCAGAATCGCATGGCTTCTGTATGAGACCGCAGTCGATATGAAGATGATATTGGCTACCAGAATTGTAGCAGCACGGGATGAGATTCGAAACACGCCAGGGGTGTTTGTGACTGTGTGTCAGATCCTTGTTCGCCGAGGTCATGCTTGCATTGTGCCTAATGGACGCCAGTTTCAGCATACAAATAGATGCAGCGCAAATGGCACGTTTATGTGTCAATGATGTTATTTGAAGACACCTGTAACTAATGTAATTGAAAACGTAAACAGTAATTTCATTGCATTACTGTTACCTACCGAATGAGGTGTCCCATTGGTAACGCACTGAACTCGCGTTCGGGAGGACGGTGGTTCAAATCAACCTCTGACCATCCAGATTTTCCTACAATTACTCCAGGCAAATGCTGGGTTGGTTCCCTTGAAAGGGCATGGCCAATACACTTCCTCATTCATACGTAAAATCCGAGCATAAACTCCGTCTCTAATGACCACTCTGTCGATTGGATACTAAACCCAAATCTTCCTTCCTTCCAGTTATCTCTTAGGAAAACACCCTTTATACTGCAACAACCCTCAAACACAAGACGTTTGATCGCTTCGTATGTTTTGTTTCCATCATGATGACTTGTTGGCCTCTCACCGTCTGAATCCCTTATTTGTTTCATTGACACTACAAATCTGGAACCACTGGAGTGTTTAAATATCAGTGGATACTCACATTTCTAACATTTGTCTATCGTTTTTCAATAGCTTTTGACGATTACAGTGCTAACTGGCACTCAATAATAAAACATTTGTTGAATACGAGTGTTACGCTTTTTTTTTTTTTTTTTTTTTTTTTCGAGTATCTAAATTCGCTGTAAAAATCGGAGAAAATCAACGACTTTAATGACATTGGATGTCCTCCTTAGATGGAGACAAATTCATTCAAAAATTATCCTCTTTAAAAGTTGTCTTTGTGGCCAGTCTTCCGTGCCTGACAGAATAGTGATAACATTTGCTGCGCAGGTACTCTTGTCATCGTAAAAGTCAGGGATAAGACAAAACCTATGGAATAATCTATATCTATAAATGTGAATGTCTGTTCGGTTTACGTTTATCACGTCTGAACGACAAGACGCAGAGATTTAAATATTTGTAGAGTTACTAATTTATACCTATGGAAGGTTTTAGGCAAGATTTTAAAGCGATCTGATAGATATTTAGTAATTTGAAGAATATAACGCGAAATGCGGAACAATAATTACTCTTTGAAAATAATATTTACTTTTTGAAAATGGTTTTGTTGGTTGCATTGTTGGATGAGGGTTGATAATGATAAAAGGGTGGAGAATATTAGGATCGAAACTTATCGATGTGTATCTTCATGTGTGTGCGTGTTAATATTTCGCTCTGCAGCGAAAACTACAGAACGCAAACGAATGGTCTGTGTGTAATTGTTGTCCGAAGTCTCCCGTTGTACATCATAGCAGTTCCATGTCGATAGCTATAAGAGGTGGAAGATATTATGGTGACTGAAAGTCGTCAGATTAGAAAAAAAAAGTCGAACTGAAGGCCAGTGACGTTTGCGACTCTATAGCAAGGAGGTTACATACAGCGAAGCGTGACGCCATAGACCATATCTTTGGTCTATGTGTGCTGCAATGTCTTCAGCTCTTTCTCTGTAAGGATAAGCATACGAATAAGGAAATATAAAAATAAATAAAGCAGTAAAAAAGAAATTTCTTTTAATAGATCTCTTTAAAAATCGATTTGACGTTTCGCGCATTTCACCAAGTGATCGATCTGTGATATTATTACAATCATTATTGTTGAATTTCGTGATTGGGTTCTTCGAAACGAGTGCATATTTACGTGTGATTTGATCTTTTCTGATAAACGGTAAGTGCATAGACTTCTGCAATCTGATAGGAATATTTTTCAGTTCCGCTTTATTAGCGATGTTTCCTCAAAAATTAGTCAAATTAATTACATTAATTGATATTTAAACTTCGTTTCTTATATAAGGCATAAGAGAAGTACTAACTCAAGGTAGGAATAAATAAATAAATACCCGGGCAACGCCGGGTTTTCGATTAGTAATACGTCTACAGATTCCCTTCGAAACGGATTATGATATCTTCCGATTGTCTGGTCAGACAGAGAACAGGGAAATTTGACGTGCTTTGTACTAATCTTTTGTCACTCTACCTTGCTGAGCTTCTCTTCTCCGTACTGCCTCTACCTCAAATATTCATTTCTAATTGCTGTTTTCTCTCTGCATTTCAGGTAAGACACAGCAGTGACGTATCTAGCTGAGCCGGTACAGTAGTGCAGTGAGAATAACTGTAGCTGTAAGTACTGTAACGTCGTAACACATTTCACATTTTTATTTATTACCATATTATTTTTAAGTTAAACCTCTGAAAATAGCAATAGTTTTTGTATTAAGGATAAAAGACCCATGTGTAAAGAGTGCTAATAAATTTCACTTTTTGTGTGGTGGTCGCTTTCGATTCACCACTCTATATTCAGATCAATTAAATACCATAACGGCTAAATACTTTATCAAATATTTTATTCAAAGTAACTCCATATACTGAATATATAAAATGACTGTCATCCTTCTTCATCATATAGAACGATAACAATCATTCTAACAGTGTAGCGTTTTGAGTTATTTTAAATGAACGTTTTAATAAAGAGAATACCCATTTTGATATTTTATTGACCTGAATACAGTTCGATGAACTAAAACCAGTCATCACATAAAAAGACAAATAACTTAAATTCAGTGGCTATTTTAATCCACAGGAATTTTATCCTTAATTTACGGAAGACCGATGTCTCCATGTTGATACTGTCAGAAACCATAATGGTAACAATTATTGAGCTGAGCAAGTTGAAGCCGAAAATTAAATAATACCGTATACCACATACTAACACACTGACTTCTCTCACAAGTCATACCTAATATAGTAGCCTATGTCACCGTTAACCGATTACGCTGCAGCGAAACGTGCGGTCGTTGTCAAACACACTGTAAGATCAGCAATGTGTAGAGAACAGTAGGACCCACCATGAACGCTGACTTTAGTAGAGAATGGTGTTACCAACTGAACACACGTTTACCAACGTCCCTCCACTATTCTCTAACGTTCAGACAGCTTCTGTCTACGATTTGTGACTTTCCTTCAAGCGAATTGTCTATTATGCTGTAAGATAGTTTGCACATTTGTATGAAGCTTCACACTCGTATTCTTCAGTGTTTTAGTATCTCACATCCTCTCCCAAGAATTCTAGTTTACCGTTTTCTTAATTTTTTTTTTTTCTATTTTCATAATAGTTAAACTGTTTTCTTTCTTTTGGGCCTGCAGCATAATATATATCATAAAATCGCATTATTAGTAATAGATCCAAACAGCTGCTTTGTCGTTATTTGTTTTATTACGTAAGTCCTGTTTCAGTTCTCATTGAGATTTTCAAGGTTCTTATAGATGTAGGAAAAATCCGTAGCCGGCCGCAGTGGCCGAGGGGACTGGGGCGGTCCAGTCACGGTCTGCACGGCCACTACGGTCGGGGGTTCGAATCCCCCCTCGGGCATGGATATTTGTGCCGTCCTTAGTATTAGCTAGTTCATAAATAGTTTGTAAGTTTAGGGACTGATGATTCTATAGTTGTCCCATAAGCTATACAAACATTTGAACTTTTTTTTTAAATCCGCAATCGGGTAAATATACAGTATGTACTGCAATAACCCCACTAACTTTATTTACGCGTGTCACTTGAAAACGACAATAAACCCCGAAACGACCTTTGGTAATAAAACTAATAATTACACAGCAGATATTTATACATACAGTAGAGTCCCGAAAACTCGGTCTAATGGAGACCGAAGGCTGGCCGAGTTTGTGAAAATTCCAGGTTGTAGGGAACAATGTGAAAAAAAAGAATAGGTGAGGTTGTTTTCTTATAACACACTTTCTATTTTTACTTTAGAATACAATACAAATGATCGAATAAAGTAACACGAACTAAATGTAAGACAATATCTTACAAATGATATTCGTTACTTACACTCATATGGACTTCACAAAACGCGGTTAAGAAAAGACAAAGGCTGTAGGCAGACTGAGCGTCACATGAGTGTCATTGATGTCTGCTGTAACCAAGTTCATTATTTATCCATCACACCTAAGTTGATTGTAAACGACAACGTAAAAAGAATGCATTCTCGCTGATTTGATTACGACTCTTTTCAGTATGAAAACGCATCTACATACGGCATTAATGAAACTCAAAGGATTCTTGAATAGTGTGTAGGTGGCACAAGAAAATACAGCGGCGGCGCTAGGCGTCGGCGACGTCGGCCACCGCCGACGTCCTCGCGACTGTGGGGGCCTCGCAAAACATTGTTAATTTTTTTTTCTTCTTCTTTTTTATTTGATGTTTAACGGTGCTTTCCAACTGCTAGGTTATATAGCGACGACCTACATCTAATTTACACTAGCTTAACCAATGGACGAACACAACTTCGTACCCAAGGGTGGGATTCGACCCCCGGAGAGAGCGATCTCGCTCACCGTGGTATGATGCCTTAGTGCGCTCGGCCATTTCCGTATGATGCTATTTTTAGTCAAATACTTACATAACAATTTCTTCAGTACATTTTAGAAAACGATTTGGAAGAATTATATCGAAATGTTTATATAACAATCAGAATCATCCCCGGTTCCAGTCAGTATAGCTTCGGCCGAGAGAAACTTCACAAAGTTAAAATTCATTAAGACTGACTTGGAAAGCAAAATTATCCAAGAAAGACTATCTGCGTTGTCAGTACTATCAACTGAAGCCTTGATAGCGGCTGGTATTAAGATGAGGTCTTTAAAAATTCAGTGAGACGAAAAGGTGAAAAGTTCATCTAATTTGTGTTTGTTTATTGTAATTTTTGTCATTGCAATACTACTCGTATATTATACTAATAGAATTTTAGTATAATGATTATTGATGTATAAGTCAGCTCGTTTAACATTTTCTTCATTAATGAAAAAATTAAAGGGGCCTCCCAAAGACGAGTTCGCTGACGCCCAGTTTCCGTCTAGGGCCGCCTCTGAGAAAATGTAATGTGCTGGCCGATACGTAGCAAAGCCTGTAACTACTATACGCTCCGATTTCACTTGTATCCTGCATTATGCGAGGACGAAATAATTCCGGGGGGGGGGGGTGTAGCCGAGTTATTCGGACTGCCGGGCTACCGAGTGTCGAGTTTTCGGGAGTCTACTGTACTATTAATAATTATTAAATTGAGAATTTTTGACAATACATCACTTCAGGAGCAAAACAGCAGTATCAAATTTATTTATCTTCAAAAACAGTCACTGACTGTATTTAATATTTTTATTTCGGGATTGGTTTCAGTCCATCTCAGACTCTCTTCAGTCTGTACAGCAAATATTACTTATTTAGAGGAAGTTATGAAACTAAGATATAAGAAACAAAGAATACAAGGAGAATAAATACTTATCTTCCATAAAATGCATTTTTTTTAAAAACCATCAGCTGTTTATTAAAAACCTTATACATCTACCAGTTTCGGTCATAGACCATCTTCATGGATAAAAAGGTGTTAAAAGCTTTTATGTCATGTTGGACTGATAGGTTTTATCTAAGATGATCACAGTAATTTTTACACTTTTAGTTATTCTGACTCCTGTTTATCTCAGTTGGAGGTATTTTATTTGATGCATTTTACCATTCTGTTTTAACACCTTTTTATCCATGAAGATGGTCTATGACCGAAACTGGCAGATGTATAAGATTTTTAATAAACAGCTGATGGTTTAAAAAAAATGCATTTTATGAAATATTTTACGGCTGTTGACACTCGCCTTGTAACGTCACAGCTACATCCAACCTAATCCTCGATGGGCGAAGTTGCCGTTACATTCTATTTTATGCTTAATCATTTAATAATTGTTCCAATGATGTGACAGTATGGGATGCGGACAATTACGAGGTTGATCCATAACAGTAAACTTTGTTAACTTCCTTTATTATGGAACGACAAATGTTAAAAACTCTTCCCTTTAAACACACTGATTTAATAACTACGTGCCACTACGATGAATGTCTACAAGACCACACGAAACATTCCAATATACAACTGCAACCCGTATGCGATACGACGGAATGGCAAAAACTTTAGCCACCACTAAACGCAGGTTACGAACTCACTGCCGACATGCTACCGCCTCGCTCTGCAGTCGGCGGGAGACTGCCGCACACCGGCCAGCAAACAAAGAACATTCCAACCGAAGCATTGTTGCCAGCAGCTCTCGCTGCACATCAATGATAACCATCGTTCGACCAATAGAGGTTACTGACCTAAAACCCTGTATCATCACAGCCTCACCAAAGCATTCAATAAATACTTAATCTGTGAGCACACCTCGTACGTCACCAACACATGACGTGTCCCACGTTAAACGTAGTACCTAAGCCCGGACTTCAGGATACGCGCTGCAACTGGAACCCGATGAATCGATCTTGTTCGGTCTAATGCGACAGTTCCGTGATTAATGCCTCTACCCGCACTGCTGTCGAACCGCTACTAATTGACACCACGCACCATCTCGACACACACCCGCGTTCAGTAACACGTTAACGCATAGCTGTAAGCCCGCGTTAACGTGTTAGTGAACGCGGGCTTACAGCTATGATAGCTGTCGCAACAGTATTAACCTCTTCAGTCCTGGTGTAGCATATATACTACATTCATTCCTGATTTTTTTCCTCGTGAAATAACAGCTGCAGGTGGCAAACGCCGACTGTATACTGTTCTCTGAGGTCGGCGCAACACAATGCTTGTTTGTCAAGCTTTTCTGTCGCTCCAACAGGTGGCAGGAGCAGTCAAAAGTTGTGAGTTTTCAACAACGGCGCTATGAGTCACAAAAGACGAGGTATAAATTGTGTTAATTTTGTATTCCTGCATTTACAAAACACTGAATAGTTATAGATTACGCAAACCCACAAACTGTAGCTTTATTATTAGTTTTTACTGTGATTTTTTTCAGTTATTTTAGATATAAAGTACGTGCTACATTCGGCAGTTAGCATTACAAGGTGCCCTAGAGTAAAATTACTGAAAATGTAAATGTGGAAATGTTTTTTCGTGCAATGTACTGCATTTAAACATAGATTACACATAAAATACGTCGCGAATTACAATTAAACTGTTGATTGTTTAATAATGAAATGTAAATATGCAGAAAACTGTGAATATTTCAGATTTCTTCATTTGCATGTTTCTCAGCGGAAGTAATTTTTGAACTTCTGGAGGCATTCGACCCATGTTAATCTATTTTCAAAATTGAAGAGGATGAAGAAGATAATGGAACCCTTCCAGCAAGTTTAGAGGACGAACGTTGACCGGGGAAGGGAATGAAGAGACAGAAGAAATTGAATGTAATGAAACTGAAAATCTAGGAAGGGAATCATTGTGCCCACACAGGGTCAGGGATTAAACACAAAAGTGGAGGCAAAAAGCAGAAACATTACTGACTGAAAGGAAAATAGTGGCTACTGGTACAATCATGGGGAACCGAATACCTAAACAGCCGGCCGCGGTGGCCGAGGGGATTGAGGCGCTCAAGTCACGGTCCGCACGACCACTACGGTCGGGGGTTCGAATCCCCCCTCGGGCATGGATATTTGTGCCGTCCTTAGTTGTAAGTAGTTCATAAGTAGTTTATAAGTTTAGGGACTGATGACCCCGTAGTTAAGTCCCATAGACTCTACAAACATTTGAACATTTGAATACCTAAACAATTCCAGTTCAAGGAGGATATGACATGAAAGGAGAGGGTAGGGGAAGCAATCAACAAATAGTCAGAGGAGATGAAAAAGTGGAATTAATAAAATGGTTTGATAACACAGCAATACACTTATCATTTACAAACCAAGGAAATTTACCAGTTGAGAACAGTTGGAGGTGGTTGAAGAAGGACAATGCCTACATTCACGTTCCTTGACCAAGTGTTGTGGAGTTATATACTAACAGGAACATGGGAGGAGTAGACCTATTGGATAAAGTAATAGGTAAATATCCAATGATAAATAGAACAAAAAAATATACAGTTAGGACCATTCATCACTTTTTTTTTATTTTTGAATTTGGATTCAGTACAGAGAAACTGCTCAAACATTAGGATGGCCTAAAAGACATTTGTCATACTTGGAAAAAACACCTTGCAATAGCAGAACATTTGATATATTTTCAAAGAGATGATTAACTTACTACCGAATCATATAAAGGTGCAGGTGACACTTGTAAAATGCCTTTGCCGCTCACAAGTGCTAGGACCAAAATTGCCATGTGTGTGCCAGTAACGCAAACTGATCAAAAAAGTCGATCAAGATGTAGATTACAAGGCTGCAAAGGATTTACTTTTGTGATGTGTGCTACATGTAAAGTCAATCTTTCTTTCACTACGGCTCGTAACTGTGTTTATCAATTTTATAGAAAACTAGCTTAGAACCGCGGCACCACTCGCTTGTTGGTTGATTATGATATGTAAGCTATCGTTCATTAGTGTGATATGAGATCAAATCATAGGTAAAAATGCACTCGTTTCGAAGCATCCAATCACGAAATTCAACAATAATGATGACAGTAATGACAATAATATCACAGATTGATCACTTGATGTAATACGGGAAACGTCAAATCGATATTTTTTAAAGAGATGTATTAAAAAAAATTCATTTTACTGCTTTATTTATTCTTAGATTTCCTTATTCGTGTGCTTATCCTTACAGAGAAAGAGGTGAAGACATTGTAGCACGCATAGACCAAAGATATGGTCTGTGGCACCACGTTTGGCTGTATGTAACCTCCTTGGTATAGAGTCGCAAAAGTCATCGCTGGTCTTCAGTCCGAATTTTTTTATAATTTGACGACTTTCAACCACCATATCTTCCACCCCCTTATAGCTATCCGCTTGGAACTGCTATGGTGTACAACGTGAGACTTCTGACAACAATTACACACAGACCATTCGTTTGCGTTCTGTAGATTTCGCTGCAGAGCGAAATATTAACACACACACAGACGTAGAATTTTATAAACACCGATAACTTTCCATCTCAATATGCTTCACCCTTTTATCATTATCAACCCTCAATAAACAATGCAACCAATAAAACCATTTTCAAAGAATTAATATAATTTTCAAAGAGTAATTATTGTTCCGCATTTCGCGTTATATTCTTCAAATTACTAAATATGTATAAGATCGCTATAAAACCGTGCCTAAAACCTTCCTCAGGTATAAATTGGTGACTGTAGAGATACTTAAGTCTCTGCGTCTTGTCGTTCGGACGTGATAAGCTTACACCGAAGAGACACACTCATTTATAGAGATAGATAAAAAGCTATTCGATCGCCTTAAAACAGTGCCTTAAGCCTTCCCCGGGTAGACATTAGTAACTGTACAAATTTGTAGCTCTTTATGTCTTGTGGTTCTGATGTGATAAACGTACACCGAATAGACATTCACATTTATAGATATAGATAAGTAAGTAATGAATTTCAATTTTGTATTAAAATCATTCTGATATTTAAGAAACAGTTCAATAAATCTTTATTTGCTGTTTATTTCCTCTTGTAACAAGTATCATCAAACATTTCAATCTATGCAGTACGTATGAGTAGTGACCCAATGTAGCACAAATACTACATACTATAAAAAGTTACTATAATTCGCAAAAAAAATTTTGGTGCATGTTTCCGTTATTTGGTGCCTATTCCAGTGATCAAGTGATATTTTTTCATTAAATGTGATCTTGGGTCTGAAGAGGTTAAGGTAATGCTAGATATCATGCGAAATTATTTCAGGTCATCAGTTACTTTTCATTTGTATTCTTTTTCAACAGGTACAATAAAATGTTTCGCTAACGATTACTGTCGTTACTTCACCTACATATTAAATTATATGGAGAAGAGATGACAAGTTGTCGTAGCCGTTTTTAATGGTCTAAAGAACATCTCTCGTTTAAAATAGCCATGCAATGTAGATCTGCGAGAACAGTGCACTACCATGAGAAAATTGCGATCCAAAACTTTATTTATTTCCTACGACTTGAAAATATCTTTATAAATCACTGGAGGGACGGATTGATTGGGAGAGGAAAGAGAATGTTCGTAGAATTCGCTATGTAAAACTTTTATAACGTAACTAACTTTTACCCGCGGCTTCGTTCTCGTTGATGTCCTTGTAAACACAAGGTCCTATTTTATTTTCGGGTTATGAATAGTGAAGCCCTCATAGAATAACGCGAAGACGACCTCTTGAAGAGTTACACGTGGTGTTATCAAAAGTCAATAGTGCATTGAACTTGATGCTGGAAGTTTGGAAAACCAACATTGAACATTCTTATTTTGTTTCGGTACCAAACAAATAGCTGCACCTCTGTACTAGTTAAAAATTAGATTCATTTTATACGGCATCCTTCTGAAATTGACTATGCGTCCATCTCCTAAAATAGTTTGTATTCCTCCTGTACATGTGCTACAAGAGCTGTAATATGTGGTTACAGTTACACGTGTATCACAGTACTACAAAGGGCGTTCAGAAACTTTTGCACAGGCGTCTCCAATTTTATTTATTTTTTCAGTAGGAGACTTACATGATGTGTGACATAGTGACATAGTTGTAACATTTAGCTATACTGCTCAATGTAGCCTCATCAGTTGTGTCAGTTGTGCTGCATCTGGGCCAACGTTCTCTCTATGGTGCAAATGAACTTAGGTAAAATTCTCGGGATTGACTTGTACACCATCGCTTGTCACAAGCCGGCCGAGGAGACTGAGGCGCTCCAGTCACGGCCTGCACGGCCACTACGGTCGGGGGTTCGAATCCCCCCTCGGGCATGGTTATTTGTGCCGTCTTTAGTATAAGGTAGTTGATAAGTAGTTTGTAAGTTTAGGGACTGATGACCCCGTAGTTAAGTCCCATAAGCTTAACAAACATTTGAATATTTTTGCTTGACACACGAAATAAGGTATTTGTCACTATCAAATGCTTTACCTCCCAGGTGGACTTTCAGACGACCAAAGAGGTAAAATTCAGACTTAGCGAAGTTCGGAATGTAGGAAGGATAAGCAACAATTTTTGAACCCAGTTTCCTTATTTTCTCCTGCATTGTAAGGGCTATATAGTTTTTGGTATTGTCACGGTGTAATCTGATGAGCTGACTCTGAAGCTGTGGGTCATTATGACACGTCGCAGCTTGTACAATGACAAAGAGTAACGGTTCCTTTTAATGGTGGTACCAGGTTCGAAAAGTCAATGTAAATGACACCACGCTGATGACAGAAGAAGGAGGCCATCACCTTTCTTCCTGCCGTTCGTGAAAATCTTGAATTCTCCTTCAGAGGGAAACCCAGATGACGCCACTTTATGGTTTGGGTATTGCTCTCAAAGTTCGTACAAAAACAATGTTCCATCCTGGGTAATGACGCCGTCAAAACATTGTTTTCACTCTTCAGTAATGGTCTTCATGGAACTCTAAATCGATTACGCAGGCATTAATGCGCGAGGTGGCAAAATATGAATGTTTACATACTAATTAATTTGACGAGTTTCATGTAAAGCTGCGTTGACGTGAATATCTTTACTGCAGAATCGTGACACATTTGATGTTTTTGACACATTCAATATTTTTGAGGTATTTCAGTGTAAACGTTTCAAACTTTCATAGACGAAAATTTGAAGCTCTGGTAGTAAGTATTTAACGTGACATTTTTCGTGAAAATTTATTGAATGTTTCTGATAGTATACATTGTAATGTAATGTGGCATACGCATTAGGTATGCATGCAGTATATATTTCTGAGATAAGCGAGGATAAAATATCTATAAAATATTATTTATATAAATAAATGACAGTTATAGGTACTACTTTCATAGCATAATCAGTCATGCAGTCATGCAGAATATATTCAGAAACGTACTTGGAGAACTAAAAGGAGGTGACAGTTTTACTTTTTCTTTGCATAGCTTTGGCTATGAAGCGCTTTAAATTACAACGAATAAAGAAAAACTTCACCGTCACTCAATACCATAGAAACTAATAAAATACGTTCACATGACTACGAGCAAAACATACTTTGCCGCGGTGGAGTAGCCGAGCGGTCTAAAGGATCTCGCTGCGGAGCGCACGGTTGCTGGCCGTGGAGGTTCGAGTCCTCCCTGGGGCATGGGTGTGTGTGTGTGTGTGTGTCGTCCTTAGGTTAGTTTACCTAGGTTTAAGTAGTTTGTAAGCTACGGACTGATGACCACGCAGTTTGGTCCGATAGATTTACAAACATTTGAAATTTGAATCTGAAAACATACTTCATAAGTCGCCCGTGAATAGCCGCGTAATCGATTTATAGTTTCACGTTGAATATGTATCATTTCAAATCGAGATACTTCGATTGCAAGCATTCTTGGAAATTACCCCTAGCTCTGACGCGTTTGAAACAAACATCCAAAAATGTTCCGAGTGACTAACTTTTCGTCTTTATGATCAACTGATTTTCTCATTTACAGGAAAAACAAATGTTGAATTGAACAATGAAACGAATTCTCGTATTCCTATAATACAAGTCATAGTCAAGAAAACTTAATTTCTCATTATTACTAATACGAATGCGGTGATTATCGTTTTTTTTATTTTTTTTTATTTTTTTTTATTTTTATTTTTATTTATTTATTTATTTATTTATTTTTTTGTGTACCCAGGTGAAACGTATTGTCAAACCTTTGTAGAAGCAATAGTAACACATATCCACAGCGTAGTTACGACAATGGGGTATGAACACATGGCAGGCACAATGGGACAACAGATGCCGCGATGGAATAGCCGCGCGCACTAAGGCGCCTTTCGGCGTTGCGAGCGGCAGTGTGCTGTCGGAGGTTAGAGTCCTCCTCCCTCGGGCAAGGGTCTGTGTGCTGTTCTTAGGGTAAGTTAGTTTAAGTAGTTTGTAAGTTTAGAGACCGATGACCACTGCAGTTAGGTCCCGTAACTTTACAAACATGTGAATACTTGAACAATACAGATAAGGAACGTTTCCATATCTCTTGTCAATAATCTAGGCACCCAATGTGTATATTGTATACCCTAGTAACTGTACCAGTGATAACACACTGCCCAACGACAAACGAGTCATTTCAGCAAGCTGTCGCGTCGTCACACATCTGTCATTTTGGATGATTTCATCAATGGCCTCATTCACATCACTCACTGCCGTCGTTGGCCTACCGCATCGTAGATTCTCCAGCAGAAAGATATCATCTTCTTTCAGCGTCCACAACCACCGCTGGATATCTGCTGCTATCCACTGTGTCCCCCTCATAAACAGGGAGCAACTTCCAGAGAAAAGATGTGTCTTGAAGAGGAACTCCATCTCCGAACGTTGTTGAAACCTGACATCTACTTCACGGTCCATTACGGATCACCTGTAAATAAAAGAAAACATCTAGCTAAACGTTCCAATTATGTTTCCAAAAAATGTCATTATCCTCATGCAAAAAATGCATAAATTGGTGACGAATGTGAAACTTCTTGTACGCTCTTTGTAGAATGTGCTGTTCTAAAAATGCCACAACTTGAAATTGGTTCAATACTACGTTGACGCCAGTTGCAGCAACTGGTTGTAGATTTGTTAAGAGAATGCACTCGCGGTTGCGGAAGTGTATATTTTATTACTTATAACGCGTTTTAGACACTTGGTCATACGGCTTGGCTACGTTATTTACGAAACACGAAATGGGCGTCGTCTTTACTCAATGAACAAAATTCAGCACCGGTTGACTCATAATGAACCAATTGTTCGTGACAAATAAGTCGAGTCTGGTATTTATGCAACGGCGTTTGCTGTCTGTGTCCAATCGTGTGTGAATAAAACTGGAAAAAAATTTCTGTCACGGTCTAGTGCGCATTTCATTAAAAGGTCAAGTTAAGCAGCATTCGGTTTCTGCGGAGAACCTTAAAACCAGTAGGCAACAACCCTCGACCTCAGATGCTAGCTTTCTCAACAGATCCTCTAATTGTTTTGAAGAGTATTTTTGTTTAATACTAAGACCGTTAATGAATATATATTTACGTAAAAGCATTTGCGGTTGACAACATCAAATCAGTATTGCAGTTCCAAAGTGAAACAGATGACGATACACTTTGGTGATGCA